>CM068710.1:10000-1481396 GCA_035079005.1 Fraxinus americana | reverse complement strand
ATGCTGAGATATTAGCTTGTAATTTATGTCGTGAACATGGAAAATAGCTTTACTTACCCCATTTATCAGCTACAATGGGATCATTGGCGAATTTTAATCCTAGAAATTCCTCAAGGGTGCTTCCAACACCCGTATCAGAAACTGTCAAGAGGAAAACCAACAAAATGTTCATTCAGTATTGTAAAATTCCAGCTCTCGACTTCTGAACAAGTCATATTTTCAAATTCTAACAATGTAACCATTTTTCCTTTTAGTCTGGGAAATCATAAATGGAAGAGGTCAACATACACACTCTATTCATTTAGTAAATTAAAATTACACCCATCTCTAATTCAAATAACAATTTGCCGATAAAGAATACGGATTCAGAAATAGCAGAAAAATACAAGCAATTCAGAATCAAAGATTAAAAAATAAGAGCAAAAAGCAACACATTTTTCGAGCTCTCAGCACAATTTTACTGAAGAAAAAATCTATATACACAAAGCAATCTAAATCAACAGATAACATGATATATACACGGAATTTATTCGACAGAATGATATGTTAATAAATTATTTCACCATAATGCATAATTCATGAGATTCATGCATGCTCATGTGAGTGTACCTGAGATCCAAAGAAGTGGCGGACTGGATTGAGGAGAAGATTTCACAGAAATAGATAATCTGCAAAAATCTTCAGATATGCGGCATCTTCGAATTGCACAGGTAATTAACTGCAACAAAGGGTTAAAAGATCAAAATTGCAAAAATAAAAGAAAAAAATAATTAATTAGGTTTTGTGAAGCTCAAATCGAGTAAAATTTAGAGCTTGGAACTCACGTAATTACAGAGATTTTGCACTGAATTAACTTCCATTGAATGTGTATGACGAGCAAAGTGTGTGTGTTTTTCCCGCGCATATTGCACTTGGAATCCAATCTTATATATAGTCTATAGATGAAAAATCGGATAGTCTTTTAATTGCCGATATACCCTTGTACTTTTAGTTTCTTCAACTTTAACTCTTTGAAATTATTATTTATTCAAAAACTTACTTTTCTACTTATAAGTAAATCTGTTTTTAAACAAATTCTCTTGTCAATTCCTATAATATTTTTCATACTCATTTCGTTTGAGTGATTCGTAAAACATGTAGCAATGAATTAAAATGAGTAGAGAAAATCAAATTTATCATGATTGTTGTGTACCCCTTTTTGGTATAGATAAAAATTGATTTTTTTTTATAAATTTTGATAAAAAATTATGAAATGTTCGATTGAGGAGTTGTAAATTTCATAAAATGTATGATTAGAACTAAGTAGGGGCATATTGTATTATCAATTAAGCCTGTTGAACAAGCTTAGTGACATGAGCCTGTTCTAGTGGCTGAAATTTCAGCCCCTGATTAACAGTGTTTTGTTTTATTTTTTATTTTTTAACTTTCAATAAGAATTTGTCAAGAGTCCATTTGTTTAAAAATTAGCCATTGAATATGTTCCAGTAGCAGGACTGTTGTATTAGATATGAGCATATTGTATTATATAGGCACAAGCATGTGCCCCAGATGACGATTCAGCCTACCATGCTTCTATTTTCCAAATGAGTCCCTGTTTGAGCCGTATTATTTTTTTCATTTTTATTCTTCTACTCATTTTCAACCACATATTTTTCAATAAAATAATATTTTTCATCACATCAATAACTTTTCCTTTTTTTTCAACCACATATTCTCCATCACATCACTTCAAAAAAATACATTCTCTCATTTTTATATGCACCAAACACATTTTGAATCTCAAGTGGTGACTTGGTAACTACAGGGATGAAAATTCACATCCCTTGAACAATAATTCCCGTAGTAGGTCATGTTTTGCCTACTAAAATTTAGGGGAAAAAAAATCATACAAAGAAATTTATTAGTTATCTTATTTGCTCGGATAAGTAAAGACAATTAAACTACTTGTACAGAATTATTTCTTCTGTAAAAATGTCAAAATATTCGCATGGGGTGGGCCCCATGTGAATAAAATATTATTATAAAAAATGGGGCCCACCCCCGTGTGTGTGTTATGTTATTTTTACAGAATTTTTTTTTTAGAACAGTAGCATTGTTCAAGTAAAGATGAACGAGAATCTGGGTTCAAGCTTTTTCTAGTCCCTTCTCATTATTAGATTGGTTACGGAGTTCATACCGACCTATGCCTTGGCTAGGCTTTGATAGATCAAGACTTGGGTTTTGATCAGCTGACCATGTACTTGGAAACTCAAATTTTGATGTATAATTTAGTTTTAGTATATTTCTAACAAACATAACGTTCATGTTTGGTTTTACTAAAAATCAAATTTCTAATAGATTTTGATAAACGTTAGTGAAATTTGTGGTTAAAAAATTAATAAAATTTGTGGGTCTCATAAAATGTGTAATTGAAATTAATAATTGACTTGACTTAATTTTATATTAACTTTTTTAGCTAAACAAATATAGGGCTAAATCATAAAGTATTGCTATTTAGCATCAATGGTACTAAACACTAGTGTTAGTAGGTGAGATACAAATGTCATTAATTGATAAATCACTTTAAAAGTAGGAAAATAAGTCATAATATACAAGTATGTTTGAGCTCCATTTTTTGTGTAGAATGCATTGCGGAATAGTAGATTGATGGAGAATGTGTGGATAAAAATGAAAGAAAAGTTGAGTTATGTGTAATATTATTTTATTGAAGAATGTGTTGTTAGATGGTTATAATATGAGAAAGGTGACACTCTAACGCTGAGTTATATCCCTTCCCTGCCTCAAATCCCGCTGCAGCTGCACAAGTCCTTCTCACATGCCACAAATGGCCTACGAAGAAAAAGATTTACTGTCCAACTTTTGCTATTAAATTTGATGTTTATTCAATTAATTATTGACACGTCAATTTAAATTAGCCCCTGTTTGTCTACCATTTTTCAAAACATTGTTTTCTACAGTAATCAATCTCCACCACACATTCAAATAATAAAATATTCTACACATAAACCGATAAAATTTCTTTCAATTTTAACCACACATTCTCCAAAAAATACTATTCATTACACAATTTTCATCACAATAATGGTAGACAAACATGCACTTAATATGTCATCAATTTTGTGGATTATTGATGAAGTTATTGAGGCTAAATTTGAGATGACATATTATTTTAAAATGATATGTCAATAATTAAATGAATTGATGGCAAGTTGGACAATAAAAATTAAACAACTGATCTCAATTCTATGAGAAATGGGGGGAAAGACAAGGGAGGAAGCCAATTTTTTTTAGGGTTTTGAGAAAATTAGAGGTGTGCTCCTCAACCTTTCTCTTTGTTTGGTTATGCGTCCTCCAATCTTCAAAACTAAGGTTTTTAATCCACTATCCTAATATGTGTATCTACACAATGAAATTTGACAATTTCGACATTGGAAGTACAATGTCTAGGTGGTTTGATGATTTTATCCCCTAAAAGTTTTTGATAAGATGATCATAGTCCATAGATACCTACACGGTACAATCACTCATTTAAATGATGACATGTGTCGTTTATGTCAAGTTTAATTTTTAGCCTCTTTTTGACTTTTTACCTGATTTGTGGGCCAAACGTCCACCCTTAATCAAGACAATTCTAGACCCTTTTGGAGCCCCATATCTTGACAAAAAAAATTATAAAATGTGTTTTTTTTTAAATAATAAAAATTTTGAGTTTACATAAAATATTATTTTGTTGAGAGAACGTGCAGTTGAAAGTTAGTTTGAAAAAAATATTTTAAAAATGAGGCTCATTCAGATGCTAACATAAAAATAAAATGCACCTTTTAAACAAATTATCTATTTAATCAATGTGGCATGGTGCGATCCCTACCAAAGAAGAGGCGACGATGCATGATAGCTTCAATTCTAGCAAGAGATGGTGGCATTGTGGGCTTGGTGGCGGAGATTGAGAAAGTGTGGGTGTGAGGAAAGAGGAGAAATTCGAGATATAAGGTTTGGAGTTGGATTTAGGTCTTTGGTATTCAGTCGGGATTTTTCAATTCCAAGTGAAGTTTATTTTAAAACAATGGTGGTGGTATTGGATTTGATTTTAATACTAAATCTGAAACCCAACTCGACCAGATTAATTCTCATATAAAACAAAATAAAAATCGGTTAGGTTTTGTTAAGATACCCAAACCAAATGTGTTTCAAGTCGAGACAATTAGTTTGACAGCTTTGCCGAATTAAATACCATTTTTGAGATCAAATCATGTTCTTATAAATTTAAAATCAATATTTTTGTTACCACACAACATAAGATTTTAATCTCATTTGTGTTTCATTCTACTCACAATTTACATTCAAATTGTAATTAAATGAATAAGAGAGGGGAAGGTAATTCATTGATCTTCTTTAACTCTTATCTAATTTGCAAATTCAGCACACATTTGTGATTTGAAGTAAACAAATGACACAACAACTGAAAACACCACAAATCCAAGTTATACTTTGTGTCTGCACAATTTAATAACTGATATTAACAACCTGTCTCCAATTAATTGCCTTAGTCTTCGTATCAGCAGCGATCGATTAATCTTGTTTTCCTGTTCACCAACCACAAAAAGAAACTTAAGTCCAAAATTATAATAATGAAATGATTTAAAGTTATTTTTAGTGTTTTGTTCTAGATAAGACTCAATTCAATTTTCTTCAACCATTCACTCATTACTCAAACTTACCTACTTTGCGCTTAAAATGAATCGACCTACTTCAATGGTGAACCAATATAATCCGCACTTTTTTGATAGGTCGAACAAGGTAGGTTAGGTCCATGCAGCAAAACTTAAAAGTCGAGCACGAGTTGGGGCTCCCTAGGTACCCACAATTGCCGTGATAATAGATCAAGAACCGACGGTATGTAGCTGTAGTTAGTCTAGCCCGAGGCCCTTCAAAAAAATTGAGGAATCCGACAAGGCTATGATCGTAAACGGGTAAGCCCATTTAATAAGATTTCTGCTTTTACTTTTTAACTTTTTTTTAAAATGAATCGACCTACTTCAATGGTGAACCAATATAATCCACACTTTTTTGATAGGTAGAACAGGGTAGGTTAGGTCCATGCAACAAAACTTAAAAGTCGAGCACGAGTTGGGCCTCCCTAGGTACCCACAATTGTCGTGATAATGGAACAAGAATTGTCGGTATGTAGCTGTAGTTAGTCTAGCTTGAGGCCCTCAAAAAAATTGAGGAATCCGACAAGGCTATGATCGTAAACGGGTAAGCCCATTTAATAAGATTTCTGCTTTTACTTTTAACTTTTTTGAAATGAACTTTCGAGGTCTAGCTTTCTCCGAAATTTTTTTTAGTCAAGAAAAATATTTTTAAAAAATTATTTGAACAAATTTAAAGTAATTTCTTAATTTCAGAAATAAATTTTTTTGACCTTTTAAAAGTCTCCATTTGGTTGAACCCTAATGAAGATTGTGCTAAACTTAGGTACTAATCAACTTCTTAGTTTGAGAAACAATTTATTTATTTTGACTTTTTACCTGTTGAAGATTGTGCTAAACTTGGGCACTTCAACCTACGTTTACACTGCCGCATATAAACGCATGTAAATGAAAATTCGCGAGTTAAGAAAAGACACTTACCCGAAAATCCTTGTAGTATCTGGAAATCAACTTCATTTTGGAAGAATCTAGAAAGTTGGAAAGAATATTGAAGAGCATAGGAAACTTCATGTTTGGCGACTTGGGTTTCTTATAATAATAATAATTCTTTGGGGTCCTAAAACTGATAATATAATTGGGGAAAATATGAGAATTCATGTAAGCTCTCCAAATTATGTATTTCTTGGGTGCCAATGGATTATCAATTCCTGAGTCGAAATTTTTCGAACTCGGTTCAAACTGTCCTGAACCGGCAAGAACCACTTCCGATTTACCCAATATTACACGACAGAGCAACATATGCCTTAACCCATTTTCGTCCTCCTCCGCCAACATTGCACTGCAAAATTAAAAAAATTAAAAATTAAAACTCATAGTATTATTTTAGATATAAATTTAAAATTCGACTACACAAATTTTTTTTTTCAATTACGTCAACTTATCTATAACATAGATGCACAAAGTGAATATGATTGGACCATTCGTGAATTGCACGAGACCTCAACGACTTTGACTTAACGCATCGAATTGGTTCAACTAGTGCCTAATTTTTGAATTTTCCACCAAAAAAAAAAAAAATTTTAAAAAAATTGATAAAGGTAAAGCTAGGTTAACACGACTTTTATAAGACGAGCTTGGTCGGGTCATTGAAATTGGCATGTCTCTAGACAACTCAATCAATCTTTATGTCTAAAAATCATATTTTAAGTTAAATTTTGATATAAGTTGATGAAATATAATTATCCCTTACACTTTCAAAAAAGACAACTATAGCATCATAAGAAGGACCTCCTTCTCGAGATACACAAAAGAGTATGGTACATATAGGAGGTTGGTCGAAGAAATCTCATGTAGAGCTGGTGATCTTAGAAGATAAGAAAAGGAGAAGGAACAATTGAATAAAGAGATTCAAGAATTGATGGATAGATTCTTTTCTGCGAGCATAGTTATCGAAATAGATGGATATATTCTTTTGTGGATAGATTCAAGAATTGATGGATAAGCGTTTTTTACACATTATATCATATTTATCGAAATAGATATCTGTGTTATACTACAAATCTAAGTTTCAAATCATGGATTTCATGAAATGTGCGGTTGAAATTGAATTTTAGAAAATGAAAATCAAATGGGAGCTAAGTCATTATCGTAAAATTAAATTGCTATTGCAAATAAAATTTGAAATGCAAGAAATTTGAACAAGAAAATAAATATTATGGTTACCTATCAAGAGCAGCATTAGTTGGAGACAAGTGGATGCCAACACCATATGATACACCATTTTGAGGCTCTTTGCATCTACTAAATCCATGATCTATTATTCCACACACTTCATCTCTAGAACCACCGTACCATGCATACTTGACATTGGCGTCTCCGCCGCATTTCTCTGCCACGGCGGCTGAGAAAATACGGAACGCCTCCATCCTCACCAGCCCGGTTCGACTCGAATACAAGTTTTTATGTATAGCAACAACATCACTCTCCTTCCCAAGCAATCCCATTCCCGTTAAAAAGCTTTTCTTGATTACACAGTGCTCATCTTTCGCCTCGTCCAATCTGATCATCCCATCGCCAGAGAAAAACTTGAATTTCTCGAAGTCGGGATTCGACGATTCGCATTCCGAATCGACTGTGATTGAAACCTGATCTTCATCAAAATCTG
The DNA here is from genome assembly GCA_035079005.1 of Fraxinus americana. Lineage (NCBI taxonomy): Eukaryota > Viridiplantae > Streptophyta > Magnoliopsida > Lamiales > Oleaceae > Fraxinus > Fraxinus americana. Next base: position 1,474,082 of record CM068710.1, on the reverse strand, counting down.
TATGATCCATGATCATGATCATGTGCATGGAAAATGGAATTCAGAAAGCTAATATATAGCCCATGAAACTTGAAAGGACGGTTTTCTCTTGAAACTTAGGCTTTAAGAAATCTTTATAGATAAGTAGTACAAAAAAGTTAGCTTCCAGATGGGCCGAGAATGGGAATATCTATATTTTAAATGAAAAAGTTGATACCTTTACAAGTTTTGTTTGATTACAACTTCAAAGCTTTAAAGGGACAAATCAAAGTCAATAATACCAACTTCACAGCTCAAATGATGAAAGTGAAAAACAGTTGTGTAAACATACACGCGTTTTCAACCGACTTTGGGATTGTTGGTAAAGCTTTTGATAAAATAAATCTTATTCATTGAAAAATTAATTTTTACCAAAAACATTTTTAGGCTGTGTCTGATTCTTATTTTTTGCAGATTAAAATTACAAAATTGACTGTTATCTTATCTATGAGGGCCCCACATGAGAGAGAGAGAGACGCAGTCAACTATTACGGCTGGAATCTATGTCAACGGTCAGATAATGGCGAAAAATCAGAAACAGACACAGCCTTAGCTTACCGTTGTTTAATTATCATCAACCCGAGTAAATTGTTGTTAGTAGTAAAGAAATAAGGGTATATTAGTAAATAAACCAAACAAAACATTCTCAATAAAGAAAAATGACTATATAAATGAGACAAAGAAAATGGTAGTTTATATAAATGGGACGGAAGGAGTATGTTGTTCTAAAATTTTAAATCTCAATAAATCTCTGTTTGGTAAAAAAATAAAATTCAGATTTTAATTTAAATCAAAACCAATAATTAAGATTAACAACGTATTTCAGAGGACCAACAACTTTTCAACTATATATTTCATCGACTTTTATTAAAATTTATTAAAAAATCTGATTTTAATTCCTATCGAACGAATGACGACTAAATGTATGATTTGAAATTTGAACGGTTGAAAAAACTATTAAAATTTGTGTAAGCATTAATGAATTTAATAAACATTTGCCTATGAAGCATTAATGAATTTGTGTAAGCATTAATGTAGTTTTAATAGAGACGGTTCATGTATGGTCCACAGCAGTGCAAAGAAAGGTAGACTTGTACGATAAGTTAGTTGCAAGGCTTTTGGCTATAATTCAGACGCGATTTGCGCTATGAAGAATTCGATTTAAAGTTGTTTATGGCAAAAAAATGAAAGTCAAAGTTGCCTAACTAACCGTTTGATTTGGTTTTTAACAAAGCACAAGCCTAGCCATTTTAACTTTTAAATTTTTTTTTTTTTTTTTGTGATCTCATGATGATGTAACATTGACTAAGGACATGTTTGGCAAAATATTATTTTTCTTAAACTGGGTAAACATATTTCTTAAACTGAGCCCAAGACCAAGAGGATGAGGTCAAAACCATGCCCAGAGAAAATTAGTGAAGGTATAGATCATGCTACGAAAAACTAGAAAAATCAAAGACTAGCACGATCGAACTAGTGCTGAACAAATCGTATATGTATAGAAGGTGCTTGACCTTATATAGATGTTAGAGTTTAGTAACAACTTTCGACAACAAAGTGGGACGGAATTTAGCCGGACATAGTTGATCTTAAAAATTAAGAGTGTGGTAGCAGTGTGTCGATGTCCACTTAAGGTTCCAAAATAACGTGACAAGCAAATGCACCTAAAACTGGAGACGCGTGTCCCCTTTCATCTCCTTACATATGGGAGAACCATCACATCTATCAATACTTTCGATAAATAATCTTGACTAACAATATATAAGTCAATATTTCCGTTCAGACAAGTTTTAGCCCCTGTTTAATAGCCATTATTTCGAAAAATAGAGTTTTAAATAGTGATTTTTTTGGAGAATGCACAGTTAAAAAGTAGAGAAAAATTTTGGATTTTAGTACAAAATATTTTATCGTATAAATGTGTGGTTGAAAATGAGAATGAGAATTAAAGAGTTATGAAATAATGGTTGTCAAAAGTTCAATTTTTTTATTTAATTTTTTTTTGTAGAATATTCAAGTTGACCACAGTTAAGGGTCAACATTCCAAAAGTTCACACATATGATCCTATCCAACTCGACTTCAATGGAAATGGGTTGCCTTAAAAATTTATATATTTTATATTCTTGTCACGTTTGAATTTGAGACATTTAATTAGATTAAAGAGACTAAAATCCAATATTTAGAAGTCAATGATTTCGTGATAGTTCAATGAATTAGGCCAGTCAATGATTTATGAGTGATTCATGAGATTTTCATTTTGATTTGAATGTTGGAATGTTATCGAGTAACACAGTCTTCCGTCTTATTTTGTACACGTTCAAGATAGAGCAGCGTGAAAGACTTGCTAAGTTTCATTATCATCGTATACTTTTTAAAATAATTTGATTTTTGTAAGTCTCGATTAAAGACATTGTATTCGAACACCACTCTATTCATTTGCATCTTTCTAAGCCTTATGTTTACTCTCTTGATCCCGTTTGCAGATTCCACACGTAGGGTTTGACATGATTTTGAGTTCCAAAAGTTGCTTTTAGATCTCGTTTGATTAATTTTATAAAAATGTTTCTTCTATTTATAAAAATTCTTAGAAGAAATTGGTTCAATGGACTTTCTTTAAAAGTTTTCCCGAAGGGAAAGATCTTTTAGAGTTTAGCTTTCATATATTAAGTAAGATAACTTCTTCAAAAACTCTTTTATAAAAGCAGAAGCCACTGTCAAACAAGCCCATAGTTTAAGACCTTTTTCCATTTAAATTTTTTGCTCGTTCGATAAGTGAATAATATAGTAATAAAGTTACGTTGTGTTTTTATTGTCTAACGTTGTGTATCGAAGATGTCGTATTTTTTTGTATTTGCTACAGCTTTGTCGTCAGAAAACTTCCATCACCCTCTAATGTCGTCAATCTCCTCAAATCAAAAGGCATTTCAACACCGTCTCGAACGACCTAAAATCATTCTTTGGTGCCGAACTCGAGTTCATGATCGTTGTAACCAAAAAAGTCCTCCCTACTCTAGCCAAAGATACAGTAACCACTTCCCTTGTGTTGTTGACAATCTTTGTCAAATTTTATTTTTTAATTTTTTATTTAATCCTTGTTAGTTATGGATTAAAAATCAAAACTTTCATTTAATTAAAGTTAATAATTAATTTTAATAATATATTTTACGACGAACAATGCTGGGGTGCCAAGGAGGGTTTGAAACCCTCCTTGACAGACTCCTCACAATAGGGGGAGAGGGAAATTTTTTTCTTTTTTAATTCATATGGGTCCTGCGTGAGTCCCACTACAATGTGAGAGGATGTCAACTAGAGTATCAAATTTCTTCGGGCAAAATGGTTTAACAATCATGCTACAAGTACATTGTCTTTGACATCAAGTTTAACGTTGTGCCACATGTTGCAGCACGATTGACCAGTTTAAAAATACAACACACTTTCCCACCACTTCATTTTTGAATTTGCAAATGAGTGTCAAACTCCATGTACACAAGGAGTGTACAAGGAGCATAATTCATGGTTTAATCCTAAATTTAGATAATATATTAGCAACCATGGTACAAGTACATAACGTGTTACCTAATAGAGGGTCACCACTTGTCAATTAGGTAACTAATTAAGTAAAAAATTATGTATAACAAGAATAATTCATATATTAGTACAATCAATATTGTATGCGACACGTGTGCCATTTTAAAACCTTGAAAAAAAGGATTGTCATTGACCCTGTCGAACAAGCATTATTCTTTATGCGACGATTGAGGTGGAAAAGCAGTGCTCTTCTTGTCTATCGGACTTTTCCACCGTCACGTGAAAGCCACGTGCCTCAAGATTGAAGTGGAAAGAGGAGAAATTCTACTGAAACGAGGCAGAGAAGAATCAACCCGCAATGTTAATAAGCCATTTTTGATCTTTATGAGCTAAAATTACTGGGTTTTCTTCATACCAAAATCCCGAGTTTTGTTCCTTGAGGTAAGCTGAACTACATGTATGTATATTGTATATAAATACACGTTTAAGTGTTTTTCCTTGACAAATTTATTTTGAGATTAATGCATTAATTACATGAAGAAATTAATTTCATTTTTTGTTTGGATAATGATTGAGGGACTTATCTCGATTTAAAATATTCATTATGATGATGCTCTTTGTTAAGATTAGGAAATTAGTTTTAGGTGGAAGATGGTGGAGTTCCTAGGTTTTTCTGTCAGTCTACCCTCTGTTGGACATTTATTCATTGTTGCTTGGGTATTTTGAGATAAACAAATCTTGCTCCCATTATCTTCAGACTTCAGGGAAAAAGGAGAAAATTCGATATTTGAGTGAAGGTGAGTGATGTAGGGAGATGCAATTTCTTTTTCGAAAAGCTATGGTTGATAGTTGAGGCGCTATCAAGTCCTATATTGCCCAGAATCAAGCACGGGAATCCACCCCAACCACTATTCGTTTAGGGGCAAACCCCCCTAAGGCAATAGGCCCACCCCCATATTGAGTGATGCTCCGCATCAGCGAGAGTTTGTTCCAAATATTCTCTGCCGAGGGAGTCGGGGGTTCGTCATCCAACTTATGAGTATCCATAGGGAAGTGCACTCACCACAACACAGTCCTTTCCCATGGAGTTTAGTAACCATGAGTAGCTCTCTTCTCCTTCTTTCCTTTCGGGTATATCTCTGTTCTCTGTACTTCTCCCGAGAGCAGTACCATGGAAATAGGAAAACAAATGACTATAATCCATGTCTGCTTTGCAACATTGACACATACCTATAACATCCGTGACACAGAAAAATTGGAATGATTGATATCGCCTTACTATCGCGAGTCATGTACAAGGACTATCTCATGGACATATCAAGTAAGTTTTGAAAATAAGGATCATAAACACTGTATGAACAATGTTAGTTTGGTAAAATGTTGTTGAATATGAGAGAACTCAATTTCTTGTCTCTTTTCATTAGCCATATTCAGATCCCAAAGGAAGAAATAGAATTAACAATTCTAATTGAACAGGTTTGGATGGGTGACATGCAACCAAACAATGATACTTTGGAGAAGGAATATCCTAATCGCACTGGTTTTGCAATACCCACCTTTTTCTCACAATTCCCAAAGAAAATTCAGAAATGCCTTAAGGTAAGTCGTGACTTTCAATTGATTAGCGGAGGTTAAATTGTGTTGCATCTAAGATCTGTTTATCTTTGTTTCCAGATAGATTTTAAACAATTGTTGAGAGATTATAATACGACAAGCCCAGGAATTGACCAAGGAAATAACAAAGAATCATCGGCTGCGGAGTTGAATCTTGAAAAGCAAATGTATCCTTGGAAAGAGAATCCAATTTGGGAGGACCATCCTCCTGATATAAAGGTAAGGAATTTATCTGAATGAAATCGGTTGTCCACTTTATGTTGAAGCTGGAGGGAATTTATTATGGCCTTCTTGGTTTTTGAACTCAATCAAGTGCTTGTTTGGTATTGCTTTTAAGTGATTTTAGGCAGTGGGTCCTACGGAATGTGTGGATAATAAGTGGGCAGTAAATTGTTTATTCTACGAAATGTGTAGATAAAAGTATGTTTAACCAACTTATAAAAAGGCGAAGGAGTGTTGAACCTCTTAAATTTTTCTCATTCTTGTTTGTCTTCGGGTATCTTATACGTATATAGTTCTGGTTCCTTAACATGTTGAGATGAGCTATTAGGAATTAGGGAGCTGTCATAAGGTTTATTATATCATCATAAAAATGAGAGAGGTTTGAGAAAATGGGGTGTGCGATTTTCTCTTGTAAATTTATTTTCATCATCATACTGAATTGATGTAGCAGCTAAGAGGACGTAAAGTTACATTAAGACGAATCTTTATAAATCTTGCGTGTTCTTGTATCTATATTTTCTTTATGCAATTTTTATTGCTTTCGATGGTATAGAATTAGGGTTCTTAGTTCTCAACAAATGTTTCTTTAATCACTATAAATCTGTGTGTTCTTTGCTCTTGCTCGTTTTCTGATTTCTTTTTTGTATATTATTGTTTGGTTTTAGTTTGGTTTTAGGGATTAAGATTTAACCAAAACGATTTCTTTGATGCTGCTGTTTGTGGTGAATGCTCATTTCTGTTAAATCACCTACTTTGCTGATCTGTGATTTATCGCTGAGAATATCTATCAAAAAGTGCATCGAGTTAATTCTGCTATGAATTTTTTGCAGGTTACAGTACCTAAAGGCTCTCTTTGCAACCTTAATCTGAAAGTCGATGTTGGGTTGCCCCCCGATGCTGTCTACAACATTGTAACAGACCCCGATAATAAGAGAGTATTCAAAAATATTAAGGTAATTTCACAAAAAGGATCATGTTTGGCTAAGCTAAAAAAATTAAAGCACTTTCCTTGTATTTAGAAAAGCTGAGTTTTTTGAACGGAAAACATCTTTTTAAAGAAGCCCAAACATGTTTTGGTGAGAAGTTTCATATAAATGCTCGCCTCTCATTTTACAATTTTCCTTTACCACTTTCTAGCATCGCAGGTATTTACATTTTAAATATGATGTTATCAATTTATCGACCAGGAAGTAATATCGAGAAAGGTCTTAGTTGATGAGGGATCGAGGCAGGTGGTAGAAGTGGAACAAGCAGCAATTTGGAGATTCCTTTGGTTGTCTGGGACCATTTCAATTCATGTTTTGGTGGATCAAAACCGAGACGATTATTCAGTAAACCTTCTATCCTTGAATCAAATCTGTGCGCATTTTGTTGGATAAATCTTTAAGGCATGTTTGGGAAGTTATTAAATTAAAGTTTAAGTGATTATATGTTGTGAGTCCTACGGAATACGTGTGGATAATAGCTGTAGACGTTACGAAATGTGTGGATAAAATGTATGTTTAACCAACTTTAGAGTATAATTGAATCACTTCCAAACATGCACTTATTATCTGGAATCCCTAATCGCAAAATAGGCTAAGAATGGAAGAATATGGGATTGATTTAAGATTTCATGCCTTGTCTTTTTATCGTGTTTATCAGATGAAGTTTAAGCAAATTAAATCCGGATTTATGCAAAGATTCGAAGGTTGCTGGAAAATGGAGCCCATTTTTGTCGATGAAGAATTATGCCATCCATTTAAACCTCCATCTTTGACAGATTATGTTACATGCACGAAAGGCAAAGGCAGAATCGGATCGAAATTGAGCTTGGAGCAACTCATACAACCGTCTATAGTTCCTCCACCACCGATTTCGTGGTATCTCCGAGGGATTATGACAAAGACAACCGAGATGTTAATTACCGACTTGCTTGCTGAAGCTGCCAGAATCAGGCAAGAATCCTGCACTTCTGAGGAAAAATCGATTGAACACGAACAAGGTGATCCATGTGATATTGATATCAAGAAACGATGGGCCATGCGACGGAAAAATGCAAGGCTTTCTCGTACTGGCTAGGTTGTCGTTGAAGTTCAAAATCTTGTTGAGCTCCCCGTTTTTGCATTTCTGTTCAATCATTTGATTATATCTCTATTATCCAATAACATGTTTTCAATTGGTGAAGATGGTGTAAAAGTTGAATATGTTAGGTTACCCTCTAGGTTATACAAGGGGAACAATACATATCTACTAGTTTTAAAGTTCATATTTCAAAACTAACAAATTTGTTTAATTATTTCAAAAATCAGGTGATAAATAAATAAATTAAATATTAAATTATAATATATTAAATATTAAATTATAATATAATATATATTAATTATTTACACCACCCCATGACACCTCACCCACCCCATCTCCTCACTACACCACCACCCTCCATCTCCGGCACCGGTCTGGCCACTGCTCCGACGACGGTCCGATCATTGCTCCGGCGACTTCTCCGGCGATCGTTCCGGCAATTTCAAAATTTTCAGAAAATTGAAAATCACACCCCCCAACCCATGGATTGGTCACAATCGGCCACAAATGGTCACAATGAGTCACAATTAATCAGTCACAAACGGTCACAATAGGCCACAAATGGTCACAATCGGTCACAAACGGTCACAATGAACTACCCAGTAGTCAAATCGCGATCTGGATCAGAAAAGTTCGCCGACACCACCAATTTCGGTTGCAGCTTTCAATGTGACCGTTTGTGACCAAATTTGTGTTCAGTGTGACCGTTTGTGACCAATTTTGTGTTAATTGTGACCGATTGTGACTTGATCATATTCAAGTCACAATTAACACAAAACTGGTCACAATTAGTCACAGTACACATAAATTTGGTCACAAATGGTCACAACGAACAAATTCGCTCACACCGCGGACTAGCACCACAATCCACCACCTGTCATCACCACCATCACCTCCAATTGGAATTTTAAGGTTACATTTTAATAGTTAGTCACAATGAACCAAATTGTTTGCGATATTAATTTCATTTTTTTCTTGAAACTTGAAGTTATATTCGTTTTGTGCTACTTAGATCTGCGATTATGTTTACTGTTTTTGCCGTTCATGCGCGTCATACATATCAAAGTTTTGCTAGTCTTGAATTTTCTGCATTTTTCTTAATAAGAACTTCCATATTATCCATTGATAGAGGAAGAAAAAACAAGAAACGAGCATTTTTGTTTTAATGTGATTAAAACAACACGAAACTATCGACGAACCATGCGAATATAATTTTAAAATTCTAAAACTGTAATCAAATTTATAACTAATTGAAAGTGAGATACACACTGAATTAAATTATCAGTGTGAGCACAAAACAAGACAAGAAAGTCTAATATCGGTCCTAGGGGATGTTTGGTAGAGATTAAAATCGGATTAAAATTGAAAAACTAGCCGTTATTGTTGACTTTTATTAGACGAGCGGGACCCAATAACGGCTATATTTTCAATTTTAATTGAATTTTAAGCTCTCCCAAACATGCTCCTAACATTTAAATGAGGAAGAACATAACAAAAAACCAAATATTGACCCAACTATTAAATGCTAGGACTGCTGGTGCAAACCTCTACTAACTCTGCTACAACATCATCAATTTCTTGATCTCCGTTTTCACTTATTTTCACTCTCATTTCATCAGCTTTTTTCCATGACAACTTGCTTAATAACTTCTGCTACTCTCTCTCTCTCTCTGTGAAGCTGTCCCGTTGAGTCCCTCACCACCTCCACACCAACACCAATATCTTCAACAAATCTGGCATTGATAGGCTGGTCAAGATGCACACGAATCGCATAATAATAGGAATGCCAAAATGCACTCTCCAAAACTGAGTTCCATCCACAGTGACTTAAAAATCCCCCAATATTTTCATGTCCTAGAATATTCAATTGCGGGGCCCATCCCTCGACCACCAATCCTCTCTCGCTAACTCCAAAAAGATTCAACCGTGTCAAAACAACCCAGCTTCGTGTGATGTTGAAACCGTGACCTACCTTCCTGTGAGCGACGATGTCAGATCGCCTCCCACCGTCCTGGGCAGAGGTCGAGGCAGCGTCGGTCTTGCAGTCGAGGTCGCTCTCTTGCAGCGGCGCCGATCCTCTCCCCGCAGCGTCCATTACCGGTGGAGGGATAGAGATAAGAGGGAATAGGGAGAGAGAGAGAGAGAGAGAGAGAGAGAGAGAGAGAGAGAGAGAGAGAGGTGTTAGGGTTTGAAGTTTGATGTAAATGTCGGTTTGGGGGGTTGGGGGTGATTGGGGTAGGGAGTGGATATATTAATTCAATTTTATATTATTATTATTGTCTAATTATTAATTATAATTATTAAAACTTAATTACCACCTGATTTTTGAAATAAAAATTAATTCACCTTTTTTTTGAAAATGAAACTTTAAAAGTAGGTTTCTAGGTAATTTTCTCTTATACAAGGCACATGTTCTACCCAAGACAGGAGGAATTAGGCCTCGAATAGATGTGTGAACCAGCCGGTATGGCCCGATTTTAGGTTGTCACCCCTCTTTTTGGGCCGGTGCGCTAGACCTAGACTGGCCCATGTCGGGCTTAAGAGATTCGAATGAAGAGCCGAGCTTGGTAGCCTATCTGCTATGGGCTTAACCTGCCCGATTTGTTAATCATGGTTGGTCCGATTCATTTTTACACCTCGAAAAAAGGTTTTGTTTCTAATTTGTAATTAAAATGAAAAATAGTTCAATGATCAAATTGAAACAATGCTATAAATTTAGGGTCTAATCGTGTTTGACCCAATTACATATTTAGTGTTATAATTATACGAATTATGTTAAGTGTACATTTCATGAATGACATCTTGTTTTACATTTTGTAGAGATTCAAAAAGTATTGGACCGGAAAGTTTTTTTTTTAAATAAAAAAATAAAAAAATTGTCCAATCATACGACAACACGTGACACAATGTCAAAAATAATGTAAAATAAGGTGTACATGCATTATGATTGATAATTAATTATACAAAAGAACAAGAACTGGAAACCATAACTATTTAATTGTCAGATTTTTAGTGCGAAGGATAATTTTAGGCGTGGTCCTTGAAAATGATAATCTATTTATTAATTTATTTTTATCTTCGACATGTTATCTTCATTTTTTCATTAAAAGTTTGATAAATACACAATGTTTACGATTGGATGACTACAAAGCTAGATTCAACTTATTCCAGGAGAGGAGCCGAGATGCTATTTCATCCGTTTTTTATTGTTTAAATATGAGATCACCCCTTTCATTTCGGAGTTAAATAAATCATCAATAACTCACATTTGCATTCGGTTACTACTTGTTCACCCAAAAAATAAAAGGTCACTGTCTGCTCACCCACTTCTAGAAAAAAAATTACCTATCCATCACCCATTTCACTTCCATCCATTCAACTAGGCAAAAATGTCCAAGTGACAGTTGAATTTCTTACATGGCGACTAATACCGTAAAAATTTGACAAGTTGGATATTACCCACTCAATTAATAGCGCTTTCTTCCCAAAAAAAAAATTCAAGAATCATTCTTTTCCTCCTTTAGCTTAGCAAGTCTAATTTTTCCCAATCCTCTTTGAAAATTTACCCCAAATTATTTTCATTTTTGCTAATTTCTTGAGACTTTGATTGCTTGGTTTTTGCACAGTTGTCATCATCAAATCCCTGAAATGAAAATCTTATTCAATAACTTTCAATTATTTCACACTTCAAATAGATTGTGATAAATTCGACAAAATAGCTATTCCTCAGCTGAAGTTGACGAATCTTCCTTGGGCTTTCCTTTTCCTCGAATGGAGTTCATTTGGGGTTTTAAAACCTATTTCTCCACTTGGGATTTGCTTAGAAATAGAGGATTCCTCATTGGAATCGGCACCTGCCCTTGATAATTTTCTCCATTTCTTATCAACAATCCCACTAAGAGACCTAATTTCCATCTGTGGTTGATTCAAGTTCCTGTTTTCCCTGGGAGATCCAACTTGCTTAAGAGAGGGTTGTTGGCAAATAATTATATCACCATGAATTAATTTGGGCAGAATAACGTCGTGCACAATAAATGCTGTAAAATATTAATGGTCGAGACAAGATTTCGACTCATTCTGCTTAAGACGATAATTCACTGCACTGACGGTATTCCGGCACTCGTCTCCCAAGATACAACGACCTTAACTTGTAATAGTAGCACTACAAATTACAAAACCTAGTGAACCTACTCACGTTTTGATATATCTAAAAATTGGAGGACTAAAATACACGAAAATAATTTTTCTAGGCTGGATTGCAAAATATGAATAATATAGGGACGAATGAATAATTTCGGAATAAGAATAAAATCAAATTTGATTTTTGAAGTGAATGAAATTTCGGTTATGGAGACCTATATATAGAAGTTGAAAAATTGTGTCTAAAATAAACAACAGTCGAAAAGTTATGTCTTCAACAGACACAAACCGTTTGGACATGCAGTTTAACCGTCAACCGTCATTTTAGAAGAATCCACGTGTCACGAATAGAAAAATCGGGGAAAATTAATACAAATTAATATATTATTATTTTACATAATAATAAAATAATATAAATCAAATATTATTTTAGCAAAAAATATATATCAGCTTGGCCCAAACTCACGACCCGTGCCGGCCGATCGGACGGCGGAGGAGGCGCGCGTGTGGACTTTGGCCCAACCTACTAGCATGTAGGTTATCTCCCCTTCAAAAACTATTGGTACCCCACCCAAACACCCAAGTCCCAAATTTGAGCAATATAAAGTGGTTTATACTCTTCTAACTTTTCTATGCGAGATTGACATTTTCCAATTTTCCACCAATTTGTATTCCAATTTATTTCAACTTCAAATAATCATCTTTTGGCTTTAATTTCTCATTCACCCTAAACTGATTTTGAGAAAATAAATACATTACATTAATCTACTCATGGAGTAGAACACACTCAGTCAAAGAAATATTTTGTCCAACTAACGGGACGCACTAAAATAATTGGTCAAAAGATTGTCAAACCAACTAATAAAACCAATTTTTCCAACAAGGGTTGATTCAAATCCTAATTTCCAGCTGTGGTTGATGCAATCCTAAAAAGTGAAGACTATGTCATAAATTTATGTCTTTTAGTTGGTAGGATGTTGTTTGTGATTGGAATTGTAGGAAAAATGTACTAGGTATGGTGTTTTGAATGGGTAGTTTGTAGTTTGTTATTTGGTGTTTGGTAGTATGTTGGTGATGTAGATTGTTGAACAGAGGCACCAAAAACCATGAGACTTTCACCTTGTTTGCATTTAGTTAATTCAAAGTCCTAGCATATTTTACCAGTATAGTGGCAAGTGTTAAAATGGTGAAGCCCTTGACCAAAATGGTTAAATTAAAATGATTTTGTGAAAACATAGGCACTGATTTATCCAGATCACTTGCATTTCCCACACTAACAGGACCTTCTACCCCAACTGCTGCTTGATCTGCCGACGTTACAGCTTTCCAGACTTGCTGGTAAGTAGTCAAACCAGATAGCACTGTCATCCAAGCCAATGTCACTGGGAGGAACAACGGATGCCTCAGTGAACTTATCAACCAATACTGATGCTGGTTTACCCTTTATTTCACACTCAACTATGCACCAAAATATAAAATTTCATTCAACCATGTATTAAGCATAATTTGATTCAATTGTACGGCAACAAAACATAATTTCAGGTACACGTACAACAAAAAAACATTAATTCAAAACGTAGTTCTCATCTTCATAACCTAAATTATAGCCATAAAACAACATAAATGTACTATTGAGTTGCTAAATTTTTCTTTATTCTTGGTGGTGCATATGGATTTGATCCTCGAACAACCATTTTATTTCTTGTTATGGCTGCCCTCATATTTGCTTTTTCTTGATTCTGTATTTCTTGCAAGTCTCTCCATCAAGGTAGGCAATGAATTGGGTGCAAGGCAACCAGTAAAAGCAAAACCTGCATCAATTGTAGGCCTTCAGGTATTAGAGATATTTGCTATTTCATATTACTTATCGTTAAACGATTTCGTTTAGAAGTTTAAATTCACGGAAGGATACAAACATGCGGTCCTTCCTAAACCCAATTTTCGATCCATTTGCCCGCAATCAATCTGATTTTGAGACACAATCTATTAAAAAAAATCCTTTTTTGACCCTTCCATCACGCTTGAAAGTTGAAACCAAATCGGCCATGGCTAATGATCGCAAACATGGTTTTGCATGTTCTGCTATGCCCCTCGCCCCTCTTGACATAACCCAGATTTTCCTTCTACACTGCTTTATATTCAAAATTTCATGCTTTCGGATAGAAAACGATTTGGGGAAAAATTAATTAGGTTTGCAGCGGATTGGGGAAAATCAACATTTGCTAGGGAAAGGAAAGAACGATCCTTCAATTTTGGAGAGAAAATGCTATTAATGGAATGTGTTGTTATATCCACTTGTCAAATTTTAACGGCATCAAGAGCCACGTAAATCTGCCACGTGGATTTTTTTTGCCTAATTGGATGGATGAAGTTGAAATGAGTGATGAATGGATAATAGTTTTCAAAAGTGGGTGAGCAGTCAGTACCTTTTTATTTTTGGGTGATGTAGTAACCGGAGGCAAATGTTGGTGATTATTGATTTAATTAACTCTTTCATTTTGGGGTGATTGAGGGATCATACCATTCGAGTTGTTTTGACTTCAGATCGAGTTTTACTACTCTAATACTTATTCAACTATTTTTTTTTAAAAAAAAACTTAATTTTTAAACATGATTTTTATCATTTATATTGTCGAGAATTGTCTACTAAATATTGATATTTAGAGTGTGTTTGGGACACATTCTTTTGAAAGAATGTATTAATGAATAGTAGATTGATGGAGAATGTGTGGTTAAAAATGAAGGAAAAGTTATTGATGTGATGGAAATTATTATTTTATTGAAAAATGTGTGGTTGAAAATGAGTAGAAGAATGAGAATGAAAAAAATAATGTGTACTAAACAGGGCCTTAACACAAGTTAAGTAACGGCAACACATTACATCAATTAAATGATATATCATTTGATTTATGAGATTTGTAAGTTGTTCATATGATAATTAATTGAGTTGTCATGTCACTATTGTTTAGGATAATTTAAGGGACCAGCTATTTACATCCACATCTATTTTGCTCGGGCTCGGCTCGAGCAAAATGGATTCTGGCTTTTTTTGGTCTGAGACGAGCCGAGCAAAGGCTCTGAAAAAAATTTGAGGCTCGGGCCTCAACTGGCCGATCCCTTTTTTAATTTATTTTTATATATAACACAAAGGCAATACAGCTGCCTCTTTTTCTCCTTCCATTTCAAATTTTATTTAAATTTTATACGGGCCACACTAGCCACATGGGCCGGATCGGCCCAATTTCCCAAAATGGGACTATATTCTACAGAGCCTTGGGCCGGATCGGACTTTTCGAGCCGAGCCACGGGCTACCCGAACCGACAAGCCATACTAACATCCCTATTTCTAAATTCATCAACTAATATTTATTTTCCTTAAATTCTTTTGGACATTTTTATATTCTTTTAGAATTGTGGTTGACTAAAATTCTAATAATCATAAAATATCATTTTCAACTAAAATCGTAAAACCCTAATAATCATAAAATATCATCTTCAACTAAAATCAAAATAAAAATTGAAGGATTACCATTAGAGTAAATATATGAAGACATAGCAATATATGAAGAAGAATTTGAAAAAGTAAGAATTATATTTTATTGTGAATTTAATGAATTTAGTATTATCATTAGAGGAAATACCATGAAAACAAATCTCATCAATTTTTATTTTTGTTTTTTAAAGAACAAAATAGTGTCAGAAGATCATAGTCTTGCCCCCACCATTAATAACTTTTAGCTTTATAAAGAAGTATTGTCTTCTCAGGTACTTTACATTAAAATTTGGATGAACAGTGCTTTTTTTTATTTAAATTCTTGAAATTGTATTAAGGATGTATTTAGAGTGGGTTGAATATAGGGTTGGACATGTCCAAATTGAATCGAACCCAAAATTTTGGATATTTAATAAATATAACTGTTGGGTCCAAATTTAATTATGAAATCGTTCGGTTCGGTTCGGTTTGGTTCCATTCGATTTTCAGGTTCAGTAGAATAATTAATTTTTTTGATATTTAGAACAATGCAATATTAATTTAACTAATGATATATTCAATTTTAGCTCTTCCAAAGTAACGTAATCAAAACCCGTAATATATTGTGCGCCTCTTTTTGTTGAGTTCTTCGTAATTTTGACTGTTAAAATTATATGAAGAGGAATATAGTGAACTCTCAATAATAAAGAGAGACTTCCAATTCGATTTCTCCAAACAGAAATGGCACTACGATAGAATAAGAAATTTGCATGAAATTTAGGCCAATTTGATAAATTGGACTTAGGCTGGAAATTAGAAAAAGGAAAATCATATTTGGGGTTTGGGCTAAATTAATTAGTTAGCAAATTTATTTTAAAAAAATAAAATAATTTTTCTTATTTAAGATAAAAAAAAAATTAGGGATATTTGGTTTTTTGATTCTTGGTCTAAAATCGAAAATCGAACCGAACATGCCGATTCCCGGTTCAGATACTCGTTCGGGTATTTAACTTAAGAAGAACCACTCAATTCGATTTAGTTCAGTTCGGGTCTGATTTGAAAGTTTTGTCTAGCCCAAGTTGAATATAAAATTTGTGCGTTTCTATAATATTTAAATGAATTAATTTAACAAGGACAAGATTGGAATTTGAAGTGGATGAAAATAGTAATTTTTTTAAATTTTAATAGGAATGAATATTGAGTGGGATGAATATATAACAATTATGAATGTAAATAGCAGTATCTACTTTAATGTGCTAAGTTATTTCTCTATCTTGTCTAGTTTTTCTTTGTTAGACGTATGTATGTCTCGGTGCACTGAATGTTGAAGCAAGAGAAAGTTCTTAATCCTAATGTAATTCATAATATGGGCACTAGTGTAGTGTCTAGATACAATGAATGTATGCAAGCAATGTGAAAAATAATAATACTTCATTGACAACTCAAATTACCATGGGAAAATATTATGAGATTTTGACACATTAGAATGATGGCTTAAATTAGGCTTGAGTATTAGATCGGATTAAATAGTGTAATGAACAAAATCTAAATCTATATTATTATGATAATTATCTTATCTTTTCTATTAGATATATTATTAGAAGTATTAGATAACATTAAATACGAAGTATTATTACATACAATTAAAATTTAGGATTTGTTTGGCACAATTTTTATGGGGGCGACGTGCTGGCCCGGTTCATGCAGCATGATTCAGTTATAAGTGCCTCATGCAAGGCATGAGATGGCGAAGGTGATAAGTAATTATAAAATTTGAAATTTCATCTTAAAGGTCAACATTTTTAGAAAGGGTAGTTCAATGTCTTATATGTTTGTTATTTGCTTTATAATTTTTCGATATGAAATAAATCCCTTAACACGCTTCTGCAATATTGTAATTTGTCTCTTATACTTGTTTTCGAGTCTTGGAAGAATTGATCGTTTGAGTTTAATGAACTTTATTATCATATTAAGCCCTATTTGGTTCAACTAAAATTTTGAATTAAAATTTAAGTTAAAATTAAACAATTAATTTTAAACACACATCTTCTATATATTAAAAGTGGCTATGTAACGGAATTTCTTGTTTTTAACGGAAAAACTAACGGAATTTGTTGTTTTAACGGACTATGTAACGGAATTTCTTGTTTTAAAGAGGCAGCTGCACATTCTTTCAGTATTTTTATCATAACTTTGTATTCTGATATCCGATTGAGGCAATTCAAAATGCATTGGAAAGCTAACTCATCTGGCTACAACTTTGATTCAGACATCATTCTCCAATTCGATCACTTTCTATGCCAAAAAAGGTCTCAATATGAGACTAAAACATTGGAGCATAATTTTTCGGTTGGAAATTGATTTGTGATCATCTTTTGACTAAATTTGATTCCATTGGTTGGAAATTGATCTTCATCGTGATAAATGCTTTTAGTCCCGAACTAAAATTTCGCAATTTCTCCAAATTAGCAACTTTTGCTTTTTTCAAGTCTTGGAAGAATTGATCGTTTGAGTTTAATGAACTTTGCTATCATATTAAGCCCTATTTGGTTCAACTAAAAATTTGAATTAAAATTTAAGTTAAAATTAAACAATTAATTTTAAACACACATTTCATAAAACCACAATTTTTTAATCTCATATTTCACCAAAATCTACTAAAAATCTTATTTTTGTTTAAATAAAAAATGGACTAAAATTTGAGGTTTCAACTTAAAATGTTAACCTTATCAAGAGAAATAATCAATTTATTCCTTAATACAAAATAAGTCTAACAATCTAATCTTCTAAATGAACGGTTGATTAAAAATGAACATGGACAATATTACAGTCTGGTTCGAGACTCCTCCACTCTCCTTCACCCAATCAGCCGTAGACATTTTTCCCAACAAAATCTTGAAAAATCTAACCATTGTGTATATAAGTATATCCCATTTTCTCCGATGCATTTTATCATACATAAGCTGCTCGTGCTGAATCCTTAACAATGTCTCCTTCAATACCATCCAAAATGAAGGCCTGGATTTACAACGAGTACGGTGGCCTTGAGGTGTTGAAGTTTGTGTCAGATGTTGGCGTGCCGGAAGTGAAGGATGATCAGGTATTGATCAAGGTGGTGGCAGCGGCGCTTAACCCTGTTGATTTCAAAAGGCGGCTCGGGAAATTTAAGGCTGTTGATTCACCTCCTCCTGTAACTTACCCTAATTTCTCTACAGTTTTTATACATGCATGGAATCCCTTATTTTCTCGTTGGTTCTTGCAGTGATGACAAGCTAAGCTAGAATCATATATTTACACTGTAACTGCATTATATATACTGCTTCAAATGTTGAATCGACAATTTGTAGAATCTAACAAGTGTAGATTCCAACTTATTGTTTCGATTCCTCTTTTTTTTCTCCTGTAGACTGTTCCAGGCTATGATGTTGCTGGTGTGGTGGTTAAAGTTGGTAGTCAAGTAAAAGGTCTTAAAGAAGGAGATGAAGTATATGGAGACATAAACGAAAATTCACTGGAACAGCCAAAACGATTCGGTTCATTGGCCGAGTACACGGCTGTTGAAGAAAGATTACTGGCTCTGAAGCCCAAGAATCTTGATTTTGTACAGGTTGCTAGTCTCCCTGTGGCAATTGAGACTGCCTATGGAGGTCTTGAAAAGGCAGGATTTTCTGCCGGAAAATCCATACTCGTCTTAGGAGGTGCTGGTGGAGTTGGATCCCTTGTGATCCAGGTAAACCACTGAGCTATGACTTTAGTTTATCTGCATGCGTCTCATGCCACAAACCATCTATTTATTTTGGTGATGCAGCTTGCAAAACAAGTGTTTGGTGGTTCAAAAGTTGCCGCTACTTCAAGCACAAGAAAACTGGAATTTCTGAAAAGCTTGGGTGCAGATTTGGCTATTGACTACACCAAGGAAAACTTTGAAGATCTACCAGAAAAATTCGATGTCGTTTATGATGCTGTAGGTAAGACAATGTCCCAATTGTTTCTAAATTAGAAACCATGTTAGAACTATTAGCTTCTTGTTGGGTCCACATTTCTTTGTAGACATTATGGCAAGAATGTAACTAAGGCCCTCAGTTGATTATAATGTTCGAGGTAAGTATGCCACATTCATATGGCAACGTTCTGAGAATCTTATTCTTGCTGAACCAAATAAGATAGCAATTCCAACCCGAAAAATTAACGACAAGTACTTGGCCATGGCACAACAAACCTAGCAAAATAGCAGTTCACAGTGTCATATGAACTACTGGGCGATGACAGTAGCATAATATCTAGAAGCTGCTATGGGAATTTTATTCCCTTTTTTTCTTCTTTTAAGTTAATTTTCTCCCGTTCAAGAGTGACGTGATCTTTGTAGAAGAGACAGGATGAGAGAGGTGTAAACCAAAACTGGCGTGGTTTGTTTTCATCGCTAAGCATCGAGTTGCATTGAATGTTCTAGCAGATATAACAACTCCAGTACATTAATCAGTGAAACAGTGAAAAAAGATTCATGTTGACCCCAAACATATTGGGGAATAAGGATTATTTGTTGTGTTTCTGATTTGCTTGTGACAGGTGCAATATTCCAAGTTCTTGTTATTTGATCATATTATAATTGTCGACTCAGAATTAAATATTTCTTCATGAATTCTGTCACTTAAAACTGTCTATAATGGTTTAATAATTAATGCTGCCATCATTTTTGTTTAAAAAAAATGGCAGGGCAAGGAGATAGGGCCTTGAGAGCGGTGAAGGAAGGCGGCAGTGTAGTAGTCATCTCTGGTGCAGCAACACCACCCGCTTTTTACTTTGGGCTAACTTCAAATGGAGAAATATTGAAGAAACTAAATCCATTTCTGGAGAGTGGGAAGGTGAAGCCGGTGCTCGACCCGAAGGGACCATACCCTTTCGATAAGGTTAACGAAGCTTTTGCTTATCTGGAAACAAACCGAGCCACCGGAAAGGTGTTCATATTTCCGATCAATCCGTGATCAGCAACTAAGAATACTAGGCCTATTCTGGCTAAAAATACGTAATAGTATGATGTTAAAGTAGATGAATGTTATGAATAATTATAAAATGTGTGAGAAATGTTGTATTTATTGTTAAAGTGCATATTAGCTCATGTAAAATAGAGAAAAATAAATATATCTGCTTCTGCACTTTTATTACATCTCCTTTTTTTTTTTTGTTTTTTTCTGTTTTTAGCAATGAAGAAATTGTGAATGGTAACTTTGGGTTACTTAACAGTTATATCCCATGATCAATAACCACTAGAACCTCATTAAAATCTGAGTATGAGTGAATATTGTATCGATGATCACGATTATCAGTACCACAACATGATTTACTCGGTGGTTTAGATAGTGTTTCGACATCAATCTGCTTGCAAAAGATTGATTTATATATAGGGATATCAATGTGCTGAGCCGAGTCGAGCTGAGCCGGTTCGCAAGACGAAACTCGAAATTATAACTTGATTCAAGTAAAAATGGTTCAGACTTTTTTTTTTTTTTTTTACCTGAGCTGAGTTTTTGCTCGGCCAAAAAATATAGGCTCGACTTGAGCTTTTGGACCGACCGGACAGACTCGTGATTTTTTTTTTTTTTTAACACAAAGATGCAGGCAGCTATATGATTTGATTTAATTATTATCATTTTTTAAAAAATTGCTCTTCATAGGCCGGCCTACATGGTCGTTGGGTCGGACCGCTGGTCAGACTTTTCCCGTGCAAGCTATTGGCCGTCTGAACTGACGAGCCAAATTGACACTTCTACTCATATAGGACAATTGCAACATAATTCAATATTGTCGAACAATTTAGTAATACGTGGTTGAATTAATTAGTATTGTAGAGTCGAACATTTAGTACTAAAACAGTAAGCCACTAGATGACATGATTTAATAGGGAAATTTAAATACCACCATATATTGGATAAAATTACCATTTGCATATTGCATTTTATAAATTTACGTTTTGATAAAAAAAAATATTTTTGAAAAATGAAAAATATATCATTATGAGTAATTCAATAGTCAAAGATATCCGTAGTTGAAATAACAAATCACAGCATGTGTATTACCTTATGTAACATTTTGGATATGATGTTTCATAAAATGTTATTTTCTTTTAAAAGTTATCTTTTATTATGCGAGATTTATAAAATTTAGGGAAATTTGGCCAAATAGTCTGTTGGGCAATGAGTTTGGACAAATGACCTTTGACCAACATTAAAACAAGATTAAAAAATTTAAAATGTTTTAATTGGTAAAATGACAAATTTGCCATTCAATTTATATCAAAATATTCACCCAAATTCTTTCATTTCATCTTATTTTTTCTTCTTCATTTTCACTATGAAACCCTATTCCCCAAATTTGAATTCTAACATTGTTTTCTTCACTTTAGTTTGCAGTACATTTCAAGATTACCAAAATCTTTTTCTTTGATTCAAGTTTATTTCACATTACTTCATCTCTCTTTGGTAAGAGCTAGTACAACAAAAAAAGGCAATTATTTCCTTCAATTTTTACTTTTTATTTTCATTTTAAAATGTGATTTTGTGCTTCTATTGGTACAGAATTAGAATAAAAAAGTGTGAAAGGGCATTTTTTATGATTTCACAGTTTACTTGTGTATTTAATTTAGTTTTAGTTAAGTGTTTTTAATGTGGATGAATTTTTGATACATTTGGGGTCTTGAAGATGATGGGCTAAAAGGGAATTCATTTATTATTATAAATGGAAATTGTGCTATGTAAATTTGCTTGTTCTTTTATATTCCTTGGGACTTAGAGAGTTACCCTCTCGGTAATTTCATTTAAGTAATTCCATGTTTTTTAGTAAAATTTTTTACTGTATTTTGTGATTTCCTGTGAGTCCCATTGTTGAACTTTACACTTGTTGGTTTCAGAATTTCTAGACAAAAATGCATCGTATAATGTGCTCTCATGGTTACAGATTGAATGAAATTGTTTAAAATGGCATTATTATGGAGCAATACAACTCTTACTATTGATGCCGTTGACATAATTTTTGCATGTGTTGCTACATGGATCTTTGTCTATTATATGCCTCTATTTGGTTTATTTAAAAACCAGATTTTTAGTAGATTTTGATAAAAGTTAATTAAATGCGTGGTTGAAAAATTAATAAAAGTTATGGATCCTATAAAATATACGATTGAAAATGAGGACTAAACGACAGCTATGTTTCGCTATTTTTACTACAATACCCTTGTTTATAGAATTGATAACCTACTAAACAATGTATATAAGTTCTCAACTTGAAAGGTTGTGTATCCCCTTGACTTTATTCAATCCTTTTATTCTATAGTTGTGTTATTGTTGTTTCATTACGTCAACATCGATTATTACATGATTTGATTTTGATTAAGTTGTTGTTTCATGGAAAAAAAAACTAGCATTGAGATCATTTGAGAGTGGAAACATACTGATTTTGGTTGCGACAGATGTGGTAGCTCGTGGTCTTGATATTACTTAAGTTTCTCACGTTATCAACTTTTATCTCTCTAATAACATTGATGATTATACATACCGAATTAGACTTACATGTCATGCTAGGAAACCAGGACTGGCTAACATTTTCTTTAACAAAGACCAATTCAGCACTAGCGAAGTCACTAACTGATTTGATCTAGAAAGCCAATGAAGAGATACCCATTGGTTGATTAGATTTGCAAGTCAAGCTCCATACGAAAGTAAAAATATGCATGGTGGTGGGTGTTTTGGTGGTCGTGATTTCAGAAGAGAAAATTTTTATAATCGGAGTGGGGGAAGCACATATTAGTATAGTGGTGGTGGTGGTGGTGGAAATAATGGTAATTATATGGTTCTAGGGTGAGCAAAGGTTAATATTAGTGTTTTACAGTACCTCAAAAATATTCCATTTCAAGGTATATAAGTTTTTCATTAGAATCCTAGGATTTTGATGTTTTGGACAATGCAAAAAAGTTGTAGACTACATTTGAAAATGTGCATATCAGTCGGATGACTTTATTCTAAGAGAGGGATTTTTTCTATTGTACATATTTGTCTTTAGTTAAATATTAGTGTGTATCTTTACGATTTTATGTATCAAGAAAACTGCATAAGTGTCATTATTGGACTTATAAGCGTCCATGGAAATGACAAAATTGATACTACATGAATTATAAGTGTCCATGAGAATGAAACAAATGTTGTTAAAGGACTTATAAGCTTCCATGAAAATGGCACAAATATCGTTACCGAGTTGAAAATTTCCATGAGAACAGCATAAATGTCGTTACTAACTTATAAGTATCCATTATAATCTATGTAATTTCAATCGTTCTTTATCACATGGTCAACCTTTATGTCTTATATACGTTAAGGGGTCTATTGCTTGAGGTCGTTACATTTAAAACACATCAAACTATAAGAGAAAATAATAGAACATCTCAATTGCTTTTTTTGAGAACATAATGACATAGGTATTGTTATGTTTGCAAATATAAGTGTCCATGAGAACAATACTTGTGTCGTTACTGAGATAAGAATGTCTATGAGAATGATACAACTACTGTTATGTTTGTAAATATATTTTTCCATGAGAACGACACTTGTGTCGTTACTAAGATGAAAATGTCGATATCGTATAATCTTTGCCAATTCAACTATTTTTCATCATATGATCAACTTTCCTGACTTTCTTAAGTTAAGGGATCCAATGTTTAAGGTCGTTGCATTGGAAAAAAATATATATATATAGGAAAAATCAACATTACGATACAAGAGCCGATACTGAAATGAAAACGACCATCGTACCATGCCATCTATAAACACGAGTACAAGTATCAACGACTCGTCTGTGCTCCGAAAACCAATAAGTTGAACTCATTTCAGTTGCAAGATTAATATGCCGTTTACAAAAGTTACGAAATGTGTTTTAATTATATTTTCTAACGAATCAATACAATGACTTGTGAGTTCGCCAACTCAATATCATATAATTTATTTCAATTCAATAGTTATTTGCCACATGATCAACATTTCTGGTATTCTTAAATTAGGGGGTTCAATGCTTGAGGACATTGCATTTGAAAAAGCAAGATATTAAAGAAATCAACGGAATGACACAAGTGCCGTTACTGATAATGCAATGATATTTATGTGTTTCTGTACATAAAAAAGAGTATAAACAGCCACGACCCTTTCATGCCCCGATAATCAATTAGTTGAACTCATTTAAATTGTAAGATAAACATATAGTTTACAAAAGTTGATAGATATACTCATTAATTTTATTTTCTAACGAATTAATATAATGACTTGTAATTTCACCAACTCGATATCATATAGTCCATGTCAATTCAATCGTTATTTGTTACATGATCAACCTTTCTGGCATTCTTAAATTAGGAAATCCAATTTCTGATACTGTTACATTGGAAAAGAACAAAAATATTAAAGAAATCAAGAAAAGTTACTAGTGCTGTTAAACGATACTTGTGTTGTTTTGTCTATAAACACGAGTTTAAGCAACCACAACCTATTCATGCCATGAGAACTAATAAGTCGCACTCATTTTATTTGCAAGATGGACATGCCGTTTACAAAAGTTGAGAGTTGTGCTAATTAATTATACTTTCCAATGAATCAATACAATGACTTGTGATTTCATCAACTCGACATCATATAATCTATATCAATTCAACCTTTATTTGTTACATGATCAATCTTTCTGACTTTCTTAAGTTAAGGGATCCAATATTTGACGTTGTTGCATTGGAAAAGAAGGAAATATTGAAGAAATCAACAGAACGATACTAGTGCAGTTAAACGACACGTGTATTATTCAGTCTATAAACACGAGTATAAGCAGTAACGACCAGTTTGAGGCCAGATAATCGATAAGCTGAACTCATTGAAGTTGTAGGATGGACACGTCGTTTACAAAATTTGAGAGATATGCTCATTATTTATATTTTCTAACAAAATTATATCATGACTTGTAATTTAACTATTGGATATCATACAATCTACGTCAATTCTATCGTTATTTGTCATGTAATTGACATTTATGATGTTTTAAGTTAAGGGGTCCAATGTTTGAGTTCATTGCATAAACGATACTTGTGCCGTTCTGTCTAGAAACATGAGTATAAGCAGCCATAACCCATCCGACCCCAGATAATCAATAAGCTGAACTCATTAAAGTTGCAAGATTGACATATCATTTATAACATTTGAGAGATGTTATATTTTCTAACAAATGTAGATCATGACTTGGGATTTTTCCACTTGATATCATATAATCTACATTAATTCTACAGTTATTTGTCACATGATCAACATTTCTGACTTTCTTAAGCTAGGGGTTCAATGCTTGAGTTCGTTATGTTAGAAAATAAGCAAAATATTGAAGAAATCAACGTAACAGCTCTTGTGCCGTTAAACAATACTTGCACAGTTCTGTCTATAAATACAAATATAAGCAACCACGACCCGTTCAAGCCCTGATAATCGATATGTTGAACTCATTAATGTTGTAGAATGGACATGCCGTTTACAACATTGGAGAGATATGACCATTACTTATATTTTCTAACGAATGTAGATCATGACTTGTGATTTCACTACTGGATATCATATAATGTATGTTAATTCTACCGTTATTTATCACATAATCAATATTTCCGACTTTCTTAAGTTAAGGGAGTCCAATGCTTGAGTTCATTACATCAAAAAAGAAGTAAAATATTGGCGAAATCAACAGAAGTGTCGTTCTATCTATAAACATGAGTATAAGCAACCATGACCCGTTCGAGCATCAATAGTTGATAAGTTGAACTCATTTAAGTTGCAGGATGAACATGTCTTTTATAAAATTCGAGAGATATGCCCATTACTTAATATATATATATATATATATATATATATATATATATATATATATATATATATATATATATATATATATATATATATATAAAGCATAAGTGCCGTTACAGTTTTGAAAACTGCACAAGCGTCATTACATCTGTAAACAATGTATGAATAATTGATGTGATGTATATTTTAAAATTAATTTGCTATTAAATCAATAATATTTGATTTTTGAACATCATTTCTATATTTTCTAGGTAAAATACTCAAAATGACACCAGTCGTGTTTTATTGTAACAAAAAAACAGTATATTTGCCTTTATGGCTTTATCGATTCTAAGACAATAACAAAATTAATCGTTCCAAACATTATAAATAGTTTGCATTTCAAAATGACAAATTAATACATCATAACGCCACCATCATTTTTCAATATTACAAAAGCAGTACATCATAACACCACAAAAACCAGCATACGAGCCGTTTTGTCTTCACTGTTCTTGTCTTTCGCTGAATTGTTTCCTTTTTTGGTGGACATCTACTTCCTCTTTATGTCAACGGTCGTATCACCTTTTTTGATCGAATATTATCGGAAATTTCTTAGTTCACCTTGTTTGGCAGTGGATGTAAGGAGAGCAAAACATGTAACCGTTATCTCCAACATCCCTTATTACAGCAATTGCACGTGCACATGAAAATTGGTCCAGATCAAATTCCTTGCATGTGCATGTCTCCATCTCCAAATTAACAATGAAACTTCACATTTTATCAATAACAAACAGACTATCCGAGATAATAGTTGTATTTCCATTTTACAAGTAAGATCACGACGTAGTGACGTTCTATACTATCGATCATCCAATAGTTGTAGACAGCACATAAATACACCAAATGCGAAAACAAAATCAACTAAAGTATCATTTCATACTTTATTCAACAATAAAAGTACTAATGTACATGAGATTTCTAAAAATATCTTTCTTGTTTCCTCAAATATAGTAGAGATTTTAATCTAAAAAATATAGAAATCAAAAATCTTTCTCAAATGCTCAAAATATTGGAGAAGATATGTGAATAATATAATGAATAGCAAAATTTTAGGGTAGCAAGCATAGAGAGAGCACGTTGATGAGATTTGAAGAAGAATTGAAGAATTTGATTGGATTGAAGTGGGCGTTTGGGTCTTTTCAATGGTGAGGACGTTTTGGACATTTGATATTATTTGTTTATTGTATTTTGTAATTGAAGGCTATTTGATCAACAAACATTGGAAGAAGGTTATTTAATCAAATATATTGTTTGACTAGGGCCCTGTTTGGAAGGGATTAGATTTTTCTACAGTAAATCAATTCTCATTTTCAACCACACATTTTTCAATAAAATAATATTTTCCATCACATCAATAATTTTTTTCTTCTTTTTCAACCACACATTTCCCATCATATCACTATTCAAAATCAATTCTTTCCCCAAAAATCTCTCACAAACAAGCTCTAAATTATTTAACAAACTTTCCAAAAATTATTATGTTGTTTTCTTAAATTAATTCAAGGAAATTTAATTTTAACAAGTTAAGATTGTATTGCAAAATATAGAAAAGACTTTATTTGACTCTTTCAACATTGGAAAAATAATTATAAATTCCTAATTGTTATTATTTTAATTAATACTATATGTTCAATGAATATTAATTAAAAAAAGGTTAATTTCACAAACGGTCACTGAAGTTACGTCAAAATTTTAAAACGGTCACTGAAGTTTAAAACTTGTACTAACGGTCACTGAAGTATCATCCAGTTTCACAAACGGTCACTGAACTTACTATTAGGACTTTTTCATTTTAATTGAAACTTAATGGACCAAAATACATGGACATAGAAGTTTAAGGACCTCAAAAGGTAAAAATTTCATTCCCATCCCAAAATGGCCTGAAATACACATTCCGGCGAACCCACGTTGAGCCCAATATACTGGTCGATTCTCCTCTTCCAGGCGACCCTATCCATAGCCTCCAATCAACAAATAATCAACTCCATCAAAATCAGAAAGCTCCGTTCGCGCTGCCTACCACGTTCGTTCGCGTGAATCTGATTTTCTTCCATCATTTGGAGGCTCAAATGTGTTTCAAGACACAAATCAACTTCGGGGAATTGAAATTGAGGCTCAAAAAACATTGGGTACTCAATCAATTGCAGAAATTACAGCCTCGTTTGTCAAATTTTAGGGTCGAATATTGTTCTTCATACACCGAGAGCTGCTGATCTGATTTCTGCCAGATTTGGCTTTAACCCATGGTTGAAAGAGGTGTATTAGAGGTAGAGGAGCACAGCCTATGTAGTCCTCGACCATGGGTTGAACGGGCGGATGTGGAATCTTCCATGTTCGGACCATGGAAACAGGGCATCGCTACTGACGATAATTCTACAATAAATTTAGACTACTAGAGATATGTTTGGGGTAGATTGAGACCATGGTTGGGGTCACTTGGGTGTGGGAACTCGATTGGTGATTGCCTGTAATCAAGTTTCTGGCCAGAAAATGAGTTTCCGGCAGTTTTCAGATTTGACGGTAGCTGACTTTGTGAGGTGATTCCGGCCATATTAATTGACGGTATGGTGAGATGTTGGGTGGTAATTGTAGATAAGGTTAAGGGCTTTCTATTGGTATTGATATCTGACAGTTTAGGTGGCCGGAAAATGGCGAAAATTGACTCCATAGGTATCGGTTGTGAAGGGCCAAAAATGGCTCAAGTGAAGGAGAGACTTTTAAGGTCCTCAAGGTTCAAACTTCAACTATTTTGGTCCATTAAGTTTCAATTAAAATGAAAAAGTCCTAATAGTAAGTTCAGTGACCGTTTGTGAAACTGGATGATACTTCGGTGACTGTTAGTGCAAGTTTTAAATTTCAGTGACCGTTTTGAAATTTTGATGCAACTTCAGTGACCGTTTGTGAAATTAACTCAAATTAAAAATCAAGTAAAATAATTTTTAATATTACTTATTATTTTGCGGGTAAAATTAATTTTTTATTCAATTTAAGTTGGGGAAGTCCAGCGAATTAAAAAAATGTCAAGAATGCAAGCGTAATTTTCTTAATTTCTATTGCAATTGTTTACTCTCCTCTCTCGAAAAAGGTTTGGATACAAAAAGACCTACGTAAATAATTTTAATAAAAATTATATAGTTTTGTGTAAAAATAAAAATGGATAAATTTACGTTAATGATATAATTAAAAGACTCAAATTAAGCTCTTGTTTGGTGAGAATTAAAATCAGATTTTTAGTAACTTTTGATAAAATTTAATAGATGATTTAAAAATTCTTGATTAAAAAAAAAAAATCAGAATTTACTCAAGTTAAAAAAAAAATATTTTTTAATATTTTTTACTGTTCAAAAATTAATTTACTTATACTGAAAAATCAAGAATAATTCAGGGACCAATCCATTCTTTTTAGAATTAAAATCGAGTTTCTCACGCACTCTTACATGCGAGAGCAATCAACAATAATTTTTTTAATTAAAAAGAAATATGGCATGTTGGCACCACCATGTCATTTTGATAAAAACTTTTCAATTGGCCATCCCAACTAGTTTTAACGTTTTGAGTTCATCTGCGTAGTCGAATTTTATAAAATCAATGTTTAAGGCCACGTTTGGGATATCAATAGATATGCCCGAGAGTGGAAATGGCAAAAAAAAAATCATGCAAAGTTTTCACATTTTCAACTAAACTTCAAGAAATCATAACTTCTTCATTTTATGGCTAAAATTGATTATCTTTATATCATTGAAAAGGTCTTGAGAAATCTATTCAACCAATAAAATGGGAAGGATAAAACATTGTGTAGAAAAAAGTTATGATGTGGTGAAATTTCAAATTTTACCAATCTTGCAAAAAATTAGATTTATATTTAAATTTCGAGAGGTCATAACTTCTTCATTTCAAAACAAAAATTAATGATCTTTATATCCTAAAAAAGGTCTCGAGAATCTATCCAACCATACGAAATGAGAAGTATGAAACATAGTGTAGACAAAGTTATTATATGATGAAGTTTCGAATTTTATCGATCTTTATGTAAAAATTCAGATTTACATCCAAACTTCAAACCCTCATAATTTCTTTGTTTTAAGTCCAAACTTTAAGTTCTTTATATGGTTGGAAAGCTTATCAAAATAAATTTCTAACAATACTAATTTTACTACATAATTATTAATTTATAGAAAGTCGTAATTTATCAAAAGATGTCATTAAAGACCACATAAGGTTTCAAAACTTTACACATAAAATTTATAACCCAATTGTATCATATAATGACATATTTAAGCATGTATTACAGCAAGGAATTCAACCTTATGACTTTGATACCAATGAAGTAATTTGAATCACACTTTAACATGAATTTCAGGTCAAGCTGCTTACTTTTGAATGGTTGAATCACATTGCATTCCAAAACTCCAAATGGTTTCAATCTCGATCACAATAGAATAGGATTATTAGCTACAACTTAAGGGGCAATTTTTGTGAGTTTCTATGCCAAAATAGTGGTTCTAGGTGCCTTTCAATTTTGAGAATATTTTTCATACGAATTTTCACCATTTTTCTATCATTTTTTTTTTCTCTCCATTGATAGACAAAAAAATTGGAGATTTTATGGGAGTCATGGGAGGTTATGGAGAGTTGTGGGTTTGTGTGTTTTAATTCCAAATTGAAATTACTCATTTCAATCCTTTTAATATCTTTTGAGTTAGGTCACCCCACATGGGTGACTCATGATCTATATTTTCTAACAATAATTATACACAAGAATTGAAACCATAACTATTTAATTGTCTGATTTTTAGTGCGAAGTATAATTTTAGGTGTGGTCTTTGATGTTAGAACTATTATTTAGCATGCGAGATATGTAACAAAATCCGAAATGAAGAGAACGAAACGGAAAACCGAATAAATGCTTAACGAAATTGCAGAAACCAGTAGATTGATACTAGAGTTCGACTCTATTTCCTTAAGACAATTTTGGCCTGCTACGATGCTTATAGTTGACTCCAATCGCCTCCCAAGATACAACAATCTTTCTCCTACGGTGTAGAGCACTCTTAACAGCAAGAACGGCGAACCAGAAACGTTTTGTACTCTTTCAATGAATGGAAAATATATTTTTTATGTAGAATGCAATAGAAGAGAATGAAGATATTGGAATTAATCAAATTCAAAAATCAGGGGTCCTATTTATAGATTTCCAAAAGCTGCAGACCAAGAGTTGCAACTCCTTGAAAGATTATTCCTGAATAGACATAACTATTAATTTGTATCAGTTTATTCCGAACAGTTTCGAATAGGTTTGAAAAGACACACATTTTCAATTAATTAATTTTGAAATTCGGAAATAAATAAAAATAAATTAAATAAATAATTTTAATTTATTTTGTCCAAAAAGAATATAGGAATCAACAACGACCCACGACCTGACCCGAGCTTGTGCCGTGCCGAGCCAGCCGGTTGGACGGACGGACGGTGAAGGCGGCGCACGTGAGTGAATTTTGGACTAGTCTAGACATTATTTAAGACTTCTCCCTTTCAAAAACTATTGGTACCCGTTGAATTAGGGAGGGCCTTAGATTTTTTGAAGAAAAAAAAAATTTTTTTTTTCCCATTCTATAAGTAAAACAATAAGCCCTAAGTCCTATCCTTTTGTTTCTTCTCTTAATTCTCTAAGCAACACCATGAGATTTGTTCAAAAAGATCTTCAATGTTTTCTTAACTAAAGTGAGTTCAACTATTCAACTACGTATAGTTTAACATAGTTTTATGTTTTCGAAATTCAAATCTATTGTTGGTATTATTCATATTTCAATTTCTAGTTTTATTTTCTTTTATTTATTTTATGGTTGCAATGTCAAATTTTAGATTAAATATTTTACTTTTATTACTAAAATATAAATAAGATCAGGAAATCTCAAAGTTTAGTTAGAGGCCTAAAAAATCACTATTACGTTGAAAAAAATCTTACACTTCAAATCTCTTTAAATTATTTACCCTGAATTTGAAAATATTTCTCTATTTTTTTCTTGGATTTTTTCATTGTTTTTCTCTAACTCATATTTCTTTCATTTTTTGGTGATTATTATTAATCTAATTTGATTTCAATTTTTTTTTTGTATCTAAATATTTGAATTTTTGTTATTATTTACCTTCTATAATCTGAGATTTTGAAATATGTTCCAAAGTATTTTGTTGAATTTTTTTTTTTTGTATTGATTTTCTCTACCTTCATATTTCTTTCGTTTTTGGTGATTTTTTTTTTCACTTAAATCAAAATTTACAAATTGTATGACATTTTTATTGATCTAATTTGATTTCAATATCATTCAGTTATGTCTAAGTTTATAATTCTAATTGTGTTGTCATCTCTTAGTCATTAATTTTTAGTGAGTAATTAATTGATAAGTGTATTTTCACTCTCCTACTCTTTCTCATCTGGTTGTTGAGATACAAGGGGGCTGTTCGCATTCCCCCAAGGCTAGAAAATGACCCCACGTTTATACGCAGGCTCGATCTTCAAGTATATTATGACTTGTAAAGTTAATAGACTTTAGTTAAAGAACGTACTGGCCATGGGCGTGACTACGTAGGGATTAAAGGGAAAAAGAATTCGGGGTCCTAATTTATAAGGTTCGTCTCAGGTCCTGAAAATCACAGAATCGGCCCTGCTTGGGACCCAATCCCATATCTAAACTTGAGGTATATAAATTGGTTCAAAATTCCTATGTGGGATAAAGTTCTCACACTTGATTTTAAATTCCATGATTTTTACTTTCAAGTTACCAACTTCTAGCATTAATTTCTCATTCATCTGGAAATGATTTTGTAAAATTAAATATATCACGAACATCTACTTGCAGAGTAGAACAAGTTTGACCGTTAACCCGCACAAAATGGATAGTGGGTCCCACTCGAATTATTAGTCAAACTTGACCCATTCCAACAATCCTGCACATGAATGGAAATTACCGAAAATATGCAAATGAAATGCAAACACGCGAGAGAGAGAGTACAAGCGGAGAGTTATTGCATCAGGAGAGGTAGCTTGCGGCTTTGAACCTGCCTTAGTGAAGTACTATCGGATTTACTTGGCTAGTCGGTGAACGTGATGTCTTGAACCGTCCAGCCGTTGGTATAAACCAAGAAAACAGTACCCATACAATAACCTCCCTAACAATTTCTTAAGTTCTCACGGTTGTTCATTTAGGCCTTGAACAACTCTTGGTATTCATAAGCGCTTTAGAGAATTCAAGCACCATAATTCTCATAGAAGCGGCCCTACTTCTCATTTATATAGGTGATCTCCTATTAAGAGTATTCCGCCTTACTCCACTTGATGTATTCAAACTATAGGAATCATTAAAAGTTAAAACTTAACCTCACACTCTGCAGAACACACTTTTATTTCTCATAGGAATGGATAGGATTTTTACTCCTAAGTGCTCAACTGAATCTTCATAACTTAGTTGTCTCATTGAACTAAGGTCTTGGGATATCCAGTCAACAATGTTGGGTTACCATTACAAAGACTTCATGCGTAGTAGGCTTTTAATCCCATTCCCTTCGATAAGCAGTATACTTAATCTCTTGGTAAGCCTTTGGTACGCAAATTCGCGAGATTCTCTTTTGATTTTATGTAATCAACAGAAATAAAACCATTTGAGATCAAATGTTTAATGGTATTGTGTATACGACGAATATGTCTAGACTTACCATTATACATACTATTTTGTACCCTTTCAATAGTTGACTGATTGTCGCAATGAATGCTAATAGAATTACTGGTTTAGGCCAACATGGAAAGCCCTTTAAGAAGTTACGAAGTCATTCTACTTCTTCTTCAGCTTTATCTAAAACTGTAAACTCTGATTTCATTGTTGATCGAGCTATACATGTTTGTTTTGAGGATTTCCAGGACACGGCTACACCACCGATGATAAAAACATAATCACTTGTGGACTTAGAATCTTTCGTATCAGATATCCAATTTGCATCGCAATATCCTTCTAACACTGCTGGGTATCTGGTGAAATGTAATCCAAAATTTAAGGTATATCTTAAATATCGAAGTACCCTATTCAATGCCTTCCAATGGTCATTGATTGGATTACTAGTGAACTTACTTAGTTTATTAATTATGTATGCAATGTTAGGAGGCGTTCAGTTCATAATATACATCAGACTACCAATAATCTGAGAATATTTTAATTGATATACAGTTCACCTTTATTCTTGGCCAAATGTAGACTTAAGTCTACAAGTGTTTTAACTGGACTTTCATCATAGATATCAAATTTCTTAAGAATAGTCTCAATGTAATAAGATTGTGACAGAACAAGTCCATTGGGTGTTTTAGAGATTTTAATTCCTAAAATTACATCTGCTACACCCATATCCTTCATGTCGAAATGTCTTGTCAACATTTTTTTAGTAGATATGATAATAGTATGGTTGCTACCCATAATTAGCATGTATCCACATATAGACACACAATGACATATGCATTTGGTGTATTTTTAATATAAACACATTTATCATACTCGTTAATTTTAAAACCATTTGACAGCATTGCTTTGTCAAACTTTTGGTGCCATTGCTTTGGTGCTTGTTTTAACTCATACAAAGATTTAACGAGTTTACACACCCTTTTCTCCTGTCCAGGAGCTATAAATCCTTCAAGTTGTTCCATATAGATTTCTTCTTCTAACTCACCATTTAAGAATGTTGTTTTAACGTCCATTTGATGGATTTCAAGATTATTTAATGCAACAACTGAAATAAGGACTCTAATAGAAGTAATCCTTAAAACTGATGAGTAGGTATCGAAGAAATCAAGACCTTTTTTTTGTTTGGCCTTATATTTATCAATAGATCCATCCAACTTTAGCTTTTTCTTGAAAATCCACTTGCATCCTAGATGTTTATTTCCAGGTGGTAGATCAACTAATTCCCAAATGTGATTTGACATGATTGATTCTATCTCACTATTGTTAGCTTCTTTCTAAAATGGAGTTTCTGGGTTAGACATTACTTCACTAAATGTTTTTTGATCATTTTCTACCATATAAGTTAAAAAATCTGGACCAATGTATGTAGAAGTTCTAGTCATCTTACTGTGTCTAGGTTCTTCTTCATTGTTTAGATGTCCACTATTTGCAGTATCATAAATTCGCTTGTTTCATCGATATGCACTACTGTTATGAGCATATTTATAGGATATGCAATGAATAGTTTTAGGCCCAATTTTAGTTTGTTTAGGCTTTGGTACTTCCAATTTAGCCAAACACTCCCACACTTTTAAGTGTTTATATGTAGGCTTATGACCTTTCCATAACTCATAATGAGTTTCATCCTTTTTCTTTTGAGGTATTTTATTAAGAATGACATTTGTATAGAGGATAGCTTCCCCCTACAAATTCTGAGGTAAACTAGAACTCATCAACATAGCGTTCATCATTTCTTTAAGAGTTTGATTTTTACATTCAGTAATGCCATTTGAATGAGGTGAATAAGGTGCCGTTGTTTGATGAATAATTCCAAAAGTAGATCAAAATTCTTCAACGGTGCTCCATATTCTCCACGTCTATCACTTCGAATAATTTTTATTCGCTAGTTAAGTTGATTTTCAATTTTATTCTTATAATGTTTAACCACATCTAAGACCTCATCTTTACTTCTTAAAAGATAGACATAATAATATTTTGGACAATCGTCAATGAAAGTAATGAAATACTTTTTACCACTTCTAGTTTGCACAAACTTTAATTCATAGATATCACTGTGAATCAATTGTAAAGGTGTAGTAATCCTCTCAACAGAATGAAAATGAGTTTTGGCTAATTTAGCCTCAACACAAATCTTACATTTATAAGGATCAAATTGTAGAGAAGGCAGTAAATTTAAGTTCATTAATTTACGCACAAATTTAAAGTTTGCATATCCTAATCGATTGTGCTATAAACAAGAAAACTCAATGATATAAGCAGAAGAAGATGTATTATTATTCTTCATTTTTTTTTTTGGTACAATAGTGAGGACATTCATTTTGAAAATCCCATTGCTCAAGTAACATTTCCCTACATATACATCATTTTTGGTGAGTACAAATTTATCAACCACAAAGACTAATTTCAAACCATGTTTGCTAAGTAAAGAACCGTACACAAGATTTTTCTGAATGTCGGGCACATGTAGCACATTGTTGAGGACGAGTTCCTTGCCCGAAGTCATTTTCAGCACCACCTTTCTTTATCCTTCAACTTTTAAACTTGATGAGTTTTGATTACGCCCAAAGAATAACGCGGTAGTTGTAGCACAATTTTTGGGTGTCGTATCCACAAGGAGATGAAAGAATATTTAAAGAAGCAAAAAAGTTGAATTGTTCTCTTAAATGTGTAATAAAATTAAATGTTGAAAGGTGAAATTAAAATCAATAATTTGAAGTAGTGAAGCTTCGGAATTCTCTCAATTGGATTGGATGAATCATATCAATTATTCATTTTTATAACACAATTAAAGGCTTTCATCCCGACACTCTAATTGGAAAATATATCGTGAAAATCAATTTAATTTACAAATGTAATTCTAGAATTTAGACTTAAGACATATTCGCACAATTTTATTGGAACAAGCTCAAAGATCGATCCTATAGATCATGCATAAGGCAGTAATCAATCCGTCAATAAAGTGAAATTGAGATTAAAATTCAGTAACTAGTTTATGAAGGATATAATAATTGTTAAACCAATCTCAACAATAAATAATTGAAATTGAAACTCAATAAATAGTCTGATTGAATAATGGAAAAAACACGATTGAATCTATAAAAAATCTTGTAAATATTAAATCGATTTGAATATAAATTCAAGAGAATGAAAATCTAAATTCTAGAATTATTTGACAATGAAAAGATCAAATTAAATGAATAAAAGACATGAAATCACCAATTCCAACCAAGTTCCTCCGTAGCTTCACCAAGTGTTTTAGTTCTCTATGAGTTTTTTGAGCCAAAGAGGAGAAGAATGGTGTATGGGGACTCCCTTCATATTTATTTTGCTATTAAGTATTTGTAGTAGTCGGAAATTGGATGAAAATTACGTCCAAATTGGTTTCCAAAAGAGTTTTAATCGAATAAGGAAAATTGCCTTCGCGTGCGAATTTTTTGTCTCTGCGCAGTGTTAGTAATTTGGTTATAAATTTCTCTTCTAATATCTGATTTAGAAGATTCATAATGCATTCGAAAGATAACTCAAAGAGCTATAACTTTGTTAGAAATAGATCTTTTCCAGTTCCGACTTTTAATATGCCAAAAATGGGTCTCAATTTTCGGCTAAAAATCTGGAATATATCTTGTACGAGTTGGAAATTGATTTTGATAATATTTTGATCATATTCCATTCATTTTTAACTTCTAATTGCTTCAATCGACCTTTAGCATTCTCGAACCTTCATCGTGAGCCTCGACATAATTTTTAACTATTTGCCTTTTAGTCTCTGAACTTTCACTTTCTTCCATTTTGGTCATTTTTCACTTGTTTCTTTTTATTTCCGCTACATTCATCATTCATCTTGCAAAACATAAATTAGCTGTATTTCAATATATTAATCAACAATTGCTCATATTTTGACAGTAAAAAAAATATGTAAAAACACACCTATCAAACTCCCCCAAACTTGAACTATTGTTTGTCCTCAAACAACAACAATATAATTTTACTCTACGAACAACATAATTTAACAATGTGTCGTTCTCAAGTTTGAAATTTGATAGTCAGATAAATGAACAATTGCAACAGTATAAAAATTAAATCAGTTTGCATCTGTTATATGCATAACCTGGCGTGTATGTGTGAAAACGCATGTCATTATATTAAGATTATGATTGGTTCAATCACTGACCCATATTAGTCAAATATATACTTTTTTCGCTCGGGAGATACATACACCCCCAAACTTATATTTTTCACTCAATTTTCCTGAAGTATATCCTAAGTTGAATCCATTCAATTCTGTTCCTTACCCTTTCTTAGTTTGGATTGACCTTACTCCTACAAGTCTATATTTCAATTAGTCGGGATTCTCCTATTTTTTTTATTGCTTTAACCATTAAGATTAGACTAAGTTACTTGCTTCTCGTCAAATGTGTAGTTTTGTCAACTGGATGTCCGGAGTGTAATCAATGTATTTGAATATATTTTTTTTTCTTTTCATTTTTTTCTCCATTTCTTTTTCTCTTTTTATTTGAGTATCTTCTCATTTACTTGCTATATAACCCATGTAACGAGATTTAGGCCAATATCTCCCAAGTCAGATGACCATAGGGCACCAGGTTTTAAATCACCCTTATAAGCTTAATCACCCGAGTTATATAGGTTCGAAAAGATGCTTTTTATGTACTCATAGATTAGTGCAATGGCCCTTTTCTTTTAAACATTCAATTTTTAAAACTAATCTCTAACTTAAAGCTTTCACCTCATTTTTATCTCAATGAGTTTCAGACAATCCACATAAGGTTTTCATGCATGGAATCCCTACTTATCTCAATATTTCCCTATAACCGTTCAATCATCTCCAAACTAGCATATATTTGGATTTATGGAATACGACACTAAAGGTTATTAGGTTGTATCACTAAGTTCCAATATCCTCTACAAAATGAACCGCATCACTAACTCAATATGCCAAACATAAGTAACGTTCATAGAAAATGTCAAGTTTCACATAAACAGGTCTGAACTAATCCAATAATGCACTATTTCATCATTCACAGCTGATACTTATCCCAATGATCACATAATAATCGGCACAATTATTAAATAAATTCTCAAAAATTTTGAAACTCGATGATATTACTTATGCAAATTCACAACAAAATCCAATAGAATCCTCCCCCAACTAAATTTTGTATTGTCCTCAATGCATAAATATGATAGACAAATGAAGGGAATGACAAATATCAAATAATAGTGCATTGAAACAACATAAACTTAAAGTGTAAGAGCTGCAAACACTCAATGGAATGGTAAAGCAGAGAAAATGACAAAATTAACTAGAATAAAAATGTAAAAGTAAAAGGTAGGAGAAAAAAAATGAACTCCCATTGGGTTGCCTCCCAAGCAGCGCCTTGCTTATTGTCTTTAACTCGACCCAATGTTTCCTCCCTAGCCTACATCCAGTAAGTATGATTTCAATCTTCTTTGCAATGTACTAAGCTCCTTGGATACAAGCACTGGTGATGTTCCTCCGTCTCCATCAAATACATGCGTGGGATAACCAGAAGAGAGCTCAGAATCAGGAGTAGTGACCTGCAAGACAAAAGGTAAAGTTCTCTCATTAGAAACTGGCAATGTAAAATAAGAACTATTACCCGACTCTTGATCATCTATCTCAAGATGTTTATTGATGATAAAGTTTACTCCATTCGGTTCTAGAATTTCCTATACTGGTTCAAGAAACATACTATCAGCAATCTCTTGAGTGAGTGCATCAATCATGTGTGTTTGATGATTCTAGTCGTCTTCTTCTAGCTGTTTAGTGACATATTTCCAAATGAAAGTTTCATTAGACCATTCCTACAATTAATCAGAGCATTAACAATAGCAAGTAAATGTCTACCAAGAATGATAGGAATTTTAGAGTCAACATTCACATTATTTTTTACATCGAACACCAAGAAATCCATGGGGTAGTAAAATTTATTAATTTGAATCAAGATATCCTCAACTACTCCCCTAAGTCAATAGTGGACCTATCAGCTCATTGTAGAGCTACAGATGTAGGCTTCATCTCACCCAAACCTAACGACAAGTAAATATTATAAGGCATGAGATTGATACTAGCCCCTAAATCAAGAAGCGTTTGTCCAAACTCATGATTCCCGATGACACAAGACACAATAGTACAACCATAGTCCTTATACGTTGGTGGGATCCTTTGCGCAATCACAGCGCTCGCTTGCTCAGTCAAAAAAGTAGTTTTTCTTGACACTGCAGTTCTTTTTGACAGTGCATAAGTCCATAAGGACTTTAGCATAAGTAGGAACCTGTGAAATCACATGCAAGAGAGGTAAATTGATTTTTACTTGATTTAGGTGTTCTAAAATCTCAATATGTTGATAGGCAGATTTTGAGGTGGACTTAAGAGCTTGCGGGAAAGGTGCTCTCACTGGATTTGTCTTTACTTCCTCACTAGGGCTACTCTCTTCAAGCTCATTAGACTCTTTTTCAGTTTTCCTAGGTTTGAGGATTGGTTCTATAACTTTTCATGATGTAGTGGTTATGGTATTTACTTCTCTAAGATTGTTTTCATTTGAACCCGAGGTTTGTGCCATGTGCTGTCCTTTAGGATTTGGTTGAGTTTGAGCCGAAAATTTTCCACGTTCCAATATTGTTAAGACACTAGTTAGTTTGGAGATATGAATTTTTATTTCCTTATTTTCCTCAAGAATTTGGGTAATCATAGTCTCAAATTTTTGATTTGTTTTTTCATGTGTCTCCATAAATGCATGTAGGGTATTTTCTAAGGAATTCCTAGATGATGTAGATTCGTATGAAGGTGTATTAA
This sequence comes from Fraxinus americana, assembly GCA_035079005.1. Taxonomy (NCBI): domain Eukaryota; kingdom Viridiplantae; phylum Streptophyta; class Magnoliopsida; order Lamiales; family Oleaceae; genus Fraxinus; species Fraxinus americana. Next base: position 1,433,560 of record CM068710.1, on the reverse strand, counting down.
AGACTCTAGGTGGCTGGGTAGGTTGCTGGTTTTTAGATTTCCAGCTGAAGTTGGGATGATTCTGCCACCTCTGATTATATGTATCATAAAATGAAGCACAAGGCTTGTTATACGTGTCTAAGGTGTTGTAGTGTTCCTCATAAACCCCCTTATCTCAGCTAGAGTAGAACATTCATTTACCGGATGATCAATTCCACCACACGCCACATGGTCCAGAAGACTCAATATGGGCAACAGTAGGTATAAGCTTTGAGTTCTTAGTACATAGGGTTTCCATTTATCTAGTTAAGGCTTCTACTTTAACTCTAAGACTATCTTCTTCTCTGAGATGATAAATACCTGTATTAGAAATATTTCCTATGGGTCGAGACCTATTGGTGCTATCAGTGGCACTAGGGCCAGTCCAGGTATAGGCTTTCTCAGCTAAGTAATCTAAATATCCTATAGCCTCATCTGAATCTTTTTGTAGGAATCACCATTACATATCATTTCAACAAACTGACGCTCTCTAGATATTGACCCTTCATAGAAATAGCTTATGATGCGCCAACTCTCATAACCATGGTGCGGACAAAGAGTTTGGAGTTCTTTATACCTTTCCCACGCTCGATATAAAGTTTCACTCTCCTTTTGGATAAAAGAAAAGATCTGCTTTTTCAACGCAATAGTTTTGTAGTGGGGAAAGTATTTGCTAAAGAAAACTTGGGTCATTTCAGCCCAAGTTCCAATCGAACGTGATCTCAATGAATACAACTAGCTTTTAGCCCTTTCTTTAAGAGAAAATGGGAAGAATTTAAGATTAATTGCATCGATTATACCATGGTGATTGTGGAAGGTTGCTACAACTTCCTCGAATTCCCTAACATACACATACGGGTTTTCATTCTCAAGTCTATAAAAGTTAGGAAGAAATTGAATCATTCCAAATTTAAAATCTACATGAAGGTGTAGATGTACACGTAGGGTGCAGATAATCATGCAAAGTTCTATATGGTACATCATGCTCATTGTCAGACATTGTGTTATGTGATGAAGTGTCAGTTTTAACAGATATAGAATCAAAAATAGGGTTAAAAAGATGTTCAAACTTTGTGTCGGTCTTTCCACAGATTGTCCTCGTTCTCCTCGATACCTACTCATAGAAAAAGTAAAAGAAAATAAAGTGAAAATAGGAAAAATATAATAAAGAAAATTAAACTAACCAAAAACAAAATAAAAGGAATGATGTCACCTTTTTGTAGTCGATCCTTGCGTATTTTGTATCGTCTCCCCGGCAACGGCGCCAAAATTTGATTACGCCCAAAGAATAACGCGATAGTTGTAGCACAACTTTGAGGTGTCGTATTCACAAGGAGATGGAAGAATATTTAAAGGATCAAAAATGCTGAATTGTTCTCTCAAATGTGTAATAAAATTCAATATTGAAAGGTGAAATTAGAAACAATAATTTGAAGTAGTAAATAGTTGGAATTCCCTCAATTGGATTGAATCCATCATATCAATTATTCATTTTTATAATACAGTTTGAGGCTTTCATCTCGACACTCTAATTGGAAGATATATCGTGAAAATCAATTTAATTCACAAATGTAATTCTAAAATTTAGACTTAAGACATATTCAACCAATTTTATTGGAACAAGCTCAAAGATCGACCGTATACATTAAGCATACGGCAACAATCAATACGCCAATAAAGTGAAATTGAGATTAAAATTCAACAACTAGTTTCATCTAACGATAGAAGAAGCATGATTGGATCTATGAATGATATAATAATTGTTAAACCAATCTCAACAATAAATAATTGAAATTGAAACTCAATAAATAATCTGATTGAATATGGAAAAGTATGACCGAATCTATAAAAAATCTTGTAAATATTAAACCGATTTCAATATAAATTCAAGAAAATGAAAATCTAAATTCTAGGATTATTTGACAATGAAAAGATCAAATTAAATGAATAAAAGACATGAAATCACCAATTCCAATCGAGTTCCTTCGTAGCTTCACCAAGGGTTTTAGTTCTCCATGAGTTTCTTGAGGCAAAGAGGAGAAGAATGGTGTATGGGAGCTCGGGGCTCCCTCCATATTTATTCTGCTGTTAAGTATTTATAGGAGTCGAAAATTGGATGAAAATCACATCCAAAATGGTTTCCAAAGTTGCCTTCGTCGATCGATTCTTTATCTCTGCACAGTTGTCAGTAATTTGGTTATAACTTTCTCTTTTGATATCCGATTTAGAAGATTCAAAATGTATTGGAAAGATAACTCAAAAATCTATAACTTTGTTATAAATAGATCTTTTCCAATTCAGACTTTTATTATGCCAAAAATGGGTCTCAATTTTCGGCTAAAAATCTGAAATATATATTGTGCGAGCTAGAAATTGATTCTGATAATATTTTGATCATATTTCATTCCTTTTTGACTTCTAATTGCTTCCAATTGACACTTAGCATTCTCGAACCTTCATCGTGAGCCCCGACATAATTTTTGAGTATTTTCACTTTAGTCCCTGAACTTTCACTTTCTTCTATTTTGTTCATTTTTTATTTATTTTTTCTTATTTCCGCTACATTCATCATTCGTCCTACAAAACATAAATTACGTAGAATTAAGCTATATTTCAACATAATAATAAACAATTGCTCATGTTTTGACAGTAAAATAAGTATATAAAAATGCACTTATCAAGTTTCCCACGAATGAATGTTCTCAATCGATGGCATTATAACTTGAGAACATCCCTTTGTCGGCACAAATGTGACGGGTAGCTCCAGTATCTACCCACCATTCCCTGGGATTTTCAATACTGTTGCATTCAGATACAATAGCAGACAAGTTCGGTTCTTTTATATTATTGGATAAAGTATCTCTTTCAGTCATGTGTGCTTGAGCATTCTGCTTCTATGAATTGCTCAATTCATTAGCACGATGTCCAGTTTTTCCACAATTGTAGCAGTTACCTTTTGAACTTTTTGCATTCTTCTTATTGTCCTTCTTAGGAGCATCACCGAATATTTTCTTTTCTTGTTCTTCTTTAAACTATATTCCACCATGTTTGTCTTTTCTTGCACAAATTGTCCTCCAGATTTCTTTTCTGACTTCCTATTATCTTCCTAAATCCTTAGCCGAACAATTAGTTCTTCCAGGTTCATTTCTTTTCATTTGTACTTGAGATAATTTTTGAAATCTCTCTACAAAGGAGGGAGTTTCTCAATTATGACAACCACTTGGAATGATTCACAACAGTCATGTTTTCAACATGTATATCATGAAGGAGAACCTGTAGTTCTTGAACTTGGCTAATAATAGTCTTGGAATCCACCATTTTGTAGTTGAGGAATTTTTCAACAATAAATTTCTTTGTACCAGCATCCTCCGTTTTGTATTTTTTCTCCAAAGACTCCCTAAGTTCTTTTGCAGATTTCATAGCACTATAAACGCCATATAGTGTATTGTCCAACCTATTAAGAATGTAGTTTTTGCATAGGAAGTCCGAGAGCTTCCATTCATCTAAAGCAATAAAGGATTCCCTGTTGTTTGGTTCTTCTTGAACCGCTGGAGCATCCTCGGTTAGGAACTTTGTCAAATTCAGTGTGGTTAAGTAAAATAGCATCTTTTGTTGCCATCTCTTGAAATCCATTCCACTGAATTTTTTCGATTTTTCTCCATGTGGAACCGAAGTGGTTTGAACAGGAACAATCATAGGTAGAACCGTAGTACTAGATGGAACTGTAGTGTTGTTGGGTCCATTAGGAGAAACTACATTACTCCCACTTATTACATCCATTTCTGTTACAAAACATAAGATAAATAATTATAATCAAAGTGTTGACAATGGCCATAAGAATCGATTAATAGATTATAAAAAGTATAAGGTTGGGTCAGACTATGAGTTACCCGGGAACGCAATAAATTTATATATTAAAATTATTATGTAATCAATATGAATATATGAAAAAAGGATTAAAATAGATTGACGTTTAAACAATCAGTTTATGCATAAGTACACGCATGCAAATAATAAAACAGAGAATCATCTTAAGATTGTTAGAACTATTATTTAGCATGTGAGATATATAACAAAATTAGAAATAAAGTGAAGGAAATGGCAAATCGAATAAATGCTTAATGAAATTGAAGAAACCAGTAGACTGAGGCTAGAGTTCGACTCTATTTCCTTAAGACGATTTTGGCCTGCTATAGTGCTTATAGTTGACGCCAATCGCCTCCCAAAATACAACAATCTTTCTCTTGCGGTGTAGAAGCACACTTTTCAGCAAGAACGGCTAACCGAAACATTTTGTACTCTTTTAATGAATGGAAAATATATTTGTTATGCAAAGTGCAATAGAAGAGAATGAAGATATTGGAATTAATTAAATTCGGAAATCAGAGGTCCTATTTATAGATTTTCAAAAGTTGGAGGTCAAGAGTTGCAACTTCTTGAAAGGTTATTCCTGAATAGACACAACTATTAGTTTGTGTCAGTTTAGTTCGAATGGTTTCGAAGATTTTTATTTTCAAGTTGTCAACTTCTAGCATTTATTTTTCATCATTCGGAAATGGTTTTGTGAAATTAAATATATCACAAACATTTAATCGCGGAATAGAACTCGTTTGACCATTGACCCGCACAAAATGGATACCGAGTCCCACCCTAATTATTAGTCAAACTTGACCCATTTCCAACACGTGAAAATGACAATCTATTTATTCATTAATTAAGTTTTTTTTTTTTCTTCAACATGTTATCTTCATTTCACTATAATATAAAAGAGGCTAGGTTTAAAAAGTGTACTTATAAGTAAATCTTATAACTACTTTTAAGCTTAGTTAAACATGTTCAAAATTAGTTCTTTCTCACCTTTCTAACTCCGACTTTCCTCTCTCAAAAGCTTTCTCCATACAGAGGCAAGGGAGGAGGTTTTTGGTTTTCCTTGTCCTTACTTTTACAACTCTTCAACGAATACCAAGGAACACTTCCCGATCTCCATTTTAACTTTTATATCTACTTGGAACTTTGAGTTTTCCTTTGCAGGCATAATATTCCATTTCTCTTGTAGGCATAACTTCCCATTTCTTTTTAATATTAAGCAACTAGAGTGCGCACATTCATCCCACTATTTTTATTAAAAGTTTGATAAGTACACAATTTTTACGATTGGATGACTACAAAGCTAGATTCAACTTATTCCAGGAGAGGAGCCGAGATGCTATTTAATCCCTTTTTGATTGTTTAAATACGAGATCACCCCTTTCCCATTTCATTTTGGAGTTAAGTAAATCATCAATCACTCACATTTGCATTCGGTTACTACTTGTTCACCCGAAAATAAAAGGTTATTGTCTGCTCACCTACTTTTAAAAAAAATTACCCATCCATCACCCATTTCACTTCCATCCATCCAATTAGACAAAAATGTCCACGTGCCAGATGAATTTCTTACATGGCGACTAGTTCCGTAAAAATTTTACAATTTGGATATTACCCACTCAATTAATAGCGCTTTCTTCCCAAAAAATTCATGAATCATTCTTTACCTCCTTTAGCTTAGCAAGTCTAATTTTTCCCAATCCTCTTAGAAAATTTGCCCCAAATCGTTTTCATTTTTGCTAATTTCATGAGGCTTTGATTGCTTGGTTTTTGCACAATTGTCATCTTCAAATCCCAGAAATGAAAAACTTGTTCAATAACTACAGCGTGTTCAGTTATTTCACACTTCAAATAGATTGTGATAAATTTGACAAAAATAGCTATTCCTTAGCTGAAGTTGATGAATCTTCCTTAGGATTTCCTTTTCCTCGAATGGATTTCGTTTGGGGTTCTTAAACCTATTTCTTCACTTGGGATTTGCTCAGAAACATAGAATTCCTCATCGGAATCGTACCCTTGATAATTTTCTCCATTTCTTCTCAACCATCACACTAAGAGACCTAATTTCCATATGTGGTTGATTCAAGTTCTTGTTTTCCTTGGGAGATCCAACTTGCTTAAGAGAGGGTTGATTTAAATCCTAATTTCAAGCTGTGGTTGATGCAATCCTAAGAAGTAAAGACTATGTCATAAATTTATGTCTTTTAGTTGGTAGGATGTTGTTTGTGATTGGAATTGTAGGAAAAGAAGTACTAGGTATGATGTTTTGAATGTGTAGTTTGTAGTTTGTTATTGGTGTAAAGGTAGTTGTATGTATTAAGATTTGGAGTTCCATATTAAAATGTCAACCTTATCAAGAGAAGTAGTTAAAACTTTTATAAATTGGTCTATATTTTCATCTTTATTCGATATGTGATTTTATCCCTTAATGCATCCTGCAAGATTGTGGCTCGTTTGAGCAAACCAATTTGGAAATCCGTGTGCTCAATTTTTTTGAGTTTTAATCGGTTCGAATTGCTCGTTGGAGTTTAACGAGGTTCTGATTCCATGTTAAAATTTGAAATTTCATCTTAAAATGCCGACCTTATTAAGAGGAGTGGCTCAAACTCTTATAAATTGATCTATATTTTCATCTTTATTCTATATGAAATTTTATCCCTTAACAGTATATTGGTGATGTAGATTGTTGATGTACAATTTGATTCAATTGTACATCAACAAAACATAATTTCAGGTATACGTACAACAAAAAAACATTAATTCAAAACATAATTCTCATCTTCATAACCTAAATTATAGACATCAAATAACATAAATGTACTACTGAGTTTCTATTTTTTTTTTCTTTATTCTTGATGGTGCATATGGAATTGATCCTCGGATAACACTTTTATTGTTTTGTTATGGCTGTCCACTTCTTCGCTTTTTCTTGATTTTGTATCTCTTGCAAGTCTCTCCACCACGGTAGGCAATGAATTGGGTGCAAGGCAACCAGAAAAAGTAAAACTTGCATCAATTGTAGGCCTTTTAGGTATTACAGATATTTGTTATTTCGTATTACTTATCGTTAAACGATTTCGTCTAGAAATTTAAATTCATGGAAGGGATACAAACATGCGGTCCTTCCTAAACCCAATTTCCATTCCTTTTGCCCGCAATCAATCTGCTTTGGAGACACAATCTGTTAGTAAATTCTTTTTAGACCCTTCCATCATGCCTTGAAACCAAATCGGCCCTGGCTAATGATTGCAAACATGGTTTTGCATGTTCTACTATGCCCCTCGCTCCTCTTAACATTACCCAGATTTTCCTTCTACACTGCTTCATATTCAAAATTTCTTGCTTTTGGATAGAAAACGATTTGGTGAAAAATTAATTATGTCTGTTGAGGATTGGGGATCATCAACTTTTGCTAGGGTAAGGAAAGAACGCTCCTTCAATTTTTGGGAGAGAATGATATTAATGGAATGTGTTATATCCACTTATCAAATTTTAACGGAATCAGGAGCCACATAAGATTTTCGTCTGCCACGTGGATTTTTTTTGCCTAATTGGATGGATGAAGTTGAAACGAGTGATGAATTGGTAATATTTTTCAAAACTGGGTGAGCAGTCAGTAACATTTTATTTTTGAGTGATGTAGTAACTGGAGGCAAATATTGGTGATTATTGATTTAATTAACTCTTTCATTTTGGGGTGACCGTGGGATCGTACCATTCGAGTTGTTTTGACTTAAGATTGAGTTTTACTACTCTAATACTTATTCAATTATTTTTTTTTCTTCTAAAAACTTAATTTTTAAACATGATTTTTATCATTTGTGTTGTCGAGAAATTATCCACTAAATACTCATGTTTAACATAAGTTAAGTAACGATAACACATTACATCAAAATTGATATATCATTTAATTTATCAGATTTGTAACTTGTTCATATTATAAATAATTGATGTATCATGTCACTATTGTTTAGAATAATTTGAGGGAGTAGCTATTTACATCCACAGTTTATGTATATATCTCCATTTTTAAAAAAGATAATTATATTATATTTTTAATCTAATGTAAATTTACCTAATAAAATTATTAGAGGAAATATATAAAGACATAGCAATATACAAAGAAGAATTTGAAAAAGTAAGAATTACGTTTTATTGTGAATTTGATTAATTTAGTATTATCATTAGAGGAAATACATGAAGACAAATCTCACCAATTTTTATTTTTGTTTTTCAAAGCACAAAATAGTATCAGAAGATCAAAGTCTTGCCCCTACCATTAATGATTTTTAGATTTATACAGAAGTATTGTCTTCTCAGTTACTTTACATTAAATTTGGATGAATATAGAGTTTGTTTTTTAATTTTGAAATTGTATTAATGATGTATTTAGAGTAGGTTGAATATAGGGTTGGACATGTCCGAATCGAACCCAATTTTTTTGATATTTAATAGATGTCACTGATGTGTCCAATGAAATCGTTCGGTTCGGCTCCATTCGATTTTCAGGTTCACTAGAATAATTAAGTTTTTTGATATTTAGAACACTACATTAATTTAACTAAACGCTACATTAATTCGACTAATGACATGTTCAATTTTAACTCTTACAAAATAACGTAATACAATCCCATGATTGGTTTGCTTAATGCCCGAGTTCAACATGTGTATCGAGAGGCCAATATGGCGGCTGGTTTTCTGGCAAAAAAGGGAAGTGATGGTAGTTCTACTGATATGTTTTTTAGCAATGAGATTCCAACTCTTCTCAAATGAATTTTGCGAACGGATTGTTTGGAATTACCTTATCTAAAGTTGTTTTTCTAAAAAAATTTAGTAGTGTAATCACGGTATTCCCCCGCCACAAGTGAGGGCATATTAATAAAATCTCGGAGGTACCGCCCTCCTTCCACCAAGAAAAAAAAATCCCGTGATATATTTTGCACATCTTTTTGTTGAGTTCTTCATAATTTTGGCTGTTAAAATTGTAGGAAGAAAAAGATAGCGAACTCACAATAATAAAGAGAGGCTTCCAATTCGATTTCTCCAAACAGAAACGACACTATGATAGAATAAGAAATTTATGCAAAATTTAGGCCAATTTGATAAATTGGAGTTAAGCTAGAAATTAGAAATAAGAATATCATATTTTGGGTTTGGGTTAAATTAATTAGTTAGCAAATGTATTTAGAAAAAATAAAATAATTTGACTTATTTAAGATAATAAAAAATTAGGATATTCGGTTCTTCGATTCTTGGTCTAAAATCGATAATCGAACCAAATATGTCGGTTCAAATACTCGTTCGGGTATTTAATTTAAGAAGAACCACTCGATTCGATTTAGTTCTGATCGGGTCCGATTCAAAAGTTTTGTTTAGCCCAAGTTAAAAATATAAAATTTGTGTGTTTCTATAATATTTAAATGAATTAATTTAACAAGGACAATATTGAAGTTTGACGTGGTTGAAAATAGTAATTTTTAAATTTTTTAAAAGGAATGAATATTTAATGAAATGAATATATAAAAATTATGGATGTAAATGACGATATCTAATTTAATGTGCTTAGTTATTTCTCTATCTTGTCTAGTTTTTCTTTGTTAGACGTATGTCTTCGTGCACTGAACGTTGAAGCAAAAGGAATGTTCTTAATCCTAATGTAATTCATAATATGGGCATTAGTGTAATGTCTAGATACAATGAATGTGTGCAAGCAATGTGAAAAATAATTTTTGACAAATTAAAATGATTTCTTGAGTTTTAGATCGGATTAAATAGTGTAACGAACAAAATCTAAATCTATTTTGTCTTCTATATTAGATATATCATTAGAAGTATTAGATAACAATAAATAAGAAGTATTATAATATACAATTAAATTCTAGGATTTGTTTGGCACAATTTTTATGAGATGACGAAAGTGATAACTGATAAGTAGTACTAAAATTTGAAATTTTCTTTATAAGTTCTGGATATGAGATAAAATCTCTTAACACGCTTTCACAAGATTGTGATTCGTCCCTTATACTTGTTTTCGAGTTTTGGAAGAATTGATCATTTGAGATTAATGAACTGTGCGATCATATAAAACCCTATTTGGTTCAGCTAAAAATATAAATAAAAACTTAAGTTAAAACTTAAAATTAAACAATTAATTTTGAACACATATTTCGTAGGAACCACAATTTTTTAATCTCAGGTCGGGTTGGGTTCAAACCCGGCCCGACCCGAAAGACTCAGTTTTGGACTCTTCCACTAATCGACCCGACCTGAGCCGGGTCGGGTCAGCGGCTCGGCGGGGGTCCAATGAAATAATAGGCAGAAATCCAATTACCCAATTCAATGCTTTACCCAACACACCACCAGCCTTTCCTCTTCGCATTCAACCCTTTTCCCATCCTAATTTGCTTCCCTCTTCATCTTCTCTGCTCTGCTGGTACTTCCTTCATTATTAACCCAATTAAGATTGTTCTTTATTGGACATATTCTCATTAAGGTGAATAATATTTTGCCAGTTTTTTCACTGCAAATGAATACATAATGGGCAACAAAAAATACACTACACAATAAATAATCGCATTTATATTCCCAACCAACATTCCCACGCATATTTCAGTTGCACCAAAGTACTCAAATTTGGACAAATGAGCAAAAGCTTCAACTCCCATGGGTTCTATAGAGCTGTCCATATCATCCCAAAAGCACACCCCAAAGGAAGATTTTGGGTCTTTTCCTTTCAGTGAACTAAGCGTTCCGGTGAGCCCAGTGGCAGCAAACCAACAAGCACAGAGAGGGAGAGAGAGATCGGCGGTAGTATTCTTCTCGAGCTCGCTTTGAATCTCTATTACCTTTTTTAGCGGTAGTATTCTTCTCGGGCTCGCTTAAGTTGACATCTAAGAGCAGCTCTTGATTTCTCATCAGTGTCAGGATGAATCGCCGGAGAGGGTGGAGGTTTTGAAGTTGGGAGAACTTCGCGGTCTGGAAATAGGGTTATAGAAATGGTTTGGTCGGTTTGAAAATTTTTAAACCATGAACCGACCCGACCCGACCCTACCCAACTCACTTTTATATCAAAATCAACCCGACCCAAACCCGGTCGGTTCAGCGGTTTCAGGTTTATTGGCTACTAAAAATCTTATTTTTATTTAAATCGAAAATGGGCTAAAATTTGAGGTTCTAATTTAAAAATTTATCCAACGCCTTATATTTCAACATGGGATTTATTCCTTGAGGGTAACCACTCAAGAAACTTGAACTAACAATGGTATTTCTTCAACTTAATCTGAAATTTAAACCAATAAATTAAAACCCTAGAAATTCAACATAAATTATTCATCTACTTCTTGAAGAAAATAAAGAGAATGAACCATGGAATTCAAGATTAAAATACCCACTTCTTCTTCTTCTTCTTCTTCTTCTTCTTCTTGTCTCTCGGTTTCTCTCGAATCTTCACTGCTGGTTGGGTCTCTGCGTGTATGTGTATAATTGTGGGGAAATGAAATGGGAAATGGGTTTAAATGGGTAAAGTTATTGGGAGTACACCATTTAGTCATTTAACTTCATATAATAAACAAGTATATCCCCCACTTTAATTTAATCCATCTTACTCCCTCATAAATTACCCATTATAAAATAAGTCCCTATCAAATGATTCATTCCAATTAAATCCATTTTTGACATTGACTTTGAAAATTCAACCTTGACTTTGACTAATTAAAATGACGGTGTAACAATCTTACCTCCTTAAAAGAATTTCGTCATCGAAATTCAACTGACAACTGGCTAATCAATAAATAGATGATGATATTGAGCACGCATCTGGTCCTCATCCCTATGTAGCCTCTTCTACCGTCTGATTCTTCCAAAGTACCTAGACAAGTGAAATTATTTGGTTCTACTGAATTTGCACCTTTCTGTTAAGAATTCTCATTGGCTCTACTATATAGGTCAAATTCTCCTTCAACTGAATTGGCTGAGACTCTAGCACATGAGAAGCACCTATGATATATTTACGAGGCATAGAAACATGAAAAAATCATGGATCCTGTATAATTCATTTAGCCAATCTAATCGATATGCAACTGGGCCAATCTGCTCAGAATTCTGATAAGGTCCAATATATTGTGGACTCAACTTTCCTCGTCTGCCAAATCTCAACACCCCTTTTCCAAGGTGACAATTTCAAAAATACTTTCTCTCCAACTGTAAATTCAAGATCTTTCATGCACCTATCTGCATAACTTTTCTGTCTATCGTTTTTTCCCCCAAATTTTCTCTAATCAATTTCACATTTTCTGAAAACATTTCAACCAATTCAGGGCTTACTAACTTCCTCTCACCAACTACATCCCAATACACTGACGTTCTGCACTTCCTACCATATAAAGCTTCAAATGAGCTATTTCTATACTGGAGTGGTAACTTTTATTATAAGCTAACTCCATCAAATATAAATGAGTATCCCAACTACCATTGAATTATAAAATACAAACCCTGAACATATCCTCAAGAGTCTGTATAGTCATCTCTGACTGGCCATCTGTCTGAAGATAGAAAGCTGTACTGAAATGTAGTTTAGTACCCATGGCTCCCTGCAAAACTAGGCCTAAATTTTGGATATAAATTGAGGATCTGTATCAGATACAATAGACATTGGAGCACCATATAAGCTGACTGTCTCATTCACGTACAACTTTTCCAACTTATTCCGTGAATAAGTGGTTTTGATAGGTAGAAACCTAGCAGTCTTGGCCAAAGAAAGTAGGCCTTATCTGAAAATGAGCTAATACCGTCCCTGAAGTTGTAGCTGGCTATTGAGCGTGTAACTTCCTGAGCTCATACAACAAGGCAGCATATACTACATTATATTGAGAGGAAGAACTAGTCTTTCTGCTAGGGGCATCTGCAACCTTATTAGCTTTTCTCGGATGGTAGTCAATCATGCAATCATAATCCTTTATTAACTCCTATCATCTTCTTAATCTCAAATTCAATTCCTTCTGATCAAAGATATACTTCAAACTCCACCATCACATGACATTCTAGTCTAAACATGATTTTATAAATCTATCTCTTGAACTGACTATATCATCTGGAATGAATAATGTAACACTGTTGATCTGTTGACAATGATCCAAATATATACCTTAAACTCTGGTGATAACTAAGTATCGATCTTTCTTGCAAGGTGCTAACACCATAATTGTTTAATTCAACCCCCAAAATAACCAACTCTAAATCATGGTTAAACCCTACCTCTTTGCTAAACTACCATACAATCTATAATTTATCTGATTAATTTCGGACACCTAAATTCTAAAATAATTCATTATCATAAATCAAACCCTTGTCAGCTCTAGATACAAGAGTAATTATTCCCTGAGAGTGTAATCCGATCGCAAGCTTCTATCATTTTTAAGCCTGCACAATATGGTGCTCTTACTTTCTATGAGAGACAATAATATCATATATTAATAATCAAGAAACGAATCATTCTCGTAATCATGATATAATCATCAACTGAAATCTATATCATCACATCACATGTATCGTGGAATCTACCAAAAATGTACATTCTGACTAAAAACTGAAATCTGTCATATGCATGTAGATTGCCCCTTGGGCTATAAACTCCCGACATGGGACTCAAGCCCCCTCAGTGAACGGAAGACGATCTCAAAGACAGCAATAATCAAGACTAGATCACAGCCACGGCCCCTCAATGAATATGTATACACGATCAAGGTCATTCATTGAACAAGAAGTATATAATATAACATAATAATCTAACAAATAATCTTGACAAAATAAATTTACTTAATACTCCAAATATATCATCACATTGTGTTTCTATAGCACCACCATAGCATTCAATTGCTATTCGCCATATCATGTAATAATCATATAATTTCATCACAATGGCCATATCATATGCCTCTAACATTTAATCATATCAGTTTCTTAAGATCACAATTAATAGTCATCATATTTATCACGTGGACTTTTCACAAGTCAATATGCCACTAATATTTCATATTCTAAGTTCTCAATCTCCATAAATTCCAACTCTACTCTACTTTATTCTTTTCTTATATTATAATATACTTAGCTTCATTTCATTCATCAAACCATACTTGCATACATGTGGAAAATGATATGTTAATCAGCCCTTCCATTTTCCTTACCTCCATGCATATTTCTTTTACTGTAGTTTCAGAATAAAAATCAATATGGGTTTCTTCAGCTCACTTCATTCATGCCTTTTTCACTTCCCATATAATCAATAATCCATAATTAATCAAAATTATCGAAGACAAGAATGTTAATCTCCTCAATGTATAACTTACATAATAACACATTGTTATCTATCATCATCAAATCATTTGTCTTTCGCAATTTCTCATCATATAACATAAGTATATACCATCATGACTTCTATCATCATCTCATATAAGTGATCACAAATTAACACAAAATGATAACCTTATTTAATTACTATTTCCATCTTGTGTATCTACATTGATATACTTTACTAAAAGGACGGGATCTAAACTAATCATTAAAACTCTTATTCCAGATTGGTGTTCTATGCAAAATTGTACTCAAATTATGAATACGTCATAATATCAATCCAACTACTAATGACATCTCCAACCATCAAATAATTATAACCACCATACTTATATTCTTCCATCATTTAAATTTCATACATCCTAGTAGCAAGAGTTAAGAGCTTGTGATTCCGTCACCACGACATATGACCATACACAATAAATATGTGTGATGTACTAATGTAAGAACTATGAAAACTTTCAAAACTTATATCTCATGCTCTGATACCGTCTCGACCCATCTCCAATCACTCTAATTGACCTGACATGTGTTGTGCACCGATGCTAGATACCAGCTAAGTGCTGAACCCACCACCAAGGCGACTATGACTTGTTCTAACTGTAACTCACTTCTATAAAAATTTTGACAAAATTTTCCCTATAATATGGACAAAAACCACCTGAACAACAATCAATATTCTCAAACCACTACATATAATTTAAAAAATATGGTACACCAGCCCCGTCACAACTCAAACTATTCAAAATAGAATGCTGCCAAATCAATATTTCTTATACTTGACAACCAAAAGTTCCCAAATGTACTAAGGATATCAAATAAATACACTGAGCTCATAATAAACTTTTCTGACAAAAGCTACATGTACCCCAAAACAAATATGAGCTAAATGAAGTAACAAAATGAGTCATTGAACTAATGACAATGTGTGTGGCTCAAGTCTATATATATATATATATATATATATATATATATAGACACACACACACTTTTACCATTTATACTTATCTGTTGAAAAATCTGATTTATTTTCTTACAACTTTAAGAAATTCTAAGTTCTGATCATTGTTAGAACAGAACCAGGCTAAAATCATAAAACTCTTACTCTTTATTCTGAATAACCAATCGTAAAATATGTCAAATGTAGGTAATCTAGTATCAACAAATTAGAGCTGATATCTAAAAATAATACTAATTGATACAACACGTTGAGTAAGTACACAAGTCAAATTCAGTAATCTAAAACCATAATCTGAAATCAATAAGCTAAACTGTAAGCTGAGAAATGTAAGCTAAAATCTAATAATCTACTATATACTGGATAATCATATTAGAATATCAATAAACTAAACTGTAAGTTGGAAGCTGATAATCCACTAAATACAGGATAATGACATGAGAATATTCAATAAGCTAAACTATAAGTTGGAAGCTTATAATTCACTAAATACTAGATAATTACATGAGAATATTCAATAAGCTAAACTGTAAGTTGGAAAATAATAATCCACTAAATACTGGATAGTCACATCAGAATATTCAATAAGCTAAATTGTAAGCTGGAAGTTAATAATCCACTAAATACTGGATAATCACATGAGAATATTCAATAAGCTAAACTGTATGCTGGAAGATAATAATCCACTAAATACTGGATAATTGCATCAGAATATTCAATATGTTGAACTGTAGGTTGGAAGTTAATAATCCACTAAATACTGGATAATCACATTAG
The DNA here is from genome assembly GCA_035079005.1 of Fraxinus americana. Classification (NCBI taxonomy): domain Eukaryota; kingdom Viridiplantae; phylum Streptophyta; class Magnoliopsida; order Lamiales; family Oleaceae; genus Fraxinus; species Fraxinus americana. Next base: position 1,417,593 of record CM068710.1, on the reverse strand, counting down.
AATATTCAATAAGCTAAATTTTAAGTTGGAAGCTAATAATCCACTAAATACTGGACAATCACATCAGAATATTCAATAAGCTAAATTGTAAGCTGGAAGCTAATAATCCACTAAATAATAGATAATCACATCAAAATATTCAATAAATTGTAAGCTCAAAGCTAATAATCCACTAAATAATGGATAATCACATCAGAATATTCAATATGCTAAATTGTAAACTGGAAGCTAATAATCCACTAAATACTAGATAATCACATTAGTGCATAATAGGTACCCTCAGTGAATAAGAGTTACCTTTTATACAATAGTCTAGTACACGACCGTAATCCCTTAGTGTACTAGAGTAAGATAACTACATCATCACATCAAAATATACTTCATGTAATCATGTTCTGATGAACATAAACTGTTTGATCAACACTTATGTACACGGCCGTAGCCCCTCAGCGCACTAAGAGGAAATAAACATAATCATCTGTATACACGGCTGTAGCCCCTCAGTGCATAATAGGTACCCTTACACACGGCCCCTCAGTGGGTAAGAGTCACCTTTATATACGGCTGTAGCCCCTCAGTGCACTAGAGTAAGATAACTATATGGGGGTATTTTCTGATGGCATCAACATAATCATTCTCATTAACCAACTTCTCGACAATAAAACATTTCATGTAACTAATATGCTTCTTTAAATATTGGGACTCATTGAAACATTTATATTAAATAAATTATAAGCTTGTAAATTAGAAATCTTATTTTTGGAAAAGTAAATTATCCACTCACACAAAACAAGCTACAGTCGAAGATGATTAGTAAGCTTTCTGATCTCTGCCTCACTACCTAAAATACCATACAAGATAACTAATTCAGCCACTATCAAGCCAATAAACCTCTAATATGCAATGCTATAATACTTTAACTAAATTTCTCGATACTTGAATAAATGTCCCAAATTATTTCTTTAATCAAGTGAGACTAATTACACTTTCTAATCCATTTACTAATAACCAATTCATCAACATAACCTTCAATCCCAAATTAACGAAATCCCTTCTTCAAATCTAGTGAAAGCTAGCAACCCTAGTTCAATCCACTTAACTTTTATATTCTAACTTATAATTCATTCTTCCAAATGAGTATTCCATCAACATAGTTCATTCAAGAATTCAAATAAAAATTCTAGGGTTTGCCCAAAATAAAAATTCCTTACCTTGATGTAAATGGAGGGTAACCACTCAGCAAACTTGAACTAACAATGGTATTTCTTCAACTTAATCTGAAATTTAAACCAATATATTAAAACCCTAGAAATTCAACATAAATTATTCATCTACTTCTTGAAGAAAATAAAAAGAATGAAACATGGAATTCAAGTTTAAAATACCCACTTACTCTTCCTCTTCTTCTTCTTCTTCTTCTTCTTCTTCTTCTTCTTCTTCTTGTCTCTCAGTTTCTCTCGAATCTTTACTGCCTATTGGGTCTCTGCGTGTATGTGTATAATTGTGTGGAAATGAAATGGGAAATGGGTTAAAATGGGTAAAGTCCTTGGGCTTTTGCCAAGTAAGTCCTCCAACCTTCATTTAGTACATCATTTAGTTTTTTAAATTCATATAATAAACAAGAATATCTCCCACTTCAATTTAATCCATCTTACTCCCTCATAAATTATCCATTATAAAATAAGTCCCAATCAAATTATTCATTCCAATTAAATCCCTTTTTGACCTTGACTTTGACTAATTAAAATGGGGGTGTAACAATAGATACTGCTTCAAATGTTGAATCGACAATTTGTAGAATCGAACAAGTGTAGATTCCAACTTACTGTTTTGATTCCTCTTTTTTTTCTCCTGTAGACTGTTCCAGACTATGATGTTGTTGGTGTGGTAGTTAAAGTTTGGTAGTCAAGTAAAAGGTCTTAAAGAAAGAGATGAAGTGTATGGAGATATAAACGAAAATTCACTGGAACAGCCTAAACGATTCAGTTCATTGGCCGAGTACACGGCTGTTGAAGAAAGATTACTAGCTCTGAAGCCCAAGAATCTTGATTTTGTACAGGTTGCTAGTCTCCCTGTGGTAATTGAGACTGCCTATGGACGTCTTGAAAAGGCAGGATTTTCTACTGAAAAATCCATACTCGTCTTAGGGGATGCTGGTGGAGTTGGATCCCTTGTGATCCAGGTAAACCACTGAGCTATGACTTTACTTTATCTGCATACATCTCATGCTACAAACCATCTATTTATTTTGGTGATGAAGCTTGCAAAACAAGTGTTTGATGGTTCAAAAGTAGCCGCTACTTCAAGCAAAAGAAAACTGGAATTTCTGAAAAGCTTGGGTACAGATTTGGCTATTGACTACACCAAGGAGAACTTTGAAGATCTACTAGAAAAATTAGACGTCGTTTATGATGCTGTAGGTAAGACAATGTCCCAATTGTTTCTAAATTAGAAACCATGTTAGAATTATTAGCTTCTTGTTGGGTCCACAATTCTTTGTAGACATTATGGCAAGAATGTAACTAAGGTCCTCAGTTGATTATGATGTTCGAGGTATGGCAACGTTCTGAGAATCTTATTCTTGCTGAACCTAATAAGATAGCAATTCCAACCAAAAAATTAATGACAAGTACTTGGCCATGGACACAACAAACCTAGTAAAGTAGTAGTTTACAGTATCATATGAACTACTGGGCGATGACAGTTGCATAATTTATACCCATTTTTCTTCTTTAAGTTAACTTTCTCCCATTCAAGAGTGACATGATCTTTGTATAAGAGATAGGATGAGAGAGGTGTAAACTAAAACTGGCGTGGTTTGTTTTCATCGATAAACATCGAGTTGCATTGAATGTTCTAGTAGATATAACAATTCCATTACATTAATCAATGAAACAGTGAAAAAAGATTTAAATATTTGCTTGATGTGTTTCTGATTTGCTTGTAATGGGCGCAATATTCCAAGTTCTTGTTCTTTGATCATATTATAATTGTCGACTCAGAATTAAATATTTCTTCATGAATTCTGTCACTTAAAACTGTCTATAATGGTTTAATAATTAATGCTACCATCATTTTTCTTTAAAAAAATGACAAGGCAAGGAGATAGGCCTTGAAAGCAGTGAAGGAAGGCGGTAGTGTAGTAGTCATATCTGGTGCAGCAACACCACCCGGCTTTCACTTTGGGCTAACTTCAAATGGAGAAATATTGAAGAAACTAAATCCATTTCTGGAGAGTGGGAAAGTGAAGCTTGTGCTCAACCCGAAGGGGCCTGTTGACACACTAAAAATACAGACCAAATTGGATAGCCCAATTGGAAGCCTAGAGCAAAGGCCTAAATGAGGTTATTTGTAAGTGCGGAAGGAGCTCGCGAACACATTAACATCATCGCCCAAGCCTGCATGACGCCCAGAGTTTGGACGAATGGAGTGCCTCACTGTTGCTCGACGCGACAACCTCGTTTTCGCTCAAACCTTCGAGTCGCCCAGAATCCTAATATGTGAGATATTATGGTCATCCAAAATAGCAGTTACTAAGATAGTTATTGAGCTGATTATCACATTTCACGATTTAAGGAATTTCTTTGAAGGCGGTTGAACAACGAGAAGTAATGGCAGCAGCTAGAGATGGCAGTTCCACAACAAATTAGGCATCATGAAGAAAATGGGTAGTAGTTTCCAAACTGTTTGTCACGCAGAAGTCGTCATGTGAGTATAAAAAGAAAATATAGATATAGAAGAAGGAACCAGAATCAAACACTCTCAAACAGAGAATATGTAATTTCAATTTCTTAGATTAACTTTAATTATCCTTCTTTCAATACTAGTGTGCTTGCGCCCCTTAGAGGTGATAAGTGCATTTTTGTGCACTTATTCGGGGCCATTTTACTAGGTTTTTATGTCGTTTTATTATTGCATTTTACTTAACTTAGGTTATTTTTATCCTATTTCAGTTTTGGACCTGTTTCGAAGCAATTGGAAAAGAAAGAAGGATGAATGGGCTAATTGATGAAGTTTTGGGGACCAACTTGCATTTGGGGAAAGTTAAAGCACTACATTTGAAGTAATTTGATGAAGATGACCAAGATGGAAGAAAGAATGAAGAAAAGTGACGAAATTTTAGTCTGGGCAACCTCCTATCCATTTTTCCTGGGCGGCCGCCCAAACCAAAAATTATCAACAAAAGTAAAAAATTTAGCCTAGGCGACTGCCCCATTTTGTACTGTGCGCTATCCCAGGTCATTTCAGGAAAAAATTCTGGTTTCCTAATTCGAATACAACTCTTATGGAAACGAATCTTGGGGGCTATTTTAAAACCCTATGGCCGTCCAAAAAGGGAGAGGGGAGTTTTTATCAAGATTTTCAGAGAGAAAAGAGGCAAGAACGTGAAGAACAACTCCAAGAACACGAAGATTCAATTGAAGATAAATCGGGGTGATGTCGTTCTTCATCTATTTTTCTGATTTTCTTCTCTCCACCATACTAGGCTAGATTAATTTGTGCTGAGGAACGATGAACTTTGTATTATGATTTTTAATTCTTAGTTTTACATTCTTGACATCAAAAACATGTTTTGGAATATTTAAACGATTTATATGATCTTATTTTCTCCATGATTATAGTGCACAATAATTATGTGAGTTTGGTGATTTATTTCATGCATTCGAGAGAAGGGAAATAAATTCGACATATATAAATCATCATAGGGTCCGATAAGAGATAGAAATATACCGCTATGCCTTATGTAAATCTTTAAGTGTTCATAAAAATTCATCCATTCTCGTATGTTCGCATCCATCATAGAAATATAGTTGGGTCATATATGAGAATAGGTTTAACATTGCTTGAGAGAGATTGTTGAATAATTTAGGAACATTGATTTGTCAATATTGCAATCGTGTGTCAAGGTGTAAAACTAGGGTTAAAAAGATTATTACTTAGGAATTCGTGATCCTAGCACATTCATTACATATTAGAAAACACCTCAAATCATATTCATATCCATTTTGCATTTAGTTAAGTAATTCATTCATACTTGCATATTTATCATTAATTCACTTATAATTTCATCAACACAAACATTTTCCTTTATTTGTTTCGGTTAAGGTTAAGATAATTAGAATTAGAACTAATAAATCCTTGTGGGAACGATACTTGGACTCAAAATCCATTTTACTACTTGTTAACGAACAATACACTTGCGGTGATTATAAAACGAACTATTCTTTTCGTGAACAAGAGGCATTCTGTTTAATTCCAATTGTAACTCTCATCAATAAAGTACCCCTTTTTGGGACTTTGTCTCAAGAGATTTGTCCCTTACACAATCGTCTAAATTTCTTTTTAATTGTTAGCGACTACCCGCGCGAAACAATTTTGTACGCCCAGTGGGACATTGGTGTATACTGTTGAAGATACAACAAGTGAATCATTATGTCTCATAAACATTTAGATAAAGAACCAGCAAGTCAAGGAGTAGTCCTGTCTTTAATCAAGCGATATGAGGAGCAGTAAAGCTCTCCACGAATAGAGGGACAAAGTCAAAGCAGTCACAGTCGTTACGAATCAATGACAGAGTTGAGTCATCGAACCATATGTACATTGCTCGACGAACTCACACAAGATGTCGTTGAACAAGTAAATCTGCGAAACATTCATAATATGGAAAGATTTACCCAAAATAAGAATGCACATTATGATAATATGGCCAAACAACTAAACACGCTAAATGAGATAATGAATAAGTTGGTAGGCCAATTATGCCTATTGCAAACCACTTTCAAATCAGGACAATTGTGGGACATAATTCACCATATAATTCTTCTAGTTTAAATTTAAATCAAGGACTAGAGCCACAGTTTGGTCCATCTACTTCGAACCAGGGGGTAGTGGGATGCCAAACTCGAATGGTGGCAATGGGTTTACCAATCTCGGAGACAATTCAATTATAAGGGATAATGTCCTGAATGATAGACAAAATGCCCCATGTATTAATGATGGTTTAAACACTCGATTTAATGGTAACAATGGCTCAAACAATGGCAATTTTGTTGCCAACCAAGGACAAAATGTTAGGCTTCAAGCAAATCAACCATTAAACCAACCCATAGGAATTCCATATAATCCCAATGTCATGTTGAGAAATCAAATCATGGAGATAGTGCAGGATCAAATGGTTCTTAGGATACGTCCTGTTATCAGGTCAACTTATACGAAACCATATCCTGATTGGGTAGATCAAGCACATCCATGGCCTAGAGGGTACAAAGTGTCAGAATTTTCATTATTCACTAGTTTAGGGAAAATATCTACTCTAGAACACATAGGGCGATTCACACTACAGAGTGTTGAAGTAACCGATTACCATAAAATGAGGTTATTCCCTAGTTCATTGACAAGAGTAGACTTCTCCGGGTTTATTAACTTGCTAGCGAACTCTGTTCAAATATGACAACAATTGAAACAATTGTTTCATACTCAGTTTTACAAAACTGAATCTGAAGTTACTTTAGCCGATTTGGCGAATCTACGTCAAATGCCAAATGAATGGGCAGAAGGTTTTCTTCAAAGGTTCAAAGCAGCAAAAAGTAAGTGTTTTGTACCCCTGCCCCAAAAAGGAATTTGTCAAAATCGCTCAAATCTATCTAAACTTCGATCTAAAAAAGAAGTTTCAGGATAGGGAATTTTCATATCTGTCCCAATGGAGCGCAAACGTGATTAGGTATGAATGATTGATAAGAGAAGAAGAACAAATGAAAAATTCTAGCAAGTGGACTTACTATAAAGACTCAAATTTTGACGTTCATACCATTAATGACGAATATTTTGACCAAAATGAAATATATTTGGCCGAATTAATCAAAGGAGATGCATATACTTGCCCTATAATGGCTAAGTCTAGAACATCAAGCAAAGATGAGCCTATAAAAGATGAAGGCAGAAAGATTAGAATGTTCTTGCTCGATGTAACCAAAGCTGACCTTATATTCGATAAATTATATAAGAATAAGCAGATAAAACTTAGTGATAAACACAAGTTGCCAAACCCTGAACAAGTTAAGGGTAAAAAATAGTAAGTGACATAATGCACGGTCACATTCGACTAATAACTGTTTGGTTTTCCGTCATGTGTTACAGAATGCCATCGAATCAGGAAGAATTACGTTCGAAGATAAGAAGAAGATGACAGTGGATGAGAACCCTTTCCTACAACCACTTGGAGTAAATATGGTGACAACTGGGTTTAAAAACAAGTTGCCAAAATTCAAATTGGTCATAGATGATGGAGAAGAGGACTTTGAGCCACTCTCTAGTGTTTTCGAACGCATCAAAGAGATGAAATTCAAGCAAGATGAGGACGTCCTATGTGCCGATGTAAGGGAGAAGTGAGTGCAAAGACAGAAAGCTCAGGAATAGGACATCGTTATCATCACCCTGATTTTATAACGTGCAGCCAGTTAGAGGGCGAGGTACGTCATCCTTACGAGTTTCAATGGAGGATCAATTTCAGCTAAAGGGGTTACACCATTAGACATAACTGTTGGGACAACTACTAGGACCACGGTCTTTTTCGTGATAGATGGTCCTACCAATTACAATGTGTTATTAGGAAGAGATTGGATACATGGAAGTCGCTGCATACCTTCATCACTTCATCAATGCTTGGTTTTCTGGAATGATAAGGGCGAAGCAGAAGTAGTACTAGTAGATTACAGACCTTTTATCGTAGAAGCAAATTTTATAGAAAGGTTCATGTATGAGGAAAATTATGGACCTGTAAGAGTAGTCCAAGATGGAGAAGAAACTCAGATTGTTACGTAGAGCGAAGAGCAATTTTCAGTAGATGAGCTCACCGATATGTTCAGTCAAATGAGGCCAAACATAGTGGTCCTGGAGGAACTAGTAATTGGCAAGAAAGTAATCAAAGAGTTCTAAATGAGTTGTAAGCAACAAAGGCAAATGGCCGATATTCAAACCTTCAAAGCCAAATTAATGGCTTTCAATAAAGAATGCAAAGACAAAAACGAAAGAGGAAATAGCTTTGAAAGCGTTGGGAGACAAATTGGCATCGTTCTAGTTAAAATTGAATCCTTTGAAATGTGTATTTTGTGTTAATGCATGAAATTTCCTTAGTTTCCTAGTGCACAAAAGGGAAATTGAACTTGAAAAAAATAAAGCGAATGCCATTTTAGAGGCCAAACCTCCTAACAATAAAAAGGAATTACAAAGGTTTCTAGGCCAAGTAAACTTTTTAAGACGCTTTATTTCTAACTGCCAGGGCGAACTAAAGCTTTTTCGCCGCTTTTAAAGTTAAAAAATCAAGACAAATTCGCCTGAAAGGAAGAGCATCAAAAGGCTTTCAAAAGACTAAATACATATTTATCAAGTCCACTAGTGCTAGTGTCACCAATCAAATGACGGCCAATGAAAGTGTATATATCGGCCGAACAAGAATCAATAGCTGGAATGATCGCACAAGAAGACCAATTTGGAGAAGAAATGACTATTTAATACTTGAGTAGACGGTTAACAAAATGTGAATGTAATTGCATTGCTACTGAAAAATCATGTCTTGCATTATATTTCACATGTACAAAATTAAGGGCTTATTTACGGCATGTAACCGTTTATTTAATTTTTAAAGTAAATTTGATTAAATATATGTTCTCTCGCCCGATTTTACATCGAATGATTGATCTTGGACTTTAACATTATTAGAGTTCGAAATACAATACATATCCCAAAGGCAATCAAAAACTAAGCTTTGGCCGACCATCCATTGCCTTGAGGAAATTGAACTAGAAATTAATTCATTTGAAATAAAACTTTGGATTTTATACTTTGATGGGTCAAAAATCTCTAAAGGCGAAGGAGTAGGAGTGGTATTGATAAATCCTTTGGGGATTTGTTACAAGTTCGCATTCACTTTGGATAGAATATGCACCAATAATCAAGTTGAATATGAAACCTTAATTGTGGGTTTAGAATTAATGATAGATATGGAGGTAAGGAATGTGATTGTTAGGGGCGATTCTCAATTGGTAATTCACCAACTATTCGGTGATTTCAAGTGCCAAAGTGATTCCATTATAAATCAATATGAAATCGCCCAAGAATTGTTGGAAGAATTCTACCAAGTAGAATTTCAATATGTCAATATGATATATAATGACATAGCAAATGAGTTGGCACAGATGCCCTCGGAGTATTCGAAAATTTTAAATCAGGATTCTAACAGTGAATGTAAAGTAATATTGCCCGTAGTCCAAAGAAGGGCGAATAGAACAGAAATTCGTTGTATTCAAGATGGAGATGCAATAGATTGGAGGGCATGGATCAAAAGGTTCCTTAAAGGACCTAATAAAGGAGGTGATAGAAAAATGATGCTGAGTTCGCTAAATTACACTTTGATAGATGAAGAGTTATTCAAAAAATGCTTTGATAGTATATTACTGAAATGTGTAAGTTTGCAAGAAGCCTCACGATCATGGCTGAAGTACATAAAGGGATACGTGGAGCTCATCAAGCTGGTCAAAGGATGAGGCAGTTGATTATTAACAGTGGATATTTTTGGCTCAGGATGGGAGAATTATGTGTTCAATACGCTAAGAGCTATCTAGCATGCCAAAAGCATGGTCCAATACAGAGAGCACCGACAAGGAAGATGACACCCATTATCAAACCTTGGCCGTTTAAGGTTGGGCGATAGATCTGATAGGGAAAATTTATCCTCCATCGTCCAAGCAACATACTTTTATTATAGTTGCGACCGATTTCTTCACTAAGTGGGTAGAAGCGATACCTTTAAAAGAAGTCACTCAAAAGAGTGTCATAGAGTTCATCCGTGATTATATTATTTATAGATTTGGAATTTCACAAACTTTGATGATAGATCATGGAACTTCCTTGAATGGAGATCAAGTGAAGGAATTTTTGGGCGAATTTGGAGTTAATTTAGTAAACTCCACACATATTACGCTCAATCTAACAGACATGCGAAATCTTCTAATAAGATTCTAAAAAATATCATAAGAAAAATGATAAATGAAAATGTCAGAAATTGGCATGAATGTCTAAACAAAACTCTATGGGCTTATAAAACGTCGTCTCGGTCAAGTACCAAGGTTACCCATTTCCAACTTACTTATGGACAGGAGGCCATTTTGCCCATGGAAATCAACGTACAATCAATTAAAGTACGTTTGCAACATAAGGTAGACAATGGTGAACACGCTGAGTCACTAACTCAAAACTTGTTGGAACTGGACGATTTAAAATTGGATGTCTTAGACAGGTTACGAGTCCAGAAACAAAGAATGGCTAAGTTTTACAATAAAAAAGTTATAGCCAAGTCATTTAGCATGGGCAAGTTGGTTTGGAAAACAACACTCCCTTTGGATAGCAAGAACCCGAAATATGGCAAATGGTCGCCCAATTAGGAAAGGCCATATAAAGTAAATAGTGTGTTGCCTAATGGAGCCTATCATTTAGAAGATTTAGATGACAACAAGCACGTGAGATTTATTAATGGCAAATATTTAAAAAGATATGTTCCTTCCTTATGGAAAAGTGAATAAATAAAAGTATAATCAATAACGTGTTAAACAACCATAGACGAATAACACAGGAACGAAGTATGTTCAAGCAAAGTCATTTATTATTATCAAATATCCATTACAAAATGAAATAAAAAATACTGAATGTTCTAACAGCTACAATTGAGAACATACTAATTCCTCGATCGATCACCAAGTAAGAGGGTGAACTGACCTTAATCGCCATCCTTATCGCACTGCTACAAAGGTATGTAGAGAGGCTGAAAAGCACTCTCAACAAGCAACAAGGAAGAAAAGGACCCTCAAAATCACCTTCCTAATTGCATTGCTGCAATAATAGACAAAGAGACTAAGAAGCACTCTCAGCAAGCAAAGTGGCCTGAAAGTCATCCAAAATCGCCTTCCATCATTGAACTCTTTCTGGAGGATGTGGAGACGATGGGAAGAACTTTGCTGGCCAAAGAACATTTTCTATACCTCCCATACCGAAGGTAACTCAAGACCGATGACAAAGTGGGTGGATCAAATGATCCATTTCTATTTTAGATGAAATTTTTCGATCAGCCGTTGAAGTGCCAAAATGATGGCAGCAAATTAGTTTTCGAAGAAGAGGATAAAAATGAGAATGATAAGTGCGAAATATACGAGCATTTCTAGAGCCGTGAAGACGAAAGGACGGAATATGGACGGTCGCATTCGTGTATAATAACTGAAATCAAATTGCCCAAAATCTTGGAAAAAAAGATGGGAATACCAAGAGAGAATGTACACGAATCTTAGCATAAAGCAATTAAATGCTTGAGGAGTTTGATGATTAAAGACAACGTCAATAAACACGCAAGTAAACATAACGGCTGTTCATTAATGATAAAAACTGTTGTTACATAAAAAATTTGCAATGGCATTTAGCGCAAAATTACATGAAGACATTTAAGGCACTGGATGTCTTAATTATAGTTCGCCACAAGATGAACGTATTTTTTCCCTAAGTTTTCCCTAGTCATCGCTTTACTGAAAAGAAGCAATATCTAGCTCGGTTACAAAATCGTTGTCAACATCCAGTTTTTTGTACTGCTCAACCAAAGCTTTGGCTCGCTCAATTCCCCGAGAAGCATTGCATTTTTTGGCAACTATCATCGCCTTATAGTTCCTCATCTTCGCTTGAAGCTCCTTCATCTCTGCAACCAGGCTTATCTTCAGAGAATCTTCGACCATAACTTCAGAAGAGATTTCTTTTAATTCGCCCTCAACCTTGTTAAATTCCAACAGCAAATATTCTCTTTCAGATGAAGCACGAAGATATTTAGTACTCCTGGCCTTTAAGTCTGCATGCTTGGCCAATAAGGAAAGGATATCAGAGTGGACAACCCTCAATGTCGCTTTAAAGTTGGTAGAAACGTTGAGCGAAGGGAATGTAAGTGCTTGCGTCAATTTTGCACTCAACAGTTCAAACTTATCCTTCTGTTTAGCAGCGCTGGCCTGGCCAATTTCAATGTCCATGAAAGACATATGCTCGAATATTGGCTGTTTCAGAGACTTCATATTTTCTTCCAAAAAAGGGAATATGAAATAGAAGAATAACTGGTTGAAGTAGGGCGATGTGTCTTTACTTGTTCCCAGGAAATGAACAAATCTTGGATAGAACACACAATATCATCGGCACCCTCCAAAGAAAGAGGCCAATAATAAAGACCTTTGCCATAATGAGAAAAGTGAAAATGAAAGCTAGTTAAAAGGTTACTGTATTATCAATCTTGGGAGATTCAGGCATGTCAGCGGTTGTTTCCACCACCTGTGGGGATTTCTCCTTGTCTGGACGGGAAGAGTCTACCACAACGGACAGCTCCATGGGAGCCTCTGTATAGTTCAAGAAAGCAACGAATAAAAATCAAAGGCACAAGCAAATGTAAAACATTAGAATATGTATTACCTTCCAGTTCAACACTTGGGGGTTCGATGGCCTGGGGAATAGATGGTTTTTCTACTGGCTGTGATCTTGCTGCTGGTTGCAATGAAGATTCTGGGACTAGGGGTTTATCTTTGAGCATAGTTCCTTCATCAGCTGATTTGGACAAAGTAACCTCTGCAGATGGCGATGAAACAGGACCTGCCAAAATTAGAGCCTTCGAAGGGGAGGCTGAACTCTTCTGAGGAATTCAGGTAAACCATTAGTACATAAAGAAGTATGTTTGTGAATAAACAAATGCAGTTACCTTTCTCCTAAGAATGAGAGGAGCATCATCATCATCATCATCATCATCTTGTAAAATGGGGGATGCTGAGGCTGGCCGTTTGCAGTTGGAGGTGTAATGGTCTTAGTAAAAAGAGAAGAAGACGGAGGAATAGAACGTTTAACCCGAGCTGGTGAGAAAGGACTCCTAATGGACACAAGAGCGGCCAAAATAGGGGAGGCAGGGGAAGTGTTTGATCGGTCCAGTAAATGGAAGGCGCGATTAGCATCAGTTACAAATAGTCTACGTTTCACTGATGGCCAAAGCTGTTCAAAAAGAGGATGTGTAGCGGTGGTAGAACTAAAAAGGGCTAAAGAAAAACCTTCAGCTAAACGGTTATTACGAATGTCAATGGCTTGCGCTTCAGTTTTGCTGATAATATGGAAACGCTCTTGCAAGCTTTTAGAGTAATAAGGAGGAACATGCCATGTCTGACCAAAATCGAGTTAGTGAGCAAAACATTGGGGAGCATATATCTCAACCCCTACTTTGGCATTTGTTCCTGTGACCCTATCATGGAACAATTCTCTTCCAACCAAAAACTGGACCCAAATGGATAAAGAGGTGATCACTTTGGCTAAGGTGGAAGGAGTCCGTACGTATAAAGGAATTTGATGTGGAGAAAAGGGAAAGAAAGAAGGCGTTGAATTCAAAGTATAATGAATGAATAGCCCATAACAGTTAAATGTTCGAGGGAGAGATGGTGGAGCAACACCAAGTTGTGGAAAATAGGCTCTTAACCACAATTGAGCAAGCCAAAGGGGCCCACTACCAATAAGAGATGCACCATTCCTCAATTGGAATTGAAGGGAAGCCATGCCTCTATAAAAGGCGACCAAAAAAAATGAGCACAAATTCAAAGGACTACCACGTGCTAATTCATACAATAGGGGCAATCTTCTTGTCAAATTGAGGGGCAACATTGGAAATTAAAATACCGGGAAAGATAGTATCGCCCAAAGGCGGAAGATTTACTAAGGCTCTAACATCCCTTAGAGTAATAGACATTGGGCCAAGAGGAAAGATAAAAGTATTGTACTCAGAGGACCAGAAACTCAGGGCGACTGGAAAGAGCACTGGGTCATAAGTCGGGGGAGAAAGGGTAATTTCTAAATTTTAGCACGATCAAAAATTGCTTTAGTGGGACCATGATTCATCATACATGCATGCCATCTATGAAAATTAGGATCAGGTTTTGGCCAAGTACGAATACCTTTATCGCGGATTGGCTTCAACGGCAAAGAGTTCAGAAATTGAAGGTCCTCGGTGCAAGGTAACAATTGGCCTATCGCTACCTGTTAAATGGTTTCGACATTATTGAATGACGGACCTAAGTAAAATTCATTGAGGTCAGCATTGGCCGGTACGAGGAAAATTGGATTTACATACGGCCTAGTAAGGATATTTCGAAAATCTTTGAAACTAAAAAATCATTAGATTGAGTTTGTGAAGATGCCATTGAATGCAAAGTACAGTTGTGTTAAGGATGAAACATAGCAGAGAAGCAAGAAGATGAACAATAAAATAGCGGAAAAGAAGCGCGAAATACAAGAACGTGGTTTAGTGGGCGAATGAATGGCGCGTCTTTTGGGTTTATTAGGGGTGGGCAAAAAACCGACCGAACCGACCCAAACCGGCTGGTTTGGGTTGGGTTTTTACAATTGTTGGATGGTTTTCGGTTTTCGGTTTGGGGTGGTCGGGTTTGGTCGGGTCGGGTCGCGGGTTGGTACCCATAACCCGATTGAACCCGACCAACCCAACCCGAGAATAAAAAAATAAAGGAAAAAAGAAATGACGTTAAATTGAACAAAAAAAAACCCTAAAACTAAAAGAGGCATCCACTCCAGCCTAACTACTAAGCACAGCTGCACAAGCAGCCTTCATTCTCTTCTCATTCACCAGTCGTCGACTCGCCTGAGCGCCTCCAATCTCCACCATCCTTCAAGCGGTCAAGCCCTTGCTCAGCCACTCGGAGTCCAGTAATTAGATGTATTTATTTTTTCTCTCTTATTGACATCAATCCCCTGTTAGCCAACCCCCATTTTCTACTACAACGAATCAGCAATATTTTTTTTTTCTCGAGTATCATGTAATCTTTGAATCTCTTAAGCTATTACTTTGTTTAGGCATCCACACCATATTCCCCTCCTGACTGATAGGGAAGTATTTTGGAGATTTCAACATACTATGTGTGTTTATTTCTTTAATTTTTCTCATCTTGTTAATAGTTTTGTCAATCACCTGGGCTACCTTCCCCATTTTTATTGTTTGTATTATGTTTGTTCACGGAACCTACTTTATAAGCCTAGATTTTTTCTGTTCTAAATCAAATGAAGATGTTCTAGGAAAAATGCTAGGAACGAAGGTCTGGATATGCTTGTATTCACATGAAAAGTGTTCTTTACCCTCATAGACACTCTTTTTCCTGTCAAATGCTTCCCATACATGTAATTTGTTTCATATATTACTGAATTAGTTTTCTGTTTTTTTGATGTGGAAAAGGCTGTCCTATACAACTCATCTGTTCTGTGTGAGAAGAAGGGGACAAGATCCTATTTATAGATTTTGATGTGTTAACAATGTTTCCATAGGGAAATTCTGGTATTAAGGCATTTTTTTTTCTTTTTTGTTGAAACTATAAGTTGGTAGAAATGAGTAGTGGATAAATATGTGGTTAAAATTGATTTTTAACTTTGAAAATGAATTTTTTAACCAATAAATAAATCTGAACAAAGGCTGAGCATCATTAACATTTTTTCCTTTTTCATTTGATGTTTTCTTTTGAAGTTTATTAACTGAAGATGTGTATTGATGTTTAATTAATGGAACCTCAAGACATTTTCTTCTCTTTGATCATGACGATGACTGATTATTACAATGTTCAACATTTCAGATTTTTTCTTTTCAGTAGTCCGTTCAGTGTTCTATATGATAACCTTACCATACTTTAACTTTTTTCAGCACCCAAATTTTCAACTTAGCCTCAATTTGGCCAAAAAGTTTAGGTATGATTTTCAAATTTAATCAAAATTAAATATTAAATATTGATTTCTTGTTTTCAAATAGACCAGTAGAAGGTAATTAGCTACCTATCTAAATTTGTGATTTTTGGTAGAGGGTTTGATTTCTTGTTTTCTGCTTCTTAATTCTTATCCACCGGTCTGTTAATTCTTCTTTCTCCTCAATCCTTATATTCCTCATGTATTCATAATTTTTGTACAATATGTTTTGTAGATATGGATGTAGAAGAAGAAAGTGGCACTGGCGCACAACCTCAATCAGACTCAAATGCCACAGACACAGATTTGCAATCTGGACTTCCTCCACGTGCACCATCAACATTGGGTAAACGAAAATCTAAT
Organism: Fraxinus americana; assembly: GCA_035079005.1. Lineage (NCBI taxonomy): Eukaryota > Viridiplantae > Streptophyta > Magnoliopsida > Lamiales > Oleaceae > Fraxinus > Fraxinus americana. The sequence goes on along the minus strand of CM068710.1, from coordinate 1,401,444 downwards.
AGACTTGCTTCTTATGTTTGGGATCACTTCACTCTATTAGGCTCAAAGGATGATCCAGATGTTAGGTGTAAGTGCAATTATTGTGGTGTAGATTATGCTTGTGGCACTAAGAAGTGCGGTACTATTACATTAAGTAATCATTTGACAAATAAATGTAAGAAGTATCCAGGTAGATTGGCGGATAAGAAGCAGAAAACCTTATCATTTGAGAACAACAAAGAGGGTGGAGGAAGCAATCTTGTTGTTGTTGGTCGAAGCAAGGAAGATTGTAGAGTTGCATGTGCTAAAATGATAGTTGTTGATGAATTACCTTTTAAGTTTGTCGAAGCTCGTGGTTTTAAGCATTTTTGTAGTGTAGCATGCCCTCATTTTCAGCCTCCATCTCGTAGGACTATCGTTAGAGACATTTATCAGTTGTATTTGGATGAAAAACTGAAATTGAGAGATGTCTTTCATTTTCACCGTCAAAGGGTTTCCCTTACGACTAATACTTGGACTTCTATTCAGAATATTAATTACATGTCTCTTACAGCACATTACATTGATTCTGAATGGACGCTTAATAAGCGTATTTTGAATTTTTGTGTCATTCCTAATCATAAGGGAGAAACTATTGGAAAAATGATTGAGACTTGTTTGCATGATTGGGGGATTGAGAAAATTTTTACAGTCACTGTTGATAATGCAAGCTCCAATGACACAGCCATTTCTTATCTTAGGCGAAAGGTAGTTGCTTGGGGTAGTGATGGATGTGTTCTAGAAGGGAGATATTTGCACTTGAGATGTTGTGCACACATTATCAATTTGATCGTTGGTGAAGGGTTGAAGGAAGCACATGACTCCATTTTGCATATTCGTAATGCAATCAAATATGTAAAATCATCTCCAGCTAGGTATGAAAAATTGAAGGAGTGTGCTAGGAAAGAGAAGATTGATTGCAAGTCTATTGTGTTTTTAGATGTTCCAACTAGGTGGAACTCTACCTATTTGATGTTGGAAATGGCATTAAAATTTGAAAAAGCTTTCGATAGGTTAGAAGAGGAGAATGCTCAGTATTTGCATTACTTTCGCGAAGATGATAGTATTAGAAGGAGGGGTGGACCTCCGTCGAGTTCAGATTGGGAAAGTGCATCTGTGTTTGTCAAATTTCTTCAAAATTTCTATAATGTGACTTTGACTTTTAGTGCTTCATTGCAAGTTAGTGCTTGTGCTTATCTTCATGAAATTTGTAATCTTGTACTCGAATTGTATGAATGGAGGTTAAGTGAAAACTTTTTGTTGGGTGAAATGGCAACTAACATGAAGAAGAAGTTTGATAAGTATTGGGGTAAAATGGAAAATGTGAATCAATTGTTGCTTTTTGCTACTATCCTCGATGCAAGATACAAAATTGATTATGTTGAATATTGTTTGAATGATTTATATATGGATGGGGAAGTTGTTAGTAACATGATGAAATCTTTGAAAGTCAATTTGATGGATATTTATGAGTGGTATGTGCGTCATGAAAGTATTGATGGAAGTAGTAAAGTGTCAACCGAGGAGTCTAGAAGTTCTACCAATACATCTAAAGGACGTTCTTCTTCTACGAGGGATGCTCGCCTTAGTAGATTTATGGAAAAACAAGCACTGAAGGATTCGGTTGAGATAAAAAATGACGTGAAAAGATACTTATTGGATGCTCGTGAAAGCATAGAGATAAAAGATTTTGAAGTTGTAGATTGGTGGAAGGTTAACAAAAATAAGTATGGTGTCTTGTCCAATTTGGCTAAAGATGTGTTGGCAATTCAAGTGTTAACTGTTGCTTCAGAAAGTACATTTAGTACTGGAGGAAGGATACTTGATCCTTTCCGTAGTTCCTTGGGTCCTAGGATGGTCGAGGTCTTAGTATGTACTCAAAATTGGTTGAAAGCTTCTCCGAACTTGGATGGTTTTTGCATGGAAGATGTTGAGCATTACAATCAAATGGATGAACTTTTAGATTCAATAAATTCAAAATCAATTGAAGATGACCACGAGCCCAACGTAAGTAATTCATTCATTTTACATATATATCAGTTTTTTTATATATATCAGTTTTTTTTTTGTTTCTTGATTGATGATCTATTTTCTCTGACTCCTTCCATTATGCTTGTGGGTTTGTATTTCTTTCTTAATTTGTACTAGAATGTTACCTGCATATAAGCATCATTGACACTGCCTTAATAAATGAACCTTTTTTGGTTATTCTTTGCAGATAATTAAGTAAATGACACTCACTGTATGTTGCTGAATCAAGTTCACTTGTGCTTTGGCATTGTTCTTTTTCTGTCGCCTCCCTGTTTCGAGGCTCGAGATTCTTTGTTTTTCTCTTGTGATTTAGTTTTCTTGATGTCTATTGAACCCTACCCTTGAATAGGGAATGTTTTGCATATGTTCGTGAAAAATTTGGCACACGCATTATTGGGAATTGAGACAATCTGAAGAGGTATGGTGTGGATTTTTCGTTCCTAACTCAAATCTTGAAAGAGTGTGTCCCCTTTGATGAAGATGTTCTTGATGATTGTGAAAAATATCTAAAATTCTGAACAGGAGAAAATAGAAAAAGAGATTCTAAACCTTATTTGCAAGTCTAGTATATTAAAACATTTCATAATTAAATTGAAAATCATTACATTACAATATGATTAGAACTTAACTTAATTTAGCTAAACTGTATAATTAAATTGATTTGCATTTGTTCGTGCTTCATAATAATGAAAATTCATCACATGCACTCATTTATTTCCCCAATATAAAAAAATAGATTTTATGGGTACAAAAAACATCCCTTTTTTTTTTGGTGATATTCGCTATTCTATTTCAAATCAGGCTGGAATTATGAAGAAGGATCTGATCAAGATTCATGGTAATGTTATGTTTATTACTTTTGGCTACAAAGATTTAAAAATAGTTTTTGGCAAATGGCAACCCGACCAACCTAACCCAACCCGACCGACACTTGATTGGGTTGGGTTGGGTTGGGTTGGGTTGGGACATTTACACGGGTTGGGTTGGTTTGATTTTAGATCAAACCGACCATGTTGGGTTGGGTTTAGGTTGGGGCAAAACCCAACCCAACCCAACCCACGCCCACCCCTAAGGTTTATAAGGGTTTGTAACGTTACACCTTTTTAAGTTGAAAAAAGAAACGATGATTGAAGTTCTCGAGAATTTCAAATATCACCTAGGAAATACAAGGTGAATATGGCATAAATTAATGTTTGGTATTAAATTTGTCATATTGGGGGGTAATTGTTGGCACACTAAAAATACAGCCCAAATTGGAAAGCTCAAAGATTGAAGCCCAATTGGAAGCCCAGGACAAAGAGCTAAATGAGGTTATTGGTAAGTGCAAAAGGAGCCCACGAACACAGTAACATCATCGCCCAAGCCCGCATGACGCCCAGAGTTTGGATAAATGGAATGCCTCACTGTCGCTCAGTGCAACAGCCTCGTTTTTGCTCAAATCTTCGAGTCGCCCAGAATCCTAATATGTGAGATATTATGGTCATCCAGAATAGCAGTTGCTAAGACAGTTATTGAGCTAATTATCACATTCCACGATTTAAGAAAGCTCTTTGAAGGCAATTGAACAACGAGAAGTAATGGCAGCAGTTAGAGATGGCAGTTCCACAACAAATTAGGCACCATGAAGAAAATGGGTAGCAGTTTGCAAGTGGTTTTTCATTCAGAAGTTGTCATGGGAGTATAAAAGGAAATAATAGACATAAAGGAAAGACCCCAAATCAAACACTCTCAAACAGAGAATATATAATTTCAATTTTTTAGATTAACTTTAATTATCCTTCTTTCAGTACTCGTGTACTTGCGCCCTTTAGAGGCATTCTGTTTAGTTTCAATTATAACTCTCATCAATAAAGCATCCTTTTTTGGGACTTTATCTCAAGAGGTTTGTCCCTTACACAATTGTCTGAATTTCTTTTTAATTGTTAGCGACTACCCGCGCGAAATAGGGCCATATGCTTTCGACAAGGTTAACGAAGCTTTTGCTTATCTAGAAATAAACCGAGCCACCGGAAAGGTGGTCATATTTCCGATCAATCTGTGATCAGTAACTAAGAATACTAGGCTTATTCTGGCTAAAAATACGTAATAGTATGATGTTAAAGTAGATGAATGTTATGAATAATTATAAAAATGTGTGAGAAATGTTGTATTTATTGTTAAAGTGCATATTAGCTCATGTAAAATAGAGAAAAATAAATATATCTACTTCCAGCAAGAAGAACCAACAGAAGAAACAGATATAAACCAGCAGAAAATCAGCAACACAGAATTTTGGAACATGAAGAAATCTTCTTCCTCTGTCTTTATATTAACAAAAGACTACATACAATTACATTGAGTTAATCACCATCTCAGGCGATTCACTGTAAAAAACCAGATCATTATAGAAAGCTTTTTGCTTCAGATTGATTTCCAGAAAATCCCCTTTCTCATAATCTCGCTTTCTCTATGATTTTCTTACAGTCATACAACATGAATCATGTAGATGAATTTTCAGATTTGCTCTCTACAAATCTCACTTACTACATACAAGAAAATTCTACTTTTCTTCTCTCTGTCGAGCTCCCTTTCTCTTATTCTAAAGCTCTATTTTTTCCCAGCCTACTGCTGTTATTTATAGATACAATAAGGGTATTAAAAACAGTTACTAACTAACAACTAACAAGGCTCCAGTTGGTTGAAGATTCCAACTGAAAATCTGTTGATCAGACCAGCAACTAACCAGCTCCTCTTGCAACAAATTTCATCCGACTGTCTGAGGTATCAAAACTGACTTTAAGGAATCAACATCCTTACAATCTCCACCTTGATTCCTTGAAGGATGTTACAGATCAAGTCTTACAGGCTAGTGATCAGGCAGCTTGCAATTGTTTTCTGGTTTGTCCTCAATGAAACTTTCAGCAGAATCGACCTCAATTTGATTTTAGTTCCATCCTCAACTTCACTTCCTTGCAAGATATAGATGCCTAGCTGTAGAATTCCCTTCATGGTCTCCGCTGAATTTTCTATCACGTTTAGGACTCCATCTTCAGCTTGATACATACAGCCTGATTTATCAAGTACTCCAAGTTTCTTTTCAGCCCTAGTAATTTCAGTATTCTGCTTTGACTTCACCATCAAAGATAATTCCTCGACCTACCTAGAATTCTTTTTAATAAAAACTTGCTCTGGCAAGTCTTTACCAGTCTTTGCAGGACGCTCAGAACCAGCAAAATCCACTTGACCACTTGCCTTTCTCAAAGCATTCTCCATCTCAGACGGCCTCTTCATGGTAGAGTCTTCGAAGGTCTATTCCCCCTTTTTTGGCCGTTGGTTCTCTTTTCTCTCCATCTTTAGCATCTTGAGTTCAGTCAAATCACAACTAAGCTTTCTTGCAGCTTGCATTGCCTTCTTCAGAATTTCCATAACTCGTCTCCAGATTTCGAAACCCGGCTCTGATACCACTTGTTGGGAATTTGGGCTTTCCCACAGCTCAAGATCAATCCAGAAATTGCAGAATTACAGAGAGGAAAGTCGCAACAGCAATGCAACAAGTAAAAGGACAGAACAGATGAAAAAAAACCAGCAAGAAGAACTAGCAGAAGAAACAGATATAAACCAGTAGACAATCATCAACACAGAAGAAATCTTCTTCCTCTGTCTTTATTAACAAAAGACTACATTCAATTACATTGAATCAATCACCATCTCAGGTGATTCACTGTAAAAAAAATCAGATCATTACATAAAGATTTTTGCTTCAGATTGATTTCTAGAAATTCCCTTTTCTCACAATCTCACTCTCTCTGATTTTCTCACAATCATACAACATGAATCATGTAGATGAATTTTCAGATTTGCTCTCTACAAATCTCACTTACTGTATACAAGAAAATTCTATTTTTCTTCTCTCTGTCGAGCTCCCTTTATCTTATTCTAGAGCTCTCTTTTTTCCCAACCTACTGCTGTTATTTAGAGACACAATAAAGGTATCGAATACAGTTACTAACTAACAACTAACAAGGCTCCAGTTGGTTAAAGATTCCAAGTGAAAATCTGTTGATCAGACAGCAATTAACCAGCTCCTTTTGCAACAGATTTCATCCAACTGTCTGAGGTATCAAAACTGACTTTAAGGAATCAACATCCTTACATTACCTAACACTTGTATCTCATGATCAAAACTAGAACCTCATTAAAATTTAAGTGAAAGTGAATGTTGTATCCATGGTCACGATTATCAATACCACAACATGAATTACTCGGTGGTTTAGAATCTCAGGTAGAGTTTGTCGACATTAATATGCTTGTAAAAGATCGATTTATATATAGAGATGTCAACGAGCCGAGACAAGTCGACTCGTGAGATGAAACTTGAAGCACGAGCTTGAGTCGAATAAAAATGGTTAGGGCTTTTTTCGATCGAGCTAAGCTTTTGCTCGGTCAAAAAATATAGGCTCAACCCTAGCTTTCAGGCCAAGCTGGCTTGTACCTTTTTTTTTTAAACAAGGGAGAAGGCAGCTATATGATTTGATTTATTTATTATTAATTTTTAAAATTTGCTCGTCACAGGCTTGCTTGAGCTCAGGTCGACGCTCCAAAATGGGGCTCTGCCCGAGCCGGTTCGAACTTTTCGCGGGCGAGCTACGGACCGCTTGACTCGACGAGCCAAATTGACGCTCCTACTTTTATAGGATAATCGCAACATAGCCCCTATTTGACATCAATTTTCTTCTCATTCTCATTTTTTTCTTTCTTCATTTAAGCCACACATTTTATCAATAAAATAATACTACATAAACTCAAAAATTCTCATTACTTTTCAACCACACATTCTTCCATCAATTGCTATTCTAGAATTTATTTTTTCTCCAAAATGGGTGTCAAACAAGGGCATAATTTGCTCTGCAATAACAACACGATAATATTTCGAGGTCTATTTGAGCTTCTTTTTTTGTGTAGAATGTATTTTGAAATAGTAGATTAATGGAATGTGTGGTTAAAATTGAATGAAAATTTTTTGTATTTATGTAATATTATTTTATTGAAAAATGTATGATAAAAAATAAGAAAAAAATATATATTTTGAAAAAATTGGAGATCAAATAAGGGCTCAGCAAGTGTCCGCCTATCCTAACTAATTTTATAATCTAGTGGAATTGTCTAACTATAAAAAGGTGAGAAACGTATCTCGCTCACTCATATATTGGATAAAATTGCCCTTTGCATATTGCATTTTATAAATTTACGTTCCGATAAAAAAAATATTTTTGCATAAAATGAAAAATATATCATTATGAGTAATTCAATAGTCAAAGATATCTTTAGTTGAATTAACAAATACAAAAAGACCTACATAAATATTTAGTTTCGTGTAAAAATAAAAATGGATAAAATAAAATAGAAAAATTTATAAAGTTGCATTGAACATAGACATTATTACAGGCTTCTACAAAGGTTTGAACTTTTTTCTTGACTATGTTCATCGTTTTTGAATCCTCTTTCTGGAGTCATATATGGTAACTCCTCAGTCTTACGCAACTTTCAGCTGCAGCCAGATTTCCCAACTACATTCGAGAAAAATCAAACCATTTCGTGCATATAAATCCCCATTTTCGCAGAGGCTTTTTCTCATACATAGGCTGTTCCTGCTGGATTCTCAACAATGTCTTTTTCTATACCATCCAAAATGAAGGCCTGGATTTACAATGAGTACGGCGGCGTTGAGGTGTTGAAGTTCGAGTCCGAAGTTGCGGTGCCGGAAGTGAAGGATGATCAGGTTTTGATCAAGGTGGTGGCTGCCTCTATTAATCCAACTGATTACAAAAGGAGGCTCGGGCAATTTAAGGACTATTATCCACCACCTCCTGTAACTTTTCTCTTACTTTCTTTTTACTACAGTTTATATTCAACTATAAACTTTAGGTTGAAATGGGATCGACCGGATAAGTGTACTATGAACATAGCGAGGGACAAAAAACAATTATGTTGGCACACTCCAAATTTATCTGGAATAAGACTTAATTTCTTGTTTGTTCTTGATGATAAGCAAACTTCTATCTTTCTTATGAAGTTTCTATATATAAACTAAGCTAGAATCATATATATTCACCCTTTAACTGCATAATCTACTACTTCAGATGGTGGATTGACAATTTGTAGCATCTAACAAATGTAAATGCCAACTTGATTTCTCATTTTTCCTGTAGACGATTCCAGGCTATGATGTTGCTGGTGTGGTAGTTAAAGTTGGCAGTCAAGTAAAAGGCCTAAGAGAAGGAGATGAAGTATACGGGGACATAAATGAGAAGTCTCGGGTACACGAACGACCAAAACATTTTGGCGCATTGGCCGAGTACACTGCTGTTGAGGAGAGATTACTTGCTCCGAAGCCCAAAAATCTTGATTTTACACAGGCTGCTAGTCTCCCTGTGGCTATTTTGAGTGCCTATGAAGGCCTTGAAAGTGCGGGATTTTCTTCCGAAAAATCCGTACTTGTATTAGGGGGTGCTGGTGGAGTTGGATCCCTTGTGATCCAGGTAAACCACTTAGCTATGACTTAGTTTATCTGCGTGGATCGGGATATTGCAGTAGTCATGATTTTTAGCTTCTCGGTGTTAATTAGTACCATAGCGTGCTCCAAGTATTGGCTGGAAGGATTAAACTAATGACATAGAGACATTTAAACCATCTATTTATTTTGGTGATGCAGATTGCAAAACAAGTGTTTGGTGCTTCAAGAGTAGCTGCTACTTCAAGCACCGGAAAACTGGAATTTCTGAAAAGCTTGGGTGCAGATTTGGCAATTGACTACACTAAGGAGAACTTCGAAGACCTACCGGAAAAATTCGACGTTGTTTATGATGCTGTAGGTAAATGTTCTGATTGCTGCTAAACTTGAAATCATGTTTGTTCTATTAAATTCTCTTAGTGTAGACATTATGCCACTGATCCCAAATTGAAAGACTTGTTAACATATCTATAAATCGACACGATTGGAGCAAGTGGAGATTAATCAAATTAAGATATATTTGTCGTAAAAATGAATCATGTGTAGTAGTTTTGCATGTTGGACAATGTGTTTTAGGTATCCAAAGTAGCTAAGGTCTTAAGAGGATAATGATGTTCTAGTAAGTATGTCTGTGCCTTTTCAGGACGGTTACATTCAGAGGATTTTACCCTCGTTGAACCTAATAAGATAGCAATTCCAACTCGAGAAGCAATAAGCACTTTGACGTGGACACAACAAACCTTGCAAAAAGGGCAGTTCACAATGTCATAAGAACTATCGGACTGCTACAGATCTAGTGTTTGAACTTTACAGAAGGGAAAATACTGAAAGGGTGTAATTTGTGGAAGTTGCTATGGAAATTTTATTGTCTTTTCTAAATTTTTCTTCTCCCTTTCATAAAAGCGACGTGATCTTACTCTCATTTTGAGAGATTGGATGAGAGAGGCGTAAACCTTAACTGGCATGGTTTGTTTGTTGAATGTTAAGCATATAATTGCATTGGATCTTCATATAACAATTCATGTAACCCCTATTTTGTTTAGCTAAAGGCCAAAGTTCTAGTAGATTTTGATAAAAGTTGATGAAATGCGTGGTTGAAAAGTTGATAAAAAAAAAAAAGTTGTGGGTCCCATGAAATGTTCTTCCTCAATGCATAATTTCTTCGCTTGAACTGTCCATAATGGTTGGTTATTAATACTGGCATAAATTTGCGCTGAAAAAACAGGGCAAGGAGATAGGGCCGTGAAAGCAGTCAAGGAAGGCGGAAGTGTAGTAGTCATATCTGGGGCAGCAACACCACCTGGTTTTTTCTTTAGGGTTTATTCGGATCGAGAAATATTGAAGAAACTAAATGTATTTCTGGAGAGTGGGAAGGTAAAGATGGTGCTCGACCCAAAGGGACCATACCCTTTCGACAAGGTTAATGAAGCTTTTGAATATCTGGAAACGAACCGAGCCACTGGAAAGGTGGTCATATTTCCTATCAATCCATGATCAACAACTAAGAATACTATGCCAATTCTGGCTAAAAATATATGATAGTATGATGTTAGAGTAGCAATGTGGTTATGAATATTCTGAATAATTATAGAATGTGGGAAATCTTGTAGTTTTTGTTAAAGTATGTTGTGACTGGCATGTATATTAGCTCATGTAAAACAGAGAATAAGAAATATGTCTTCTGCATTTTTATTACATCTCCTTTTTTCTTTTTCCATTTTTGCTAGTGGAGCAAAGTTGACTTTTTTATTATTGTATCCACTTTTGGGCTCCTACTTTTGGACTATTGTTATTTATGTTTCATTAGCTTTAATTGGGCTTGTCCTAATGGGCTGGCCCAAGCCCTTAGCTTTAGGTTTGTTGGTTTTTCTGTTTATACGGTTTGTAATTGAAAACAAAACTTGGACAATGAATGATGATAGTGAATGAAATGCTTGTTGATCAAGTTTTCTCCTCTCCGCCCCTGTTTCTTCTCCGGTTTCTTCCTCTCTCTCTGGTTCTCCCCCCTTTCTTGCTACCTTTCTTCTTCTTCTTGCTGGAATTCTTCCTCTGCTGCTTATCTTCTCCTCTGCTGCTGCTCCTCTAGTTATTTCAATTGTTTCCTACATCAACAAGGAAGAAAATTTTGAGTGATACTTGTGGGTTACCTAACAGTTATATCCCATGACCAACAACCATTAGAACCTCTTTCAAATCTCCCATTTATCAGTACTAAACATGACCTACACGGTGATTTAGGAGTTTTTCGACATTAATTTACTTGTAAAAGACCGGCTTGTACACAACAATTACAACATGATTTGCTCCACAACAACAGGAGGCTAGTGAGATCAGAATGTAATGTGAATTTGAATACAAGATGACTCTCTAGATCTCCTCAAAAACTGAAAGAGGTGCAAAGCCTCACTAGAAGATTTGCAGCCTTAAGTCGCTTCATATCAAAAGCAACAGAGAAGTGTCGGCCTTTCTTCAAAATTCTCAAAGGGGGAAATAAATTCCAATGGACCAAGGAAAGCGAGGTGGCCTTACTGGAGCTGAAAAAACATCTGGGACAATCGCATCTCCTCTCTAAACCAAAAGACCATGAAGTATTATACTTGTACCTGTCAGTAACCTCTGGATCCTTGAGTTCGGTCTTGATAAGAGAAGAAGGTGATCATCAATTACCAGTCTACTATGTGAGCAAAGTACTTCTAGCGGCTGAAACTCGGTACCCTGATATGGAAAAACTAGCTCTCTCCCTTGTAACAGCGTCAAGGAAGCTGAGGCCCTACTTTCAGGCACACAATATCCACGTGTTAACCAATTATCCCCTTAAACAAGTACTTCAGAAGCCAGACGCCTCAGGGAGATTACTCAAATGGGTAGTGGAACTCAGCGAGTTTGGCATCCATTACAAACCCAAGCTAGCCATAAAGGGACAGGCCTTAGCTGACTTTGTGGCTGAATTCACACATGTCCCCAACATTGAAGTAGAAATGGAGCCTTTGGAGCTTCAGATTTGGAGGCTCTTGGTCGATGGATCGGCTGACGATACAGGCTCAGGAGCAAGGATCGTATTGACCAGTCCGGAAGGACATAAGCTCAATTGTGCGGTAAGGTTCGGCTTCAGGGCAACCAATAACGCAGCTGAATATGAGGCCCTGCTAGCAAGCCTACGCTGCGCAAGAGAAATGCAAGTAAAGAGGCTCATAGTCAACAGCGACTCCCAGCTCGTTGTTAGTCAAGTACATGGAAATTTTTCTGCCAAAGACAAATCCATGGCAGCTTACCTAAAACTGGTAATGAGCTTTGTCCCTTCATTTGAAAGGTTTGAATTGATGCAAATACCAAGGTCTTACAACTCCCATGCTGATGCACTGGCGAAGCTAGCAAGTAGCAAAGATTCCGAAATACTCAACGTAGTCCCAATTGAACACCTCATGAGACCTTCCATAGAGATCGGCGAAACAGTCATGTGGACAGAAGATACCCCTCCCTGGATGAAGCCCATCATGTCCTACCTAAAAGACTAGACCACGGTACCCTTGGGAAAAGAAGAAGCTTAGAAACTTCGAAGAAGAGCTGCCCACTTTGTCCTACAAGACGATGTCTTATACAAACGCGGCTTTTTGATGCCCCTGCTAAGGTGTATTGGAGGGGAGCAAGCAGACTACGTGCTTAGAGAAATCCACGAAGCTGTTTGTGGCAACCACGCCGGAGGCTGGTCTTTGGCGCAAAAAACGCTCAGGTAAGGATATTACTGGCTCACCTTGAAAAAGGATGCACAGCAGTTCGTCAAAAAATGCGATAAATGTCAACGTTTTGCCACAGTCCAGAGACAACCCTCGTAAGAGTTAAATGTGGTATCTAGCCCTTGGCTATTTGCTAAGTGGAGAGTTGACCTAATCGGACCACTTCCCAAGGGAAAAGGGAATTCCAGCTTCGCAATTGTTGCAATCGATTACTTCACAAAATGGGTAGAGGCCGAACCTCTCGCGAAAATAACTGAGGCAAATACTTCCAAGTTTCTCTGGAAAAACATCATCTACAGGTTCGAGATTCCCCATTCTGTCGTTACAGACAATGGTAAGCAGTTCGATAACAAGAAGGTCAGGGAAATGTGTGAAGAACTGGGAATTAAGAAGCATTTTTCTTCCTCACATCACCCCCAAGCTAATGGGCAGGTTGAAGCTATGAATAAAACAATCAAGTACACCCTGAAAAGGAAGCTTGATGCATCGAAGGGGGCATGGGCAGAAGAATTTTCCCAAGTGCTTTGGGCAATCAGGACTACAAGTCGAACTGCGACAGGTGAAACCCCTTTCTTAATGACCTACGGGGCAGAGGCTATGAGTCCAGTTGAAGTAGGTCTTCTGTCGCCCAGGCGAATGCATTACCATGAAATAAATAATGATGAGGCAAGATGCTTTGGATTGGACCTTCTTGAAGAAAGGAGGGACGAATCTCAGGTGAAGATGGTCATGTACCAACAAAAGATGACCAGGTATTACAACTCAAAAGTAAAGAAGAAAACATTCCTGCTGAATGACTTGGTTCTTCAAAGGGTGTTCCCACCTTCTAAAGAACATGGGTCAGGAACCTTCGGCCCGAATTGGGAGGGTCCTTACCACATATGTGAAGAAGTTCGACCAGGGACGTATAAAATCAAATATATGGGTGGAAAGGTACAGCCTCATCCTTAGAACGTGGAACACCTACGTAGCTACTACCAGTAATAAAAATTTGTATGGGACGTTTTGTGTTGTATGAATGTAAGGCTAAGAGCCTCCCATGGATCGTTTATTTTGTATGAATCAATGGCTAAGAGCCTCAAGTTATTTAAATGTTGTTTCAAAGGCTAAGAGCCTCAGAATGTTATAAACATTATTTACAAGGCTAAGAGCCTCGGTTCGTTTAAATGTTATCTCAATGGCTAAGAACCTCAAGTTATTTAAATGTTGTTTCAAAGGCTAAGAACTTCGGAACGTTATAAACATTATTTATAAGGCTAAGAGCCTCGGTTCGTTTAAATGTTATCTCAATGGCTAAGAGCCTCAAGTTATTTAAATGTTGTTTTAAAGGTTAAGAGCCTCGGAACGGTACAAACATTATTTGCAAGGCTAAGAACCCCGATTTATCTAAATTTGATAAAGGCTAAGAGCCTCGGAGTCATTTGGCTAAGAGCCTGGACTTAGTAAAATTTGACGAAGGTTAAGAGCCCCGATTTAGTAAAATTTAATAAAGGCTAAGAGCATCGACGTATCTAAACTTGATAAAGGCTAGAAGCCTCGAAGTCATTTGGCCAAGTGCCACGAGTTAATTAGAAGGCTAAGAGCCCCCGCTTGATCCTACAAAACTAAAGATATTCAAACATTTACAGTTTGCATCTCAGAATAGCACAAAACGAGTAGATAAATCGCAGAAGTTGAAAACGAAAACAACACTAAAGTTCAGTAGAAAGAAAATTACATAATGGGCCGAGGTCTCTACACTTAGTAAAAAAAATAAAAGAATTACATTCAAAAAGTTTCAGCTATCAGAGGGAGGAGGTTGAGCACCCACAAAAGGTACAATAGCATCCGGAAGGACTTCTTCTATCGCGTCCCCGTCAAGTTCAATAATTTGAGGCTCTTCTGCATAAGTTGGAGGTTCAGATTCTTCTGGCCCATCCTCAAGAAATTCAGCCCTAAGCTCAGAGGTATCATGTCGGGTATGCACCTCAATCCACTCAATAACTTTAGTATAAGCATATTGCCTCCAATACAAACCAAATTGTTGGTATTTCTCGGTTAAGTGGAAGTTGGCCAAAAAGCGATCCTCTGCCTCCTCACTAGCGCGATCAACCTCACGACGAGCCCCATCAACTTCCTCTTGCAATTTTGCCACCCGGGAGGTCAGCCCCCCACCTCTTCTGCCAATGCATTCTTTTCATTGTTGGCCTTCTCAAAGGCCTCGGCGGTTATTTTTTGGTGGGCATCGGACGTCTCCACCCTCTTCGTCAACGAGGCCACTTCACTTTGAGATAAGTGGACCTTCTTCTTCAAGGCCTCAATTTCCTCCAACGCAGAAGCGAGTTTCACCGACTCCTCAACTTCTTTCTTTTTCAATGCGTCAGCCTCGGCTTTGACCTTGTTTAACGCTTCCTCAGCCTGGGAAGCTTTTCCAACAAAATCCCGACTCTTCTTCTGGAGGGTTTTGAAAAGAGCCTCCACCTTCATGGCCATGCTAAAGGACCTCGACGCCTGGGCCACCATAGTGGCGACGACGTCCACAGCATCACTCGTCTCCACAAAGTTTTGCCATTTTGGAGTCCAGAACTGGTGGAACGTCGTCGTGGCCATCTGAATCTCCGGAGGCAGAAGGGATATAGCCTCAGGCTCTAGCTCATCAGTTCTCCTGGCCAGTGGAGGCTTGCCTTGAGTGCGATCCGAAGTGGCGTCGCTAGAAGTATTGGGCTTCTTGGCAGGCTCCTGATCTTTGGGCTCAGAGGAGGCTGCCCGTTTCTGACCCCCCGTAGTCGCAGTTATGGATGCTGCCAATAGTTTCTGCCCCGCAGGGACTTCGGAGCGAGGGGGAGGGACGTCATTGGAACTACCCACCCCGGTGGTGGACACCTTAAACTTCTTCTTGGGTTCCTCAACAACCACCTTTTTTCCCCTGTCTCGAAGGGGAGGACGCCCTTCTTCTTGAGGGGGCAGCTTCCTTGCTGACCTTCTCTATTTTATCCTTCATCTGCTTTCCTCCAGCAGATGAGGATTTCATGCGTTTGCGGCCGACAGTAGAGGTGGCGGCCAAGATTGTGGCCATGTCAGGGGTGGGGATTTTCCTTTTCTCGAAATCACTTACAGTTCAACAAAACATGGAGGTCGGGTAAAACAGTAATGAGTCAATACAATTTTTCAAGTGTAGGGACCTTACCACGTCGAGCCATCAAACAGAAGTCCTCGTTAAATCGCTGGGGGACACCACCAAATGGCTGAAATCGCGTTCTGGAAAGGGCCGACGGTAGATCTCGGACAAGATGTCCCAATCACTCTTGTCAAAGTTGAAACGCTCAACCGACCCTGCAAAGAGAATGATTACGAGTTAGAAGCAGGTTCGGAATAAAAAAGGTAGTATTGAAAAGAATGATGAAAAACTCACTGGGTTCGGAGTAGGAGGTTGGAACCTCTATGTAGGGGATAGTGTCATCCTCACACTCTTGCCACTTCCCCCGAACCCAGAACCAGGTTTCCTTCCACCCCTTAATAGAGGTAGGAAGACCCAGTAAGAAAGGCGAATGCCCCCCCCATGGGCACAAAGAATACCACCCTTTCGAGTTCCCATTTCCTAAGGACCTAGGCTGATAAACCGTTTGGAAAACGTGGAGGGGTATATCCTCGCCTAAGGAAACTTGCTTCCACAAAAAGTATGAACCCACTAGTTGGGCCCAACCATTGGGGGCCAATTGAGTGGGGGCCAACGCATATAACCGGAGAACGGCTCGAAAAAAGGGGTGAAGGGGAAGGCGAAGGCGAAGGCCTGCCTTGAGAAGGTACTCACTGATAGCAAGGAAGCAGGCTCGCTCATCATAGGAGGGGGAAAGGAGCTCGATGTTGAAGGGGATCCTATACTTTTCTCTAAGGATGGCCAGTTGGGTCGGGTCGATGCAGGAAGGGATTTTGGCTGCCCCCAGCCCACACCATCATCACCCTGTACAACACTCCCAGATATAGAGACGCCTCGGCCTGCCTCCATGGACCTCCTAAGGTCGGCCGTACTAGTTATTTGGAATCCTAATTCGCTGCCTACTTTTGTCACATATATGTCATCTGACGTTTTGTCTTCAAGGGGCTAGATTTGAACGTGCCTCACACGCGCCCTTACGCATCTGAAACCTTATGGAAGGACGTGGGAAATGATCGTTATTACTCATTCAATGCAGCGGCTCATGCGTGTATTGGAAGTTGAAATAGCCCAGCTGTCTTCTTGGGAAGGTATCACGACATCAAATCATTGAGGCTTCATGATTAAAACGCCTTGTAAGTATCACATTTGTTGAGAAAAATAATAAATCATGATGACCTTTGATTCGAAGCTATTCATAGTTTCACTCCTCATTATAGTCCAAATCTGTGGACGCACTTTAAAGGAAGGGATCTTGTCACGGAAGCTCTAAGAGAGCACCTTATTTCTGAAGCTCTAGGAGAGCACCTTATTTCTGAAGCTCTAAGAGAGCACCTTATTTCTGAAGCTCTAAGAGAGCAACTTATTTTCTGAAGCTCTAAGAGAGCACCTTTATTTCTGAAGCTCTAGGAGAACAACTTATTTTCTGAAGCTCTAAGAGAGCACCTTATTTCTGAAGCTCTAAGAGAGCAACTTATTTTCTGAAACTCTAAGAAAGCACCTTTATTTCTGAAGCTCTAGGAAAGCAACTTATTTTCTGAAGCTCTAAGAGAGCACCTTAGTTCTGAGGCTCGAAGAGAGCATCTTATCTCCGAAGATCTAGGAAAGTCTCTTATTATCTGAAGCTCTATCTCAATGTTACTTTCAAGTCCATGCATTACATAAATAATCATGCCTAGACTTGGGGGATTATTGTTATGCCCCGATTTCGAGGTCGAGAAAGATTGGCCACGTGGCAAGCCACGTGTAGGGATGATCCGAAAGGAGTGAAAAAGGCGTCCATTGGGTCAGGAATCCCACGAGGGAAGAGGTCCGAGGCCATTTGTCCAGAAAACAAGTATCTTCTTATAACGTAGCCTCGACCTGAGGTACTTCCTCAAAGGCAAGGCAATACGTGATCCAAGGTCTTTCTAGTGTCCTCCGAGGGTCATAAACTCGACGATGCCTCAGCAGATTCAAAGATCTTCTTGGATTGATTGATGAGACGCCTACAATAAAGTGTGTAGTTGTAAATAATGTCAGCCTGTCACTAGAGTGGCTGACCTTTAGTCAAAACATTAAATGCGTTGATTGGACAGCGACGTGAAGCCTCAGTTTAGGATATGCCTCCACGTGGATCTGATCTAACGGTCACCACGTCTGCCAGAATTGCATAAATGATTCATTTCGGTGTTCATGGAGGGGAGGATTCTTTGAGTTAAGAAAAGAGAAAAAAAACCTTAGAGCTATCAAAGATAAAAACATTCTGATTCACATCATATCTATCATTCCACATATTCCATTACAAAAACAAGAATTTGTTCATAAAGCATGAAAACCCAGGGATCATTGTTAGTGTGATTTCCTTCATATATTACTACCGGAGTCCAAACATTTTTGTCTCTCGCCGGAAAGTGTCTCCCACGTTCATGAACAGAAAAACTACTGATTACATTCCGGTAGAAACGTGTCGGACCTGTACTTGACGTAGCAAGAGTGGGTCCAGTATCTGTTGAGCTCATATTTTGGGATCACCAGACATGACATT
The DNA here is from genome assembly GCA_035079005.1 of Fraxinus americana. NCBI lineage: Eukaryota > Viridiplantae > Streptophyta > Magnoliopsida > Lamiales > Oleaceae > Fraxinus > Fraxinus americana. Next base: position 1,383,511 of record CM068710.1, on the reverse strand, counting down.
CAAGTGGACTATAATAAAGAGTTTTTTAATAGTAAAAAATGAAACAATTCCAATTTATAAACTATTTACAAATTTGCCAAACCAAGGCTTAATATTACTATACCAAAGTTAACTAGTACTTGTGAATAATTCCACTTATGTGAGGCACTTTGTCAAAAACAACATTTAACCCTTGTTTGACCTCGTTATATTAAAATATATATATATATATATATATATATATATATATATATCTTAAAATCATTTTTAACTACAAATTCTTTCAAATTAATTAATTTTAAACAATGACAATAACTTCTTCTCACTTATTAAGTATACATTCTCTAAATATCATTTTTTTTATAAAATTTGTGTTAAAGATGCTCTTGAGCTCCTATTTGATGACTATTATTTGAGAAAACAATGTTTTGAATAGTGATTTTTAGGAAAATGTGTTCCTAAAAAAATATTATTTTTTTATTTTTTATATGCACAATATTTTATTGTGTGATTAAAAATGAGTATATAAAAAATAATTTTAATAATGGCAATTAATCTGGGCTAAATAACTTTGAATTAACAAGCATGCTACACAAGCAGGCTCAATTACATGTTAAAAAATAGGGAAGAAGCGTATCGATGCACGATTGTACTGTTTTTTTTTTTAAAAAAAAAAAAAAACCCAACACCCAATCATTGTCTCCCACACCACTCCGTCACTTCCATCCTTACCTTGAGCCTGTTTGAGCAGTATTATTTTCAAACTAAATTTATTGTACACTCCGACACTCGAAGATGTGGCAAAATCTATATCATTGATTTTTAAAGTATTGTTAAAATCAAGGCATAAAAAATTGTCACTTCATAATGACGTCAAATTTGATGTACATATATGTAGCAAAATTGAATAAGTTGAACGTAGACATTATTACAGGTGGTCATACAAAACCTGCAAGCACACAGGATCGTTGATATGTAATACGTGATAAATATGTGTATCACATAAAGAATAAATTTCAATCAAGTGTATTAGTTTTTATTCAGATTCAAAGTAAGCAAACAAAAGAGAATTATGGTTGATAATTATTCTACGAAAGCTTGTAAAATTCGAGTTTTGTATTTACATGGAATGAGTGTATTGAATTACGAATCCACCTATCATTATTTATTTCAATTCTCAAGTAAGTAGCTAGTACTATTTATGCATTCTTCACAATTGATAATTCTATTGTAATTAATTCTATTTCGAAGACAAATTAAATCTATTCTATTCACTACCCAAATCTATTCCTAATTCAAATTTGAATGAATAGAATGCATTCAATTTCACAATTATATTAAAGATTGCACACCTGATAAACATTATTTCTAATACCCATTTCACGTATGTTAATCAATTAGTATTCTAGACCTATTTGAGCCTCCCAACACTACGACTGTCACGACCCGTCCCAAGTCACCCTAATAGACCTGACACGTGTCGTGTGCCGATGGTAGATACCAATTAAGGGCCGGACCTACCACCAAAGCGACTATAACTTGTTCTAACTGTGACACACTTTTATAAACTTTTGACAGAATTTTTCCTGTAATATAGATCAAAACCACCTGAACAATAATCAAAATACTCCAACCAGAACATGTATTTTTTAACAGGGTACACCAGCCCCTCAAAAATCAAACTATTCAAAAATAACACAAGAAAGTCGACAATTACAACCATTTTACATCAAAAGTCTCAAAATACTCAATATGCAATGAGCTCGTGACACGGATACATGAATTACAACTTTAACTTTCTGACAATAGCAGCATGTATCCCAAAAGAAATATGTTCAATACAAATTGACAAAAGAAGTCATACAAATATAAACAAAATATAGCTCTACACAGTGTATCACTAGGCTCCAATGTTGCTCAATTCAACTACTATCTAATAAGAGAGAAAAATTAACAAAATATATGAGTTTTGTAACTTAGTGAGTGGATATAATATAAATAAGAATGTTTTTCTTCCATTTATGCATATTTTTTGAAAATTTTTGATCTTATGAAACTTTTAAAAATTTCTTAAACATAATTAAATCATGAAATCATTTGTTATTCATTCTAAATAATTAACTATAAAGTATAATGAATATACTTAATCTGATAACTACGAAATCTCTGAAATTATTATGTAGTTCAATACTATAAGCTGAAATCTTTAAACTAAATAATCTGAATTCTATGACTGAAAATCAAATAAGCTGTAGAAATACTGAAATATCACACCAAAAAGGTACATTGAATAACCTTACTCATGTATCGATAAGAACCGATATACATGGCAAAGCTATTAAATTCTGAAATTCTGAGATTCTGAAATTCTATAATTCTGGTCATACGCGCACAGAGCTATAATCTGGTTATACACTATGGAAACACATTCACAATAGTGCAGAGCGGGTAAAGTCACCATAACTGATCATACATTGTGGAAACACATTCACATCAATGCAAATCGAGTAAAATAACCATCTGAAATCATACACTGTGGAAACACATTCACATAAGTGCAGACAGGGTAAAATCACTTGGGTACTTTCTGGTGGTTTTAAAATAACTCGAAATATACTGAAATATGTAACGGTCTTGCTACAAGTACATCACCCCTTACATAAGGGGTGACATAATAGCCAAGTGGCATCTCCTCATTGGAGGGGCGCCTCAGCCCACATGTGGGGCCTCGGCACTCCTCCAATGAAGAGGAGCCACTTGGCTATTATGTCACCCCTTATGTAAGGGGTGATGCACTCTTAGTATTATTCAATATGTAATATAAATATAGCATGCTAGAAAATGATTTCAATGAACTGAATTTAACTTTAAAAGAATTGACTATAAAATCCGTTGATTCTAAAAATCCTGTTGTCTAATCAAATACAGGAAATAAATAATTTCTGATATAGTATAAATTCAATAATTATTTATTTCTGAAAAATAAGATTTTTTCACTCACTCAAAACAAGCTATCAGCTAGACTGGCTGATAAACGTTTCCAATCTCCTCGTTACCACCTGAAATACGATATGAATAATCCATAAAACAACTATCAAAACAAGAAACCTTCATTGTTCATTTCTATAATTCTTCAATTACATTTCTCGATACTTGAATAAATTTCCTAAATTATTTCTTTAATCACATGGGACCAATTACACTTTCTAGTTCATTTACTATTATCCAATAAATCAACATAACCTTTCATCCAAGCATATTTGCAAATATCCACTACAAACTAGTGGCAACTATTAACAACAATCCAACCCATTAAATCACCATCTTGTTCCATAATTTCATGCTTTCTTGTAAGTATTTCATCAACACCATAATTTCCGCTAAAAATACTAGTTCAAGCATTCAGTCAAACAATCTAGGATTTGCCCAAAAAAATGAATTTCTTACCTTGATATAAATGGAAACTAGAGGATTAATAAACTTGAGCTCCACTATATCTTATATCCCAAAAATCTGAAAATTGACCACAACTTAAACTTTAAAAATTTATCATAATAATCTTCTATTTCTAAAGAAAATTACAAGAATAACAATGAAAATTCAAGTTGAAAACATCCACTTTACCTTCTTCTCCTTCCTTTCTCTTTTTCCTTCCTCTTTTTCCCTTTCTTTTCTTCTTCTTTCCCTTTTTTTTTCCCTCTTTTTCCCCTTTTCTTCTCTGTCCAGTTTCCCCTCTGCGTGAATGAGTGTGGAAAGAATGGAAAATGGTTTTGAATTCGTAAAGTAGTGGGCTAATTGCATAGGAAGTCCCTCACCTATCATATGATGTATAAGTAAATCCTCCACTTCAATTTTAATCCACCTTAACCCTCAATTTTCTTAAATATAACATAAGCCCCAAAAAAATAAATTATTCTAATTAAGTCCATATTTGAACTTGACCTTGACAATTCAACCTTGACTTTGACTAAAAAAAATTAGTTTGTAACAATCTTACCTCCTTAAAAGAATTTCATCCACGAAATTCGATGGACATCTGGCTAATCGGTAAATATATGAGGATATTGATCACGCATCTGGTCCTCATTTTCCCATGTAGCCTCTTCTACCGACTGATTCCTCCAAAGTACTTTGACAAGCGAAATTGTTTGATTTCGCTGGATTTGCACCTTTCTGTCTAGAATTCTCACGGCTCTTCTACATATGTTAAATTCTCCTTTAATTGAAGTGGTTGAGACTCTAGCACATGAGAAGCATCTGCGATGTACTTGCGAAGCATAGAAACATGAAAAACATCATGGATCCTAGACAAATCGTCTAGCAAATCTAATCGATATGCAGCTGGGCCAATCCGCTCAGTAATCGGATAAGATCAAATATATCGTGGACTCAACTTTCCTCGTTTGCAAAATCTCAACACCCCTTTCCATGGTGACAATTTCAAAAACACTCTATCTCCAACTGCAATTTCAAGATCTTTCATGCGCCTATCTGCATAACTTTTCTGTCTGTCTTGTGCTATTTTCAAATTTTCTCTAATCAATTTCGCATTTTCTGACGTCATTTGAACCAATTGAAGGCCTACTAACTTTCTTTCACCAACTTCTTCCCCAACATACTGGTGTTCTACACTTTCTACCATATAAAGTTTCAAAATAAGCCATTTTTATACTGGAGTGGTAGCTATTCTTGTAAGCAAACTCCATCAAAGACAAATGAGTATCCCAGCTATCTTTGAACTCCAAAACACAAGCCCTCAACATATCCTCAAGAGTTTGTATGGTCCTCTCTGACTGGCCATCTGTCTGAGGATGAAAAGCCATACTAAAATGTAGCTTAGTACCCATAGCTCCCTGTAAACCAGGCCAAAATTTGGATGTAAATCGAGGATCTCTATCAGATACAATATACACTAGAGCACCATATAAGCTAACTATTTCATCCACATACAATTTTGCTAACTTATTCAAAGAATAAGTGATTTTGGTTGGTAAAAATCTGGTAGTCTTGGTCAAACGATCTACGATCACCCAAACACTATCATGACCATTTTGAGTACGAGGAAGACTAAACAATGTTCCCACTTCCATTCTGGAATAGGCAAAGGCCGTAAAGGTCCAGCTGTTTTCTAACGATCTGGTTTCACCTGCTGACAGACCAAACATTTTGATACAAATTTCGCTATCTCTATCTTCATGCCATTCCACCAATAATGTTCTTTCAAAGTATGATACATTTTAGTACTACCTGGGTGCATAGCGTAAGCAAATGTGTGTGCCTCTTCTAAGATCTTTTTCTTCAATTCTGCAATATCAGGAACACACAATTTGTTTCCCATAACCAACAAACCATCATTTTTAATTGCATAATCCGTTCTTAACCCCATACTAACTTCGACTTTCAATCTTCTCAGTGTCAGGACTTGAGATTGGGCTAATCCAATCCTGTCTACAAGAGTAGGCCTCATTTGAAAGTGAGCTAATACTGCTCCTGAAGTACTAGCTGACAACTGAGCATACAATTTCCTGAACTCACACAACAAAGCTGCACATACTGCATTGGATTGAGGGGAAGAACTAGTCTTTCTGCTAAGAGCATCTGCAACCACATTAGGTTTTCATGGATGGTAGTCAATCTTGCAATCATAGTCTTTTATCAATTCCAACCACCTTCTTTGTCTCAAGTTCAATTCTTTCTGATCAAAAATATACTTCAAACTTTTATGATCAGTAAATATTTGACATTTCTCACCATACAAATAATGCCTCGAGATTTTCAATGCTAGCACCACTGCAGCTAACTCCAAATCATGTGTTGGATACTTTAACTCATGCTTCTTCAATTGTCTTGAAGCATAAGCTATAACCTTTCCATTCTGCATTAACACACAACCTAGTCCTCGGTGTGAAGCATCACTATAAATCACAAACTCTTCGCCAGGAAATGGAAGAGTAAGTATAGGAGCATAAACTAATCTCTTCTTCAACTCTTGGAAACTTGCATCACAATTCTCAGTCCACACAAATTTGGAGTTCTTACGAGTCAAACTAGTTAGAAGAAGAGCAATTTTAGAAATATCCTCTACAAACCGACGATAATAACCTGCTAGCCCAAGGAAACTCCGTACTTCTATAACATTAGTAGGGCGTTCCCATTTCATCACAGCCTCAATTTTTACAGGATCTATATAGATGCCTTCTACAGAGATAACATGACCCAGAAACACAACTTTATCTAGCCAAAATTCACATTTGCTAAATTTAGCATACAACTGTTTATCTCACAGAATCTGTAAAATAATCCTCAAGTGCTCAACATACTCATCACGACTGCGAGAATAAACCAATATGTCATCAATAAAAATAATAACAAATTTGTCTAAATATGGGTGAAGTACCTATTCATCAGATCCATAAATGCTGCTGGGGCATTAGTTAACCCAAATGGCATCACCAGAAACTCATAATGGCCATATCGCGACCTAAAAGCAGTTTTTCGTACATCAACATCCCTAATCCTGAGTTGATGGTATCCTGAACGCAAATCAACCTTAGAAAATACCGTGGCACCTCTAAGTTGGTCAAACAAATCATCTATACGAGGCAAAGGGTACTTATTGCGAATAGTCACTTTATTTAACTATCTGTAATCAATACACAATCTCATCGTGACATCCTTCTTTTTCATAAACAATACTGGCACTCCCCAAGGAGATGTACTGGGTCTAATGAAACCCTTATCAACCTAATCTTGTAACTGGACTTTCAATTCCTTTAGCTCGGCTGGGGCCATTCTATAAGGTGTTTGTGAAATAGAAGTAGTCATTGGGACTAAATCAATGGTAAACTCAATTTCCCTGTTTGGAGGTAGTCCTAGAAGATCTTCAGGAAAAATATCAGGGAAATCTCTTACCTCAGGTATATCTTCAAGTTTCAACTTAGTAATGTTGGTGTCAATCACATGAGCCAAATAAGCTTGACAACCTTTACTAAGCAATCTCCCTACATCAAGTGCAGATATGATACAGGAAGGTAATACTCTCCGTTCACCATTAAGAACAATTTCAAGATCTCCTGGCCTTCTGAACACCACTTTCTTGGGGAAACAATCAACTAAAGCATGATTTGCAGCTAAGAAATCCATGCCTAGTATAACATCAAAATTATGAATATCAAGGGGAATCAAATTAGCTTTCAACTCTTGATCATTAACTCTAATCGAGCAATCTTTGTACACACTATGAGCTAACAGTGAATCTCCTACAGGAGTTACTACCACCAAATCACTGTCTAATGGTTCTGACATATGGTCTGCATAGGTAGTAAATGCATATGATATATATGAATACGTGGTAGCTGAATCAATAAGAGAACGAGCTTTTCTGCCAAAAATAAATAACGTACCCATAACCACGTCTAGTGACTCATTGGCATCATTTTGAGTCACAGCAAAAACTCTTCCCTGAGTCCTGGGACGTCCTGCCTAACCTTTCTATCTATTACCACTGCTGCTTGCAACCTCAGACTGAATAACACTAGTAGTACCCGCTTTAGCTGCCAACATGTCCTGGTTCTAAGTCTGTCTAGAAATACCAACCCCAGGCTGTGTTCCCTGTGATGTACCACCATGCTGAAAGCGAACTGGACACTCTCTCCTCATGTGCCGGGATTGACCACAATGATAACAAACATCAGCGCCCTTAAGGCACTCACCAGGATGAAATTTCCAGCACGACTGGTACTGGAGAAATCTGGCAACACTAGAGATATCACCCTGTCCCGAATTAAATGACCTCTGGACCGATGCCTGAGTACGAGTACGACTACTCCCTGGCTGCTACACTGATCTCTGGCTAAATCTAGATCCCTGACTTTCACTGGGATTAGACTTAAAGCTACCAAAGGTGGAAACACCTAATCCACTTCGTCTATTCGCAGAGACTCCTGACCATGTCTGATTACTACCACCAATTCCCAGCCTCACTTGTTGTGGATCGCTTTGTCGTTCTGAAACACTCTTTTCAACTCTTAGCACCGCTTCTACTAGTTTTCCAAATTTTTCATACCTCGATGCTGTTACCACTGATCTAATTTCTTGTCTCAAACCATACTCAAACCTCCTACACTCATCAGCTACAAGGGCTGCGGCATACTTTGACAATTCTGTGAACTTTTTCTGATACTCCGCCACTGAAGAAGTTTGCACCAAGCTCAAAAATTCATTCTGTTTATCAGTTTTGTAGGAACGGGGGTAGTAATACTCATTAAAATCAGCTCTAAAATCACTCCAAGTGATCACAGAAAGATCAACATACTTATTCTGTATAGATTTCCACCAATCGTATGCACCTCCTTCTAACAGAAAGGTAGCAAGACGTACTTTTCGCTCACCTGGACAACCCATAACATCAAATACTTTCTCAACCCTTACTAGCCAAGATTCGGCTTCTGCAGGGTCGCTGTGTCGATGAACACCTTAGCTCCTAATTGTGGTCACTCGATCGATACTATGATCTTTATCAGAACTACGTAGAGCAGAAGAAACGGCTATGGCAATCTTATCTGCTATAATATCAGCCTGAGCTACCTCTTCCTATCGTGGCTACTCAAGAGACTGATGGATTAATTCTTTGCCCCTACTCCCTTCTCCAATATCCTCTCTGTCAGAAGCAGCTTATGGTTGAGGCAGCATATCTGGGAGCCTACGAGTCCTACCACCGCAAGCCATGAGCTCCAACTACAAAATATGCATGATATGTTAAGAAAGAAATAGAAATAGACAATGCAAACTGACTCTATGAACCATGCATTGATACCATCTGTCACAACCCGTCCCAAGTCATCCTAATAGACCTGACACGTGTCGTGCGCCGATGGTAATACCAACTAAGTGCCGACCTACCACCAAGACGACTATAACTTGTTCTAACTGTGACACACTTTTATAAAATTTTGACAGAATTTCCCCTATAATATGGACCAAAACCACCTGAACAATAATCAAAATCCTCCAACCAGAACATATATTTTTAAATAGGGTACATCAGCCCCTCAAAAATCAAACTATTCAAAACTAACACAAGAAAGTCAACAATCACAACCATTTTACATCAAAAGTCTCAAAATACTCAATATGCAATGAGCCCATGACACGGATACATGAATTACAACTTTAACTTTCTAACAACAAAAGCATGTATCCCAAAAGAAATATGTTCAATGCAAATTGACAAAAGGAGTCATACAAATATAAACAAAATGTGGCTCTACACAGTGGATCACTAGGCTCCAATACTGCTCAACTCAGCTATCATTTGATAAGAGAGAAAAATTAACAAAATATATGAGTTTTGTAACTCAGTGAGTGGATATAATATAAATAAGAATTTTTTCTTCCATTTATGCATATTTTTTGAAAATCTTTGACCTTATGAAACTTTAAAAAATTCTAAAATCTAATAGTACTCTTAAGAACTTAAACATGATTAAATCATGAAATCATTTGTTTTTCATTATAAATAATTAACTATAAAGATTAATGAATATACTTAATTTGATAACTACGAAATCTCTGAAATTATTTTGTAGTTCAATACTATAAGCTGAAATCATTAAATTGAATAATCTGAATTCTATGACTGAAAATCAAATAAGCTGTAGAAATACTGAAATATCACACGAAAAAGGTATCTTGAATAACCTTACTCATGTATCGATAAGAACCGATATACATGGCAAAGCTATTAAATTCTGAAATTCTGAGATTCTGAAATTTTATAATTCTGGTCATACGCGCACAGAGCTATAATCTGGTCATACACTATGGAAACACATTTACAATAGTGCAGAGCGGGTAAAGTCACCATAACTGGTCATACACTGTGGAAACACATTCACAGCAATGCAGATCGGGTAAAATAACCATATGAAATCATACACTGTTGAAACACATTCACATAAGTGCAAACGGGGTAAAATCATTTGGGTACTTTTTGGTGGTTTTAAAATAACTCGAAATCTACTGAAACATGTAATATAAATATAACATGCTAGAAAATGATTTCAATGAACTGAATTTAATTTTAAAAGAATTGACTATAAAATCCGTTGATTCTAAAAATCCTGTTGTCTAATCAAATACAGGAAATAAATAATTTCTGATATAGTATAAATTCAATAATTATTTATTTCTGAAAAATAAGATTTTTCACTCACTCAAAACAAGCTATCAGCTAGACTGGCTGATAAACATTTCCAATCTCCTCGTTACCACCTGAAATACGATATGAATAATCAACAAAACAACTATCAAAACGAGAAACCTTTATTATCCATTTCTATAATTCTTAAACTATATTTCTCGAAACTTGAATAAATTTCTTAAATTATTTCTTTAATCACATTGGACCAATTACACTTTCTAGTTCATTTACTATTATCCAATAAATCAACATAACCTTTCATCCAAGCATATTTGCAGATATCCACTACAAACTAGTGACAACTATTAACTACAATTCAACCCATTAAATCACCATCTTGTTCCATAATTTCATGATTTCTTTAAGTATTTCATCAACACCATTATCTCCACTAAAAATACTAGTTCAAGCATCCAATCAAACAATCTAGGATTTGTCCAAAAAAATAAATTTCTTACCTTGATATAAATGGAAACTAGAGGATTAATAAACTTGAGCTACACTGTATCTTATATCCCAAAAATCTGAAAATTTACCACAACTTAAACCTTAGAAAATTATCATAATGATCTTCTATTTCTAAAGAAAATCACAAGAATAACAATGAAAATTCAAGTTCAAAACACCCACTTTACCTTCTTCTCCTTCCTTTCTCTTTTTAATTCCTCTTTTTTCCTTTCTTTTCTTCTTCTTTCCCCTTTTTTTCCTCTTTTTCCCCTTTTCTTCTCTGCCCGGTTTCCTCTCTGCGTGAATGAGTGTGGAAAGAACGGAAAATGGTTTTGAATTGGTAAAGTAGTAGGCTAATTGCATAGGAAGTCCCTCACCTATCATATGATGTATAAGTAAGTCCTCCACTTTAATTTTAATCCATCTTAACCCTTAATTTTCTTAAATATAACATAAGCCCCAAAAAATAAATTATTTCAATTAAGTCCATATTTGACCTTGACCTTGACAATTCAACCTTGACTTTGACTAAAAAATAATTGGTTTGTAACAATAACAAACAACTATATATTTAATTGGTGATCAATCAATTAAATAATAAAATTATGCATGCAATATTAATCAAGAAAAGCAAGAATTTAACTAACTACTTGTCTTAAATTAAAAATGAATAATAAAATGTTTCATCTTCATCCAATATATGAAAAGAATTCGCCTAGCATATTGTTATGTAAATTACACAAGAAGATTTGGAAAAACATCACCCTAAATGAAAAACAATGAATGGAAAGTGAAAAATCAATTTCATCTTCGTTAATCTTCAACTTGAACTTTGAATCTTCAATCTTTTGTGTTAATTGCTTTTGAATCTTGTGTTAGCCTCCTTCTTATGGTGAAAAATGAAAAATAGGATTTGATAGGTTGTTCCTCGTTCACGCCGCCCCTTCTAGGTTAACTTTGATTTCCATAAGAATTTGGATCAAAATAGGAAGTTAGGCCGTTCAGGGCAAAAAAATGGCCCCCGTGTATGCGCAGGTCACTTCTATTCGTCTCTGAGAAGCTCTCGATATTTTGGCCATTAATTTATCTAAACATATCCAATTGAGGTGATTCAAAATGACTACAATTCTTATTGAAATGCAAATTTTCCAATTCGAATATTTGTTATCCGAAAAATGGGTCTCAAGTTGATGCTAAAAATTTGGAGCATAACTTTTTCAACTAGAAAATGATTTGTAAAAATACTTCCACTATATTTCACTTATTTGACCTCCAATTGCATCCAATTGATCTTATATGATTTTCAATCACCGTTTTGTGCTCTGAATCAACTATTGGATGTTTACACTTTGGTCCTCAAACTATGTATTTCCTTTGTTTTCGCACGTTTTTAGTCACTTTCTTCCAAATCCACCAAATTGCATTGAATTCAACGTAAAAACACATCATTAACACAAAAGTAAGCTATAAATCATCCAAATCGTTAACAAATTCTCTAATTTAATGACATAGATAAGTGTACAAAATACACTTATCAAACATAGTCAAACTTGAACATTTATTTATTCTCAAACAAAATTATAACCTAACTTAATCAAAAATTTTAAACATAAATATGGTTAGATAATTTGCTTTTTTTCTCAAAATTGGAATACATGTATTAAAATTATGAACTGCTACAAAATTACGATGCTAAAATTAATTTATACTTGTCCATTGCAAAATCCACCTTTGTGTGTGTGTGTGTGTGTCAAAATTCATGTAAAGTATCATAAATTCAAAAAGTGATTCAAATCCTAACCCTCAATAGTCAAATTTGTCATCTCTTCTCTCGTGAGTTTCATACCCCCAAACTTATTCTTTTGCTCTTTTCCCATGGTGGGATCTAGGTTGAATTTATATATTATTCATCACCTTATCTAGTTTGATTAGATCTTACTAATTGCAGTTCAACACATCAACAAATGCGGATTCTCCTTACTCTTTATTCCTTCAACCTACAATAATCAACTAGGTTAATAATCCCCCGTCAAATGTTTAAATTCTCTCAAATAAGTATTTGGGCTTTAATCAAAGCATGTTATAATAATTTTTCTTCCTTTCTTCCTTTTTTTATTAATTTTTTTATCTGATGTGCCGACTTCTCTTTATTAAGTTTTTCTAAATTACCATTGTAGCAAGCTTTTGGCTGATGACTCCCAAACCGGATGACTATAGAGCATAGGGTTTTAGATACTCTTATAGGTTTAATCACTCAAGTCATAAATGCTACGAACAAAAGTTCACAATAAATCAATTTTTTCTCTTTTTATGCAATGATTAGTGCAATATCCCTTATTAAACACTTATTCTAAAAAATCAACCTCTAACTTAAAATTTTTACCTAATTTTCATCTTATGGCATTAGACAATCCACCCAAAATTTAGCACAGATAAAATCCACATCTATCTCAATGTCACCTTACTACAGCTCAATCACTCCCAAACTATCCTAAAATTGGTTTAAGGACGTATAATTTAGTAGTTATTTGGATTTAGCATCTAAGGTCCACTGATTTTTTTTTCACCTATTCAAATTTTGAATCAAAATATTTCCTTACGATGCAAAACATAAATCTTGTTCGCAAAAATATCAAATTTTACATGAATAAGCATAAATCTACCTTAACACGTAACTTTTTCACAATTTATAATCTAATACATAGATCCAAATATATGCATCATAGTAGGCAAAATTATCTAACACACAAGCACACAAAAGTAATAAATAAGTTGAAAATAAATTATTATTATTATTATTATTATTATTATTATTATTATTATTATTATTATTATTTTCAAATTTTCATATGCTCTTTTTTATTTTTTTCCACTCGAACAAGCACACAAACTAATAAAAAGACTCAATATTTTTCCACTCCCAAACTTATAACAGAAATTTCCCTCAATATTTAAAAATATAACATGCAATATATAAAAATTAAGGGCTAAGAAAAAGAAACTAAGTACTTACCTGATATAAATCTGCAGGTGACGAATGGACGGCATGAAAAGCCCTGGCTTACTTCATATGTCTTTTCCTTTATCTAGTGTATTTAGGTGTCATGTTCCTTTAAAATAGTAAAAATCAATCATAACATGAACAAATTTATAATAAACTGTAACACATCCTAAAGGGAAATATACGGATGAAGATACATTATACTAATTAAAGAAATAATATTTATAAGCCTATATTTTAGAAAACAAACTTAAATAAAAGAGAAGAAAATTGGGTTGCCTCCCAACAAGTTCTTGTTTATAATTATTACCTTGACTTCATTGTTTTGGCCATTTATGGTGGCTTGAAAAGAGAGTTTTCAATTTTGGATCGGCTGCATGGGCAATTATTCTTCAATTCATCTTTGAGCCTCCAGATTACAAGAATTCCATTACTGTCCCGCCCAACTATTCCACATTCCTCCTTCTTAATCTTGTGACTTCTCCAATGGTATATCATTTTGCACTCCTCAATGTCTAAAGGTTGCTTGACTGGAGCATTCATGGTAAAACTTTGTTATTTTTTCTTCCACTCTTAAGATTATTTCACATTTTTCAAAATTCATTAATATTTGTACAGTAGATAAGAATGGTCTCCCAAAATTAATGGGATATGTTGAGTATCTATATCAAGGATAATGAAATCAACTGGAAAAAAGTGATCTCCAACTTTGATTAGCATATCCTCTACCACTCCATAAGGATGTTTGAGTATCCTATCAGCCATCTGTATGATTATTGATGTTGCTTTTGGATCATCCAAACCTAATTTTCTAGAGATAGACAATGATATCAGATTAATAGTTGCTCTAGAATCAACTAAAGAAGTTAAATTATGTGCATTTCCTATATAGTAAGGTATTGTGAAACTCCCTGGATCTTTTAGTTTGGGATGGAACATCTGTTTTATGACTGCGTTATATTCTTCTATCAAAACCACTATTTCATCTATTGGCAGCTTTCTCTTCTTAGTTAAGATCTCTTTTAGAAACTTTGTTTAATTTGGAATCTGTTGAATTGCATCAATGAAGAGAATGTTGATGTGAAATTGTCTGAGTACTTTTAGAAATTCTCAAATTGATTTTCCAGCTTATAGATCTGCAACCTTTGAGGGAATGGGACAGGAGGTGTATGTTTATTGATAGGAACAGTTACCTTAACCAGTTGACTATCCGACTTTTCTTCTTGTGCAACCTTTGTTGATTTTTCAAACTGAACTACTTGCTCGTTGCCTATAGTATGTACCTGATTCTCTTCGATCCATTTTTTCTTCACGGTGATTTCTGGCAGTTGAACTCCACTTCTCTTTGTGGTGGTCTGGACTAGATCTTCTTTAGGCTATTTTCAAAGCCTTTGAGGAAATGAAACGATGGCACATAAGCTCGAATAGGGGTAGCAGGCTTGTGTGATGGTGTCTCAATAATTGTATAATTCATAGCTTCAATTGCTAATACATGTTCTTTTGGATTTGTCTCTATGTTGCTTGGTAAGGTCCCTTGAGTTCTCCTCGCTAATGTAGTTGCCATCTGACCCATCTAAGTTTTCAAGTTTTTAATTGCAGTCTGTTAGTTCTAAATAATTGCCTGTTAGTTTTGGAAATTAGTCTCACTCTTAGTAATGAATCGAGTTAATAATTCATCCATCAATGGCTTTCAGTTTTGCTGCTGCTGTTGTTGGAATCCCTATGTTCTTGCTTGAAGATTTCCTCTTTGTTCTTGATTTTGATTGTTAGCCCACAAGAAATTTGGAAGATTACTCCATCTCAGATTATATGTGTAAGAGTATGGGTTGCTCTGTTACTTCTGAAAATTTTGCGCATAACTAATCTCCTCAGGTTGGATTACATGCGTGGGGGGCTAAATGACATCTTTCTGTAGTATGATCGGCCCCTCAACCTTCATAAACTGGTTTCGGTTGGTGTACCATGTTCAAATTCTGAGTAAAGCTGTCTAGTCTCCTTATCAATGCTTTCATTTGGGCTGCTACTGATAAAGCTATGTCAATGTTGTGTATTCCTACTGTTTTCCTCGACACTTCCTTGTCCATTGGCCACATGGATTGATTCTCTGCAATTCTATTAATTAGGTCCAAGGCATTATCCAACGGAATATCTAATATTGACCTTCCTGCTGAAGCATTGGCTATGTTGCAGAATTTAGGTCTCAAGCATGAATCAAATACGCAGATCTTAGAGTTTTTAAAAATTTTCAGATTAGGGCATTGCCTGAAATAATCTTTGATTCTTTCCCAAACTTCTGGATAGCTCTCAATGTCTCTTTGCTTGAAAGTTTGGATTATATTTTTGAGTTGATAGACTCGAAAAGGTAGGAAGAATTTCGAAGTGAATTTTTGCACCATGTCATTTCATGAAACTATGCTCCCAGGGATTAGTGAGTTTAGTCAGTCTCGTGCGTCGTCCTTTAAGGTGTGAGGGAATAAGCGCAGTCGAAAAGTTTTAGCTGTCATGCCTTCATGACTAATCATATCGCACAACATCAAGAAGGCTTGAATATGATCATGATGATTTTCATTTGATCTTCTAGAGAACCTGATACCATGATGATTTTGAAATAAGTTGATGAAGTCAAGTCTGATGTGGAAATTAGCATGCCAAATGGTGGATATATGATAGGTGCACAGGAATAGGAATGGGATTTGCATAATCCCTCACTAAAGTTTCTCCATCATTTGCTATTGCCATTGGCTGGTCTAGCTGAGGCAGTGGTAATGAATTCTGAATTTGATTCGAATTTTGATTTTCTACCATTTCCATCGCTTCCCTATGTTCTCTTCTTCGTTGTCTGAAAGTTCTTTCGATTTCGGGATTTATTGAAAGAAATTTGATCTCTTTAGAATCTTGCATAAACTATACTTTCCTGAAAAGAGTAAAACAATAGACTTAGTTCGTTCAATAAATAGTCTAAAACAAATAAAAACTTCAAATCTAAAAATAACTAATAAACTCAAATTAAATAAAATATTCCTTGGCAACGGCGCCAGAAACTTGGTAGTGCAAGATTCGCAAGCTTACGGGATCGTTGACAAGTAATACGTGATGAGTACGTGTATCGTCCCATAGGGAATAAATTTCATTCAAGTGTATTAGTTTTTATTCAAATTCAAAGTAAGCAAACAAAAGAGAATCTACCTAATATTATTTATTACAATTCTCAAGTACGTAGCTAGTATCATTTATGCATTCTTGACAATCGATAATTATATTGTAATTAATTCTCTTTTCGGAGACAAATTAAATCTATTCTATTCGTGGGATAGAAGGTAATTGTCTTCACAGATCATGCAGCCTTGTAATATGTAATGTCTAAGAAGTATGCAAAACCTAGGCTGATTCAGTGGATACTTCTCCTTCAAGAGTTTGACTTGGAGATTAGACACAAGAAATGGAATAAAAATGTGGTAGGAGACCACCTTTCGAGGCTTGAACAGGTAGAACACAAGGATGAGAGAGGTATAAAGGATTCTTTTCCAGATGAGTGTATCTTTGCATTTGATTGTGGGCCATGGTATGCAGACATAGTGAATTACTTGGTGTATAATGTACTTTCACTTGAGTTAATGCATTACCAAATGAAGAAGATCTTTTCGAAGTTGAAATACTATTATTAGGAGGATCTCATATTATACAAGAGGGATGCTGATCAAATAATTCGAAGATGTGTGCCAAATGAGAAGATCCCTCAGATTCTCGAGCGTTGTCATTCTTCAACTTATGCGGGGCATATTGGGTTTTCGAAGACAGCATCAAAAGTTCTACAATCAGGATTCTATTGCCCCTCACTGTTTAATGATGCTCAGAATATGTGAAACACTGTAATCAATGTCAACGTACATGGACTATCTCCAAAAATACATGAGATGCCTTTAAATTAAATTCTAGAAGTGGAACTCTTCGATGTTTGGGGGATAGATTTTATGGGACCATTTCCATCCTCTTACAACAATCAGTACGTGTTGGTGGCAGTTGACTATGTATTGAAATGGGTGGATGCAGTAGCAGCACCAGCTAATGATGCTCGTGTGGTTGTAAATTTTTTGAAGAAAAACATATTCTCGCACTTTGGCACCCCTAGAACCATTATTAGTGATTGGGGTAAACACTTCTACAACAAGCTTCTAGAGTTAGTATTCGCAAAATATGGGGTGAAACATCGGGTTGCTACACTTTATCATCCCCAAACAAGTAGCCGGTGGAAGTGTCAAACAGATAGCTGAAGAGAATACTCGAGATAACCGTGAAAGGCTCAAGAACTTATTGGTCAAGGAAGCTTGATGATGCACTGTAGGCATATCAGTCTACTTACAAAACAACAATTGGCATATCACCATATCGCCTTGTGTTTGAGAAAGCTTGTCACCTTCCAGTGGAGTTGGAACATCGAGCATATTGTGCAGTAAAGTAGCTGAACATGGACATGACAGCAACTAGAGAAAAAAGGATGCTACAATTTAATGAATTAGATGAATTCTGGATGGATGCTTTTGAGAATGCAAAGCTTGATAAGGAAAGGACAAAGAGATTTCATGATAAATACATCCAAAGGGTCTATGTCAAAAAGTACTGTCGTTCAATTCTAGGTTGAAACTTTTCCTTGGAAAACTACTCTTCAGGTGGTCTGGACCATTCACGGTTGTTCAAGCCTTTTCACATTGAGCAGTTGAGGTGACTCATGAGAGAAGAGGCAACTTCAATGTAAATTGGTAGTGTCTGAAAGCATATTGAGGTGTCGATTTTGATAAACAGAAGTCATTTACCCAACTCTACAACCTCGAAATGATCAAGTTGTCAAGTCTAGCTAAAGATTATAAATTCAGTGCTTATTGGGAGCGACCCAATTTCCTAATCCTTTTATTTATTTTGTTTCCGTATTGCATTACATGTAGTGTTATTCTTGATGATTAGGTTGCATTAATTATACACACATTTCAGTTCAGTTTAGGGGTCATTTTCATCATTGGCATTTAACCTAATTAAAGGAAAACATTGATTGAGTCAAAATGAATTTTCTTTTTATTCTTTTGATTGTTTTCTTCTCCTCTTGATAGGTATCATGGATATTGACATCGGAAGGAGTTTAGTGAAGTAAAAGTTGGGATAAATTGACAAATAGTTTCTCATACATTTAATAGAGAAATTCGAGAAATACATTCTTTTTTTCTTCCCCATCCACTTATATTATTACTTATATTTTAGACCAAATTTAACATAATTTGGGGATGATTTTAGGGTTAATTACCCCAATAGTCACTGAACTTTATCGAAAGTTTCCACCAGTTCACTTAACTTTAAAAATTACGTGGTTAGTCACTGAACTTTCGAAACTGCAACCCCATTCATCACTAAACTTCAAAAATAACTTCATTCATCACTGAACATTGCAAAAGATTTCTACGGGGTGACTAAAATTTACCAAAAGTTTTCCAGATGGTCAAACTTTTTGCAAAGTTCAATGACGAATGAGGTGATTTTAAAAGTTCAGTGATGGATGTGGTTGCAGTTTTGAAAGTTCAATAACTACCCATATAGTTTTTAAAGTTCAGTGATCTGGTGCAAACTTTCGGTAAAGTTGAATGACTATTGGGGTAATTAAACCATGATTTTATAGTTGTAGAAAGATATGGATGTAAAATGGGATTCCATGTGTGAAAATTTATGTGTAGATTTTCTTAGTTAATAGGATAAAATTGGGCAAATGTCTTAAGTTAAAGGTCGGTTTGATTACATAGATGTTTCATAAGGGGTATTGCACTGATCAGAGTAGAAAAGCATATAAAAAACATCTCTTTATAACCTTTATGACACGAGTTATTATGTATGTTAGTGTATTTACAATATGGTTCCCCAAAATCGTTCTGAAGGTCGAAGCAATCAAAAAATTAGAAAATCCTTATTTATTGATGTATTGATTTGTAATTAGTAGAGTTTACCTGAACTAAAGAAGATGAGAATATTAACGAAAAAAATACTCAACCTTAGTTCACACAGTGGGAACGAGTGAAAAGAAGAAAATTGGTGATGTATGAATCTTACAAGAGATGAGATATAGTTAACCACAGAGGATTGAGAATTGAAACAACTCGTGAATTTATGGTTGACTATTTAATTCTTCACACACACACACACATTGATTTTGCATTAGAAGAGTGGATGTTGGCTTGGTATTGTGAATTTGAATCAAGTTTGTGGGATTAACACTGAAATCTTGAATTCTGAGGTAAAAAACTAGATTTTCTAACCACGTGTTTTTTTTTAATGCTTGCATGTCATTGTTATTTATGTTATAGTTTTGTTTGAGGGCAAACAAAGGCTTTAGTTTGGAGTATTTGATAAGTACAGTTTATACACATATTAAGACCATATTACTGAGTTTATATGTCGTCAAAGTGTTAAATTTTACTTAACTTAGGTTGATTTTCCTGTTATTTCAGTGTTGGACCCCGTTTCAAAGCAATTTGAAAAGAAAAAGGATCAATTGGTTATTAAATGGAACTTTGTGGACTAAATCTCACTTGAATAAAAGTTGGAGGATCAAAATGAGGAGATAATGAAGAAAATGACTAATTTGCATTATATTAAAGAATTGAGGATTTGGATAGCAAGCATTAAGTAATTGGGCCTCAACTTGAACTTTTGGTTGGATTAAAACATTGGTGGTTTAGATTATGGGAAAAATTCACAAGTAAGAGGATAAGTATCCCCTATTTCAAAATTAAGAAAACAAGTTTGGAATTTCAAAAATCAGATTTTTATTAAATTTTATTATGATTTAATTAATTAATTAATTAATTATGATTTAATTAATTAAATATAATGATGTCATAATTATACAATTAATGGTCACAGGTACATAATTAATTGGTCACCGATTATTTTTTAGGTCACAAATCAAAAAATTTATAGGTCACAAATTATTTCGAATAAAAAATTTTATAAGTCACGAATTATTTCGAGGTCACAATTCAAAACGTTTATAGGTCACAGTTTGTTTATCGGTCACAGTTCAAAACGTTTCGAGGTCACAGTCCAAATTTTTTAAGGTCACGAATCAGTTCGTGATCACAAATCAATAATTTTACAGGTCACAGATTATTTTATTGGTCACATATCAAAAAATTACAGGTCGCAGGTTAATTTTTAGTCACAAATTGTCGAATTTTAAGGTCACATGTTAATTTTTAGTCACAACTTGTAGAATTTTAAGGTCACAGATGGTCCATCATCACAGGCATCCTCCTAGCCACCCTCCAGTCAAGCCTCCAACTCCACCAGTCGAACCACACCAAATCGACCATCACAGTGCCTCGTCGGAAGGTTAAAATCACCACCCGACTGCACACACTGCCCCACTACTCAACCAGCGAACCACACCAAATCTACCATCACAAATCACACACAACTCCACAGATCTGTGCGAAGAAATCAAATTAAGAAAAAAAAATCGATTCGCTCCGCCTCCGCCGTGAACCAGCACCGCCACCCCTTCTCCTACTCGATCTGCAGCGCCGGAGATGACGGGCGCTTGTGGCGTAGTATCGGCCGAAGCAGCTCCATCGTCGTGACAACTTCCTCGTCGTGGCTGCCGGTGGGTAAGAAAGGAGAGAGAGGAAGGTAGAGAGAGGAGCTCCATCGCCGTGACACTGCACCCAACTGCCGGACAGAGAGAGAGTCGGATGGAGGAGCTTCTGCAGTGACTGAATCCTCTGAGAGAGAGAGTCCTTATCGCCGCCGCCTTCTTCGTTGTGGAGATGGTAGAGAGAGAGGCGTGCAAATGGTAGAGAGAGAGGCGGCAGGGTTGGGATAGAAATGGAGAGAAAGAGGGGTTACGGTTGGTAAATATAATTATTTTATAAAAATATTAATTAAAATAAAACTTCTGATTTTTGAAAGAAAAAGTATCTCACCTAATTTTAGAATTGATATCTCCAAAGATAGGGTGGGGTGTAATTTCCACTTAGATTATATATATACACACATATACAAAGGAAATTGAGCAGAGAGAAGAGAATATACACGCATACAGATGCTGAAAATTGAGGCAAGCAGAGGAGAGAATAATTATATTTACACCCAAATAGAGAGCGGGGAAGGAAAAAGGGGAATGGCAGCTGTCGTGGGATAAAATCAAAGAGATTGGGTGGCTGGTTGGGAATTAAATCAAAGATAGATTACACATACTAAGGGACATGATTACGCACAGAAATGAAAAAAGACAGAGACGGCCATAATTGGAAAATTGGCGAGGAAAAAGACGACAACTTCACTTTGAAAAATAATCACGTTTCGTTCGTCAATTTTTGGTGATATCGTTCCATTTTTATTTGTTTAATTTCGACATTATGCTGGCTAGAATTTTATATTGCTGGGATGAGATGAATTTTTATGATTTGGTTTAAATAATTAATTTGACGTTGATTTGTTTGAATGTTTATTATGGTTTAGCTTGTTTTTCAATTAATTGGCAATTAGTTGAATTGTTTGTGGATTTTATTGTCATCGAGAGAGATAATAAGATTGCTAGCACGTAGTAATAAGCATTGTGTCGATAGAGGATAGAGATATACCTCTATGCTCCATATGATATTTAGATGTTTTATCTCGTTTAATATTTTTTTATATGTTGGTATCTTTTATAGAAATATAGAAATGTCACATATAAGATTAGATTTAATTGTCATCGAGAAAAGTTTTTTAAATAAATTTGGAACTTTGACCAACACACATGATAACAATGAATCATTTTAATTGTTTTACTAACAATGGAATAATAAGGGGATTCC
Organism: Fraxinus americana; assembly: GCA_035079005.1. Taxonomy (NCBI): domain Eukaryota; kingdom Viridiplantae; phylum Streptophyta; class Magnoliopsida; order Lamiales; family Oleaceae; genus Fraxinus; species Fraxinus americana. The sequence continues at coordinate 1,361,049 of CM068710.1, read as the reverse complement.
ACATCTTTGTATTGCATTTAAAAAAATTTGATAAAACTTTTATTTTGATTTCTAGTACGTGATAAATTATATATAGATTTATTCAAACTCATTATTGCTATTTGATTAAGAGTATTATTAACTTTAACTCGATAAAACACGTAGTTTTCGTGGGTTCGACACTTAATGCACCATTATATTATTTTATCACGATCTCATGCACTTGCGAATTTTCAAATGGTTAATGAGTCGCTAAGCAGTTATCATTATTCTCATCTACTTGTACTCTCTTGCTCAAGTTATCATCTTCTAGCTGCCTTTCTTCTTTCCTTCTCTGATGTAGGAGAAAGTGATAAGTGTCGTTTACATGCTTATTTTTTGCTTATAAACTTCAAATGTATTTGGAAATTTGAGCAAAATTTTGCTTAATTTAGTGTAGATATTGTTATTGTTGGTAAAATGAGGCATTTGGAGCAAAAAGGATTATCTTTTAGCCTAACTCGTTTAGAATTAGAGGAAAGTCACAAGTTCCAAGAGTGAAATCAACGTAATGAAAGTTTGGGGAATAAATTGCACATTTTTTAAACTTGTGAGGGACCAATTTCAAAATATTGTTGAGATTCAGTGACCAGCATGGAAGCTTTGTAAGTTTCAGGATCAATATTGAAGATTAGGATGAAAAATAATCAAAATCGGACGAAAATCATGAACTAGGGACCATATTGAAATAAGTTTGAAAGTTTGTGGTTGACTGCGATTTGCAAACAAAACACTCGAAAACACTCGAAAGTGTCAAAAATATATTTTGAGTTTTAAGTTATAAACTTAACATTATTTTTCAAAAATAAATTTTCAAAAATATCTAACAAAACAAATTTAGAATATTTAAAAAAACTAAAAACGGCTTGGAAACTATAAATGAAGGGTTTATCCCCTTGTACCGAGGGGGGGATGACCGAATGGTGTCCCCCCCTCACATGGGGCGCGGGCCCCATGTGTTTTTAAAAATGGTGGCTTGTGGTCCCCACCTCCTAATGTGAGTGGGGTGTAAAAGATTATGTGAAAAATTATGTACATGTAGCATAACCCATAAATGAAATGTCTCCCAAGCCTTTAGATGATGTGGATTAGTAAGAAAAATTAAAAAAATATCCCCATTTATTGAATGTAATTTTACATTGCGTACTGCATTTTGTAAATTTACATGTTACATACTATAATTTATATAATGATAACATAATATATCTTAATGAATAAAATAGAAAATATTATAAATATTCCATTATAATTAGTTTAATAGATATAGATATGGTGTTTCATAAATATTTTTTTGAAAAATAATTATCTTCTTCTGTGTGAGATTTATAAAATTTATTACTTTATTTTCTTATACTCAAACAGTCATCCAAGAAAATTTAATTTTGATAAGTTAAGATCGGATTACAAAATATCGAAAATACTTCATTTGACTCTTTCAACATTGTTAAATTCCTGATTCTATTATTTTATTAATATTTTTTGTTCATAAATAAAATTCAAAAATGTCAAGTAAAATAATTTTTAATATTACTTGTTATTTTGCAGCTAAAAATTGTCAAGAAACGCATGCGTAATTTTCTTAAATTTTGTTGCAGTTGTTTATTCTCCTTATCTTTTCGCAAGAAAACTACAACCCCTATATGATTTCGTTAAAAATCAGTTTTTAATAAATATTGATAAAGTCTGATGAAATATGCAGTTGAAAATCGATTAAAGTTGTGAATCACATGAAATATGTGGTTAAAATTATTTATTGACTATGATTTAATTTTTTATCAATTTTTTAGCTAAACCAATTGGCGCTTAGATTCAAAAATACATAATTTTTTTGTAAAATTGAAAACTAAAAAAAATATGGAAATGATTATAGTTAAAAGACTCAAACTAATTTTTAATTAATGGAGGGATAGATAAAAAATAGAAAAATAAATAAATTTTTAGATCAAAATTAAATATAAAGAAAAATAAAAGGTGAAAATTAAATAATAATTAAAGTTTTAGAGAATAAAAAAATAATCTTAAAACCTAATGGCTGCCTCGCCCGCATTAACATTTATTTCTAAAGTATAAAGTTTGTTTGAGCCTCATTTTATCGTAAAAATATATTTTAAAATAATAGAATAATGAAAAATGTGAAGATAAAAAATAAATTAATGGAAAAATTGATGTATAAATATAGAGAATGACGTTCATTATTTGATCAAAATAATATTTTGAACAGTGAATTTTAGGAGAGTTAGTGAAAAAAAGTTAGAAAAAAATTATTGAGTTTACGTGCCTACAGAATATTTTACTATTTTGAATATGTAATTAAAAATGAATACGTAGCAAAAATAATTTTCAAAATAATGATTGTGATTAATTCGGTTTGAACTTTTTTTTTTTTCTGAACTATGTTAATCGTTTTTCAGTCGGTGTCTGGAGTCATCTATGGCACTTAACTTTCAAACTGAAGAGACTCCATATTTCCCAGCCACAATCTGAATATAAAACCACAAAAATCCCAATTTTCTCACACAATAGCTGTTCGTGTCAATGTCTTCTTCTATACCATCCAAAATGAAGGCCTGGATTTACTACGAGTATGGCGGGGTTGAAGTGTTGAAGTTCGAGTCCGAAGTTGCAGTGCCGGATGTGAAGGATGATCAGGTATTGATCAAGGTGGTGGCGGCCTCTATTAATCCTGTTGATTACAAAAGGCGGCTCGGGCAATACAAGGCCATTGATTCATCCCCTCCTGTAACTTTCTCTTACTCCCCCTTTTTCCCATATTTTATTCAACTGTGGACTCAAATAGTGTAAAAAAAAAAATCATGTAGCACACTCCAATTTTTCTGGAATAAGACTTAATTTCTTGTTGGTTCTTGGTGAACAACTAAGTTCTCTCTTTGTTAGAAAGTTTCTATGTAAGCTAAGCTAGAATCATATATGTTCACGCTGAAACTGCATTATCTACTGATTCATATGGTGCAATCGACAATTTACCCCACCTAACAAACGCAAATGTCAAACTTAATGTTTTGATTTCTCTTTTTTCCTGTAGACTATTCTAGGCTATGATGTTGCTGGTGTGGTGGTTAAAGTTGGTAGTCAAGTAAAAAGCCTAAAAGAAGGAGATGAAGTATATGGGGACATAAATGAGAAGTCAATGATACACGAACGACCAAAACGATTTGGCTCATTGGCTGAGTACACTGCTGTTGAGGAGAGGTTACTGGCTCTGAAGCCCAAAAATCTTGATTTTGCCCAGGCTGCTAGTCTTCCTGTGGCTATTTTAACTGCCTATGAAGGTCTTGAAAGTGCGGGATTTTCTGCTGGAAAATCCATACTTGTATTAGGGGGTGCTGGTGGAGTTGGATCCCTTGTGATCCAGGTAAGCCACTAAGCTATGACTTAGTTTATCCGTGTGGATCGTGTAAATGACTAGATATTACAATAGACAAGATTTTAACCTCTTTCTAGTGGCTTAGTTTATCCGTGTGGATCGTGTAAATGACTAGATATTACAATAGACAAGATTTTAACCTCTTTCTGTTAATTAGTGCTATCGCTTGCTCCAAGTAATGGCTGAGGGATTAAGTTAACGGCATAGAGAAACATTAGAACCCTCTATTTATTTTGGTGATGCAGCTTGCAAAACAAGTGTTTGGTGCTTCAAAGGTAGCTGCTACTTCAAGCACGGGAAAACTGGAATTTCTGAAAAGCTTGGGTGCAGATTTGGCAATTGACTACACCAAGGAGAAGTTTGAAGACCTTCAGGAAAAATTCGACGTTGTTTATGACGCTGTAGGTAAGTAAATGTCCCAATTGCTGCTAATTTTGAAACCATGTTTGTTCTATTAAATTCTCTTAGTTTACACATTATGAGATTGATCCCAAATTGAAAGACATGTTAACATATCTAAGACGATACGATTGGAGATTTGTTCTAAAAATGAATCATGTGTAGTAGTTTAGCATTTTGGACAATGTTTTTAGGTATCCAAAGTAGCTAAGGTCTTGAGACGACAATGATGTTTGAGGTATGTCTGTGCCTATATTCAGGACGGCAACGTTCAGAGCATCTTACTCTCGCTGAACCTGATAAGATAGAATTCCAACCCAAGAAGTAATAATAATAAGCACTTGGACGTGACACAACAAACCTTGCAAAAAAACAGTAAGGGCTATCAGACGACTACAGATCTAGTATTTGAACTATTCAGAAGGGAAACGCTAAAAGGGCTTAATTTGTGGAAGCTGCAATGGATATTTTATTCTGTCTTTTTAAATTATTTTTCTCCCATTCATAAAATTGATGTGGTCTCGCTCTCATTATTAGAGATTGGATGAGAGAGGTGTAAACCAAAAGTGGCAATGCTAAGCATCTAGTTTGCATTGGATCTTCTAGTAGATATAGCAAGTCTTGTAGTTGACCCAAAATTTATCGAGAATAAAGATTATATGTTATAGTTCTTGGGAGGAGGAATTTGCCCGCGCCAGTTTCAATATTCCAGAATTCTTACCCTTCAATTACATTATTGTTGTTGACTCGAATTAAACATTGTTCCTCATTGCATAATTTCTTCACTGCCATCATTTTTCTTTGACAAAACAGGGCAAGGAGACAGGGCAGTGAAAGCAGCGAAGGAAGGTGGCAGTGTGGTAGTTATAATTGGTGAAGCAGTACCACCTGGTTTTTTCTTTAGGCTACATTCGGATGGAGAAATATTGAAGAAACTAAATCCAATTCTGGAGAGCGGGAAGGTGAAGCCGGTGCTTGACCCAAAGGGGCCTTACCCTTTCGACAAGGTTAACGAAGCTTTTGCTTATCTGGAAACAAACCGAGCCACCGGAAAAGTGGTCATATTTCCTATCAATCCATGATCAACAAATAAGAATACTAGCTCTGTTCTAGCTAAAAATATATGATAGTTTGGTGTTAGACTGGCAATGTGGTTGTGAATATTCTGAATAATTATAAAATGTGTGGTAAATCTTGTAGTTCCTGTTAAAAGTATGTTGTGACTGGCATATGTATGAGCTCATGTAAAATAGAAAATAATACATGTGTGCGCCCTTCTGCAATTTTACTACGTCTCCTTCTTCTTTTTTCTTTTATAATGAGTACAAATCGTTGAAGAAAATCTTTTGTAATACTCTCTAGGGTAACATAACCCTTGTAACCCTTGACCAACAACCATCAGAACCTCTTAAAATGTCTCGTGTAAGTGAATGTTTTATGGAGGATTTCAATTATCGGTATCAGAACACGATCTACTCGATAGTTTAGATTTAGTTTGTCCATAGCAAACAATCTATAAAAGATCGACTTGGCAGGATAATTATAATCCGATTTGCTCCTCAATAACAGTATATCATTTCTCGAAGTGTACACTTCCCCTAATAAATTTTATAACCTAGTGGAATTGCCTAGCTATAAATAGGAGGCGGAGTAAGGTGTCTCGCTCGCTCACACTTTCTTTCTCATCTTTCTTCTATAAAAATATGAATTGTATGTATCTAGTTTATCTCGATAATTGAGAGAAGTAAGTTCAGTAATTCATTAAATGGACAAAATTTTAGTAAAACTTGTTTGAGTATCATTTTATTGGAAGAATGTATTTTAGAATAGTATATTAATGGAAAATATGTTGTTAAAAAATAAGAGAAAGTTTTATGTTTGCGTGTAATATTATTTTATTGAAAAATGTGTGGTTGAAAAGAGGAGAAAGAAAAATGTATTTTGAAAATTATAGAGATAAACAAGAATATGTGATATATACATTTACAAAATATAATTGGTAAAGTGTAAATCCATACTATACACAGATTGCATTTTGTAAATCTCCCTAAAAGCATATGTTTGGATATGTACAATCTATAAATCATTTTATAAATCGAGTCGAAGTGAAATCTTAATATGAACAATTATTACTCCTCATTCACAATGGTATTTATATTTATAAATCATTTATAAATATAGAGAATGGTATTAAGCCACATTTTTTATGTTCATTATTTGGTTAAAATAATATTTTGAATAGTGAATTTTAAGAGAATCAATGATTAAAATGTAGAGAAAAATGTTAAATTTACGTGCAGAATGTTTTATTACGTAACATTCTTACGTTAATAAGTTATTAAAAATGAGTATACAGACAAATGGTTTTGATTCTCAAATACATTAATGAGGAAATTAGGTAGAATAGCCTATTTGCCAAGATTGTTTGGAAAAATAGCCTTTGACCAAAGTTTTAGTATAATAAAAATGAAATGTCCAAAATACCCCCTTATATAGAATTTACAACCAAAGCCACTATAAAAATATAAAGACTTCAATCAAGTCCAAAAAGTTTATAAACCTAGAATCTTTGATAAATTTAATTCTAGATATTATAAATGAGAAAACCTGAATTCCATAAGATGTGTAATGCACATAAAAGATTAAGATATGAATTAACTATTTGATTTTATATCATTCTGATAAATCATAGAGTAACAAAAGAACATATAATAGAATATTTAGAAAATACTAAGAATGATTAAAAATTTCAAAAATCTCTTAAAAAATTCCGCACTCACTCCAAAAATGATATCAAAGCCATGTTACGAACCTAAAATAATGATGAATATAATTGACGAAAAAAACATAATTGAAGAATTTTTGAAAAAAGTTGAAAAACATAAGAAACATATTTATCTTTATTTACCTAAAAATAGTACAAACGAAATTTTTGAGGATATACACAAAAAATTGGAAAATCTAGAATATAATATACAAAATACGAAATACTCTTTTAGATAAAAATCTTAAAGGAAAAGACAGGATTATAATTAATCCACCTCAAGATTTTAGGATTATAGAGAAAGATAAAGATAAAGGAAAAAATCATGAAATAAATAATATATGATTACAAAAGTCGAAAAGTTAGAACAAAAATTCTTAGAATCTATTGGTGAAGAATATGATGAATATAAAAAACAGTTAGAAGAGTTAACTGAAAAGTTGGAAAATGCAAAGATGAACACTAATCCATCAACTAGTCATAATATAAAAACAGAATTTAGTTGTGATAAAGAATATGAATATGCTTATGGTACACCAATACCTAATAAAGATGGTGTTAACCAATATAGGAAAACACAGAAAAGATACGCTAGAAATGTAAGAAAACAATCCATAAAAGAAATAAATCCAATGAAATTTTATAATGAACAAATTCATAAAACATGGATGTGGTTAGATCTTGATTGTGTAGATAAAGATAAAGTCATTGAAACATGGATGAAAAGTACAGACTTAGCTATACAATTTAACAAATGGGAAACATATACAACCTTTGGATTTATAGAACATACATTCAGAGGAATTGTATCTGAATGGTGGAGAAAGTTACCAGAAAATATAAAAAGAAGAATAAAATATGGAGAAAATACAACTGAAACATTAGATAACAGGAACACTTTGAATGAGCAAAATATACAAGAAATATTATGAAAGTTTGAAAGAGCCCTGAGAACAGACTTCTTATGACACATATTTACAATTGATGAAGAAATTAGAAAGCAAAAAGAATATAATGAAGTGATGATAGCAATGGAAAATTAAAAGATATGTGATATGTGTGAACTAGAAAGATACACATGTAAATTCGAAAAAATATACTATATACTAAACCAATGAGAATATCAAGAAAATAAAGCTATACTAAGGTCTTATTTTATGAAATTATCATTCCCATGGGGAATAAAATTATTAAAAGAATATGAGAAACTATTACTTGTTAGAGAAGAAGATGATCTGAATAAAGATAGTCTTGGATGTATGATTGAATTTACAAAGAGAATGGTAAGCATCTGGTGTAGAGAAGCCTTAGAAAGTAAGAAATCATATAAAATGAGAAGAAACTCTTTGTGTTGCTACAAAGATATATGACAAATTGAACAATTTGGAGTCATAAAAAGAAATATAAGCCATATAAGAAATATAAAAAAAAATTCAAAAACTACAAGAAGTTTAAGAAAAGATTTTTTAAACCTCATAAAAAATATTTTAAGAAAAGAAATTGGACTAAAAGACCTAAACCAAAATATATTAAGAAATGTAGATATTTTATCTGCAATGAAGAGTGACACATTACCCCCTCAATGTTCTAAAAAGAAAGATAAACAAAATATAAAAACTCTTAAAATCTATGAAGAATTCCAAAATTAGAGCTATTTGAATATTTTGAAGATTTAAGCAGTGATTGCAGTAGCATTTATGAATTAGATATCTTCAGAAGAAGATTCTGAAGAGATAGTATATATGAATCAAGAAATACAACAAATAGATCAAGAAATAGAAGTAGAAACAATTGAGGAAGTTGAAGACTCAATAGAAGGTATAAATCAATAAATCATCTATGATGCTAGAAAGTACAAATGGATAACTAAGAAAATATTAGATTTGCAAGAAAAATATATATTCATTCAAGGATTCTTAGGAATACTGTCAAGAGTAAATAAAACTATTGTAAGTATGAATTACAAAGAAATATATATCAATATAGAAGACACAATGGGAAAAGTAAGGATCCCCATAATCACCAAAGAATGGATAAGACAAAAGTTATCCCAAATTCCAGAAAATGTAATAAGCAAGCTAAAGTGCATTAAGATAGGAGGAATCCAAATCATGATAAAAGAATTCTTTAGAGAAGGTATGAATATACCAATAGAGATATATTACATGGACAATAGAATCTTATAAGATCCTATAAATGCTCTATTAGGAACTGTTGTAGGAAATCTAATCTACCAGAAGATAATATTCACAGTAAAACTAAACTATGCAATTTCACTGATTGATGGAAATATTGATCAAAGTTTCAATTTATATTATAGAATTGGAAACTTGAAAATGTTGCGAAAAAGTAAAGCTATAAGTATTAGCTTAAAATCAATTTTTGCTTTTAGTACTAGCCATCACAATAATCTAAAAAAAATAATTGATAATATTATCATACATAAAAACTTTGAAGAATTAGCTCAATATATACTTCTCAAAAAATATCAAGAACATGAAGTTATAATACCAAAACAAATAATGCTTGATATTCACAAACAAGCATGAGAAATCAATTCTGAAGGAAAGTTGATAAGAAGAAATAATTTCAATCTAGAAGGATATAATCTTATTGCAAGATTCCCCTCCAGACAAGACTTTAGAGTAAGCCAACTTAGGAAACTAAGTATTGCTGAACCATCAAATTCGCAATATTACATCAAGATAAGATATGTTAATCAAGAAGGATACAAGAATAATCTTCTCGTCCTTATAGACACTGGAGCAGATAAAAGTCATGTAAATGCTGAATTTGTTAGTCATTTATTAGATTTTGAGTTATCAGAATCATATATGTTCAAGGATTATTTGGGAAATAATCTTGAAATAAGAAAATATGTAAAATTCACTCTCATGTTTGTAGGAGATGATAAAAAAAAAATATACTAAAGAAATAATTCTATATAAAGATGAATTATATAGAGTCAAACGTTCACCTATACTATTAGGGATGAATTTCCTTGAAAAATTTAGCCATTATAAAATTTGTCAAGAATATTTGAAAATAACAATTGATGATAATCCAATCATCATATCAAGAATAGATGAAAATATGAAACCATTGTTATCATGGAAAGAGTAATTAATACTAATCTCATGAGTTCATCTATTGAAATTACACTCAATATAAGGAGTTATTGCAGAATTAAATTTCATGTTTATCTAGATACAGGAAGTACAATAAGCTTATACTTACCAAATGTACTACCAAATGAATACTGAAAATATGATTCAAAAAAGGTTGTCATTGCTACAAAGCAGGCGGAAACAAGGTAATATATAGCAAATATGCCACACAAGTACTTTTTCTAATATCTTTTAGAAAAGTATTTGTTGATACAATATACATGTCAACCACAATTGGATGTGATATTTTACTAGAACAAATTTCCTACTAAAATATGCACCATTTACACAATATATCGACAGATATATGTTCACAACTCCTTGTGCACATAAGATATTTACACCTAAAATAACTAAAGCTGTTAGTATAGCATATAAAGAAATTAATTATCGGAGTTCCTCAATCCAGCATGGTGGATGTTGGAACACAGAAAAATTAAATCAGTTACAGTTTTAAAAATGATAACAGAAAATAAGTTAGAAAAATTGAAAAAAAGAAATTTCTGAAACATTTTCAAAAAACCTATTAGAAAAATAGAACACAGACATAGTAAAGGCAAAGATAGAACTAATCAATCCAGACACTGTAGTAAGAGTCAAACCAATGAGATATAGTGTAGAAGACCAAAAAAATTTAAGGACCAGATAAAAGAATTACTAGAAGCTAAATTGATTAGACCAGTAAAAGCCCACATATCTGCCCAACCTTTATGGTTAGAAAATATAGTGAGATAAAAAAAGGAAAAGTCAGGATGGTGATAAATTATAAGAAGTTAAATGAAATTACTAAGTTTGATAGATATTACTTGCCTAATAAGGACACCCTTATTAAACAAGTACAAAACAAAAAGATATTTTCAAAATTCTATTGTAAATGAGATTTTTGGCAAATCGTACTTACAGAAGAAAACAAACCACTAACTGCATTTAGTACCCCAAGTCCCTTAAGACAATATGAATGGAACGTAATGTCATTTTGGTTGAAAAATGCACTACAAATATTTCAAAGAAGAATGGATGAGGTAATCAAACCAATCATTCATTTCTGCATTGCTTATGTTGATGATTTACTTATTCATTCAAATGATATAAATGAACATATTGAATATTTTGAGAAATTTTGTTATATTATGAAAAACATGGTATTACACTTTCTCAAAAGAAAGTTGAGATAGCTAAAATATAGATAGAATTTTTGGGATTATTTATAAAAGAAGGAGAATTGCAATTGCAATCTCATATTGGTGAAAAATTTCAAAAATTTTCTGAAGAAATCAAAAATAAAAAACAGTTACAAAACTTCCTTGGCATATTAAATTATGCTGGAGGATTTATTGAGAACTGTGCCAAATTAAAAAAAACTATTTTCTTCCAAAATTAAGAAAGAATGTAATATGATCTTGGGAAGAACAAGATTGCGAAAATATAAGAAATGTAAAAAAGGAATTAAGAGTTTTGCTTAAACTTGTAATTCCACAAGAAAAAGATTTCTTTATCCTTGAAACTGATGCATCTGATAGTTACTGGTGTGCAATACTAAAGGTTAAAAAGAATCATAAAGAATATAAATGTGAAAATAATTGTTCTTGTCCTGAGATACTTGTAGGTTACACATCAGGAACATTCAAAAAAGTTGAAACAAGATATGAGATGAACATGAAAGAACTCATTACTGTAAAGCGGGGAGTACAGAAATATGAAAATTATTTACTGCCAAAAAAGTTCTTAATTAGAACTGATAATACTCAAGTTAAAGTGTTTCTAAAAAATAACGTTGATCCATCTATTGTCAATAGATGTATTATCAGAATTCAAATTTGGTTTTCTTATTTCAAATTGATATTGAGCATATAAAAAGAGAAGCTAACTTTCTTCCTGATTATCTTAGCAGAGATGGAGTTAGAACAATTAAGAACGAAAGTCCAGATACTTGAGATAAAAGTTTCCTACTTGAAAATGCAAATTCAAAATATACAAGATAGTCTCCGAGACAAGATGAATATAGCCCTTAAGGCAGAAGTTACTTGTACCAAGTCTAGTATCCCTTCACAGGGACCAGTGAATACTAGTGCTCTTCTCGAGGATAAAGGGAAAGAAAAGAAGGTAATAGGAACCCCTTCACAAGGAATACTTAAGCCTTTTACTGGTAAAGAAGATACTCAAGATATCAAAAATAGCGAAGGTAGCTCTTCATCGAGCCAAACTTTACCTAAGCTAAATATTGAAAAAATTGATCCCAAAGATATTGTCAAGATATCCCATTCAGCAAAAATACCAAAAAAGAAGGATAACTATGAAGAAATAATATTCTTTATTATTATTTTTAATATTCTCTCTGATTGGTACTTGGAGATAGGGAAGTTGATGAAAACTCTCCACTATGAAAAATACAACAAGACAATTTTTTTATCCAGGAGCACCAGCCAACTGGGTACGAAATTGTTTTGAATTAGGAAATATACTTTGTATATGTCCTAGCAAAGATCTCAGATAGATAGTCTAACTGCCAATTGATGTCAAGAAAGCGTTAAAAAGATATACTGAAATTGTCAAAAGTACAAATATATACATCAGGTTCCATAGGCAACCATGGAATGGGATCCTGCTCTTGAATATATGCATCAATCGTTCCATGTTATTAAAATGAGACTTACAAATCAACATTATTTACCAACCAGCCAAAATGTTGTTAAAAATGGTTACCAAGATATCATAAATATGATACCCTATAGAAGAGCAAAAGGGTATAAATAGATATTTGAACATGTAACTCAATTGATTACTGAGAAAGAAAAGATATAGATCTACCCGTCTGAAGATCACATAATTTATTCCAATGCAAGGATTGCTACAAAAGAAGAAGATATGTGTACTCTTGACCACTTACTATCTACCATAATTTCAAACTAAGTAAGTGGATTTGAAGATATGGCTAAAGAATTGTGCAAGATACTATGGGACTACAGTGATCACCATTGTGAATACTGCGTCGTAGAAGATATGAGTCAAGCATCTCTCAACAGTGAAGAATTCCCCGCAGAGTTCTTTGATTCGAGAATGGAAAAGTAATGGAACCAAAACAGTGACCCTGAATCACTACTTTAATAAAGTCACTTTATTAAAGAAAAATTGTGGTTATTATGAGACAGAAGATAATTGAGATATGTCACAATCCAACCAGCCAACACCCAACAAAAGATAGTGGGAAACACCAGTGAAATTAAGGTTGCTTTCACATAACACTACCCAACAAAGGATAGTAGAAAGATAGCTGTAAAAATAAGATTTCTTATCACCAAATGAATGGCTGAAGACCTCTATAAAAATGGAGGAGGTTCAGTATTCAAGATATCCCCGAAGAAATACCATCTCAAATCATCTACTCAAAAATTAATCTTTTGTAATCTGTATACACCATTTGTATTCAAAAATATTATTAAGAAGTCTGAAGATAGAAAAACTTGTAATAAGGTAATCACTTATGGAGTTCTAAACTTCATAAGGTAAGTACCAAATGTATGTAAAATATAGTGTGCAAGCATATACTATTTCAGTTTATGAATATTAAGATGAAGTTTGTTATACAAAGTTTTCACAAAAGGATTTCGTTAAACTTCTCATGATTCCTCGGCAGTACAAATAGAGGTTTTAAAAGATTTTCAAAACATTGTTTTTGAATGGATGTTAGCCATGCCAAAGTACCCGTCTTTGATAAATGTTTTAGGAGAAAAAGGACAGTTTTCTAACAAAATTGTAGCACCTTGTGTGTGAGTTATATTTTAAAATTTCGTTCTAAGTAAGAATTTAATTTTGAAAAGAGTTTGAATAGAGGTGAAAACAAAGACTCTGAATACTGCGAGATGGCATCCGTGGCAACATGGCTAGTTCTTTAGAATGAGAAATGCAACCTTAATTGAAAAACCTTTTACGAAAGCAATTGTAGACCCAAATGATTTCAAAACATTTTAAATATTCATCTGATTCATAATATTGGTTAAGTATATGCAAAGCAACTATAAGAACATGTTGGAGGGAAAGCCTAGTTATTTTCATTGATTACTATAAGTTATTTACATGCTTTTATACGCTAAACAACCTAACAACTAAAAGATACAGGATAGATTTTGCAAATACAGATAGTAAGGGCAAAATAGTATTTTTAACAATAGAGACCATTGTACCAAAAATTATTGTTCACCAGGCTTTTCGGTTTGAACTTTTTTTCTGAACTATGGTATCGTTTTTCAGTCGGTTTCTGGAGTCATCTATGGCAAATCCTCTTACGCAACTTTCAAACTGAAGAGACTCCATATTTCCCAGCCAAAATCTGAATATAAAACCACAAAAATCCCAATTTTCTCACACACAAGCTGTTTGTGTCAATGTCTTCTTCTTTACCATCCAAAATGAAGGCCTGGATTTACTACGAGTATGGCGGGGTTGAAGTGTTGAAGTTCGAGTCCGAAGTTGCAGTGCCGGATGTGAAGGATGATCAGGTATTGATCAAGGTGGTGGCGGCCTCTATTAATCCTGTTGATTACAAAAGGCGGCTCGGGCAATTCAAGGCCATTGATTCATCCCCTCCTGTAACTGTCTCTTACTCCCCCATTTTTTCCAGATTTTATTCAACTGTGAACTCAACTAGTGTTAAAAAAATAAAAATTCGTATAGCACACTCCAAAATTATCTGGAATAAGACTTAATTTCTTGTTGATTCTTGATGAATAGCTAAGTTCTCTCTTTGCTAGAAAGGTTCCATGTAAGCTAAGCTAGAATCATAAATGTTCACGCTGAAACTGCATTAGCTACTGATTCAGATGGTGTAATTGACAATTTTTAGCACCTAACAAATGTAAATGCCAACTTAATGTTTTGATTTCTCTTTTTTCCTGTAGATTATTCCAGGCTATGACGTTGCCGGTGTGGTGGTTAAAGTTGGTAGTCAAGTAAAAAGCCTAAAAGAAGGAGATGAAGTATATGGGGACATAATTGAGATGTTAATGATACACGAACGACCAAAACGATTTGGCTCATTGGCTGAGTACACTGCTGTTGAGGAGAGCTTACTGGCTCTGAAGCCCAAAAATCTTGATTTTGCGCAGGCTGCTAGTCTCCCTCTTGCTATTTTGACTGCCTATGAAGGTCTTGAAAGTGCGGGATTTTCTGCTGGAAAATCCATACTTGTATTAGGGGGTGCTGGTGGAGTTGGATCCCTTGTGATCCAGGTAAACCACTAAGCTATGACTTACTTTATCTGTGTGGATCATGTAAAGGACTAGATATTACAATAGACAAGATTTTAACGTCTTTCTGTTAATTACTATCGCTTGCTCCAAGTAATGGCTGAGGGATTAAGTTAACGGCATAGAGAAACATTAGAACCATCTATTTATTTTGGTGATGCAGCTTGCAAAACAAGTGTTTGGTGCTTCAAAGGTAGCTGCTACTTCAAGCACGGGAAAACTGGAATTTCTGAAAAGCTTGGGTGCAGATTTGGCAATTGACTACACCAAAGAGAACTTTGAAGACCTTCAGGAAAAATTCGACGTTGTTTATGACGCTGTAGGTAAGTAAATGTGCCAATTTCTGCTAAATTTGAAACCATGTTTGTACTATTAAATTCTCTTATTTTACACATTATGAGATTGATCCCAAATTGAAAGACTTGTTAACATATCTAAGACGATACGATTGGAGATTTGTTCTAAGATGAATCATGTGTAGTAGTTTAGCATGTTGGACAATGTTTTTAGGTATCCAAAGTAGCTAAGGTCTTAAGACGATAATGATGTTCGAGGTATGTCTGCTCCTATTTCAGGACGGCAACGTTCAGAGTATCTTACTCTCTCTGAACCTAATAAGATAGAATTCCAACCCAACAAGCAGTAATAATAAGCCCTTGGACGTGGACACAACAAACCTTGCAAAAAAGCAGTTCATAATTTCATAAGGACTATCTGGCGACTACATATCTAGAATTTGAACTTTTCAGAGGGGAAAATGCTAAAAGGGCCTGCAATGGAAATTTTATTCTATCTTTTTAAATTATTTTTCTCCCATTCACAAAATTGATGTGATCTCACTCTCATTATTAGAGATTGGATGAGAGAGGTGTAAACCCGAAGTGGAAATGCTAAGCATCTAGTTTGCATTGGATCTTCTAGTAGATATAGCAATTCACGTAGTTGATCCAAAATTTATTGAGAATAAAGATTATATGTTATAGTTGTTGGGAGGAGGAATTTGCTCTCGACAGTTTCAATATTCGGGAATTCTTACCCTTCAATTACATTATTGTTGTTCGACTCGAATTAAACATTGTTCCTCATCGCATAATTTCTTCACTGCCATCATTTTTCTTTGAAAAAACAGGGCAAGGAGACAGGGCAGTGAAAGCAGTGAAGGAAGGTGGCAGTGTAGTAGTTATAATTGGTGAAGCAGTACCCCCTGGTTTTTTGTTTATGATACATTCGGATGGAGAAATATTGAAGAAACTAAATCCAATTCTGGAGAGCGGGAAGGTGAAGCCGGTGCTTGACCCAAAGGGGCCTTACCCTTTCGACAAGGTTAACGAAGCTTTTGCTTATCTGGAAACAAACCGAGCCACCGGAAAAGTGGTCATATTTCCTATCAATCCATGATCAACATCTAAGAAGACTAGGTCTGTTCTAGCTAAAAATATATGATAGTTTGGTGTGAGACTGGCAATGTGGTTGTGAATATTCTGAATATAATATAAAATGTGTGGTAAATCTTGTAGTTGCTGTTAAATGTATGTTGTGACTGGCATGTGTATTAGCTCATGTAAAATAGAAAATAATGCATGTATGTGCCCTTCTGCAATTTTAATACATTTTTTTTAACAAGTACAATTCGTTAACGAAAATCTTGTGTAATACTTGAGGGTAACCTAACCCTTGTATCCTGTGACCAACAACCATTAGAGTGAAAGTTGTATCGAGGATTTCAATTATCGGTATCAGTACACGGTCTACTCAATTCGATAGCAAACTATCTATAACTTGGCAGGATAATTACAACCTGATTTGCTCCCCTAATAAATTTTATGACCTAGTGGAATTGCCTAGCTATAAATGGGAGGTGGAGGATGGTATCTCGCTCGCTCACGCTTTCTCATCTTTCTTATGTAAAAATATGAAGTGTACGTATCTTGTTTATCTCGATAATTGAGAGAAGTAAGTTCAGTAATTCATTAAATGGACAATTTTTTAGTGTCTAGATACAATGAATGTGCAAGCGATGCGAAATTCTTCAAGCATAATAATTAAAAATTATGATGAGACAATGAAGGAATAGTTGGTGTCGTTTTCAAACAAGAACTCGACATTGTAAAGTATATATTAAATACAATTAATTTAAACTTTTTCATAGTATTGTACAATCAATCTTGCCGAATATATTAATATAGAATACTTTACATGCCATATTATCAAATGAGCCTCATGTAATGCATGAGATAATAAAGGTGATAAAGGACGAATATTTAGGGCGTGTTTTAGAAATATTATTTTGGAAGAATGTATTTTGAAATAGTAGATTAATGGAGAATGTGTGGTTGAAAAAGAAGGAAAAGTTATTGATGTGATGAAAAATGTATGGTTGAAAATGAGTGGAAGAATGATTATGAAATTTTATGTGGCTCAAACAAGGGGTTAGTACTTCAACAACAAGTCTTTTGATAGAGTACGGCTTGATTATTTGTTGATTAATTGAGCGAATATATACTCAATTAATGTTCAATTATGTTAATTGTAGCTAACACCGTGTGTCATTAGGGTTGAGTATAGTTTGGTTCAGTTCGTATCTAAAGAGAATCGAACCGAACTCGAATTTTCAGGTATTTAGTAAATGGAACTATCGGATCCAAATTTAATTATAGAACTGTTCGGGTTCGATTTCATTCTGTTCGATTTGGTTCAATTCAATTCCCGAGTTCTGTATAATAATTAATTTTTTTTATTACAACAACTTTACATTAATTTAACCATGACATGTTTAATCTTAATTCTTACAAAATAACGTAGTCCAATATCATGATATATTTTGCACTTCTCTTTATTGAATTCTTTATAAATTTGACTATTAAATTACAAGAAAGTGAAGATGGTGAGTTCATAATAATAGAACAATAGAAATATCGTACATTTTAGACTAAATAGTAAATACTCCATATTTGTGTTATGGATAGAGATATACCTCTAACCCTAGGTGACCCATTGAATTATTTTCACAAAAATTTAATGTAATTGTTTAATTTTAATCGACATAGAGATATAGTAGGTTAACCAATCAATTATGGTTAATTTCACTAGAGAGAGATAATTAACTAAACTTGAAAAATCGGGTCTAACATAGTGAATGAGTAATATATTAATTGACTTGTGGAGAAATTAATTAGATGACGGTCAAGGAAAACCATGAATCTCAACTACATTTTCCTCCAAAATTTTTGAGTATTTATGTTTTCTTGTTTTGTAGATTTTACTTAATTTTTCTTATTTTTCAAAATCAAATTTTATTGTGTGTTTTTATTGTTAAAATTAAATTGACTAAAGTTGTGTAATCGAAAGTAAAAATTCATCGAGAAATCGACAACCCGGACTCAAAAAGTCCATTTTATTACTTGAATGCGATCCGTGCACTTGCGGTACATAATTTTAGCGAACATGGAACTTAATTGTAAATTTTTAGAACTTACACCGAATCTAGTTTATATGATTGTGCGTGGTGAAGATTAAATTGTAAATATTTGAAGATGAAGGATTAAAGTTGAAAATAAGGGACTCAAGTTGAATGAAAGAAGGAATCTAGGGATCAACTTGAACTTGGCAAAAAATGTGAAGCTTGTGATCACAAGCTTGGGTAGTTGCGGTCACAACGCTTATAAGCAGGGTTCCTATGGCTTAAACTCTTGTATCTTGCCTCGCAAGTGTTTATACCATGCGATGGTATGTTGTCCTACAAGAAAAATTTTGTTTTCCATTTCGTTTGAAACTCTTCTTGGAAAGTAAATCGAGCATGATTTTTTTACCTAATTCTTGAGCTATAAATACATCTTTCATCTAAAATTCAAAAATGAAGATAGAGGGAGCTTGTACATAGAAAAATACATAATAATTCTTAAAAGAGAGAAACTACATATATCTTGCAAAACTTTGAAGAAGTTTTTGGTGCAAAACACATATTCCAACATAATTTCATACACCTTTGCTTGGATTGAAGAAGAAAAATGTATCAAAGAGATAATTCAAGATTATTGTTCATCTTTCTTTCCAGCCATTTAAATTTGGGTGATATTGTATCCATTTATTTTTTGTTTTGTATTATTATAATGCTTGGCTAATTGTATAGACACTATGATTACGATGAACCATATGTTTTCATGTTTTTATATTAACTAGTATTTCACCCGTGCGATGCACGGTGCGATGTACAAACTTAAAGTGATATGCTAATTGATTTTCCAATCCAATTAGATGCAAAACACTTTATAAAATTAACTTGCGAGTGAATCGGTAATTTTAAATAAAAATATATACACCACACTTCAGGAAGAATACTAATGAAAACTTGTGCAAACTCAAACATAATTTCCACAGCATTTTGAAAATTTAAGATCCACAACTAACTCGGTTGGAAATATCTACCTTGACTTCCTTAATTGGTGCAGCTTCAGCAGGAGCAGATTGACCTCCAATTCTCACTCAACAGTCTTCCCAGGAAAGCTATACAATTACATATAAAGCTCCAAATAAGCAAAATGAATATCAGTACAAACTAAAAGGTAGATATATACACAAAAATAGATAATTGTAATCACAACTTGTTAATTACTCTTCCAAGATAAAATTCACTGACCAGTAGCACCTTTAACTTCTTGAATTCCACCAACTGCACTTGCTTGTTTCTGGAAAATCAAGTAACTCAAAAATTCTTTCCACTTCGTGCAACCAGTCCAATACTTCTAGGTATTCTTCTCCGTAAACTTACAGACATTTAATTTGAAATGAGGATCTTGATCACGTTCAGGATTAATAGCAGGTGCATTTCTGGTTTACAACATAACAATTATTGAAATATTTTCCAAGTTCAGAAGATAAGCAAAGATTCTTCTAAGATTGCTGATAGTATGAATGGACTTTAGGGGAAAGATAACTCTCAACAGCAATAAATAATCTCAATTATTGTAGCTTTTTAGAGTAAAATTCGAAATAGGACAAGCGGTAAAGAAGAGTCACAAAATATGACCAGACATTCTTGGATGATATGTCATATGACAAAAAGTGTCACTATAAGATTTCGCTTTTCCCTACAGAAAGGTGCACAATTCAGTTCCAACTTTTAGGTGGCTTCATAATTCACAGACAACTGACCCTCATACGAAGAGTGCCTAATTTAAGACCATTAATGAAGTGTGTCACATAGGCTAAATCAGAACTGATTCCGAATAAATTAACTCCGAACTGATAATGTTCCCAAATAACCATAATTCTTAATCATTTCATAAACACTATTGTTTGAAGCTACATGAGAGGAATCAATTTTATCAATTAAATAAGAGGAAAGGACAATGGATTTGCTGGTTCTCCAAACGGTATTTGTAGTCTAAATGCAGGATGACCCTATTGATTTTAAGCCACAGGGGTGACAAATAATATTGGGGAAGAAAAAACTTAGTAGAATATCCAAAAAAGGGTATTAGCCACAAATAATAAACAACTTAACTAATAAGCCAAAAAAAAAAGGCATCACAAAAGCCCTAATGAAAGAAGCACAATTGTGAGTTCTCTAAAATTATAAATTGGAACACCATAGACACATATCTGAGCTCACAAAATCTTGACTAATCTACAATCAACAATCATTTTCCAAACTTGAAACCAAATGAAGCGAGTGTTAAGAATTATGATTTTCCACATAATTTCTTACTTGCAAGAAGTATTTCATTATGCAATAAATCACAAAAGCACAAAAGCCCTAATGAAAGAAGCACAGTTGTCAGATGCCGGCAACAGAAACCGGTTAATCCCAGAATTAGGAACCTCGCCCAGAGGATTTAGGCCGTCACCACCAATCTGCAAATTTCAAATCCGGATTCAAATACTCAAGCCTCCGCACGCGGAGGTTGGAGCCTCCGCGTGCGGAGGCGGAGGCTGGAACCTCCGCACTCGGAGGCTGGAGCTCCGCAGCGGAGGTTTCAGCCTCCGCACGCGGAGGTTGTGCGGAGGCTCCAACCTCCGCGAGTTCCAGAATTCTGGAACTCGCTCGTGCGGAGGTTCCAGCCTCCGGACGCGGAGGCTGGAACCTCCGCGAGTTCCAGAATTCTGGAACTCGCTCGTCTTCTCCCTTCCAGTTTGGTGCAATTTTAGAATTGGGATTTCACAATTGCCGGTTTGAAGCTCGGTCACTTGGGTTTTGTTTGTGTGGCTAATGGGTTGAAATTTGGCCCAATTAACCCAAATACTGAAACGAAACAAAGGGAAAAAAAACCTGTGAGCCTTTTCAAATTACTGAGCTTTTGCGTGCGGAGGACTGAGCGGCTCGGCATTTTTCGAACGCTTACATAAAAGAGTAAGCCTTTTGGTTGGGCGGGATTGACTCCAAAATTTTGGGCGGTATTCAAGTCAAAAAATCTGGGCGGGAGTCGAGATGTATTCGAAACAATTTTTTTTTTTTTTTTTTAACTTGGGCGGGATGGAGGCCGAATTATGGGCGGAACACTGTTGCGTTTTTTTCAGTCTACATTCTCTTTTCCTTTTTTCCTTTTTGTTTTTTTTTTCCATTCCTTTGGGCGGGAAATTGGGGCGGCATTTTAAGCGGGCAACTATCCTTCTTTAATATAGTAAATAGATTTCGATATTTTAACACTTAAATGCTTGTTTGCAGGGGTGGATACAGGGGGGGGGGCTTGGCTGGGCTATAGGCCCCCCTCAAGGCCCAAAAAAAAATTTTTATAAGGTTCTTTTTTTTTTCCTTAAAACAGTTTTT
This sequence comes from Fraxinus americana, assembly GCA_035079005.1. NCBI lineage: Eukaryota > Viridiplantae > Streptophyta > Magnoliopsida > Lamiales > Oleaceae > Fraxinus > Fraxinus americana. Next base: position 1,339,307 of record CM068710.1, on the reverse strand, counting down.
CACGTATAAAATTTTTTTTTTTCGCGTATTAGCCCGATTTGAAATTTTGTAGCCCGGTTTTAGATCCAATCCTGGATCCGCCCTTGCTTGTTTGGTTTTGAATGCTTCTTATGATCATAATGATTTTCAGCTACTTGAACACTAATTTCATGGATGTCTGATTTCTATTGTCATTAGGAGGAATGAATAGAAAAGTTATCACGTGGTAACAAACATTGTAGATTCTTATAGGCATCAGGGATAACTATGTATGCTTTAAATGATCTTGTTTAATGAATTTTTCGTATATTCGCATTGGGAATATGAATTTTGGGTCATTTATGAGGTTATTTTTACTTCTACTCGATAAAGATTACTAAATCCATTTTTGGCTTGCATTTTCTAAAATTCAATTTTTCACAAAATCAATTTCAACCACACATTTTATGTGATCGAATACATAATTTTTATCAACTTTTCAATCACATATTTCATCTTTTTTTATTTATATTTACTAAAAATTTGATTTTTAGCTAAACAAGAAGATAGGAACATTAATCTTCAAGTCCAAATAAATGTTATTGAATTATGGGATTTATATTAAAATGGATGAATTTTTATTCATTACTTGATTATTGGCTTTCCAATCACTCAGTTTAGAAGGTAGAATATATTAGTTAGTTTTAGATTGTTCATATAAATTATCCACCTCTAAATAATTGTGTGGTCTGATTAGAGTTAGGTTAATTCAGGGGCGGATGCAGACTTTTTAAACAGGGGGCACAATCAAACTTTCAAAAACTGACGAAAAAATTAAAGTAAAAGATATTTTATTACAACTGTTCTCTACGTGTTCGCATATTTTGATAACGTTCCATAATTACATCATTCTCAATCTTGTCAAATACATTTTTCTCAATATATGCAATCAAACTATCATTCAACCATTGATCTCCGATTCAATTGCGCGGACGATTTTTGACACAAGTCATCGCAGAAAATGATCTCTCGACTGTAGCAGTAGCCATGGGAAGAACTAAAGCTAATGTCACAAATTTGTAGACTAATTGATACATTTTATATTTATTCTTTGCAACCAATATCTACGCAAGATCACTAATACCCTATAATCCTTCAAAATCTTCGGATGTGCGCATTTCAAGAATATATGTATCTAGTTGATCATCAAGTTCTGAGATATCTGTTGCGTCGAAATCAAATGGATAATGCTGACATAGTCGAATCACTTTGTTCTTGTAAAAAGTATCGAAAGAGTTATTTGGAGACAAACATGCAACACAAAGTAGCAAGTCACTATTTACCTCAGAAAAACGATCATTTAGTTCCCGAAGTTGCATATCAATGACAGCATAAAACATTTCAATACGATAATGATGCAAATTTGTCACCGTCTCATGCCTGAACGATCTAGAGTTATGAACATATCATCCATATTGAGAACATTGATCACGTGAGCTTCACAAAACGAACAAACAACCTCAAAAAAAGAATCTCATCCATCATTTGGAGCCGTGTTTTACATAATTGCACCAATCTCATGGCATTGACAATATCTTGATCTTTTCGTTGTAATGTTTTCGACAATTCAATTGAAATTCTCAAAATCTTTTTCATGAGGTATAGATTAAATGCAAATTCAAATTTTAACATCAACTCAAATGAAATATAAGCATCACCTCTTGTTCCGGTACTTGTAGTATCAGTAGCGATCATCTCAACAATGTCAACTATGGTTGAAAACATGACAATCAAATTTGTTAAACAACTGTAATGAGACCCCCAACGTGTATCACCCAAGACGCTGAAAGGTAGTTTCTTGATTGAGACCTCATCCACTTGATAATTCACCGACACCGAGTGATTCAAGAACTTTCAACCTTTGGTTCTCTCGAATAAGATCACTCCGTTTCGCCGATCCACGACAACATTCAACAATCTGTGTACTGTAGTGAGAAAGTTTCAATCTTCGGATGTTTTTGTGCCACAGCTACAAGAGCTAACTAAAGTTGATGAGCAAAGCAATGAATATAGTATGCATTTGGGTTTTCTTTCAAAATAAGTGCTTTGAGATCATTATACTCACATCGCATGTTACTAGCTCCATCATATCCTTGACCACTCAAATTAGATATACTTAAACTATGCTCCGAGAATAATTGATCAATTGCAATCTTAAGTAAGATAGCTGTAGTACTCGAAACATGATGAATACCAACAAAATGTTCCAACACACGCCCATTTTTCACATAACGAATAACAACCGACATTTGCTCCTTCACTGAAATGCCTCGAGATTCATCAACTAAAATTGAAAAGAAACTACCACGAACATCTTTCATAATCCATCATTAAGAAATGAACCACCACTCGAACTGAAAAGATAGCAGTAAAAACAAAAAATCACATCTTTCGCTACACTATATTCCAACCAGGTAGGATTCTCATCATACCAAGAAACACAAAATCGTCTATTTTTGTTACACATTCTTGTGGGTAGAAAAGCGTGATTGTAAGGCTGACAAGGACCCCTTTGCACATATGCTATTCGAGTAACATCTTGATAATTAATATCATAATTCTGTATTGAAATTCTCAATCCAGGATCGGAGATAAGATGTACAACATCAACATCCCCGACTCCTCCCACATTCCCAGCACCAATACCAACACCAACATCAACATCATTTTTATCACTCTTGTCTCGATCATTCCTTTCATCGGTATTTTGCTCATCACAAGAAAGCATAGATTTACATTTAAAATGCTTGTCCATAACTAAAACAAATAAAAAATCAATCATATTAGAAGTCCCTAAATCATTCATATTAGAATTTAGAAGTTCCCAAATTTCAAACATATTAATTAGCAAGTTACAAGCTTACAATCTTCCTAAATCCTAATTCAAAGACACAGAAACTTACAAACTTAAAATCTTTCTAAATCCTAATTCAAAGACACAGAAACAGAGAAACTTACAATCTTCCTAAATCAGTAAATCCCTAAATCAGTAGCTAACTATCAATCCCTTATCCCTATTCCCTAAATGCAGTTAACACTTAACAATCATATTCATTCAATCAATAATATAACCCCAATTAAATCAAAATGCTTAATCAATCCAAAAAATCAGTGGAAAAACCAAAAAATTTCAATCACAAAATGATTAATCAATCCAATAAATTACCTCGGTCTAGCGTCCTCGGAGCTTGGAGACTGGTCGACTGGAGTTGGGGCCTTGGGCTACAGGCTGCAGCGGCTGCTTCACTGCTTGGGCAGTCAGCGCAGAGAACGAAAGATTCGAAATGGAGAGGAGGAGAGGAGAGGACTTGGGCTGCCAGCTGAAGACGGGAGAGGAGTGGAGCTGGGCTGGAGATGGGAGAGGAGTGGAGATGGGAGAGGGTGGAGAGAATTAGGGATTTGATTCTTACACCCAATTTTTTTTTCCTTTATACATTAATTAAAAAAAAGATTTCAAAATCTGGGGGGCACCTGCCCCCTTGGCCACCCCCAGGTCCGCCCCTGGGTTCATTGACTAGATTAGATACTCAATCCTCATGGATTCGATACTTGGGCTCACTTTATTTTATTACTTTTTTACGATACTGTCCACTTGGACCCAAGGATCTTGATTTTGCAAAGGCTGCTAGTCTCCCTCTGGCAATCGAAACCTCCTATGAAGTTCTTAAAAGGGCGGGATTCTCTGCTGGAAATCCATACTTGTTCTAAGGGGTGCTGGTGGAGTCTAATCCCTTGTAATCCAGGTAAGAACCTGAGCTGTGATTGTGTTCATCTGAGGGATTGATTAATTAAATAAGACAACATTACGAGCATGTCCGGTAATAATATTGGGCTGTCCCTACAATGAATAAGATCTTTACTTCTGACTTCTATTTCTTCTTTAATACTATAATTCTGTCCAATCCACCTTATCAAATACTAGATTTGACGTCCTTTATGATGCTGTCAGTAAGAACAATTTTCCCGTTGCTGCTAAATTTGAAACCGTCTCAGTATATGTTAGCTTCTTTTAATGTATGGGACTAACATTCTCTGTCAGAATCATAAGATATATGTTTTCAAACCTTCTCCTTAAAATTCCAAATTTGTCGAAGGGTAGCTCATGACAAGTTCACGACAGTTTGATGATTAACGATGACAATTTTTTTATAATAACGCTTTTAATTAGTTAAGTTGGGTAGTGAAATTGGCGTCGCTGGCATTGTATCGAGATCAAGAGATTAGAACATAATTGCCAAGAAAGACTGGTAACATATACTAACATATGTAATATTGCACTCGACCCAACATACACCAAGAAAACTTTATTTTCGGGTCTACTTTCTCGACCCAAGGTTATTTTTTGCGACATTTTACACCTTCGAATAAGAGAGTATCTGAAAGGAAGCAAGAAGCAATACATAAATACAGCATTAATTACTTAGGCCGATAGAGAAGGTGAGAGGCTAAAATCAAGATTCCATAGCTCAAAAGAGCCCTTCAGAAAATCATAGTGTCCACCCTTTAAGGAAAGGGTTTTCTTCCCCACTGCCTCCCTCACGAATGGATAGGTTAACAAGTTCCCTAGTGATACATTAACTGCCTCCTGTTCAATTCAACAGAAACAATGAATTAATCGACCGGCAACAAGAGTATGCTCGGCTAAGCTTACAAAGTCACTTATTTTGCCAGTAACGGAATAATTCCTTTCAAAATAAGTAACTTTTTTTACAAGTTTGTTATTACGAGTAGTTTCTAAAAAGGGTCGGAAAAAAGTTACCTTTTCCAACATTTTGCATTGTTCTGTAAAATCCAAATGGTTACATTCTGCTTTCACCTTTGCCTTAGCAGGCTTGCAAATATTCACCCATTCTTCAATAAAATCACTACAAGTTGAAGTGACGATAAATATGTAGAAACTATCTATGTTAAGCGGACTGCAAAGTTCTAGACAGCACAGAAGAAACCGAAAAAGTTACAATCTCTCAAAAGTTGTGGGTCCCGTGAAATGCGTGGTTAAAATTAATTGTTGATTTTAACATAAAATTAAAATTAATATATACCAAACAGGGACTTATTGTGCTATGCAGTCGTGTACCACGTAAAATTAATGATATACAAGAGGACAAACCTTTGAGTGGTACCATCATCAGGGATAGACATGAGTCCTCTTATCCCTCCACAGCAGCTGTGTCCAATAACTACAATATTCTCCACCTAACGTAAAGTCCAAGTCACTATGTGCAAAAAGAAGAGAAATATAAATAGAAAAAAAAAAATTAATTAATTATTGGCTTGTTTGAAGTAGAAAGTTCATTAGAAAAGTTCCTTATAATTGGAATTATTCTAAGAAAGTATTATGTGGGAATGTGCGGATAATTCTGATGATTAAAAATGAGAATAAAGGAGTTTATGAAATTGACTTATAAGCAGCTTTTGTCCCTATTTTTAAGCTCACGTCGCATCCATTAGTTTTCAACTTATTCTTTGCTTTTATAAAGAAAAATTAAGTCAAATAATTAATTAAAAAAAAAGAGAGAGAGACGTTATCTTATGAATAATGCTACTTGCAGTCGTTCACTGCAACAGTCGTCCTATGTGGCACACACATGTCAAGTGTGTATTTGATGCATTAAATGTGATCAAAAACTACCACATTAATGTATCAAATAACTACATATCATGTGTGTGTCACACAGGACAACTGCTGCAGTGAGCGACTGCAAGTAGCATTACTCTTATCTTATAGTCACCTTAAGATGCAACACTGCATATTCAATGGCAGCACCCCCTCCAGAATATTTCTTCTGAACATCAAGTCAAATAAATATTATATTAGTACATATTTAATAAATAGTATTTAACTCGACTCGATAACATTAAATCAAAATAAGCTAACTTATTTTCGAATGTTAAGAAAAGTTATAAGTTTAAAAGGATCGTAGTGATGGTAGGTGGGGACAAAGGATTTTATGTAGTTAACATAAGATTTGTAAAGTATAAGTCTATTGAAAAATGAATTTTTTGTAGTCGACTGAAGACAACTTTTTAACTTATAAGTAAAAATAAGAATTACCTGGTCATAAGGTGGAACCATGTTGGCGATATTTCGAACAGTAAAAGCCTCCCCTGGTTGAAAATTAAGGATATGAGAAGGGCATACCCTAGAGTCGGAGCATGCAAATACCAAGAACTGCAAGTAAATTTAGCAAATGTTAGTCAACGTCAAAGTCAAAGTCAAATTCGTATTTGTTAAGTAATACTAGTTGGAGTTGCTAGAATTTTGTTCTATTTTTCTAATTTATCGACTATTCGAATTATATTCAGCATTACATGGCATCGCGATATTTTTACCTTGGGGCTTTGGCCTTTTGCAAGTTCTCCGTACAAAGCAGGATTCTTCCTACAAATAAAAGAAAAGTACTTAAACCCATTAATTAAGTGAATAAAGTTAAATTTTGGAGTTTATATTATTAATGCACTTGTAATTGATACTGCTAATCAAATATTTAGTTCATATTTGGTATTGATTAAAATTTAAATTAAAATTAACATTTGATTTTAATTACAAATTTTATGGGACCCACAACTTTTCAATCACACATTTCATTAATTTTTATCAAAATTTGCAAAAAATTTGATTTTAATCCCTACCAAACAGAAACTTAATGTGTAATATCCAGTTCTATCTAATATTACATATCAAAATGGTTGGTGAAGTCAATAATTATCCATTATTAAAATAGCAAATTCGGATATATTTATTTTAGTACCATTTCCAAGAATCTTGCAAGTTTTGATGCCAACCAGAAGGTTCCAACTCTATTGCACAAAGTACAATTTTTTATTTATTCTATATTATGTATTGGCACTACTAACTACTTACTCGTATTTTTCTTTCTTGAAGTGATCGAACCCGGTTCGGATTCTCTCAACCGGGTCGAACTCTTTTTTCCCGCCGCTCTCCTCCAGCTCCGCCGTCAATTGCCGTATCTTGGTGGCCGCCACGGCCTGCAGCTCACCCTTTGCACTGCTAGTGGAAAATTAATCAGCCACTCATAATTATACAAGTGTTCAATGTGGACCCCACTTAATTGGCCGAAACATGTGAGTGGGCCCCATGTGGTAGACAAACCGTTGGGAAATGCACAAGAAAAGTTTGCAGCATTTATTGCGATGATGACGAAATAGATAAAAAAATTGGAAAATTACATTGTTGACACCAATTATTGCTTTAATAGCAAACTAGTCCCTAATTTTTAAAAAAGGAATATTTTATTCTCAATCTTTCATTATAGTACACAATAGGTCCAAGAAGCGGCTCAAATCTATATTGAATCGTCACGCTATCCTCTAACATATCCAATGGTGGGGTCGTATATATAACTTGAAAATATTGCACTGACTATTGTTGCCCCATGTCTCCATGTAGTTCAACCACTGCATATATCAAACTTTATGAAACTACTTTCCGAAACTTAAAATAGTAGTAGGAGGCTCGGTGATAATTTAACGAAGATTTGAGCGAGCCATTGTTATGCAACTACAAAATGAGCAAGCCATAATTATGCAACTACAAAATGAAAGGTTGAAGAATAAATTGCTCATCTGTAACTAATAAGGATCAATTTGCTACGAGATAATAGATTGGAGACTAAAGGTGCAATTTTCCCACGAAATTATGATGCATCCGCCATGGGGGCTTGTGCCATTGGAATGCAAAATGACTTCGAAGGACAGATTTTGATGAAAAAGGACTGATTGGAATCCCAAAAACCAAAAGGACAGATATGGAAATAGTGGAAAAATAGTACAACCTGAGAAGCTTCTTCAGGCCTTCGATGGCTTCCTCGTACATGTCTTTTGCCATTTCTTCTGTCAGCGAAATAACAGAAAACGCCCAAAAGGGGAAATTCTTGTCTGAGAATTTCAATAAGTCAAAATTCGAATATCCTTTAATAGGAAAATGAATTTATTTTATTATAACCGTAAATCCACATAACAAATGAATCTCAATAACAGTTTAAACTAAGTAACTAACATAAGATCAATCAAAATGGTTTTTCTGTTCTATATAGTTCTGCTAGATTGATCGATCAAGATCTTTTGTCTGTATCAGAACCCGAAAAAATATAGTTACACATACCTTGTTGTTTGGCCGGAAGTTTTGACTTGTAATCCTGGGTTCCGGCAAAAAAACTACCGGAGAGTTGCTTCACCGGGGAGAAGAAAGGGTAGACGACAGTGATCACTATTTGACTTTTAAGGGAGTGCCAAAAGTCCTTACTTTATAGTATTGATTAACCATGGTTAAGAAAGTGGGGAAGAGCATTGACCATGGTTAATCCAAAAAATATATTTTGAAATTATTATTGTTTCGTATTATCAAGAAGTATAGTGGGAGACACATTTATGTCTAACATGGTAAAATGGGTTGTGATTGCATGAAGGAAGTTTTGGCTTGAACGTGTAGTGAAAAAGAGCAAGCATTTTAGGAAGGTTTGACGAAATTGTCTCCATCACTATGGTCGAAAGATCATTAGGGATCGGTTTAGTTGATAAGTGCTCGATCATATTTACTTAAAAGATAGTTTTCGTTGTTTCTCCATTTTAGGATTGCAAGGCCATTTCCCACTAGTAGAATCAAGAAATGTAAACAAAACAGTGAAACCAACGAAATCTCAGTTTTCCTATTTTCCTTCTCGTAGAATATATCTACTAATGTAATAATAGAATCAAACGTTCAATTTACACCTAACAATATTATAATTTTTATTTTATATTACTTGAACCTGCACGGCCAACTTACCTCTTCTCATCACTCGGCCTAATTCCTACTCACTCAATCTCCTCCTTTTTAGCGTATGTTTTAGAGATCTTATTCACTCAATTTTCTTCTTTTTAGCGTATGTTGTAGAGGTCATACGGAGATAGGAGTGGTATATGGATGAAATACAGAAATGTCAAAAATGTGTTGAATTATTTAAGTTGTTTGAAATGAACAACACGTTAAAGCTCAACTCAAGCATGAACCAAACATCTAATATAGGGATGGCAAAAACCCCGACAAACCTGATACTCGAGGGGCCCCACCCCGAACAAGGTGGGATTACCCGCTTAATCGGGTATTCGGGTCGGGAACGTGGCGGAGAATTTTGCCTCGAGGCAAGTTCGAGGCAGGGAAGGGTAACGGGCGCACCTCCTCGTTTAATTTTTTATATATATATAATTCAATACTTTAAATGAAAAAATTCACAAAATTTCATTAGTTCTAATAGAAAATGGAAAATAAAATTATTTGTCTCAATTTAAATGAAGGGTCGGGGGTGGTTGCCCCGCCCTGCTGCCATCCCTGATCTAATATTAGGTCATGCGTTTGCTAGAGACTTCATGGCTAGATAATTTTGACCTCGAAAAACGGCTCCGACACGTGGCCAACAGAAGATGTCTTCCAGCCAACTCCTCCCTACACACGTGGCACACCGTCAGTCACTTGCGGCCTTTTCCCGAAGGGGTTGGGAGCGGTCGTAAGCACTCGACGGTCAAGTCAGCTTAATGCTCAACAAGGAGATTCACCGGCGGTAGGTCACTCGCCGGGAAGTAGTTTAAATATGAAAGTGCCAACAATATGGGGGAGAAGATAATACTTGATTTCGCGATATCTAGGGGCGAATATATGAAATTCCAATACCTCTTCTGATACAAGGAGAGGATATTTATACTAAAGATGGAAAGAGGAGGGCCATTGGATGAGGAGACACGTGTTGCCAGATCCTCAAGGCTCGTCCCATCCTAGGTGTCACTCTGTCCCTCCATAGGTCGACTGGTATTGAATGTTCCTGACATAGGTTGCTGATTTGATCGTTTGAGGACCTGCCACACATCTCATCAGTCAGAGATTTGACCTTAGAAAGATATTTATACAAGAGATCTTTGATGGCGAGGCGAGGCGAGGCGGGTGAGGCGTTGCAGCATTGTAGAAGCGGAGTGTGGGCCTTTGCATCTATTGCGTACTGGTGGATGGGTCCGGTTCGTTTGCTGACGTTCATTCAGTTCGTCCTTCGAATAATCGTTTCGGCATGCAAGTTAGCTCGTCCCATGTATAATAACCTCGGTCAATGCGTGGCCGGGTCGCATATACTGACACGTGGATGGCGAGGTGGAGGATCTGACACAGGCCCGTAACAGATAACTTGAACTTTTATTACATAACTATGTTTATAAATTAAGAATTTCTTCATTTTAAGTTTGAAACCATGTTGGGCCAAAGAATAATTGATCGTATTATCTTCTTCTTCTTCTTTGGACACGTATAAAGAGGAAACCATGTCGGGCCAAATAATAACCCAATGAGATCATCTCAAAATTGAGCCGTGCTGCATCCAACGAGTATGGTGAAGATAAGATGTACAAAATTCAATATTGTACCTCCATTTGGCAAGCAATTCATAAATAGTTTTTAAATTTCAAACATACATTCATATCTAATATTCATTATTATTCACGGATTGTTGGATCCACTTTCTATTTCTCTTATAGTGTGTTTGATTGGAAAAATGGCATCTTCCATCAAAATTTCAACTTTTAGATTGTTTGATTGCTATTTTTTTGTGAAAAATATTTTCCTTCTTTGAAAATATGTCTAGCTTTTTTGTTTTTAAGGAAGACATTCTTTTAGGATGATATGTTTTTGTTTTCTTCAAAATAAAGGAAAAAATATTTTCCATGCCAATCATACTATTTTTTTATTTATTTTTATAAACTTACCAAATGAAAATTGTAATTAGGATTATGCTTGATGTATGGGACAAGTGCGGAAAACATAGTCTCCGTCTTCCTACCCGCCTCATTTAAAATTAATTTAAAATTTATGTTTTTTGTCAAATAAAAATAAAATATTTATTATCATTTTTAAAGAGAACATAAGTTGCTCTTAACAAATTGAAAAAAAAAAAATATTTACTAACTAAATACATTAAATGATTAAAACGAAATAAATAAATAAATAAATAAAAATAAACATGGCGATAAATGGGACACAAAACCTACCCAATCCCGCTCTGTCCAACTTTAATCGGGAATAAAGATGAGACAAGGTGGTAAAAATACACAACGAGACAAGGATGTGAATGAACAGTCTGTCCCATATATGCCCCATTGTCATCCTTAACTCATTTTTTATGGGATACATGCTATTAGTCACCTCATAATGATTATGGGCATTGTCAAAAAAGTTTGGGGCACTTTGGCCATTGTCAAAAAACTTTGGACACGTTTCGTCAGGTTTTCGTACGACATAGTTGGGACGCGATCGATTTGGTAAGAAATTTTTTCCCGTTCACGTCAGACAGAAAGACTAGGGATTTTGAGTTTGGTTAGGCTGTAATTTTGATAAACTTTTTAGGGGTAAATAAATAAAATTTAATACAAAAGTGATTTCTCATTTACAAAACTTTTAAGGATATTTTAGTCTTTTTAAATAAAATTGGCTACGAACCCTAACCTTTATTAACACCGTAATTTTTATTTTTTGTACCACCTTTTAATTGTATTTTATGTTCTTAATCGTTACTCATTGTAGCACTTATATCCCTAACAATTTTTCTAACAATTTTTCATATTATTCTTACGTTCAAATTGTCCATTTTTTATAACAATTTTATATCTAAAAGTCTGTTGAAATTATGTAAAACAACTTATTTTGTCATCATATTTTTAGAAAATAAAAAGTGAGAAAAAAATATTTTTTCCTCATTTAAAAGTATGAAAACAAAATATTTTGATACAAATAATTATGCCTGACGAGACGTATTAATTAATTGAACATAAAAATTCGAAGAAAAAAAGTTAAGGAAATAATTACTATAATAAACAAAGATCAAATAACTTAATTACAATTAAAATATAATATATCAAATAAAAATTATGGTGGCAATATAACCACCCCTAATAAAAATTGGTCATTTTTCTAAAGGGCATTTCACTTTCTTCGCTAGTATTCACATTAATAAAAACCTAAAATTTGTGTTCCTCTCACTAAGTCAGATTAAACTTTCGATAACAATATCATGCGTGATCAACAATGCACCGTGGTCATCGATTATCGATAGTTGTGCAATCGAGCTTTAGACGTTGATCGCCACGGAAAAATAGTTGATGCTAGTGAAAGTTTATTTTTTATTTTTTTTAAAATCTATTTTCAGTAGGCAATTAAAGATATATTTTTATTTTTAATTGTTACTTTACTGACACTTAAATTATTTCTAAAATTATTATTTTTATGGTATTTTCCTTGTGAATGTTTTATTATTATATATTTTTTATCAATGAAATATTGTCAATAAATTAGTTTATCAAAAAATATTTATTAAGCTCTTACTTGGTAGAGATTAAAATCAATTTTTTTAGAAAATTTTGAAAAAAATTGACGAAATGTCTACCTAACATGAATTAAGTTCACAAACAATATTTTATCAATAAATAAATTAATAATAAGATAAATCTACAATAAAATGTTAAACGTATGCGTTTGCCGGGAGTCGAACCCGGGTCTATTGCTTGGAAGGCAATTATCCTAACCGTTGGACTACAAACGCCGCTTGTTGTTCTAATCGAATTTTAATATAATATTATTTATTAATTAGTAAGTATAAATTACATAGTCCATTCAAGTCGAAGCTCTTACAGTGTGCTGATGGGCACTATCTGGTTGTGCAGCGGCGCGATGTGGATGAGACGGCGATTTTTTATAACAACCACCATCTCCGCCTCTCACTCCTCTTTCATCACTTCCTCAGTTACAATACTCCCTTCCGTATCCTTCCCAGTAAAGCTACCACCACAACTCACTCCCTTTTCCAATTCCCATGCCCGTTCCATCTCAAACAACTGCTCACCCTCCCTTCTTCTTTCAAACACCAATCTTTCAGGTAAATCCCACTACGAATTACTTGCATATTGTAATTGTAAGTGTTTTTATTATGGTTTCAAATGTTGATGTGCGTAATTTTATTTTATCTTATAGGGGTTGAGGAGAAAAATGGAATTCCAATGAAGGGATCGAAGGTAGTTTTGAAAGGAATGAGATACCCGGAACTTGAGGTTTGTTTTTCCATGGTTTAGTATACTTTTGAGTAAAAAAAAAGTGATGTTCAAATTTGTTTCTTTACGGTTCAAGTTCATTTTTTGTGTTCTACAAATTGTTTTATTTGGATATAATTTTGTATATATGAATTTAAGAATAACTGAACTTTGATGATAAATAGCCTTATTCTTATCTTCCTTCAAATTACAATGTGGGGTTTTTTTTTTTTTTTTCCTGCTGCTCTAAATCTAATATTGCCAGCTGCTGTAATGCATTGAATTCCATCTCATGGTTAAAGGCTCGAGCTGGCTATGATATTATGGAACTGTCTAAAATGCGTAGACTTGTGTTAAGGATGGGATAGTGTGAGGGGCTGAGGGACAGTTTCTTACTGGACCTTCTTGTAATGACCAATGCTTTAATCATCCATTATATTTTTAGGCATAAGGTTTTATATTTGTCTGTTGTTTTTCTAAACGTGATTGATTGGTACAGAACTTTAAGATTATTTTCTGTTTGATTCAATTTTTTAAGGATAGCTTTAAGATCATGAAGGATTTTTCTGCTGCTCGTCACTGCTTCTAATTTTGTTATGCTTCGTAACAGAATTGGGTTCAGTCTCATGGTTATATGCCTGCACAGGCTTTGATGTTATGGAAGCGCCTGTACAGGAATAATATATGGGCACGAGATAGTGAAGAATTGGAAGGTTATTCTCCTCTTTGTGAGCCAGATTTGTAATTTGTTTTGCAGTATGATATATATATCCTACATGTAACTCTGGTGGCTATGTTTTCATAATACTTTCCATTTTACTGTTGTCATGGTAAAAATATTACCTATAACTATGGTTTCTTTTGTTTACCGCTCCATGGATTGGCACTGAAGCTCTTGTTTTCATTCACATTTGACAGGTTTGAACAAGGACTTCAAGAGGATGTTGAGTGAACATGCTGAATTTAAAGCATTGTCTTTGAAGGATATTTATACAGCATCCGACGGAACAAAGAAGGTAGATAAATCTCTCAACATACTGTGATGTCAGAAGAACTATCTCATTTATTCTGAACTCACAGGAGATTGCAGATTTTATTCACATTGGAAGATGGACTAGTCATTGAAACCGTTGTGATTCCTTGCCAGAGGGGAAGAAATACAGTATGTGTTTCTAGTCAAGTGGGTTGTGCAATGAATTGTCAGTTCTGCTACACTGGAAGGCATGCTCGATCTTCGTGCTATTATTCTACATCAATTTCTTGGATACTCTATTCGTATATGGAACATATTTGACTAAGTATAAAAATTTGCTTGTATGTGAATAAGTATGTTTTATTTTAAAATGAACTTTTCACTTGCTTTTAAGCTTTGTCAAACATGCTCCATTTATTCTCTATCTGGTACGAGCAACTCCAATGTGTGCACCAAATTGTGGTGCAAAGTCATTCCAATGTGCACCAAACTTTGCACCATTTTGGTGCAAAATGGTGCAAAATAGTGTTGCACCAAATACTATTCACTTTGCACCAAAATGGTTAAGTACTCTCTTTCACTTTGTGAAAAAAATTGGTTAAGGGTATTTGTGTCCATTTTTGTTATACATTTTTTAATACCATAAATTATTATTATTTTGAGCATTTGTAATAAATTTTAATAATGTAATCAATAATAGTAAAGGAAATAATATAAGAATACTCAAAAAATTTGAAAAAGTAACAAACACGATTATTTAATGACATGATTTAATATTTTCTTATATAGGCTTACACTGCACTTCGAAACGCATCAATTGATCATTTGTGGGATGAATATATGAATTCCGAGAATTAAATTGCAACACTATTTCGACTTCTTAATATCATGATATCGAGATTCGAAATGCATTGAACTATTATTTAATGACATGATTTAATATTTTCTTATTTGTGGTGTTTCTATTAATTGTACTATATTTTAAAAAAAAATTAATGAATTTAATATTTTCGCTAATTTAACGTAATTATTTATTTAGTAATTCATGTAGTTGTAAAATAAATAAATTTTCAAATAAATAAATTGTTAATAAAACAAAAAAGATTAAAAATTGTTCATTTGGTGTAATGGGTTTGAAATAATTTCTAGTTTGGTACAAGATTTGGTGCAAAACTTACCTCAAATTTTGGTGCAGCGTTGGAGATGGCCTTAGACTATGATTGAGCCCCATTTTTTTGGAGAAATATATTTTGTAATAGTGATATTTTTTGGAAAATGTATGGTTAAAAAGTAGGAAAAAGTTTTGGATTTACGTGCAAAATTATTTTATTGAGAGAATGTGTAGTTGAAAATGAGTTTTGAAAAAAAATTAGTTTTTAGAGGCGCAAACAGGAGCTTAAGGTTACTTGCATTATAATTTATTGAGTTGTTTTACAGAATGGGACTTAGAAGAAGTTTATCTGCAGCTGAGATAGTGGAACAGGCTGTTCTTGCTCGGCGCCTGCTTTCACATGAAGTCGGTACCATAACAAATGTTGTATTCATGGTAAATGTTTAATTCTGAATTGCTTGCACTTACTAGTTATATCAGCATTAGCTCATGGCACTGTTGAAAGCATTTTTCATGATTAAGAGCCTGTTTGACAACCATTATTGTAGAAAAAAGAGTTTTAAATAGCAATTTTTAGGAGAATATGTGGTTAACAAGTAGGGAAAAGTTTTTGGTATATGTGTAGAATATTTTATTGTGTGAATGTGTGGTTAAAAATGATCCAGTAGCAAATCATAAAATAAATTAATAGGTGTCAAACAGGCACTAAGTATTGATGTGCTCTTGGGATAAAAAATACATAAATAAAATCCTTATTTCTCAAGCCAGTTACAATTGTGATACTTGCTAGTGAAATCTTTATTCCTGAACAGGGATCGATGTCATTTCAACTAGCATTTCTTGTTAAGATACTGCTAAGTACTCTATATGGATATCAAGAGTTACTTTAGTATTACTGTTGACCTGATAGAATTTTAGTCTCGTTTGGCACAACACGGAATACTAGATTGTGATCATTAGAAAATTGATAATGAAATAAACTTTTGATGATGTTTGTGAAGCTGTTCGAATCAGAATTTTGAATTGTGAGAATCCTTGCCAACACAGTAAAGAAGGTAACTGAAAGGTGCATGTTTGGGAATTGTTTATACTTTATAATAGGTTTTAATTATCAATAGATAGGGATGAGTGGTGGATAAGTGAGTAATACGGGTGGATCCTACGAAATATGTGGATAAAAAGTGGTTTGACCAAAAGTGCTTAAAGACTTGGCAAAAGAGGGCAGAATATTTGATAATCCACGATCCAGAATTAGCACCAAGACGTCACATTCCGATTATGGCACGAAGAATCAGAGACTTTGCTTACTGATTCAAATGTGCTGTGAGTGTATAATTGAGTTAATTATCTATCAACTCAAACATAATTGGGAAGACAAACCACTTTTCTTTTAATGCTTATGGGGAGGAGAGAGGCCTGTTTTGGATGGTAGGAACGGGGGAGCGAAGGATTTTGATCTTAGACTGAAAAATTAAGCGCATAAACTACCAAATGTGGCCATAATTCCCCTTGAGTTGCACTAATTAGGAGTGCATGGGATGGTATTTATATTATGCACTTTTCTAGCTCTAACAAAGGTATTTTCATGGTCATGTATATATAGGGAATGGGAGAACCACTTCACAACTTTGAGAATGTTATTAAAGCTGCAGACATATTGGTCGATGAGCAAGGTCTTCATTTCAGTCCTCGGAAGGTTACTGTTTCAACAAGCGGGCTCGTGCCCCAATTAAAACGTTTTCTCAATGAATCTAATTGTACTTTAGCTGTCAGCTTAAATGCCACGACCAATGAGGTATTTCTCTTGGAGCCTTATTTTAACCAAATAAATAGTAGACAAGGAGTTAGTTTAGTGTATATAGAGATAATTACTCTTCAATAAAAAATATGCAGGTCAGAAATTGGGTCATGCCAATTAACCGAAAGTACAACTTAGAAATGCTTCTTGGCACCCTTCGCGAGGAGCTTCAACTAAAGCACAACTACAAGGTCTTGTTTGAATATGTAATGCTTGCAGGAGTTAATGACAGGTTAGACGACTCGTAACCTCTGTCTCTTCTAGATGTCTGATCTGCCCATGTTTATCTAAGCTTTAAAAAAAAAAGGTTTTTCTGTCTCCAAACATGTTTGGTTATCTTTTTTACTTTACTTATGAGTTACTTTTTTTACATTGACTATTGAACGAGCTCATCTAAAAACTTAAGCTGTTTGAGAGGGGATGCATTTGTTTATTTAGCCCTTGTTTGAGCTCCATTTTATCAAAAACTCACTTTCAACCACATATTCTCTAATAAAATAATTTTACACATAAATTGAAAAAAATTCTTATTTTTTAACCCCACATTCTCCAAAAAAAAAAAACACTGTTCCAAAATACATTTTTCCCCAAAATGGGGCTCAAACAAGGGCTTAAATTAGTCTTCAACTATAACTGTTACTGGTCCACAATATTTATATGCATATTCGTTAATTACTGGAATCAATGCAACCGGTTTTGAGATTTGTGTCGATTGTCTCTGTAAATGACATCTTCTCCTTGTTCCTTCCTTGCCCAAATAACTATAAACTTGCTCACCAGTTTCTTAAGAGTACTAATACTGGTGCCCTTAAATATAATATACGGACCGTCCTTGAGGACTGATTAGGCAATTTTACTACCATAAGTGCTATATAATAGCACTCTACAACACAGGTAAAAGTCTAAATCCTTGTATACAATCTCGCGTATAATGCAGATGTGGCTAGATAGTTGTTAAATTGATAGTTTATACCTCTTGTTTACTAGGTTCTATCCACTTCTCTTAGATATTTGTAAATTGATAGTTTATACCTCTTGTTTACTAGGTTCTATCCACTTCTCTGAAAACTCACGTCTATACGTGAAAGAAATATATCGGTTATATTAATGGTTTGATTTGTTTTTCAGTATTGAGGATGCAAAGAGGCTAATTGATCTTGTACGAGGCATTCCTTGCAAGATCAATCTAATCTCGTTTAACCCTCATCAAGGATCCCAGTTTAAACCGACAAAGGAGGAGAAGATGATCGAATTTCGTAATATTCTTGCTGAAGCAGGGTGCGTTGTTTTCTTGAGACTGAGTCGAGGCGATGATCAGATGGCTGCCTGCGGTCAGCTTGGCAAGCCGGGTGAAATCCAGGCTCCCTTGCTTCGTGTTCCTGCTAAATTTCTAGGAGCATTAGAAGCTTTATTGTGAACGTTAGTTTGTAGTGGTTCGTTTTCATAACTTTTTTCAATTAAAAATATAAAGATCACAATTATACTGTCAAACGACTAATTTAATATTCATGGCAGTTTTGAATTCTTGAAAATCAATATTCTAGAAGCTTTACTGTTAAAAACTCTATTGATAATAATTGTGATAATTAGGATTTAAACCTACAACCAATCGATTAATTTTCGACTGCTCCACCAATGAGCCATGCGATACTAGATTTCATTTGAAAGGGAATACCAAATTGACTATATTTCATCCATATTCTAATTTTATTCATTTAATCTCTTTGGTAGGGGTGTCCAAAAGTTCCTAACCGAATCGAGCGATTTTTCATAAGTTAAATATCCGAACGGATACCCGAATCGAGAACCGATGGATTTGGGTCAGGTCTAGATCAAGAACCGAAAAACCGAATAAGAATCGAAACTAAATAATTTTTTTTTTTTATTTTTTATATTAAATTAATTAAATTATTTTATTTTTTTCTAAACAAATTAGCAAATTAATTAAATAAATCAGATTGTTTCATAATTTTAATTTTAAAGTCCAAATCATTTTTAAAGCTCATTAGTCCATTTTAATTTGTTCATGACTACATGACTATTCGAATTTGCTCATTAAATTTAAAGCATTCAAATGATTAAATCAAATAGTTGGTAAGTATTACCAATACTTAGAAATATTTTATTTTTATAATTTTTAATTTATATTTCGTTTTCTTTATGCAGGCAGGCTGCTTGAAGCAAATGAATTTACTTTATGTAGTGTTGATGTAATATTAATATCTACTTTTTGATATTTGTATGCATTGAATTAATCTTATTGGACGGTTAGTTATTTATATATTTTTGAATTGGGTTACGTTAATTTGTAAAAGTTATGAATGAAATATCATTAGTTGCATTTATGTAGTATTGTTGTAAATATTAAAAAATTTAATTATAGTACGAAACCGAACTGAACCGAACGGAACCAAACCCGAACGGTTCCATAATTATATTTGGACCCGACAGTTCCATTTATTAAATACTCGAAAGTTTTGAGTCGATTCGGTTCTCTTCAGAACCGAATCGAACCAACCCACGGACAGTCCTACTATTTGGTGTCATTGACATAAAAAATGTCATTTCTAGTCTAAAGTCACCATAAATAATCAATGAGTGCGAGACAATATATGTAAAATTGATTGCTGCTTTTTTTTTTTTTTTGAGAACCACATTCGGCTCCATTTTCCCTATTAAATTATAATTCGTCTCTTTTTATCAACCACACATTCTTCAATAAAATAATATTACACGTAAACCCAAAAAAATTTCCTCCTTTTTTTAATCACACATCCTTCAAAAAGTTACTATTCCTTTCATTATAATGTAGAATAATATGGGCCAAATGGACGCTGTCACTCATTTACATTTTAACAAATTGTTAATTTATAGAATTAAGCCTATAAATTACCACATGGGAAATTTAAAATATGTTATCTAAAAAAATCAAAATTATTAATTCATACAAGTTAATTAGGAAACATAAATAAATTATCAAATGGAACACCTTTTGGCCTGCTACTTTATACAATGTGCAACACAACACAAATGTAGAAAAATATTGTACTATGTACTGCACATCCCTTTCTTTCAATGCTTTTGTTTGGTCTTTGCAGAAATCTGTCCCTGTACAAATATAGCATCCTCTATACAAATCCGGTGCTCCAGACAACAAACGTAATATCGATTTACTGCAATCAATCTTTCTATTGGAGTAACCATTTAAGACGGAACCTCGGGATTCAAAACAGATTTACCCGCATTTGCATTCTTGAACTCCTCTTTAAGTAAAATCCTAATTTTTCGTCTCAGACTAGAAGCCTCTTGCGGTTTGAACCACCGTCTGCCAAACTAGGAGAAAATAGTTTGAGCAAGTATTGAGCCAGTACTTTCCAAGACAGTATTTCCATTAAAAAGCTTAGCCAAACACAAATATTGAATATTACTCCCTCCGTCCCAATTATATAGGCTTGTTTGGTTTTTCACACGGATTAAGAAAACTTATTTAATGTCATTGGAAAATTAATTTTTGCCAAGATCTTTCCTAGTTTACCCCTATTTAATTTTCAGTGGGTAAAACTAAATTATTGTTGAAATTCATAAAGAATTTGAATTTTCAAGAAGTTTGCATATTAAGTGGGGAAAATTTAATAAGGGTATATTAGTAAAAGAACACAATAAAATATTCTACATTAGGAAACAAGCCTATATATTTGGGACAAGAGAAAAAGGAAACCCAGCCTATATAATTGGGACGGAGGGAGTATATACATCCACACAAGCACACCCACACACACCTCAGTGATGATCGAAATTCGCTAAAACCCGCACTCCGTAAAGAAAAATTGAGAGCAAAAAGCAGCAGGAAAAGATAAGAAGCCAGCACTGCAAAAATCCCTGATGCAGTATAGTAAGAGCAGAGAATTTTAGTACCATGGTCAAGTCTTTCTTCTTCAGCCTCTCAGGGGCGTCTTCAAGGAAGCGTTCCATGAAGTAAAGAACAAAGAGACCACAGTCGTAGTCATTTTGTTGTTGTGGTACCTGTTGCCATGCCAAAAGGGAAAAGAAAAATGCTGAATGATCAAACAAAGTGAAAAGGGCAGAAACACAAAAGATGGAACATTATGGAATCACCAGAGTAATACTAAGAAAGATATGAAGGAAGACGATATGCTTCAAATGATTTCCTTTTTCCATTTAACTGGCTTGTTCACAAGGGTATATATGGTTGTTAAGGGATATATATCCCACATCGATAAATGATGTTGATACAGACCAATTAATAAAGATCTTGGGCTACTCCTCTTAACAAGGTTGACCTTTTAAGATGAAACCCCAATTCTTAACATAGTATCAGAACTAGGCCCAATTATGCAATGTTGGGTGCCACCCAATATCGATTTGTTCACAGTTGTTTGGCATGGTCCACGCTGTGCGTGATGTGGTGTATTAGAATCCCACATTACTTGAGAAAATATAAATGATCCACTTAATAAGGTGAGGGCAATCCTCACCTAATAAGAAGCCGGTTTTATTAGGTGGAGTTAGGCTCAATATTCCTAACATGGTATCAGAGCTCATTATGCTCCAACGAGCGATTCGATCCCGTTAAGACTCTAAAAATGAGCACGTGGATTTCAAAATTGGTCTGCTCAAATGAGCCACCATCTTGCGGGGACGTGTTAAGGGATATATATCCCACATCGATAAATGATGCTGATACAGACCAATTAATAAAGATCTTGGGCTACTCCTCTTAACAAGGTTGACCTTTTAAGATGGAACCAAATTCTTAACAATGGTATTTTAAAAAACATGAATCTAACCAAGTATGTTTATCTAGAAATCACAGAAATTGTTAAATACTTGTTCCTTCAACTCTTCATTTATATAACAAGTACTTATTCTTGTAAATATATCTACTAGTAT
Source organism: Fraxinus americana (assembly GCA_035079005.1). Taxonomy (NCBI): domain Eukaryota; kingdom Viridiplantae; phylum Streptophyta; class Magnoliopsida; order Lamiales; family Oleaceae; genus Fraxinus; species Fraxinus americana. The sequence continues at coordinate 1,317,437 of CM068710.1, read as the reverse complement.
TTGATTCATGTATATGTGAACAAACAGATCTTTCCAATGGGACCAATACTCTCTTTTTATGATTTCAAGTAAAATTTATTGTTAAACAACTGTATGTTTTCTTCTACCTATCCAACTTGAACAACAATTTGAGACAGTTGCCAGCACCAGGGTAAAGAAACCATTTTATCTCCTTTTATTTTTTCCTCTTTCCTCTCTTGAAAGCCAACAAAAAAGTTGCACCCTCTACATGTTTGATCGTCTTTGACAAAATTGGTGTTCAACATTTTTATCAGCATGATCTTTCTTTGTTCACTTCTCCTCTTCCCTAGTCATGCATGGTAATATCCATGGCCTATATATTTAACGCCAGGTCTCATAAATATCTCTGGGGGCACCTTACAATCTTGAATCAATAACCAGCTTTCAACTAGCCTAACCTCCTCCTCTGTCCCTTAGGACCAACAAGAGGTAGTACAGGAATAGTCACACATTCATTAACTACACCTTTCAACCTGATCTTAGGCCCTGACTCACCCTTTGTAGACTAAACCAAGGCATTGGAAATCCAGACCGGCTCAAAGAATCACTGGCGCCTTAGGCACCCTTCGTTTCACCAACTTTTACTAAAAAGATTGAGCCAAATACAAATATTATATTGCATGTATTTTGGCTAAATCAAACTTCTCCAGATATACAAGATTTGAAATATAAAATCTAAGACTAAATCCAAATTGAAGAGGAACCAAAGCATTAAATTGCCCTTTATACATGTTCCTAAAGCATTTGATTCATCTTAGCATAAAGCACCTAGATAAGAACGATGTATCCAACCCAATATCATGGCAAGCACACAAAATAGATATATTAATTTACGCTCTAAAGTTAAGATCGATATCCTAAGAAGCACATATTCGAATACAATGCAAGTAGGCGGATATAACTTTTTAAAAAAAATTAGAATGAACGAATACTTAAATATACATGTATATGTAGTATTTTTACAAGTTAAATCACAAAATTCATCATATTGATACTATTACAAAAAAATTATAGCGATTTCTGACATGTATTAAAATTCTTAATATTATTATCTATTTCTAATAATAAACTATAGTTATCAACCATTCACATCATTTTACGTGTTAAAAGTTGTAATATTATTGTCTATTTTCAATAATAAAACTTTAGTTGTCAATTAATTGATACTATATTATTTTCACCTATGATGCACCGACAAGAACAAGTGTCCTACGCCGATATGCGACTTTTCAAAAAAGTACTAACACGACACATCGTTGACATGTTGATTAAATTCTTTATTCATATAATATAATTTTAGTTTTATACTTATTAATTTTTCTTGTTGAAATCTTTTAAATATGAGTACATATTTATTATTTACTAATAACTTTGAGTTAAAATATATAATATTTCTAATAAAAAAGAAAAATGATTATGGTAGAGTATCCAAGGAGTATCGATATCCGACACGTGTCGGACACGAACACAACATCCTAGTTGAAGTGTCTGTGCTACGGAGATGGTCAATAATAAGTGTAAGTGTGCAGTTATCTATTATCTAAAACACGATTACTTTCTTCGAAATTGACCCACTTAAAAAAATGTTAGCCTAATTTTTACTTTAAAAAAAAATCTGCTTAGGGTTTGGCTTTCAACTTTCAAGCATCATCTTCCTTCTCCCTCTCTCTTCCACTACACTCGCAAACTATCCTCTACGACTTCGCTCGACTGGGATTGCCGACAAGTTAGATTTTTCTGTTTTTACAAAGCACTTGCCTCAATTTTCCATGTCCATGAACGTGTAGTATCTGAAAAAAAAATCTAAAAAGGGACACACGCCAACTACATTGCACCTACAGTCGGCTTGTCGATGAGCTTTTTAGTTTAATTTTTTCAGATCCCACACATTTGTGAACACTGCAAACCACGGAAAAAGCTCTAAAAAACATAGAAAAACTAACATGTTGGGGAGTCCAATGAAAAATGTCCTCGCAAGTGAGTGAAGTGAAAGAGGCTATTGCCTCAAAAAAAGACAACCAACCCATAAACATTATTTTCACAGAGACGAATGCGGTGCCTGAAAGTTAAAGCCAAAGATTAAGAATTTTTTTTTATTTTTTTGAAAATAAAAAATGGGTCAACATTTTTTGAAGTGGGTCATTGGTCTTTTTTTAAGCAAATCAATTTCAAATAAAGTAATAATGTTTTAAGACAATGGATAACTACGCAATTTATAATTATTATTGAAAATAGATATAGTATTAAATAATGGTCACCTAGAGTCTTATTATTGAAAATAGATAATAGTATTAAAATTTTTAATATGTGTAAAGCGTAACTATAGTTTTGTTTTGAAAATAACAAACAATATTAAAACTTTTAGTACATGCTAGGTTTCTGTTTTATTTTTCTGTAATAATGAAATTATGTTGAATTTTATGATTTAACTAATGAAAGGTACTACACACATGCTTAAAGTATTATATCTGAATTACGTATCCGCGCATCCTAATTTTTTATATAAGTTGTATCGATGTATCCGTATCTTATTGTATCCAAATTATGTATTCAAATCTGTGCTTTTAACTACGCCATGAGGCATTTCCAAGGCGTGTTGGAGAGTATCAAGCGCGTATATTGGACACCAACATGCTGGATCTGGTAACATGTCGGTGCAACATAACTGATATTAACTAGATCCTATGAAATCTATATGCAAGCCTAATATTTTCTAGAAACATGTGAAATTATTTATTCACGGAATTATGTAGTTAAGAAGAATACAAAAAGAAATATTACAATCATAACCTTGTTTCAAGTAAGGACAGACCATGCTATTTCCCAAGATATTGAATTACAAACAGAAATTTTTCCAAACAGGCTCGCAATAACAGAATCTAACAATCATATTGAAAGCCAAAGAAGCACGGGAGTACCTCAATTATTTTTTCATCAATTCTTCGAGAAAGTTTCTGCCATATTTTGTCTGCGATCAGAAGCTGGGACTTAGATTCTCCTTGTCTCAAAAATTTCCACTCTTCTATTAGAAAGCTGCAGAATGATAGGTACATTTCATGTCAACAATAAGGTCAAGATGAAAATGACATTAACGTTCATATTAAACAATTATACTGAAAGTTAAAAAGAGAAATTGGTTGAACGAAATGTTTCTGACGACTAAATTAAGTGAATTATGCCTCGAACAGAATATACAATATGGAATGTCAAGCAGCAAGCACTCTACTTGCCAAAATGCAACAAAGTGACATAGCGTGATGATATGATCAACAAAAGCACATTCCCCATACACTTGCTATGGAATAATCAACAAATTTAATCACGTGGACAAAAAATCCACAATCTTATCCTTCTATTTCATTGCTTTTCCTTGAACAAATAACTGTGCCATATGATCAAACAGCAATGTGTACATTTGTAAGTTAAACTACCATCAAAGAGAAGGAAGGCTACCAGCAACTTGTGCTCAAATTCAGTGCCCATGCCATTAAGAAAGCAAAGAAAAAACAGCAGATACAAGCAACAAAGAAAGATCGATGAATTTATAATCAGAACCAATACAAGTTATGGGGTTAAATAAAGTGAATGCTTCATATTTTATCAGAAAATAAGGACGAAGAGAACATATTAATACTGATTAGGATTTTACAGGTGCGTCACATTTTTTTCCTACCAGTCTATCCAGAGCTTATAAGAGTTAATGTACATTATACATTCCCTTACTACAGAACAGAAAGTATCACAGGATATCAATACCAAAGTAAGAATATGGCACCCACGCATACGCGCGCGAGCACAAAAAAAAATCACAAAGAAGACTAGAAGTGAGTATTTTATCTACAAATAGGGCTTGTCTTGGGGTAAAAATAATTGATACAAGAGCGCAAAGTACCACACAAGACATATAATAAGTTTTAACAAGAAACAGAAGCAATCTTCTTCCCTATAAGCTGAAGAAATCTGGGGAGAGTGTGGAATATAATTAATAAGTGGTTCTTCACGCTAACATAAAACAGTCGTTTATTTGAAAGTGCAAATGAGGAGGTAATTTCCCTTGATAACAAGCAGCCAAAGGTCGTAGCCTTGCATTCAAATATCGCCACCACCTTATTACCAGACTTTTATGTGTTTGGTTCAGTCAGGAAGTATTCAACTCACACGTGAAATGGCATTTTTGACATATAAATTGTATACCAATCTACAACAGCTTAAGTTTTTGAAAGAATTGGTAATAAAAAAATAAGTCGATAATTGTGCACGTGTCCACCCCATAAATGAATGGCAGCCATGGTCCAAATAGTATAACTATCATAAATCTCATGCACTACACCTCCACTGTAAAAGGCCGACCTTTGAAAAGCTGATAACTTTGGCTAGGAACTTATGCATAATAAAACAGTGGCATGCCACATAAATTTACAGCCAAAAACAGAATTCAGACCTCCTTATATTATTAAAAATTGACTTGCTGGAGTGAAGTTTTAAAGAGTCCAGATGAAGTAAAATTGGTCCTGATTCATCTTCCTTATCTGGAATACAAATTATGACCAAACTCCAGTGTAGACTGCAAAAAAGAGACAAAGCAGAACACAGAGATCAGTGTGAGCTCCACAAAACAGGTTAAGGGGTCTAAGCAAAAGTCTCCCACAAGTTTTAGGAACCACTAATTTGCAGACTCGCAAGTTTTAAAAATCAATGCATCCAATGCAGGAGTGAGCTTATTTATAGATGCTTTTAGATTAATGTACACTTCGCTAAACTACTGAATGAAAATACAAGTTTTCGAGAGACCTGCCTCTCTCCCCACCTCTCTCTCTAACAATAGAAAACAACCCTACACTACCCTTCCACCTTCATTTATGTTCACTGCAATTGTATTCCAGAAGATTCCCAAATTATCCACCATGTGAATCAGTGGCTTAAATATCCCTAACTGCCCTTTTTGCTTGAACTGTCCAATTTGCCCTCGAGATCCTATCATAGAGATTGATTTCATATTTGGATAAGAAGTACCCTCAACACCAGGGATGAAACTCAGAGATGGCTCTGATCATGTCTATAACACTCATAAGCAGCAATATGATGTGTGCTTCCAAATCAATGATTCGATAGAAACTAGTAAACGTTATACTGGTAGTTCACTGCTGCCATCAACATGGCTGCATCGACTGTTTCAGTCATATAATGACTATGTACGACATCTTGACCTCGTAGAAGTGCTAAACTTCGTTCAAGAAAAAGTTAAAGAAAACTTTTGATTATAAGATCAAGATCACCACATGTCAAGCAAGAGTGATGACAAAGTATACATTTGGAGACAATTGTATATACATGTTTCAAAATTAAAACGTCCTCTGTCAAAAGTGGAGATATAATAGATGAAAACGGATAATATTGAACAGAAATTGGAGTATAGATCTCTCAAAATTCCTCATTTTTCACCTTAATTAATCAGCATATCTTTCATGCCCACGGGTAACTAAATTCAGCTCTGAAGAGCTTCAGAATTAACCATAACTTACTCTTCATGAATTGGTAGGAAAATATATGCTTTCTCAAATATATTGACGCCTTTCCACCATCTTCTGAACTTCAGAAATGAAGTCTCCAGCTCGTTCTGCATTATTGAAAGAAAAACAGTCTGAATTACTCCACGGAAAGTTAAACATTCAAATAGAGAATTGAAATGAGGATTCATCCCTGCAAATAAGCTAATCTGTATGATGAAAAAATAAGTTTCTTTAAATTCTCTATTGGATTAGAATAACAAATCCAACAACACAAGGAATCACCAACAAAATGAAAATAGTCATCTTACAAATAGAGTGAATCAATTGTCTTCCATCTCCTTTTTTAGGCCCATAACATCAACGGAACGATTCCCAAATAGAAAAAAGTTTACTTTAAACAATCACACAATAATGTGGAACATGAAAGAGAAAAGTGCAGTGAACATCCTCCTTCTCAACTAGAAGGCCATAAGGAACAACAAAATAGTGATGCACATTCAGATAATTTTTAATGCCTGCTTTTTCACCAGTTACTGAAGTATCAAGTATGAATTTGGAACTTCCAGGGGCACAAATAGTGACCCAGTTTAGTTGTAATAGAGAACTGGTGAATACACACAAAAAAATAGAGAACTGGTGAATCCAAAAAAGGTTTCAGTAGCAACGAATCGTTACCTTTCTTAGAACATCCTGTTTCAACTTCTCGTAAAAATATGTGTTAAAAAAATGATAATTGTGTCTTTCTGTGTCTGTCGAAGATGCTGGCTTCTGCAGATACCTACACATAGCGGAACCACAACTCGATTAAATGAATGGTCAAATTTCAAGGCTTTTGCCTCTCCCCATTTATTGCTTTAATCACCCAAGTGCATAAGCACATAGCATTCAAATGAAGTAGCACTAACGAAGACCTTAAGACTGACAAGATACAAATAAACATATTTTTTTATATTTTCTAACATAGATTAAACATCATCACGAATGAATTCATGCAGTGTATGCAATGCCATTTACTTTGAATAGGTGAAAGTGAATTCAGGGAATCATGTTTTAGGCTCCGTTTGGGAGCCATTCTTCTTCAAATAATACATTTTATCTTTCACATCAAGTGGGGTCCATGGAGAATGTGTGGTTGAAAAAGAAGGAAAAGTTATTGATGTGATGGAAAATATTATTTTATTGAAGAATGTGTGGTTAAAAATGAGTAGAAGAATGAGAATGAAAATTTTAATGGTTACCAAACGGAGGCTTAATCTGATTGAAGAGAGATTTATGTGAGAAAATGAAATATGAAGGCAACTCATTAAAGATAGAAACTAATACAAATAGTAGGGGATGGAAATGACTCATCCATATACCTCATTTCAAAATAATAAATTTCAACTTTCTCCCAGATTGGTTCCAATTACTAAGCAGGAATTGCAGTGGGAACATTAAGCAATGGATGTCAATGGCACAGCTACGAGAACTCACTAGCTTTCATTTATGGAAGTATAAACCCATTATCAATAGTGGTGAGACTTGGTAGTTCCAGGTTTTAATTTGGAAAAATCGAGAATTATTCAATAATGTCGAAGAAATCAATGTATCAAGCTAACAAGCCGAAATACTAATTTATTTCCAAAAGCTGTCCAATAAAGTCATTTCCTAGAAACAGATAGGATCAGAATCCCAGGACAGGCAGATAAGAGCCAATGCAGATTGAATGAGTTCAATTTTAAGTTACTTCGTTACAAACAGGAGCAAGAAAATAAGTTTCTCAATAATCATATGGCTTCTACCAAGGTTTAAAAAGGTGAAACTAAGTACTGAGACGGTTTATCTTTATGAGGCGAGATGTAAGCCTCGAGGCGGATTGATGCGTAAGCCTCACAAAAAACAAAAAATCTAAGTAAAAGAATTATAAAATAATACAAAAATACAAAACAACCAAAGTTGGAACATATAGTAAATAGGATATATAGCCATTAGCATATCGAGATATACTCCACCTAAAGAAAGAAGATGTTTAGCAAAAAAAAGCATTACAGAAGTTAGAAATCACTCCATTTGCATGAACATTTGACAATGATGTGGGGATATTGAAGAGATGTTGCAGATTAAGAAGTATGAATACATGAGTTTTAGAGTTTATACAAGTGATTGGATGAAATCGTGTGTGTTAATTATATAAATCAAAACATTTATAAAATTTATAATTTTCAGATGTGTATATGAAGCAACTAATTGCATGCAAGATTTACTGAACCCTGATAAAAAGAAGAAAAAGAAAAACATATATGATAAACTGATGAAGAAGACGATACTCTTCTTGAATTCTGACTTTTGAATTTCTGTTAAATCTGTTCCTTTTTGGTCCTCTAATTTCTGGCTGCCGTTTAGTTTTTTAGGTATTTTATTGTTTTGTTTGGGCCCAAAATGCCTTTTTAAATGAGTCATTTTCTTTTTTAAGAAGGGCCATTTCTGATTTCTTTTCATACAATTGAAAAATCAAATTTTAAATATGGCGCGCGCCTCAGATTTAGAGGCGTGAGCCTCATTTTTAGCCTCAAAAATACCGCCTCGAGGTATACTACATGTGCCTCACAGTGAGGCGCGCCTCTCACTACAGCCTTTTTAAACCATGGCTTCTACAAAATAATACTGCTTACATGAAACAAGACATTTAAGTATATTCCAGCGAAGATCATTTTAGTAGCACTACTATCATAAATCACATAGGAGAGAAAGTAGAGGGAGAATTGGGTACTTATAGATGTGTGTCTCAGTGTCTGTGTGTTGTGGAAGGGAACTCAAAATTTGGAAGCCCCTTGCTTAAAGATGATAATGATAAAATTTTAATCTGATTCCCACATTGACTTACCGAATGTAATAATTCATTATGTCTGATGACAAGTACGACTGAGGAGCTAAACATTCCATGTCCGAGTAATAGAATTCAACTGATTCAGGATCATACCTATATTTTACAAGTTCGGAAGAAAAAATAACTTAGAACTTGTAAGAAGACTTTAAAAGATGTCTGTTCAAGGTAAACGACATATCATATTCATTATAAAAATTCCAATACATATTTCACCTAGAGGAATAGTACATCTTAGTCTCTTCATGCTGAATGAATAATAAGAACAGGATCAGCACACTAAGCTTACTACAAAAGTTAAATTATGTCATTGTGATAGCATTCATACACTTTGTCAGTTTTTCTTGCTTTCTCTGGAACCTCAGGTTCCTCCTCATCCTCTAAAACGATACTCTTTCCCTGAAAAATAATGTCAGGATAGAGTGTGAAAACCATGAACAACAAATAGAAGATGATAGGACTGTAAAGAACACTGCAGCATTCTGAACTAATACACAAGAAGGAAACAATCTAAAGGGGGACCTAAAAAAGAAATGCTAAATGCATTACTATGACTCCACAGAATATGGCTGACACTTATAACTCGAGGGGACAACAGTGTCCTGCCCAGCACACTACTCGACTTGAAAATAAATAAAAAATTAGAAGAAAGCTGATACAACCCTTATGGAGGTCATTGGAATGTTATGATGCAATGAAGCGGGGTCAATAAGTCAAGGTAACAACTGATTATATTAGCTGCAAAGCAAATTACAAGAACACAATCACCGTCAAATAATATATTTGAGTTCGGAAGTTTGGTGGACAAATTTTAAGCCACCTAAATTGCATATCCTTTTCAAACACTGGAATCTGACGTTCATTCACCATTTTTAATTACTTTTTTTAATTTCATTCAAACAAGCACGTTAATGTCTAGGAATACAATATAATGGTTGACAAATCTCTCTTTTTAGACAAGCATAGAAATTTCGTTTTGGATATAGCATTTTTAGTTTACCTTCATTATGTGGGTAATTTAGTGAGACGTCTAAGAAGTTTGAGATCACCCCTATTCCAGAAAATATCAAAGGTAAAATCAATGTAAGAAAACTAATTGTAACAGACAATGATGGCATAGTGTCAAATAAATATATATATATATATAGAGAGAGAGAGAGAGATTTATTAAGGAGTGTATGGGGAACTTACATTATTGTACCTCATATTCTGTGAAGGTTGGACACAAGCAGCACTCCTGGCAAATAGAAAAAGAAAAAAGAAAGAGATCGGAATCAATTAGAGAATATCCACCATATATTACCATGTGTTATTTTGATTGGTGAAGAGTTTACAACCAAGTTCCAAAACAAGGAAAAAACATGAAAACTAAACACAATTAATTTTTCCTTCATTTTTCTGGTGTGAATAGGCCAGGAGATTTTGTTGGTGATTAAACAATTACAGATCACTAGCTAGACTTCCACGCTGACTGAATTTGGCAACATCAATAGCAAAGAGACAAGAAAACTTTTCAGACTGTTGATGTTTAGCTCTGCCCTGCTACATCAAAGATTTCTTTTGTTCAGTAATAAGATGCTTGGATTAACAATTGCAATTCTTTGGTTGGTAGCCACTCCTTACATACATTGCAGTCAATGCTGAAAGTAAGACACTCAGTCTTCTTGTCTTGAGACCCTCAGCCTACACATTTTATGCTCTGCTTATGATCCACAGACTATAGTCCATCATGGACATGAAAGGAAAGAGAAGGAAAATTGGAATTATGCAAAGAATGAAAAGAGAAACTTAAGAGACTTTTTTTACACTGGTTAGTACCTAGAAAGGGAGGTGGTTTGGCTCCTTCAACCCACTGCAATTTTCTTTGATTGTTATGTGAAAATTTTCCAATTCAGTGGAGTGCGTGAGTATAAAATAACTTTCCATGCCCATCCCATATAGCAAATAGGGTCACCATTTCCCCAAAAGAAAGATAATAATAATAAAACATTAAATCACAAGCAAGTTAATTACCAAAAGGTACAAGTTGACAATCAGCAACATAGTATCTATAAGTTGCAAAAATCAGTACTGATGGTAGCAGTATTATGGGTGATTAAAAGACTTGTGTAAAAATCGTATAGGCATTCTGGCGAAGATGTAAATAGATGAAGACAAATACATAGACATAATAGAAAGTAATACTTCTTTGTTAAACGGCCTGATAAATCATCTTCAAAATGATGAGGCGAAGGAGTTGGAGAGAGATTTCTCTTTCGTTCACCATTTGATAGGGATTGCTCAACGACTTTTACTGAAAGATGGAATGAAGCTTGAAATGGTGTTTGTCTCAAAGATAAACCACCCTTCTTTATTTGCCTGGCTGAAAACTTCCTGTCTACTCTTGTATTCTTCCTACCACATTGTATCAAAGTAGATATGTCTTTTCCAGGGGCATTGGTTGTCAAATGAGTTGTCTGTATAATCATGTGCATAAAACAATGAAAGTGACTCAAAGATTAAAGCAGCCAATACTATGAAGTAAAGTACTCAAGGAAATCATACTTTGTCATCCAAATTGCTGCAGAAACGGGAGCTGAATATGGACAGCGACGAGTGTACAGAAGATGGAGCTCGTGACCCGGTGAAATCAGGTTCACCTGCACAACACCTTAAACTTTAAACTTCTGCTCTTTGCAACAGATGTTCTAAATAAGACTGCAGGGAAGAAACAGTACGTCAAATGCATTTGACGTGCAAACCAAAGCATCATAGAGTATGCCCAATTCCTTGCTTCAAATTCAATTATCTGTATTGTTTCAAAAATTAATGAGAAAGAAAACACGTGCTTCTCTTTGAAGGATGGCAAAAATCAAAGTCAAGAATCCCAATAATTTAAGACTTGAAAGATACAATCACTGCAGTACTCATCCTTAGTGCCATGATTTAGTATTTGCATTGAACAGATTATTTTTTATACCCCGAATTAGAATTTCCAACCTAAAACAAGACCTAAATGCAAAATATTTTCAAGCATTATCAGCATTTTGAAAGACTATACATGAGAGAAGTTTCTGATACTGACTTTTAAAGAGACGTGTAAATATAGATATAATAAGCTTATAAAGCAATAATGACTTTACCAGTACAAGTTCTGTTGTTGATAGATTGTACAAGCTCCGTGCATTTTTCATCATCCTGATAAGCAAATTTATACAAAGATTACTAATTTAACACGTAAAACGCAAGTGAATAGATGGATCATGGGATCACGGTATCTGCATATGCTCCTATATTCAAAGTTGACTTCGATCTGTCTAGAATTTTTTTTCCTTATACTAGCAAAGATGCTCTCTCTCTCTCTCTCTCTCACCTAGTAAATGATGAACTAGAACGAACTTTACTTGATGAATTTAGCACAATATATACTTGCGTAACAATTGAGAGGCAATTTGAACTTCAGTGAGTAAGTCGTGACCATATTAAAGTTCGGTGAATGTTCAAACATTTTACTCCATTTTCAGTCCCTGAAGACTCATTGCACCCAATCAATGGCATTCAAGACGGACTAGCACGTAATAATTTTTTTTCTGACACTTGATAAACTGAATCCCAAACACAATGAACACCTTAATAAAAAATCCTAGATTATCTCACAGCAGAAAGGTCAACCGACATTCACCTGTCACATAACAAAAATCTTTGAATCAACCTCCATGATTACAACTCATGGGTTTTGATCGGCACATTACACAGCTAAAGATCCCCTTCAGCACAATTAGATATGGATTCAAATGCATGCATTAGTTCCCCGTACTCTCACGTTACTCATTTGCTTATTCAGGGCCAAATTAAATTCCCATAAAATTTACATTTTTCCAATTGGGGAAAATAAAATGAGGGCAAAGAAGCAAAAAAAATCATACCCTACGACTTTTTCTGCTCTGCAACTCAGCTTCGTGGCGCATTATATTCACTCGCAACTTTTCGCCACCGTCGGATAAATTTTTGCCCAACGTTTTTAAGGTGCCTTTCATCCTTGCAATAGAGGCGCTCAGGTCTTGATCAGACCACATCCGGAAGTGCAGATCAAGCGGTGATTCCTCTTCTCCTCCACCGTCCACTGCCGCCGAAGGCTTCGGTTTCTCGGCCGACTCTTCCGCAGCCAGCTGAGGCTCGTTCTCAGCGTCCTTGTTACCGGCCGGGAGTGGGTCATCACCGTCCGGGCCCGTTTCTGCCTTCGTCTCTCTCTCTTCTCCCCCTTCCATGCATGTACATGTGTACCTATGGGTAGCTTGTAGCAGGTCTGAAGCCTCTTCTTTGTGAAAATCAACGCTATGTAGGACTGTGACTGAGTGACTCTAGTGAAAGGAGGGTTGTAGTGTGAATGAAAGAAGTAATTTTTATGGGCTAATTATATGAATGGTCACCGAAGTTTAATCCGAGCTACAACTTAGCCCCTGTTTGATTCACTTTACTTTAATTTCATTTATTTTTCATACTTATTTTCAACCACATGTTCATACGATAAAATATTCTACACGTAAATTCAAATTTTTTTCTACTTTTTAACCATTCATTCTCCCAAAAATACTATTCAAAATATTTTTTTTTTAAATTAAAGATCACCAAACAGAGGCTTAATAATTGTACTTTAAAAATATATCATATTGGTCATTCAACTACTCTTTGTATTATTAATCAATAACTCTTCTCAACGCGGCTAGTCCAACCTGATGGAAATTCCCACGTGGATTACGAAATTCGAACTTGGCCAAATTTTACTGTTAACCATTGCCAAGTCAGCAAGTCACATTTTCGAAATGCAATTTTAACCCATCAAAATGAAGACTTAGTGGCGTGGAATTGGAATTTCGAAAATGTGACTTGCTAACTTGACAATGGTTAACTGTAAAATTTGGCCACGTGTGAATTTTCGTCTGATTGGATTAACAGCGTTAAGATGAGTGATTGATGGGTAACATGGAAAATAATTGTATAACCAATGAGATGTATTTTAAAGTACATTTATTAAGCAGTAACTCAGGCTAAACTTCAGTACCATGCATATAATTAACCATAATTTTTAAGGGTAATATTATTTAACATCACTAATGTTTAACATCAATTTAGATGGCAGAACTAGTGACATTAAATTATAGATTCAATTAAATGAATCAAATAAGTTTACTTTTGATTGAACATATCGCATAATATTATATAAACTGGTGTTCTAACATCACTGGTGCTATATAACATTATTCAATTTTTAACGGATTGCGGCTATGGTCCTCAAATTTTACTCCTTGCCATGTTAGGTAGAGATTTTTTTTTTTAACTAGGTGCAAGCAACGTGCAATGCACGTTTGCCTAGTTTATATTTAATAGTTTTGTTTAATAATTAATTTGTTATTAATAAAGATGTAATTTTTTTGGTTAATTAAATAATTAATGATGTAATGTTTATGTAATTGTTAAATAATTAGATGTGTGATTTTGATGTTGTGATGTAAGTTGGTGAGATCGAAGGAAATAAGTAAAAGTTCACAAATTTGGAGAAATAGCTAAATTGTAAGGGATCCAAAGTTCGGGGACTAAAATATAAATATTTAAAAGTTGTTCCGAACCTCACGATGAAGATTTGAGAGTGCTCGGAGTCAATTGGATAAAGGAAGACGTCAATGGAATCAAATTTAGTCAAAAGATGATCACAAATCAATTTCCAACCGAAAAGTTATGCTCCGATGTTTTAGTCTCATATTGAGACCTATTTTTGGCATAGAAAGTGATCGAATTGGAGAATGATATCTGAATCAAAGTTGTAGCCAGATGAGTTAGCTTTCCAACGCATTTTGAATCTCCTCAATCGGATATCGGAATACAAAGTTATGATAAAAATACTGAAAGAATGTGCAACGGCCTGTTTAAAACAAGAAATTCCGTTACATAGTCCGTTAAAACAACAAATTCCGTTAGTTTTTCCGTTAAAAACAAGAAATTCCGTTACATAGCCACTTTTAATATATAGAAGATAATAGATTTTGTGACATAATTTTTTCGGAGAATGTTGTTTTATTGAAAAAAAATGTATAACTAAAATAAATTTGAGAAAAAAAAAAAAGAATTTTAGATAGATTATTAGTCATATATTACAATTGCTAACCAACCACTTATTGAACACACATGAATCAATTCTCGTCAAGTATAATATTTAATTTATTATGCATTTAATCTTCATTATTTTTAAAATAAATTTTTCTCTCTTATTTTCAACCACACATTTTTTAATAAAATAATATTACACGCAAATTTAAATTTTTTCTTATTTTTTAACATCACATTCTTCGTCAAAATTCTATTCAAAAATTCATTCGAGCAAATAATAAGGCTCAAACAGGCTCTATATTGATAACAATTGTCCTTCGTTAAATTAATCCTACAATTTTTTGTTTAATTTTTACTCGAAACCCAAGGAGATTTAAGGATATTCAAATTGGATTAAAATAAATGAGTGTTTGAAAAAAAAAATCATATTCTATGCAAGTCGGGACTTCGTCAAGTTGACGTAGTAGAAAAAAAATAGACAATATCAGATTACTTCGTCAAGTCAAGCGTAATTAGTCTCTCAATTAATTCGTAATTAGTACGTTTTAAATTTGATTGCGGAATTGGCAGAATTTGGTCCGAACTCAAAGCACCTTAGCGGGATCTAGGACTGGTGGCGATTAGTAATAGGTTTGGTAGAGGTGGGTGGTGGTGGTTGGAGTTGGGAGAAGATGCTGGTGGTGTCACGGTGGAGACGGTGGATGTGGTGGTCGAAGGATTGGGAAGAAGATGCATTACAAAAAGTGAAAATTACACAAATCCCTACTTTAAGAGTGTGTTTGGTAAAGATTTTTAGGGGAAGAATTGATTTTTGAATAGTGATATGATGAGAAATGTGTGGTTGAAAAAGAAGAAAAAAGTATTGATGTGATGGAAAATATTATTTTATTGAAGAATGTGTGGTTGAAAATGAGAATTGATTTACTGTAGAAAATGAGAATCTGTACCAAACAGGCCCTAAGTATTCAACATTCTAAAATCAAGTTGCAAGTTTAATATTTCAAAAATCAGATGTTTTAATTAATATATTATTATTAAATAAATATATTATTAAATTCAATTAATTTAGAAATCAACCCTACCTACGTCCCTCCACCCACCTCATTTCCCCCAAACCCAGTTCTCTCTCTACCTCTCTTCTCTCTCGCTGCTCTCCTTCTCTCTACAAATCTCATCCTCTCTACAACTCCACCTCTCTCTCTCTCTCTCTCCTCTCTCTCTGTTCTCCCTCCTTGGCATCGTCGGCGACCCATTCATCTTCGGCAACCAGCGACGAAGGAGATGCGCCTGCCGACATCGTGAGAAACGGAGACGCTGCAATCCTTTGGCTTTCTTTCCGATCTGGCTGAAGCTGAGCTGTAATCTGATCGGCACGCTTCATCACCTCATTGGCTAGCTCCAGCGACTTCTTCGACGCCGCTTTGACGCCTCCAGCTCCTGTGATTGCTTTGCGACTTCCTTCGCGAAGCTTCGAGCTCTTCGCCAGAAATCCAGCACCGCGTGGAGTGGGCTGCGGGTGCGGGTGGCGGTGGCGGTGGCAGTGTGGTGCCGAATTTTTAGTTTTTTTTCCGATTGTGGTTTTCAAATCGTGAGGTGGTGGCGGTGTGGCGGCAAGGTGGTCCTGGATTTTTATTTTTATTTTTCTGTTTGTGATCTCGAAATAATTCGTGACCTATAAGATTTTTAATTTGTGACCTACAAAATTTTTGATCTGTGACCGATAAACAAATTGTGACCTATAAAATTTTTGAGTTATGATCGTAAAATAATTTGTGACGTAAAAAATTATGTTTTGTAACCGAAAAAAAAATATGTGACTAACTAAATTGTGAATCTGCAACCATATTATATAAATCTGTTACAGTCATCGGAATAGTCGTTGAAATCGAAGCAGTCATCGAAAAAGTCGTCGGAGAAGAGTGGTCGTCGGAATAGTCTCCGGAGCAGTAGGGGTGGTAGAGGTGGGGTGGGGTGGTTAATTATATTATATTAGAATTAAATATTTAATAAATTTATTTAATAATTTATTAATTCATAAATAAAAATTAAAAAAAAAATTGATTTTTGAAATTTAAAAATTGGTGTTTTCTTATTTTTGAAATGGAACATACTTAATATCTTAGAAATGAAATTTTCCCTTACAAAAATATAATTTGAAACCCATTTATGCAAATCTTTGAAAAACTAAGGAGTTGTTCTCTTTATATTTCAGTTTTGTGTTTTTAATTTTGAATTCATTTTGAATTTTATGTTTTAAGTGTCCATTTTAAGATTATTGAAAATGTGTTCTTTTTGACATTTTGAAAAATTGTTTTAAAAAAAAAAATGAAAAACCCGTTTACTTTCTCCTCCCCCTCTCTCTCGTCTCTCTATCTCAAGTGATTGAAAACATTCAAAACGCATTTTGAAAATTTTGACTTGATTATAACTGAAAACACTCATAACCACGAATTTGCCATTGGGTTTTCTTTGTAAATTTTTAACTTGTTTTCAAAAATGCGTTTTCTAAAATAGGAAAGAGAACGCGTTTTCACATTTTTGAATTATTGAAAACAGAAAACAACTTGAAAACAACAAAGAGAACATGCCATCAGCGTCTGTTCTCTTTATTGTTTTCAAGTCATTTTCAGTTTTCGAAAACACTAAAAACATGTTTACTTACATATTTTCATAAACGAATTTTAAAAAACGAGTTTAAAATTTACAAAGAAAATGGAAAACGTCAAAAAAAAATCGCTTTGACTGTTTTCAGTTAAAAGCAAGCCAAAACTTCATTTTTTTTTATTTTTGAAAACAATTTTACAAAATAACAAAAAAAAAACCGTGTTTTCAGCAATCGCAAAATGGACACTCAAAACACAAAATTCAAAAGTAAAAATTCAAACACGAAAAGAACGGCCACTAATGCTCCACGTGAAATGGGACATGTAGGGGTGTAAGCGGTCCGATTTTTGCGATTTTTGACAAATTTTCAAACCAAACCGTTTCAACCGGTTTGAGAAAAACTCAAACCTAAACTAAACCGTTTTGATTGGTTTGAAAAAAACTCAAACCTAAACCTAACGGTTTAGCCCGGTTTTAAACCGCTGGTTTCGCGTATTATTTTTTTCCTATCTAGTATCTACTTTTATGCTATTAATTCAATATATATTTATATCTTACTAGAAATAAATTTAAAACAAACTAAATATATTTACTATAAATTTAAATACCAACAAAATAAAAGTAAAATCACAATAAACTAAAGCATAGTTTTTTATTCGCCCTTTTGACGTTTTAGGATTATACATTACGATAAAGATACAATACAAGTCCAATAAAATAAATATAATGTCCAAAAAAATAATAATGTCCATTTTTAACTAGCAAAAGGAATAAACGAATTAATTTTGTCACAGAACTCAAGAAATATCAAATTTTGTCACAGAACTAGCAAAATGAAGAAACATTCACATACTCAAAAAGCCACAGAACTCATGATCAATTTTGTCATTCACAAAAAAAAATTTAATTAGCAAATTGGAAAAAAAAAAAAAAAAGAATTAAGACACAGATCCATCTAATAATGACTTCAAAAAGACAAGTTGCAAATATTTTTTCTCCCTCATTCCACTATATATACCCACCTTCATCTTCTGCAATTTAACACGGAATTATACATATTCTTTCATATGTAAACAAAAGTCTTTTGCGTACCTGATAGCCCGAATTTCAATTTTAAGCCTTACTCATGATCAATAAATATGTAAACAAATTTCAACTAGAAAGTGACAAAATTTCAATTTTAAGCTTTACTCACGATCAAATAAATATGCAAGAACCTGAAATAGTCTAATAATACAGGCGAACGACACTACCGGCGACTGAGAGGTTCGAGATTTCGAGGGCGTTGACGATTTGGGGGAAACCAGGAGGCGCCACGGGGAGCGAGGCTACGACCAGCGAGTTGCGAGTGAGAGAAATGGAAATTGGAAGATTATGGTTGTGACTTGTGAGTATATGGACTTGTGTTGAGCTGTTTAGTGCTACTTCTTTCAAATTTGGGCCTTTTTTTTATATATAATTAGGCTTGAGCGGGTCGTAAATCTTAATAATTAATAGGAAATTAGAAATTGACAAAAATACCTACAAAATGACAAAATTATTCAATTTTACAAAATTGAAATTTTGGATAAATTTTCAAAAAAAATCAATTTTTTATTTTATATATTTTTCGCCAATCCGGTTTGGTTTCAAACCATAATTAAAATTTTCAAACCTAAACCAAACCATTTTTGACCGGTTTGATTTGGTTCAAAACCATTTCGTTGACGGGTCCACGTGGCACCAAATCGTCGGTTTCGAAATTGCGGTTTCGATTTGGTTTTCCGATTTGACGATTTTTGCTTACAGTCCTAGATTGACTGCAATTTCCTTTTTCTAATAATTGTAAAATCCCAAATTGGCAGGTACTCAAAATATAAAAATAATTTTAAAAAAAGAGAGATAATAATGATAAAAAGTTTGATGTTTCAAAGTAAAAACTTGAAATTTGTCAAAATACTGTAGGACGAGTTTGCATTTCTTGTCTGTCCTTGTTAATCTTTGATAAATTGCTGGAAAATCTCGAGAGAATTGGAGTCTAAAAGTTGAACATCAAATTGAAGAACAAAAAGGAAACATAAGCAAATGGAGGCTTGAAAAGCATATACGTTACACTCATCTAAGATCTACGGTTACGGTTAGAGATTACTTTCGGCTTGACTCCAACAAGTAGCTTTAACGAACATGACGAGCCTTTTATGAATTTGTACAAAGTAAAATGGAAAACTCACAAAAAGAACTTGAACAGTTAATTTCTAGAAATCGAGATTTAATTTATATAGATTCTTCATGCTCAAGCATGATCACAACCCTTCAAAAGGTCAGTGTCTCATCAGAAAAAGGTGAAAGTTTCCCCCAAGAAATGCACAACAGAAAATCAGATTTGGTGCTGGTTGGCTTAGACAGGCATGCATTTAGATCCCAATGTAAAGGAAAAAAAGCAACTTTTGAATACCAAAAAAACATTAAGAGATTCTCAACTGCTGTAAAGACGGATAAAAATAAGACATATATATAAATACATACACATGTTTGTATGTATAGACATTCTTAACACTATAACTACAGCTGCTAAGGCTTTTCTATCCACAAACATCAGTTTCATCTGTGATTTGTATGGTGCTGTAGATTGTCCATCATGAAAATGCTCCATTGTACATGAGCTCAAAAACATAGATAGAAACCGGAGTTTGTTTGAGCCAATATCAAACATCGAGAACATGGCAGCAAAACAGCCCTATGTGGAGAAAAATTTCTCGTTTTTATTAGAAAGTCCCAGAATATAAAAGCTAACCTTTAGGCAGATACTAGCAAAATTTACTTCTATTTCTCAAGCACTTGACTCTTTTCTCTTCTTGATTGTTCTACTCCTGGTGATTCTTGGATTTTCAATAGCATTTGAACTGGGTTGCATTGATGGACTGTTGGGCCTTGGAATTGAATCACGAGCTGTTTCATTACCTGCTATGCAATCTGGCATTGGAATATCTGTTGCACTTTCAGAAGAAGGTTTTTCATAAAAAATGGCAGAATCGAGCGCATATATGCGTAGAGCAAGGCCAGAGACTGTGGAGGTCTTAGCGGCAGTAGAAGGAGACGACCAAAACCACCAATTATTTTTCAAGTACTCACTTTTAATAGTGTCCTCAAGTGCAATTGACGCTAAAATCATCTGAAAAGAACAGGAAAAAGAGATAAATTTCTATAAGCTCCACAAAGAAGGGGCAAAAGTAAATAGAAAAACTAAAGAGATTTTAAATTACTGGAAGAATGTAATCATTTGCAGGGAAGTGCATGTTTGGCAAAGCTTAAATAAAGTTGGTAGAACATACTCCCTCTGTCCCAAAAAGATAGTCATTTATAGATCAAGAAAATTTAGTTAATATAATTGAAATATCATTTTCCCTATTATACTCCTATATTAACGTAATTAATATTCAAGGTAATTAAATTATGTATGCTATATTGGGTTAATTTCACAAACAGTCACTGAAGTTACCTGAAAATCACAAAACGGTCACTGAAGTTTAAAACTTGCAGAAACGGTCACTGAAATTTAAATTTCTTTCACAAACGGTCACTGAATTTTCAAATTTTTGGGCAAGTTTTGCGGCGATTTTTCGGCAACTTCCGACCACCAAGATCGCCGAATTTGGATACCGTTGGAAAGCCCACAATGTCCTCTTCAATTACCACCAAAAATCTCCCCATAACTCCAAGGGATTCGGCCGAAATATACCCACGAAGTCGGCTACCGAAAAATCTGAAAATCTGCCCAGATTTTCAGATTTTTTGGGCGAGTTTGCGGCAATTTTCCGGCAACTTCCGACCACCAATACCGCCGTTTCGAATACCGTGGGTAGCTGACTTCGTGGGTTTATTCCAGCCGAATCCGTGAGTTATGGGGAGATTTTTCGTGGTAATTGAAGATGACATTGTGGGCTTTCCAACGGTATTCAAAACTGGCGGTATTGGTGGTCGGAAGTTGCCGAAAAATTGCCGCAAACTCTCCCAAAAAATCTGAAAATCTGGGCAGATTTTCAGATTTTTCGGTAGCCGATTTCGTGAGTGTACGATTTCGTGAGTGTATGCCGGCCGAATTCCTTGGAGTTATAGGGAGATTTTTGGTGGTAATTGAAGAGGACATTGTGAGCTTTCCAACGGTATCCAAATCCGGCGGTCTTGGTGGTCGGAAGTTGTCGAAAAATCGCCGCAAAACTTGCCCAAAAAATTTGAAAATTCAATGGCCGTTTGTGAAAGAAATTTGAACTTCAGTGACCCTTTTTACAAGTTTTAAACTTCAGCGATCGTTTTGTGATTTTCAGGTAACTTGAAGGACCATTTGTAAAATTAACCCATGCTATATTCAAGGTAGTTAAACTATTCTTTGGAATTAGTTACTGTTTAATGCAAGAATCAAGGTAATTAATATTTCAAAGTCATCTAATACAAATACAAATAAATAAATGTCATGGAAGATTGAATTTTTTTTTTTTTTTTTTGGTTTTTAATTTATAGGTACAACTCCAATTGAATAATGGAGTGGTTTATATTTGTGATAACAAAGCATATTAAATAAGGGCATATTAGGAAACTAACATATTAATTACACTCTAAAATAAGAAACGAGACCATAATTTGGGACGGACGAAAAAGGAAAACGAGACTCTTTATGGGACGAAGGGAATACTTTTTATTTACACATTTTGTAGAACTCACAATTAACTACACACATTATATGCAAATTCAGTATGACCATAACTTATAAGCACTTAAAAGCAATACCAAACATGCTAAAAGTTTGCCGATCACTGTAGTCCACACAGAGAAGAAATTTACCTAGAATCATTTTTTTCATAATATAATACTATAAAACGGACTTAACAGCAGATAATCTCACGAGTAATAACTGCTATCCATAAATCTCAAGTACAAGACAAACACCACCAAAACTCGAATAACTAATCTACTTTACACTACTTGACTAATCCACCAGTCTAAAGATTAATTAAATTAAGGATAAAATACATAGTTTTCATTGCATCTTATGCCTCAAAAGAAGATACATCATTAGTATATAGTTTTCATCTCCACTTGGGTATTTGATTTGCACTAAAATTGAAAAGGCCAGCATTAGAAATGCAAAGGGGCACACCACAACACTTCACAGAAATATATTACTGTATACTTTCTACACAAACAAAATCCATTCAAAATAAAGAAATGCTCAAAAAGGTTTAATAGCCATAGTGTGAAAGGTCTGACTAACCTGATAAATGGTTTCAGCTGATTTAACAAATGCACGCCATGCACATCTCCTGTCTAGATCTGACCTCGACGCCCTTAAAGCCTCTTCAGGTAGAGCAGCGTCCATATCGAGCAAGTTGATTTTTAGACACCTTAAAATTTCAGAAGCTTTGCCTCCTAAAGGTTTTCTTGAGGCTTCAGGAGCTATACTGCCCTTGGATACTGATACGACCCCAAATGCTGGCCTTTTAACCTTTATAGATGAACCTTCATCCTTCTCATTAACAAATACTGATTTCACCCTTGCAACTTTAGAACCCTCACCCAAGTCATTTTTAGCACTTCTTGCTAAGCTAATTGATTTCTTACTGTTCTTCATACAATCCATAATGCCAGGTTTGTTACCCGATCTTTGCAGCCAACTTCCGAAATCTGCTGGCCTTTTTTTTGAACTAACTTCATTTCCCTTAGCGGGGACTAATCTTAGAGCAGGATCACCAAGATAAGAAGACTCGATTGGTAGAAAGGATGGTTTGCCCCCTGAACCAATCAATCCTATGTCCTTAACTAATTCCTTGAGTGAGTTTTGAGTGTTGAACCTAGCTTTAATCTCCTCAAAATTAAATGGACACTCGAGTTTATTAAGATGATCAACAGGACGAGATCCATCATAGTGTCCCTCACTCGCAGAGTTTTGAACAGTCATATTACCAGAAAAATTGTCCTGTGGCATTACATTCTTCATCTTCTTGCGCTTTAAGGAATCTTCAGTACTCTGGCCTCTCTTCAAGTCAAAGGCCCGTGTTTTGCACTTTTCCACAGAATGCTTTCTCGACTCCTCGCTGGTTGCAAAACTTTGGTGACAAGAGAGGCAATGCTCTCTAGAAGGCCACAATAACTCAAGGCATTCACATCTACACATTTTGTCCAGACGGACTCCAGGAGTGAGATTTGTATGGACATCAATGGTCTCTAAGCAAGGACCAAATTTCATTTTTAAAGCAGCCATAGCCTTTGTAGCTGGAAAATCAGCAGGTAAAGCTATTCTTCTGAAAATGCTTGATTCTCCCCTGTTAAGGACATGCTTTTCAGCATAATTTGAGTATTCGAACTCATTATTTTGCCACTGTACAATAGCCTCTTTCAATTTTCTCTCACTCATTTTATCTTCCCTCAGCCATCCAACTAATTTTTCAATTTCACCGTGAGATTCATAAGACATCCATGTCGCAGAATCAGGAATGTCACCGAACTCCTCAGGAGATCTCTTTTTGGAAGCCAAGCTCCCGTTAGCTACTATACATGAACGAGTTCCAGGCCAGGAAAATCCCCAGTAAACTCTGCCATTAGAATCTCGTCCCAAGAAATGCTTTCGAAGAGATCCTTTAAGAAGTTCCAATTCTATAGAAGCAATTGAGCCCTGCAAACGAGAAATATCATTCTTTTGGACACTTGTCTGTTGCTGAGCAGACATGGGTAGCTCATTTTTCAGACTTAAATGTGCATCACGATCGTCATTTTGAGTGTGCTCGCTTCGAGGCTGTTGATACTGCAAATGGTGGCTTAATGCACCAGGATCTTTTATAATTTGATCACTACGGATAGTAGAATTCGTTTCCAAAATGCTTCTTGAAGGAGGCCAACTAGGCTGGTTGCTGTAATCACTCTGTCCATGAACATTTGGGACATTTTCCTGCTGCATGAAACCACCAGAGGACGAGATATGGCTGCCTATTTCGGATGGTTTTTCCATGTAATTTTCATTACCAACCACAGAAGTCAATGCCTCTGACTCCAAATCTCCACACCCGTTGCCTATACTAGTGTTTACTTTCTCAGTATTTGCAGCCGACATTTCTTCCTTAGATTTCAGCAATTTCCATTCAGAGGTGAGGGAACGCAGTTTCTGAAGCAACTCAGTGTTCCGAGAGGCACACTGATCTATATGGTCATGAATGGTAGCAGAATTCAATGCCTCATCAAACAAGAATTTCATCAAGAAAATTCTCTGCATCAGGGAGAATAGTATATTAGGATAAACTCATGGATCATCACTTATTCCATCAATAAATGGAGTAATTTAAGGGGAAAAAAAGAATTTTTTTCTACTTTGTTGGTAATTATTTGGAGTCCAGACAAACTTTTTTTATATCATACTACAAACCCACGAGTAAAAAATTTGATGTAACAAGACAAAACCAAACTAGTGCAATGGAAAAATCCAACACGGGTTATAAAACAGAAGATCAATAAAATCCAGGTTTGGACTAAAGAAATGCTAAGTGTGTGAAGTTTCCAGGATCATAAAAAGCTGGCTAACATAAGATCAGCTGTAGTGCTTGAATAATTTAATGGCTCTTTATCACAAACTCATTTTGAGCAACGATAAGAATACTACTCAGCTATAAGAAAATCCAAGCTTAACATTGTACACATGATTAAAAAAACACAAAATTTGAAGGACCGACCTCCTCCACTGAAAAGTCCCAATATTCTCTTATCGTCATCAGGTTTGCTAATTGAGCCAACTTTTCCAAAAACTTATGTGTGAATTCTCCATGATGTCTTCTTTTACGAAATTGGTTAACAACTGAACCATAGCCTACTGTCCAAGAAGTAGATTGACCAGCAACACAAGAAGGGCAATACCAGTTCCCTTCAGGAATTCTTAGAAGTGGAGGGTTCAAGCAATATCTGTGATACTCGGAGTCACATCTATCACATAGTAGAACGTTGTCATCATCTTTATCCATGCCACACACCTTGCAGATTCCCTCGTCCCAAGGAGCTCTAGGAAGTGAGATCTCACTTACTTGGGCAAGCAAGTCATCTCTCTCCTTTATAGCATCACCACTTGAACCTTTGACATTGTCAAACTCCGCAATTTTGTGGACTAGGGCAAGAACCTGGGGAAGAACATGTTAAGCCAAGGAAAGGAACATCTTGATCCAAGCATTTTCAAAGTATCAATGCAGTCGATGGCAATAAAGCAGAAAACAAAAATTAAGCATGGCTTATCTCTTACAAAGATCAGACATCTGTTCAAAAGTCTACACCAAATTGCACGACGTAACATCAGAAAAGGTATATTTCCACGTATCATTATCTTTTGAATAATCAGGGATAAATAATTTTTGCTTAAGATGGCTATGATAAATTTTATTCAGCTTAGTTTTACTCAGTCACTGAAAAAGTGTAGCAGGGGTCCAGACAAGATTTTTCAGAAATTTCATTTCTTTCTGTCGGCGTTAGTTGGGAAGGAGGTTGTGACGATTCAGCGCTGTCTTTTGTCTCCTTGTTCATCAAAGTCATGTCGCAAGAGAATACAATCAATAAACCATAATAGTCTTAATCTTCTGACAGCAAGGCAGGTTGCACCAGTCAAATATGCCTTTGTTTGAGCCCTATTTTTTGGGGAAAATGAGTTTTGTAATAGTATTTTTTTTTTTTGACAATGGAGCTCAAACAGGGGCATCTGTTCTATGAGTTGCGAGCATTATCAAGATGGCAAAGTTCAAAATGTAAACTGTAATGGCAAAGTTATTTATCCTGAAGACATGCGTAGAAAAACTTCTTCAAAATGGAAATGAGCTGTCATCATAGCATAAAGCATGCATAATAATGCTTGGATATCAAGTATCAAAAACTAACATAAGAAAAATAAACAAAATATTATTGACGAACCTCTTTCTCGTATAAATCTTCAAATTTTTGGGACAAACTATCAACCAAGTCACTCAAATCAGATCGTTCCCCATATGCAGTTCGTATGTTATGCCAAACCTAACAGAAATACACGAGTTAGAAAAACTGGCATTTCATTGGAAGGCTGAAGGCTTGTGATTTGTGAATTACGGCTTCATGAATCAAAGAGATACAACAAAACATAGAGTTGTCATAGAAATATGAATGTGGGAATGATATCAATTGTTTACTTTCCACTGAAATAGATCAAAGAGAGAGAAATTAGACAATCTGGAAAGTGGCATAAGTAGAATAAATGCACAAGTGTGACATAAACATAACTTGACTAAGGACTAACTAACACAACTTGCTAGACCTTGACTACAACAAAAATGAATCTTAAAGGTGATCTTTAGGATAGTGAATGTACAGATTTTAAAATTAAAACAGTTGCACCCAAGGAACCCTATCAGGGTTAACTGATATCAATAATTTTCTAGCAAAAATATCTACGTGGATAGGAAAAATAAACCTAGTGAGTTGTAAAAAAACAAATTAACTACTACTAAATGTACTATCACATTCTAATTCACGACGACCTGATGAAAATTGGACCTTAAAATCAACTTAAGGTTCCTAGACCATAATTGAACTGCAGTCTCAAGAAAATTTAAGGAACGCGACAACATAATGGCAACAAACAAAGCAGTGATTCAAGAAGGTATGCATATCGGCAGATCGCAGTTCAAGTGCAAACAAATCCAAGAGGACCAATAGGTTCTATAAAAGAGATTACAATTTCTTATTTCTGCTAATGTAGCAAAAGACTATGGGTTGAGCATTGTGGGGAAAACTAAGCCAGTTAAAGAAAATGTACCTGCCGAACATCATCAATAAATGCTTCATGTGATCCACAGTAAGACCCAAAAGCCAATCTAAGATCAATAGTCCTGAAGTCTAGGGGACGAGACACCATTGCAGGATAGCCAAGAAGTCCCTCATCATCATCATCAGGATTCAGAAATGTTTTTCCCAAGAGATTGCAGAAGACTTCATCTTCATCTGCAGCAGCAGCACAGCGTAGCACAATGCGACATTGTTTCATGATCAGATCAGACAAACTAGTCGTACTCTTCACCTTTTCTTTCTTCTCAGGCTTCTGCTGCAGAATTCCACTGCCAACATTGTCCAGAACTGAGATAACTGCTCTCTGTATTCAATCCACAGAGACAAGATTTAAGTAAAGCTTATCTTTATTACATGCGTACTCAGATGGTAAGATCTGGATTTTGCAAAGGCACGAACAACTAGTTCATTTTTAAATGTAAGCTTGATAGATTAGGTAAGAAGAGCACCTTAGTTGGCCCTGAAGCATTACCCTTATACACTTCTTTACTGATAGACTGCTCCAATCTTATCTTAGCCCATTCAGGTGGATTTCTCTCTAAAGCTTCATTTACACACCTTCTAATCCGGGCTCCCACATTTGTGGGTAACTTTCTCACAGGTTCCAGAACTCGTACCCATTCAGGGATTGTGCCGTCATTCAACTCAATCATTTTAGAAGCACCATCTGGATCAGTCTCTTTCTCATATATGCTAATAACCTCACTTTCACTCTTCAATGATCCAAATATTTGCTTCATAGTGTCTCCAAGAATCTGTGAATCTCATACATTACATCATATTAGTCAACAAGTCATTTACAGCCTGAGGGGTAAGTGAAAAAGAATAATTTTTTTTTAAAGGTAATCAAGTATTTTATTAATCAATGCATAATACACAGGAAAAGTATTATCAATTTAAATCAGAAAGTAACAACATGAAATTAGGCAGCCCATCTATTATGCCTAGTAGCCGCAACATTAAACCAAGTATACAATGTGAAATAAAACAATTCCCTAATATGCTCTATTGTTCGCAACAAAACCAACATCTTTCATGGATAGTTACAATGGCATCTGATTCAGACCTTAAAATGCATCAAATGACCAATAAATGTGGATTTTATTTCCAGACAAGTACGAAATTAACTTGACAAAAGTTACATCACTGACTACCCTCTCTCCAACTATAGCGGAGACTGGCTAAGCCATAGCACTGATTCTATTCAAATGCAGGGTCTATAGAAGAGGTTCTGGTTATTTCCTAGCAAGTGAGCACGTCGACAAGAACCAAAGATCATCATGTAACAATTAAGGAACAAAAGAAAGTCATTTTGTGAGACTATAAGGAAAAGGATGATGCATGCATGGAAACTGAAATATAGCTGAAGTCAACAGCACTGTTTATATGAATTAACCATAAGATGTGAATGAATGATCTCTACTCATAATTTTCCGAAATTTTCAGTTTTCCAAAAGTGCGATGAGAACTGCATATATTATAGAATCAAAGATATTAGCCTGTCATAACCTGATACGCTTATTATTACAGAAATTTATACAAAGAACAGTGAGTTATCCTGAAGTGAACAATCTCATACCAAGAGGTATTATAATATGCCTTTTTCTTTCATTCCCAATATGCTTTCTGAGCATGGTCTCGAAATTACTTCCATTTAAGACCAAAAATTATTAGATGCAGTCATATACCATAGATCTTGAAACATATACCTCCAATTATGTGATGAAGGTAATTAAAAATGAATGGAAGTAGCACCAATATAGTTTATTTTCACTCTTCTATCTGTCATGAATTTTGGCTTCAAACCATAAGATTGACAAAAAGAACTGTGAGTAAATCCTACCACTGCATCTGCCTCCAATCCTTCCATGCCTGTAAAAGACCCACAAAGTGTCCCACCATCACCTTGTAAGCAATGGAAAACTTTCCCGCTCTCACGGCTAGCAATCTCTGCAGAATCAAGATTACCATCCATGGACAACACAGCCAAAATGTATCTACGGGCAATTTCAGGCCAAGTAAGTGCATTGACTGGAAGAGCGTCAAGCTTCAATTTTGTCGAAGCAGCCAAACCATCCGAATCTTTCTTCCTGCCTCGTCTTGATTTAGATTCTCCAGAATCAAACTTGGAACTTACATATAGTACGACTTTTGACAACAATGCACTAGAAAGCAGTTTCAGAAGTGAGACATGAGTCTTAGCCAGAATCTGACCAGTACATCTGCTAAGACAAGCAACTCTGCCTTGAGAGACCTCCCCGTCTCTTAGATAGGGGGTGGCATCTCCAGTGTCCTGAGTTTCATTTCCAGAATTTTCTAGCTGATAAAGACTGTCTAACCATGGGTTTATGAGTTCTGATTCAAGTTCCTGAAAAGAAAATGGATCTCCAGTCCCCAAAACTTCTATGAAATGCCACGAGAGTTCCCAAACCTGATACAATATAGAATTAATAAGCATAGAACCTGCAAACTATTTTATTAAAATAATTGAACTACTTCATGGTACCTGCAGAGCGTCACCCATTAAATATGCAGGAAGCCTTGAGCTAAGTGGCTTGCCTGGAGGACAATGATCCAGCATCGCCTTGTCTTCTGAATAATCTAATTGCAATTTAGGTCTCTTCGAACTTCCAACGGAACAGACTGATTCCCTCTCACCTAGTGTGTCACTCTTCTTTTTAGCCTGGAGGAATCCACTCCCAACCGTTTGTAGGTTTGAAATATGCTTTCTATCGTTCAAAGTTACATATCCTGAACATGCAGGAAATCCAGGAAGCAGTTCTATGATTTCCTGAACAAATTCTGCATCCAGTCCAAACCTATCCTGTTTTAACCACGTCATCAGCATTCCACAAGCTGTATTTAACTCATTATCACTCCGAATTGATTGCGGGATCTGGATAGGGCCAGCCAAAGAAGAAAATTTGGACAATGAATCGATGTTCTCCAAATATTGAGTATCTGTACCATCTGCATCATGACTACAAAAAAACTGAACTGCGCCATTTTGTTTATATTTCTCCTTATAAGCACGGAGAAAAGAATCGGAGACCATTTCCCAAACAGATGATGAAGATATTCCCTCCACTTGGAATTCTCCAATGACATCTTTGAGTCCTGAGATGGAAATTGCTAAATTTCCAGACATCTGAGGAAGGCGTTCTAGCTCCAACATTGAAAAATTCGCTTCTTGGGAATGACAAAATTCATTTGCTCTATTTGAAGTTGAAGTTTCATAATTTAAACATGGAGGGACATCTTCATTTAGCATCATTTGTATAAAAGTACTTTCATCATCGATCGCCTGGTATATGGCCGGATCATCTTTCTTCATTTTGTCTTCCCCTTCACAAGAACCAAGTTTCGGCCTTGAGAGGATAGTTGAACCGATTGGGATGTACTGTGTGGTGCAAGGATATCTATGAACCTTAAAAATTGGGCCAGACTCACCTCCATCTGCTACCTCACATACAAAAAGAGACCCAGTAATTTTATCATGCCAGATGGATTTGTAACCTACGGGCCAGATCTGGCTAATAGTGTGGTATGATGGCCGTGAATCAACATTGCCAGCTGAAATAAGATAAAAATCCTCAAACTGCATTGGGAACCCATCCTGGATCACAGTCAAATAATATTTACAATTAACATAAGATATAAGAAGACAAACATGGACACAACTCTTTACACAAGAGGGAAGGTGGAAGGGTGGGTTTGAAAAAATCAAGGTCCATTATAGTTCATGCATAAACTTACATGAATTCCACATATTCCAGGGCCACCATCTTCAGCAAAACCAAGTCCCCGCATGCTCTTGCTATTATTCATATCAAGGCTATCCTTGGTCCCTGAGCTTGACAAGAAACCCCTGCAATTACTGCTCCTCAGTGTACTCTGACTTGGTCCACAACTTCTGGCTGTCAGAGATCCAGAAATTTCATGCGTTGCTGGATCATTTTGTAACCCATTTTGCGATTCATTGTAACGATTTTCATTCTCTACACAATGATATCTTGGTGGCAATCCTAAATGACAAGCAACATCATCCATAGATTTGAGCCTACTTCCATCTGGGGCAATATAAACAGCAGAGGTTTTGCAACTTCTTTCACAGTACTCGAATTCGACACACCAACCTTCTCCCAGGACACCATTCCTTTTAGAGATATATTCTCTGAGAGTTTGCAGATATACCATGTTTGAACTTTGAAGAGAGTTGAATGAGTCAAAATGACTAGTCAGAAGACTCCCATCAAATGTGGATCCAAGATGAACTTTATCTGAATTGCCTTCGAAATGCATTCTCCGCTTCACCGCGTCTTCGAAACCCAATTTAGCAGTACCTGTGGCAGCCCACGAGCTCTTCAGAAGATTATATCCCTTGTCCACACACAAATTACTTGAAAATGTAGTTTTGATTCGATGGCCAGAAAAATAAGTATCAAGCAAAGCCTGTATTCTACAAATTACAAACACACAAGCATTAATAATATTGTACGAAGAAAAGTTATCTCCAAGGAGGATAAACATAAACAAAATCCAAAATCATTGCAGATTGTTATTCAATCACAAACCCTATATCCTTCTACTTGTAATAACACAAACAATTATATACGACACTAGAAGAATGAAATAATGAGCCTGACAAGAGAACAAAAATCCAAAAGCAACTCAAGTTATAGCAGAGCACCACAATGTGGAAGAAGCCCCTAGAAAAATCCACCTCCCTTCGACGATATGGAGGCAAGAAAAACAACACAATCCCATAATAAATGAAGTGGAGTACAGATGAATCAGTGTCGGGCCAGATATCAGGTTCAGGGGGGCATGACTTAACTGCGGAATTGTTTTTCAAACAAGACAACAACCATTACGGATATCAAGACAATAAAATGCCAATTTGTTTTGAGATTTTACAAGCAAATCTACAATTTTACAAGCAAATTCAGAACTTTGAGATTTTCACTTAGGGACCAGCAACATAGAATTTTGCGCCATTTTTCAATTGTAGTAGTAAAATTTGTGTGTCCCAACTTCAAAACCTTGCAGCAAACTTCAAACTCCAGTCCAGTATATCAAAATGACATTGTTCTTTGTGTCACGTTTGTTTATAGATGGTGAATACAATAAAATGCTTCATTTGTCAAGTTGGATTGTTAAATGAAATCACATTACATATTAATCTGAACCTTTTGAACCCCATACCAAGACTTAAACATTTCGCAGTGCACATGTACTTAATTAGAACAAGTTTCTGTCTAAAGTAAATTATTCGTAGAATTAAATAATGAGAGAAAGCGATTACTCGAACTTATATGTTGCCTCCAGTTTATAGAATCCTGACAAGGAGTTTTAAACTCGGAAATAAGCTGAATTTATTAATTGAATATAACTCTATTTCTTTTGAAAAATACCACAAAATAATATTTTGTATATTTGAACAAATTTATGAAAGAAAGTGAACATACTAATATCTATATTAAAAGGCTAAAAACCAAATTTGCATAAAATGTGAGACAAGATGAAACTAAATTAATAGGAGGAACAAATACTCTTTTAACATACGCATCTCTTCTATCAGCTCGTAAAATTTATAGACAAAAGCAAAAACAGCCTTTCAAACAGTAGAGAACTGATCAGCCTCAAATGGTGATATGGATAAATTCTATATGTATGGATTTTGAATGGAGATCTGGGATTAAATGGGGGAGTGGGGTTTGGATTTTGGGATACAGAATTAGGGATCCAGGAAAGTAGAAACGTGTTTTGGAGCATGCCAAACAGTCAAAATTGGGGATCCATTTTATTTAGGCGTTTTTAAGAGAAAAAATTGAGAAGGCAGATTGAAAAAAAAAATCTCAAATCCAGTGGCCATAGCTGAACCTTCCTAACTGAAATTCTCAAAAATTTGAGAATTCCTCTCGAGCCAAAAGCACCAAGTAAAATAAAACTATGCAAGTCTGTATCCTCATTTATTGTATGCCAAGTTCTAGAAAATTGCCTTGAAAATTACCTCCACCAAAGTGCAGAAGACAAATTGATGCAGCGGAAGTTTAACGGAATGAAGAACACAATCGAAAAAATCAATTATTCAAAATTGAATGCCAAGAGTGGGTCGCAAGAATTAGAAAAACTCCAAACTTCTAGTTTCTATTCTATAAAACAACCAAAACACCAACGGGGCTGCGGCTACTGATTTAAAACAAACCCTACTTGCTAATCTAAAGTATATTATACCCTAAGTCCTCACTCTTTAATTAAATTAAGTAAATGACCCCTATATACTTCATAAAAATAGCATAATTGAACAATCGTTAAACCTTATGCCATTGGCCTTGAGCCTTTTGAACCAAAATTAAGTGGGTCGCTTGGGCTCAACCAATCCATGTTTAAATTTTTTGTTTTGCTAGAATAAGGATCCAGGAGTAGTTAGGCTCAGGATTAAAATAACTTGAGCTGCTTAAAGCAGAATCGAGGTAATTAATAACAGAGAGAAAATTGGATTGAAAGAGCTTTTGGAAGAAATCAAAATAAAATCTTTCTACTCAGGCTGATTTTACCTTGTATTGATAGGTGTTTTGACAATTAGAGAAAACATGTGACATGAAAGTAAATAACATTTATGATGATAATCTTCATTTAAATCTATTAGTATATCTTCTTGCTGGCTTTCAACTTCTACTGTTCTACATTTCAGTTTTGGACTCATGCATGAATGATGCTCCTTTACTTGGTAAAGA
Source organism: Fraxinus americana (assembly GCA_035079005.1). Classification (NCBI taxonomy): domain Eukaryota; kingdom Viridiplantae; phylum Streptophyta; class Magnoliopsida; order Lamiales; family Oleaceae; genus Fraxinus; species Fraxinus americana. The sequence goes on along the minus strand of CM068710.1, from coordinate 1,283,799 downwards.
AGCTTAATTATCTACTGCCCAACTTACTGTATTGCACCATGGGGTGTGTATAACCTAAACTATTTGAAGCATTAACAAAAGCCAACAGACTCGTTGATACTAAAGATCACTATGATATGCTCCACTCTTACCGCCTATCAAATATTTGATTAACATGGAAATCCCATTACTTTGGCTCCTGTGAAAGCATAACATGTTATTTCAGAAAATATGGTCTTATAGCATTGCCTGGCACTAGAAACATACCATGCTTCTATGCATTCTTATTGGAGCGCCTTTCACATAGGAGTTGCTCAATGTTCGATAACACAAGTTTATGGACTTCAATTTTAACTTCAAATATTATTTGCCTCGCGTCATTAATCACGTGATTGAGAGAACACATCAAATTGAGTTAGTTTAGTATCCATTATAAATGAGGCTAAGACAAGTGTCAAAAGAAGAGTTTTGACCTATCATCCTGTTCACGTGGACGCCGTAAACATTACCTCCATCAAAATTTGCTTTTGCTCATACCATTAAAATGAAAATTATAAGCAGCATAACAATTAACCACCAGTACATGTGTACCAAGTAAACATTGAGAACATTTCTCTGTGCTCAAGAGGTTGTAGTCGGACTTCTTGTAAATATAAGCACACAGAAAAATTCATTGAGTTATTAATTAATTTCCCTTTCAGATAAACATTGAATTCTTATCAATTATTCACATTCAAAACAAGTAAAGAAACAATTGATCACCAAAAGAACCCTGGTACAGAAGAAATTATCAGAAAACATATTGCTCCGAAAACATGTGAGTTCCCGCACGTTAAAGGCAAGCAACGTTGAGAAGTTTAACCAATTCAAAAGTGAAAGGAAGTACAGTAATCGTTAACTTGCTTAAAAGTGCAATGTGAAAATAAAAAAGAATCATATACTTTCAAATAGCACAAAAAGTACATATAAAGAAAGAAAATCCGTACTTGTTAGTGCCACCGTGATTCCGCTCCCTGTTCTGCCTTGCAGTCGCAGCCACGCGATCAGTTAGGTGCACAAAATTCCGCTCCACTTCGGCCTCCGCCTCCCGTGGCGGCGAAGCATTGATATCTAAAAGCCCCACACCACTACCACTGCCGCCGCCGACACTTCCACCACTCTTCAGCAAACACCTAAAGCACTTCCACTCCTCTGACGCAGGCCCATTACGTCTCCCGCCCGGAACCCCCTTCTTACAAACTGCGCAGACCAAAATTCCACCTGACGGACCCCCCTCAGCTTCGCGGGGTGAGGTAATCGGCGTCTCGTTCAGATCAATAAAAAATGCCATATTTTTTGCAGTTCACATCAGGGCTCCCATTATTTCAGTATCCAATTCTCAAAAACTTGCAGAAAAATCCCGCCCAAAGCTCTCAACATCAACGAGCAATATAGGAACATAAAACTAATACCTCTGTATGGATATTATATATAAGCGTTAGAACTAAAAGGTAAAGGGTTTTTTGGGATATTTACAGAACAGAAATTTTGTGCGCTTTTGTATGGAAAAATTGGAGGGGGAGAGAGGCGTGTGGAGTGGGGTAATTGTACGGAGGGGGGTGGTGTAGTGTCGTGAAAGCGGTTTAGATGGTTGGTGGATTAGTTCGGTTCGAGGTTGAAATTACAAAACCGTCCTTGTCGATTATAGGGATAATTTTGGTATTTTGCATGGAATTTGGGGTTTTTATTTTAGAAATTCATTTATCAAACAAGGGAGTTAATTATTTCAATAATCACCCAACTTATACCACTATCACGAGTTACTCACTAAATTCCAAAGTGTTTCACAGTACTCACTTAATTTTATCCGTTTGCACCCTCATCATTCTCAAAAATTCGTTACATTATTCGCTGATATGGTAAATGAAAATTTCATGTAGCAAATTATGATCGTTAAAAAAATTGCAACCCAATCAATCTATTGTTTCATTACTTATTCAACTTATATTTAGTTACGGTATACTCATCAAAACTTTAAAATGCGTCCAATGGTAACTTATTTTTGAGATTGTACTCCATACATCATCTGATATATTTTGTTTCTTTCGTTGCTAATGTATTGCAGGAAAATTCCATGTGACAATTTAAAATCGTTAAAAAAGTTACAATTGAGCCAAACCCATCAACTCACCAAAATCACCATATATGAAATACGACTTTCACAACTCATAAATTTCTTTAAAACCTAATAAAGCATCCCAATTTAAGCCCCAAAAAACCCTAGCACCTGATTATAAATAATAGTTTCTCACATCCTTCTCAACGATCAACTCTATTTTTTTACACAATTTAACTGTATATGAGTGAGATGAGTGAATTGGGGGTTAAGAGTTTTTTAAGCTAGAATTAAGGACGTGTTATTAGGTTTAGAGAAGTTATTGAGCCATGGAAGTTGCGTTTCACATATAGTGATTTTTGTGAGTTGATGGTTTTATCGAGTTTTAATTTTTTTAACGATTGTAACTTGCCCGTGGGAAATCTATGTGATACATTAGCAACGAAGGGATGAATAATGAAATAATGATTTGACTGTAATTTTTTAAACGGTCGTAACTTGCCCAAAAGATTTACGTTAGCCATGTCAACGAATAAGGTAATGAATTTTTTAGGGTAATGAATGTAGTGCAAACGGGGAAAGTTCAGTGAACACTTCGAAATTTAGTGAGTAAATCGTAACCAAGTATAAATTGGATGATTATTGAAACAATTAACTCAAAATAATGAGAGCATCTTCAAGATGTATTATAGAAAACATCTTTAAATTTGGAGAGTCAAAATTTTTATACGCTCCCATATGATCTTATTTTGGCCATTCCTCACTTTTCTAAATAAACATTTATTGATTTATTTTTATTTTTTTAAAACATAATTTTTTTATGTCATTTGATTAATCAATTTAAATATGATTTGAATAGTTTAAGTAGAGTATTGAAATATGTATTTCATTAAATACAATCATTGTACATTAAGTGTGACGTTCCCCCTTAATGTAATTAATATTTATTATTATTAATAATTTTTTTTTTCCTTCTTATCTTTTTATTCTATTATATTATTATTTTTGAATCATTTTAAGATTTAAAACTTATACTTAGAAATACCAAAATATAGCCTGAAAATTAAATTAATAATATAAAGAGTTGAAAGAACCATCAAACTTATATTATAATCAAAAGAGGACTTATTTTACAAAGTACGGTTAATTAGTTAGCTATATCACTATCCAAAAGCTCTAGTAAAAAAAAAGTGCCTGCTAACCCTCAAAAAGTATTCCGTAGATCTAACCTACAGCAGGCCGGTATGGCGATATATCAACGTCCACTATATCATCCCATTTTCACTACATTCATTTACTATGTACAATCATCTCATTTTACATTACTATCTACTCCACCGATACCATAGTGTTCACATAACGACCTGTAACCAAGTCAAAAACATCAACCATCACCATCACCATCACATAACCTTTATATTCTTCAAAATCCTTCTTCCCCTCATCTTTTTTTGTCTTTACTAAATTGACCTAATACAGTCCACAAATATCCTTATCTGCACCAACTTCTAAGCCAAACTGTCCGACTTCTATTTATCGAAAGTTATCTCAGTTGGCCATTCCTATTTGAACTCGGAAATACGAGGAACATTTGGTTATGTGAATCCCGAGCAAAGAAGCACCACCATGTTAATTCTTCAAATGATGTTTGCAGTTTTGGAATGTTGCTTCTGCAAATTTTATCTGGACAGTGATATCAACATGGATTTGACAAGCCCAATGCCGTTGAGCAAAATGGTAGGAATAAGTCTGTCGATCTACAGTTTTTCAATATCTTCTGAGATTATTCTATTAGGCTTTCTATGATTAATTTCACTAATGAATCTAGGCTAAGAACCTCAGAAAGGGCGGCATGTAACAGAATTTGCCAATCCCAAATTAAACGGGGAATATTCAGTCGAGGCTTTTGGACTTGTATTCAAGCTAGCTTTGTCTTGCACTGCCCTAAGCAACAGCGGTCATCCATGGAACAAGTCGTTTCAGCTCTTGAGAAAGCACTTCAAATCAGGGGCGGACGCAGACTTTTTACGTTGGGGGGCACAATCAAACTTTCAAAAAGTGACGAAAAAATTAAAGTAAGAAATATTTTATTACAATTGTTATCTACGTATTCTCATATTTTGATAATGTTCCATAATTAAAGTGGGAAATAGAGAAAAATTTAATGTAGTTTCGTAATTCAAATCAACAAAGAAATTGAGTATACAATCTTGGTCATCAAGAGCTACACAAACTTTGATAGAATCCAAGTCACAGATTTATATGTACATTTCTTAAATTCTGAAACTTATTTAACAGATGCAACAATTAAATCAACAAGGGACTAGGAAATGGTAAAAACCAGATTTATTTTCGATGCATCAAATACCCGAGAAACAATCCTTGCTCATTCAAGTTCAATCATATTGCATAACTCTTTCTTCTGATTACATTCAGTCGGACTAGATTCTCCTAGGCTAAAAGGCTCTCGAAATTTCCTTAAAAATGTCACTTCAACTGAGAATTTCACTGGTGAATCTCTTCAACTGAGAATTTCACTGGTGAATCTCATGCATTACAAGAACGTAACTAAATTCAACTAAGAATTCTTCTATTCTTATTCATTGATCTAATTCAAGTATACAATCATTTTACACTAATTACTTCGTTTAGTACTGGTTTCAGCACTATAGCTCACAAAAGCCTTGCCTACTAGCTTTTTCCTTGGGTCAGATCTTAGAATTCTTTGTCGCAATTGAACTTGAAATGGCTATAGAGTGGAGACAGATTTTTCACTGTTTTCATTTGGCAATGCAATTTCCACTCTTTGAGAGTAACTATAAATCATTTAAACAAAGATAAATGAGATTTGAAGTTTTGAACTATTCTTATTCAGTCATTCAGTATTATCACAACCATTCTCGTATCCATTTAACTACCATGAAGAAGAGGAGAGAAAATGAGAAGAGGAGACTCAGGCGAGAAAAAACATTGGTTTGAAATGAATGTTGATTCATTTTCCTTTCATATTTTTTTTAAAAAAAAAAAATTCAAAAAAAAAAATTTTTTTTTTGGGGGGTGGGGTGGGGGGGGCACCTGCCCCCCAGGCCACCCCCCAGGTCCGCCCCTGCTTCAAATTTCGAGAAAGTGAAGTTCTCTAAACCTTCATTTGAATCCATTTAGAAGACTACTTTGTTGAAACGGAAAATTTTTTTTGTAGGGACAATTTCAATACTTTCATTAGTAGAACGGGAGAATTATGATAATCAAATGCCAAAAACAAAGATAGTATAAATATTGGATAAACTTTCTTTTCTTGAAACAGAAATTTATATTGAAACGTTATTAACATTATTAACGGTAAATTCAACAGGTATTTGTACACAGCTTCATCAAAAACCAGAAGCGTTTTAGTGACTAGCTCTTAAAAAATCGAGCTACTGTCATGAAATAAAATATACGAGTGTGCTTATATACTATATATATGTAACAGATACTTGTAAAGAATGGATGAGTAGCCAAAGAAAAAAAGTATTGGCTACCACACGTGAATGAATTGTTCCGGTGGAAGGCCTGGAGCCATCAAGCTGGAGGAGCTCTTTTCATTGAAGGTGTGTAGGATTCTGATGAGTGAACTGGCTTTATTTCTTGCTCTGGCCGTGCCATCAGTGAGTAGAGAATATAAAGCTACCATTAGAGACTGGTTCTTTGCTAAAAGAGGAACCACGTCCGCACCATCATTGATGCACAAAGCAAGTAACAATGAGACGCAGTACTCTTTTGCTGCTCGGCAATTCAGAGAGCTCAGAACCTCGGCAACTACAGGTAAAGTTCCTGCACTTATAATGGCCATTGTTCCATCAAGTTTCTCAGCAAGAGTTGCTAAAATTGCTAGTGAATCCGTTATAAGATCTTCCCTCCGGGAAGATGTCAACAGATTAATGAGTAAGGGGATGAATCCGACTGCTAGCACTCGCCAATGGTTTTCAGGGTTCATAAGTAGGCCGAATATTGTGACCAATGCATTCTTCTTGGCACGATCAGGCCCGTCCCTGACCAGCTCCGTTAGAGCCGGAATAGCATTCGGAATCTTCCCTATCATTTTGCGGTACTCCTCGACTGAAGCAAGGTAGAACAACGTGCCAGCCGCGTGCTGGCGGGCTTCTATCCTCAGTCCCTTGTTTAACACCTCGACTATCAGGTCCAATCCTCCACTCTCAATCATTATCCTCTTGCTTTTCGATGACTTTGAGAGATTCATCAAAGCTGCAATCGCGTTCTCTTGTGCTGCAGGATTACTTGAACTGAGAAAATTCAAGAGAGAAGGGATTGCATCAGCTTCCACCAAACAAGACCTATTAAAAACGCTTGTTTTGGTGAGCAGACGAATCTCGTAAGCAGCCTTGTGCTGCTCTTCGCTTGTTCCGGCCATGAGCCTGACTACGAGGAAACTTGCAAGCAACGCCGTAACTTGCTCAGCTATGGCACTGCCTGCACCAGGTGACCTCGTAATATCATTATTATGCCCACCAGTCTCTACAAATGGGATTCCATTTTCCGAACAATATTGTCTGATAAGTCGCTTAAGAGCCAAATTCGGAACAAGATCTACCGACATAAGCCTCTCGCCCGTCTTTGGACAGGTATGATTGCCCGACTTAAACCATTTCATGATCGAAGACCGATCATATGTGTGCCCTGTTGATATTGTTACTGGATCAATCATGATTTCCAGTGTGATTGGACACCTTAGATCATCAGGATTCAAGCACCTAATCAGATCACTGATGCAGCCTCCACCATCAGATTGTCTGATTGGTGCACTGTCCACAACACTAAAAAGGGTGCATCTGCAGTAGATCATGAATGCCATTAGACTACTGAGAAATCCCACATCTCTTTTCTCAGAAGTTAAACACTCCTGCCCTATCTCACCTTCCAAGAACTTGACTTCTTTATTGCATTCGGCCCAACTTCGTATACCCAAATATTCAAGAACCCCCATTAAATTACTCGATTCGGGAACAATTCCGTTCCCAAATCGATCTAAAACCCGAAGAACTTTCCGCGAAACTCGTCTATCATCCACGTCCACATCAATTTTTTCCCTAAGTGCTTGCCTTCTCACAAACTCGACCAATTCTCTAACTTCAACACAAACATCCAATCTGTCCAACGGTAAAACATCCAAAGCCACCGCGATAGATCTCATCAGCACGTGAAACTGAGTCGAGACATTTTCCGACTTCACCAGCATCCATATCCTACCATCGCCTCTGCTACAATCCTCCAACAGGAATTGTACCTTTTGGAAGATGAAATGAAGGTCAGACAATACTAAAACCAAGGTGCTTGCATTTCTTGAATTCCCATTTTGCATTTCTTCAAGAAAAACAAGAAAATTCTCAATCAAACGGATCGAGTTTCTTGCATTTTTCTTGTTTGTAAAAAAAGCTCTTGACTTGTATTCACGTATGGCATGACAAAGAACAACTAAAGAGTTCACAAGGCTAGAGAAACAAACCGACTCATAGGGACGAATCGCCGGAAAATTCAAAATCCGGCGAGTATATTCCTTGGATTTATGGACCATTGAGTAACAAAGAACAAAAATTCAGAAGGGAGGATAAAGATTAAAGAATGAAAAATCAAAAAAAGTGTACAAGAATCAAAGAAAAGTGCGTGTCGTTACTGATTTAAATGGTCTTGGTGACTTGTTTTGTTGTGGTGGATATGGCGTTGGCCATATATATAGGCTATAGATAGTTGACTATGGGAGGACACATGGCGCCAGGACATGTGGTGATATATGGATATTTGAAAAAGGCGGCTTCATGGAGATTGCCATGAGCAAATAATAAATTGACACGTAGTGGGAGTAATACGGGTTCGTGGAATAACGTGTAGCCGACATTTTTGCAATTAAACGTGTGACATTATTGGGTAAATATCATTCACGGTCACTGAACTTTCAGCGAAATCTCAATTGGGTCATCAAAGATAAATTTATCTCTCTTAGGTCTCTGACTTTAATTTAATAACATCGTTTTAGTTGACAGTCATATCATAATTATCTTTCATTGTATGTCACCCTAGAAAAGATTAAAAAATGTTTTTTTTAATATTTATAACTTGACGTAGTAGTAAGTTAGTGCGTAATGCATTGATTACGTAAAAGTTCCATTGCAATATGGTTGTCAATTTTTTCATCAATTTGGGAGACAGCATGAAACGTAGTGGTGAAATTTGGAACTAAATTGAAGTTTGTTGACCCTAATGAAATTTTGCCAAAAGTTCGATGACGACAGGTGAAATTTTTCCAAAGTTATTACTTATTAGCATCTATCTATATGTAAGAATAAACTGTAGTTCATATGCTTTCTTGTGAAGTCAATTGCCATTATCAATCACTTCTCGAAGTATGATCATAATGAAAAATTCTAGGAATAATGTTAAAAGAGTATTTTTTAAGACATTTGCAATGTTTACTCAATAATTTTAGATTGCTCATAGGTGTCTAGATGTGTAAATTACTAAATTTGAGTTTGATGTCGGCCCTTGCCATGGCCAACTTATCTTGAGAGGTGGGCTGGTCGGGGCCCTTCTGTTTTCTAAGAAAATCAACCGAGAAAAACCAAAAAAAGTTTGAGTAATGTTATTCATCCCCAGTAGGGATGAAAACACAATTTATATGACATTAAATGATATGTTAAATGAAAGGTGAAATTAAATGACTTATTTAATTTCACCTAACATTTAATGCCACATTAACGCCACGTAAACTGTGTTTTCATCCCCAGTGGGGATGAATAACATTACTCAAAAAGTTTTATAAAACCTTAATGACTCGCTTTTCCATCTTAGTCTCGCTCTTGCATGATCTAGATTCTAGACAATTGGAATTAATAAAAAAATTGTGAGTCATAGGAGGCTTATAGACGACTAGCGAAGTTCAAAAGCGTTACAATGTGATCTACTTTACATCATTCTATCATCTAAACTCTCCTTATAATTGCTTGTGAAATCTCAATTAAAAAAAAAAAAAGTACTTTTGTTATAGTTATCACATGAATTAACATGGTGTTGAGTGCTTAAGTTTTTGGACCATTATAAAATCTAGACAAGCAAATGAAAGAGAGACAACGTAAGACCTATACGTATTTAGGCCATGTTTGATCCACATTATTTTTTTCATTCTCGTTCTTCTACTCATTTTCAACCACACATTCTTCAATAAAATAATATTTTTCATCACATCGATACCTTTTCTTTATTTTTTCAACCACACATTCCTTATCACATCACTTCAAAAAAATGTATTCTTTCATTTTAATGTGCACCAAACAGGCTCTAGGTGTAAAATACAATAAAAAAAGGGAAAATAGTAGTAGCGGTACTTAACTTTTTAATTTTTGCAGGCTTTACCATAACCTTCAATTTGTGCCAGCGAAAATCCCTAATTTTTCATAAATATACAGTAGAGGTCCAAATGAATGGAAATCATCTACTTAACTGTTAGTTGATAAAAAAAAAAGTCAAATTTTGATTAATTTAAACCAAATTAAAGAGGATAAAATGGCCACTTTACATGTTATCCTTAAAACAAGTTAAAACATTAAAAAAAAAACCCCTCATCTTCCACCCACCCCCACCCTGAGAAAACACCAGCCACCATCAACCACCGAATCTGAAACCAGAAAAAACACTAACCACCACCAGCCTTCCAATTTGTCAGAATTTCATCCCTTAGACGGCGACCTCATTTCACAAACACATCTCACACAATTAATTGGATAAACATCACATAGATATCAAAATCAACCCTTAAAACCATGGTAGTCTTGCAGTCCAACAACAAAATTCGATAACTCCGATAACACTCACGATCGTGCACCACTACTAGCCGATTCGCCTCACCTAGGTGCTCCAATTCATGGTGAGACATCATCCAAAACAACTCCGATTAATACAGATCTACCTTGGGAGCAAAACGAGGCAGTCTCGTCTCCTTCAATTAACGAATTTGGAGCTCTTTTTCTACTAAATTGGCAACCCACAATCCCTCAACAACACCGAACGATGATAGGTTATACCCTCAATCAGTGGCGGAGCCACGTTGAGTCCAGGATGGGCACAGGCCCATGCTGAACTTTGGACAAATTTTTTTTTTTTTTTATTAAAGGAGAAGAAAGGCTTTCCATTTCTAAAATTGAAGAAGAAGAGATGGTTTTCAATTGTCCTTAATCAACTCCAATTTGATTTATTCTTAGTTATATCACCACTCGAAATGGACATAAAATTATGTAGTAATTTGTTTATCTCCTTTACCTAAAGTGGATTTTGATAAAATGCATTGATAATAAAACATTTCCGTCGAGAATGTCGTAAATACGTTCTTAGGTTGGAAATGACGTATACAAAGAATGAATTAATAACGTATTCAAAAAAAAAAATTCGGGGGCGCTGCCCCCGAACCCCCGTAGCCTCCCACCCCTTCACCTCTAGGCCCCCCCTAGTCCAACGGGCTGGCTCCGCCCCTGCCCTCAATTGATTCAATTGTGTCACAAATTACTCCAATTTCGGCTTCAAGTTCTACTCAATTACACACACAAATGATCTAGTTTCTTCAATTTTTATTGGGTTTGATTTGATTTCTGGTTTTGATATTTGGGTGGTGATGACTGTCTTTGGGAGGCGGTATCAACGTTGTGGCTGGGACCATCCTTTGTGCCCACGGGTGTAGGTGGGAGTTGGAAAAGAAGGTGCCGACCACCGGCCTTTCTAATTTTCATGAGGGTAGGGTGTGTGGAGTAGGGTTGGTGGAATAAATTTCTTTTATTTTTTTGGTTTTTTCATTTAAGTTTATGCAAAAAATGTAAAATTACCATTTTGACATTTAAAAATTAGTCAAAAATTGTGGTCAAGGTCAAATTTTTTGTCAACTAACGGTCAAGTTGATAGTTTCCATTCATTTAAACCTCTACTGCATATTTATGAAATGTTAGAACCTTCGTTTGCACAAATTTAAGGTTAAAATAAAGTCAACAAAAAAGATAGAAATCGCTACTACAATTTTCCGTAAAGAAAAATGGTACGTAATGTTTTATAAAATGGTCAACTCTTTTTCGTTTAAAATGTTTCAAGACAATGCTATAGTACAAATTTTGGGTACCTTCCTATATAGTAACCCAAAGTACATAAAAAGTAACACACTATATAAAATTATATAATTTTCGTAAAACTACACTACATTGATCGTACTTTCTATAAGGATGTAGAATAGTTCTCTAATTTCCTTAAGCTATACAAAAATAATTTATTTTTTTCCATAATGAATTCTAATGCAAACCCTCTCGAGTATGGGTCATAATAGTGGCGCCTAGTCTGAATATAACGTTAGAAAATTATTGTGTGTGGCGCCACCCCATGCATGCCAAAATGAAATGTATATTTTTTGCTACATGTTTGATGCAGTTTGGATGCAGTTTGAATGAATATTTATCCTCTTATTTTATAACACGGGCTATGTGCCCAAATCGTAAACTCATATGCTATGACCTCTTTGGGAGGACGTTTGCCTTCTTGCCCCACAGCTTTCTTTTGCATATTAATATTCGATCTCAAGACATGTACCTTAAAAAATACTTAAATTAAATCTTAATAGCAATTGAACAATATGTTCTTTATAACGATCCAGCCCTTGTGCACAAGTTTCTAACTCATACGTAATCCAATCCAACCTTCGTGCGCAAGTCGTACTATCCATTTTGGGAAAACATCCGCTCTCTTGCCCCTAACGGATTTATTTTGCTTTCCTAAGGGCTTACTTGGGAGTTCCGACGTACCAATTATGAACATTTTATAAAGTACCGATTTTAAGTGTTTATAGATGGACTGGTTATGAGTGGTTTTAGTAGCGATTTTTAAAACAGTCCAATCCTTGATTGTGAATTTATTATCCACCGAATCTAATTTTTTTTTTAAAAGTAAAGTTACATATCCCTTAGTAAAATTTTGAATTTATGGTTTCCTGTATGAATTTTTTTACTTGTATGTAATTTTTTTTTACATATAAGTTAATATTGAACTTAAAAAGTTAAATATTTACTTGAAATTATATGTTAGTATTTCTTAGTTATATATAAACTTTATAATTATAAGTTAATTTTGTACTTTTAAATAATTTTTACATGTAAGCTATTTTTTTATTTATAAGTTACTTTTTATATTTTATGAGTGATTTTTTGTTTTATTAGTATGATTTTTACACAAACAATTTTTTAGCTTAAAAGTAATTTTTTAATTATAATATAATTTTTTTGCTTATAAATAATTTTTTTAGTTAATATTGAACAAAATATGTTTGTTAAAAATAATTATCATGTAAATGTTAAAATTTGAAAAGAATTTGAAAAACGACCAAATATCGTCAATTTGGTAGATTGAGAGAATCGATCAAAATTGCAATACAACATTTTTGGGTGATTTTTAAATCATCCAAAACCTATGCCCAAAAAATCTAACAAGCACTGGTTCTTCCAACTCATACACAATACCACCCAAAATCGGTCAAAACTAGTGAAAATAAAATCCACAAACAGATCCTAAGATTCGAACTTAAGATCCGTCTTATGAGATACTTAAATTAAATCTTGGAAGAAGCAAAATAAATTTGTGAAGGATAAAAGTACAAATATTCGCCTAAAGCAGGCACTAAAGGTGTGTTTGACATCCATTTTTTGAAGAAATTTTTTTTTAGAATAGTGATTGATGAGAGAATGTGTGATGAAAAAGTTATGAAAAGTTTTAAATTTATTTGTAATATTATTTTAGTGGAAGAATGTGTAGCTGAAATGAAGTAGGAGAAAAATATGAGAATGAGAATGAAATAGAAAATGGGTGCCAAACATGGGCTAAGTATGAATCAACGATTTCAACACAGGATAATTGCTGGTTGTGATGCTCGATAACACATAAAAGAGATTGCACGAGAGAAATTATCATGTACAGCCTAACCACTTATCATTCATGCATTTCGTACAATTCACAACATATAAGCACTTCAAAATAGTATAAAACAAGCACTTTTACTGTCATCATCATAAATATATATGAACTTTTTTATTTATTTGTTTAAGGGAGATATGAATACAAAGCCTCACAACCATGCTGGATTCTTCAATTGCGTTACTACAGCCTTCACTTGCAAGTAATTCTTGAGACTGTATTCTCCCTTCTCTCTTCCCTGTCCACTCATTTTGTACCCTCCAAATGGAATAGTAGCATCAAATGTATCGAAGCAGTTAATCCAAACCGTCCCAACTTTCAAAGCGCGCATCAATGTGTTAGCAGTATCAAGGTTATGCGTGAAGACGCCAGCAGCCAGACCAAACCGACTCGCATTTGCTCTCCGAATCACTTCATCAAGATCCCTGAAATTAATGAATGAGTAACTCGAGATGTAGGGTTTAAATATCCTATGTAAAGGAAATCATTGCAACTTACTTGAATTTTAAAACAGTCTGCACGGGCCCAAAGATCTCATCCTTTGCTATCAGCATGTCATCCTGGCAAACATTAACAAGTTAGTAAGAATGATATATGAACTTCATTACGTGAAGCTAAAAAATTATTAAAACTACTTTCAAGTAACTTTTTAATCCGAGCATGTTTGGACAACATACTTGTTTCTGACTATTTTTAAGTAAAAGAGTTATGATCCATAGAAAATTATTTATTTTAGCACTTGCGTACAAATAAAATTTACAAGATTGACCAAACATGTACTGCTGTAAGGTGATATACCTTAACATCGGAGAAAACAGTGGGCTGAATGTAGTAGCCCTTCGTCCCAACTCTATCACCACCAGTTTCGAGGGTAGCTCCACTTTCCGTACCAGATCTAATATACTTCAGAATCTTTTCAAATTGCTCTGCATCGATCTAGCGTTCATAACATTTAAGCATTAAGGCTTTCAGAAAAGAATGAATGAATTATCATGAGTAAATAGTAGATGCTTTCATCATGGTAAAAAAAATGTGGTAATTAAATTCTGCATACAATTTGTACTTTCACATTTTACTTATTTTTATTGTCTTTTTCAATTGCAGGTGTATTGATCTACATAACAAAAGTAAAGCATACACACAATGGGTATGGTGCACGACAGGTCACCTCTCGAGCAAGGTGCAGAATGAAAGATCAAATGTCAAACATAAAGGATCTTATAAAATAAGACTGTCAAGGATCTCTATGCAACCAAGTCTTAAGGGTATATGTGGTATAGTATTAGATAGTACTAACTACTAAACAAGACAAAACATAACTCTTTATCTAGTTCATTCCTATTCAGTGTCACTGAGTACCATTTACCAAGCATGCCTTAAAAGCTTACCTGAGGACCTTGTTCCATGCCAGGCCTGAAGGGATCACCAACAGTGCGTTTTAGGGCACGTGCCTTTGCTTTCTCCAAAAATTCATCATAAACTTTCTCGTGAACAAATGTGCGGGAGCCAGCACAGCAACATTGTCCCTAAACAAGTTCCATTTCAAATTAAATCTATGTTCTGCCATTTCCAACCCCATTCAAGAAAGAAGAGTGTGCAGGGTGTATACCTGGTTGAAGAATAGAGCATAATGCGCTAGCTCAACTGCCTGGTCCACATCAGCGTCCTCACACACAATGAAAGGAGACTTCCCTCCGAGCTCCAAAGTCACCGGCTTCAGATTGCTTTTTGCAGACAATTCGAGTATGACTTTTCCTGTTTCTGTTGATCCAGTGAAAGCAAGCTGCACAAGTAGAGAAAGACGTATCAAAGTGTTCAGAAGTATGATAAATTGATGTCGTTCAGTTTCATGCAGATCGATATGGATAGTAAATTTTCGAAAACCTTGTTAATGCATTAGAATTTATTTGCAGTATAATATTCAACTTGTAGTTTGTGTAATAGTTCCAATTTTTGACTTATGATCTTGGCCCTAGTAGTCCACAAAATGGACTAAATATAGGCATTTGAGAAAAGGTCAATAACTATAGAAATCAGTGGCAAAGCCAGGACTCAGAATTAGTGGGGGCCTAATTTAGATACAGGAAAAAAAATTCGTACACAAAACATAACAATATTAAAAATGAAAATAAAAAAGTCATTTAAAAATAAATTATCATATTTCAGTGGGCCTCCCTCCGCTACTGATAAAAATGCTTTGACATTGAACAAGATGCCTAAGGTGACAAGGTCTGAACCACCAGAAAACTGACTCTCAATATCACTTATCAGTATAGAATTTACACAAACAAGGAATTTTGAGCCAAAATTCATTTATCAGTAATTTAGTTATTGTTATAAACCATAAGGATGCATATTCACAATTCAGAGTCCTTGGCCAACTCTAATTCGTAAAGAGTGAGGTGAAACATTTATGAGAGATTAATATTACCTTGTCCACGTCCATATGACTACAAAGAGCTGCGCCAGCTGAGGGACCAAAGCCAGAAACTATGTTCAGAACACCAGGAGGAAGGCCAGCCTGTTCAGAAATAATGAGAGATTTCAACCATCAAATAATTAACATCAATAATATCGGAACCCGAACGACTTTGAAAAAGAAAAGTTCCACATTCAACAAAGGATGCAATAAACACGAGAATTGATAAAGAATTACGTGAATGCCATCAGTGATACTCGTAATATAGGTGAAGCAAATAAAGGAAAATGTGTTAAAAATTAAGATCATAGAAATTATTTTCTTCACTCGTAAAGGTTTAATATGTATCTTCTGTAAAGCATTTGATGATAACCTATGGTAAACAGGATTAGATGCTCGAACCTCAACAGTCAAGAACCTTAAATAAGACAAATTACTGGGCCATTTAACTTGTTCTATTGGTAATCGACCATTGATGGGTATCAAGAGAACGATTCAAGCAAAAACATTCTAACAACAAAGTAAAGGTGAAAAGGGTATGCATACAAGATTACCTCGTGGAATAGCTTGGCTACGTGGAGAGCAGATAATGGTGTCTGCTCTGCTGTTTTGAGAACAACGGTGTTACCACTTGCCAGTGCGGGCCCAACTTTCCAAGCAAACATGAGTAGAGGAAAGTTCCATGGGATGATCTGGCCAGCAACACCAATTGGTTCATGCAAAGTTTGAACATGTTGGGGCCCATCAGCAGGAATGGTAAGTCCATGAATCTTATCAGCCCAACCTGTAGAATAAATGAGCAGGAATCAAGGAACTTTGATGAGTAAAGCAAGACAGCAACATTTGTTCATGACCTACCAGCGTAATAACGAAACAGCCGAACAAACATTGGTACTTCAATTTCAGCAGACTGTTCATATAATTTGCCATTATCCCAAGTCTCAAGAGCTGCAATTTCATCATTATGCTTTTCAACCAAATCAGCAAACCTCAACATTATCTTTGTTCTTTCCTGTGTGTAGTAACAAATTACATCAGATATACTCTTTCCTCCGTAATGCACTGAAGATAGTAAAAGTTAAACTGGAGAAAGAAATAGTTACATAAGCAGTCATCTTAGGCCACGGCCCTTCATCAAAAGCCTTGCGAGCAGCAGCCACTGCTCGATTAATATCTTCTACCTCACCTTCAGCAACATGTGTAATTATCTCCCCTGTCCTTGGGTCTAGAGTTGGAAAAGTTTTGCCTATTCGAGAAAGCTTGAGGTGTTAGTTCTAGCATACGAAAGGCGTTACAAAATTTGGAAGTACAATAACAACCAAGAAATTATGGACCTGGTACCTCTTTAGTTACTACATCAGTTAAAAGAGGTCATGCTTCTACAAACAAGGAAAGCAGTAAAAATACTCACCAGATGCTGCATCAACAAATTGTCCGTTGATAAGAAGCTTATTGTATTCTACATTGACTGGTGGCTTGATTGGATCCTCCAAAGCTGCAGCTGTGCTGTACTGGTAAATTCCTCTGCCCAGATAAGATTTTTGTCCTAAACAAAATAGTTTGTGCTTCAGTGTAATCGACACACACATAAAACTTACATTTCTAATACCAAAACTAGTAGAAACTCACCAAAACAAATAAAAATCAAAATCAAAAGTGGTCAGAGTAAATTTGAAGACTCCAAAATCCGAATGCGGGCTAAAATTTTGATACATCATTATAGCTTACAAATCACAATAAAATTTAAGAAGCAATCCATTATATCCGTCAACGGAGTCCATCTCATACTTTCCATAGAAGCAAATACCATCCACTAAATGTTTTATGCTCTTTTTCTGAATGCATTATCAAGATACCATGTTGTCAACCACTTTTGAGAGCCTTAATTAAATGCTTCATACAGCAACGGGAAAAAGTACAACCAGCATGCATTTGTAATTTGTAATTATACAGTTAGCCACACTCAACTCTGTAAATCTTCCCGCAACACGTTTTGAATTCCCTTCTATGCAAATGAGTAAAAGACACATCTTTAGTAAACTGCCTACGTTCAAATATCATTTAACTGCTATAAATTAAAACACCAAAACAATTGCCAACAAAGCCAAACACATCCACCATTTTCAGACACTCAGAAGCTCAGTCAATTTTAATCAAGTATAGTCTACAAGACTTAACAAACTAAAAACCCAAAAAAAGAACGTAAAAAAGCTCCTAAACCAATAAGTTACTGACATAAATCAACAAAAAAACTCCAGAATAGTAAAGAAGACCCAGATTTTCTCAGAATAATCACAAATAAAGATTCACATATATAATCATCTTATCCATATACCTATTCGAGGAAGCGAGCGAGAGAAAAGAGATGAGATTCTCCGAGCAGCCATCGCCAATCCAATCAGTGGAAATCCCAGTCAAAAGCCACCAATAATCAATCCAATATATTGGGTATTGAAACAAGTAAAAATATTGAAAATATTACTTACAGATGAGGTCCTCAGGCTATTGAGAATATAACAAGTAAGTCCTTCATCTAATATTTGACAGCCTCAGTCCACAGTCATTTTTTTTTGTAATATTTAGCTACCAAATAGATGATCTTAAGATTGCATTTATTCCCTCTCCAATTCTCTTCCCTCCACTTTCAAAATTGATATTGATAAATATTAAGTATGGGAAGCAATGAGTGTCATGGATTGTCTTTCTTATACATTAGGACAAACACGACTGTTTAATAGTCGAGCTGACTAATTCTTTCTAAAGAGGATTTAAAGTTATCAATATATTTAGAGTCTATCGATTTTGATTAAACAAAAATAATTAAATAAAGACAAAAACTAAAAAAGAAAAGGCTCAACCCTTATAATGGCTCTCCATTTCGAATGAATAACTTTCCATATTATTTTCATTTTATTTTCTTATTTTACTTAATTAAAGATAAAAGTAAAACCGTCTTTTAATTTAATCAAAGATAAAGGTAATGCTGTCAAAATAAAACCCATATTTTGAGCCTCAGACCCTTTTTTTTTGTCAAAAATGTATTTTGGAATAGTTATTCGATGGAGAATGTGTGGTTAAAAAATATAGAAAATTTTGAATTTGCACGTAATAATATTTTATTAAAAAATATTTTGTTTAAAATAAGAGAGAGAAAATTTATTTTAAAAATAATGAAGACCAAATAAAAACTTTATTTAGCTAAAAAAATGAAGTAAAAAACAACAATTAATTTTAACTACGCATTTTACGGAACTCACGACTTTCATCAATTTTTCAATCATGCATTTTATCAAAATCTACTAAAGATCTGATTTTTAGCTAAATCAAATGGGGCAGAAGTTGAGAACCGCAGCTGCCAAAATAATAAGTTGAAGGACTAATTGCTACATTTTCAACATGTTAGAGGTCCTAATGTAATTTTCCTCCAAAAAATTTTCATCAATCAATGGATAAGAACAAGGGATTGGGATAAGGTAGCCCTGGCACGAATGCACGATCATATTTGGCAAAATTGTCAAGTCTAGATCACAGCCGTCGCTCAGCCTACTTCGTATGAGGATCATATTGTCAATTCATGAATAGTAATTGATCGAGCTATTTGATTTCCGATTTTGGTAATGATAAGGAAAATTGCAACGCCAGTTTGTCGCTTATAATTCGAGTAGTAAATTGGTAGTCAATCGTTAGAAACTAAAAAGGTCATCGTTTAACTATTGATTATAGTCGTACAATTAGTTTTTTGAAGACAGAAAGTGTCCAATTCCCCGTTAATTTAACTTTAAGTGAACTGATCTCGACAAAATTCAGAATAACTCATATTTTAATTTCACACTGTGGACTCAACGTTATTCTAAACTTGCATTCAAACAAGCTAGTTTTAAGGTTTAGCTAAACTAGATCAAGTCCTCGTTTGGAAAAAATTAAAATCAAGAAATTAATCTATATCAAAGTCAACAATTAATTTTAATTACATATTTTATGAGACCACAACTTTTTCAACCACACATTTCATCAATTTTTATTAAAATTTATTACAAAATAATATTAATTCTCATCGAACACGAGTAAATTGACAAGCCTACTTAATAGGTAACACACTAGGATGACATTTTTAATAAGTTTTTACCATTTCGTCACAATTACTACGCCCTCCAAACTTATATCATTTTTCACCGATTCAACATTTTTTTTTCCTACATTATAATATCTGATCAAGATTTCTGTAGATAATAAGTTGTGGGTCCTACAAAAAAATGATAAAGACCCAAAAAAAAAAAATCGTGAATAAAATTATATTACAACCTACTTATATGCTTTAAAAAACTTTATCTAACATAACATTAATCTTCCCATTTCCCAGAAGTCGGTATAGATTTTTAATCTATACTAATCAGATTAGTATCGGAATTTGATAATTTGAAAGTGATATTTTGAATTAAAAAATTTTGTCCCAAAAATAGAAAGTTAAAAACTTCCCATCATTCACGATTCCTTCTATTACCCATTCTACCCTTAGCTTGGCCTGCATAATGACCAATTTACTCCCAGCGATGTTTCTCCCAAACCCTCTCGCATTGTTTTTCTCAGTATTCTAGAAGACGTAATACGTGGCGATGAGTGGAGGTCAAGCCCAGGGCTAAGCGAGTTTAGGAGTGGCTGGGTAAAAAAGCGTAAAAAGATGTTTTCTTATTTTAATATTATTTTAATTTTTAATCAATTAAAAATAATACTTACTCAACATTTAAAACAGATTTTTATTTTTGAGCTTTGATTCAAATTCGATAAGCAAATAATTTTTCTTTTAATAACTCGGGTGTTTTAAGAAATTATCTACCGAAAATAAGATTAGTTGGTCACTTGACTTTTGAGTTCAAATTGTTGTTTTAATTTTAAATTAGGGCAAACTGAAAAAATTAGCATTTAATAATTTTTAACTTCAAAAGAATTGTGAAAAAAAAAAAAGCGAGCGGTCAACGACTGTCGTTGACTACCAAATAAGACACTAACTTATTAGGCTTGGCGTTTTGATCTCGCCTCAAGCCTAGACGCGCCTTTTAGAACACCGACTTTTCCACTTATCTTGGACGAAGGGCAATACAGTCTCTGGACACAACTAGTGCATTATGAGATGGGATGAAATATATCCACTGCCATAATTGGGTTGCCAAGAAAATGTCGAACCTCAAAATTTCATGAACGCGGAGCTAATGAGTTCAGTCGAACAACATATATAGTCCATATCAGGGATAGATCCGAGATCAGACTAAAAACATTTTTAAGTCGGACTAATATGTAAAATAATAATAACAACACACACACATTTAATATGTAAAGAAAAAATTACCCAAAAAAATTCAAATGTGGTGGGAGGGAAATGGGCTACAGCCCAGCCCAGCCCCCTAAATCTGCCATTGGCCACTGTTGGTAGACATTAAAATCAAATTTTTAATAGATTTTGATAAAAATTGATGAAATGTGTGATTGAAAAATTGTGAATTCTATAAAATATGTAATCAAAACTAATTGTTGAATTTAACTTAAATAAAAATTTTAATTTTAATTTTAATTTCCATCAAACCAGGACTATAATAAATAGAAGTTTAAGGACGTTCCTTTCATTTTAAACTACCCCAAATGGAGGGGTTCACCACAATTATATGCACAGTTGGATTGCTTGGAGAACCCTCCGATAAATTTGATTACTACGTCAAATTTACTCCACCGAGTTATTACTCCAACTGGATGAGATTTAGGTGCATACACTTGCCTATGGGCCCTACGAATTGTTGACAAATGACAAAAAATGATATCAAACAAAACCTTATTCGGCCTGTCCATCCATTTCATGATATCATCTGCTAGTAGTGGGTCAATTTGCACACACTGACACAAATATGGACAGAAGTTAATTGCTTTATTTAGCACACTTCTAAATTATTCATCCACCTTCATTTTTTTGTCCTACAAATATAAGATTCCACTTTCTTTGTCTCTCTGTCTTATGGTGTATAAATAATTTGTAGGGACAAAAAAAATGAAGGTGGATGAATAATTTAGGAGTGTGCTAAATAAAACAATTATATATATAGTGTATATTTATTTTTGTATAGTAGAAGTTAGAAATAAATTTGTTACTAAAGTTCTTTTCAAAATAAGTAAACTTTCATTACTATAAAAATCAGTAATACAAATATGTAACATGTTTGGAAAAAAAAAAAGAAGAAGAAGAAGAAGAAGAAAAATTCGAGAGTGTTACCCTTTTTTTAATAGAAATATATTATATAATATGTTTAAATGAGATTGGAAGTTTATTTTCTTGTTTAAAGGTGGGTTGTATGTCACATTTGGCCAAGGTTGGAATGCATGCATAAGAACTTTTTAGGCTAATAACATGTTACTTCTTTTTTATTTTTGACTAAATACTTATTTAATTTTTAGCATAAGTAACTAGTTATGTTACTTGCTTTTTATATAGTAAACTAAGAGCCATGCTATGGGTACATAGAGATACACATAGGAGTTCACATAATGTGAATGGGGTGGGGCCCATGCTACAGTATCGCGGGTCCCACCCCACTCACATTATGTGAAGCTTTATGTGTATATCTATGTACAACTAGAATAATCCGTAAACTAATAGATATTTTATGTAGATTCTTTGCAAGCATGGAGCAATGAGTTTAGAATATGTACAAAAGTTTCGAGGTAGTTAGAACACTACAACAAAAATGTAATTTGGAGAGAAGATATTTTGCGATATACAAAAAGTTGTCGCAATAAGTGATTTAACACGACACGTTTTTTAAGTTTGTCACAAAGATTGATACGAAAAAAAATAAGTAACAAAAAATACAAGGCAACATTAAAAGTCGTGAACACATGAGAAGGCAAACAAATAATAAAGATTGTCGCCAAAAACATTAGAGAAGCAAGGCGCCAAAATATTTTTAGGAGAAAACTTATGGCGACAAACTTTTATTTCTTGCAACTAAGGGGCTGTTCTCTTCGTATTTCAGTTTTTAGTTTTAAGTTTTGAATTCATTTTTAGTTTTGTATTTTGAATATCTATTTTGAAATTGTTGAAAATACGTTCTTTTTGTAATTCTGAAAACCTGTTTCTGAAAATAGAAAACTAGAAAATACTTTTACTTTGAAATTTTTAGAATCTTTTTTTATTACTTCAGTATCCTAGAAATGAAGCATGCCTCAGCATATTTCAAGGCATTCAACCGAGTGTATGAGATTGTTAATAGAAAGCTAGGTCTTTTCTTCTCATAATGGTTGTATATGTGGCTCATATAGAGTGGAAACAAGTTTATTGGATCAAAATGGCCGATACCAGAGCATGTGTTTTTGCGACATATTTTGTCCGTTGCTTTTATTATATTTTGTAACGCTCTTTGCTTGTTGTCTTAACTTCTTTTTTTGCAACGTTCATTAATTTTTAAGGACAAGTTTTTGTTTTTTCCGTCTAGCTAAAGATGAAATTTTAATATGTATCTAATTTTTTTTACCAAGAGGAAAACTATTTAATAAAAGCTTTATAAAATATCTAGAAAAAATTTAAGAAATTGACGAGGAAAAGATCTCTTCATCTACGCAGATTGATACCTGTGCACCAGTAGGTGATATCGACATGGAATGTGCCTTTCAATAATTTTGAACAATATAGCATCTGTAAAATTAGAGTTGTAGTCCCCAGCCTATGCGAAATGTAGCAAGTGGATCCTCTACCACAAGTTTGTGATCTGCTGCATTTTATTGGGGTAGATGAGATATGTTGTCCAAATTTTGTTTTACCTCTTATTTGTTCTAATTCATTCTATTTCTTTATATCTCTTATAGGCAACATAAATGAAAAAATAGAACTTGACAATTGAATATATTTTCGAAGATAGACAAACTATCTATATGCATATACTGATATACATGTCTAATGTTTACATGGCAGTTCTTGTTGACAAATATCATACTTTTTGCAAGATATGAAAATAGTTTTAATGTATGTAATTACAACTTATAATTTGCTTGTCTTAGTTTAAGAGGTCTCTAAGTTCTTCTCTGTATAGACCTACTATGATATACTGGTGCAGTACAAATCAGATCTGTCCAGCCCATTTGATGAAGCAATGTCGATCCTCAATAAGATTGAAACTCAACAGGGCAATCTTTGCATAGGTGTATCCTTCAAGGTTTCTTTTTCATCCCTACGCCATTGCACAAAATCCTGGCTCAACTTTATAACATCTATATAGAAGACAAACCAGTTAGTTAGAATGAAAAATCAATTGGTAGTTTATGTTCATGGATGTTGGACTTGACTTCTTAAAAGCAATTAGCATATTGTTTTGTTGTAAGCAGTAATGAAGATTATTGGAGTTAGTATCTTATTTTAGGTAGTACAACATAATATTGGGAGCAATAGGATTTAGTGATGGCAATGGGGCGGCCCTCCCCCCCGTCCCTGCCCCATCCCGTTTGAGGATAAGAAGAAGATGGCAGTGGATGAGAACCCTTTCGTACAACCATTTGGAGTAAACATGGTGACGACTGGTTTTAAAAACAAGTTGCCAAAATTCAAGTTCGTCATAGATGACGGAGAAGAGGAGTCTGGGCCATACCCCCAATGTCTTCGAACGTATCAAAGGGAAGGAACCTAAAAAGGATGAAGACGCCCTGTGTGCAAGATGTAAAGGAAAAGTGAGTGAGAAAACAGGGAACTCAGGAGCAGGGCAACGTAACTATCGCCCCGATTTTGTTCCAAACGTGCAGCCTGTTAGAGGGCGAGGTACGTCATTCTATAGAGAACCGCCTTTTGAGAGGCAGTTCAGGCCAACAAATAATGTGAGGACATTTAGGCCACAATCTCGCCAACCAAATGTATGCCATTTGTTCCAGTATAATGCAGGAAGGGTGATACCCTTCAATGAGATGACTAGAACCCAACAAAGACGTTTTCAACGGAATTATGGACGAATGATGAGGCAACAATAGGGATTGCCACGTCCTAAGGTGCCTAAGCTACTCGAGGTGGCCAATCAAAATGTTCTCGAAGACAGTGAAGAGACTGGTACAGGCGAATCGATGGGAGAATTGTCAGAGAGTTCTTCTGGGAGATCGAAGTTTGAGCGAGACAGAAGGGATGAAGAAGATCCAGATCAGCCCCTTACTATTCAGTTCGGTACGTTACCTCCCGTCATGGCTAATAACTATTTACTAGCCAACGAGTTCAAGAACAAAGAGAAAGAAGAAGAAATGGAGGATAACGAAGAAGAAGCATGTGTTCTGGAATGTGAAGAAGACCAAACTTCCAGAAGGACCTACAATGATGAAGAGAATGATGGTATGACGGACATCGAAGAGGAAATTGTTCTTGAGGCAGAAAGAAGAAAGAGAGGAGTATCACGTAATACTCTATTGAAGCAACTACATCGAGATGGAGTTCATGAAGTGGACTTGCTGGGGGAACCATCTGGGCGTTCTTTCGATTATTATGTGCTGCATGGGACACTCAAGAGAAAAAGGTGAGTACCTCACTCTGAAAAGTATGGGTCACCTCCAAGAGTATTGCCACCTCCCATAGGTTGGGTAACTGGAAAGGAAGTTCTGGAAAGTAGTAAAAAGGAAATCCATTAAGCAGAAGCTCGGTGCGACATACTGCACGTTGACTTATCACAAAAGGATAATTCAACAGAGGACAAGCAAGAAGTGGAAATAGACGCTGCCGAAAAGGTTATTTGTAAAAGACCAGCCATGAAGTTAACCAAACACTTGAGGCCATTGTATGTTAAGGCTCTAGTTAACGGTATACCTGTGGCGAAAGTACTCATTGATAATAGAACAACTATAAACACCATTCCATCTAGGATGATAAGAAAATTTGCAAAAACAGAAAGTGATATAATTCCAACAGAAGTCATCCTTACAAGTTTTAATGGAGGAGCAACTTCAGCTAAAGGGGTTATGACATTGGACATAAATGTTGAGACAACTACTAGGACCACAGTCTTTTTCGTGATAGATGGTCATACTAGTTACAATGTGTTATTAGGAAGGGATTGGATACACGGAAGTTGCTGCATACCTTCATCGCTCCATCAATGCCTGGTTTTCTGGAATGACAAGGGTGAAGCAGAAGTGGTGAACTCAGATCATAGACCTTTCATGTACGAGGGAAATTATGGACATGTCAAAATAGTCCAAGATGGAGAAGAAACTCAAATTGTTGCACAGAGCGAAGAGTCGTTTTCAGTAGATACGCTCACTGATATGTTCAGTCAAATGAGGCCAAACATAGTGGCCTTGGAGGAGCCAGTAATTGGCAAAAAAGTAATCAAAGAGTTTTAAATGAGTTGTAAGCAACAAAGGTAAATGGCCGATGTTCAGGCCTTCAAAGCCAAGTTAATGGCTTAACTTGGCTTTCAATAAAGAATGCAAAGACAAGACGAAAGAAAAAGTAGCCTTGAAAGCATTGGGAGACAAATTGGCAGTGTTCGAGTTGAACAAAGTATTGGCCGAGAAGTCAACAAAGTGGATTGTTTAGAAGAAGAAGTGCCTATAATGGACATGGACGATGAAGTAATAAGGATTAACAAGCCTAGATACGCTCAAGTACAAGACCCTCTAATTAAAGTGAATATTAACAATGAAGAGGAAGATCGTCCAACATTCGTCAGCCAGATGCTCGATCGAGAGGTTAGTGATAAATTAATCGCTTTATTAAAGGTATATAAGGATTGTTTTGCTTGGGAATATGAGCATATGCCTGGTTTAGATAGAAATTTGGTAGAACATAGATTTCCAACCAAGCCAAATTTTAAACCTGATAAACAACCCCCTAGGCGTTTTGATCTTAATGTACTTCTCGAAATAAAGAAAGAGATATAGCGATTATTAAAAACAGACTTTATTAGAACAGCCAGATATGTTGAGTGGTTGTCCAGTATCGTGCCGTGCTAAAAAAGAATGGTAAATTAAGGGTGTGTATAGACTTTAGGAACCTAAATATAGCCACACCCAAAGATGAATATCCAATGCCTTCGGTAGATTCTTTAGTAGATTCGACTGCAGGACACGTAACATATTCCTTCATGGACGGGTATTCAGAATACAATCAAATTTATATAGTTGAGGAAGATATACACAAAACTGCCTTTAGATGCCCTAGATCTCTAGGATGTTTTGAATGGGTAGTTATGCCTTTCGGCCTGAAAAATGCAGGAGCGACTTATCAAAGGGCAATGAACTTGATTTTTCATGATATGATAGGTAAATTTGTTGAGGTGTATGTAGATGATATAGTGGTCAAATCCATTAAAGAAGAGGACCATTTTGAACAATTGAGATGTTCATTTGAGCGAATGAGGCAATATAAACTAAAATTGAATCCCTTGAAATGTGCATTTGGTGTTAATGCAGGAAACTTCCTTGGTTTCCTAGTACACAAAAGGGGGATTGAACTTGACAAAAATAAAGCGAAGGCCATTTTAGAAGCCAAACCACCTAGCAATAAAAAGGAATTGCAAATGTTTCTAGGTCAAGTAAACTTTTTAAGACACTTTATTTCTAACTGTGCAGGGTGAACTAAAGCTTTTTCGTCGCTTTTAAATTTGAAAAATCAGGACGAATTCGTCTGGAAAGAAGAGTATCAAAAGACTTTTGAAAGCCTAAAGACATATTTATCAAGTCCACCAGTGTTGGTGTCACCAATCCAAGGACGGCCAATGAAAGTGTATGTATCGGCTGAACAAGAATTAATAGTTGGAATGGTCGCGTAAGAAGACCAATTTGGTGAAGAAATGACGATTTACTACTTGAGTAGACGGTTAAGAAAATGTGAATGTAATTACTCTGCCATTGAAAAATTATGTCTTGCATTGTATTTCACATGTACAAAATTAAATGCTTATTTACGGCCCGTATCCGTTTATTTGATTTCTAAAGTGAATTTAATTAAGTATATGTTCTCTCGCCCTATTTTACATCGTAGGGTAGGCCTTTGAACTTTAACGTTATCGGAAGTCGAAATACAATACATACTCCAAAATGTAATAAAAAATCAGACTTTGGCTAACTTTCTAGCTGATCATCCATGCCTTGACATGCCGAAGAAATTGAATTAGAAATTGACTCATTCGAATTAAAACATTGGGTTTTATATTTCGATTGGTCAAAAACCTCTAAAGGTGCAGAAATAGGAGTAGCATTGATAAATCCTTTAGGGATTTGTTACAAGTTCGCATTCACTTTGGATAGGATGTGCACCAACAATCAAGCTGAATATGAAGCCTTAATTGTGGGCTTAGAATTAATGATAGATATGGAGATAAAGAATGTGACTGTTAAGGGCGATTCTCAATTGGTAATTCACCAATTGATTGGTGATTTTAAGTGTCAAAGTGATTCCATTATAAATCAATATGAAATCGCCCTAGAATTGTTGGAAGAATTCGATCAAGTAGAGCTTCAATGTATCAATAGGATATATAATGACATAACAAATGAGTTGGCCCAGATGGCCTCAGGATATTCAAAAGTTTTAAATTGGGAATCTAGTTGTGAATATGGAGTAATATTGCCCGTAGTCCAAAGAAGGGCGATGATGATCGAAATTCATTGCATACAAGATGGAGATGCAATAGATTGTAGGACAGAGATTAAAAGGTTCCTCAAAGAATCTAATAAAGGATGTGATAGAAAAATGACGTTGCATTTGCTAAATTATACATTGATAGATGAAGAGTTGTTTAAGAAATGCTCTAATGGTATATTATTGAAATGTGTAAGTTTGCAAGAAGTCAGAACGATCATGGCTAAGGTGTATGAAGGGATATATGGAGCTCATCAAGCCGGTCAAAGGATGAGATGGTTGATTATTAGGAGTGGATATTTCTGGCATAGGATGGGAGAATCATGTATTTAATATGCGAAGAGTTGTCTAGCATGCCAAAAGCATGGTCCGATACAAAGAGCGCTGGTAAGAGAGATGGCACCAATTATCAAACCTTGGCCGTTCAAGGGTTGCGCGATAGACCTGATAGGGAAAATTTATCCCTCATCATCCAAACAACATACCTTTGTTATAGTTGCAACTGATTTTTTCACTAAGTGGGTAGAAGCGATACATTTAAAGGAGATCACCCAAAAGAATGTCATAAAATTTATCTGTGATCATATTATTTATAGATTTGGGATTCCACAAACTTTGATGGTAGATCATGGAACTTCCTTGAATGGAGATCAAGTAAAGGAATTCTTGAGCGAGTTTGGAGTTAAGTTAGTGAACTTCACACCATTTTACGCCTAATCTAACGGACATGCAGAATCTTCTAATAAGATTCTAAAAAACTATCATAAGGAAAATGATAGATAAAAATGCCAGAAATTGGCACGAATGTCTAAACAATGCTTTATGGGCTTATAGGACGTCCTCTCGGTCAAGTACCAAGGTTACTCCTTTTCAACTTACTTATGGATAGGAGGCCGTTTTGCTTATGGAAATCAACGTGCAATCAATTAGAGTGTTTTCGTAACATAAGTTAAATGCTGGTGAATATGCTGAGTCACTAGTTCAAAACTTATTGTAGTTGGACGAATTAAAATTGGACGTCCTAGATAGATTGTGAGTTCAAAAACAAAGAATGTCTAAGTTTTACAAAAAAAAAGTTATAGCCAAGTCCTTTAGTTTGGGCGAATTGGTTTGAAAAACAATACTCCCTTTGGATAGCAAGGATCTGAAATATGACAAATGGTCGCCCAATTGGGAAGGGCCATATAAAGTAAATAGTGTGTTGCCTAATGGAGCCTATCATTTAGAAGATTTAGATGGCACCAATACATGAGATTCATTAATGGCAAATTCATTAATGGCAAATACATGAGCCTATCATTTAGAAGATTTAGATGGCCTTGATCGCCGTCCTGATCGCACTGCTGCAAGAGCAGACAGAGAGGTTAAGAAGCACTCTCAACAAACAATAAGGAAGAAAGTACCCTCAAATCGCCTGTCGAATTGCATTGCTACAATAACAGGTAAGGAGACTGAGAAGCACTCTCAGCAGGCGAAGTGGCCTGAAAGGCATCCTCAAAAATCGCCTTCCATCATTGGACTCCTTATAGAGAACATGGAGACGATGAGAAGAATTTTGCAGGCCAAAAAATATTTCCTATATCTCCTATACCAAAGGTAACATCAAGACAGATAGCAAAATGGGTGAATCAAATGATCCATTTCTATTGAAGACGAAATTTTTGGATCAATTGTTGAAATGCCAAACGATGGCAGCAAATTAGTTTTTAAAGAAAAGAATGGAAATGAAAACGATAAGTGCGAAATACACGCGCATTTATAGAGTCATGAAGGTGAAAAGACAGAATATGAACGACCACATTCGTGTATAGTAACTGAAATCAAATGGCCCAAAATCTTGGGAAAAGAGATGAGAATACCAAGAAAGAATGTACATGAATCTTAGCATAAAGCAATTAAATGCTTGGGGGGTTGACGATTAAGGACAACGTCAATAAATACGCAAGTAGACAAAACAGTCATTCATTAATGACGATAACTGCTGTTACATCAAAAAATTAGTAATGGCAATTAGCGCGAAATTACAAAAGGAAAGTTAAGGCATTTGATGTCTTAATTACAATTCACCCCAAGCCGAACGTATTCTTTCCCTAAGTCTTTTCCAATCCTAGCTTTGTTGAGAAGAAGCGACAATCAATTCAGTTACAAAATCGTCATCAACCTCCAGTTTTTTGTACTGCTCAACTAAAGCCTTGGCTCGTTCAATTCCTTGAGAAGCATTGCATTTTTTAGCAGCCATCCTCGCCTTATAGTCGTTCATCTTTGCTTGAATATCCCTCATCTCTGCAGCTAAGCTTATCATCAAAGAATCTTCAATCATAACTTCATATGAGATTTCTTTCAATTCATCATCGACTTTGTTAATCTCTAAAAGCAACGACTCTCTTTCAAATGAAGCATGAAGATATTGAGTACTCCTGGCCTTTAGTTCAACATTTTTAGCTAGCAAGGAGAGGATGTCGGAGTGGACAACCTTCAACGTCGCTTTAAAGTCAGCAGAAACATTGAGCGACGGAAATGTAAGTGCTTGTGCCAATTTCGCACTCAACAGCTCAAACTTATCCTTCTGTTTAGCAGTACTGGCCTGGCCAATTTTCATGTTCATGAAAGACATATACTCAAATACTGGCTGCTTGAGAGATTTCATATTTTCCTTCGAAAAAGTGGAAGATGAAGCAGAAGAATGACTGGTTGAAGTAGGGCGAGATGTCTTTACTTGTCCCCAGGAAGTGAACAAGTTCTGGATTGAATGCACAATGTCATCAGTACCCTGCATAAAAAAGATGCAAATATTGAGGACCTTCACTATGATGAACAAAGTGAAAATGAAAGTGAAGTAAAATGTTACCTCATCAACAATCCTCGGAGATTTAGGCCTGTCACCAGTTGGCTCTACCACATGTGGGGACTTCCCCTTATTTGGGCAAGAAGATTCTACCACAATGGGCAGGTTCATACGAGCCTTTCCACAATTCAAAAAGCAACGAATCAAAAACCAAAAGCACAAGTAAATGCAAAACATCAAAATATGTATTACCTTCCGGTTCGACATTTGGGGAGTCGACGCCTTGGAAAGAAGGTGGACTTTCTACTGGTTGCGATGAAGATTTCTAGACTAAGGGTTTCTCTTTAAGCATAGTCCCTTCATCAGCTGATTTGGACGAAGTAGCTTTACCAGAGGGTGATGAAGTAGGAGCTGTCAAAACCAGAGCCTTCGAAGGACAGACTGAACTTTTATGAGAAATTCAAGTAAACCATTAGTACATAGAAAAGTATGTTTAAGAATAAACAAATTCAGTTACCTTTCTCTTAAGGATGAGAGGAGCATCATCGTGGTCATCATCATCCTGCAAAATGGGAGATGTTGAAGCTGGCCGTTTGCGGCTGGAGGTGCCTTTGGCTATAGTGGTCTTGGCAGGAGGAGAAACAGATGGAAGAATAGAACATTTAGCGCGAGCGGGTGAGAAAGGATTCCCGATGGACACAGGGATAGCCAGAATGGGAGAAATAAAATACTTGTTTAGTTTATCTAGCAGATGGAAAGCACGATTGGCATCAGTTGAGAACAACCTGCGCTTCACAGACGGCCAGAGTTGGTAGAAAAGGGGATGTGTGGCAGCGGTAGAATTCAAAGGGGCTAAAGAGAAACCTTCGGCAAAAAGGTTATTACGGGTGTCAATGGCTTGCACCTCGATTTTATTGATAGTATGGAAACGCTATGTCAAATTCTTAGAATAACAAGGAGGAATAGGCCACGTTTGGCCGAAACCAAGTTGGCGAGCAAAAAATTGGGGAGCATATATCTCAACCCCTGCTTTAGCATTTGTTCCTGTGACAATGTCATGGAACAGTTCTCTCTCAACCAAAAATTGAACCCAGATGGATAAAGAAGTGCTCACTTCGGCTAAACTAGAAGGAGGTCGTACATATGGAGGGATTTGATGAGGAGAGAAAGGAAAGAAAGAAGGCGTTGAATTCAAAGTATAAAAGAATGTGAAAACGTCCCTGCTGGACATAATTATGGGGGTCAGTTGATGAATGAATAGCCCATAGCAGCTAACTGTTCGAGGAGGAGACGGTGGAGCACCAAGTTGTGGAAAATAGACTTTCAACCACAACTGAACAAGTCAAAGGGGCCCACTACCAGTAGGAGACGCACCATTCTTTAATTGGAGTTGTAGGGAAGTCATGCCTTTATAAAAGGCGGCTAAAAAGAATGAACACAAATTCAAAGATCTGCCACGTACTAATTCATGCGATAGAGGCAAATAACTCAATGAGGGTTTCAGGCTAGGGACACAAAGAACATATTTACAGAGCCAGACCTGAAGGAAGGCAACACCCTCAGCATGAGTAGGCTCAGAACTGGAAGCAGTATAAAGGTCTTGCATGCTTGAATAAGATTCAGTAATTTTCTTGTTAAATTGTGGAGCAATCTGGAAATCAAAATACTAGAAAAGATAGTATCGCCCAAGGGCGGAAGATTCACTAGGACTCCAACATCCTTTAGAGTAATGGACATTGGGCCGAGGAAAAAAAAAGTATTATACTGAGAAGACCAGAAACTCAGGGCGATTGGGAAAAGCATTGGATCATAAGTTGGGGGAAAAAGGGTAATTTGTAATAGTCCAAAATCTTGACACGATCAAAAATTGCTTTGATGGGACCATGATTTACAATAAGTGCATGTCATCTACGAAAACTAGAATCAATTTTTTGGCCAAGTACTGATACCTTTATCGTGGATTGGCTTCCATGGTAGGGAATTCAGAAATGGAGGGTCTTCAGTGTAAGGGAATAGCTGGCCCACCGCCACTTGTTCAACGGTTTCGGCATTATTGAATGATGGATCCAAATAGAATTCATTAAGGTCAGCATTGGCTTGTGCAAGGAAGTTTGGATTTACATACGACCTAGTAAGGATTTTCCGGAAATCTTCGAAACTAAAAGCATCATCAGATTGAGTTTGTGAAGTCGTCATTGAGTGCAAAGTATGGTCTTGTTAAGGCTTGCCTAAGAAACGTAGCAGAGAAGAAAGAAGATGAACGGTAAAATAGTGAGGAAGAAGCGCGAAATATAGAGACGTGGTTTAGTGGTGTAATGAAATGGCGTGTTTTTTGGGTTTATAAGGGTTTTTAACGTTGCACCTTTTTAGGCTATAAAAGGAAATAATGATTGAAATTCTCAAGAATTTCAAATGTTACCTGGAAAATACAAGGTGAATATGGCATAGATTAATACTTTGTATTAAATTTGCCATATTGGGGGTTAATTGTTGACACACTAAAAGTACAGTCCAAATTAAATAGCCCAACGAGTGAGGCCCAATTGGGGAGTCCTGGATAAAGGTCCAAATAAGATTATTAGTGAATGCAGAGGAAGCCCACGAATACAATAACATCATCGCCCAAGCTTGCAAGACGTCCAGAATCTGAACGAATGAAGTGTCTTACGGTTGCCCAGAGTGATGACCTCGTTCTCGCCCAAGCCTTCGAGTCGCCTAGAAGTTTAACAAGATATTATGGTTATCCAGAATAACAGTTATTGAAGCAGTTATTGAGCAGACTTATCACATTCCACGATTCAAGGAGCCCATTTGAAGGCGGTTGAACGAAAAAGAATAATGACAGCAGTTAGATATGACAGTTCCACGACAAGTTAGCCACCATGAAGAAAGTGGGTAGTTATAAAGCAATCAACCAGTTTCCAAGCGGTTTGTCACAAAGAAGTCATCATGGGAATATAAAAAGGAAGAAAAGAAATAGAGAAAGGACCCCGAATCAAACACTCTCAAACAGAGAATATGTAATTTCAATTTCTTAGATTAACTTTAATTATCCATTTTCAGTACTCGTGTGCTTGCGCCCCTTAGAGACATTTTGTTTATTTCCAATTGTAACTCTTATCAATAAGACACCCATTTTTGAGACTTTATCTCAAGAGGTTTGTCTCTTACACAATCGTCTGAATTTTTTTTTAATTGTTAGCGACTACCCGCGCGAAACAATTTGTATCTATATATAGTTTAAGTAAATCCCAACTAGGTTGGCACTTCTTAAGTTGTTTAAATTATTTTTTGCTTGTCGATCAATCTTCTGTTGTGAGATTTTTGAAATCTTTAGCTATGTCATCAATAATTTTGTCTTGTATTCTCCTTTTAGCAAATAGCCAATCTTTTACACAAATAAGTGCTTCCAAAATATCTTCCTTGAACCTTGATTTTCTTTCCTCTAGTACTCTGTCACCTACACTAAAAACAAACTCGGATACTATTGTTGAGATTGGAACTGTTAGTAGATCACGTGTCATTTTTTATAATATTGGATAAGATCGTTCATTTAATTTCCACCATCGTAAAATATGCAAATTTTATATTTCATCTTTTGGAATTAAACTATATTGATCAAAATTATAATATCTTTCATCACCTTGAATTTCAATTCCCAATCTGAATTATCAATATGAAATTGATCTTGCTTCGAATTAACATGCACATTAATAGCATTATTATAACTAATACATGACTTTAACATATGAAGCGTTGAATTCCATCTATTCGATACATCATCGAGAAATTTCTTCTTTTTTAATCCAAAATTATTGCAATTTTTTCCGAAATCTTGCTGTCTAGAATTAGAACAAGAAATATAATTAATTGCCTGTCTAATCTTTTGTATTTGTGATTCTATTGATTTCAAACCACCCTGGACAACTAAAAATATGTGACAAACACATCGCATATGAAATAATTTAGAATCGAACTGAGGCTTAAGAGTTCTAATCAAAAGGTCAATACATGCAATATTTTGCTTAGCATTATCAAAACTAATACTAAATCATTTATTTAAAACACCAAAATCATTAAAAACTTGTAATAAATTGTCACATAAATTTAGACCATCATGTGAATATTCTAGTAAATGAAAAACAATAATTTTTTTTTAATAACCAATTATTGTCTATATAATGAGCAGTGACGCAAACGTAACCATTGTGATTACGTCTGTACCAACAATCAGATGTAAAACACATAATCGCATCAAAGTCGTTAAATTGATTTTTTAAATTATCTTTCATTGTATGAAATAATTTCATGCAATCAGAATGTGCAGTATTTCTACTTAGACTTCGATAAGAGGGTTGAACATATTTTTGCATGAACTCCTCAAAGTATTGATCTTCTGCAAAAGTGAAGGGCATCTCACTTGCTGCGAAAAATTCGAACATTCCAAATCTCATCCGTTCATGTGAATAAGAAAAGTTAGCAAAAGTAATTGATCCACCAACACCTCTAAAAGAAGTAATTTGTGTCTATGTAGGATCTAAATGTCCTGTTTCGTTAAGATGAGAACGTTTATGTCGTTGCAACGTGCCAATGCCTTGAACCTTAATCCATGCTTAAGCCTTTAAACAAATACTACATATTGCTTTTCCACGATTTGCATCCACTATAAAAATTTCCCAAACATCGGACGTTTGTTTATTTTTTTCTATGTTCTATATTATCCAATATTTGTAGTATCATCCTTCAAATTTATTGAAGAGCCACTATTTCTTAAATTGAAATCATCAATGGGGAAACCTGTGGTTCCTAAAAATATTGATTAAAGAAGAGAGAAATATTTATGGACTATGTATAATTAATTAAAAAATCAAGAATGTAATAAATTAATAATTGAAAAGAATATTAAAAATATAGAACATCAAACCAACAAACTGTAAACAGGGTTAAGAATAATTATGAAAATTTTCAAAAATAATAATGTAGTCTGTAGACAAGAAGCTAAAAGACAAGAAAGCGTATTGAAAAAGTGAACTTTGATTATATGAATGACAAAACCTTTATATATAAATTAAAAAATTGACCGTATAGCAATGGTCATAATTTAACAATGACAAGAAAGAAAGCAAATAATAGGTTCCAGACTTTAATTATTTTTTCAATAAAATTGAATTATTTGACTTGTCAAATCTCATTAATAATAATAATAAAAAATCATTTGATTGACAAATGACAAGCCTACCATTTTAGGCTTGTCAATTCTCATTTAATAATGGTTGTCATTGATACACCGTTTAATGCAAGAGGATAGAGTGTGGAGAGAAATTTCTCTCTTCTTTAACTTTTCTTTTTTTTTTTTTGCATTTTGTATATTATTTTTACATGGGTCCATTGGTTAACCGTAGGGCCTTTGAACAAAAATCGGACCTGCCCAATATTACAGATAGGCAACTCAAGAACCGGCCCAATCCGATTATGGGCCGGTTCTTGGTCCGGTCCATTTGCGGGTGGGCTTAGCTTGGCCAAGCAAACGAAGAGCATACATCACAAGAATCTCTCTCCCATTGTATTGGCACAAGCAAAATATCTCCACGCGCAATTTCGGGTCCTTCCTTCACTGTTATTATTAAGGGTTCACAATGTTCGTTTTCTTACTTCATCTGTAACATATATTTTTCATGTGCGATTCCTTGGTATTAGGAATGAAGATTTCTCATAAGTGACTTAGCTGCTTTCTTCGAATTCTAGATTTAAAACTATGAAAGGACTAATGATCAAAATACTAATATGATTAAGTCCAAAACACTTGTGGAATACGTTCAAAATTAAGAATGACACAATCTCCACAGGGAAAAATATGATTGGGAATGATGTCGAGATTTAGAATTTTAGAGTTCTATATGTGTTGCCTATAACTTCTGTCATTTTTGAACTTATTAACTAACAAAGGAAAGTGGCTTTTTGGAGATCATTCGGGTTTTACTTACTTATTTTCAATGTTCGAAGTGAAATCATAAGTTCGAGTAGTTATAGTACTGCATGCCTAGAATATAATGCATATGACTATTAGCAGGGATATAGAACCTTGATTTAAAGTTGGTTATGATTTGTTCATTGTCTAGTTCAATTTGACAGAGTCATCCATGACTATGCCATTTATCTCTATTTGAACATAAGTTGCAATGCGGGATTTCATAATTCAATTGCATTCATGTGGGTTTATTTGTTTCTTCAACAATTCTCGATTAGAATGAGAGGAAGGAATTTCAGAGTTTGTCACGGTTGTAGAAGTGACACTCACTGCTTTGGACAATGCCAAACAAAATGCGGATGTCCTTCATGCAAACACGGATTTCGAAAATATTTCAAGGTCGAATGGGATACTAGAAACAAATGGCGATTGTTCTTCACGTGTAGTGATGATTGTGGATATTTCGACTGGGTGAAAAATAAGATTTAAGAGGGGAATCGAGTACCGTTAATGAAGCGGTAAATCATGAGTCCAACGAGAAAGATGAAGATTTGCCAAGAATCTTTGACAGTCTAACTCGAATTATCGAAAAACGAGACGTCGACATATCATTGCACCTAACATTCCGCAAGGGAAAAGAAATTGCCCAATGTGATGGGACCTACTTGAACAAGTGATTTGAGTAACATTTGTGATACAAAGAGTACCAAGATGTCAATTTGTATTTGCTATATAGTTTGTTGTAAAGTACGAACTTGTTGGTCATAGTAGTCTTTAATTTTTATGGTTTATTTTGTTAATGTCCGTTGAGCGTTGGACAAAAGTTTACTATTTTGCGAATCGTTATAATATATTAACTGTTTAGATATATGCTTCTTATTACCTCAACATATCTTCTTGTAGTTTACATCTACATCTATCTATACTCAAGTTTGATAGAGCAAAATAAAGCCATACACGAAAGCAACAGATGAAGAAAAAACCAAGGATGGTGAACATCATTCCACTTCCCAAGTAACTTTTCAAATAATCTTGACCATAAAAAATTCATTTAGCAACGGGTAATACATAGGAACTGCAATTTCAAACAAATTACACGTAGATGTCGATTGAAGACCAATATTACATCCTATAATTCTACACCAATTTTAGCCTCAAACTGCATTAACTCTTCATAGAATGCCTAGATGTCCGTTGTTGACGCCAAGCAACATCTTGTTACATGTTCAAGAACATCATGAGATTTACCGAAATTTATCCTTGATATGAATGACGTAAATTTGATGGAGTAAAATACAATGCAATTACCTTGAGCGTTCACAATTCCATTCGTAGGCTACGAGTAGGTGAAAGTTGAATATAGCAAGTGTTCTGTGACGACTTCATTGGCATTGTCACTGTCACCCTACATGAAATAACATCATCTTTAAGACGTCAAACCAATTAAATGAATTAATATAATATACTAACCAATAGGTGTTGTAAATATGAGAATGGTGTCGGTATAGAACATTGCAATAGTCCAGATACCTGGATGTCGGTTACAACCTCTTTCATAGTACTAGGCGTAGCCCCAAGCCTCTTTCCTTCGCTTGATGCTGATGTGGACTGCATGTTCATCGACTCAAATCAGAAGTCGAACTCAAATTCCCAATCAATTAAATCGGTAATGGACAAAAATTTCTTTCTCACCATTAAACATCATACCCACCTTAGGCCAAGTCGCAACATCTCCTCCTAAATTTTTCTTATCCAATGTGTTCAAATTGACCATTATGTTCTCGTTATCACATTCTAGCAACAAGTCGTGATTATCATCTTCCATAATTTCTTATCCTGCAATAAAAATTCTAATTTTGTTAGAAGTTGCAAATTATATATGTAACTAAGAGCAAAACACGGCCACTAACATTAATTAACATGCTTGACATGGAAAAAAAAGGGTATTTATGAATTTTTCCAATGAGAATACAATTGCCTTTTTGTTCAATATTATAAAAATTCAATAATAAATTGTTTGCATTACTATGACAAAATAAGTGGTTGTATTTATGAATTTCTCCTGTAGGATGTTGCAGCTAAAATATTGGCATTCGCACAACAAAGGCCGAGGGCTTTATGAATGGGCACGTTTCTTCCTTGACACTGCGACAACCTACCACTTCTGGTGGCACTGACACATACGAGGTTAAGATTCTTTTCGTGTCCTCTTGCTCTTAAATTCAGTAAAATTAGGATAGTTTTTTCACCATCATTTAGCTTCTAAATTAGCTAGAAATTCAACTATTAACTGGAGAAACCAATTTATGAGCTAACCTATTTAGAACCAAGAAGCAAAATACATTTGTCCATCATCTAGGTTTCGAGCCACCGTCTTCAAATACGATTTTGATATCGAGTTACAGTGGGCTTTTGTCTTCACAATATGGCCGATGGTAAGCGCCAATTAGTTTGCCGGATATTGGCCGGCGATGGAAAAGCGACTTTCGCCAAAGATGAAGAAAGTGGTAGGGGACCGAGACTTTGATTTGGGGGAAAATGAACCATTTCATTTCATTTTGTAGCCAATTTTGCTTATGTCAAACCAATTTTGCTTATGGCCCTCAAGTTAAAGCATGGATCCCATTCCTCTACCACGTCACCATATTTAAATTCTCGTAACAGTTCTGCGAACATTTCCTATAGCTATAGACTAATTGTTTTTTTTTTAATGGGGTTAAAAAGTAGGAAAAAAATTGAATTTACGTACAAAATGTTTTGGTGTGTGAATGTATAATTAAAAATGAATATAAGAATTAAAGACTTATGTTTTAAAGAGAGACAAACATGGACTAAATTTATAGGTTTTCCTTTTTTATTTAAAAGAAGTATTTTGAGGATAAAAAAGGTTCAAATATAAATATGATTAACAAACTTTTTAAGGGCATTAGTGAGGTGTTCCCTCTAATTTTCCTTTTCTCTAAAAAAACAAAAAACAAAAATCTGCTCTTTCAAGCTCAATAGCAGGCGAGGAAGATAACAGTTTCTTGTTATCTAAATTATACACACTGGGGTCAGGTATCTGGGACAGTAAAAGGAGATACAAAAATTCATGCAACCGGGATCTTAGGTTCGCCTAAATTCACGAAGGCTTGTGCACGAACAATACGAACAGCAGCTGCATTCCAAGATACCAGGTGATTCATAAACGTATTAACATACTTGGCCTTGTCATTCTGTTCATAGGTTAGCATCCAAAGAAACAGTCAATTAGAACAGGCGACCAGAGAAAAATGAGGGAAAGAAAAAACGCGTTAAAATGGACGCATACCCTGTAGTCCAAATAATAAGCATGCTGCAAAACCAAGGTAAAAAAATCAAAAAGTGCAATGAAGAGATGAAAAGGCTGAGATCAATATCCAATGTATTTGGCTAAGCCTAGAAAAGTAGAAGTCACTTTTTTTTACTACTTTTAAGTAAAGAAAGACCTTACTATGAAATGTAGCTTTGACGAGTAAAAATGTTATCTATTTTAAAACATATTTCACAAATAAGTAGGCTTATTAAGCTTAGCTGAACATGCTTGGGGAGCGAGTCGGGGTTTTTTTACACTTACCTCCCACATATCCAAACTCGTGATTGGCTGCATTATTAAGAGATATAAAAACAATGTCAAAGCCACAAGATCAATGATACAATTGCTTATAAAGGATAGAGAAACACAAATAGAAAAAGATTCTTACAATGTCATTCCACACTAAAGGGTTGATGGAATTTGATGTTTTGACAATTGCCAGAGATTTTGCCTCCCTCTTCACTGCAAAAAATTCAAATGAGTAAATTTCAGAGGTGGTCTAGCAGAAATTTGACATTAGCTTAACATAGCATGATAAATTGCACTAAATACAAGCTAACGCAATTTAGCTGCATGGTAATACACGCCAGCAAGTAAACCTTATAAGAACGAGAACTTACAGACCAACCAAACCCAGCCCGAACCGAACAATGTGAGAGCTGCCTCTGTAAACTTCTCCTTGAAATTGGCAAATGAACCAAAATCCTTTTCGATCTGCTGAAGTAAGCCCAATGTTGGCATGTCGCCACCTCCTGGTTGCATGGATTCCCAAAAGAAATCATGGTTCCAAACCTGTGGGAATAAGTGACGGAATATTAGAAGAGACATTATTATATTTAGTTTCCAATTTTGGTGTTTAATTTAGTAAACATAATGAAGGATTGATTTTATAGTATTTTCCTACTACAATTAGAACTAGTTTAAACCCCACATAAAAGGGACTTATGCGATGTAATTGAAACAACTTCAATAATGAAATAAATTGATATTCTCCCCCAATTTCTCTCCTCCACCCTCTCTTCTTCTTCTCTATTTGCCCTCCTTTCTCTTCTTCTCTTCCCTTTCCCCTTCTCCTATAACTGTTCCATAGCATCCTATGTCAATAAGATGGCAGTAAATTTGATAGTACTATATCGAATTCGCTGAACATACTATAAGATAATTAATAAATTTACGCTAGCAAATTAAAAGATTAACGTAATAACATGACTAATGAAAACATATTTATTGATATCAAGAGTTGCATGGCAATTTGAGCATAGCATAAAATGTACCAAAAATGGGAGGATGGAGGAGATAGAAAAACAACAATAGAGAAGGCACACGCAATAACGAGCCTCAATTAACAAATTCCGACCTATATGCCCTATCCATAATGACTGATATGCAGACTTGATTAAGCATTTTACCATTTAAACTTGCCAAATAAACTAGCAATTGTGGTGCAATTTAATACTGTCAATGACAGATAAAAGCTCGAATATACTACAGAGAATACAAGCCATCTACTGGGACATACCTGGGCAGCATCATTGAATTCAGGAAATGGGTTGCCATTGTTATATAAAACTTTGATTAGTTCATCCATGGTACAACCATAAAATGTGTCATTTTTCTCCAGCTGTTTGTTCAGAGCTTCCACATAACCACGATGATGCACACCCCAGTGCACCTCAAGTGTCCTCTGACTCATATATGGTTCTAATGCATCCTACAATGCAGAAGGAAAAATCAGCTATCAAGAGAATAGTCAAAAGAAAGTGATATGATAAAAAGCATCACATGACTTTGACAAGAAAAGGTAAAGTTTTCCACACCATCAGTTAGTTCTAAGAAAAAAGAGTTGCCTCAATAAGAGCACTTTGCTTATTTCGTTCGCAATGAGTAAAAATTTATCAAATTCTAGTTGCTTTCTAGGAAGCTGAACATAGTAAAAAATAGTGCAGAGCAATTCAAGAAGTATGAAATAGTCACTTTCTGTGTTCTTTTCTCCAGCTTATAATCCATAAGCACATTTACATTTCAAGAAATAATGCCAGCGCAGCACATTGCAGAATGAGGGGCAGCTTTAAAACTTTAACCTCTTTTCTTCTTCTTTTTTAAGCAATGTAAGTCAAGAAATCAGGAACTTAACTGGCAGGAAAGATTCTTTAGGCAGGAAAGAATATCAGTGTACAACTCGATACATTTGGTATAATTTTTATTTTCCTCTGCATAACATATATTAAGACCAATTCCAAATTTAAAATATGATACTTAGTGTTAAGCAAAATACATACAGATGGAAAAACAGATTATGCAGATAG
The DNA here is from genome assembly GCA_035079005.1 of Fraxinus americana. Lineage (NCBI taxonomy): Eukaryota > Viridiplantae > Streptophyta > Magnoliopsida > Lamiales > Oleaceae > Fraxinus > Fraxinus americana. Next base: position 1,241,338 of record CM068710.1, on the reverse strand, counting down.
TGAAAAATATTGTCATGAAAGGAAACAAAAAAATAATAATAACAATAACAAGAAAAACAATGAAGGAGGCATCATATAGTTGACATTTGGAAGACGCAGCAACAAAATCATATTAAATTCAGTCATTTCGGACTCCAGCTTACAGGTAATAGACCACTATAGTTATCCTAAGATGAAAATCTAACAATATGTTCAAATTTCACATCGAATAAAGATGAAAACATAGACGAACTTACAAGGATTTAGGCTATTCTCCCCGACAAGGTTTGACCTTTTAACACGGAGCCCCAAATCTTAATATGGTATTAGAGTTTATTAAGCTCCAACGAGCAATTCCATCCGACTAAGATTCAAATTTCAAGATTAATTTGGTCAAACGAGTCTCCATTACCAGACATGTTAAAAGATAAAAAATCCCACATCAAAGATAAAAATACTGACTAAGTATTGCGTTACTCCTAAAGTCAATCTTTTAAGATGGAAATAAAGTCTTAATAACTCCATTATTTATTACTTCAACAAAATTCACAGTTCTTGCGGCATACACATTCGAATAAACAAGTTGAGAATATGCAAAACTCACAAGTTTATACGGCGGGCTTTTCAGGCCATAGTAACCAAAAACTTTTGACACTCCACCATTATTATGCGAAGAATCTCTTCTTTGCTTCCATCCCTGCATTAATTGCTAACAATTAAAGAACTATCTCGTGTGAAATGTTTTGTATAAAGCCAATATTTTTCACCCCGAAAAATCTTAGGCCATAACCCAAAGAATAACACAACCTGATTACCACTGCACTCTATTTAAAACCCATATTTACCGGTTGAGAAATATTGGGTGTGAAGCGTCTCTTCGAAAGCTTCGAGGATGGGTCGTTGGCCACAAGAATACTTGAGCTCAAGCTGTAAACACTACTACTACCACAGGAAGACCAACTCATTTTTGGGCTACGACTATTATTGCCTCTCGTAAACCCTAAAACCAACACACTGCACGCAAAACAAGAACTGGGAACCTGAAATTTTCAGACATAAACATCAATGTAACGTAATATATCTCTATGAGACATTTTCACTAGCACATGGAGTGCTCTTTGAAAGCTCACTGACCTGGGCTTAACACTCGTTTAAAGTTTCCTTTTGCGCGGTATTTAGTCTCTATCTTGTTCTTGCAATTTTTTTAAGGTTTGGTATTGATACTTTTTTGAATTTGTAAAGGTGAAGATAACGGAGCAGAGAGAGACGCTTTGAGGACTCGTACGCTGTTGCAGTGAATTTTGCTCTTTCAGGTTTGTACCTTATGTTTAGTGTTGGGCCGCAGGCTCAGACCCTTTCAATGGCCCAGTCCGGTTTGTCAACAAGTTGGTTATTAAGCCCTGTTTGTTATAAATTAAAATTCACATTTTAATTTAAGTCAAAGTCAACAATTAATTTTAACCAAATATTTTATAAAATTCACAACTAATTTTTGTATACCTAGCGAATGAGGATGCCCTTGCTCAAAAAGTTAAAGCAAAAGTGTTTCTAAGTGATGATACTCCATTGCAGTAGATAATAATAATTTTTTACTTGACCGATTTATTTTTTGATTTTAATTTTCAAAAGGTACTTTTTTCCATAGATCGCGCGAATGCTTTTTCTTGCATTTTGTCAGCTAAAAGAGTATAAAATAACTCAAATTCAAAACAATAGAAATAATTCCCCCGGTTTATTAAAATAATTATTTCGAGCACCTGATTGATGCTTAACAAACGAATTTTTTAGGAAGAATGAGTTATGGAATAACAATTTGTTTTGAGAATGTGTGATTAAATGTAGAGACGAGCTTTGTGTAAAATATTTTATTATGAAAATGTACGGTTGAAAATGAGTTTTAGAAAAAGAATGGTAAACAAACAGTAGCTTCATCTCGACCCCGACCCTAGGGTGAGCCGACGAAAGGGAAATTCTTGGCTATAAACTCTGACGGATATAAACCTCAACTGCCCACAATTGATATCCAGTTGAGTGCTCAATTTAAATATAAAACTCAATACATTGAAGTTGTATTATCCAAAGAAAACAACATAAGTTTCTCACTAATTAATAAAGACTCTTAGAAGATCAAGATTTCAACTCTAGTTACCCAAAATATAATATGAACTTGGAAAGTGCACACTTCTCTAAGAGTTTCAAGTTCTCTTGATCTTTGAAAATGTACCAGTTTCTGAGAAATAGGTACTTTGAGTTCCACTACCCAACTGGTTTGCAAGTGCCTGAGGATTTGAAAGCTCAATGCCCTGTGGGAGGGGAAAAATAGCAAAAACAAATCAAAAGTTTGTACAAACAAATAAAATATAGGTAATTGCAGGAGTCATCTAAAGGGGACTAATTATGCAAGGAGCGAGGATGATGATGTTTTTCATTTTTATTTTTTCCTTGTTCATTTAGGCTTGAGGGAAAATCTGCCTTTTACATTGACATCGAATTAAACAGAAAACTGTCACTAAGGAACATGGGCGCCTAAAAAGGGAAGGTAGGGAACAAGAACGCCAAGAAACGGAGGTTTGGGACAGAGTGCAAAATGAGGATGAAGATAGGAGAGGATTCTGCAATTTAGCCTTTTCAGTCATCATCTAACCTTTTCAAGGCTCAGTTAATGAAAGTACAAAACTAACCAAGGACTTGATTTGTTTAAGGGCATCATACCTGCACAGGAGTGAAGGCCAAACTTGAAGTCAGGCCCGAAGTAGCCCCACTGCTTCCATAATTCTTCTCCTTGAACCTGAAAAGGATTGAAAACCATAAGCTCGTATTGCCAACAATGGAACAACGAAAACATTGAAGAAAAGAAAATAGGAATATTATCACACAATTTCTAATTACAGTGAATAAAATGTTAAAATCTGTAGAAATTATCATAGCAGAACAAAACTCTAGAGAACGAAGAAGAGCTCAAGAATAGCATACTTCTTGGCTACTTTGGCAGCAAGTCTGCTCTGACCAACTGATACGCGTAACTTGCCATTTCCAGCCTGACCAAGCATTCCATATCCTTCCCCCAGCCCATCGCCTTCAAGAAAATGTCAGAAAGGGTGAAAAAGCAGTACATGGACTCTCTGGTGCACAGCCCAAATCAAAGCATGAAAAGTAATAAACTTCAGTTTTAAAAAAAAAAAAAAAGTAGAAAACAAGAAGACATTTTATTCTGGAAACTTAACAGAATAGTTCGCTGTGAATAGAAGACAAAAACAGTAAAGGATATAAAACAAATAGAGGATATACAGCATGGGCTTCACTTGCATGCCAGTAGAATGTAATACTTAGTTAAGAAATGTACATTTAAAAAAACAATAAAAATAATAAAATAAGGCTATGTTTGGTACCAATTCTCATTTTCAACAGTAAATCAATTCTCATTTTCAACCACACATTTTTCAATAAAATAATATTTTCTATCACATCAATAATCTTATTTTCTTTTTCAACCACACATTTCCCATCATATCACTATTCAAAATCAATTATTCCCCCAAAAAATCCCTACCAAACACACACTAAGTCTTGTTCCCATTAAAACTTGGAACTGGCTAACAACAGTCCTTTGGTTAATCGCTACATCTACTTGAAGATCCAATACAACTCGATACTTAGCAACCACAAGAAGCAATGATAGTTATTGGCTACCCCTATCCCTCTTATAATATATCACATCACTTGTATGAAGAGGAACCTCTTCAGATCTACACAATGCATGCACCAACCACCTAACTTGTCGTTCCCTTATTATTCTCAATAGGTGCCACTTTCACTTGTTGATGTATATTCTCATTCCTCAGTTCAGAATATATGGAAAATGAGAACATAAAAAGAATGTAACTCGTGAGTACAATAAAATTATAACTGAATAATGATTTGTAGTAGATTTCTTAGATTTGATATGAATACCTAAAGAACTCTCCTCTGGAACTCCAAACTGCATCCTATTCGCCAACTTCCGCATATCTGTAATAGCATATCTGATGAAAAATGAAAGAGTACATTAACTTATTTGATTTTTAAAAGCATAATTTCAGAATAGAAAATGGATAGCATATCTTGTTCATCTTCTGAATAAGTTGTAAGGAAAACTCTCCCACCTTTCTTTCATCTTCCTCAGTCGTCGACCGCCTCTCTTTTTCTTGGGCTCAGAGTCAGGAACTGGAAGAGGTTTAGGCTGCTTGGCAGGAGGGGGCTCTTGCCACTTCTCAATCTTCTTAAGAATCTCATCTCGGAAAGATCTTCCATTTTTTCCTGTTGGATCTCCTCTCGTAGAGTCTACACGTGCTGCAAGTGTAGATTTTGCTGCCAAAAGTCGACATGCACGCATCCTCAAGGAAGGAGGGGTGCTCTGAAATATTTCTGTTTGCTCTAGATAACCCACGCGAAATTGAGATGTTGCTGTTGAAAACCCTGCTAAGTTTTTCTTTTTGGCACCAAGGAGCTGAACATTACAAGCAGGCATCTTTGCTAATGCAACAAGACCACCAGCAGTACCCATAAGTTTAGCGGCAACAGCACTTCCAACTATAGCAGAAAGATTTGGAGCAATATATCCCATTCGACTCTCCACAAAATCAAGGACCTTTTTCTTTGCTGAATCTAGAGCAAGAGCCCGATCGCATGCATCGAGTGTCTTTTGTAGGACATCCTCTGGGAGTGGTTTGCCACTGGTAGTTGACGCGGTTACAGAAATGACCATAATAATAGCAGATGGTAGGAGTCCTTCCAGATCAACAAGGGTCAGATCCATCTCATTCCCAATCTTTTTAACTACCCGAGCATAATCAATCGGGTGATGAACAAGAGATTCAAGCTCCGGAAATTTCAGGCGATACTTATCACGGATAAAATTGTGTATGATCACGAGTTCATTTTCAATATCGACTGACAAGGCATTACATTCAACTATCAGCTGATACTCTGGATCATCTTCCAAAACAATTCCTTTATCTGAGGTTTCGGAATCCTTTTCAAGTGCACCTTCGACTTTCTGCAACAAAAGATGAAATTACCCATCGATGTATACTTACAAATGGCTAGCAGAACAGAAGGAGAAGGGTTAGAGGAGGGTAGGGAGAATACAGAACTCTCAGATATGACAGACATATAGAAGAACATAGCTCGCCAAACAACACAAGACAAATGAGAACAATAACTTCACCCAAGAGGAATCACAATCATCAAGGCTCTTCATCTTAATTTGTGTATTGAATATGGAATACAAGACAATGAACTATAGCGCATAAAATTAAACAAACCTGCATAATATCAGTGTAGCGCTCTGTTTTCTGTAGTTTGGAAACACTATCCAGATCATCGTAATTAAGTGCTTCTATGTCTGCTAAGTCTCCATTTACATCTTCTTCCATGTCCTCATCTTCCCCATTATTCTCATCCTGGAAGGAAAACATTATCATCCCAATGCCATAAGAAATAACAGAAGACTTGATTGAAGTCTGAACTGCAACAAAAATACAATGAAACCACAACTAACCAAGAAGTTCTACATTCACAATAGATTCATACCTGCTTGTGAACATATAAAAATAGAAGAAAAGGAAAATAGAATAACTCACAAGATTAGCCTCATTATCAGACAATTCATCAAGATCTGCCAGGAACGAATCATTAAGAGTTGCCTGAAACATATGACATGCTGTTAGTTTCAAATCTCATAAGCTTTTTAAGCAGCATAAAACCTATAGAAACTAGTATCTACTGTGAAGTTAGAACAAATATGTTGTGTGAAAAGAGAGAGAGCTGTGTAATCCTGCATAAATTAATATCATTGTTCCAAAACATAAATCAATAAAGTAGAATATTCCGTGGCATAAGAAAAAGGTAGTCTGCATGCTAATTAGATCAATTTAATTTATTTAGAATGCATGAATTTCGAATCAAGTGTGGTGGAATATTATATATTGATAAGAGACACACCAAATTTTATGGCATAGTGCTGGTTAGTGGGATCAATGGAAGAACAAATTATATTATGCAGTTCGGAAGAATGGTGGTCAGTGACATAATTTATGATCAAGCAGGGAGCAGCACAGAAAAGGATCAGCTGTTTGATACTAAGTGTTGAAAGCATGTGACATATGGGATCAAATTTGGACTTCCAGTAATCAACCAGAAAAAAAAAATGCATGAGACACTAAAGAATGGGGATGCTAAATTATTTTTTTGCCGAGAGTATTCTTCATTAATTGAATCAGTATCAACATCTCCAAGCCATCCAATATTAAAGAAAAAAGGAAAAGAAAGGCGAAAAAACTTTATTAAGGAACAAAGAGCTGACAGTAGATCTCCTAAACAATGTCAATCGCAAAATTTTTTTGAGCGCCATGAATGAATAAGAAATTGACAGCAGAGGGAATCAATGATTCTTATTCGACCGAGTTCTAGCTAGCAACATGTCGATTACACACCGGAGGTTGGTAAGAACTGAGGGACAATGCCCCCCTAACCTAAGTGGGCCTACCAGCAAAGCAACTAGTACTTGATCGGGTGGGGGCAACTTGGTTTCGTGCAACACCCTCACAGCAGGAAGAGGTAGTTGTCATTTGAAAGGTCAAAAGAGGAATTTTTTGCAAACAAAAACTTCAGACCATGAAATGTAAAAGTATACCTAGCAACAGACCAAGCCCAAAACTCCCCATTGACATTACTTTCTAGTAGGTCACCTTACTCAGACTTCGTGTCTAAAAAAATAGAACTAAAGCCAGAAGTTCTTAGAAAATGAAGCGCGTAATTCAATTATGCTCACCTTTGTTTGTTGATTTTCTATGTGGCTTCAACACTATATTTATTGGCAAGTTAAAATAATAGTCTGAATTTAAAGAAAACAGAAGTTATCTACCCAACACAAGACCATTTATGAGGTCATAATGGCACTTCTGACATCTTCAGCTATTTGAAGTTGAGACTTGAGGAGACTTCTTAATAAGTCTCAGTTCCGCATCAACTAAAAGTGGCAGACGACTCCACAATCTAGAGCGTAAACGTCGTCTCAAAGCAAATAATACTATTTTTCGGAACTCAAAGATGAGATAATGGCTTTCCATTTGCTCAATAAAATCCAGAAATTCGTTTTAAATCGGTATGCATAACGTGCCCTTTGAAATAAAATTACAACATGCTATAATAAACCCATAGAATCTAATAGTATGAACTTCACATAATCAATTTCATAGATAGATACATAAGTGGTCAGAAATATTCAACGGTTAAAGAAAATATCCGAAAATACTCACCGCACTCAACATAATCGTCAGCAATCTTACAAAATTATACACCACGTGTTAAAAATATAATCCTAAAATACTCTCCATACACAAAAGAATCTTTAGAAGTTTTAATTTAACCTAAGCAGACTACTTCCAGTCTACAAACATTCACAAAAATATGCAAATACATAAACAAAGAAGAATTTGAAAATAAATTCAATCACAATAGAAGCGATTACCATTATTTAAGCTTCTTCCGAAGCAGCCAAAACCGGAATCGAAATTCGAATAGAGAATGTATTTCTGCACAAAAATCAAACATCCAGAAAAGAAGTGATGATGAATATAGAAATAATTATAAATAAAATAAAAAACAAAGAATAAAGAAAAGAAAACCCTGCAAAAATTACTGAGAATACTTACCGGGAGAGAATCGCTGATCAGAACTGTTCAAGAAAAATGAAGATGAACTGCAGACTTGAAAGACGTACGCTTAAATTTGCTAGATCTCCTCCAATACAATGACGGGCCGGGTACGCCAGTCCAATTGTTTAAATAGGGAATTTAACACAAATAGCACTAAACAGGGCACTTTAGCGAGTTTACGCTTCGATCTTCTAACCTATTTGGTCTCCATTTGGCAAAATTTATAAATGATTATTATTATTTTTTTTATCAATCATTTTAATTGATTCACAAGTACTATTTATTTATTAATCATTAATTTCTATCTACAATAGGAGATGTTTGATGGATATTATTCAGAAAAGAATGTATTTTAAATAGTAATATGATGTAAAATATGTGATTAAAAAGTAAGGAAAATTTATTGATATGATGAAAAATATTATTTTACTGAAAAATATGTGGCTAAAAATGAATTTTGAAAGAAGAGCCGTGCTATTGTGCCCGGCTCAAAGCCAGACCCAAAAAAAGACCCCAATTGGAGGGGGGTGACTTCGATCAGACCCCCATCCAATAGGGGGCGCCCTGTTTCTTGGCCTGGCTTTGAGCCGAGCCAAGAATAATTGTCCTTGAAAGAATGTATTTTGAGAGAATATATGTCAAATAGATGCTAAATTAAGCCCCTGTTTGGCACCCATTCTCTTTTTCATTCTCATTCTCTTTTTTCATTTCAACCACATAATCTTCAAATAAAATAATATTACACAAAAATCTAAAAATTTTCATCACTTTTCCATCACATATTCTCCCATCAATCACTATTCCAAAATTTTTCAACCCATTAAAATGGGTGTCAAACACTCCCTAAGCATTCGATTTGACAAATTTATAAATTGGTATAACTTTTTTTTTTCAGTAAATCTTAAGTATCATTCACTCAACTATCAATCTTGACTAGTCTTCACAGTTTTGGAATAAATAAAATACAAAATAAGTAGTATTTATTGTCGAAAAAAATTATTCAAGCTTTGAGACCTACTACTATTACTCCTAAAAAGCTACTAATAAGTTTACACGAACATAGACTTAGTGATAAAGTAGGAAAACAAACAAATTTTAGTGGCAATATATTTACCCTAAATAGATTTCATTCAGTCGGAATTAATTAAAGCTAAATATTTGAATATGAATCTTATAAGAAAAATTAGTCAAAAACTAAGCCTTTTTAATTTTTAATATAATTTAAAATTCAAAGTCAAATGTGAACTTCTTAACATATTATATAGGACTAATCAATGTTGAACTTGCGTTACACGTTATTATGAACTATTTTACAAGTTATGTAAAAGTAATACTTAAATATGCGTGAATGTTAATTAATTTAAAATTAATACAAGTGAATATATACGTAACAATGGATATTAAATCATTTATTTAATTTCTAATCAAGTAAAACTAGATGTTAATTAGCATACACAGACGCGATAATGAAATATATTTTTAAATGTGAAATTCTAATTAATAATACTGAAATTCATAAATGAAGATGAATATTAATTCAATGAATTTGAATGTTAATCAATTGTGAATTAATAATAAGGAATTTATATCCCTCTTCTATTAAAAGAGGCAATCCTTCGTGCACTGTTTATTTAGGACGTATGTTCCTTTTCCCATGTTATCCCTCTCTTTCCTCTTTCTGGAGTCAAAAATGTAGGCAGTGAAATGTAAAAAAAATTTGCCGACTTAACTTCTGCAAACCGACTTCCTCTTTCTATTCAAAAAAGTAGGCGGTGAAATGTCAAAAAAATTGCCGACCTAAGTTCTGCAAACCGACTTCCTCTTTCTGTTATTATATATTTTGATTTCAAACAACAAATAAATTATTTGGCTTCCTCTCGCTTGGTCTCAGTATCGGTGTGAAGTGGAAAAACAATTGTCAATGTTAGTTTTCTTTTTCCTTCATCATTGTCTACGTAAGATTCTACGTTTCAATTGTAAAATAAAGCCTTTTGTGATATTTTGTTTGACATATCTCCAATTAAATGTATTTAACTATTGCATAATAATTTCTTGATCATGAGACTAACGCCTTTCTGCTCATATTAATTTCCATGTGCTTATAGCAAGCCAACTAAGGTACTAAATACGCAAATCATCTAAAATAGAAATGAATTCCTCTTTTGTCGTTAGTCTTGGCCTCAGTTAGCTCTGCAGATTTTTGAGAATAATTGGAATAAGAAAGTGTTGTAATTGCATGAATATTTAGTTGGAACTATTCTGTTTTGCCCAATTTTAAATATTTAAAAAAAAAATTCCGAACTCCCCGTGCGCGCACGGGAAGAACGGGGAAAACTGATCTCCCCGTGCGCCCCGTCGGGGGCGTTGTCTCCTTGACCCCACCATTCAAGTATGTCAATCCCTTTAGTAATTATTATTTTATATAAAGCACTATGCGAAGCTTACAAATTTTTTTTTTTACCTTACTCAATTTCCAACTATTCATACAACATATTTTCTCGTACTTTTTATCTTTTCTTATTTATTTATATATTTCAATTTAAATCCTCCAGACAAATGCGGTGATTAATTCGATATTGCATGTTCAATACTAACATATTTTGTCTACATTTCTTCATACACTTAACTCTGTCTTTATTTTTTTTAATATATATATTTTTAACTTATTATTATTATTATACTAAGAATATAATAATAATAATAAATTCATGAAATATCTAAATTCATATTATCATTTTTTCTACTCCAATACTCTACATTTCACTTCTCTCCTAATCAAACTTTTATGAGTTGCCTCCAAAAATTGAAATGAACTCTTATTTTATACGATATGATATATGGTATGTTACATACTATGAATATATTAGGATTATATGTTCTACGTAGACAATTTTATTTTACTTCAAAGTATAAATATGTAACTAACATTATTTAATTCTTTCAGTTCTTGTTTATTACCTTGGGCTCCAACTATTCGATATGGACACTTCGAGTGGTTATCTTAACTTTGAAACAATGTCTCATCGCCAACAAGAAAATCAAAGGAATAGGTATCGACGAAATCGACTTCGAAGTGGTTGCCATGATCGTCGTAGAAGGATAGGTAATCCTATGTCATCTGGAAATAATAATTCGAATGATGTAGAAATGCAACAATCTATCATGCATCATGATTTTGAGGTTTCTACTTCAAACCAAGAGGCACCTCGTATTTCCAATTCTACATTACCAAGTGGTTTTACCGTATTGAACATACCAACGACAGCATACGTATTACCAACATGCAATAGCTGTAAATATTGTGGTGCAAGAAAAATTTATAGAGAAAGTAATGGTTTATGTTGTTTTGATGAAAAAGTTCATCTCTCTATGCTTGATTCACCCACTGAATTGTACAACTTATTTACTTCTAAAGAATCTAAATGTATGGAATTTAAGAAAATTGCACGAGGATATAATAATCACTTTGCTTTTACTTCATTTGGTGTTAAATACAACAAAGAACTCTTTAAAGCATACCGAGGTATTTACACATTTAGAGTTCAAGGACAAGTATATCATTATGTAAACGAACTTATCCCACAGAACAATAAGCCTTCTTATATGCAGTTATATTTTTATGATACATATAATGAAATTCAAAATCGCATGGACATTTCAGAGAACTTTGATAAATGTACTTTAGTTACTGTAATTGAAATCCTGAAGGTGAATCCATATAGTAAATTCTTTCGGTCTTTAAATAATACGACTAACTTACGAGATCATCAAATACATATAAGATATGATCCAGGACTTGATCAAAGAGTATTTAATACTCCTACCTCATCTGAAGTAGCTGTTATATGGGTCAAAAACGATGAAAATGCTAATATTCGCTTTCGTGACATTACTATATATGGTCATTCTGGTGATTCACATAGAGTTCATTATTACTACGGTTGTTATGATCCTTTGCAATATCCTTTACTTTTTCCATACAGAGAATCTAGTTGGCATGAAGGCATTGGTAGGTGTAGAAGGACTGAGCATTTATCTGAATTTGGTCAATTCCCTAATACAGTTACCTCTGTAGCTGAATTTATTGAAAAAGAAAATCAAAGTTTGCAAATCTATGTTTGTACATTTACCTACGTTTGCAGTATTAATATTGTAAACTAATGATGAATTTCTTTTTGCAGTGCTTACAGGAATGAAGAAACGATCACAGGTTTCTTGTCGAGAATATTATTCATTTAAATTGCAAATTAGGCATTCCGGTATGTCTATTTTACTTCACAGCGGTAGATTACTCCAGCAATATGTTGTAGATATGTTTGTTAAGATCGAAACTGCACGGTTAGACTATTTTCGTAACAACCAGAAATAAATTCTAGCTGAACTTTACCAAGGTATTGTAGATAGCGTTCAAAATAGAAAGACAAGAGGGTACAAAATTGAAAGAAAATTTATTTTACCTCAGTCTTTTACATGTGGGCCTAGAGATATGTTAAGGAGATATATGGATGCAATGGCTATTGTACAACGTTATGGAAAACCAGATATCTTCTTGACTATAACACGCAATCCAAATTGGCCAGAGATTAAGTAAGAACTAAAACACAATGATGAAATTCAAAATCGACCGATCTAATTGTGCGTATATTTAAAGCAAAATTAGAAGAGCTGATAAATGATTTGTACAAAAAAAATGTCTTAGGCCCCGTTGTTGCGCACATATATGTTATTGAATTTCAAAAAAGGGGACTTCCTCATGTACATCTATTGTTAATTTTCAACTCTGGCCACAAAATCTATTCTACTCTAGATGTTGATAAGATAGTTTGTTGTGAAATTCCTGATGAAAACAAATATCCTTATCTTCATTCTGTTATTGTTTAACACAATATGCATGGCCATTGTGGATACCTTAATCCAAAAAATATATGTATGGAAGCAAACAAAAGCTGCAAAAATAAATATCTAAGGGATTATTATACTACTACTATATTTGGTGATAACTCATATCCGTTGTATAGACGTCGTGATACTGGTATTTATATTAAAGTTAGAGGTCAAATGTTAGATAATCGATGGGTCGTACTGTATAATCCTTATTTAAGCGCAAAATTTGACTGCCACATTAATGTTGAAATATGTTCTTCTATTAAAACTGTAAAATATTTGTACAAATATGTGTATAAAGGACATGATCGCATTCATTTTTCAGTTTCCACAAATGAAACAGAAAAAGAAATCGATGAAATCTCAGCTTATCAATCTGCTAGATGGATATCTCCACCTGAAGTTATGTGGAGGATTTTCTCATTTAATTTGGCAAAAAATTATCCAACTATTTATTCTTTACAGTTTCATATTGAAAATCATCAACAGGTAAGATATGACGACGAAAATGATTTATCTACTATTATTGACAATGAAAATACAAAAAGGACAATGTTAACAGAATTTTTTGAGGTAAATAAAACAAATGAATTTGCTCGTACATTGTTGTATCGAGATTTTCCAGGACATTTTGTTTGGAACTCAACTAAGAAAATTTGGACTCTTAGAAAAAAACATGTTGTTATAGGACGAATTGTCACAGCCAATCCATCTGAAGGAGAACGATATTTCCCGCGCGTTCTTCTCAATCATATTCGAGGTCCTACATTATTTCATGATTTACGAACTTTGAATGGGGTAACTGTTAATACATATCGAGAAGGAGCACCTTTACATGGTTTGTTAGGAGGAGACAATCATTGCGAAGAATGTCTATCTGAAGCTATTATTCATAAAATGCCTACTTCTTTAAGACGTATTTTTGCTACGATTCTCATACTTTGCAATCCTGCTAATCCAAAATTATTGTGGGATAAATTTAAAATGTATATGATCGATAATTATGTATATGAAAATACACCTACAAGGGCTGCTGAACTACGAGCTTTAGAAGACATAAATTCTATTTTAGAATCATCGGGTAGAAACATAAATGACTATGAAATAGTATCATTTAGTGTAAATATAGATGAAGATGAAAGGTTGAGAAGAATGGTTGCAGAGGAGACAACAAATTTGGATATAGATGGAGGTTATGCTTATACAACAAACTTAAATAATGAGCAGCAGTTTGCGTACAATACAATTATGGAAAAAGTAAATTCTAAATCGAGTGGGATTTATTTCATCGATGGTCCAGGGGGAACGGGAAAAATTTCTTATATAAAGCTCTCCTAACAGGTGTAAGGTCCCAAAATTTAATTGTTTTAGCTACAGCATCTTCTAGAGTATCTGCATCTCTTTTACCTGGAGGTCGAACAGCTTATTCAAGATTTAAAATTCCTTGGAAACAGTTGGTGAAGTTATCTATTCTGTTAGTAAACAATCAGCTCTAGGGACTTTATTAAAAATGTCGAAATTAATACTTTGGGATGAAGCACCTATGGTGAATCGTTGTGTCGTTGAAGCTGTTGATAAAATGCTCAGAGATATTACAGATTGTAACTTACCTTTCGGTGGAAAAGTGGTCGTTCTAGGAGGAGATTTCAGACAAGTTTTACCAGTGGTACTGAGAGGAAAAAAAGAAGATATAATGAAAGCTAGTTTAGTATTCTCTGACTTATGGCCTTTATATTTACATCTGCCGTTGATTGAGAACATGCGAGCAAAATTAGATTCTACATTTTGTGATTATTTGCTCAAAGTTGGAAATGGAACAGAAGAAAAACACAATTGTAACTACATTCAGCTTCCAAGCAATATAATTGTACCATTTGAGGATGAAACTACATCTCTAAAAATTTTGATAAATCATGTTTTTCCAAATATCGAAGCATATGTTGATAATTTACATACGATGGGAAATCGAGTAATTCTTACGCCTAGAAATGAATGTGTTGATCATATTAACAGAATTTTGCTTGATCAGATTCCTGGTGAAATTTTCACATATTATAGCTTTGATGAAGCAATTGATAAATCAGAACAAAGCCCACAGGAAGATTTTTTGAATACTTTGACTTCAAATAGTATTCCACCGCATGAATTGAAACTTAAGATAAATTGTCCTGTAATATTATTACGGAACATCAATCCTTCTGAAGGGTTATACAATGGAACACGCCTTACTTGTAAGAAATTTGATTAGAATGTAATTCTTGCTGAAATTACAACTGGTGAATATTGTGGAAAGCATGTTTTCTTACCAAGAATTCCTTTTATACCTCTGAAAAATTATCAAACTTCAATTCATTTTAAAAGAACTCAATTCCCGATTAGACCTTGTTTTGCAATGACGATAAATAAAGCACAAGGTCAGACACTTGATTACGTTGGTTTGTATCTTCCTGAACCAGTTTTTTGTCATGGTCAGCTTTATGTAGCATTGTCAAGAGCTAAAACAAGCAAATCTTTAAAGATTTTACTAAAATCATCAAGCACTGAAAATTTACACAGTACACGTACGAAGAATGTTGTCTACAGAAAAATTCTTTCATTCATTCATTTGTCGAAGCATAACTTCTTTGTAAATATTTATCACATATTTTAGTCTCTCATTGTTATAATTATATTCCCAATTTCTGTTATTTATTTTTTCTATAACTAATTTAGCCTTGGAATATTTCAGGTTGATGATATTTGTGTATACTTTCACACTTGCTTGGATTTATGGCGACATGGTACTCTAAATTTACAAACATGATGGAAATATTCACAGCTAAAAGAACTTCGAAAAATCTTGTGCATATACTCTTGATAACAGGTTCATTATTATTGCTTTTTTTCCTAATCGTTATTAATGTATACTCTAAGTTTTTCTATTAACCATAAATCATTTTTATTTCAGCTATCTTCATTTTGTCTATAAGCTTATAATAATACTTATGAACTCTACAATTTTTAATTTCAAGCTATTACCTGATTTTGGAAGGTAATTTCTCTTGTATTCTGTTGGTGTTCATTGGTTTAAGAACTCTCTGTTTAATATCTTTTGTCAATGAAAAGGTCTAGAGAAGAGGAATTTGCTCTCGAGATATTCCACGCACTTATATTTTCAATAGCCATTTCGTCCCAGGTACATATTCATTTCTTCTTATTTGCTGAAGAGGTCATAAATATTGAAAAATATTTGCTTATTTACTCTCTCAAACAAATTAGTGGTTTGTTTCATTTTATTGTCTGCAAACACCAAAACCATACCAAGAAAAAAATTTTATTTAACACTTAAAAGGAATATATAACTTAATTTTATTCAAATTTCACTTGTGTTGTCACATAACATTCCTTTTTATCACAACATTGCTCATAGAATGTTGAAATTTTACTTGTCTTGTTACACTTATACTTCGCATTATATCTTGATGATGTTAACTTGTTATGATTGCTTACGGCAGTATCATAAATATGGTATCTGAACCAATGAATTCTGCAACAAGTGACAAGCTTATTAATCAACATTGCTTTCTCAGTGAGGCTTCAATTATGTTAAATAGTTAATATTTTCACAAAAAAAATTCATTGTAGGTTGTTTCATTGCTGCGAGACATATTTTACGCGTATGTTTTTTTATTCTATTTCTTTATATACTCCAATTTGATACTTCATCTTTCGCTTCAACTTTGGTTATTCTTTAAGTTGGACGAGAAGTTCTCAAGGAATTGAATAGAACAA
Organism: Fraxinus americana; assembly: GCA_035079005.1. Lineage (NCBI taxonomy): Eukaryota > Viridiplantae > Streptophyta > Magnoliopsida > Lamiales > Oleaceae > Fraxinus > Fraxinus americana. Next base: position 1,225,007 of record CM068710.1, on the reverse strand, counting down.
GTTTCCATTGATAAAGTAACTTGAGTACTGCATGCCTATGTGTACTAATTGAATCTCTCTATGAACTATTAGCTATGACACCGATAAGTTAGGGCTTACTCACATGCAGTGGCAATCCAAATGACAAGTGAGGTGCAATTATTTGTAGAGTTTCTCAATCAATTCTATGCTTTGGTTCGTATCAAATACATGCATTCAGAGAAGATCTTGACCTTGTTTATACTTTGGCGGACTACACCATTCGGCATCACTTACCCCATTTAAAGAAGCTGACAAAAAGCGATAGTGTTTCTTTCAGCACTGGTGGAGAAGATAATTTAGTTGTCCATTTAACTTCAAACAAATATGCTGATAATTGTAATTTTGAAGAATAAAATGCCATAAGAAAAATATTCACATTTTGATCTGGAGAGTGAAAAATGTAATGGATTTATGTGGTCATTTTTTCTTGTTAATTTATTTTTCACTGTTATTATTCATTCTCGCGTCAATTTGTGATTCCCAAACATTCTTTAAATTTATATACAAAATAAATACGTTTTCATTAAATTTATATAAAACGCTAACATAATCTTAAAAATAACAAAAACTCGTGCATTTGCACGGGTTAGAACTAGTATTAATAAAAGCATATAAGTTAAATGAATTTGTCAAATGTACATATACATTGATGGTAATTAAATGATTAAATAAATTAAATACATATTGAAAAACGAAAAGTAATTTATTATTGAAATAACTGAAATATAGTAGTGTTAGAATCGTTCAAAAAAAATTCTCATTTAATGTGATATTTAATATATTATAAATTTATATTTATTATTCATATTTATTAATTTATAATTTCTCCCAGACAAGTCATCAATTTACTACGATACCGTTAAGTTGCAAATCCCAATTGTAATTTTCACCTAAAAGTAAAAAGAAAGCAGAAACACAAAATAAGGCAAAATGCATAGATATTCTTAAAAATAATTCTTATAGAGACAGATGAAATGTCAAAAAGATAATGGGGAGTGTAGTTTTTTCATTTGATTGAATTCTTTTATCCAATCACATCTCACTACATCATATGTATGTACTATATTCTTAAGGAGTAATGTTATGTAGATATACCGGGGATACAACTCCATTCTAAGTGGCGCTAAATAATATGTTAAATAACTTATTTAATTTCACATTTTATCTGATATCACATTAACTCTATCTAAATTGAGAGTGTAACTTCAATATGATTAAATAACATTTCTCCCTCCTAAATGGCCCCTCCACAAAATTGAGTACCCAAAGCTTCAACTCCAAATCCCAATGCAAAAAACCCTAATCAACAATCCCATCATTTTACTTCTACTACTACTTTATGAAAAATTCTAATTGTACAATCGAGATTGACAATCTCGGTTGACAACCTCTCACATGTATGCTAGGTCCGCATGTTTTAAAAAAAAAAAAGTGGACCCCCCATGTGAGTGGTTGTCAATCTCGATTGTACACGTAGTAGAGCTCCTCTCGAAAAACTGCAAAATTGTTGATAAACATTTTTCTCCTCTTCCACTACCCAAGCGGCCTAAAACCCGCAAGATGTGACGAGGTTTTTCTTTTCGTGGCCAGTGATGAAGATAGGATTTGAATTTAGTGAGGACTTGGTTTAATTTTTTTAAAAAAATTCAAATACAAAATATAATAATATTAAACAAAAATTTAAAAAAAAAGTTTTAGAAAAATATCTCAAAACTTAAGCAAAAAATATAGAGAAAATTAGATTGCATACTCTAAAAAATTGACAAATTAGATTTATACACTCAAAACAAATTAAACCTCTATCAACCGTAATTAATACTCCGTAATTCCCCCTAATTCAGTTTAACTCCTAATTTTTATCTTAAATAATCAATTTCAAGACCAATAAATTTTCATTTCATTTGAGTTCTGAAGATGGAGAAGATGCAATTTGCAGAGGAACTCGTTAGAGAATTTATGGTATTTAAATGAATTACAAAAACTCTCAAATCTTTGGGAAAATAGCTGGGAACTGATATTGACAAGGATTTGAAGTCGATAAGATTTTAGATTTGATTTTCTTTGTTTACATCCTCAAATTCGAGGATGAAAATTTGATTGTTTTTCGCATTCTGATTCTGCACTATTCACTACATTGTAGAGATTAGAGCAGCCTATTCTATAGTATTATATTGTTAATGCAATAAACTATGGAAAGAAAGACGAAGTGATGAAGTTTTAGGGGCTAATTGGGAATCACTTGTTGATTAGAGATCAAAATTAGAGTTCATGGTTTGTTGGGTCTCTTTGTCCTTGGTTGTTTGTTTGATTTCTTCTTCTATTTCTTCTTTTCCCAAGGCATTTACAATTTCTCTCCATTTCCTCTTCATGTTTCTTGCACGCTTTATAATCTAAGGGTGTGTTTGATCCACATTATTTTGAAAAAATGTATTTTGAAATAGTAGATTGATGGAGAATATGTGGTTGAAAAGAAAGGAAAAGTTATTGATGTGATGTAAATTATTATTTTATTGAAAGATGTGTGGTTGAAAATGAATTGAAGAATGAATGAAAATTTTAATGTGTACCAAACAGGGGCTAAAGAAAAAAGTTTAATTTCTGAATTTATTCTTTACAATTGGAAATGGAGGATGGTGATGAGATTGATGTTATGCTGCACTGGACTGGAGGCTTTGTTGCTTGGTTACCGAGGAATGCTAAGCCATGTATAATTGTTTAAGTTTTTAATAGACATATTCCCAAGGTTTTGTGTTATTACTAGTCTATTGGTTTTGAGAATCCCACTTTCTTCTGTTTTTTTGTGTTGGCTTTCACCAAACTTGCCATGTCTCTTTTTTTTTTATTGGTGTTGTGTCAGTTTATTTTAGTGTTTGTTGCTTTTAAAATTTTTGTCACTTTTTGAGTATTTGTCATTTTTTTTAATTTTGTCACTTTTGAATGTTCATCACTTTTTTTTTTTCACTTTTTTCAATTGTATGTTACTTTTTTTATCACTTTTTTTTAGTGACAAACATCATTTTTTAATAAAAGTCGGACCATGTAACTTTTTAATAAAAAAATTGACATTTAACTTTAAAAATGACATTGTATGTTTCAATTTCGAATTCAGAGTCACATAAAGAATGGTAGTCAAACTTGGTGGAGGAGGCGATTGAGGCGCTAACGATGACAGAGTAGTCAAATCTTTGCAAAATTTATGAAGTCCTCAACTTTGACCTCCATTCCGAGTGCTTCCATGTTAAGCAATTTAGCTTTGTAACTTCTGATGTGTTTCGAATGAAATATCCCACATTCCGTCGACGCATGATTTATAACTATTGAATCCTCTTGATTCTACCCAAGATAATGTTGACAACGACTATAGCACCCTATGCACTGAAATATTCGGGATGAGACAAAATCCTTTGTGATGATGGGAATGCCTTGGCTTTCCAAGACAATCAAAAAGCATTGGTTGGACAAGTGACTTCTGCGTGTAATATAATGAAGGTGGTGGTGGTGGTGTGGTGGTGGAATTTGTATAAAATGATATAGTTTAATGTTTTGATTGGTGCTGTTTTTAGTGCTCGTCATTTTATTGTTTGTTACTTTTTTTAATTTCTATGACTTTTTTTAGTAACAGCCGTAGGTCTTGATTGATGCTATCACTTTTTTCAAGTGTTTATCACATTTTTGAATAGAACTTGTCACTTTTTTCTTTCACCTTTTTGAAACTTTTGTCACTTTTTATTATTTGTTATTTTTAAAAAAAATTTGTCACTTGTTTTAGTGACAAACGTAGGTTTTGATTGGTGTGTTTGTCACTTTTTTGAATGTTGTTTGTCTATTTTTTTTTTCCGTCACTTTTTATTGTTTGTTAGTTACTTTTTAAAAAATTTCTATTGCTCTTTTGAGTGACAAACATATGTTCTAATTGATATTTTATCGTTATTTTAGTGTTTGACACCTTTTTTTTTTAATCTTTGTCACATTTTTTTATTATTTGTTACTTTTTTCTAAATATTTGGAACCTTTTTGAGTTACAAACATCACTTCTTAATAAAAATGGCATTGTACGTCACTTTTTAATAAAATTATGACATTTAATTTTATATAGTATTATAAGGTTTGAATTCATATTCATATTTAAACTTTAAAAATATAAATACAAATATGAACGAGAAAAGTAACATTTTATGTCTCTTCTTCTAAGAAGGTACATTGGTTGCACTTATGATCTTATTAGTGAAGTTGTGTGCCTTAGCCAAATTTGACTATGCCTTGTTGGATGACACTCGATAGATCGATAGAGTGGCAGTTGCATTGGCCAATTTGCTATGTCTCATAGCCTTATTTTTGCCAAGGCTTTTTGCCTCTATCTTGCTATGACTCGCCTCCTTACCACTTGCTCAGTTGAGCTGTTTATGCCCCCATCGAAATGTCTATTAAGAGTTTGTTTGGGAGAGATTTTTGGGGGAAGAATTGATTTTGAATAATGATATGATGGGAAATGTGTGGTTGAAAAAGAAGAAAAAATTATTGATGTGATGGAAAATATTATTTTATTGAAAGATGTGTGGTTGAAAATAAGAATTGATTTACTATAGAAAAATTTATTCCCTCCCAAATAGGGCATAAGGCTCTTACCTTTTTATTCAGATGTGTTGCCTACGTGAAAGATTTTGAATTTAACTTTTTTGACAGACAAGTACCCATAACAAGATAGATCCATCAAACAATAAATTTTTTTTCGAATTTGCCACTTTTGCCCTTACAACATGAACTTATAGCTTTAGGCCTTGTATGGGAGGGATTAAAATCGGATTAAAATTGAAAATATAGCCGTTATTGTTGACTTTTATTAGACGAGTGAGACCCAATAACGGTCATATTCTCAATTTTAATTGGCTTTTAATCTCTCCCGAACGGGACCTTAGTGTTTGTTGGAAGAAGATTAATGCGTGGTGGTATGATTTTTACTGTTGCATTTTGTAAAAAAGCTTCTCGAGGAAGCTATCTTAGGTTTGCTTTCTATAAAAAAAAGAAAGACAAATCACTTTTTAAAATTTATTCAAATATATTTAAAAAAATTAGTCTCAAAAGTAATTTTTAATTACTAAAATACTTGCCAAACGGATTATGACTGTTTGTGGGTCGGTTCGGTTCGATTTCGAAGAAAACTAAATCGACCCAAAACTTTCATGTATTTAATAAATGGAACAGTCGAGTCCAAATATAATTATGGAACTGTTCGAGTTCGATTCGATTTCGTTCGATTCCGTACCATAATTAAATTTTTTAATATTAACAGTAATATTACATAAATACAACTAATGACATTTCATTCGTAATTTTTACAAATTAACCTAGCTCAATTCAAAAATATATCAACAACTAGCCGTCCAATAAGATTAATTCAATGCATACAATACCAAAAAGTAGATATTAATATAACAGTAACACTACATAAAGTAAATTCAATTTCTTCAAACAGCATGCCTACATAAAGAAAATGAAATATAAATTAAAAGTTATAAACATAAAATATTTTTAAGTATTGGTAATACTTACCAACTATTTGATTTGTGTTTGAGTCACATTATTTTGAAAGAATGTATTATGGAATAATGACGTAGCGGAAAATTATAGAAAATATGAACAACCTCACAAATATGAGATAAACTCACGAAAATTCTTATTCAATTCAATAATGTCTGCCTCAAAGGGCTTACAATGGTTTAAATAGCAAAACTCTAGCAAATTTCGGAAAATAAATAATAAAAATAAAAAAAGGATATTTTTCCATAAATTGAAAAACTCGAGATTTTAACTTAAATGGAAACTCCTAATATTCAGGATCGTCCTCCAACAAACGGAATCAAAATCCGAATTTTATTGAATGAAATATTACCAAAATAAAAATTACCATAAACGGCAAAAATGATTAATCGAGAGCCTAAACGATGGAATCTGTCCGAAATCCGACGTACGTCATGGCCGAAAGCGATGAGTTGTGATCCTTGGCCCGTTTCCACTCAAATTAGACTATTAATTCGCCAAAAACAGACAAACCCAAAGTTATCATGAAATCATTATTTTGCTTTGCGATCCCACTTCATCATAAATTCTAACTCTTTATGCACTTCATCAAATAGTAAATTGATGGAGAATGTGTGGTTGAAAAGGAAAGAAAAGTTATTGATGTGATAGAAAATATTATTTTATTGAAAAATGTGTGGTTAAAAATGAGTAGAAAAATGAGAATGAAAAAAATAATGTGTACCAAACAAGGGTTTAATCATTTGAAGGTTTTAAATTTAATAAGCAAATTCGAATAGTCATGTAGTCATGAGAAATGGGCTTACGGGCTTTAAAAATAATTTGGGCTTTAAAATTAAAATTATGAAATAATCTGATTTCTTTAATTAATTTCCTAATTTATTTAGAAAAAAATAAAATAATTTAATTAATTCAATATAAAAAATTAAAAAAATTTATTTAGTTTCGGTTCTTATTCGGTTTTTCGATTCTTTGTCTATATCCGATCCAAACTCATCGATTTAAGAAGAACCGCTCGATTCGATTCAAGACTTTTGGACTCTCCTAAAACGGATGCTAGGCGAGCATACACGACTTCAAATTACAGAGCTTGTTTGGTAGAGATTTTTTGGAGGAAGAATTGATTTTGAATAGTGATATGATGGAAAATGTGTGGTTGAAAAAGAAGAAAAAATTATTGATATGATGGAAAATATTATTTTATTGAAGAATGTGTGGTTGAAAATAAGAATTGATTTACTGTAAAAAATGAGAATCCCTACCAAACGGGCCCATAATAAAATTTACTAAAACCTATTTTTTCTCAACTTTTTAACAATTTTCATAGGTCCATAGCAACCGCTTGATTGAGTGATTGGGTGGGTACTGACACATTCCTATACATAAAGGTAACGAGCAAATGTCCCCCACCTATTCCTATTGCACTAGACGCCCTCCGTACAATATTGACAATTCTAAAAGGACCTTGCTACTTGTACAAAAGAATTTGTACAAAAATGTTGACAAACTCTCACATGTGGGGGGGGCCCACTTTTTATTTTCAATTTTTTATTCATGTGGGGCCGGCAAACATGTGAGTGTTTGTCAACATTTTTGTCAAATTCTTTTTGTACAAATAGCTTTTTTCATTCTAAAAGAATGAAATTTCAGTGATTGTCTATTGCAATTTTATCTCCAAGATTTTAAATGGAACATTTTAATCACATCTTTGAATAAGATGCAAGCACGATCCTTTCTTTCCAAATTACCCTGTTTGAAGTTTGACCCTATTTTTTAAAACTTATTTTTCTTAAAAGCATTTTCAATCCCACATTCTCTAATTTTATATGTTGATCTATAATTTTGGATATGACCAAATTTCGACTTTGATCCACTCCATTAGGAAATACTAGATTGTTCGACAAAGGTTGAAAATTAGCCATTTTTAATTCAAAAATTAGCAAATTTTGATAAAAATTAGCCATATTTTGAGCCCCATTTTAAGAAAATGGCGTTTAGTAATAGTAATTGTTTGGAAAATGTCTAGTTAAAATCATAGTGTAAAGAATAACAATTTTTTTTCTACGTGGAGTGAATATTTCGAAAAATCAGGGAAAAAAAAGAGAACATTCCCAAACGAATGAGCTGGAAGTGCAATAAATTGAGCAAAAGTTCCGAGATTGTGATTTTTTTCCCTTTCCCTTTCACTTTTCCTTTTTCTTTATTGGTTTATTATTTATAATTAGGCTTGTTAATTTACCCTTATACCCTTGCAAATATAGTACTTGTGCCCTCGCATATCATTTTACAAGTGAAACAAAAATGAAAAGTCTATGGACTAAAACGAAATAAAATTAATAGATTGACAACCTACACTGCTATTTCTATGCATATATACAGTTACGGTTTGAGCATCAATTCCGTATCATAGTCACTCAAAAAGACACGACACTGACGCGTTTTTCCAAAGCAGATTCTCCTCATAAAGTCAAACAAAAGAGAATTGGATTTGAATTCTGTGGTCACTGCGAATCACAACAATAATTTAAAAAGAAAACATCAATCTTCACACAAATATATCTATATATATATAGATATATATATATATCTGAAAAGAAGAAGGCAGAGGAGACCCATCTGATTGAACTGCCGGTGAAGAGGCCGCAAGAGGAGGAGGCGGAAGAGAACGGTGGTATTTCTGTTAAGATGGAAAAGAGTAACGGGGTGGCGGCGGAGGTGGCGCCGGCTGAGTGTATTTCCACTATTATCCCTGGCTGGTTCTCTGAAATTAGCCCAATGTGGCCTGGCAAGTTCGCAACTTTTTTTACGTAATTGGTGTGTTTCTGGATTTGGGGTTTTGTTTTTAGGGTTTAAGATATATCAGTTTATGGGTTTGATTAAATTCAAATTTTATGTATATAACTTAGTTATCCAATTAACTTTTTTATATTTTACTTTTCATAATTTGGTAATAATGTTTGTAATTATGCTGAACTCATCGCAGTACCAGTAGGTTGAATTTACAGTTTAATTCTATCTTGTTCTTGGCTCCCGTTTGCTTGCATAAAGTTTCTTTCTTTTTCTTTGTTATGTTGGGGGTGTTGGAGGGGTGGTGGTGCTGGAGTTGTTAAAAGCTATATTAGGTCATTATCCTTTCAATGTGTGTTTTGCATTTTCGAATACTATATGCCCACATCATTTCTGGGCGTAATTCATATGAATTTCACCACTTGAAGAAGCGAAGACCTCTGTTTAGCTGCAGAGAGTTTTTCTAACCGATTGAGTACTTAAATTTGTCGTTCTGATTTATTAACTTGATACTTGACTTCGTACATGTCAAGTTTTTAGCTCTGTTTGAATTTCGTAGTACGGGGACATGTAGCTTTCTTTTAATTGTTCAATGTCTTTCTTTTTTGGAGTTTTATATGCCATTCATTATTTTTCTTGGGTACAACAAGCAGTTGTAGGTGCTTCAAAATTTCTGTCAGTCGAATCCTCTTGCACTACTGGATATGGATAGATGAATATTGCAGCCAGGGAATTATTTTGAATATTTACATTTGGCTTTTTTTAGACTTATCAATCTTTCTGGCTATGTACAATCTCTAGGAAGATTTTTGTTTTAAGAAATTACATTTCTATTGTCTTATTTCTTGGGAATAGGTTGGGGTTTAGGAAGGAAAGTTCTACTGAAGGTGCTTTACAATATAATAGAATTACTGTCGTCATGTTACTTTGGTGAACTTTAATTAATATTTCAAATTCTGTAATGTCGTGAAGAGTAGGAGTGTTGTTATATTTTCCAAACTCTCATTTTTCAGACTTTCACTGAAGATTTCCTTCTATAATGCCAGAGAAGGAATTCTTGCAGCAAATAGGATATCAATTTTATACAGAAAGTTTGTCTTTGTTGAATTGCTGACTTTGAATTCCTCAGTGTTTCGCTCAAAAATATCACTTTTTGACTTGAAGCGTTCAATTAAATTTTCAACGACTAAGAATTCGTTGTCCTGTGATTTTTGTGGCGAAGGTTTATGTTATTTACTTTGTTGAGCAATGGAAAGTGTTTAAAGTATCAAGAATATATTCCATGCCACTTACACCCCCCTCCCTCACCCAAAACGAATAAGAAAAGGAAAAGAAAATGTGTGTACACGCATCCAACTCGAAAACTGCTTCCATCTTAAAAATAATGATTTTTGATATGTATCCTCTTCATTGGTTACTTCCTTTTTTCTCGTTTCAGAAATCATTTTGTCTTCATTATTTGTGACTCTAAATTGGTTGCTTGGTGAAAATCATACAGGAGAAGCACACTCATTGAAGGTAGAGAAGATATTATTTCAAGGGAAATCAGATTATCAGAATGTCATAGTGTTTCAGGTATTTGAAACTTTTAAAATTATTATGAATGTTCTCTAGTTTTACTTTGCTTAATGGCTAATGTCTTTAGTACATCCGAATGCATAAACCTGGGTTGATACTGGCTGCAGTCATCCACTTACGGGAAGGTTCTTGTTTTGGATGGTGTAATTCAACTCACTGAGAGGGATGAATGCGCGTATCAGGAAATGATTACTCATCTCCCACTGTGCTCAATTCCAAACCCAAAAAAGGTATTTACACTGATGACTGCATGTGAAATTTTTCTTTGTATCATTGAGTAGATTGTGCACACCACGTAATTTAGTCTCTCCATCCCTGCCCCCTAGTTGCCTTGACATTTGAATAGACACCCCTTTACAGTATGTTTGGCGAAGCTTATTTCTCAGTAAAGTTACTTTTAAATGACATTTTCTGTCCAAACATGTTTCGTTAAGATACATTATTTCTTACTTTTAAGTTAAAACAAGTTACTTATTTTCAACTTTCAGCAATAAAATAAAGTAACTACATTAATTATGAGTGAACTTTTTAAGCTCTTATTGCGTGATGTCTCTGATCTTCATCGAGTCAATGTTTCAATTTTCCTTTCTCTCTACAGGTACTAGTTATTGGTGGAGGAGATGGTGGTGTCTTGCGTGAAGTGTCTCGCCATTCTTCTGTTGAGAAGATAGATATCTGTGAGATTGATAAAATGGTCATCGATGTGAGTAATTCTTACTTTTATCCTTTTATTATTCCCTTTTTGTATATTATCCTTCTCACATTCTTTTGGATGTTACTTATATAGAGACTGAATATTTTTGTTCTGCTAAATAAGATCTTATTGATCCAGAATAACCCTTTTACTTCTTTAGGCACAGATTCTTCTGATTTAAATTTTAGGATTTAAAGAATAGATACTGTAAACATCTCTAATCTATTTCTCCTTCCCAGGTTTCCAAGCAATTTTTTCCTGAGGTAGCTGTTGGATATGATGATCCCCGCGTAACACTTCATATTGGCGATGGTACAGTCAGCGACATTTTCCCTTCTTAGTCTTTGTTGCCTTCTCTTTGATTTAAAATTTGTAGTTCGATTTCTTGAAACTTTCAGGAGTTGCATTTTTGAAGGCTGTTCCTGAAGGAACTTACGATGCAGTTATAGTGGATTCTTCTGATCCAATAGGTAACGTCTCCATTACAACCAAGTCAACCTACTTTGGAAAGTTACCCTTCAAGCGTTCTAAGTCTGGTTTGCATATCACTCAGGTCCTGCACAGGAGTTGTTTGAAAAACCTTTCTTTCGGTCTGTAGCTAAAGCTCTTCGTCCAGGAGGAGTTGTATGTACCCAGGCTGAAAGTGTATGGCTTCACATGCACATTATTGAAGATATTGTTACTAATTGCCGCCAGATTTTCAAGGGTTCTGTGAACTACGCTTGGACCTCAGTTCCTACGTACCCAAGGTATTCTTTCTTTCCTTTGTACCTTGTTTTTCTGTGGGTCTTTTTCTTTCCCTTTCCCCTGCAATTACCTCAACCCTTTCCATTGGTTGATCTGATTCTACCATTCCAAATCAATTATGCCGATATAGAGAAATACTAGGTAAATTACGTAGAAAACATTGAAATGACCTTATTTTTAGAGACAGGAGGAATCCTCACTTGACTTGTCTGTCCTTGGTTAGGCGAGCTACATGGAACTGAAGCTAGCTCTCTTGATTGCTTTGGTTGCATGCCTGTTCTCTTGATATTCTTTCTATAACTTCACCATTTACGTGCTTTCTACATCTCCCTGCAGTGGTGTCATTGGATTCATGCTTTGTTCTACTGAGGGACCCACAGTCGATTTTAAGCATCCAATCAACCCAATAGATGCTGACTATAGCCATGTTAATACAAAAGGACCACTAAGATTCTACAACTCTGAGGTATACCACGTGTCCTTGTAACTCTATGCGTTCTTCCTAAGATTTACTCGGGGTAACTTTTATTCGTTGATATACTTTCAGATACATTCTGCAGCTTTCTGTTTACCCTCATTTGCGAAAAGGGTGATCGAATCTAAAGCCTATTGATAAAGCTCCACGAGCTATCAGAAGAGCAGGAATTAAGCTGCTGTAGTAGAGGTCCTAACATAATATATTCAATCAAATGTTATACCAAGTACTTGACCATTGAACGAACTGGGGTCGGAACATTTTCTCGAAGTAGTAATTTCCCAGAAGAGAAAACGACCCGGTTCCTTTTCATGTACAATCATTGGTACCTTTAGCATTCGTTCATCTTATTGAAGAATTGATCTATCAATCGAACAATTTTACTCGACATATTTGTCATCCTTTTATTGTCTTAGTTATACCCCTTCCCTGCATCAATCGTCTATTGAATTCTCATACTCCTGTGGTTTTGTGACTTTGAATTGAATAGTCAGCTTCTACACTAGAGAACAAAGAAACCAGAAATTATGCATATGGTTCTTGGCTAAACTCACAAGATGCTAGTCTTGAGGTGCTCTATGTTGAAATTTGGTTTAAAGATTGTAAAATTTTGGTTTTAAGTATAAAACTCGAAAAGTGACTTCGTGTCGATTTCGACCAAATATTCGGATTTGATCCAATAGTTAAATTATAAATATAATTAGTCGAATTTGTTCTACTCGTAGAGTAGATCATCGTAGTATATATGAGATCTCAAAATCAATTTCGAATGAATAAGAAATTGTGGTCCAAAGTTGGAAGAAAAACTAGAGGAAAAATGGGAAATATCATATAGCACCGTCGCTCAAGCGGCATGCTAGCGCCTAGCTAGTGGCAAAGCTGTTGCCGGAGTGACAGGCGGATGAAAAGTTTCTGTTGAACAGGTGTGTCATTGGTCTAGTGAGATGCCGGCGACAAAAAAGGATGCTTCCCTTCATGAAGATTGCTGAGTTTTGGGTTGTGTCTCTTCACTCACAACATCTCATCTTCTATAAATAAGACATTTTCGACGTCCATTTTGCATCCCATATCATTTTACATTGAACATTACCAAAAATCATTTCAAAATTGTTTTCTTGTAGAGAGCAAATTTCGTTCGAGTTCGCAGTAGCTTGTAGTTTGAAATGCTTCTACCACAAGTTATATTCATTGCATCTTAGGAAACAAGTGCAATAATCCGTTAGCATTATTATGGGGCAATTTTGTCTTAAGGTAAAAATGTTAATCACTTGCCTCAAATTTATTTTCTTCACTTTCTTTTCATTCTCCTTTCTTTTCATTTCTAGTTTACATAAGAGTTTAATTTGCATGTTACGCTCCTGCGAATCAAACTTAACAATTACTTTGTTAATTAAACAAACAACCATTTCACTAAACAAATCACCAAAAATCTTAGAACAATTTTTTTTTTTTGAAAAACATATCATTTCTCTTCATTTTTGGAATAAGTCTTCGCGTACTATTCCTTCTCGTTTCTTTCTGCATTGAACTTCTGTTGGTATAAAAGAAATGAACACCGTTGAGGTTGCTTCTAGCCAAACAACTAATGGTACGAACCATATAGTTTCGCCTTTGGCTGTACTATCAAATTCTTATTGCATGGGGAAAAATCTAAAAAGTTTGGAGGTGTGGTCTTCAAAAGATGGGATTAAGAGATGTTTTATCTTATTAATTTGAATTTGAAAATTTTTTTAAAAGATATTGCTCCTACTAAACAAGGAGAAAATAATCGTGAGTCAATTATTATATTGAATGAATGGAAGCATTCAGATTTCCTTTGCTAAAATTACATCATAAATGGATTTGACAATACACTTTATGGAATGTATAATTCAATGGACTCGGCCAATGATCTATATGATTCATTGGAGAAGAAGAACATGACAGAAGAAGTCGGAACAAAGAAGTTCATTGGACAAGTCTTTGGACTACAAAATGGTAGACTTCAAAATTGAGATAAGTCAAGTACTAGAATTTCAAGTGTCGAGTATAATAACTTCAAGTTCTACTTCACATACATGTAGAAAAAATGGAATTAAGTGAATTCTTCCAAATTGTAGTCATTATTGAGAAACTCCCTCTTATGTGGAGAGATTTCAAAAACTACCTCAAGTATAAACGTAAGGAGATGAATTTGGAAAAATTGATAATCCGTTTGAGGATTGAGCAATACAGTAGAAACACTGAAAGAAAATCTATTGTTCAACTTGGAGCAAATTTTATTGAAACTGGTTCGAAGATAGCCAACAAAATGTATTAAAGCAAAGTTGACCAAAATACATTTTCACTCGATTCAAAGGAATACGACACATTTAAAATTAATACATAGTGATATATGTGGTTTGAAATTCGTTCAAACCAAAGCTGGTAAGAAATACTTTATAACTTTCATTGATAATTGTACAAAGTATTGTTATGTTTTTTTACTACGAAGTAAAATCGAAGCCTTAGATATATTCAAATATTATAAGATAAAAGTTGAGAATCAACTTGGTAAACGAATAAAAAATATTCGTAGTGATAGATGTGGTGAATATGGAGCACCGTTTGAAAAATATTGTTTCAAGCATAGAATCATTCATCAAACAACGGCACCTTACTCACCACAATCGAATGGTGGTGTTGAAGGCAAAAGTCGAACTTTTAAAAAGATAATGAAGACAATGTTGATAAGTTCGGGTCTGCCCCAGAACTTGTGGAGGGAAGCTATTTTTTCAACAAATAGCATTCTTAACAAGTTGCTCCTAAAAAATTGGAAGAAACTCCATATGAACTATGAAAATGTCATCCTCCTTCCTATCAACACTTGAACGTGTTGGGGTGTTTGCCTAAGGTTGAAGTACCTAAACATAAACAAGTGAAAAATGGTCCCAAAACGATTGATTGCATATTTATTGGATACGCTAATAACAATAGTGCATATCGTTTCCTTGTACATAAATTCTAAATTCAAGATGTACATAAATGAATCATAATTGAATCGAGAAATGCATCACTCTTCGAGAATGTTTTTCCATGTAAAGACGAGGAAAATGCAAGTTCAAATAAAAGAATTTATGGTTCTACAAATGACACTTTAAATGAGGAAGAACTAAGGCATAGTAAAAGGGTTAGAACATCTACTTCATTTGACTCAAATTTTCTAACCTATGTGATAGAAAATGATTCAAAGACTTTGGATAAAACAATATCTACACCGAAAGCACCACATTAAAAATAAGCTATCAATAGTAAGATAGATTCTATAATGTAAAACTATACTTGGGAGTTGGTTGATTTACCTTCTAGAAATAAGTCGTTAGGGTGTAAATCAATTTTCAAAAAGAAACTAAAACTGGATGGGTTCATTGACAAATATAAGGCTAGATTGGTTGTCAAGAGATATAAACCAAATGAAGATTGGACTTCTTTAATACCTACTCGCCCATGATTAGAATCACTTTGATAAGGTTGTTAATTGCAATTACGACATTACATAACCTTGAGATTCATCAAATAGATATAAAGACATCATTTTTAAATGGTGAGTTAGAAGAGGAGATATACATGGAACAATTCGAATGGTTCGTCTCTCCTAATCACAAACAAAAGGTTTATAAACTAGTTAAGTCCTTGTATGGATCGAAACAAGCTCCTAAGCAATGACACAAAAAATTTGACAAAACAATGTTGTCTAATGAATTTAAGATAAACAAGTGTGAGGAGTGTGAGAAGTGTATATATATATAATATACACCGAAAGCTAATTTGATTGTATGTCTCTATGTAGACGACATATTGATAATAGACAAAAGTCATGAAATGATGCTAAGCACCACGAATATGTTAACGGAACCTTTTGATATGAATGATATCGGTGTGACTGGTGTGATATTAAGATTTAAGATCTCTAAAATATCAAGAAAAATTATACTTTTTCAATCTCACTGCATTGAGATTGTACTTAAAGAATATAATGTATTTGAGGAAAGTCTTGAAAAAATGGGTGAATGTGTTCACGGGTTATAGGCGGTCTAATGTATTACAAACTGCACTTGACCGAACATAACATTTGCCGTGAATAAACTTAGTAGGATCACAAGTAATCCAACTCATGATCATTGGAAGGCAACGAGGGTCTTTACGTATTTTTGAAGTATAACTTAACATATGGATTACACTTCACAAAATATCCTGCAGTATTGGAAGGATATTCTGATGCGAATTGAATATCTGACATGAAGGATTTTAAGTTTACTAGTGGTTATGTAATTACCATTGGAGGAGCTGTTGTATCATGGAAGACGACAAAGCAAACTTGTATGGTATGATCAATGATGGAATCAAAATTTATTGCTTTGGACAAAGTTGGACAAGAAGTAGAATGGCTTCGTAATTTCTTGGAAGATATTCCATGTTGCTCTAAGTCGATACCTGCAATAGGTTACATAAGTTTTAACACAATATCATTAAGCAACCGATCTATAATGTTATCATCTCCATAGATTATGTGAAGTCAAATGAGAACAGTGCGGATACACTTACAAAAGGTTTACGGAGAGATCAAGTATGTTGCCTATCAAAAGGAATTGGACTAAGGTCTATTACGTAAAAAAATTTGTAATAGTGACCCTATCTTGTTGACCGAAGATTCTAAAATCTTGGTTCAAGGGAAGAACTAAGTTATGAAAATTCAATGATACACTAGAAAAAATATTTGCTAACCCATTCCTATGATAATTAAAGTGTTTTACGCAGAATGTTAAAGCTTAAGATATGCTTTTAATAATTCACATGTCTTGATTAAGTTGAGTGAAGTAAGACAAAATACTCTTAATAGGAGGTCATCTATGTAAGTGTGAGGTGTAGCCGCCTCAACGAAAATTGTCCAAAGCTGAAATTTTCTAACACGCTCATGAAACCTAAGAGTGGTTGGGGGCCAAAATGAACCAAGTCATGAGAACCATGAACGATTTAAAAAAGACACATGTGTGAGTATTATTGTCTTGATTTACACCAACGGCTGAATAGTTTAAGACATCATATTCACCTATTAGCCAAGTAAATCCGATGCAGTGCTTTTCTGCTCTCTATAATGCATCATATTTTCGTATAGCATGAATATATTTAAATTTTCATTAATGTGGAGGATTGTTGGAATTTGGTTTAAAGATTGAAAATTTTTGGTTAAGTATAAAACTTGAAAAGTAACTTTTTGTCAATTTCGACCAAATATTCGGATTTGATCCGATAGTCAAATTATAAATATAAATAGACTAATTTGTTCTACTAGTCAAGTAGATCATCATAGCATATTGGAAATCTCAAAATCAATTCCGAATAAATGAAAAATTACGGACCAAAGTTGAAAGAAAAATGATGAGAAAAGGGGGGAAAAATCATATAGCACTGCTGCTCGAGCAGCAGGCTAGAGCCTAGCTAGCGATGAAACTGTCACTCAAGCGACATGCGGGACAAAAGTTTTTGTTTTAACAGGTGTCACTGACACTCGAGCGAGATGTCGGCGACAAGCTAACGATAATAAAAGATATTTTCCTTCATGAAGGTTGCTAAGTTTTAGGACATGTTTCTTCACTCACAACCTCTCATTTTCTATAAATAGGATCCTTTGGACGTCCATTATGCATCCCATATCATTTTGCATTGAGCATTACATCAAAATCTCTTGCAAAAACTCTTCAAAAATCATTCTAAAATTGTTTTCTTGTAAAGAGAATTTCTTTCGAGTTCGCAATAATTTGTAGTTTAAAGTACTTCTGTCACAAGTTGTGTTCGTTGTGTTTTATGAGACAAATGCCGTAATCCGTCGCACTATTGCGAGACAATTTTGTCTTAAACAAAAAGTGTTAATCACTTGCTTCGAATTTCTTTTCGTTTCTAGTTTACATAAAGTTTAATTACGCTCATACAAATTAAATTCAACTATTACTTTGTCAATTAAACAAACAACAATTTCACTAAACAAATCACCAACACTCTATATAATAAGATTCACCAATAAGTTAAGCAACAAAATACCCGAAACTATCTGGCGATTGAGGAATTTTAACAAAAAACATCTAGAGCGCGTTCACTAGAGATTAAAATCGGATTAGAATTGAAAAACTAGTCGTTATTGTTGACATTTATTAGACGAGTTGGATCCAATAATGACTATATTTTCAATTTTAATTAAATTTTAAACTTAGCCAAACATGCTCCTAATTTGATGGTAAAAGGTCACTTGGTGGGCACACGAGTTTCTCTCTCCCTCCAAAAAGTAAATGGCGGACTTTCTAACAAATGATGGTACATTTATCATTTAGGGTCCTTTTGATTGTAAGAGTGAAATTTGGGTGGAAAAAAATGAATTCCAGGAAATTGAATTGCCTAGAATTGTTTTCCTCAGAATTATCGATTAATTATGTTTGATTAGTATAATTTTCCACGTAAAAAATATTGAAATCTGTTTTACATGAAAATTATTTATTAAGGGGATAAAATTTGTGACAATTGGAGATAAAATTTATTTCCATTGTCAAAATAAAAAAATAAAATAAAAAAAATAAACTGGAAAATCAATTCCCACCAAAATCAATGAATTGACAATGTGTGAGCCAAAACAAAAAAAAATGCATTGCCAAGAAAATTTTTCCAATCAAACATGCCTTTTGATGGAAGATAAAATTTCTTGTAAATTATACCAAATCAAACCGGGCCTTGGAATACCAATTTTCTCCCAGTAGTCATTCATTACGACTCGTTTACTTTTGAGTTTGAAAGATCATTTTTTGTCCAATTAGACACTACAGTCATTTATCACATGACTTATCACGTGGTCTAACCATCTATTTAGCCGTCTTGCATTAAGGGCATGTTTGGTATAAATTTTCATTTTCTACAATAAATCAATTCTCATTTTCAACTACACATTTTTCAATAAAATAATATTTTTCATCACATCAATACTTTTTTCTTCTTTTTCAACCACACATTTCTCATCATATCACTATTCAAAAATCAATTCTTCCCCCAAAAATCTCTACCAAACACACTCTAAATTGGAAGATCGTGCATACAATGTAAAAAGTTGGGGAGACCAGGTGGCACAAACTAATGCTCCCGTTTCACCTCCATTATTTTCAAAACTCATTTTTTCATAATTCATTTTCAACCTAATTTTCTCGTAAAATAAGTTTCCACCTAAACCCAAAACATTTCCCTCTTTCTAACCATATTCTTCAAAATATCACTATTTCAATACATTTTTCCACAAAAATAGGTCTTAAACAAGGACTAAATGTCACACAAAATGCAAAGTGGAATGTATGTACCCCAATAAATGTAGGGTATACTACATATTTCCACCTCTCCATTCAACTCGATCGAGCCAATTCTTTAAAACTCTCGAGCTCATTTTTAATTACACATTCTTCCAATAAAATAATTTTAGGAGTATCCATAACTTTGTACTCCTCAACTGCACATTCTTTTAACTTTTTTTTTTTTTCAAAATCTATTTCAAAAAAAATATGCCTCATATAGGAGCTACATTTCAAACCAAGAATATATAGTCTTCAAATACTATAGGCTTCTTTGAAACATGAGGAATAGTTCACCAAATTACAACGCCAAAGAATTTGCATTCACAATCCTTTACATCTGTTTCAACTTTCCATCACCCTTGCTCAAATGTTATTACCAACATGTAGTTGCTCCAATCCTAAATACTTAACATCCCCAGATTTCTAGTCCCAAAGGGATCCATTTCATACCAAGCAAGCTTCGATTAAAAGTGAGATTGCAAGCAAAGAAAGTACTGGGCACAACTAGCAAGATGCAGGCAGAATTGAAAC
Organism: Fraxinus americana; assembly: GCA_035079005.1. Classification (NCBI taxonomy): domain Eukaryota; kingdom Viridiplantae; phylum Streptophyta; class Magnoliopsida; order Lamiales; family Oleaceae; genus Fraxinus; species Fraxinus americana. Next base: position 1,205,293 of record CM068710.1, on the reverse strand, counting down.
TATTATTATCCAGCACTCAGCAACCTTGGATAACAGGTTATTCAGGAGTCTCCACGATGGATTGTCTCCTCTGGGGTAGGGGCAGTACTATGGGAAAATTTCAATCTTTATACACTGAAGAATCAAAACTAAACGTGTGAAACTTGACATTGTCACAACAATTAAGATCAACACAGAAATACGTGCCACAACACTACCATACACAAGTTGAAAAAACAAAACCACCAAATTTGCCAGGAGATAAACTAATGTATGCAACCACTGAGATATCACAGCAGATTCACTACACTATTACAGCCAGACCTAAGGGCAACAGGATTAGTCGAGTTGACCGTTCAGCAGGAATGAATTCAACCAGAGTCACAGAAGAATTAATCTCATACTCAATTGGGGTCACTGCTTAGGTCTATTAACTTGGATGGTTCCAAAATTCATTTGATAACCAGTGCAACTAATGACCTGGTTTCAGGCTTCAGGCAATAGGAACCCAATTTTGTTTTTATGATAGAATTCTTCGCATAGCTTGAGACGGTAAAGCCATTGCCATAAACAGCTTCAATCTCTCCCACCAGCAGGCGGAGAAGTAAACATCCGCAGAAATCCACACGCACTAAACCAGGATTCAAAGCATTTGCCGTTTCAACTACATTAAGAAGCACTAGGAGTGATGACAAGTAGAAGTGATGAAGCAGAGAAGCACAGACGGCACAGAACCACGTGGACTAAGAAGCAGTAAGTGATGTAGCTGATATTCACACCTCAAAAAAAAAAAAGGAAAGCAGATAGATTACTTTAGAGACGACTATAGCAGTAATGTAGCAAAGAAAATGCTAGCAGCAATTTTTTTTTCCAATTTAAAGTATGGAGAAGACCTTAAGATTTAAAGAGCAGGCCAAATCAGATATGGAGTGCATGGCCTCCTTTTCAACTGCTATGTAGCGCAAGATCATGGTTCAAAACACATCCAATTCCCATGACACAGACTAAAATGAAAGTTATGTTGGCTTGTTAAAGCCTATCAGGTTATATCATAGCAAAATCCCATCCTTGCTGTCATCATCCTCTCCTGCTTCAGTATCGAGCTCTGCATAGAAACGAGTTTGTATAAGCCTAAATGCATGAAAAATATTAAATAGAATCAGGCAAATTGTCCCTCACCCATATGGAGAACAAAAGACGAAACAGAATGTGAAACAGAAAAGGTTACAAAACACAACACCAAAAGAAAAATTTACGATGGTCATATATGTGCTTTACTTTTTAAATATTTGTATTTCATTGTTTTTTAGATACGTCTTGCCGACTAAATTTCCACTTATTATCAGGGATTCTAAATCATTAGTGCCGGAAGCGACAAGAACCATGCAATGAAGATGTGAGGTAAATCAGCATTCCAAAAGAATCAAGCAAATTAACAGATTAGATGCAAATATGAAAATTGCGTTAGACAAGAACACCCCAATTTGCATAAGGTACAACCATGTCATAAGTTGCGCTAAAACTTAAACCAATATGCACGACCAGGATATAATTAGTGCATGCACATGATAAACAATTTAAAACTGAAATTATTAGATACCCATTCGTATATGGTGAAACACGGCGACCACGGCTGTAGACTGGAGATCTGCTGTAACTGTGACCACGGCGAGGTGATAGGCTACGTTTATGTGGAGACCTTCTCCCATAAGGACTATAACTCCTGCAATACGAAGCAAGTGGGATAAAAACAAGTCTCAATTTATATTCTTAATAAACACAACTTTCTCACACAACCACACCACATTACCCAAACAATGCAGTCATCATTGCCATACTGGGTAATTATTATATGGCAATACCAGGAATGTATATTAAATTCACACACGTATAAAGAAAATAGTTCTTGCAATTATTTCCTGGAGACATCAGTATTAAAAGAACGGTTATAATATTATGCCACGTAAAAAAGATGTAAAATTTGCTATTTTTTTTAATTGACGTTTTCAATAAATTAAAATTCTACGCTAAACCAAACACTCGTCTAGCAACTCAGAATAATACCCATTTACCAAAGCTATGGACTGACTACCTTATTGATAGCATGTCAGAAGGCACCTTTTTCTTGGTATATCACCAAACAGCCTAGACTTCTAACAAATTCTAGCCACCAAGAAGACATTATCCACTATCTTTTAACAGAGTAATATTTAGATCCCTTGTATCAGAAAATGCACAGGATTTTCTTAAGTTGGCTATATCTCAAATGATGCTTTTACATGTAAGCACTCGTAAATTGCTGAAACAGAGGAAGGAGGCTTGCAAATGTCTTTTCAGGGATGACATAAGAACTATGATCAACCTCCCAAATATTAGACTTCAGGACACAGCTGGGATTTTCTAAAATTTGCACATCTCATTTCAAAAGAAGAATCCAAAAGAACTTACCTCCTCCCATAACTTGGACTTCTACGGCGTCGAGTACTGGGGCTCCTGCGACATCCACTTCCTAAACCTCTTGAACCAAAGCGCGAGCGACACTCGCGAGCAAAATGACCAGGTTCACCACACTCATAACAGTTCATATCATCACCGCCTCCACGACTACGCCCTCCACGGCTTCCTCCACCCCCCTTTGAATTGTGTGAAAGCTCCACACGCCAGCCATTCTTCCCTGTTTCATTTTCAAACTTCATTACAGTAAGACAAAAAAAGGGAACCACCATGAATTTAAGAATGCAACAGACAACATTTTCCTAGAAGAATTCAAATTAAATAGCATAGTCATGTGGCCACAGGCTTTGATTACTAGACCCGTTGTGTCGGGCTTGGATGGCCTAACTTGTCTTGTAAGTCTAGCCAAGAATCACTGCAGTTCACACTGAAGCACCTATCACAGGGTGTAAACTTTTGAATATACAGATCCAGTAATTAGTTACAATTGACAGTTTCTCCTTACCCAAATTCCCAAAATAACCTCACCAAAAAATTCATTAGGCATATCCACCGAAAACCACCGAAAACACAAGGTGTATACTAAAGAGGATTTTGACATCATTATAATTCTTCATCTTTCTCTTTGCAATCACAAAAGGTGTAAACATCAAAAGCAATAATCATGCTTATGTAATAAAAAAGTACAAAATCTGCAATGTCACGAGAACTAGATCAATACATTACTAATAAAATCATCATATTCATCAAATGATCAAATGCTAAATAACCAACAACCAAGAACGTTGAGTGCTAAATAAAACGCAAAAAAAGTGTAAAAAGCAACAACAGTAATCATGCTTATGCACTAGAGAAGTGCACAATATCACAAGAACTAGTTGATATACAGCTAACAAAATCATGATATACATCAAATGATCAAATGACAAATGACCGGAACGAAGAACAATAGGTGCTCAATAAAACAAATGTGAGTCAAAAAAGACTAGTTTTCTCGGTATCTTTAACAAAATTATTCTTTGTACTTACCATCCAGATCCCGAATTGCATCAAGAGCATCCCGGCGATCATCAAACTCAATAAAGGCATAACCCGGTGGTCTTCTAGCAACCCACACGCTGCATTTGTCTCATTGTCAACAATCAAATAATTACGAGATTATTATGTAACACATTTTTGTCTGTACCTTTTATGCCGCGCATGTTCCACCGAGAAAAAAATACAACGAAAACAATAACATAAAATCACATATAGCCACACATACACCAACAAAAAAAAAAAACCTGCATATTATTAAGAAAAATATAAATTTATCAAATAATTTAATTTACTTAATTTACCTTCGGAGCACGCCATAGATGCGAAATTCATCCTCCAAATCTCTCTCATCTACTCGCGGATCCAAATTCCCAACGTACACTCGAGACATCGTATTTTATCTAATAATCACAAAAGCCTAAATATTCAAAGAAAATCAACATTTTCCCAACTAAAAATATAAAATTTGAGCTCTACGATATCATTGACAATTCAGAAATATATACCTTTGATTATCAATTCAGAAATATATACATATAGGCTTAAAATTAAAAGCGTACCTTAAAGAGAAAACTTGCTTTTCGATTCTGAAAAGAGAGAGGGCTTTCGGTGTGTTTATCGAGAGTCGAAACTCGAAACTTCCAGAAGAGGGGGAGAGGCGGGAGGAAGTTGACATGTGTCAAAAACTGAAAAGATATTTTTGAATTGGATTGGACTTTTGCCTTTATGGGCTAGACTGTAGCTTAGTTTTCATGCAAATTACACGGGAAGAATACATAAATCCTGGTTTTACTTATACACATTTCAAAATTAAGGTTAGATATTTTAAATTTCAAAAATCAGGTTTTTATTTAAATTTATTTATGAATTACTTAATTAATTATATGTTTTATTAATAAATATATAACAATCACGGATCTATACAATTTGGTCAGAATTCAAAAATTTTAAGGTCACAATTCAAAAATTTAAAGGTCACAATTATTTCATCGGTCAAAAATCATAAAATTTTTAAGTCACAATACTTAATTAGGTCACAATTTATCAATTTATTGGTCACAATTAATAATTTTTAGGTCACAAATTAATAATTTTTAGGTCACAACTAATAATTTGTTGGTCACAACTAATAATTTTTTGGTCACAATTAATAATTAATGGTCACAAACAATCAAATCGTTTGTGACTACCACCAAAATTGTTTGTGACCATCAATAAGTCACAAATCGCACTCAGTACACACAACCACCGCCAACACCACCCAAACCCGGAACTACAGCTGCCACTACCACTCCACCGACGACAAAAACCACGATCTCACCACAAAATGGGCGATTTCGACAATCCAAAAAACCCTCAGCTACACCAACGCACACCAACACACTGAACAATACCAAAATCGCCGCTAGATCCGCCATAACCATGCAATTACACTTTGACTGAAAAATCACCACAGCAACACTGACAACACATCAACCATTAAAATCACCGTACCCATCCAACCAAAATCAAAATCAAAACTAAAAAAATAAAAAACGAAAAAATCAGATCTGCAGCTGGAAGACGACGATGTGCCGACGATGTGAGCTTCTGTAAGTTCGAACTCTCCTGTTCACGACGCACGCTGCTGTGCCGTCGCCGACTGCAGATGAAGGCTAGAGACGGCGACTGCAGATGAAGGCCAGAGACGGCGACTGTAGATGAAGGCCAGAGACGGCTATTGGATCTTCGAGCGATGGATAAGAGAGACACACGGCCACGGAGGTGTCGAATTTTTCAATTTCCGCCACCGCTATGAGGAGGATTCCAATTGATTGACGGTTTCGATTGATTGGGCGACGGTTTTTACGAACGCAGAGGGGGGGGAGAGAATGGGATGGAAGGGGAAAAGCCGACGGCCTTCGTGGCGGAGAGGGAGAAGAGAGCGACTGGAGGAGAGGAAGAGTTGTAGAGATAAGGAGGAGAGGAAGAAGTGACTGAGGCCGCCGGCTGCAGCCGTAGTGATTGTGGCGGAGGGGCGGCGAGCGGTGGGAGGAGAGAGGTTGGAGGGGAAGAAATTGTTGAAATGATTAGGGTTTGTTCTTTTTATTGTATAAAGATTTAAAAATAAAAATAAAAAATATTTTTAAATTATTAAATAAAACCTGATTTTTGAAATGTTGAATTTGTTATTGGATTTTTGAAAATGGAAATCTAAAAGCAGGTGTAGGTGTAATTTCCTCAAATTACACCCCTTGCATACGAATAAAATTTTAAATTTTAATGTGCCCCCATTTGGTAGAGATTAGAATCAGATTTTTAATAAATTTTGATAAAAATTAATAAATATGTGGTTAAAAAATTGTGAATCCCATAAAATATGTTGTTAAAATTAATTGTTAATTTTAATTTAAAATTTTAATTGAATTTTAATCCCAACAAAACGGGGGCTATAGTAAAAAGGAAAAAGGGAATATCATACTCAAATAATGATCTATTTGATTGCCAATATTTTCTATAAAAAATGTGTTTTTTTCACCTAATTTTCTAATTTTGTACTGTTTGATTGAGATTTTTTCACGAAAAATATTTTCCTACTTTTGATCACGTGACCATATTTTCTTTGAAAACAAGGAAAATATTATTTTTTAGGGATGGCAATTTTTCCTTTTTAAGTAATTTACTCTCTTTTTCTCTCATTTAACCCCTCTCTTATCTAGTGATGGCAAAAAAATTCGCCCCGCCCCGGCGCTGCCCCACTCCGACGGGTTGGTGGGAGTGGGGGTGCCCCGCCCCGAAGCGTCCCGTGAAGAATAAAAATAATAATTAACTACAAATTAAAAACAAAAAATAGTTAATTGGAAGTTTTTGAAAACAAAAAATAATAATAAACGAGGCAGGAAACGGGGGAAACCCGCGGCCCGAACCCGCCCCGTCTAAGGTGGGGCGGGATGGGGTGGGCCGGAGGTGCCCCGCCCCGTTGTCATCTCTACTCTCATCTACCCATCAATAAAAAATGAACGAATATAATATTTTTTTTATGTTGAAAACTAAATCAATCAAACACATCTAATTAATAAATTATATACAAATAAGTTATAGGCAATCGAATTGCCTCAAATTTATTTTCTTTCCATACAAATTTCATGCTCGCAATCTAACTGTGTTATTTCAAGATTAAATTTACAATACAAAATCAACAGCATGTAATTTTGAATTGGTGACACAAGGAATACCCAAAGAATATGAAAAGATTTACGTGCTAATTATTTTTTAAATTATGCATACTGATAATATCATATACAGATACATACATGCCACCGCATAGGGGTCAACGCGATTCAATTTGACAGTTTGTACCATATTTTCAGCTTTTTCATGCGCTTTGAATTTTTTTTCAAACCAATTTGTTTTTCGAACCAAACCATATTTTGCGGGTTGGTTCAATTTTAATCCACGATTTACCTATCGACATTATAATATTATATTTAAAATAAATTGACATATAAGTTTAAACGAGAACTAAAAGTATCTCCAAGAGACTCTATTTTTAAAGAGTGTATTCTATCATTTGGAGAGTATCTATAAATTTAGAGAGTTTAAATTTTGAAATATTCCAACAAACTCTTTATGGGCTTGTGTGGGAGGGATTAAAATCAGATTAAAATTGAAAATATAGCCGTTATTGTTGACTTTTATTAGACGAGTGGGGCCCAATAACGGCCATATTTTCACTTTTAATTGGCTTTTAATCCCTCCCGAACGGGGCCTATATTTACACTTAATTTTACTATTCACAAAAAATATTTATTATTTTTCTTTCTCTTTTATTTTAACTAATTTTCCTTTATATTATTTTAATTGTTTTCTTACATTGAAAATTGTAAAACTTTGAATACATTTAATTATAAAGAATGAGTAGAGTCAAACTCACTCTCTAAATTAAAATGTTAATTTAAAGAATATCTTGTACCATGATTTTAAATGTTGATTATTTAAAATATAGAGTATTTCATATTTAAAGAGTATCTAGGAGATGCTCTAATAATGTTAAATGTTAAATTACATTCATTTTTCCAACGAAACCCATGAATAAATTATTTTCAAAGTTGGTTGCTAAAAGATGTTAATAGAACGAATATATATTTCTTCCTTTTTATTTACCTTTTCTTGTTTGCCTTTTATATTATCATATAGCGGTTGGTAAAGATATAGTCACATTCTGTTGTAATACTTTGGTCAAAACTCATTTCGCCCTACTAGTAAGATGAAAAATAAGGACTGAACATAATATGTTTAAATGTACAAATAATGATATAGTTCAAATTTATTGAAAATTGACAAATTAATTCTGCCACGACTCTAAGAAAGAAGAATGTAGTAGTACTAGTTAGGGAATTTTAACATTTCCACACAATCAATACGCTCTATCTTCGTTCTTTCTAAACAACATAAAGTTAATTAATCACCTAGACACGCAATCAGTCATTTTTTTTATCCTAGTCACAACTCACAAGTGTATAATAAGTTTAAAATAAACAAATAAAAGAAAGAACGATGAAAAAATGACTTGAATTCGAATCTAAGACTTATCAAGAGAGAAGAGAAAAATAGATGATTGGGGTAGAAATTAGCAAACCAATAATCAAAAGACGACTAGCGGTTTGCAATTGGGAATCGCATTTTGTTCAGCAGTGGCAGGCAAGCGTTAAATGTTTGAGAAATGAGAGATTCAGTTAGGACTTTTGAAGTTGTGGGCGTGATTTGTTGTCGTAGTTTTGTTGAATTATGATTTGGATTGTTGAAAATAAATGCTTTTTTTTTTTTTTTAATTTCATACGATTTGGGATTAATTTTAGTTTAGATTAAATATCGGGTTATGACGTGTGTCGTGAACTTATAAAACCATTGGCCAATAATGATGAATTTAATTTACTTTATATGATTATTTCAATGAGTTAGTTGTAATTTGTATTACTAAATTTGTTTTTTTTTTAAGTGAAAAGTTTAAAATTTCTAAGTTAATAAAATTATTTTAATTAAAAAAGATTCGGTTCGATTTTATGCGATTTTTGAAAATTGAAATTTCAACCAAATTATTTTGAAACGGTTTGATTCTGTTTGAGGGAAAGAACTGCGGGTCCACATGGACCTGAACCAATGGTTTCAAACTAACGGTTTTAGTTCGGTTTGTATTTTCACGATTTTTTTTGTGCATCCCTACCACCGTATATCCCATTCAAGTCAACAAAAACTAAGAATATTGTGTATGAATAGCGGAACATACTTCATATGACAAATTGGAGCTGGAGAATCTAAAATTCGAATTAAATTATATATATTTAAATCACACATAATAATTCCAGCAACATTTACTTGTAATTTGGAAAGATTCAATTCGGGAATACACGGTTCTGCAACAATGCTTAATTGTTTATGGATTGACATTGAAGAAGAAATAAATCAGATTTTGATTTTGGACATAGACGAATTTGGGTATCTTTTGTCCATTATGAATTACGAATTTGGTATTGATTTTAGAGTGTAATTAATTGATAGGCTTGATGTTAGGATGATTTGAAAAAAATGTCATTTACGCTATTGTTTGGAATCTAAATTTGGTATGTAGTATTTCTTAAATCATTTACCAATTCTGATAGTATTTTCTGGATTATCTTAATTTTTATTTCGTAATGATGCAAATACGAAACTTCCCGTTAATTTTCTGCTAAGAATTGAGCGACTTCATAACAAATTAAGGCGTCTTTGGCAAAATTTCTATTGTAAGTTGTGAATTTTAGGAGATGAATGGATAATAAGTTGATAAAAATTGTGAATCATGGAGAACGAGGAAATAAGAATAGAACTTGACCATCTAATTTCAATTATAAGTTTTGCCAAACATATACTTAAGAAATTCCTCGTAAGAAAGGTGCATGGTTTGTCCTTTTTTATAGGGTTCACATATCAATACATTATGAAATACATTATTTACTGTATAAATGACTAAGAATAAACCCAAAAAAAAAAAAAAGAAAAAAATTGCCTTTTTTTCCTCATTTGACTCAAGAAGGTTGCGCATCTCATCGTGACAATTCAAGATGAATAGTGGTGTTTAGCAAATAAACCGAGCAGAGAAATTCTCATGTGAAACATTCGTCAATCTGCATGCAAGTCAACTAGCGAGCCATTTTTTTTTTTTTTTTTTTTTTTTTTTTTTTTTGATACCCAGGTATCCCAGCTTACACTAGACTATATCCAGGATATAGACTAGCGAGCCATTTCTAATTTTATGAGTGTGTGTTTTATAGAGTTTTCTTGAGCGTAGGAAGAATTGAGGTTCACACCCTATGCATATATTGATATCCCAATAATAACTAACCAAAACGAGATGAATTGATTTTTAAAACTTTTTCGAAAAACTAATCTAAGTTCAAGTGAGTAAAAACTAAATAGATTAATTCAAATAATAAGCACAAATATAAGAGGGAGAGATGAGACAAACGATATAATTGTGGACGTTCGATCCAAAACAATGATCTACGTCCTCCGTTACCAAGATCTTCGGCATGATCAAGACATTTTTCACTATATTGATTGACTTATGGTGCAATCTAACCATTTACAACGCTTTCGATAATTTACAAACAATGAGCACCGATCCTTATACAATGTTGAGTTTTACGGGACCTCAATATGACTCACACGGTGACTTACAACAACGAGCACCAATCTTTGTACAATATTGATCTTTAAGGGATTTCAACACGATTCACACTTTATCAGAGTAATTTTATAATGGAATACCTCTCTTAATAAATAATACAAATAAGTTAAGTATTAAGAGAGGCTAACACTTCAATAAATAGTAAAAAATGATAGCTCAAGTGTTACATAATTTTTTTTTTTTTTTTTATGAATTATGATAATAAAAAATTAGATTCAATCACTCAAAATGTTTCAATGAGAAGATAAAGAAATAAATACAATGTAGGTTCAAAAATCTTCTCAATAAATATCTATTTTAATAGATGATAGTAATAAATTGAGTATTAAGAGAGAGATGAGAAATTTTGATAAATATGATGATTTTACAAGTTTAGTTTAATCAATCAAAGTTTAAATATGAAGAAGTGGAAATATTTATGCAAAATAAGTGTAAAGATCTTCTTCAAAAACATATCTATTTTTTAAAATTGATATAAGTAAATAAAGCACAAAAGAGAGATGAAAAACTTTTATGAGAGAAATGATTCAAAAAATTTGATTCAACAATCAAAGTTTTTGCTATGAAAAAATAAATGTAAAAATGTAAGCTCAAAGAGTTTTGATCAAGTAATTCTCAATTTTATGCTTTTCAAGAATTCGATTTGAAAGCAAGAAGTAGAGGTATTTATAGAGTTCAAACCGTCAAAAAATCTAGGAGTTCGGATGACCGAGTCCGGTCGATCACCTCTTGTCCGGATGACCAACATAGCTGTTTGTACAAAAAATCAGAGGTTAGAACGGTCAAATTTTGGACCTCTGGAAATTATCGTTCGATCGTCGAGCAGTTTGGTCTTTTCCACGTTTTGCCTCCATTTGTTCCTATTTCAAGGTTTTGAAAAACATGGACTTTTGGAGAGTATTTTTAACTAACTTTTCAAGATAAAAAGTGTTTTACAAGTCCAAATATCATTTTTAAAAATCATTTTTACATTTGATCAAGTCATTTTATACGAATGACTGTTAATGCACAAAATTATTTTTAATGCATGTATGGGTTTTGAGCTAAAGTATTCATTACCATATATCAAAGTGTTAGTACATTTACATTTTAACTAAGAAGTCTAACTTTGTATCTTATTTCGAAGTTTGCCTCTTAGACTTCTCATCTTGATCTTTCTTTGATGACGTCTCTTATGCTTTTGGTCTTACTTTTTCTTGATGTTTGTCTTTTAAGCTCTCGTCTTGAATGATTTGACTTGAATGCTTAACTCCCAGTTTGATCTTTATTTCGAGTCCGATTTATATGTTGATTTTGGAAATGTTTGATTGCTTTTATTATTGAACTATCATTACACAAAATCAATTGTTAGAAATAATATTAATCTTATTTGTTATGATCAAAATATTAAGGATGAAATCAACCATAGGTCAATATGTACAATGCTGGTCTTGTGAATTTAAGGGGTTGAGACGAATTTCATAAATTAGGTCTCCCAAATGGTATTATGCATACAAAATTTATAAGTATGTTATGGAATCAATTGTTAATTTGTTAACTTAAAATTTAACGGTAAAAAAAAAAATATATTATACAAAGAGATTTATGTTATAATCAAATAACATGGTCAGCAATGTCTTAAACAATCAGTTAAATACTATAAGTTGAGAACATAGCACTTCAAATCTCAACTATACGAGCAAGGCCCACTGGCTATGTTATTTGATTATAACCGTTACTCTACTACTACTACCATAAAATAAAAAACTAGCACTAGGTTCTTGTTTCATAAAGTAGAAAATGAGCAAAGATCCACCCCAAAAGAAATAAAGTAAATGAAGTATAAGATGTACCGACGATCAACAAAATTGAATAAGAGAGATAATACAATACGACGAAGAAGACAACTGATTGTGACGAAGATATGGAAAATTATAAGCAAATCTTGGTTTTCGTTTTCCTTGTGATGGACTCCAGAGGGGGTACATGTCAAGTTCTGCCGGATTGGTCGCTCAAGATTTTTGATCTCTATCGGCACCCGATGAAAAAAATGGGATACATCAGTATCTCAATTTCAATTCAAACATGGGTTCGATTAATTTAAATCATGGGATTTGTTTCTTTTTTGGATTTAGAAATGAGAAAAATCAATAAAAGATAAGTCGGTTCTTGTTTTTCCAATTAAAGAAAAGACAAATGAGGCCCTTTCTAATGTTGGGCTTGAGGTGTGGGGCTTACTCGACTTGGCAACCAAGATTATTTCTATAGCATTGGTGAGTAAGGAAAATGAATATTTCTTTTTGGTATTAGTGGTGTTGAACATCAATTTATGTGTCGACGTATCACATGTCTTGTTAAATGAGCCATAATTCGTTATATTTAACTGAGCATCTAATATAATGACACTAGTGATGCTACTTAGATTAGTGTCAAACACCAATTGTAATAAATAGCATTACTCAAGGAAGACGAGTGAGGCGAATATGGGACATTGCATGGGTGCCACGAGATACCATATAACCATTTCATATTTTTTTAAAAAAAATTAAATTTCATCATTTTATTGCTTTATGTTCGGGATTAAATTTGAAGGTCGACCAAAGTCGATAAATTGAGTTTTGGTACCATTGCAAAGATCTCGTTGAGTACTTGAACAAGTCATTATCAAAAATCATAATCGTTAACAAGAGCAAAAGTTCGCATGTCTAAAGTTGATCACTCATAATGCCTTTTTGGATTTTCATAACAACGTTGTTACTTCCATCCCCAATTTCGACACATGTATTCTAGTTGAAAGATGAAGGGAGAATTGCAGTCACGGTACCAAACCTTTCATTTTATTGCAGACTTGATTCAAACATTTCATTTGTATTACCCACGGTACCAAATCTTTCAAAAATTTACACCTGAAGTCCAAATGGATGAATCTATTCGACCGTTAGTTGACCAGAACAGTAAAACTTGACGAAATGTAATAAGGGCAAAATATGAAGTTTACAATTTTAGGCTCCGTTTGGGAGCCATTTTTCTTCAAATAATACATTTTATCTTTCACATCAAGTGGGGTCCATGGAGAATGTGTGGTTGAAAAAGAAGGAAAAGTTATTGATGTGATGAAAAATATTATTTTATTGAAGAATGTGTGGTTAAAAATGAGTAGAAGAATGAGAATGAAAATTTTAATGGTTACCAAACGGAGGCTTAATATAAAATAATTATAATAATCAAAAAAAGAAGAATGGATAGATTTCTATCCATTTGGACTCCATGTACGGAATTTTGAAAGGTCTTGTATCGTGAGTTATACAAATGACATGTTTGGATAAAATCTGCAATAAAACGAAAAATTTGGTACCGTAGCTCTGCAATTCTCTCAAAGATTAATCCCAAAGCACCATTGCAAAGTACTCATTAAGATTTTCATTTCTATTTCCTCGAGTCACTAAACAACCACAGAAGCAAGACAACGTGGTACCCCAAAATAATCTCTTAATTCTTCTTAAACTATATGTGAGAGAGATCCCTAAAAATAATTATGAGGTGTAAAATGCATAAAACATATAGAAAATAATGTCTATTTTTCCCAGTATTGCATGGATTATCCTCAATGTGTACATATAACATCACTCAATGCAAAAATATGGTAGCTTATTATTTAATAATTAAATGACAGTAAACCTTGATTTGTAAGATATTCAAAGTTCAAAAAATTATCTTTTTTCGTTAATTTTAACCACACATTCATAATTCATAACCATCTATTAATTATACATTCACAAAATTCAATATTATTTATCTTGAAAGTTACCAATAAGTTTACCCGAACACTTGTCAAGACTTGACTCTAAATTTACGTCCTTTTTATACCAGTTTTCCACTCTCTAATACAAGTCGGGCCCAGGGCACTTCTCGATTTTCTCCTAGAAGACATTTTTTTCTCTCTAAAACACACGAGACAATTCTATCTGTGAAAAAATTTAGGGACGAAATTAAAGGTCAACATCATGAATTTGGACTTGTGATTAACTTATTAAAGCTCTAGTTTATTTGGTGATGATTAAAATTCGATTTTTAGTAGATTTTAATAAAAATTGATGAAATATATAACTGAAAGGTGGTGAATTCCATAAAATATATTGTTAAAATTAATTATTGACTTAAATTTAAATTAAAATCTAGATTTTGGTCTATACCAAATAGGGACATAATGTTTCGACCCGATCCGAACCCAGTGGTGTCAACCTCCTATATTTGACTATGGAATATGGGAAAAAAAATACTAAATAAATCCAGCTTTGAAATCTTGTCACACGCCAAGACAACTCAATCATGTGATTCATACATGTATATACACACAATTATGTATCGCATCTTGGGTTTCATTTTAAAACATTGACCTAATTAAGTAATGATCAGAATCTTTATAGTTAATTATTTTATTTTATTTATAAAAATTATCCATTTATAATATTTTAGTGAAAATAGGACTTTTTCCATTATTCTTTATAATTTGGAGATCTTTTAGGCTCATTGTTTGGGATTGTTATATTTATAGAATATTCAACTGCTTTGAATATTAGAATATTTATAACGTAAATTGACTAAAAAAAATGTTTATTTAAAGTAAAGAATAGTTTATTTTTGTAATTTATTTTTAATTTATGTTGCACGGAGTTACTTATTTAATGATAAAATGGTAAAATAATACTTAAACAAAAATTCTTAGAAAGGGACATATTTCCATCTCAATAATGAATGACAATTTTTCCTATAAAATAAAGGGAACAAACAATTCATTTACTTCACAATATAATGTATTTTTTTTAACTATAATAATGGGTCGTTTGACAGCAGATTTTGATAAAAATTGACAAATACTCAATATTATTAAATCAACGCGACAAATATGTCAAAATAACATTAAGAGGAAAGTGGTAATAATAATACAAATATGTCCATTTTTAGCAGATTTTGATAAAAATCGACAAATACTCAATATTATTAAATCAACGTGACAAATATGTCAAAATAACATTAAGAGGAAAGTGGTAATAATAATAATAATACAAATATGTCCATTTTTCTTGCTCTTAATTATAAGGATATGTTAGTGTGTTGAATTAATATTAGAAGTATTCGACAATGTTTTTGATCGATCGATCGATCTCATCAGATTCAATGCGTCAAATGTCCATTTTTAACCTAATGTTGCTCAGTTCGGTATAAATAGAAGTTCAATATTCAACGTATTGAAAAGTAAGGATAATATTGAACCTAATAAACAATTTGCACTAAACCACTTCAACGACATACGGACGAACCATTATATTGCCTTAAAGCTATCAAAGGAACAATTTAGCTATTAATAACAAGTAGTTTTGTTCCTCAAAAAAGTGATAAGAAGTAAAAATAAATGTTAGAAGAGCAGGATCGCAAATCGTAGACAAGTAAGAGTGCATATAAAATCAAAGTGGGAGCCCCACTAATCAATAATTGTTTCCACTTACTCATCATCCTCTCCTTTTCACGTGGATGCGGTGCTCACGCTTTCAAAAGCCAATGACATTCCCAAATTAAAAATTACTTGTTAAATATTCCTTCTATAAAATTCTCAAACATAACTAATAAATCTACCAATAATTTCATTTGTAGATTATTACATGACAAGTATGTAAGCTACACCCGAGTCGAGATAATTTAAAGGAGTGTTTGGTAGGGATTAAAATTAGATTTTTAGTAGATTGTGATAGAAATTTTTGAAATGTGTGGTTAAAAAGTTGTGGGACCTATGAAAAATGTTGTTAATATTGATTGTTTGACTTTGACTTTGACTTGAATTAAAATCAAATTTTAATCCGGACCAAACAAGGCCTAAGTCATTCCATATACACAAATTGCATTTTTTTAAATTTATTTTTTGAAACACCTTAGGTAACTTATATATTGGACGATCTTCCTGAAAAAATTCAGTACAATCTTAAATGTGCATTATTTTGCAATTCTATTGTGCGTCGAAGTCCTAAAGCAAGAACATTATTGGAATTTCATACGTCTTGAGTGTAAAAATTTTAAAGGTAAAAAATTAAAACTCGACAAAACTCTTTATCGAACCCAAATAATTTATTGTATGTCTACTCGTAAGTACAAATTTCTCAAAAATAAAAAATAATTACTTGTAAGTAAGTCCCCGCTAGGAAGATATAAAGAATTCCAAAGAATCATTCTCGTTTTTATTTCATGCTCTTTTTGTGTAGCTAAAAATCAATTTTTTAAATTTTTTTTTGAGAAATTGATAAAATTTGTGGTTGAAAAGTTGATAAAAGTTATGAATTCAACCCCTATTTGATGGCACTTAATTCAAAACTCTTTTTTTCTACCGCACATTCACACAATAAAATATTTTGCACGTAAATCCAAAATTTTTTCATATTTTTTAACTACACAGTCTACAAAAATTCACTATTCAAAATATCTTTTTCGCGAATAATGGCCATCAAATAGGGGCTTAATAAAATATATGATTAAAATTAATTATAAACTTTAATTAGATTTTTATCTATTTTTCAAATTAGGAACCATATAACATGGCTAGACTTTGAGTTCTTCATAAATTTGATTAAAAATAATAAAAATTTAGCTAAAAAAAATAAAAATGAAAAAACAAGTTGTCACACCTTGAAGCTATATGTGTGTGTGGTAGCTTGTAGCCATCAACTTTTCCATTTCACTTAAAAAATATAAATGAATTTTAGACATGGCTTCAACTTATTTCTTTCCATAAAGATGAATTATTAATATCTTTAATTGTGACCATAAATAATCTTAACTCCTAGTTGACATTATCACACACATCGAAGATCGAACTGAGTTTAAATCCAGACTAAAATTTTTTAAAATATAAAAAAATATAAAAGAAACTCGATTTAATATAATCAAATAATTTATCCATTGTGAAAAATAATATATGAAAGGTTCTAGAGAAGTTATTTTTTGACTTGAGATTGTAATCAAAAGGGAAGAGAGGGTCAATTGGTGACAAATATTCGATCTTCTCCCCCCACCCTCTCCTATTTTTAACCACTTTAGGCAGATTTTGCACATTTCGAATTGACTTGAATCAGTTCACCTGCAATAAGGTCCACTACTCAATTCAAATTGGGCGTATGGGCGTGCTAGCGGTTCCTCGACTTCATCCAAATATTTTAATAACTAAATTGAAATGTATTTGTTCTCCCCAATTTATTTTTTACACGTCAATACATCACATCTTCTTAGCAGATGAAAAAATGTCAAAATAGTTTTCTAACACTTTCGACATCTTCTTACTCGCTAAAAAAAACTTATACGTCAAAATATATTGAGCGACGGTTAAGAAAACAACAAATTCGAGGCATCAAATCTGGGGTCTTAATATCTAAGTCATGACTCGAGGGACAAGTCAGTTTCTTGTACAAGTGGAAGATATACTTGCAATTTGCAAATGTACGAAGCGCGTCTCAAGTCTACACCAAATATTTCATTTTCATCTATGGCAGGTTGTTAAGGGATATACATCCCACATCGATAAATGATGCTGACACATACCAATTAATAAAGATTTTGAACTACTCCTCTTAATAATGTTGACCTTTTAAGATGGAACCTCAAATCTTAACATGGTATCAGAGCCTATTATGCTCCAACGAGCGATTCGATCCCGTTAAGACTCTAAAATGAGCACGTGAATTTCAAGATTGGTCTGCTCAAATGAGCCACCATCTTGCGGGGGCGTGTTAAGGGATATATATCCCTTAACATCGATAAATGATGTTGACACATCCAATTAATAAAGATCTTGAGTTACTCCTCTTAATAAAGTTGACATTTTAAGATGGAACCCCAAATCTTAATGCAGGTAACAACCCATCACAGGTTGCTAGGTAGGTCAAAATAATGAGTGTGTTTGGTAGGGATTTTTGGGGGAAGAATTGATTTTTGAATAGTGATATGATGGGAAATGTGTGGTTGAAAAAGAAGAAAAAAATATTGATGTGATGGAAAATATTATTTTATTGAAGAATGTGTGGTTGAAAATGAGAATTGATTTACTGTAGAAAATGAGAATCTGTACCAAACAGGCTCAATGATAAATTCAAAATTTCCTTTAAATTCACAAAAAGCCAAAAATTTGGTAAAGCATGGGATTTGACGTTCAGCTATATTTCTGTTAAAGAAATAGAGTTAGTCATGTTGTCTCAAGCATGAACATAATCGCCTTGAAGACCTAACGAGTTCCTTTTTGTTCAAAGCAAATAATATCATATTTTCTGAAATGGTGGTTCACGTGAAAAAATAAAGAGCCGTTCTCTTTGTGTGTTGAGTTTTGAATTCATTTTGAGTTTTATGTTTTGAGTGTTCATTTTGAGATTGTTGAAAATACGTTTTTTTTGACATTTTGAAAAAATCCAAAATGCATTTTGAAAATTTTCACTTGATTATAACCCGTTTTCGAAAATAGGAAAGAGAACGCGTTTTCACTGTTTTGGAAAATCGAAAATAGAAAAGGACTTGAAAATGATAAAGAGAACATACCCTAATCTTTTTAACTTCTTGAAAACTCACAAATTCTTATACGATGATTATTATTTAGACGTTGAAGTGACATGAGATCTGATTTGTTAATAACTTAATTAAACGAAAGCTGGATATCTATTTGTTTACCATTCTGTCAATCTTTCAACATCTGTATACATTTAAATTTATGTCTTATTGTAATAATCCGATGACATGTTGAATTTAGTCGTACGATTACACATTAAAGTAGATGTATATTTATTATTTAATTAAAGTAAAACCTACAATTATAATTTAAATAAATTTCACGCCTCTTCAAATAAAATTGAAAGTAGCCTCTTGTTAGATACTTCAAAATAAATACGAAAACCTGTCATTGATTAGTATACTTCCATAATTATAAGAAAACAGTTCTTTGAGGAAGCTAAAAACAAGATCAAGAAAGAATTAGAGCATGTTTGAGCCCAATTTTTTTTTTTCCTCGAAATAATGCATTTTGGAATAGTATTTTGATGGAGATTGTATGGTTAAAAAATAAAGAAAAATTTTGGATTTATGTGTATACTATTTTATTAAAAAATATGTAGTTGAAAATACGAGAGAAAAATGTATTTTAAAAATTATGGTTACCAAGCAAGAGCTTAATGTGTACTGAAGTTGCACCATCCAAGCTGATAAAAACTTTGAATTCAAATTTCTTTATACCTATTTATTTAAATGAATTCATGTTTCATACGACACTAATTTACACGTGAATGAACGTTTGAGACTTTTGAATTTTTATCCTAAAACTTCAATATTTTGCTAAGCTAAACATGCATTAAATGGTATTAAGTTGAACATCACCAATATAGCCTTGCTAGGGTTGCTTCCCCAATATAGATGACACTATATTATAGGCCAAATGAAATGTAAAATTAAATGACTCATTTAATTCTACTTATTATTTAATATCATATTGCCACCATTTAGACCGAGATTGCAATCTCAACGTGACTAGCATTGCTCATTTTTTAAAGTCTACTAACATTAAGCAAGAGCTTAATGTGGACTGAAGTTGCACCATCCAAGCTGATAAAAACTTTGAATTCAAAATTCATTATACTTATTTATTAAAATGAATTCATGTTTCACACGTAGTAAGTCACAGTGACTCCAGTTTACACGTGAATAAGCGTTTTGAGACTTTTGAATTCGCATCCTAAAACTTCAATATTTTGCTAAGCTAAACATGCATTAAATGGTATCAAGTTGAACATCACCAATTTTTAAGAATAATGATGATACTATATTATAGGCCAAATGAAATGTAAAATTAAAAGACTCATTTAATTTCACTTATTATTTAATATCATATTGTCACCACCTAGACTGAGTTTGCATCCTCAACGTGACTAGCATTACTCAATTTTTAAAGTCTACTATTCAATTTTGAGACGGAACTTTATTTTCATTTTACAACTTAACATCATTAAGAAGCGTAATCCAAATTTAAATATTTATTATTGCTTTTATATTTAAGCGGTCCCACAAAGAAATTTGATAAAGTAAACGCATTCCAGTTATCTTTATAAACAGAATCTGAATTCCAGATTGTCAAATCAAAATGCTAATCCAGAATCAATAGAATAGATATGCCCCCATGGCATATCTCCCAGTGGCAAAGGGGAGGACGGTTAGGGCTCAGCGCGGTAGTGTGCAGAGTTCGATTCCCCGCAAGGTGGAATTGGCTTTGTTGCAAGCGGGAGTTACCATAGGGTTAATAAGCGCCTATCCATGCTCTCTTCAGGCTCCTGGGAGGCACATCCTGCGATTTACCTCCTCCACAATGGCCCAAGGCAGGGTCGGTGGGGGCCCTCAAGGTTGGGGTTCAACCTTTTAATAGAATAGATTTATATCTTAATCATCTTATTGTCTGCTCGATTTCATAGCTTACATTGACACATTCATAGCCGAATGGAAAGATATGGAAAAAAACACCAACTTCGACAAATATACAGTCACAAAAAGAGTGTTTTTTTCAGAACGAAAAACTTGAAAGTAACATACTCTCATGAATGACAAACCACATCTCACTCTCCTAAAATATTGTAAAAAACATACTATCTTAAGCTGTCACTAGCAAATTATTCGAGTCAATATGCTCTGATTCCAAGTTGTTACGTTTCTTTATCAGGTTTTTACAGCACTGTTTTTTGGGTTTTCTTTTGTTCTTTCTCCAGAGGTTGTTAAACTTCTATTTCAGTGTAACATATGGATACCTTCCAAATAAATTATTATATTTCTGGGTTTATATAATTGGAATCTGTCATTTTGTGTTTTTCTTTTTCTTGGAAGTTCTTTACTGGGGAGGGTAATTTGGAAAATGGCCATAGTTGAAATTCTTGAATTTGCAGTGGAAATGGTTTTTTTGGGGTTTTAAGAGCTCCCACAATGGATCCTGAAACTGGGTTTCATCAGAATCATGTTAAGGTGAGTTCTGTTTGAAATCATTGATGAATTTGAGCCTTCTTTTGGGTGGTTTTTTCTCTGATAAATTTTGTTTTGGTGGGATTGCAGAAAGAATCTTGGAGAACAGTTTTGACATTAGCTTATCAGAGTTTGGGTGTTGTGTATGGGGATTTGAGTACATCGCCATTATATGTATACACGAGTACTTTTGCTGATGACATTGAACATTCTGAGACTAATGAAGAAATCTATGGGGTCTTATCCTTTGTATTTTGGACATTAACAATAGTTCCTCTTCTAAAGTATGTGTTCATTGTGCTAAAGGCTGATGATAATGGTGAAGGAGGCACATTTGCACTTTATTCACTTCTATGTAGACATGCCAGAGTGAATTCTTTGTCCAGTAGCCAGGTTGTAGATGAAGATTTGTCAATGTACAAGAAGGATATTATTAGTCCTGCACCTTCTACTTTTAGTGCAAGGCTAAAATCTATTCTGGAAAAACATAGAGTTCTGCAAAATTTTTTGCTATTATTGGCTCTAACTGGCGCTTGTATGGTCATTGGTGATGGCATACTTAGTCCTGCAATTTCGGGTATTTCGTTTGTTTATGCGGTTTTATTTTTGACATTTTGGAGCCTGGTATTTTATGTTCAATGCATCCCGTGTTTTATGCAGTTTTCTCTGCAGTTTCTGGAATCGAACTAGCAATGTCGAAAGGGCATCAACAGTGTAAGATTCTTAATCTTGTACTGTTTCATTGTTTCCAGGTGTATTATTTGTCTAGTTGCCTTTGCCAGTTCCATCGCAGTCAAGTTTGTAGATAATAAAATTAATTGCAAGACTTTGAACTAAATGTTTAACAACTTGTTTCACTATAGATTGAAGGATATAACTATAAAATCAGTTTCAAATAATCTAAGATTGTGTGCTCGTTCTTTACTTTTTGTCGAATATCTCCGTCATTATGCCTGGAGGTAGTTGGTACTCATGATGCTTCCAAGAGAAACAGGAAGAAAATGGCTTTTTCCCAAAAGATTCAATTAATCATGCAGAAAAACTATTAGCATACTGTTGCATTAGTAACAGTTTCATTTTGTTATCTTACATTATGCATTTGTATCTCATATCATCCAGTGCAATACTCTAGTCATGGAACAGCTCATACTGCATAGGAAATAAGGGGATGTATAAGTGAAATAAAAGATTAAATGATTTGGTGTGTAACATAATGATCATGGATGTGGCTCGATGCCTACTATTATTCAGTTTTTTTTTTTCATTATTATTATTATTTTGGGGAAAATACCTAATATAGTCCTGCTTCTAGTTCCTAGTTCTAGTTCGTATGAACTTTATGTTGTTGCATTTTTTTTGCCGAACTATTATATGCTTCAGAAGGCTTGCCATCATATGGTTTAGAAAGAAAGAAGTCTAAAGTTCTACAGTTCTGTTCTGCATCAAGTGCTTTTTGGTTAAGCCATGGCAGGTGAAGCTTTCTTAATTTAGATTGGAGTGAGAGTATTGCCTTTATGGATGGAAAGAAAGAGAGATTTTAAAGCAATGTTGTGCAAACTTGTTGTCTTTAGGTGATTCAGATACAATTACGTCATGCAGAATCATGAGACGTTTGAACAAATGCATATATCTGATTTCTTTGATTAGTGTCATTTTGAAGATAATATTATGGCCATGTGTGAAGATATATGCAGAATGGGACAATGACTAAAGCCACGTGAGGAGAATAACACCTGTCTATGTAATATGCTCTAATATGATTCGAAAACATACAGATATTTACAAATATTATGGATGCTTGTCTGAAATTTATGAACAGTTGATTTCTCTTGTGCAAATATATTATGGCACTTTGGGAATAAGTTTCAAGTTTGGTTACAGTGTATAGGATGAAGCTTCTTTTCGTATGTTGATTGGCATCTATACTATGTTTTATCATTATAATCTACATAATACATATTTTAACTGAATTCGTTTGGTACGGATCTCACAATTAAAGTTTTTCAATCTATAATTTCTTGTCACGGAATTTTATTCGTGCTTATAGTACATAACAGAATACTAATCTTGTAAAGTTGATTCTTAAAATGAAAATCTCGCAGATATAGAAGTCCCATTTGCTTGTATCATATTGATAGCCTTGTTTGCCCTTCAACACTATGGCACCCACAGGGTTGGGTTCTTGTTTTCACCTGTGGTCATAACATGGCTTTTGTGCATAAGTTCTATTGGTGTATATAATATTTTCCACTGGAACCCTCATGTGTATCGAGCTCTATCTCCTTACTACATGTACAAATTTCTGAAAAAAACACAAAGAGGAGGTTGGATGTCCTTGGGTGGGATTCTGTTGTGCATAACAGGCAAGTTTATCTATTCAATAATTGGACATTAGAATTACTTGTATAACCTTCTTCTCCTTCCTTTTTTGCCTTTACCCTCAAGAGTAGTTAATATTTTGTTCTATTCTCAGGTTCAGAAGCAATGTTTGCTGATTTAGGACACTTTTCCCAATTGTCAATTAAGGTATAATAATTTCACATATAATAACCGATCTAGGACACTTTTACCAACTGTTAATAATCTTAAAGAAAAAGTCGTGTAGTAGATTACTCCCCATGTTATGAACTATACATCATCATTTTAAATTTCCCCCATGTTATGAACTATATATCATCATTTTAAATTTCCTTCCTCCCGGATCATTTGGTTTTAATTGTATTGAAAAAATGGCCCAAGTTCTAAAGAAAAGTGTTTTGGAAGTCAATTGAATTGATCTAGTTTTTAGTCCATCAGAAAGTTATTTTTTAGTTTAATATAGGTAGTTTCTCTCTTGCAAAAGATATAGATGAGTATTGACCACTTTTAATGCTGTTATGCTTTAATGTCAACATATGTTTCTTCGTAGCTGAAGTTCTTTCAAGAGGGACCATGTGATTTTATTGTCACGAAAGACGTCATAATTTATAATTAGATATAACAAACTGAGTGCTTGTTTGAGAGGTGTTTAATTTATACTTACTCTTGGTCAAACATACTTTAAATCCATAAATTTCGTAGGATTCACAATTACTAACCACTTTTTATCCACACATTCTGTGGGACCTGCTACTTTAAATTATAACTTAAATACTCCCAGACAAGCATTAAGCCTTTTTCATATTAAATTTGGGTTAGCTACATGAATCATTTTTTCACACTTTTCTTGGTTGAATCGTTTGAAGATTAGTGTCATTTCTTATGTTGCAGCTATGTGGAAGCCGTACCTAATATGTGACGAAAACAAATGATTATAGAAGTAAAAACAAGTAGCTTTCTATGTATCTCAAATAAAATAGGATGGCCCTATCATCTTCAGGATTTGGAAATTGGTTTAGTAGGGGTTTAGTTCAAGAATCATGGTAACATCCAACAGATTTTGTGGACCATGTTAGGACCTGTTTGTATTTTACACTATCTTATAGTGAGGTTCTTCCGACAAATTTCATAATCTTGAACAATTCAAGTTGGCTCCTGAATTGTGCGTTCTAGTGTATGCAAAATTGATTTTTTTTTCCATTTGTAAATCAGTTGTCTTCCTCCAGCAGTTTATAAGCTTATGGAAATTATTCCCTCACGCAATCTTAAAGAAAGTTTTGCTAAAGTCAAGCTATTAATCCTATCTGGTACTAAGGGACCCCCGACTCATACTTTTTCCACATTAATCACGGGATCAATTGATATGACAACTATTCATTTCTTAATATCTAATGAAACTGCACATTCATTTTATATACTTATGCTTTTGCAGATAGCCTTCACTTCTATTGTCTATCCGTCTTTGATCCTTGCATATATGGGGCAGGCTGCTTACCTTTCCCAGAACCATGTTGTCGATAATGATTACCGTATTGGATTTTATGTTTCAGTACCTGGTATGTGTTTTCAATTGTTGTTTTTTTAGATAGGAAGAATGCGAGTTATTGGTGAATTAACACTCAACAGAAGAAATATTTGCTCGTGTCAGAGAAATTAAGATGGCCGGTTCTGGTGCTTGCCATACTTGCTGCGGTAGTTGGAAGCCAAGCCATTATTACCGGAACTTTTTCTATTATAAAACAATGCTCTGCTCTGGGGTGCTTTCCTGGAGTCAAAATAGTACACACGTCGTCAAAAACCCACGGCCAAATTTACATACCTGAGATCAACTGGATTTTGATGCTTTTATGTTTGGCCGTCACTATTGGTTTCAGAGACACCAAAAGCATGGGAAATGCCTCAGGTAATCCCCACCCCGCCAACCAAAAAACAAAAAAAAAAAAGGAAGGAAGAAAGATTCGGAGAAAGAAAGAAAGATCACTAATATAAAATAAATCATGCATATACAGAAAATACTCGATATTAGTATGGTATTGGGCCATTGGCATGTTTGGCTAAGCTTAAAAATGTAAAAGTACTTAATTGAAAAGTAAGCAAAAACTCTCTTTTAAAAAAGCAAGCTTCTGAACTAAATGTGAATAAGGAAAAAAAGCCTCCAGGATGCTTAGAATTCTTAATGCCTTTCCATGCTAACTGAAGAATCTAATGTAGTTCTCAACTAGTCCTAACTGTCGAATAATGATGACATTTACTAACCTGAAGTTTGTTGTTTTTTTTTCCCAGGTTTGGCAGTTATTACCGTTATGTTGGTCACGACTTGCTTAATGTCTCTAGTTATTGTTTTATGCTGGCACCAGAGTGCCGTCCTTGCAATTTGCTTCATCTTATTTTTTGGGACGTTTGAAGCACTATATTTCTCTGCTTCTTTAATCAAGTTTTTGGAAGGAGCTTGGGTACCAATTGCCCTTTCATTCTTCTTCATGTCAGTGATGTGTGTTTGGCACTATGGTACATTGAGACAGTACGAGTTCAATCTCCAAAATACGGTTTCTGTTGACCAGCTACTTAGCCTTGGTCCCGGTTTGGGCATAGTACGGGTTGGTGGCATTGGCCTCATTTACACAGACCTCGTATCTGGTATACCGTCAATTTTCTCCCACTTTGTCACCAATATTCCGGCCTTCCACCAGGTTCTAGTCATTCTCTGTGTTAAAACAGTTTCAATCCCTCACGTTAAACATGAAGAACGGTTCCTCGTGGGACATATTGGTCCGAGGGAGTATCGTATATACAGATGCATCGTTCGATATGGTTATCGTGATGCTCACGCGGATGATGTGAAGTTTCAAAATGATCTTGTATGCAGTATAGCCGAGTATATACGCACAGGAAGAGAAGGTTTAGACAGTGCTGGTGAAGATTCTGCTAAGCAACGCGAGGAAATGATGGTGGTGGGAACGCCTTCGACCCATCAAGAAGGTATCCAAGTCTGTGAGGATAATGATGTGGCAAATACTGAATTGGCTAGCACTTCGGAGCTTAGAGAAATACGGTCTCCACCCGTGATCAGGCCGCGGAAAAGGGTGCGGTTTGTCATTCCCAAGAGCCCCGAGATCGACCGAAATGTTCGGGACGAGTTGAGAGTACTGATGGATGCTAGGGAAGCAGGTGTGGCGTACATAATGGGGCACTCATATGTGAGAGCAAAGCAAGGATCAAGTATAATGAAGAAGATAGTTATAAATTTTGGATATGAATTTTTGAGAAGAAATTGTAGAACAAACACATGTGCATTAAATGTGCCTCCAGCATCAACATTAGAGGTGGGAATGGTGTGTCATTTATGATGTGTGAAAATTATGTATTTTCTACATGTGTTGGTTATTTTACATAATAGTCTGATTTATTTATTTTTTGTTTTTGGGTTGACACCACACTACAGAGTTTTAATAAATAGATTGAAATAATTGTGAGGTGTTCTCCCGGATGTGACTGGTGTTCCTGCTGCTCAATTCGGTATTTACCACATGCAAAATGAGGTCGGGGCTCTCTCCCCCATTGTACCTCCGGCGTGAGAATTAGTATTCAGTATTGGAGAA
The DNA here is from genome assembly GCA_035079005.1 of Fraxinus americana. Classification (NCBI taxonomy): domain Eukaryota; kingdom Viridiplantae; phylum Streptophyta; class Magnoliopsida; order Lamiales; family Oleaceae; genus Fraxinus; species Fraxinus americana. The sequence goes on along the minus strand of CM068710.1, from coordinate 1,178,158 downwards.
TATGGAGAGATAATATTGGAATTCAGATAGTTCGGGTTTCAAGAAGCGAATACCTTTCCCCACATTGGGGTATTTATAGGCACCTGATGGCACGCCCCCCTGTTCCACGATTAACTGTGCCACGTATCCCACGTATGCCTTCCCACTCCCCTACATTATATAGCGTTGACCCCCACTTGTATTGTGGTTGGTCATGGTTACGTTTGCTGTTGAGTGGTTTTCGTTTATCTCACGGCCATTTATTTGACTAAGTATAGTGGGGGTCGACGTCGTAGGCCTCATAGTGGTAGATGGCCCATGTGAGCATAGAGGACCCCCGGGGGGTCGACATCTTGGGGGGCGTGCGTTAAGTAGCGACCATTGAGCCTCATAGTGGTAGATGGCCCCTGTGAGCGTAGAGGTCCCCCGGGGGGTCGACGTCTTGGGGGGCCTGCGTTAAGTAGCGACCATCGAGGGAAATTGTTAATACCGTCTTATATCACTAGCCCCTTTGCCTCTTGTCGATATTTATCGGTGAGAGATAGCATTTTCTGATGCTGAACGAAAGTTTAGGGTTCAAACCGATTGGAAATGGAAAAGCGAAAATATTGTTAAAACTTCAACTGCCCAGCAGAGGACTTAAAGTGTGAATTTGAGGCTGGAAATGACCTCAACCAAGGTTCCCCGAGTTGGGATGTCATAGAGCGCTAAGAGAAGTTTCCGAAAACACATTATAATAGAAAATCTGACAATGGTGCAAAAAGTTATAACCGTTTCCTTGTAGCAACATTTTTGGGTAGTTTTCAGTTTATCTCTTCCTTTAATTCCAATGTCAATCGTCCGTGTGGCGCTCCACCATAGGTCCTTGGTTGTGGGGGGAAATTTCCCCCCAAAAATTTCAAAATTTTCAAAGCCCTCTACTATTTAAAGGGTTGTGGTGGCTCCCATCTACTCTATTTCTATTTTGTCAAAATCTTCAATCTACTCCTTCTCTTCCAAGGTAATCTCCTCTCCCACTCTACATTAATCTCATATTTTATCATGTATAAGCGTTCATTTCCTCATCCGATAAAAACGAAGGCGAGGAGGTGAGGGGGTCGGCTCGACCAGCAGTGCTGGTCGATGCTCGACTAGCCGTGAGGCTGGCTGAAGGTCGACCAGCCCTTCGTCTGGCAGGGGGTTGATTTTTGTCGAAGATTTTCCTTGCGAGGTCGGCCAAGTCCTTTCCGAGTTAAACACTTCAATATATTCAGTTGAATTTCAAGATTTCCAACCGATCTCCCCAAAACGTCATGTTGGGTCCACTAAATCTTTAAATCAAAATGTAGAGATTGGACGAGATGTCGTAGGTGAGGAGGTGGTTCTTGAGATCCCCAAGTGCCATAGCTTATACAACTCCCCATCTAAGTTAGAAAAGTTACTTAAGAAGTATGAGCGGGTAGACAATTACATCTATAGAGCCTAGATATGGCAATTTTCCCCGCCCCGTCCCCGCGGGGCCCTACCCCGAATGGGGCAAAAAAACCCGCCCCGAACGGGTTGGCGGGGTGGGGCGGGGCGAGGTTCGCCGCCTCGTCGCGGGTCGCGGGGCGGGGCGGGGCGGAGATGCCCCTCCCCGTGAAGAATTTTTTTTAAAAAAAATTATTTTGGACATTATTTATTTTGGACATTTTTATTGTTTCAAGTGCTTGCTTTAAATATTGATATAGTTAGTTTGAATATTATTTGCTTTGGATTTTAAAATTTTGAATTTGTATTTTAAATAATAAAAAAAAAACAAATGGGGGCAAGAAATGGGGCAAGTCCTCGCCTCGTACCCGCCCCACCTCGCCCCGAGCCCCGCCCCGTCTAAGGCGGGGTGGGGAGGGGAGGGAGAGTGGCGTGGTGGGGCGGGGTGGGGTGAGGGTGCCCCGCCCCGAACCCGCCCCATTGCCATCACTAATAGAGCCCCTAAGCCCAATGAAACACTTCCCATAACCGACTCCCGCGAAGTTGCCGTTTATAAAGACATCATTGACGGTGGTTTTCGCTTTCCCATACATCCTTTCTTTGTATCGTTATTCAATGAGTTCCACCTTACTCCTAGCCAAATAAATCCCAATGCTTGGAGAAAAGCGCTTTATTTCCTATATGTTTTCCTTAGCAAGAAAATTCCGCTTTCAATGGATCTTTTCAAGTGCGTTTTCGAGATGCACGAGTTAGCCCAAAGCAATGCCTTTGTTTATTTCACTGCCAGGGTCCCGTTGCTCTTCCCTAAATTTAGGAATTCCAACAGCGAGTGGAAATCTCGATTTTTCTTCGCTCGCCCTCACGAGGGCCAATTTCCGTTTAACACCTATTGGAGGCATCCCCTAATTCGTCTTTTCAATAGCGAAGTCGAGATCACCCCTGTTCTGAAAACACAAATCCAAAAGTTGACCAAAATTCCACCCCTTGCGCCTGATCTGGGGTCGGTTCTGACCATGAGGAACATGTTGCTGGTTGGGATCGGTCGTCCTGTTGGTAGGTTTTCATACCCTGTTTACAAGCATTATTTTTTAGAGTTTCTTTTGTGTTGTTTTCTATTAGTCGAGCTGGACTGACTCGGTTGCTTGTGCATAGATATGGATCTTGACTTGGACGAGGTATTGAGGTCTTTGCCCGAGTCAGGGAGTGATGAGGGGCTTGCCCCTATTGATGGTAAGATTTTTACATGTCTTATTTTTCTTCTTCTTTGTTACACTTCTTGACATGTTAATTTGGAAGTTTGATAGTCTTTATGTTGTTGATTTAGGCATGGACTTCAACTTAGGAGCGACCATGGACTCCTTGGCGGGGTGTGGTCACGAGAGTGACGATGATCCACTGCCAGCCCTGTTGAAGAGAAAGAAGGCCTGCGATGGGGGAGCACAGCAGCCTACAGATGAGGAGGGTACTCAACTTTCAGACGACCCCTTCGAGGTAGTCCTACCACCCGTGGACGTAGGGGGCAGCCCAAGTCATGTCGCGTCCGAGAGCGAGGGTTCTCCTTTACCAGATTTCAAATTTCCTCCTTCTCGAAGCTATTCGGAGATGAGGGCAGTTAAATCTTTGGTTGCGCCCAGGCGTGTTCAGTCAATCTCTTGTCGGAGTGCCGATGACATCGAACAGGTTTTGTCGGTTCATACCCAGAGGGTACATTTACGTTTTTTTTTGGGCTCTAATTGTATGATCTCTTGTTCAGTTTAGGCAGTGGCTCTTCAGGTTGGGCTCGCTGAGTCCAGCTGTCGTTTAGCGTCGGAGTTGAAGATCTTTACAAGAGAAAGAGAGGGAGGCTCACCGTTACAAGAAGAAACTCTCTTCCTCTAGGAAGTCGATCGAGGTTTTGGAGTCTCGTTCTATAGAGCAGGAGTCTGAGGAGGCAGTGGCGCAATATAAGGCTTCTGCGAAGTACACTAAGGATTTAGAGACCTCGATAGAGCGATACAAGTCGTCTACCGATTTTGCTAAGGCTCTGAATTCTTATGGAGGGAAGGTGATGGCAGCGTCCATCAAGTTGACTAAGGAGTGGATATCTGTTGAGTATCCTTCCATCGATCCTACAGGCTTTGATAAGTTTTTGGCAAAGCGCAAGGGAAAGGAAGGCGGAGCCCCCCAGCCCAAGATATTTGGGCCTACATTACGAGGCGGCAGTGAGGAGACTTTTCGCTTGAGCCAACCCGATCTTTAGTTGCGGGCCTTTGAGCACTTTCCATTATGTTTTTGTCAGTTAGTTATTTTGTGCATTCTTCAGGTCCGGGATGTGGACACTTTAGTTATTTTGCACGTTTTCCTGGTTCGGGATGTGGACATATATATTTGTTATATTCCAAGTATAAGAACTTGATTATTGATTAGCATTTTGGTTTTGCCTTCTTCTCCTGATGTATATGTATGATCATTTATGCTAATTGCTGCGTGGTGAGAGGCGTTGATTGATGGGCTAGGTGATTTTGAGCCTTAGCAATTTTAAGTTTTGAAAACTCACCTCGGGCCCCTAGCGATTTTGAGCTAGTCAATTTTTAACTTTTTTGCTCACCGCTATGTGTTGAGTTATCTAGGATCGTCGAGGTCGGGGTTGGGTGATTTTGAGCCTTAACCATTTCAGGTTTTGAAAACTCACCCCCAGCCCCTAGCGATTTTGAGCTAGTCAATTTTTGACTTTTTTGCTCATCGCTATATGCCGAGTCAGCGATTTCAAGCTAGTCAATTTTTGACTTTTTTGTTCACTACTATGTGTCGAGCTGTCTTGCATCGTCGAGGTGGGGATTAGGTGGTTTTGAGCCTTAATCGTTTTCGGTTTTGAAAGCTCACCACCAGCCCCTAGTGATTTTGCGCCGTCAATTTTCGAGTTTTTTGCTCACCGCTATACATCGAGCTATGTTGGCGACGATGTGGTGGGTTTGTAATCTTCCGTCAATCAATAAAATACTGAGATCTTTTAGCAGAAATAACCATGCCAAGACTTGGGGACTCAGTAGGCGCACCGGGACGTCCCAACTAGGCTGGCCCTTCCTTAGCACCCTCATCATCTGCCGCCGCTTTGGCTTTTCATTAAACAATTCCAATCAAGCGTGCCCATAATGGACATTACATCATGAAAATCCTAGCTACTATATTCACAATGAATCATTACGAAAAAATAAAAAAGAAAAAATCCCTAACAGTCTACTTCTTGAGATGGTCGGCGTTCCATGGCCTGCCTAGTGGTTTTCCCTTCAAGTCCTTTAGACTGTAGGCTCTTTTCCAAGGCTTCGTATTACTTCATACGGTCCTTCCCAATTCGACCTGAGCTTGGACGGTGGGTGACCTACTGCTGCTGCTTCCCTCAGCACAAGATCTCCCGACTGAAAAGCTCTTGGTTTCACCTGCAATTGAAATACTCAGCAGCCCTCCGCTTATAAGCTATCATCCTCATGGCTGCTTTCTCTCTCACCCCATCTAGTAGATCGAGTTCCGCCCTGGTGGTCGAGATATCAAGTTAGTTGACTTTCATTCTGCCAGTCTCGTTGAGAACTTCTACCGGAACAACAGCCTCCATCCCGAAGGATAATTTGAAAGGGGTTTCTCCGGTGGTCTCTCGTGGGGTCGTGTGATACGCCCACAGAACATTAGGTAACTCGTATGCGCAAAGCTCCTTTTCCTTCTCCAATCGTGTTTTGAGATCCTATATGATCGCTCGATTTGTTACCTCAGCCTGTCCATTCGCTTGGGGGTGTGCTACGGATGTCAGCCCGTGGTCTTTGTGATAACTTGAGCAAAAAACCTTGAAGCCATGGTTGTCGAATTGTCTACCGTTGTCAGTGATGAAGACTCTTGGTATGCCAAATCTGCATATTATGTTCTTCTACATAAAGTTTTATACTTTTTCCGTCGTAATGGTAGCCAAGGGTTCCGCTTCAACCCATTTTGTGAAATAGTCAATCGCTACTAGCAAGAACTTTCTCAGCCCCTTGGCTATTGGTAGAGGCCCTAGAATATCCATCCCCCACTGGAAGAAAGGACTTACTCCAAAAATGGCTGATTGCTGTTCGGCGGGCACATGGATCAAATTTCCATTACGTTGACATGCGTCGCACTTCCTCACAAATTCTTTAGCATCCTCCTTCATTGTAGGCTAGTAGTATCCCTGTCGTAAAGTTCTGAAAGCAAGGGTGGCTACCCCTTGGTGATTACCACAAATTCCTGAGTGTATCTCGAGTAAGACTTCGTGGGCCTCAGTTGGGCATAAGCATTTTAAGTATGGCATAGTAAATCCTCGTTTGTATAACTGTCCATCAATTATTGTAAATGAGGCTGCCCGAATTTTCAGTCTTCTAGCCTCGGATGCCTCATCTAGCAACTTGTTGTCCATTTGGTAAGCTATTAGCGAGTCTAACCAACTTTCTTCATGTCCTGCGCTCGCTATATCGACTATAAGCAAAATGCTCGGCTGTCGCAGGATTTGTACATTTGTACCGCTAGGTAAGTTTTTGGGATTTGCTGATGCTAGCTTAGATACGGCGTCTGCCCGCTCGTTGTCTTTGCGAGGAACCTTGGTTATCTTGAAACTAGTGAACCCCCTTTGCAGGTCCCTTACTTTCATCAGATAGGATGCCATCCTTCCATCTCTTGCTTCAAATTTACCCGTCACCAACCCCACAATCAATTGAGAGTCACTGTAAATTTCGACTGATGTTACCCCAAGTCTGGTGGCCAAACTTAGTCCCGTGATAACTGCCTCATATTCAAAGTCGTTATTTGTTGCCGAAAATTCGAAGCGTAATGAATACTCCAATTCTTCAGATTCTGGCCCTATCATAATAATGCCTGCTCCAGACCCCTCAACGTGTGAGGATTCATCCATGAAAATTTTCCAAGCCGCCTCAGTTTGTTCGGGTTGGTCAGGCGGAGTTGTAAGCTCTGCGATAAAATCTGCCAATGCTTGCGCCTTGATGGCCGTTCTTGGTCTAAATTCAATGTCAAATTCGCTCAACTTGATCGCCCACCTCAGCATCCTACCCGACGTTTCGGGTCGATGTCAAATTTTCTTGACAGGCTGATCCATCATGGCCTGTACAGTGTGAGACTGAAAGTACGACCTTAACTTTCTGACTGTTACAATTAAGGCGAATACCAACTGCTCTGCAAGGCTGTAGTGAGTTTCTGCACCCCCTGGCTAACGTAATAAACTGGCTTCTGCGCCTTCGGGAATTCTTTCACAGCACTGCACTGACTGCATATTTTGAAACTGCTAAGTATAAACTCAACACATCCCCTGCACATGGTCTAGTCAAGATTGGTGGCTGCTGCAATAACTGTTTTAAGGATTCAAGTGACTCCTCACACTCTTTGGACCATTCAAAGTTGGAAGAGCCTCCAATCGCCTTAAAGAAATGGTAACACTTATCTGCTGCTCTACTCATGAAAGCGGTTCAACGCCGCTACCCGGCCTGTCAACCTTTGGACATCCTTCTTATTTTCAGGGCTTTTCATCTTTAGAATGGCTCGAATTTTGTCTGGATTTGTTTTGATGCCTCTCTGTTTTATCACAAAACCCAGAAATTTGCCACCCGTTGTTCCAAAAACACACTTCTCTGGATTGAACTTCAGCTTGTTCTGCCGAGCGGTGTTGAACAATTTTTGCAAGTTGCTAACATGGTTACTAGCCTTCACACTCTTGACGACCATGTCGTCCACATATGCTTCCATGACCCCTCCGAGCAGATCTTTGAAGACCTTATTCACCATTCTCTGATAAGTTGCCCCAGCATTTTTTAGACCGAACGGCATGTCCGTATAACAATACATCCCAGCATCAACTATGAAAGAGGTTTTCTCCTGATTCGACTCTGCCATGGAGATCTAATGATACCCAGAGAATGCATCTAGAAAACTTAGTCGTTCGTGACCCGATGTGGCGTCCACTAGGTGATCTATTCTGGGTAGAGGGTATGAATCTTTTGGACATGCCTTGTTGAGTCCGGTGTAGTCTACACACATACGCCATTTTCCATTCGATTTTTCACCAAGACGACATTTGCTAACCAATCGGGATACTGCACTTCCCTGATGAAACCCGCCTGTAGTAGCTTATCGACTTCGGCTTTTGCTGCTGCCTGCCGCTCCGGGGCAAGATTTCTTTTCTTCTGCTTTATCGGTTTAGCACCTGGTAAGATACCGAGGCGATGTTGTGCAACAGATGGGTCAACCTCTGGTATGTCGCTAGGGCTCCATGCGAAAACATCCAAATTACTTGTCAGACATTTCACTAACTCGTTTTTCTTGCCCTACTCCAATCCTGTTTCCACGCTGAATTCACGCCCTCCAGCCACTATATTTTTTTCCGTTGTATTGAGGGGCTCAATCCGTCCCCTTGGAGGCTCGAGATCCAGCATCATTACTGGTGGTGACTCTTTCGTCCTTATACTGTCGACATAACACTTCCTCGAAGATTGTTGGTCATCCCTCACGCTCCCCACACCTCGACTTGTTGGGAATTTCATCACTTGGTGGTAGGTGGAGGGAATTGCCCTAGCAGCATTCAGTAGGGGTCGACCGTAGATTGCATTATATGCCATGGGGGTCTTGACAATTAAGAAATCTGTCAAGATAATCACCCTTGTAGGATAGGTACCCAACGTCACCGGTAATTCCATGGCTCCCTCTGGTATCACGGTAGCTCCTCCAAATCCCAGGAAAGGGGTGGACACTGCTTTCAACTTTTCTAAGGGAATTTTCAACCCCACGAAAGCTTCCCAAGTGAGAATATTCTCGGCACTTCCACCTCGACCAACGCCCTTTTGACATCGTAGTCTGCAATGTCGCCGACTATCACCAAGGCATCGTCATGGGGGGCCGCCACTCCTACTAAATCTTCCTCATCAAAAGTGATACCTTGATTAAACCTGGCCTTTTTCTGAATGGAGCAGACCACGATTGTACGCACGTAGCTCTTTCTAGTCGAATTCGAGTCTCTCCCTGATGGGGTCCCCCAATAATCACGTTTATGACCCCGGCCCTGGTCGGTGGTCGGTCATCAACTTTCTACTTGTTTCGATCATTTCTGGTGTATTTGGTCAGAGAACCCCGCTTCAATAGTCGTTCGATTTCCTTCTTCAAATGGATGCACTCTTCCGTATCATGTCCATGATCCTTATGGAAGTGACAATATTTGCTTTTATCCCTTTTGGTGGCGGATGCTGCCATCGGTCTCGGCCAGTCAAGCTCTTTCATATCCCTGATCTCCATCAATATCTTTGCCCGAGGTGTATTCAGGGGGTGAAGGCCTTGTCTTCCTCTTGTCTTTGTCTGATGGATCGATCTGGAGTACATCCTTTACCCATGCGCTCATTCCTTGATTTGCCTTTATCAATAAATTTTCGCTCGTCACCTGACTTTCGCTTGTGGCTCGCTATCTCCCGTCCTTCTTTCAAATTTTTCGTGACCTTCTCGGCTTCCTCTGCATCGACATACTTGTCACCCTTCTTCAACTGGTCATGCATTGACTCCAGTGGGTTTTTGGAGAGCGACATTTTGAAGGCTCGATTTCGCGTCCCGTTCATTAATGCTGTCACTACTGCAGACATTTGAAGTTCCCTTATACCAAGGGTTGCTTAGCTGAACCTAGCCAAGTATTCTTGCAAAGATTCCTCCTTCTCCTGTACCACCTGCATCAATCCAATGGCTGTCTTTCGTTTTCTCTTACTACTCATAAAGTATGCCACGAAGCTCCTGGAGAGTTCATCAAAAGTCCTTACAGACCTAGGCGCCAGTGTGGCTACCCAGTCTCTTACTTCCCTCCTAAGTATTGGGGGGAACGACCTACACATCACTGCGTCTGGAGCTGCATAGAGCCTCATTAATTCGACGAAAGTTCGCAAGTGGTCTAACGGGTTCGTGACTCCATCGTACGCTTCTATCATTGGCTGTTTGAAGCCCTTCGATAAAGGGATGGCCATTATTTCTAGGGCGAACGGGTCCTCTTCCAATACCATTTGCCTGCGTCTGTCTTTCCTTCTTGTCAATGCATCATCTATCTTCTTTTCCAAATCTGTCACGGGTTGAGGGACCTGAGGATACACAAAATCGAAAGTCCCCATGTCTCCTATTGTTGGTTGAGTAGTAGGCGGGGTAACCGTCTGCGCCACATGGGGTCGTTGCTCGCGTACGGCTTCCGACGAACTCTGCGGTGGGGCTGGAATTTTCTGTGTTTGGTTCTGCAAGAGGGTCATCATGGCCGCCAATTGTGTCTCCAAAGCATTAAATTGGCCTTGCGTTACGTACTGCAGTGGCGATGGCGGTTTATGATCCCTCGCAACAGACTCGGATTCGGCATCTGCCCTGTTTCCGACCAAGCGTGTTTCATTTCGTGTTCGTCTTCTTGACATAGCTTGTTTGTTCAGTGGATTCCCACAGACGGCGCCAATGAAATAATTGTGAGATGTTCTCCCGGATGTGACTGGTGTTCTGGCTGCCCAATTCGGTATTTACCACTTACAAAATGAGGTCGGGGCTCTCTCCACCGCTGTACATACGTCGTGAGAATTAGTATTCAGTATTGGAGAATATGGAGATATAATATTGGAATTCAGATAGTTCGGGTTTCAAGAAGTGAATACTTTCCCTACATTCGGGTATTTATAGGCACCTGATGGCACGCCCCCTGTTCCACGATTAACTGTGTCACGTGTCCCACGTATGCCTTCCCACTCCCCCACGTTCTATAGTGTTGACCCTACACTTTTATTGCGGTTGGTTATGGTCACGTTTGCTGTTGGGTGGTTTTCGTTTATCTCACGACCATTTATTTGGCTAAGTATAGTGGGGGTCGACGTCGTAGGCCCCATAGTGGTAGACGGCCCTTGTGAGCGTAGAGGACCCCCGGGGGGTCGACGTCTTGGGGAGGGTGTGCGTTAAGTAGCGACCATCGAGTCTCATAGTGGTAGACGACCCTTGTGAGCGTAGAGGACCCCCAGGGGGTCGACGTCTTGGGAGGTGCGTTAAGTAGCGACCATCGAGGGAAATTGTTAATACCATCTTATATCATAGATGATGGTGGAACCAAACCAAATGGGATCAAGTGTACCTACAGATTTGAGTCAGATCTCATAGATATCCATACGGTTGATCATAGGTGAAAATTTGGGTGTAGGATATGAAAATAGAACGGGACAAAAGAAATGAATGAGTATTACGAGAGTCATATGTAATAAAAAATACTAGAGAGGGAGTGACGGCCTAGCACAAAAGTTCAGTCCGGACGGATGTTGACCATTGACCGTTGGCAATCAGCGATCGTAAGAACGATGTCGTTTATTAATATTTAATTAAATAATATTAAAAATTATTCAATATATATGTAAACGCACTAAAACGTAAAAATTATATATATATATGAAAACATAATTCAATACAACCCTAAATACTAAAAGTGGAAGAATTAGGTATTGACTTCCATTTCGGTTGAAAAAATCGTTTCAATTAAAACAATATCAATCTAATAAGTAATAAATAGTTAAAACTTAAAATCACTCCAACAATCTAACACTAATTATTCGTGTAGCAGCAAACAAATCTTTCTCAAATCGAGTGGAGTAAATAAACAACACTAAATGCAATTTGCTTTTTCACGATTCCTCTTTTCTTTTCTTTTTTATGAACTAGAGATATTAAACAAAAATAAAGAAACGCCATTACAAAGAAACAATGGCATCGGAGAATTGATGACACTTGCAATAAACAAAGAACAATTATTAAAGAAGAGAGAAAAGGAGAGAGGATGATGAGGAAAATCGTAATTTTATTTAATAAAGTGTTCCTATTACAATTAAATAGTCTCTTCTAAATTACAACTAACGAGGAAAATTAAAGTTTCCTTTTAAAAAAAGGGAACAAAATCAAATTACCAAAATCAAAAAATTGCAACAATGGAAAATACAATTCTAAGAGCATATCCAAGAGACTCTTTAAACATGAGAATTTTAAAAAGTCAACATTTAAAATCGTGCTCTAAGAAACTCTTTAAATTAACATTTTAATTTAAAGAGTGGGTTTGACTATCCAAATTTGGAAAGTCAAACCCACTCTCTATAATTAAATGCTTTCAAAATGTTTCAATTTTCAATGTAGGAAAATAATAAAATAATCTTAAAAAAAAGCTAGTTAAAATAAAAGATACAGAAAAATAATAAATATTTTTTGTGAATAGTAAAATTAAGAGTATAAAGAGTTTGTTGGAGTATTTCAAAATTTTAACTTTCTAAATTTGTAGATGCTCTCCAAATGATAAACTATTTTAATTTCTTTTACTAGAATATACTTTCCAAGTTGTGGTGAACTATTGAGTAATAACAGCTTTATTTCTATGGGCCTAAACAATTTGAGAACAATATAAAATAATTGGGAAACCTTTCTAAATAAATGACCTAGACTTTAACATAACTCAGCTGCTAAAAGGATCATTTGACTCTGACAACGAGGATGGAGATGGACGTTTATCTTGAATATGGATCTCAATTCCTCGTTGGCTTCTGTGCCTATCCTCATGCATATTTATCAGACATGCAATTCAATAAACTAATGTAAAACCTATACCAAATATAACCATATCATCAGTGATGTAAATATTGGCAGATATTGATTTGGTTGAGACTATCAAATGTAGACAAGTGAAAATAAAAACATTCTCAGGTCAAACCCCACAACAAAAGTTCTAAATATATTCTATGGTGCTTCAGAAACCTTTATTAACATTAGAATTTGAACGGAAGCACCACGTAAAGATTAACAGAAACTATTATATAAACGAAAAGCACTCTAGCAGAGCAGGGAGAAGGAGGAGCGAAGGAGTGAAGACTCTGAAGGGAACGGTTTTTGGAGCTGGGTTAATGACTGAAATGAATATTATTTCATTTTATTGGGCCTAATTGTTTTAAAGAGGCCCAACTCTCTCAGCCCAAAACAAATGAACCAAAACTAAAAAAAAAAAAAAAAGCGGCCCACCTGAGTCTTCTTCCCGTCTTCTCTGTTCTCTCTGCAAACAGCAACACTGGTTACACACTTACATTGCAACAGCCAATAGTGACCCGGTGGCTCCAGTACCGGTGGCCGCGCCCCCTTGCCGGGTGCTAGGTCCATCCCTGTGGAGAGGTGATAGCCATGATCACTTATATTATGAGCATCACGGAGTAAAATTCCACCATGTCACTCCTTCAACAAATGTAAGCACGAGCGAGTATGCATATGTCCCAAAATATGACTTTCCTACTCTTCGAGTTCACATGTAATAGCATCATCCAAAAGATAAAATTTACTTTTACAGTTGAGATGGTGAAATAGCCCTTGTGTCGGTTACTTTATGTAGTTCTTATAGACAGACAACAAGTCCACCTATCATGCAGTGCTAGAAAGACCCATCCTAAAAAAGTTATGGGCGACCTATATCCATCACCTACACTCGAAGTTTCCCACTAACAATGACATTGCCACCATCAAAGGCAACCAAACCGAGGCTAGAGAATTCTCTATGAACTCCCTATAGAAGGCAACCAACGGTGAGGTAACTAGAGTGATAGTTGATAAAATGGGATCAATGTTGTTGCTGTCTAGATAAAGAATTCAAATTCGAAAAGGTAAATATAGTGATAGTTGGGCATAATTCTTGAATGTTCTATGTAATTTTCAATAAGAGAGATTATTTTTATGAAGATGGATGAATATATGAACTCTTAGTTGTTTACGGCTTTTGATCTTGAAGAAAAGCTATTATAAATATTTTTTAAAAAATTATAAAATCTGATAACAACAATTCCTAAACGTAAAAAATGGATTAAATTTATTGGAGGTCACCAAACTTTGCCCCCGTTCAGGCTCCATTATTTCAATTTATAATGAGAGAAATAATATTTTTTTGAGAACATGTATTGAAAAAGAAGGAATTTTTTTAAATTTATGTGCAATATTATTTTATTGAAAAATTTGTGATTAAAAGGAAGAGAGAGATGTATGGTTAATACCCTTTATGGTCACTGAACTTTGTCGAAAGTTCCCCAGGGGTCACTGAACTTCAAAAATCCCCTAATCAGTCACTCAACTTTGCCAATTGGGATCCCATCCATCACTAACCTGATTCCGTTAGTAAAATTTGATGATTTTGTCCACGTGTCTAACAGAAGAGGTGACGTGGCACGTTGTTGCTGAGGTGGAAAAAAAATGTTAAGTTGCTAAGAGAGAAACCACATTTTTAAGCCTGGAAAAATAGATTCAGGGACAATCATTTAAACATCACAAACTTATATTTTTTCCCCAATTTCAATTTCTCAAACCACTTCTTCCCGTCGTCGACGAGTGATGTCTCTAAGCCGGAAGCCGACCCATTCAAACACCGAAGAGCTTAGCTGAAAAATCGCGAGCCAGGAAACTCCAAAGTGACACGTTTGTGGCTAAGTTGTTCGTGGTCTACTGGTATTTCTTTCCTGGCTTCCGTGCGTATTCATCCTTCCAGCTGCTATATATCTTTCTATATAAAAAGTGTCTATCTAACGGAATTTATTGGTTTAACGGACGGAATTTCTCGATTTAACGGAAAAACTAACGGAATTTTCGTAAACCCAAACCCAAACCCAAACCCTAATCATTCTCACCCTTCCACTTTCTCTCTCTACCCCCAAATGCTCTCCCTTCTCTCTAGAAATTCAAAAACACATGAAAATCCATCCACAAAACCTCTAGAAATCGAAGCTGCAAAAATTCTGCCAAAAAAACTGAAAAACGCCGGAAATCACCATTCCAGCCAACTCCATAGCCGGAACCTCCACCCTACAGTCTGCACACCTCTGGACGAAGCCTCCCATGGCAGCAATTTGACAGAAACAGCTCAAAAGCAACCCCAATCTGCTGAAAATCGAACAACAGTCGCGACTTTAGCGACCTCGCCTGGGAAGAACGTGCACCCCCTGGGCGGCTAGGCTCTAGCTTTATTCGTTTCTCAGCTATTTCACTTCTATTTAAGGATCTAAGTGCTGCTTCGGCACATCTTACGTCATAAAACTCAATAAACTTATGATGCCTCTTGTGCGGTGTTTCCCATATTGAATTGTGTTTGAAATAAAATTATTTGGTATTTGCAGTAGTGGTAAATTTTGGTAGCATATTAAATTGGTGAACCAGTCACAAGCCTTTGTTGTTGGTGGTTGAAATGGGTTATTCGACAGATTTCTGTGGGGGTTTTATTGTGTTTAATGAGTTGTGATTAATCGTGTTCTGCAATTTCAAAATGTAAAGTAAAATCATATTTGATGGGTATGCGTAGTAGTTCTTAATTTTGGAAATATATTGAATTATTAGATTACTGACTTCACCTTATGGGATTGGACAAAGGGAAGAAGCAGAAATTGGGAGAAGTGAAGGAAGAAAACAATGGGACAAAGCATATTGATGGAGAGCTCGTTATCACCATTGAAAAGCTCCAAGAAATACAAGATGAGCTTGAAAAGGTTATTTTTTTCTGCTTTTTTTTTTTCCCAATTCTCTGCCGGAAATGTTAAAAATTTCATGGGAAATTATTGTTTTTAGTTGTTACTAATTGTTTGAGGGTTTCTGAATAGAACCCAAAACTTAATATGCTTTATACTCGGTTTGTTTGTAAAATAAATGAATAAATTTTAAGTAGTTTCTTTCATTTTTATCATTATTTGGGGTTCTAAAGAGACTCCAGATTTATTTTGATTATTTTTCAAGTAACCATGTGGAGACAGCTTGGTGGTGCTTTTTTTTTTTATCCATTGCGTTTGTTATTTGTTGGATTCTGATTATTCTCTGAGGGGAAGTTATTTATAGTAACTCAATTTTAATTGCAAAGCAAGATCGCAAATTTTCCTATAGTGAGCTCAGAATAGAGGTTTGGTTGGCTTCTTTGGGGAGTGAATGTTAAAACAAATCAAATTATTGTTGAAGAATTTTATTATGAAAAATATTCACTGTTCATGAGTAATTATCTAAGAATCTACAGCACTTTCAGAGCCTGTTTGGTAGGGATTTTTGGGGGGAGAATTGATTTTTGAATAGTGATATGATGGGAAATGTGTGGTTGAAAAAGAAGAAAAAATTATTAATGTGATGGAAAATATTATTTTATTGAAGAATGTGTGGTTGAAAATGAGAATTGATTTACTGTAGAAAATCAAAATCCATACCAAACAGGTCCTCAACTTCTTCTGCATTTGGTTCTTACATTATTTGGGCTTTCTAAAGAAAATATATTTAGTCTTTTTTTGTCAAAACCAAGCAAAATACATGTATTTTTTTTTATGTACTTGTGAAATTGAGAGAAATAGATTTTAAAGTGGTTAATTTGATTTCAATATCGTGATTCTTGTTTATTTAACCAATTACTAAATTCTATCTGTTTCATAATCCAAGCGGTTAAGAAAATAATTTTGCAACTTTGGAGGAATTATGGACCAAATTTGAAGAATTCTAAGTTTGCATCATAACTATACATGAGAATATGTCAAATATGTCGTAATTGTATCTTCATGACCCTATTCATAAATAAAAAGTGAATTTTGTCTTATCTAGAAAATGCAGGGATGTCATAATATTATATTGGGTTAATTTACTTTATGTTTGCAGATCAATGAAGAAGCAAGTGGAAAGGTTTTAGAAGTGGAACAAAAGTACAATGATTATGGAAGCCCGTCTATGATAAGAGATGTGATGTCATAAAATTCATTCCTGACTTCTGGTTGACTACAGTTAGTGATTCATTACAGCTAGCTTTCTTCAAAGAATGCGTACTTACCTCCCTCGCCCCCACCCCCAACAATGGTAAAAAGAAGAAAAATGACATTTACACTCTTCCTTGCAGTTTTTGAGTCATCCTGCCTTTAGTGAACGTTTGACCGAGGAAGACCAAAAGGTTTCATCAATTTCCTTCACTTTATATAAAATTAAGTATATGCTTAGACAATTTTAGTATGATCCTCTTTTTGCTATCGTAATAAATTCCCGGTCATTATAATTTGCAGTTTAAGTTCCTCAAATAGCCGGTTATTACTAAATTTGAGCTTTTGGTTATTCACTGACACAATTAATTTTTTCCTTTTCTCATATTAGATTTTCAAGTATTTAAGTGTGTAAAGAGGTAGGCCTTCCACCTGGCATTCTCAATATTCTGACAGGACTGGGATGAGAAGCTGGTGCTCCTTAGCATCTCATCCTCATGTTGATAAGATAGCATTTACTGGGAGTAATGCTACTGGAAGCAAAATTATGACTTCAGCAGCTCAACTTGTCAAGCCAGTTACACTTGAGCTTGGTGGAAAAAGCCCAATTATTGTATTAGAGGATGTTGATCTAGACAAAGCTGCTGAGTGGTCTCTTTTTGGTTGCTTTTGGACAAATGGTCAGATTTGCAGTGCCACTTCTCGACTTTTTGTGCACGAAAGCATTGTAGCAGAATTCTTGGACAAGCTTGTAAAGTGGTGCAAAGAACATCAAAATTTCAGACCCCTTAGTGGAAGGTTGCAGGCTTGGTCCTGTGGTAAGCAGTGGACAGTACGAGAAAGTAATGAAGTTCATCTCAACAACGAAGGATGAAGGTGCCACCATCTTGTATGGGGGTGAACGCCCTCGACATTTAAAGAAGGGCTACTACATCGAACCGGCCATAATAACAGATGTAAAGACCTCCATGCAAATCTGGAAAGAGGAAGTATTTGGACCAGTTCTTTGTGTCAAAACATTCAAAACTGAAGATGAAGCCATTGAACTAGCAAATGACACCCAATATGGTTTGGCTGCTGCTGTATTATCACAAGATCTGGAAAGGTGTGAGCGAATGACCAAGACATTTCAGGCAGGGATTGTTTGGGTCAACTGCTCACAGTTCTTAGAGATGGGAGGTGGCGTGAGGAAGATGTTGCGATATTTATTTATAGGACCATGCTATAGATTAATGCTCTTTTTTAATATATCACAACGTCTAATTATTTATCAATTACATAAACATTATATCATTAATTATTTAATTAACTAAAAAAATTACATCTTTATTAATAACAAATTAATTCTTAAACGAAATTATTAAATATAAACTAAGCAAACGTGCATTGCATGTTGCTTACACCTAGTATATATGTATGTATGTATGTATGTATGTATGTATGTATGTATGTATGTATGTATGTATGTATATTCCTTCCAAGTGCTGCCATTTCAATTAATGAAGAAGATTTGCGTGACAAATTACCTTCTTTGGCACACTCTTTCTATCTGTTCATTTTGGTTCCCAGTTTCAATTACAAACTTTTGACATTGCATTTTTGATTTGCAGGGATCTGCCACTGGAGACGGAGCCCGAACGAGAGCTTTTCGCTGAACTCTTGGTCTTTTCTTTTGAACGAGAGTTTGGCTTTGTGGAATCAATTTTCATTCTGCCTTTGTTGGAGAATTTCTTTAGTGGTGGGACCAGTTGAGTTTTCCCACTTCTTGTTTGGGTTCTGGTGGCACGGAACAATTCAACAAGTGTCTCTTCAAGATGACTCATGGTTTGCTTCGCTTGTTTGCTTGCTATTGTTGATGTAGTGGTCGAAAATTGAGAATTCTGAAATCAAGAGATAAGATGACAAGAAGGTCCTACAGGGCGTGCTAAGAAATTTGTATGACTGATTTTACGTATTAAAATACAGAAATTGTTACAAATTTTATTTTTGAGAAATACAAATGCATATGAATCTTCTCGTGATTGCAAAATTGTAAAATCCACCGATTAATGATCTGAATGTTTGAAGACGAGGAGCCAAGTTGCTTGAATCCTAGGTTTTGAGATTTGTTGAAAATTTGATTTGCCGAGAACTTGACTTGTTCGACACTTGAATTCGAAGCTTTGATTTGCTCTTCGAAACTTGGAGTTGATCTTGATTTAATTCGAATTAGACTAGATCTTCTTGAACTTGCTTGATTTGAAGAAGATTTTGATCTTTTCCATGTTCGCCAGACTTGGATTTGATAGATTTCTTCCCTTCCTTTTGTTTTGGAATTTTTTCAGCACTTTCACCTTTTTTTTTTTTATTATGAACCTTTGGTCCTATTTATAGGGGAAATTCGTGACCAATTTTGATAACCATTCAATTAATTCAATTAGAATGATTATAATTGAATAATTGTGGATTTTGAAAGAGTGGGAGGAACCTTTAAAATTTTATTAGCTTTAGTAGGCTTTAATTTAGTAAATTTAATTGGGCAAATTATTTAAATTGACCCAACTCATTATTTGTGATTTTATTTATTTATTTTTTATGTCTACAATGTTATGAAATAAAAATAATAGAATAAGAAGACAAGAAAATATAAGAGTTAAAATTCAAGTGTGTATTTTATTAAGAATCAATATCAGCAATTATAGAGTCTAAAATAAGAGTTACAATTAGAATGAAATAGACTCTATGAACTAGATAAAAGTTATCTATATATTATGATAATACTAGATAAAATAATTATCAATAATTATCTCATTATTTTACAACACTTCCCATTTGATGATTATTTATACAATAACTGCCTTGTCAAAATCTTGTTTGATAAAAATCCATTGAGACAAAAAAAAAAAAAAAAATCAAAAGAAGGAAAAAGAGTACAATTATTTTGAAGTATTAAAAATAAATGTTATCTCATTAAAATCTTGTTAGGAAAACTCAGTAGGATAAAACCTAAGTGAATGAAAAAGAGTACAATTACTCCTCCTGATGTTGATCACTAAAAATCTTTGAGTCGACGTATTTCAATTTTGTGAATCAATTTCTTGAATGTAGATGTTGGCAGTGCTTTTGTAAATAAATCAGTCATATTGCCACTTAAACGAATTTGTTGAATGTCGATGTCGCCATTTTTCTGAAACTCGTGTGTATGAAAGAATTTTGGAGAAATATGCTTCGTCCTGTCACATTTGATATAACCTCCTTTTAGTTGTGCAATACAAGTAACATTGTCTTTATACAAAATTGTTGGACTATCTTTTGTTATTATTAATCCGCATGATATTTGGATATGATGTGTCATGTTTCACAACCATAAATATTCTCGGCCTACTTCATGAATTGCAATAATTTGAGAACGATTTGAGGATGCTGTTTTCAATGATTGCTTCAAAGATCTTCAAATATAGTTGTTCCTCCACATGTAAACACTTATCTTACTTGTAATTTAACTTTATGTGGGTCAGCGAGATAACCTACATATTTCACTAGAGCAAATCCCGACTTTTGAGAATAAAATAATCACAAATCAATAGTACCCTTTAGGTAACTAAAAATATGATTAACACAATTCCAATGTCTTTGTGTTTGTAGAGCTATATCTTGCAAAGAGATTTATAGAAAAAACTATGTCGGGTCGAGTACGGATCGCAAGATAAGTTCATACTCCAATTGTACTAAGATATAATATTTTAGAACAAAAAATCTTTTCTCCATCTTCAAATGGACGAAAATAATCATTTTTCACATCAAATGATCGAACAAGCATAGATAATGCCAATGGATGTGTATTATCCATATAAAAACGTTTTAAAACTTTTTCTGTATATGTAGATTGATGAACAAATAATTCTTTTGAAAAATGTTCAATTTGCAACCCGAAATAGAATTTGATTTTTCCCAACTCAAATAATTTACAGTTTTGTTGAGTTCTTCATAAGTTCCAATTAAATTTAAATCATCAACATAAATTGCCACAATTATAAATCCAATATTTGTTTTTTTTTAAAATGAAAACACATTTGTAGATATCGTCATTTTTATAGCATTCTTTCAACAAATATTCGATGAGGCGATTATATCATATGCGTCCGGATTGTTTCAATCCATGTAATTATCTTTGCAATATAATTTAGAACATGATTTTCGGGCATGTATTATTTCTTTCTGACACTTTAAGTCCTTCAGGGACTTTCATATCTATGTCATTATCAAGTGAACCATATATCCATAAGGTGCATATCGAGCCTTTGTGAGAAACATTGAGCTACGAGTCAGACGTTTTATCTTGTAATTTTATTATTTTCATTTCTCATTCGTACAAAAATCCATTTGTATCCAACATGATTACATTTTCAGGTGTTCGAACTACAAATACAAACACTTTTCATTTCTCTAATGAATTCAATTCCGCATGTATGAATTCTTTACACTTTAGCCAATCATTTCTATGTGACAGTCTTTAATAAACTATGGTGCAGGATACTCATTTTTCATAATATCAAGAGCCACGTTAAAAACAAAAATGTTGTCTATAACAACATTATTTCGTTCCCATAATTTATGAGATAATATGTAATTTACTGAAATCTTATTATTTTTGGACACCTGTGGTTTTTTAGGAACCATATTTTCAATATTTGATTGATCATTCTTTTCTAATGTTACTTCTTATAAAGTTTTTGGTTAATTTTTCTCTTATACTTTTTTTTTTGAGGTATAAAATCTTTTGAACCAACTGGTCGACTACGTTTCTGACGTATATGAGACTCATTTGCTATAGTAAATTGTCCTGTAGGGATATCAATTTTCGCTAAAATTTTTCTGCTGGTATATATGACTTTGTCATTTTTCTTGTGTCAACAAATACATCTGGTACTTGATTTGCAATTCTTTGCAATGGAGTGATTTTTCAATATCTTGCTCACATTGATTTCTGCAGGGATCAAAGTGAGATAGAGTTATTTCATTTCAAAAAATTTTACATTTTTTATCGGGATGTAGTTATTCCCCTCCCAAAGTTTGAAAAGTCATTTCATCAAAATGACAATCTACAAAACGTGTAATAAATAAATCGTCTATTAAAAGTTCAAGATACCTAATAATAAATGGTGAATCAAAACCCACATAAATCTCAAATTTTCGTTTGGGACCCATTTGAGTTCGTTATAGAGATGAAATAGAGACTTGAACAATACAAAACAAAAACCCACAAGTGAGAAATATTAGGTTTATAACCAAATGCCAGCTGAAAGGTGAATATTGATAATATGCAATTGGTCTGATACTAACCAATGACGCAACATGTAATATGGCATGATCCCAAACAGAAGCTGAGAGTTTTGTTTTCATAAGTAATGATTTAGCAATAAGTTGTAAATGTTTAATAAATGACTCCGCTAAACCATTTTGGTATGGACATGCACAACTAAATGCTCAATAGCAATCTCAATTGACATGCAATAATTATCGAGTGCTTGTGATCTAAATTCACCAGAATTGTCAAGACGAATAATCTTGCGAGGAATGGCGCTCGTGTATATATATATAAATTTTGTAAGGATGTCAAGAACTGACCATAAAATTTGAAAAAGTTCGGCACGATTCAAGTAAAAAATGGATGAGATTCACCACTAATTGGCTATGGGAGACTCGTGATCGGCGTGGGCGACTGAAGAATTTCAGGGTTGATTAGAATTGATTTTCATGAGTAAACCAATAATCCTAATCGATTCAACCAAAAATGAACTAAAAAACGTGATAACTTGGTGGTTATTGACCCACTTATAGGGAGAAGATAACATTTAATGCATGAATTCATATTTGTACTTTTTCAAATAGATAGTAGATTAATGCCCTGTTTGATACACATTATTTTTTTCATTCTCATTCTTCTACTCATTTTTAACCACACATTTTTCAATAAAATAATATTTTCCATCACATCAATAATTTTTCCTTCATTTTGAACCACACATTCTCCATCGATCTACTATTCAATAATACATTCTTTCGAAGGAATGTGCCCCAAACACGCTCTAAGTGTCAAATTTCTATTTGCTAACACAATTTATAATTATTATATGAGAAAATTTGTTTTTGTTGAGGAATTTGAAATTCTCATTAAAAGCATTTTGGTCTAAAGTTTAGGCCCCGTTTGATTCCCTCTATTTTCTTGGGAAGTTGGAAAAAGTTTTCAATTTTCCACATTTTGTGGTGTTTGATCGCAAAAATTTTCCCCGGAATTCGTTTTCCCTCCCCATCCCTCATGTGCCTCTTTTCTTGGTTTTGAAGGAAAATATTTTCTTTTGATTTTGATGGAAATTGATTTTTCAACTTTTTTATTTTTATTTATTTATTTATTTTGGTAATTGAAAAAAATTCTAGACACAATGATAAAAAAAATTATCACTTTTATTAACGATTTTCATACAAAATAAAACCAAACGAATGGTATTCGGTATGGTAATTTTTTTTGGAGCAAATTCTAGACCCAATGATAAAAAAAATTATCACTCTAATGAACAATTTTCATGAAAAACGAAGCCAAACGGATACCAAATTTTCAATATTTTTCAAGTGAAAAATTATATAAATTAAACACAATTAATTATAATTTTCAATAAAATAAATTTTAGACAATAATTTATTTTTTTCAATCCAAATTTCACTTTGCAATCAAACAACCCATTGGTAAAATGTACGGGGTACTTGTGAAAATGACCTAGTCAAAGCTCCATAATTCCACTTTGACTTTTACAATTGACAATAATCCCAAAATGACCCATTTGCTATTAAAAGACAAAAAATCCTTAAGTGACTAAAACAATTACAAAACATGTTTGTGTTAAAAAGACAATACTACCCTTTTAGTTAACAAATAAAAATCAAACGGTTCCTACTTAAAATTACAAAATCTGCTCAAACACAGATAAAAACTCTGTTGTCTTCTTGACTCTAAAAATCTCAAAAATATCGATAGCTGAAGAAAAAATTATTTTTGGTCAATTACTTCGATTCGGTAAGTATATTTACATATGTTTAACTTTGTTTTCGTTAAATGTGCATACGTTTTTACTCGATAAATTAAGATCGATATAGGTTAGACCAGATCTAACTATTTTAACAGATGTATGATTTTTTTCAGCATAAAAGAAAAAAATTCATCTGCATTAGTTTTTCGATTCTATCTACAAATTTCGGCTATAAAGGGCAACATTAAATTGTCGGCTGTGAAGATCATTATGACGACAATTAATGTCATTAACAACAATTCGTCGTTAATGTACCTATTTTCATTTGTTAATTCCTGACAAAATTCGGTTGACGAACTTTCGCTAGTAATAGATGAACATACGAAAATTCAGCTGTTAGTCGATTTTTCAACTGTTTTATTTTTAATAATTTTTGTTCGAACTGTAAGTCGAATTTTTTTGAATATTCCGTTTATAAATTCTTTGTTTCTATGCCTGACAGATATGATTATACTCCTGGTTTGTCATTTTGGTGATTTTGAATTGGATGAAAACAATCGATGGGAATGGAAATGGACGAACAATATAAAAGGTAATATGGCAACACATATAACAAAGACTACATCGTACAAGGAGTTGTACCATGATATACAGAACAAGCTGAACGTCGATGAATCTCGATACAATATGGTACTGAGATATCAATTCAGAGAGAATTTGCCATATTCAATTCCACCTTTAAATGTTACATCTGATATTGAAGTGAATTATCTGTTTGAGTTGAACAAAACGCAAGTGACACCGATTTACGTGAGTTTAGTGATGAAGGACGACGTGGAAGGTAGAAATGAACTTCGGATGGAGCCGATGATAATGCAAATGATTTTTGGGATACAGTGGAGATAGCTCGCGAGGATGACGCTAATATTCCCGAGACAATTGTTCCCCATCGTGACATCACTGCGACGCACACAATTCAATCGGTAGTTCAGGACAGCGATAATGTAAATGAATTTACAAATGAGAGTTTAATTGCTTTATCTCGTCAGAGACATGAGCTGGGTGGGAGCTCAGGGGCCGGAACGAACGGACATTCATCTAATTCTTCACGCGTGGTTCCCGATGATGAAGATTTGCACATTGAGCAACTGTTTGAAACGAAGAAAGATTTGCAGGAAGCTTTGCACAAGCTAGCATTGAAATTCAATTTTGAGTTCAAGACAAAGAAATCAACCAAATCCTTGTTGACAATTGTTTGCATCGATGACAGTTTCCGTTGGTCTTTGCGAGCGACTAAGATGGATACGAACAGGTTATTTGTAGTTCGTAAGTATACACAGGAACATACTTGCGAATTGGGGATTCGTCAAAACAATAACAGACAAGCTCGGTCATGGTTTATTGGTTGACAAATAATGCACAAGTATCAGGACCCACGGACGATCTACAGACCATCGGACATCATTAATGACGTTCGACGAGAGTACGGAGTGGTCATGAGCTACCATAAGGCTTGGAAGGCCAAAGAATGCGCGTTTGAGGATCTAATGGGCTCGCCCGAAGAGAGTTATGCTAAATTGGCCAGGTACTGACGACAACTAATCACGGTTCCACTTTTTCCATTGAGACAGATGGCGAGAATTGCTTTAAATATTTTTTTCATAGCACTTGAACAATGCACTAGAGGATTTAAAAATGCGATGCGACTTGTAATTTTAGTCGACGGTACAACTCTGAAATCGAGATATGGTGGAAAACTGATTATTGCTACATGTCAAGATCCCAACATCCAGATTTACCCACTTCCATTTGGCGTAGCCGATAGTGAGAATGATCTGTCAATCCGTTGGTTCTTTACGAAGCTCAGGGAAGTGATCCGCGAAGTCGAGGATCTTGCCTTCGTAACTGATCGGGGTCAGTCTCTAATAAATGCTATCGCCGAAGTTTTCCCTGAGGCACATCATGGGTACTGCATGTGGCACATACAGGGTAATCTGAAGACTAGATACCGGGGCCAAGGCATCGTTTCATTGTTCAGGAAGGCGGCTGAAGTTTATAGTGTCGAGGAATGTAATAAGTTTATGGTCGAGATAGGAAATAAGTCATTCCCGGCATGGGATTATCTTACAAAAATGGGGATAGAATATTGGGCGCGATCACGTTTTCCAGGACGTCGGTACAACTTGATGACGTCGAGCAATGTGGAATCTCTAATACACTGTTCAAGAAGGATTGAGAGTTGCCAATTCTCGCAATGATTGAGAACATCCGTACCGAGCTGCAACAGTGGTTTTATGAACGACGTACGGAATCGCAGAACTGCTCGAGCTGGCTAGCCCCGGCTCAAGAGGATAAACTGTTCAAGGCGGCAGAGGATGCGATGAGGTTGATTGTGGAACCGCTGGATGAGTCCCGTTTCTCCGTACAATGTGCACGTCATGTGGCATACCTTGTGGACCTGACCGACAACATATGTACCTGTGCTCGATTTCAGTTGGAGAGTTTTCCATGGCGAGCATGCAGTCGCGGTAGCTTTAAACAGAGGCTTTGCAGCGAGAATATTATGTTCACCTTATTATACGGCTGAATACTGGAGAGTTGCGTATGCTGAGACTATATTTCCCCTACCGAACGAATCTGAGTGGGAAGTTCCTGACAACATTCTCCCGCTTAATATTTCCCCTACCGAACGAATCTGAGTGGGAAGTTCCTGACAACATTCTCCCGCTTAGTAGTTGAACCGCGTGGCCCTGGGCATCCACGAACTTCTAGAATACTCTCTACTGAAAAGTTTCCTCGACCGCTTCGTTGCGGCAGATGTAAAGCAGTCGGCCATACTCGTCAAATTTGTACGAGTCAGATTCCTCTACATGACAATTAGTATAGTATGTAATGGTATTACTGTTGAACGAACAATATTTGGATACTAATTATTGCGTAACTTTATTTGCTAATTTAATAAATTATATTTAATTATATAAATTATATAAATCATACACAAATAAATGAACACAAATAAATGTACAATATTACAAGTATAAATAAATGACTCAGAAAATAAATGATATTTACAAGAACAAATAAATGAATAAAAAAATAAATGTACAACGTTTACGGGTCACACTCGAATTCGTACAAATCGGCCGCCAAATTATTCCTCCAAATTTGTATTCATGACTGGTTGATTCCATCAACCTTATGTCCTACACTCAAAAATTCTATGTACTTTATTGCAAAAATGCCGCAATCACCCCTATAAATTGAATAATAAATGTGTTAGTTCAAAAACGTTTTAGATAAAAACTAAGTTTCCAATTTAAAAACAAAATATATATACTTACGATCGAGACTGTCTCGCCGTCGTCTGATCTCGCACGATGGCTAGCCTGTTATTAACAATAACACCCGCTCGGGCAGCTATCAACGGAACGATTACTGCAATCGGCTCCAAGAACTGCTCGAGCTAGCTCTGTGTCAGACATGAATGGTCGGAGTCATACACATATATCGTGGAGTCAGCAAAAACAATCTCCACGGCAATGGTATGATGATTCACGATCGCTGGAACATATATATGTGTGCAAGCCTCCCATGCCTTTCCCTCGAGAGTCGGTAGCATCCCAATGACCCATTCAGCCATATATTCAAGAAGCACGTACTCACTACCCATGCGTTGCAGCGACTGATGCTCAATGGTAATAGCACCAAAAAACTCAGTGCTCAGTATGAGTCGACCGGGCATGTCGAATGATCGCGGATATCGTCGAGCTCGATCTCGCAATAACTCCATGGCCAGATCGATGTGCTACATTAGGCACCACCAATAAAAAATATAGGGGGTTATTTAATTTCATAAAATAAAAAAATAATGTTTGCATAACAAACAATAATATGACTATTTTACTTATATCGTCGGCGAGCCACGTCCCCGAAGTGGTGATGTCGTGAAACCATTTATAGGCATCTTTGATCGTCCTCCCCCCGACGATGCGGCTATGTCTGAAAGAAATAAGATAAATGTTAAAAAAGATATATATGAGTTATCATAGCATTCTTTATTGATAGAAATTTTAAAATACTTATCCCGACTTAATTATCCTCCACTCCGTCTCGAACGCTTTCCATTTGGCTGCGTCCTCCTCCCGAAACAGATTGGGATACGTCCCGTCGATGAACGTCCTCCTCTTTGCCTCAGCTGTGTAGGGAGAAACGACGTACTAGGAAGGCAACATGACCCTCTTGCCGACCACCCTTTCCATGGCGTCAAAGGCATGCCTTTTCCCCGCAGGTGTATGCTCGTCCTCCACCACCACGACCTCATCCGGGGCCACCCCCTCCGTCCTACCACCATCCGGGGCCACATCCTTTGGGGCCACTGCCTCCGTTCTCCCCTCCTCCGGGGACAAAAGAAATGACCCCCAGAGTCACCCCTACCGTCACCCCTTCCCATACCTCTTATATCACCTCGGAGGGCTGCAATCTCATCCTGAATATCTCCCACTTGGCGACGGAGAACTCCAACATCATTAGATAAATCATCGACCCGTCCCCTAAACTCACGTGCCATTTCTCCAATCTGTTCGCCAACTCTCGTCCATCTGACCCACTATAAATACTGTCGGCGGTCATACAGATCAGTGGACGGTGGAAAATGTGACCTGATCGGAGGCGGTGATGCCCATGCCGGCAGTGACGACATCGGAGGCGGTGAGGCCCTCAATTGCGACGGCGGTGGCGGTGAGGCCCTCGGCCGAGGCGATGATTCCCTCGGAGGTGACGGTGATGCCCTCAGTCGAGGTGGTGATGCCCTCGGAGGTGACGGTGATGCCCTCGGTCGAGGTGAGCTGCGATCTATTGGACTGCGCTCCTACACAAATTCGAACATTAAAAATAGTTATATTTAATGAAAATCGGCTAACTGATTCAAAAATAGTTATATTTAATAAAAAATTATACTTAATTCATGTACCTCATCCCGATCTGCTTCGTCGTGCGGAGCGGTCAATTCACGCACATATTCACGACCCTCCTCCTCCATCGATGGCATCAACTCCGTTATGACTTGAAGCTGGCATACAAACATTTCGACTAGTTAATGATCACGTCATCACATTTTGGAGCTACTTATCTAACCAGTTATTGATCACGTCATCATATTATCTAACCTGAGGGTCGTCGAGAAGAGCTGATAGCTTCTTACTAGTCGGACATCCCTCTGCTCGGGATACTAGCCAATGATGTATCCGAGGGCAGCGTGTCTCCCCTCGCCTCGCAAATTGGGTGCCTAGGAGGGGGACAGTCTCATACGTCCAAATCTGCAACACATACAATTATAATATTTATATAATAACAATTTTTTAATAATAAATTATGTTAAACATTTACCTGCACGGCAATGGGCAATCCGTACGCATCGTATTTACGCATGGTCCCCTTCGGCCTCGAGTGTGTTCTGGTGAAGATGTGCACCGTGTCTTCAAAACATCACCGGCCCCACGGATATGTGTTGAACACATCAAGATCGTCGACGATCTGCAAATGGAATAGGTCGATTCCAGTCCTTCGATGGTGACATCGCAACACGCTCTCAAGGATGTAGACCAAGCCGAGCTTCAGTCTGTCCAACATATGGTCACACCTCGTGATTGCGTCCATCATATCCGATAGCAGGACTGACCCCTGTCCCCCAAAGTAAGTATCGTGTAGTCTGCCTCTCTGAGTATCGGCACGAGCTGCATCATCTCCCGTAATCTTCAATCCAGTAATGAGAGCAAAATCGAACATGGAGAAACTGGCGACCTTACTCCCAAGTTCGAAGTGGAGGGCATCGTCGTTGACTGGACTACGCAACCAACACAGTAGGGCATCGATGATCTGTCCCGAGAATTGTACATCTCTCAACTCGTACAAGGGCCAAAAAAACGAACGTCGAAGCATATCTGCATGCTGCTCATCCAACAACTCCAACACAGCTGTATAACTGCCAAAGTTACCGTTTCAGGTAGCCTTGCCCGACATCTGTCTCAATATCAGCTCTAAATGATACTCTGTGCTGAAAAAAAAAACTCATTAAACATCTGCACTTCAAACATAAGATAATGAAATCTAGCATAATCTCGAAAAATTAAGTGAACCGAATTGTAACAACTACACAAAACAAATAATTAAATTAAAAAATAAAAGGAAACAAGAATTTGCTAATTCTATCAGTAATTATCAAATTCAATTTTATTATTTAATTATATAAATGTTTCTCAATTACGTAAAATATTTAATTCTATAAATATTTATTTCATATTCAATTTCTTTAATTATTAATAAAATTTAACGGAAAAAAAATTAGAAGTTGCTAATATGTTAAAATATAAAATTTAATAATTAAAATAATTTATTTAATAATATTAGTAATTATCAAATTAAAATTACTTATTTAATTCTATAAATTTTTATTTCATATTCGATTTTTTCAATTATTAATAAAATGTAACGGAAAAAATAAGAAATTACTAATATGTTAAAATATAAAATTTAATAATTAAAATGATTTATTTAATGATATTAACAATTATCAAATTAAAATTAATTATTTAATTCTATAAATTTTTATTTCATATTCGATTTTTTCAATTATTAATAAAATGTAACGGAAAAAATAAGAAATTACTAATATGTTAAAATATAAAATTTAATAATTAAAATGATTTATTTAATGATATTAGCAATTATCAAATTAAAATTAATTATTTAATTCTATAAAATTTTAGTTCATATTCGATTTTTTCAATTATTAATAAAATGTAATGGAAAAAATAAGAAATTACTAATATGTTAAAATATAAAATTTAATAATTAAAATGATTTATTTAATGATATTAGCAATTATCAAATTAAAATTAATTATTTAATTCTATAAATTTTTATTTCATATTCGATTTTTTCAATTATTAATAAAATGTAACGGAAAAAATAAGAAATTACTAATATGTTAAAATATAAAATTTAATAATTAAAATGATTTATTTAATGATATTAGCAATTATCAAATTAAAATTAATTATTTAATTCTATAAATTTTTATTTCATATTCGATTTTTTCAATTATTAATAAAATGTAACATAAAAAAAAATAAGAAATTACTAATATGTTAAAATATAAAATTTAATAATTAAAATGATTTATTTAATGATATTAGCAATTATCAAATTAAAATTAATTATTTAATTCTATAAATTTTTATTTCATATTCGATTTTTTCAATTATTAATAAAATGTAAAGGAAAAATAAGAAATTACTAATATGTTAAAATATAAAATTTAATAATTAAAATGATTTATTTAATGATATTAGCAATTATCAAATTAAAATTAATTATTTAATTCTATAAATTTTTAGTTCATATTCGATTTTTTCAATTATTAATAAAATGTAATGGAAAAAATAAGAAATTACTAATATGTTAAAATATAAAATTTAATAATTAAAATGATTTATTTAATGATATTAGCAATTATCAAATTAAAATTAATTATTTAATTCTATAAATTTTTATTTCATATTCGATTTTTTCAATTATTAATAAAATGTAACGGAAAAAATAAGAAATTACTAATATGTTAAAATATAAAATTTAATAATTAAAATGATTTATTTAATGATATTAGCAATTATCAAATTAAAATTAATTATTTAATTCTATAAATTTTTATTTCATATTCGATTTTTTCAATTATTAATAAAATGTAACGTAAAAAATAAGAAATTACTAATATGTTAAAATATAAAATGTAATAATTAAAATGATTTATTTAATGATATTAGCAATTATCAAATTAAAATTAATTATTTAATTCTATAAATTTTTATTTCATATTCGATTTTTTCAATTATTAATAAAATGTAACGGAAAAAAATAAAAAATTCCTAATATGTTAAAATATAAAATTTAATAATTAAAATGATTTATTTAATGATATTAGCAATTATCAAATTAAAATTAATTATTTAATTCTATAAAATTTTTATTTCATATTCGATTTTTTCAATTATTAATAAAATGTAACGTAAAAAATAAGAAATTACTAATATGTTAAAATATAAAATGTAATAATTAAAATGATTTATTTAATGATATTAGCAATTATCAAATTAAAATTAATTATTTAATTCTATAAATTTTTATTTCATATTCGATTTTTTCAATTATTAATAAAATGTAACGGAAAAAAATAAAAAATTCCTAATATGTTAAAATATAAAATTTAATAACTAAAATGATTTATTTAATGATATTAGCAATTATCAAATTAAAATTAATTATTTAATTCTATAAAATTTTATTTCATATTCGATTTTTTCAATTATTAATAAAATGTAATGGAAAAAATAAGAAATTACTAATATGTTAAAATATAAAATTTAATAATTAAAATGATTTATTTAATGATATTAGCAATTATCAAATTAAAATTAATTATTTAATTCTATAAATTTTTATTTCATATTCGATTTTTTCAATTATTAATAAAATGTAACGTAAAAAATAAGAAATTACTAATATGTTAAAATATAAAATTTAATAATTAAAATGATTTATTTAATGATATTAGCAATTATCAAATTAAAATTAATTATTTAATTCTATAAATTTTTATTTCATATTCGATTTTTTCAATTATTAATAAAATGTAACGGAAAAAAATAAAAAATTCCTAATATGTTAAAATATAAAATTTAATAATTAAAATGATTTATTTAATGATATTAGCAATTATCAAATTAAAATTAATTATTTAATTCTATAAAATTTTATTTCATATTCGATTTTTTCAATTATTAATAAAATGTAATGGAAAAAATAAGAAATTACTAATATGTTAAAATATAAAATTTAATAATTAAAATGATTTATTTAATGATATTAGCAATTATCAAATTAAAATTAATTATTTAATTCTATAAATTTTTATTTCATATTCGATTTTTTCAATTATTAATAAAATGTAACGGAAAAAATAAGAAATTACTAATATGTTAAAATATAAAATTTAATAATTAAAATGATTTATTTAATGATATTAGCAATTATCAAATTAAAATTAATTATTTAATTCTATAAATTTTTATTTCATATTCGATTTTTTCAATTATTAATAAAATGTAACTGAAAAAGTAAGAAATTACTAATATGTTAAAATAAAAAATGTAATAATTAAAATGATTTATTTAATGATATTAGTAATTATCAAATTAAAATTAATTATTTAATTCTATAAATTTTTTTCGATTATGTAAAATATTTAATTTTATAAATATTTATTTCATGTTCAATTTCTTAAATTAAGTACAATATTTAATTATATAAATACTTATTTAATATTCAATTACATAAATCATTTATGTAATTATATTAATTTTAATGAAATGTGAAATATTTAATTATATAAATATTAAATTATTATATTAAATTATAAAAATAAATAAATAAATAAATAAATATTGGGCCGACTGTTAGATGTGGCCCAGTGACAGCCGGCCCAGATTCGGCTGTTGGCTGTCACTGGGCCAACAGACGAACAACCGGCCCAAAGGCTTTTAACAGCCGTTTTTGGGCCGGCTGTGGCCCAAATGACAGCCGGCCCAGATTCGGTTGTTAACAGCCGGTTTGGACCGGCTGAGGCCCAAAATCCGAATCTGGACCTATCAAGTCGGTCTATGTCGTTAACATCGTTAAAAAAATCGCATTATGACTTTCTCTTGGAACACTGCCAACTGTGTTCCGTCGCCGGAAATGGTCATTTTTGGCCATTTTCGACGAATTTAAGCTCCAAAAATCAAATGTTCTACCTCAAATACTTTTAAATCATCTCCACAATCACACAATACTAAAATAAACTAACTAAAATACATTAAATTCGAACTAAAAATTGGAACTAAATCTATGAAAAATCTATGTATGAAAAATCCATTTTAATGACAGCAACCAACCTTTCAAGTCGCCGGTAACGTCTTCGCCGATTTTCATGTGGTCGGTTTCGTGATTTTCAGGTGGTCAGTAGACGGTGAGAGGTCAATGAAAGCTTTCCTTTTGTCAAATGAGAGTATTTTTGGCTTTTTAAAAGTTAACTTATATTTTGACCCTTTTTTTTTAATTCCATTTTCTAGTCAAAGTTGATTTTGAAATTACATTTCCTCCTATTTCCTCTTAAATGTACGTGTAACTGTACAAATGACATGCTGTAGCGAATTTTTTTTGCAATTTCCTCAATTAGAAAAACTCCCGTGAGAAAAATTTCAGTACGCGATCTCGCGTTTCATTTCGCTCCCGTTGAATTACCCGAATTCCACCACAAGTTGAATGAAAACCCAGAAACAATTCACGCAAAATGATTTTAAGAGGAAATTGAATTGATTACTTTTGAATTCTTGTTAAATAGAGCATCATCATCATTATAGAAATCGAGCCATTTTATTTTTCTACTTCATATTCCAAGTCCAACTTTTCCTGTAAAATTTTGGATCCTTCCAATTTTTCCACCCCAGATCTCAGTTTCTTTGTCTTTTCACTTGATTATTCTATCTGGGTTTTGAATTTCACTGTAAGTTATCAAGACTGACCCAATCATGAATCCCTTTTCCTCTGGCACCCGCCTAAGGTAAGTCTTATTGCAGCTTTAAGAATTATGTTTTTCGTAATTTTGTGTTCTGTTATGGGATCAAGTATTGGAATTTCCAACTGGGTTGTTTCGATTTCACGTATATGTGGTGATTCTGCTGGAATTTCGTACTTAGTCCTAAATATATAAGATAATGTGGCACTTGAATGTAGCTTTAGGTGGATTTATACGATTACTTTAGAACCAAAAAAAAAAAACAAAAAAGAAAAAGAAAAAAAGAAGAGAATAATTATATTCTTTGGGATTATGGAATGTACCGATGAAAGCCTGGAGCATTTACATAGTGATTTAGTGGCGCAGTTTGTAGTTTTGCGAGAATATATATTGATCTGGAGAATTCATTTTATGAGTGATTGAATCAATTTACCAGTAAATTGAGGAGGATATAATCTGATATTGATCCAAGATTTCTGTAGTGTGAGATTACATCACAGTTAGAGGTTCTTGTTTTTCTGTTTTATGACGCAAAGTTGGAACTTTGATTGGTTTAGAACGGTCGAATGCTCAATGATATAAGCTGTGCATTCGAATTTGACCCAATATACACAGTAATGAAGCATTACTAGCTATTTTATAATCATTTGACAATTTAATGTCAAGTAAAAACCATCCTATTTGTTCCTAAGCCCACTATATCCTTGGCTTCCATATAATTTCATCTTGAATTTGGATATAATTGGCAAGATTTAGCTTGCTTTGGTTGCTGGTGAGTAATTTGCTTTCTATGGATATCTAATAGGATTTTGACTTAGCTGACTATTCAAACCTTTTATAGTTGTCTATCTTTTGGAGTTAACTTTCAAGGGTCATTTGAAAAGGACAGGAGGGCATGACTGAAGTGCTGCCGTCATTCTCGAACTCAAATTAACGTTTATATGCAATTTCTTAACTTCCATTAACTGTGGCTTCGCTGGTCAAAATACAACTATACTTGCTTGATATATCATTTTTTTTTTTTCATTTAAACATTCTGCACCATGACGATTTTGTTTTTATTGTTTAATTACACGTCCAGTCCGCCATTGGATGAGATTCGTTCAAATGTTTGTTATAAAGACTTCTATACTAGTGAATGATTGCCTCCATGGTAAAGTGAAGGATGGAAATATTCGTGCTTCACAATATTCATGGATTTTGATTTGTTCTTGAAAGGCGCTGTGAAAATTAGGCCCAAACATGTGTGAATGACCATATATGAATATCAACTTGTAAGGTATACTATGGACATAAATAACAAATTGAGGATTAAAAGAAGTGGCTTTATTTATGAGCTATTTGATCTATATAATGCTTGAATAAATATTATTTGGCTTACAATATTTCCCGATAGGTTGTCACTAAATTGATATTACAACAGTGATCATAATTTCCATGGTATTACTAGTTAAAGGAATCATGGAGATGGGGAACTCAGTTACATCACTACTTTTAATTAGACAAGTTACTTTTCTTTATCATATTGTACTTTTTTAGATCTTTAGATTTAGATAAAGCACAGGCATACCCAAGGAAAATATAACATTCATTTCTACTAAAGTAGTCTTATTTATCAGATGCAAATCTAGTAACTGCATTAATATCGAAATATTTCATAATTATTTGCTTTCATAGAATAAGAAAATTACATTCTGAAAGAAACTCAAACTTAAACTTTTTGTCAGTAAATTATTGCTTATCGAATCCAAGATATGGTATATGCACATAATATGTGCCTAAAGTTCAATAAAAATTAAAAAAATAATATCTTTTGGTATGCTTGGGAGGTGTAAGGTAAAGTCCTTGTTTTCGTGTATTATACATGCACAAAACAAATAGACTTAGTTCCCGTTTTCTGTCTTTATCATCAACTTTTACTCTCAATTGAGACGACTAGTGAAAACAAAGCTTCAAGAAAATATAGGGACACCGTTGGATTCAATGGTCATAATATGCAATTAAAAGAATGTCACATGGTAAAAATACTTAAGACCCCGTTTTAATAATAAATTTTTAATTAGAGTTTGATAAAAGTTGACGAAATGTATGGTTGAAAAGTTGATAAAAGTTGTGGGTCCATGAAATGTGTGGTTGAAATTAATTTTTAATTTTGACTTGGATTTTTATCTACGTTTTTAGGTAAACCAAACCGGGGTTCAGTATATTTCTTCCTGAAATTAGTAAAACTATTGTTTTTGTGGTTATCCTGTTGATATGTTTTAGAAAGCTGTAAATAAATGAACTAAGGGACAAAATGGACTTCAGTGTCTGACAATACTCTTAGCATCTGCGATGACTACTACTTGATACGATTGTGAACTTCTTGCTATTTTTATGCTTGCATATTAGATACATCTTCATAACATGGTTGCTGCTGTCACAGTTGACATAAAAGTTGTTCTGATACATCAGCCACTGACATTCCTAGTGCTGCTTTTCCTGGTTTTTTTAAATTACGCTCTATTTTGTTCGTTACTCCATTTCTTTTTGGATAAGTGTAATTTCTTTAATAGCTCCAAGACATAGAATTCCCAATGAGTTCTATGCTTTTGATTGCTAGATAATAACGAATTTGATGTAGTGAGCAAGTGAGGAAAGCACGACTTGAATAATAAAATACGACCTAATATTCACAATGGAATACCTACTAATTGATGAAGCTTGAGAAAATTGTCAAAGTTTTATGTAAAATAATGAAACCTGTCCAACAATAAACTCTATTCTTGTTATCTAAAGAAATCCTACAGCCCTAACTCTATATTATTATTAAGTATTATAAAGCGTTGGCGTAATGAACTGTTGTCCTATTTTAATTTAATTATTGTAGACCATTTAATAAATAAATGATGTAGACCTTGAAAATTTATAGAAACTTCATACATTCAAGTTTTCATCAAAAACACAATTCTTAAAATCATGAATAATACAATTACTTAGTAATTAATTCCTACAGTTAGATAAGATATGAACATAGCCTAAACCTTGCCTAAATCTTTGCCCATGGCGGATCAAAAGTTGCAAAAAATTTGGAACATGAACTGGGCTGAAAAACAAGATGGAGAAGGATGAATGCTTTGATTTTTTTTTTTAATAAAATTGTGAGTGCTCTAATATGGAACATAAACGATATGGAGTTTGGAACTGTTTTTGTGGCTAGGTTGGTTTTTTGGCATATTTCTTTACTAAGTTTCAACAATGGTTGGGCTTTTTGTAGAGCTAGATATATTAAAAAAAAAAAAACACACTATCTGCTAAAACAAAAGGAATGCCTTTCTCCGCCTAGGTGCTCCGAGTTGACTGCCTTTTCTCACCTTTCCCCTTTACTGTTGTTTTCTCTGATTCACGAGCCTAGGTGTGCTTTTTTAGAACACCAAATATAACAAAAGAGTCTACTTCACTAAAATAAACAAAAGGCGAGACTGTAGACTTAAGCCCAAACCGTGTTCCATCATCATCAATAGCCTTCTTTGTCTTGTACAAAAGCCAAGAAAGCAATGTGTGCCCATGGAATAATCATACTCTCACACAGTATATTAATCTTACCAGTACTTGTAAAATGAGAGGTTAACATCGTTATTATGAAATTATGTCCTTTTCTTTCTATATCCTCTATCTCCTCCCTCTCAAGTTCAGCCCTCGTTTGGTAGAATTTTGTGCTCACTTCAATTTTCAAGCCACTATAATTTCATACTTAATTGTCTTCTCTCACACGTAGTTCATCATATCTTGATGTCCTCCATCAAATGCTCCTATTGATTGTAGCTTTATGTTGATACTTTTTGTGTATACAATTTCTTTATTATCGTCTTTTACTGCTAATTATCAATTTAGCTTGAAGATATTATTGATTGTACTTACTGTTTCAGGGACATGATTCGAGCTATACGTGCTTGTAAAACTGCTGCAGAGGAGCGTGCTGTTGTGAGAAAAGAATGTGCTGCTATTCGTGCCGCAATTAGTGAAAATGACAAAGATTATAGGCATCGCAATCTTGCGAAGCTCATGTTCATTCACATGCTTGGCTACCCCACACATTTTGGTCAAATGGAATGCCTGAAGTTAATTGCATCTCCTGGATTCCCCGAGAAGAGAATTGGATATCTTGGCCTCATGTTACTACTTGATGAGAGACAAGAAGTTCTGATGTTAGTTACCAACTCAATAAAGCAGTATCCACTCTAAACTTAATTTTAGTTTTCTTTATATCGTGTTCTTGAAATAATTAATGTTTTTGTTACCCCCATTCACCTAGAGCAAAAGAAGCACTAAGTTAAAATAGAAAAGGACGAGGTTACTGATCCTAACTTGTCTATATAGTTAGCTTGCTTTTTTAATGTAAAAAATTGAAGTTCATATATTCATTTGAATGACTTAACTTGTGTAAAGAGATCTGAGTCAAACCAACCAATATATTGTTGGACTGGCTCTTTGTGCATTGGGGAATATCTGTTCTGCAGAAATGGCGCGCGATCTTGCACCGGAAGTTGAGCGATTACTTCAATTTAGGGATCCAAATATCAGGAAGAAAGTAAACATTCATAACATTGTTTGAATGCTTTTATAGAATTTTCTGATGTAACTAGTTAGAGTTCAGTTAATGCTTCATGTTTTGACATTTCTACAAGGTTATGCCATTCTATTTTTGATTTTTGTTGTCAGCACATTAGAATCATAGTGTAACTGTTGCAAAATCACGATTCTTCACTATTGGACTAAATCACGGAGTACATTATTTTATTTGTAATTTTGATGACGAGAGTTTCATTGGTGCTTCAAGCTATTCTTTGCAGTACACATGATTTGGAACATTATGTCAACCTTTGCCTACTCTATTTGGGAGACTTTCAAATTAATATTCCCTTTAGGGAAATAAATGGCTATATAAAATATGGAACAGGAGGATTCACGCACTACCTAGATCTATTTCTGTATGCTTGTTATGACTCATTCTTTCTCCTTTATGAGTAACCTCTATGAAGCGCATTTCTTTTTTCTTTTTTGCAGTGATTTTTATGGTGC
Source organism: Fraxinus americana (assembly GCA_035079005.1). Taxonomy (NCBI): domain Eukaryota; kingdom Viridiplantae; phylum Streptophyta; class Magnoliopsida; order Lamiales; family Oleaceae; genus Fraxinus; species Fraxinus americana. The sequence goes on along the minus strand of CM068710.1, from coordinate 1,139,303 downwards.
TGATTACTGATAAATACTACTAAATCTAGAAGATTGAAAAGGACTTCTATTTTGACCTCCCACTTTTATTGTTCCTAGGAAATCAGTTTCAGCTTTGACCTATTTTTCTTTGATGTTTTCTGTTCATAACAGAAATATCCATGTAAAGTTTGGGTTTTTAAAATGTCTAAAACATCAGTAATACATCTTTTTCTATAATTAGTCAATCTCATGTTCCTATTTATAAATGTTCCACTAGAGACCTGAAACTAATCTTGTCGACCATATTAATTCTACTCACTCTGTACTGTAGGCAGCATTGTGCTCTATAAGGATTATAAAGAAAGTTCCAGACCTGGCAGAAAACTTTATAAATCCTGCTGCTTCTTTATTGAAAGAAAAACACCATGGAGTCTTAATAACAGGCGTTCAGCTTTGTACAGATCTATGTAAAGTCAGCTCAGAGGCTCTTGAGTATTTCAGAAAGGTAAATTGACAATCACATTCTCAAATAAGTTTTCTAAATATATTTCTCAATACCAAAAGACAAAAATTAGTGCCTAACTTAACTGAGAAGACGATTTCTCTTAAGTGTGAATAAGATGAAGATAACTTCTTGTTTTTATCAAATGTATTAGTTGTGTAACTAAATCATTTGCTAGTGCTGTTCTATGGGTAAATCATAAATAGAGCTGAAAATATTATATGTTAAGAAGTAGCTATTCCCGATGCTATAGAGGTTCAATCAATTATCTGATTTCTGTGCTAGTCATGGGAAATAATGGTTCGTGGCTAACCAGGCTGTTCACATCTTTCCCATTTTCTGTAGCTTATATAGGCTTATCAATTGGAACTGGAAATATGGAATATCTTGCCCTGTCTTTAGCAAATGTACATAATCAAGATAACCATATGGTACTTCTAACCAAGCTTTCATGCAACTGTATTCCTTGCATTATTGATGGGTAGACCATTATTCTTTTTTCCTGGTTGGTTACATATCTTTATATATTTTTCTGTCAATCTATAAATCAGCAGGGCACACTTCCACACGAAGTGATAAAACTAAGATCAATGAATAACGTTGTCGCTTGATTAGACTAGATAAGTAAACGAATTAAGCTTTGTAGCTTTGCCAAAAAATTGATGTCTATGATGATTCTCTGGAGACTAAAACATCTAATTGCCTTGCTTTGATGTGTTAGAATTGGAAATAGGGTAGATCATGCTGAATAGAATTATGATTATCTTTGATATCCCACATTTTCTATTCCTCGGTGAAATTTATTAAGGAAACTGTCCATCTTTGTCCTCTGTATAACAGTTGGAAAGGGTTAATGCTGATGAACAACATTAGAACAATGCAAAAGGTGGTCCATAACCATTTCATTTGCTTGTTTCAAAAGGAAAAAACTTATCTCCAGAGAATTTAGTCATAGATCACCATCTGGTAACTTCTCAGAAAAAAATGCTCGTTATCCAGGAAACCTAGGAGATTACAGTTAACAAACCTCAGCACTACAGACCCGAGTTCATGTTGATTTCAACATATCTTGGTTTGGTGTCTACAATCTTTAAAAAGGTGTAAATGGGTACTAAGTCGTTTTTCCTTCACGAGGCGAGGTGTTTGAGGTATAAGCCTCACATTAAACCCAAAAAATGTCAAAAAGTTATTTAGAATTTAAAGTGAGCCCGATAATACATTGTAAAATTTTTCAAAACTCATAATAGAGCAATTTAAAGCAGCAAACAAATAAAAAGAAAATCTATAAAGAAGCTATTATTTTAATTGATGGGGACAATGGACTAATCCCAAAGTAGATCTATGAGAAACACAATTTTTTAATATTTTAGTGGCAGCTCAAAATGGGTCAATTATGTTTTGTGGGCACAAGCCTTGAGGTGTATGCCTCAAAAAATTGCCTCACAGCTTCTTGAGTCATTTTCTGCAGGCCTCACTCTAAGGCCGGACTTAAGGTGGATATCAATTGGGTTTTTTAAACCATCGGTCTCCACTGTTGGATCTAGTTTTGTCTCATACAGCAATAGATATGATGTAATGGTAAATTACGGTGATTCATTGTATTTTTGAGCAATTTGCATCCGGGGTGCAGTCCCTTCCAACTGTTGCATATTAAACTTTTGAACTTGAAATAAGCATATTTTACTTTTTTAATTTCTTGATAAATGATTATTTATTTATTTGTATATTTGACATTGGGTTTAAATGATTTTAAATGTGGTTTTCATTTTGACAAGATTTTCATCTTTTTTTTTTCTTTTTTCTTTTCCTCTATGATTCTAGAAATGTACAGATGGTCTAGTCAAAGTTCTAAAGGATGTTGCAAACAGTTCATATGCACCTGAGTATGATGTTTCGGGGATTACAGATCCTTTTCTTCATATTAGATTGCTCAAGCTTTTGCATGTGTTGGGCCAGGGAGATGCTGATGCCAGTGATAGTATGAATGATATTCTTGCTCAGGTAAGTTACTGTTTTCATGTTTATTAACTTGCTTTCCCTGATATGACAAGTAATTTTTTTTTTTTTTTAATTTGTTTTCTTGTGTTTTGCGATATCTGATGTTTGTTTCAATTTTTCTAACTATATTATTAGAGGTCATTAACTTTTTAGATACTAATTATTGGTACACTTTCTGTAGTCAACTCTTTGTATTTCAGATGGAATGAATTTCTTCTGTTTTTCTCTATTGAGCAGACAACTCTTAGATACGAAATGATCTGCTATTTTATTTATTCGTTTGGATTCTCTAGAAGTATGCTTTCATAACTATCAAAAGATGGTGCTACTTAGCATTTTCCTTGCTTATATGAATTCAAGAGATACTGCAAGAATGCAAGGGACAAGAGTAATGAAATCTATCCTTGAACAGATATAGCATGAGATGAAGAGCATGTTTGGAAAAGCCAAACATGGTTTTTATCCACGTATTTTGTAGGACGCAATTTATTAACCATTTATTATCCACGTATTCCGTTAGACCCACAACTCATAATCACTACCATGCAAGCATGAAGCTAAATTGTAATATATGGCAAAATAATTTTTCCCGAACTTGGTCTTAAAGAAACACCTTGTATATCGTTAATCTCTTATCTAGAACTGTCTTTTAAGGATGATTGGTGTCCATAACAGTATAAATTCAGTGATCAACATTCAAATTCTGTATTCATTTTGGTAGAAGGGATACAATATTTATTGCAACCATTACTTAACCCTGTTTGACACCAATTCTCATTTTTTCTCTTTCTTCATTCCAACCATACATTCTCTAAATAAAATAATATTACATACAAATCTAAAATTTTTCAGTACTTTTCAACCACACATTCTTCCATCAATTACTATTCCATAATTCATTTTTTCCTCAAAATGGGTGTCAAACACAAGTTTAGCCCCTGTTTGGGCTCCATTTTGTTAAGAAAATGTATTTTGGAATAGTGACTTTTGGAGAATGTGTGGTTAAAAAAGAAGTAAGTTTTCGATTTACGTGTAAAATTATTTTAGGGAGAATGTGTGGTTGAAAATGAGTTTTGAAAAAATTGGGGCCAAACATAGGCTTATTCTGTTTGCCTGATATGCTATATGCATTTTGCAGGTGGCAACCAAAACTGAGTCAAATAAAAATGCAGGGAATGCAATTCTATATGAATGTGTTTCAACAATAATGATCATTGAGGATAGTGGTGGTTTAAGAGTGCTAGCTGTCAATATTTTGGGAAGATTTTTGTCCAGCCGTGATAACAATATCAGGTCACCTTCCTTGATTTGGCTCGAACACTTTCCTCATTTGCAAGGGCATGTCTTTGTTTTGTTACATAATTAATCCTTGCAGTTCTTTCTCACAGTTTACTGTAGTTTTTGGAGTCATTACATTTGAATCATTAAAAATTCTGTAGCTACTATCTCATACCTTTTCATCTTTTCGAGTTGAAATCTATTGTGCCAGATATGTTGCATTGAACATGCTGATGAAGGCTATTTCTCTAGACCGTCAAGCAGTGCAGAGGCATCTCACTACTATATTGGAATGTGTAAAGGTACCATGTGACAATATCTATTTCTTCCATCCCTGATATTAGAAGGATTCTTATTATTTATTTAGTGTATCTTGTTTAATAGTCCATTTTGGCATCTTTGAAGTCATAGATTTCTGAGCTGTTAGAATTTTGTGGCCTTTGATCGAGGAAAAAAATAAGGGTGTTGGGTAAATTAGATCTTGGTTGAAAATTGCTTTTAAAATTATTGTTAACATAAACTTTTAAGCGAGTGATCAAGTGTAATTTTTGTCCCTTTGACACAATAGGGCTTCACTGGTGTTTTGTGCTCCTATATATAGTTCATTGTCAGATTGTTCTGGCAACTTAATGGGGTTCATGGTTCCTAACCTTTTCTGCAATAGTCTTGAATTTGGGCCTTCTAGATCTAAGTTCTCTGAAGAAAAATGCGTAATAATTTAGTTGTGCTGTAGTTTAAATGCTTGCAGTTGCATATAAATAAAGACTAGCAGTTTTTTTGTATAGCTTTTCTCTAAATTTGACAATGATCAGCGTTACAACTCAACTCCGTAACCAAGGACCATTCTTGTTGAATCAATAAAATGCTATTTAAGTTTCTCTTCGTTTAGGTAAGATGTTTGATTGGAATGCCATTTTTGTGTGTTTCTCTCACCCTTTTCCCCCTGTGGTAAGATCTTTATATAAGTGAATAAATCTGCAGTTCCATCTTAGAAATTCATGACTGTTATTTTGTTGTTAGGATTCAGATACTTCTATCCGGAAACGGGCCCTTGAGCTTGTATATCTTCTGGTGAATGAAAGCAATGTGAAGTCTTTGACAAAGGAGCTAATTGACTATCTTGAGATAAGCGACCCAGAGTTTAAGGGAGATCTCACTGCCAAAATTTGCTCCATTGTGGAGAAGTAAGTTGACTGTGTATTATATGTATCCAGAATCTCTCGATTCCTTGGTCCAAGAATTGCAGGGTAGTATTGATTGTAGTATGCAGTGTGTGGCACTTATAATGCTCGACCGAATTCATCCTAAATGTTCCATATGGTTTGATCACCCTTTCCTTTCATCTTTTTCTTTATCTCTTGCTTGCATGCCCCTCATATCAGTGATTAAATCCTCTGAGTGCAATATGATAAGTTGAGAATGACAAAATCTTTATCAAACTATAATTACTATGTATCTTCCAATTTATTTTGAGATTTACAGCCCGTCCTCTGTTTTGTGATGCAGATTTTCTCCTGAGAAAATATGGTACATTGATCAGATGCTTAAAGTTCTGCCCAAGGTATACACCATGTTTTTTGAGTTTCAAACGTATTGTTCGTCGCTATAATTTTGAGACATCTCTTGATAAATGTTCAGATCATTTTTAAATGCCAAAGACATTAATCATTTTTGTCACATGAACACAGTATCTAACTTGTTTAATCAATCTGCTTTTGGAAAGGAACAACAGTTGGATTTATCATTTTTTGTGTCAGGGTGGTTTTTATTGAGACAACTTTGCCTCTTAAATTAGTGATTTATAAAGAACATGAGTGCTTTTATGGGGGAGTTGGAAATGTGAGTGCAGTACGTCAGTAAGTCTAAAACTTCATAACTGGAGGGAAGATTATTTTAAATATCTTAAAGCCAATGAGATGATCACGTATCATGATGTAAAGGAGGATATTTATTTCTATAACATTATTGCTACAACGTATGCCTAATTGCACGCATTCTGTGTGAGAATCTATCATTCATTATCAGATGGTTAACCATACCAAATTCTATAAGAGGATGTTGAATCTTTCTGACGGTTATGCACATTTATTATTTCAGATTAATGATTCAAAATCTTTGTTTGACTTCAGTATATGCCGGCACATGTTATAAATGCTGTTTTCCTATCGTTCTTTATATATTCTTCTGGACTAGTTTTGGTACAAATGGCTTGTTTACTCCCACTTTCAATTGTTCACCCCTAAGACTCTTGAGTATCTGTATGTTTTCAATCAACTATATATATTGCACTCATTTATTTTCTCAGTCAGGATCTGTAGATGTTTGTTAAATGTCGTATTCAAGTTGAGCTTGACCAGACTCACGTCGCAATCGATCTTTTCTCTTTCTCTTGGAGAGAATTGATTTTCTACTACATGTTGCAGGCTGGAAATTATGTGAAGGATGAAGTCTGGCATGCCCTCATCGTCGTGATTACCAATGCTTCAGACCTCCATGGATACACTGTCCGGTCTCTGTATAGAGAGCTACAAACAGCAGGTGAACAGGTACCATGTAGCTACACTATTATCCTAAATTGACAGCCAGCCTTCGGTCAGCTAAAGTTGTCTGATTTTGATTGGTATTCTTGCCTTCATTAACCACATCTTGAAATTCTGTTGTTTCCTCCAGGAAACTCTTGTTAGAGTTTCTGTTTGGTGCATTGGAGAATATGGTGAGATGCTGGTTGGTAACGTTGGAATGCTCAATCAAGAGGATCCAATAACTGTGAGTTCATGCCTCTTAAAGTTCATATCTGTTTAACTTGTAGTTAAATTTCCATAAGATATTCGTATGACTTGGATACATCAGTGCAGTCATGGAGTTTTTATTATTTTGTTAATGTAATAAAAATGAAGAAGTTGGTTCTCTGATGAGTTATTACAAATTACGAGTTACTTCTCTCCAGTAGTGACATTAGTTATTGTGAAACAACCAACTTTCTTGCGCTACAGAACCAATATAGAGCGTTAACTGCACAAGAGAATAACCTTTGACGTGCCAAGTCAAAATCTGAGGTTCTCTCTCCCTCTCTGCTTCTTCCCCCGTCTATTTCCTTTTCTTCAATTTCTTTCATCTAGCATGCCCACAGTGGTGCAATGCTGTACTCATTTAGTGAAAAAGAAGTAGTTATGCACTAGCACAAGTCAAAGCCTGACATGTCTTTTAACACATCTAGTTACCTATCTTCCACACGCCCCCTCTTGAGCTTGTCTTTAAGAGTTAATATTGTTCTTTACTTTTTAGTGCCGCTACTACATTCTGTTTGACTCGCGCTTTAAGCAGTTTGTCTCCTTTGAGTTGGACCAGTGGAAGATCAGAAATCAATAATCTGAATTTAGCTGTTTTCTCACTCTATGGCAGGATGCATGTGGTATCTAGTTGCTAATAATGACATGGACCTTGGTCTTTCCTTGTGCTCTCTGCTACACTCTTATAAATTATTATAGGTTGTGAATGAGGACATCTAATGAGTATATGACCATGTCGTTGGGCAGATTGATAATCTACCTTACAAGTGATGAATTATCACATAGGGTATGTTTGATGGATATTATTGAGAAAAGAATGTATTCTAAATAGTGATATGATGGGAAATACGTGGTTAAAAAATAAGGAAAAATTATTGATATGATGGAAAATATTATTTTATTGAAGAATGTGGTTGAAAATGAGTTTTGAAAGAATGTGTGTCAAACATGGGCATAACTCCATAAGCATAATAAGTAATAACTAAGTTGCCAAGCAATAGCTGAATGATTGAGAGTAACAGTCAAATATCAACATCATGGTTGTCGTCGTTGTCATCACTCCCCACCCCCACCATGAATCTCTTGATCTTTTTGTGCTTCATTTTCGTGATAATCTTGATGAATATGTTGTCTGGAGCAGGTAACTGAGTCTGATGCTGTGGATGTTGTAGAAACTGTCATTAGACGCCATTCTTCAGATCTAACTACTCGGGCAATGTGTCTGATTTCTTTGTTAAAGCTGTCAAATCGTTTCCCTTCCTGTTCGCAGTATGTTTTCATTGATTTTCTTTTCTTGCAAGTTGCAAATGTTGATAAACTTTATTACGTGGAGCATATGGTTGTGCATTGGTGCAGTGGGCAATTACAAGCTTTAGTTATGTCTCTGACATACCTCACATATGCTTTGCATCTTTGAAAATACTTCTTTCCTATACTGCATGTTTATTTTGCTTATAGCACCTAATTTCTTTTCAGCTTGGTGATATTATGTCATCGAGGCGCTTCAAGAAAGCATTTTCACTCTCTACTTTTTAATTGTCTCAAACAGATTCTAGCCATCACTTCATTCAGATTATTGTGCAACTTATTGTAATCCAATTTTTCTAATCTTAGCATCTATATGGTTCCAGTTCTAGTTTTTACTCTGAAAAGTTGTATCCCTGGATTCTTGAACAGCTACTAGCCATCACTAGCCTCAGGATTGTTCTTCACCTTATTTTAGACCATTTTCTAATATTAGCATCTATAGGGTTCTAGTTCTAGTTTTTGAGATGATAACTTGTATTACTGGATTCTTGATTCTCTTTTCTGAGGTTGTTTCAGCTTATCGTTGGAATAATGAGATTAAACCATCACGTTCTACTTCCTGTTCTGAACCATTGTACCGCATTAAGTGAATTACAGAGTTCGTTTATGATTGACTATTTTATTGTCTGTAATCCTCTAATAAATTTGCTAAACTTCCACTTGTCACAGAGTGTCCATTTTATCTGAGTGACTCTGTTTCTCTGGACAAATTAGTGCCTCTCTATCCTTTCTAATATGTCAAATTCTGCACTTCTCCATAAGAAAATCAGCTCCTCTTCCTGTTGTGTTTGATCCTGTTCCTATTGTCTCATGATAGAGAGTATATATATTTTTATTTTTTTATTTTTCGGGGCCTGCATACATAATGTTATGTTGGAGTTCTTTATTTACTATTTGTTTAAATTGGAAGTTGATTTACCTATATCAACCTTCGGTTAATGTAATGCTTATCACTGCCAAGACCTGCAATCAAACCTTTTTTATTTTATTTCCATTACCTGACAACATGGTTGAACGTTTTCTTTACTTGAATTGTTCAAGTGAATCAGGTACAATTTAATATCAAACTTATTGCAGGAGGATAAATGATATTGTCATTCATTATAAAGGAAGCCTTGTACTTGAACTGCAACAGAGAGCCATTGAATTTAATTCTATTATCGAGAAGCATCAGAATATTAGGTATGAAAAAGGAGAAATGCACTAATCTTTTTAATTGCGCAGTTTTTATGTTATTTATATAGGTTAAAAAGGCTGCTGGATTGCATTTTTTCAGGTCAGCATTGGTTGAAAGAATGCCGGTCCTTGACGAGGCAACCTATAGAGGAAGGAGGGAAGGTTCTGTGGCAGCAGCTGTTTCTACTTCCCAAGGAGCTCCACTAAATTTTCCAAATGGAGTTGCTAAACCCACTTCAATTCCACTTGTTGATTTGCTTGATTTTAGTTCAGACGATGTTCCGGCACCTAGCTCGTCTGGTGGAGATTTTCTTCAGGATCTTCTTGGCGTTGATCTATCGCCAGCTTCTTCACAACCAGGTTGATTTTGTTTATGCAAAGATCTGAAATTATCTCATGTCTTCAGTTGTTAAAGACAGTTTATCACTGAAATTGTAGAGTTTGCATTGGTCACCGAATCCTTTTCAGTGTTTCGAAATTTTTTGTTTTGTTTCAGTTTAGGAACTCCATTTACCTCCATTTTTAAAAAGTAATAAATTGACTTGTACAACAGTAATAAGGGTCCGTTAACGGATTGGTTTTGATCCAGATTGCCAAAATGCTTAGTCCCTGTTTGACAAACATTCTTTCAAAATACACTATTTCATAACTCATTTTCAACCACACATTCTTACATCAATAACTTTTCCTTACTTTTTAACCGCATATTTTCCATCATATCACTATTTAAAGTACATTTTTTCTTCAATAATATCCATCAAACACACCCTCAGTCTTCTTAGAAGTTGTGCTTCTTAAATTCATTGGTTTTTAGAAGAATAAATGTATTTTCAATTTTGACAACAAAAGTTAATGCTTTAAAGGGTTTTTAAAGCTATTACCAAAGTGAAACAACACTAGGAATTTAGTGACTAACAATGTTTTTAACCTGTTTATATTATATCAATGCGTCTCTGAAATAAAGGCTGCAAATGATTCTGATCTCTTGTACTTTTATTATTTATCATTGATGATCTGTTTGAACAATTTATGCATAACTAAGAAGTGACATTCATATGTACAGAACTTGTTTAATTCTCTCTTAGGACATGCATCTTTGGTTGGATTGTTCTATGGTAGAGAGTTTGTCCCTTGGATAGAAGAAAAACATTTAAAATCTTACTCTATACAACATGCATATTTAAGCATTCTGTTTTCCTGTATAATATATCTCAGGAGGGAATCAGGCTCAAAAGAGCGGTACTGATGTGTTACTTGATCTTTTATCAATTGGAACACCTCCCGCTCAAAGTAGCCCTTCCATGGTTGACATGTTATCATCCGTTCAAGATGACAAAAGTCCAGTGGATAAATTATACAAACTGGGTTCCGCTTCTTTGCCTCCTGCACAAGCCTCTCCTGCCGTTGGAAATTCTCCTACGATGGATTTGTTGAATGGTTTTGGACCCATCTCATCGGCGCCTGGTATGTGTCATCAGTCTGTGTACGTAGTCGGCATCATTATTTTCTCTCTAAAGTACGCATACCCTTGCTTTCAATTGCAGAAAACAATGGCTCAACCTATCCATCACTCATAGCATTTGAAAGCAGCTCCTTAAGAGTGACCTTCAACTTCTCAAAGCAGCCTGGAAACCCGCAGACGACACTTGTTGAGGCTCAATTTGAGAACAAGTCACCTAATGCGTACTCGAATTTTATTTTCCAGGCAGCTGTCCCAAAGGTAGTATCTGTAGTTTTTGTTTCATTTTGATGTTTGTGGAGGTGATAGGTACAACAAAAATGTGATATCTTGTCCCCAATTCACGTTTCTTTTCATTGTTTTTTGTTCGTTCTTATGTAAACATTACTCAACATGTAAAATAAATTCTTGTTGTTCTGTCCGTTCCTAATTTAATTGAGAACTATGACTAGTTATTATCATTGTGTAGCCTGCGAAGCTTTGGCCTGTCATGTCTCTTCTTGTTTGAATTTTTTTCAGTAACTATTGCATCAACCCTAGATTTCGAACTTTGGGAAGTTCCACAGAAATTTATACATACTATTTAAATGTCGGAAAGTACTTAAATATTTCCCCATTTTCTGTCCTTGTTTTTGCAATAATGGTTCATTTTGGTTCCCAATGTGTCAGCATGAATTGCCAAACAATGGACCAAGTATTTCTTTTACACCTTCTTTCCCGCGCATTTAAGATTATTTTGTTCTTTCAATCCACAGTTTCTTCAACTGCACTTGGATCCAGCTAGTAGTAATACTCTTCCTGCAAGTGGTAACGGATCAATCACACAGAAGCTTCAACTTACAAACAGCCAGCATGGGAAGGTGTGTGGATTGTTCTTGCAATTCATTTCACTTGATTTCATGTGTTGATTATATAATCTTTTGTTGTTCTTGAAGTAAACTATATAGATTATGCTACAGATAAGCCAAACACTTTTTGTGCCACCATTTCCCTGGAATATCATTTAAATGTTCTGTGGAATAGGTGTGTGAGAGAAGAAAAAACAATGTAACTGTGCGAACTGTTGAACTTGTTCTTACTCTATTAGCATGTTAGGCTAAACTTGTAACTTTTTGTTTCCATCATGCTTGTATGTGTTAATTTTTTCTCAAAAGTAAAAAAGTTACTTATTTTTAAAGTAACTCTTCCCTTACTGTCAAAGAAAGTAACTTGTTTTCAACTTTGACTGGTAAAGAATATTTATTTTGTAGCTTATTTACTTATAAATGAACTTTTTAAGCTTAGCCAAACATGCTCTCACAGATAAAACATGTGCTCCAATTGTTTTTCCTAATCAGAAGTATATATTATGTAAAGGCACAAATTAGTACTTGCAGCCTTTGCTTAATCTGTTTACCTGATTTTTGGCTAGTTAAAGACTAAACATTAACTTCTCTACTTTCAGAAATCCCTTGTAATGCGCATACGGATAGGTTATAAAATAAATGACAAAGATGTTCTTGAAGAAGGGCAAGTCAGTAACTTCCCCCGTGATTTGTGAGATCGAAGGGTTCCTTAAAATGTACGATCTCTTTTTCCTTTTTTCACAAAGGAGAAGCATTTGCTGGCTGTCTGTAGTTTCAGGTGAAATTTCATTTTATTGTCTCGTCAACTTGTGGCAGTTGGTGCTTCGAGCGGCAGCAGTATAACTCAGGATTACCCCTTTGTCGGTTTTCTCCCTTGCAAGGGTGGTTGAATGTACATTTTGATGTGAGATTCATGAAAGTGATGGTGGAATGAAATTTTGCCTTTGAAGCACATACATAGAATGAATTGGTGTGTCAAATTTTCCACTGTCGAGAACATTTTGGTTTTTGATATTTTAAGCTTCATTGGTTCTAGAATTTGGTGTATTTGTTAAACACATGTTTAGTAAGGTGCGTTATACAGTACTGGATAATATAAAATAAGAAGTTAAAATATTATAATTTATACTGTTGTATTGGACAGTATTTTATGCATATCAAGTCCACTTGTTAGCTTAATTTCTAAAATCAATTATATTAGCTTGCTACGTTTTGTTGATTTTTCTACTCTGGTGAGGTCCACTGGATCTATTCTTTAGGGAATGTACTGACCACTATAAAATTTTGAAATATTGGCATGTGTGGTGAGGTCCCAACTGGATGGAGGACCTAGAACCATTTTTGGCAAAGATGAAATTATATAATTTAAGTGGGTGGGTCTCCCTCTCTATCTCACACACACACACACCCCCACACCCTGCACATACTTCATCCGTCCCATTTATATAGGTCGATTTTTCTTATTTTTTTTAGAAAAGTTTTTGGCAAAAATTTCTTAATTCGTCTGAAAAACAAAATCAGTCAATATATAAAGGGGATGCGAGAGTATATTTTGTAGGAGTTATAATTTATTTTATACTTATTATTTACGTATTCTGTAATATTCATAGTTTATAAGCATTACCAAACAAACACGGGCATGTTTGGTATGTTAGATCATAAGATTGGATAGGACAGAGCAATTTACACGAGTTCGATTTTCTATGGATGGTAACGAGGTGTGGGCCGTGTGGCGAGGTTGGGACGGTTATTATCATCTCGGTTATTATCTACTCACTCATTAATGTTTCGCTTAATTGATTAATTTGAGAAACAAAACATAAAAATAAAAGATCCGGTGAGGGTTCGAAAAATTTAGATGGGGGCCATGTTCCTCACTCCCAGCTCGTTTAACATTCGGGAGGGGGAGAAACACGTTTAACATTCGGGAGGGGGAGAAGTAGGGGCATGGGTGGCGATGGGAAATTTTGCCTCCTAGGGATTTTCTCCCGTTGAAACTATGCTAATAATGTAAGAGTGTGTTTGATGGACTTTATTTTTTATGAAAAATATCATTTTTCCATCCAAATTTATATTTTTGGGGTGTTTGATTGACAAGTTTTTTATGGAAAATGTTTTCCAATTTTTGATAATGTGATCATATTTTTCTCAAAAACAAGAAAAACATTTTCTTTAGAGGGGTGATTTTTATTTTTCAGATAATTCATTCTCTCTCACTCACTTTCTCTCATCTACTCACCAATAAAAAATAGACTCGCAATTAAATGCATTCTAAGTGATTTCACGTGTATAACAAGACATTAAAAAAATACAAAAAACCTTAACACAGATTTGTATTCTTCTGCCTAGATCATAGTTTAAAAGCTTTGAATTCAAGTTGTCACTCAATTATATGGATGAATTGAAGACTGATGAAACAATTGTTCACCCCACCCCCAAGATCTAAATGAACAGTTGGAACAAATTTTCTTTTGTCAGTTTACCGTCTGTCCCATTTTTGGCAACATGTGACGTGCATAAACTTGTCACTTCCAAGTAATTTTTACACCTTGAAATGCTTAATATTTGTCCAGAAATTACCCACAAAGTTGTATATTGATTAGACATGAGATAATATATAAACAAGGACTTGAAATACTTTACTTAAATGAATTTTTGCGATGAAACTCGTAACAAATGATATTTTTACACGAACGTTACGTCTAGATCTTATAGTACTTTCGTTAGAGGTTCCACCAACTATTCTTTTGTACGATATCATTGAAAAATGAACTGGCGTGTGCATGAATTATGGCTAAAACATGTTGAACCATTAGGATCTAGACAACTCGACTCGTTTTTACTCGATTGACCATGCCTCATGACATGAAATTTACACAAATTTCCCACCAAATTGCTTTCAATTAATGCTGCAGCAGAGTATATTTGGATGGGACATGATAGTGTAGAGAGAAACACTTCATGGTCCCATGCCCACTATGCACTAACTCATAAGTCAACTTCTCAAATCAAAATTTCTCATCATGGCAAGAGTGCCATCCTCTTTAACTTTTCACTCATCCCCACCATTCTCATTTTCATCTCACAATGGGGCCCTCAAGCATGCCACCCAACGGACATCCATTCATTAGTCAAACTATTTGTACAAATTATCTGTACAAGTAGAATAATTCTATATTCGTCCCCGTGCACTACATATGAGTGAGATTTCTACTGGCTAGTACAAGTCACCGGGACCCTTTTGTCCCGAGCTTTGATTGGATAAAATTGCCCGCATTATGAACTATACCTTAACGAGCCTCACGACGAGACAAACATTTCCCATGCTGCAGTTCCTCCAATATGTTACTGGGTTGGTTAGGAAAACGTCCAAGCGATTTTTAGTTCAGAAGTTCTCATGCTTCGTGACATGGTAGAGAAGACACCTCTTTACACACTAAAACATTAAAAAACACCTCCGTGGCACTAAATTGGGGTAACTTTCACATCAAATTAGTGTAATTTTCGCACCATTTTGCAAAGTTATCTGCAACCTATTGCACCAATTATTTCATCAAATGAATAGTGTTCCGTGTATTTTCTATTTTTTAATTCCCAATAATTAATTTTTTTAAAAATTATTTAATCACAAATTGTAATACTACTAAAATAATTAAATTAAAAAGTAAAATTTAATTAAAAAAGTTCACAAAAGAAACATAATATCGTCATTTAATTATTAAATTTGTAACGAGTATTTTTATTTTAATATATTTAACAATTATTATTTGTTACTTGATAATATTTTATTATAAATATTAATAAATTAAAATTAAATTCTTAAATAATAAAATAATACGACAAGAATTAAAATTTGTTGTGGTATAAAATGAAGGCAAAAGGAGAATATGAAAAACTGTAAAAGTTATAGCAGATAAAAGGAGTTTCACTTGCACAAATTTGATTTAATGGTTGGAGGGGATCTTTTTTGCACCAATTTGGTCCAAAAGCTCATCCTAATACAGAAAATTTCAATTCCCAAGATTGATTTGGGAAAATCTGAGAACTGAAATTTGCTGTATTTAGTTTGAACTGTTGGACTTAAAAGCATTTTATTTCACTATTTTGTGGGCTTGAGTGAGCAGAGTTTTGACAAATATTACACTTGTATATATTGTCTTCTGCCACAAAGTGTGAAGAGAAAAGAAGAATAATTCACTGTAAATTGCATAAAAATAATACAAGAATACGGCCAACGATGATATAATATAATAGTGACAAATCACGTAAATTAAAAAAATTCCTTATTTTTTAATAATCTTTCCTTAAAAATCACATTCAAAAGTCAAAATATTGTTTTCGCCAAATAACGACCATCAAACAAGGGATAAATTTTATTTCTCGACTTTGTTCGCTTCATTGCTATTTCCGCCAAAAGATCCAAAAAACAAGCATCAATAGAAAAAGAGGAAAAAGAAGAAAGAAACCCTTTAACAATAGAATGGTGTTCCACAAATGAACAAAAGTATATGGCAAGAAAAACTTTAAAAGGTTGGTCTTATAGATATTTTTCTAGCTCCACTCCATTCGATTTATTGTTAGATCTTCAAACTGAAAACATTCACATAAAAAAAAAAAAGAAAGAAAAAAAAGAAGAAGCCCTTAGCTCTAAGAATTGATGAACAAAACTAAGTACAAGACAAGCAAAACTTTAGAACTTGTACTACTATCGCTATTGCTAAATAGTCATCTTGTTGTATAGTCTGAACATAATCATCTCATGGCAAATTCATAGTCACAACAATGAGTCCCTGTGGAACTGGGGAATTTATCTTTCTTGGACCACAGCCATATCTTAGAAACAGAAAAGCTTTCACCTTTACTTTTTGTGTTAATTTTCTTCCCATGAAAAGCATCCTCATCAGTTGTCAAATTCCCACTTTGCCCTCCTTTCCCTTTCACAGGATGGCACAAGGCCACTTGCAGGTCTGAATCAGCAACCACATATTGGAATGAACCCATTGAGAAACACCTCCTAGCATCAATATTGCTGTTGCTAGTCTCTCCCACTTCTCTTTTTTCACATTCTTGACCATAATTTGAGTTCTTGAACTTGCCAAGTCTCACTGAGAAAACCTTTCTGTCACTGATAATGCTACTATCTTCTTGATTTATCTTTGGACCACAAGAGACACTAACAAAACCTGAATTCCCTGAATTTCCATCTTCATCTTTCGAATCATCGAAGGCGAAAAATGGGTTCTCAAAAGAAAACCCAGGTGCCAAAATTATCCCTCTACAAAGTGGACATGTTGAGTTTGAGAGTAACCATGTGTCTATACAATCAATGTGAAAAGCATGGCTGCATAAGGGCAGAAGCCTCAAATTGTCTTGTTCTGAGAATTCACATAAACAAACCGCACAATCAAATGGCTCATTTGAGCCCACAATATCCTTGTATGGAAACACAGGGAGTGCATCAATATAAGCTTGATCTAGACCTGAATCATGTAAATGGAAGAGGTGTTGTAACTGCCTTTGAAAAGCACCAGAAGTAGACATCTCTGGGTATGCATTAGACTGTGATGATGAATTTCTTTGCTTCATAAGAAATTTAACAAGCAGGTGGACAGCACCAGAGATGAAGAATATAGCAGCTAGTATTACTATAATGAAAAGGATTATTGGGCTGATTTTACTTCCAAATGCTGACTGAATCCAAGACATTTTGCACTTAGGCTGCATAACAAAGCACCATCTACTCAACTCGATAGAATCAAACAGGGAATCGCATGTTAGTAATCCCAAGAACCCAATATATTTTGCTTGCTTTGAGAACAAATTCAGCTCATAAATTGAGGTGCACAAGCAATAGGCAGATTCCTTCTTGCAATTTCAAGAAAACCACAAATAAATAGGGGAAAAAAAAAATCAAATCTTAAGCAAAATTACGATGCACAAAGATCATGAATTGCTTCAAGATGATACTTCGTGCCAAAAAATGCCACCATTTCTTTGCTTGGACATAAATGGCAAAACCCAACAAACAGCTGTCTAAATGTCAAGAGTAATGTACCTCATAGTCTGAACATTCGCCATAGCTTCTGCACTGCTATGCCAAAGTGCAAAAAAATGATATGCAGTCTTACCTGATGATTTAGCCTAGGAAATTGTTCAATTTAGTGGGTTAGGGAAGAGAAGGAAATTCTCTTCGAGGGGCGTAAATTTCAGTGTGTGGGTGTGAAAGTGAGGGTAGGTATTTAGGATTTGTAGCTGCCTGGAGCTTTCATCTAACAATCGACAGTGCAATTTACTGAAAAGTGGACATGATGTCATATTATATTTATCATTGGATTATTTAAAAGAGTCAATTTTTCCATCCAATCTTTTACTACCTATACTTTTACTTTTATTATTGCATATGTCTAAATCCTTCTAACCAGGTGGCATAGTCTTCATCTAAAGGCAAACGGCAAGGTCCAAAGTTTCAAAAAGAGGGGGGGGGGGGGGGGGGGGGGTGAAGAAAGAAAAGAGCAAATTTGAGAAATTGAATGAAAACAATAATTTCATTCAATTTTTAAATTAAAAGACAATAGTAGATTATGCAGAATTTGTAGCTTAGATGATTTCTCTATGCATTTCTTGTTTGATTAACTTGATAGGTCATCGAAAACCTCTAAAGCATCAGCGTGGTGGCTACTTGAGACCCTCACTAGTAGCAAGGGAGATGGTGAAATGGGATAGGGCCAGGAAAGGCACGAGGAAGAAAATATCTAGGAAGGAAAAACTTATTTTTCATTGCATAAAAACCTACAAAAAAAATATAAAGTAAAGACTTTTTTTAAGGGCAAAATTAAAATGTTTAATTTATTTTCACTAACTATTTAGGTTTATAAAATAATGTAAAAAGTTGGACCAAAGTTTTTTAAAAGAATATTTTTATAAAAGTTATAAATGATTCATTAGATAAATATAAATTATTGCACAAAAGTACTAATAAAGTACTTTAGTTCAAGTGGTGAGGAATTCATTATTTTTTCTTAGAGGTCAAATGTTCAATTCCTTTGGATCCAAAAATTTTGTAAGATAATTTTAAAATCTAATCAAAC
The DNA here is from genome assembly GCA_035079005.1 of Fraxinus americana. Taxonomy (NCBI): domain Eukaryota; kingdom Viridiplantae; phylum Streptophyta; class Magnoliopsida; order Lamiales; family Oleaceae; genus Fraxinus; species Fraxinus americana. The sequence goes on along the minus strand of CM068710.1, from coordinate 1,120,899 downwards.
CGGTCAATCAGGTCGGGTAAATCGTCGGTTAACTTAGTCAAAATCGGAGTCAAGTACATTTCTATCAAATTAATCTGTGTGGCTCGATCAAGGGTCTGGACTGCTGGTTTTCTGACCCGATCGGTCGTGCTGGGTTTTATAACTACGATTTTGCCTTAACCATTAAAATAGGGTAGTTGCAAATAACTTGCCTTGAATTGTCTTGTAAGATTAAGAAAAATATTATATTATATTTAGCGCCCGTTTGATTCTCATTATTGTAGAATGAGAATGAAAAATATAATCGTTATTGAGCCTCACACAAGAGATATGAATTCAAAATTGATGGCTTGATGTGATGGACAACGGTCATATTTTTTATTTTTATGAATGAAAAATGAGAAACAAATGGTGCTTAATATTTTGATTTTAACACGTCATTTTTTTTTGACGTTTTAACAATCTATTTTTAAAAATATATATTTTATTTTATTTATATCCTAACTACATAAAAGAGCCAGTTTTTTCTGCCACCTGTCGAGCTCTCGTCTCCTTCCTCAAAACGACGTCGTCTCGTCCCATTTCCACCGCCTCCATCTCTTATCTTACCAAAAAAACCAATCCATTTCGACCAAACGATAGAAGAATAGCCTTGTAGACAACGAAAAAAAACCTTAGATGCATCCCCAGATTTGTCACCTCCGTCGCCGGAGCCGAGCTCACAGTGGAGGAGCGCAACCTCCGTCTTCCACCAGTTACCTTCTTCATCCCGATTCTCCAATACGAAGACATCGTCGATGTCTCCGTCTCACACGGAGATTTCTCATTTTGTAGTGTTTGCTTTGCTTTTCTTTTAGTTATTATAATCTAATTAGATTTTGTTTTTCTTTTTCATGTTTGTCTACAGTTAAAATACTTGCAGAGCTTCATCAAGTAAGAATAATTACAGAAAACGCTTTGAGCTTTGTATTCTAAATATGTTTACTAGCTAAAAATTTCTTGAGTTCAGGAAATAGATGGAGACGGGTGCGAGTATAGTCACTGGAACTTGTTATGTTAAAAGTGGTGGTGTGCTTGGATGGAATTTTATGCGTAAATTGACGAGCAGAGAGTTGGACGGAGGCATGGAGAAATTCCTCCGTCCAAGGAATTTCTCCATGTGGACGGAGGAATTACTCCTTGCCTCCGTCATGGAGAAATTCCTCCGTCCTCCCTTCCTCTCTTGGTGTATGCAATGTTTTATGGTTTATAGTTAGTATTGAAGCTATGAGCTATATTTTGGGAATGACACACATTATTAAATTCTTCTCTTTTTTCATTTTACATTGTTCTTTAAAGTAGTATATCAAGTACTTCTCACTAACTGTGACTTTATGTGTTTTTTTTTTGTAATTTATTTCGCTTTCTTCAACTTTTATAGGTGTCAATCAGTGTTTGAGAGAAGAGACCGGCTTCGGAAATTTTCCAGTTCCACGACGTCTCCTAAGGCGGTTTTAAGGTAAAACGGAAAGTTCACTGGAGCAGTTCCTGCTGTTAATGATGTGTTTGAGTTTGTTTTTGTTAAGTTTTCTGGGGTTTTTGGTTTGATCTTGGTGGGTTGAGGATTTTAGTGAATTTTTAACTGGTTCTGGAGTTTTATGGGTTTATCTTGATGATTAATTTTAGGATTTGAACATGTTTTATGACTTCTAAAAGAGTAGAAGTTGAAATTTTTGTTTCCTTTTTTCTGTGTTCATTTTGGACTGAAAAATATTTGGCTAAATTTCTTGAAGACTCTTATCCCCTTTAATTGTCGCACGGAGATTGCTCATTTTGTAGTGTTTGCTTTGCTTTTCTTTTAGTTATTATAATCTAATTAGATGTTTTTTTCTTTTTCATGTTTGTCTACAGTTAAAATATTTGCAGAGCTTCATCAAATAAGAATAATTACAGAAAACGCTTTGAGCTTTGTATTCTAAATATGTTTACTAGCTGAAAATTTCTTGAGTTCAGGAAATAGATGGAGACGGGTGCGAGCATAGTCACTGGAACTTGTTATGTTAAAGGTGGTGGTGTGCTTGGATGGAATTTTATGCGTAAATTGACGAGCAGAGAGTTGGACGGAGGCATGGAGAAATTCCTCCTTCCACAAGTTGGACGGAGGAATTTCTCCATGTGGACGGAGGAATTACTCCTTGGACGGAGGCATGGAGAAATTCCTCCGTCCTCCCTTCCTCTCTTGGTGTATGCAATGTTTTATGGTTTATAGTTATTATTGAAGCTATGAGCTATATTGGGAATGACACACATTATTAAATTCTTCTCATTTTTTCATTTTACATTGTTCTTTAAAGTAGTATATCAAGTATTTCTCACTAACTGTGACTTTATGTGGGGATATAAAGATAATAGATTAAATAAAAGTAAAGATGTAGAGTATCAATGCTGAGAGAATGCCAATAACTTTTGGAAACTATTATGGAATAATTTTCTATGTCGGAGCTCACAAGAGAAGTTGCATTATAATATCAGGATGTCTTACCCCGTGTACGAGTTATACAGATGGTGGATGTATCTGCTGGGAAGAAGAAATATGGTATTTCCTCATCAACATGACAGAAGAACCCTCATTCAGTCACTATCAACAAATCCCGAGTTTCTTAAAAACAAAGTAAGCATGTTGAAGTACTACCTATATATTTTCCTACTGATGTATTTGTAGCACAATATTGATTGATATGCCTCATATTTAATTACTGCATGTTCATTTTTTATGGCGAGATGAACTTAATCAACTTTTTGGTAACTGAGGGTGTTGGTTAATTTTCTTCGTGTTATTTAGTGGTGTGCAAATGCATCAAAAATCAATTTTATCTTAATCTAATCCATTTCAACCACGTATTAAAGATTCATTTGGGCATATTGAGAGAGATTTTCATTTTGTGATTGATAGGCACCTGCAAGTTTGTTCCAGTTAATTGTTTGTTGTTAGGGGTATCATGAGGATTAGTAGAATAAGTTTTAGAAGCATGTAACCATAAAATGGGGGGCTAGGGTGTTCGTTTCTTTTGAGGCAGAAATTAGAGGTCAAATGGGGAGAGAGTTAAGCCTCTCAAAAGCCCAAGTCCGCTGTATTTTCATGTTATGTCTTACATTGCTGCAATACAATACAATTACAATTCCATTCATTGCAATATTACAACTCGGTTCATATCAATCTATTACCATTCCACTTCACTGCAATTTTACAAATCAGAATCCTACCAGATATATATTATGCAAAGCTCATTTTCCTATGATAATCATGTTCTCATTTATGCGATTGTTATTCAGGATTCTCAAGGAAACATGGTTGTGGATTACAAAGATTGGCAAATCCCTCTTGGCCGCAGGTTCAGGTGCGTCATCTGATATTACCGAAAGACACGTCTTAAGTTTCCAAACTAGCTTCGCTTCTTGACCATTATGATAACTCAAAACCAGGTTTTCGTTTAGAAACTTCTACATTTAGTGCATATGTAAAAAATAACAATCGGAAAACATTCATGTTCAGAATTGGAGGAACAATAGAATGAAAATGCTAATCTTTTCTTGGCAAGAGAATCAATTAGGAAAAAAAAGGATTTGTAAACTTATCAGTGACATTTTCCTTTTTTTCTGGAAGAACGCTGTGTCTTGGGGTAAATAACCCGCTGAAGTACATTGAAGTATTCATTCTTGATAAAGACTAAGTCGATCGCCACTAAAAATTATAGAAGCCATTAAATTTCTTTATTGTCGGAAAATATTTTGATGCGTGATTTCATCTCAATGATGCGTACTACTAGCCTTAAATAAATCTTGATTTCATAACATGGAGTCCGCACTAGCAAGTTCAAATCTTTCTGTAGTTTTGGCATTAATGTGACTGGTTTTCTGTGAAATTAGTTGTCTTCTGAATATTTGTTTCATTTTTTAGCACCCATAAAGTGTATTAACTATTTACTTTTTTTTAGTTGGTTCACAATACTTAATATACTATTTTATTTGTAAAAGATTTATACATTATAACGGCGAATTGTAGTTTGAAGAAGCTTTCTCAATAGCATAACAAGCTCAAATCCCCTACAAAGAGGCGCCAGAAAAAGCAAGAGTACTGTTGTGCTCGAACCCTGTTGCACCACGAGAGATTGTCAATAAATTGGGTTGTTCGAAAATGCAGTCTAAATCAAATGATGAATTCCGTCTCAGGATAAACGAAGTTCGTGGACTAGCGTATTACAGTGCACAGATCATGTTAACACTTCACATCATCGTGCCACTTTATAGTTACACTTAGCACATCATATTGCATATATTTGAAGATATTCATAATCTATCTATGAAAATAATTTGATATTTGTAAAACAAATTTAAGAGGAAGAAAAAAAAAAAAAAAATAGAACCATCTATTCTCTCTCTCTCTCTTTTTTTTTTTTTTTTTAATCTTATAGAATACCGTCCAAAAATTAAAGGGATAAATATATTTTGCTTGAAAATCACTAATATTAAGATTTCAAAACAAAGAAGGTTTTTTTTTACAAGATCACGCGAAAAGCCAACTTAAATAAATTGCATAAAATCTTAAATTAGCTTTTAACCCAGGCTTGGAGTTGAGCCATTCCAAGCACTGCGCGCATATTCCTTTTGTTTTTCTTTTTTTTCCTTTTTTTCCATTTCTCAGGTGCTTTCAAGGATTATATTGGTACTCTTTGCCCAAATTTTGTTTATTTATGATTCTATTAAGCAATTTGCTGTTAATTACTGTTAAGATTTATTTTTGACAACCTTAACAATGAAATTGTGGAATTTTTGCACATTTCCCCAATTTTAGTTATTTTCATGTTGAATTTTTAGAGTGAACATGATTATATTTTGTTGTTAAATAGTGTAAAGATTGATTTTTGTGAACCATTAAATGCATGATAATTTTAAAAAGAGTCGATAATTCTCTTGTGAAGCAATTGGCTGATTGAAAAATTCATATCTTAAAGTAACTATGTAATTTAATCTATACGTTTAAAATCTGGAGTGAAAATTGAGAATTTTTGGCAGTTGTGCTATCTGCTATATCATATCTATTTTCAGAAGATGATAATTCTTTTGTAGATAAAAATTTAGACTTCAACTCAACTCATAATTTCCTCCTATTCAGGTTGTTGATGAATGGCCTGGGCTCCCTGCTCATGTAAAATTTGATCCATCTGATATAAAGCTGTTAGAACATTTGGCTACAAAAATTGAGGTAAGAAAATTAATTGACAATTTCATCCCAACTCTTGAAAATGACGAGGGGATATGCTACACCCATCCAGAAAATCTACCTGGTAAGTGAGCACTTGACAACTCCACATATGTAGTTAATTAGCTGTGAATTGACGTATGACAAACTTAAGATTAGAGGAAATTCCAGCTAAACGAAGAAGAAAACGTATTGTTTCTGCCTTTCTCGTAAGTAGAAGCACCAAATGTGATAAGCAGGAGTGTAAAAATAATGGACTACCTCTTATATGTGTTTAATTGAACCACTTCTTTGATCAAGAGTATTTTCTCATTGCAAACAAAATCTATTATAATTTGAACCACTTGGGGAAAACGTGTTCTGAAGAATTTGAGGATAACGACAATCTCTACTAACCAAGAGTACAAAATTAATGGATTAAATGACACGCCCTGCAAAGAGCAATTGTATGATTTCTCTGTTTGATTTGATCTTATTCATTATTTTTTTCACTATTCTGGTTTCCATTGTTTGGCATAGATCTCAAGTTGTTCCCTTTTATCAACCGTTTCAGGTTCTCATTGGAGTATAAAAATAAGGATGACACAACCTCGTTTGCTGCGTTTTTTTGTTGTTGCTTATTGTCCTCTCTAGATCACTTTAAACTATTCTTTTTAGCTTGTAGTAAATTGATATATCTCCTTTGTTGTTTGGTGAACCCCCTCAATTTTGTTTGTTACAGGTGATGACTAAAAATTTGGAGCAAGTAGTGAATATGGTTTTGAATTCCTTTAAAGATCCACATCCGCGTGTCCGATGGGCGGCTATTAATGCTGTTGGACAGCCGTCAACTGCCTTGGGCCCTGATTTGCAAGTTCAGCACCATCAACATGTGTTGCCAGCACTAGCTTCAGCTATGGATGATTTCCAAAATCCTCGAGTGTAGGTTTTTTCATTTTGTTGTACTGTCAAGTCTTTGGCATAAGCTTTTTGTCTATAAGTTGAGTTTTTCCAATCTAGATCCTTGGATGTGAACTTCATGATATAATTTGTCTCAAGATATAATCGCTTTTCCTAATTGTTTGCCCTTTTCATCTACTTCTGCTTTCAATTGTGCAATCACACTGGCTCGTTGGACGGAGGAATTTCTCCATGGACGGAGGCAAGGAGAAATTCCTCTGTCCAGTGCATTTCTCCATGCCTTCATCCTTGCCCTTTCCTACTCTTATCATCAATTCTAATTCATTAAAGATGCATCTCATACTAGAGCTTGAACATACTCCCAATAAGCTACAGTACTAACCTGAAAGCCCTCTATTGCATTCTGTTGTTCTTCAATTTTTTTTTAAATTTATACATATTTTTTTAACTTTCAGCAGAGTCCACCTGCCCTTCATATAGTTGTTTGGTTTATTTAATTGATTAACTGGTTCAATAAATATGTCCTTAAACTTGCAACAGAGGCAAGTATGCCTTTTGTCTTTGTGCAAAATATATCTCTTTTACATGTATTATGTAGGCTTGAGAAATTATGTAGGCCAGGTATGCCTTTTTCTTTTTGACTGGAAAATGCTGAGTTAGCTTTTGACTTGCAAGTTTAAATTGTAGGTTGAAGATTCTTTGATGGAAGCTACGAAGTATTTGAAGCTGCTTCACAAAAATTCATCTGAGTCCATTAAGACACATTTACTTTCCTTCAAAGTAAATATGAAAAAGCAAAAAACTTTACTTGCTTTACAGGTAAGTTTACAATTCTCTAGTTCAGAGTGGAAGTTCCTTTTTTCGCCTACATTTTACCCGTCAATCATCAAATACTAATTCATTTAAACCAGATTTGTAGCTAGGCAATCTACTCAAATGATATTTGAAAAAAATGCTACAATAGTGTAAATCTTGAATTAAAGCTTTTTCTTTCATGAATGGCACTTTCTCCCATCTCTTTGAACTACCATTGGGATTATATCAGCAAATGAATTCATTGCACAATTTCTCAAATTCCTGAATCAGATCTGGTGGTTACTAAAATTAGCGTCTTGTTATTTCAAGAAAATGTACGGAATTGATCTTTCTTATCTGCAGGCTCTAAACCATCTGCTGTGCTTGGATGCCTTGACACCAGCAATTGAGAAACAATTGTCCCAATCAAGATTCAAGCCCAAACTCTTAAAGCTCTAATGACGAAAACATTGATTTCTATTTTATAGACTATATATTATACTGTATATTTTCAGGGTTAGATTATTTACTAACACAGCTATAGATAAGGAAAAAGAACAGGAAGTCACTCATCCACAGACAATTCTTTAGTTCCTTAGTGAAGACGTCAAATCGCTTAGTTATTCCATTCCTATTATACTAAACCCACATTATACTTTTCAATAGTCGCCATGCTGATTTATATGAAGCATATCTCTTCCATGATTTTACATGTGGGACAAGAATATTTCATCTTCTTGAAATATGTACACTATATTTAGTCCCGATACATGTGTATATATGTACACTACAGAACCAAAGAAACTAAAGAAAAAGAACAAAAATGTGAAAGAAACCTCAAATCATTCAACACTATTAAATACCTAATGAAAATACAGCACGTGCATTGCACGTGCCTAAACTAGTGTTATCTACAACATAGAAGTAAAGGGCCCGTAACTTATTAGCCAATTTCATCTTTTCTAGATTTTTGGTTCTTTTATTAATAAATCTTTCATTTTCTTGAATGAAAGTTGGCTGATTTCCCTGTAAAAAGGCAAAGCAAAAGAGAACACAAGTAAGAGGAAAGAAGAAATTCTCTACCTTTTCACTTTGTGGAAATTACGGCCAACCCTATGTTTCAAGATCCAATTTCACAAATAAGATTCAAAGTTTAGTTATTCAAAAATCAGATAATTTATTTTAATTAAAATTTTAATAAAATAAATATTTTTACTAAAAAAAATATACTTACAAACCCTAATTAGATCTCACTTCTCACATTACTCTATCTCTCTCTCTACTTTTCTCCGTCCTCTCTCTACAAACGCCTCCTCCCGTCACTCTCTCCCTACACCAAGCTTCCCCGGCACCACAACTCCAGATTTGAGGCCCGGCGTCGGAGGTGCACCCCTGCGCGGCGGAGTTGAGGCTCGGCGATCGTCGGTGGCGCACCCATGTGGCGATCTGGACTTTTCTTCGGTCCCTGCGCAGCGGAGTTGGGGATCGGCGGTCGTCGGAGGCGTAGCCATGTGCCACCTCCTCTCTTCTCTCTCTTTCCTCCATTCCCCATTTTCTTTACCAGCGGGAATAGAGCTCGCAACTGCACTGAGTTCGCCGATCTGAGCCGACGATCTAAAATGGGTTGTCAAAAACTGAGCAAAGAGTGTTGGAGATATGTTTTCTGCTCATTTTTTGTAGTTTTATTGTGGTAATTGTGGTGGTTTTGAGTTGTGCAGTGGTGGTGATTCTTGTTGTGCAGTGTTGGATGTGGGGATTTTACGGTTGGTGGAGGCGGTCGATGGTGGACGTGTGTTGTGCAGTGCAGTGCCGTGTGTGGTGGTAGTGTGCTTGGGTGTTGTGTTCTGTGTTGTGCGTATGTGAGAGGTGAGAGATCGGAGCATCCACCTTTCATCGAACATCGCCGGAAATTGAGGAAGTGCACTGCGTTGTCGCGACCTTCACGGTCAGCCATTCTCAGTTCGATGTATAAGGAATTTTTAGGCTGTTTTTATTGGCGGTTTGATGGTGAGGTGGTGTCAGGCAGCTGAGGCGGTGTTTGAGGTGGTGTTTGAATCTGTGTTGTGTTTCGTGACCTACTGGACCGCATAATAGACTAATTGTGACCGCGTAATGGATTAACCGTGACCTTAAAATCCGATAATTTGTGACTAAATATTAATCTAAGTCATGTCAAAAATATTTTGTTACATGTGCCGTGATCATTTGAAAATAACCAGTAATCCTTATTAAAAAAAATAAAGAAAATAACCCGTGATTATGAACAAAATCCTGAGTTGTGACCTGGGCTGTGACTTGCGACCTGAGTTGTGACCTGGACTGTGACTTGTGACCTGAATTGTGACCTGAGCTGTGACTTATGACCTAGGCTGTGACTTGAGTTGTGACCTGAGCTGTGACTTGTGACCTTAGTCGTCGGAATCGGAGCAGTTGCCGGAGCAATAACCCAAACAGTCACTGGAAAAGTTACCGGACCGGTCGCCGGAGCGGTGGGGGTGGGTTAATTGTGTGTATATATATATTAATTAATTAATTTATATCTTTTTATATATTTAAATATATAAATAAATATTTAGAAATATGTGTATATATAGGTCAAAAAATCTGATTTTTGAAATGTGAAAGTTGTTTTGTTATTTTTGAAATAGGGTAAAGATAAAGTAGGAAAAATGCATTTTTCCCTTTCACTTTTTCTTTACTTCTAATATACGAAATGAGTAAAAAAAATATCAAGAAAAGCAAAAAATCTCAAGCCCATTAAAGGTAGAGGAGTCAAGAAGGACGGGTCGGACAGACCAGTGAAAATCTACCCGAATCGACCCGGGACCGCAGGCCAACCGGTGACCCGAGCGGGCTGTTCACGGGTCAAGGAGGTGTGACTCGCGGGTTGCACCTTTACGGGCCGTGGTTAACCCGCTGGCTCGTGAAAAAAAAAATTAAAAATTTTGAAAAAAAAGTAGATGCCAACTTAGTTGGGATGTACTATGCTATAAATATTTGATAATAGTAATTAGAAATGCATTTAATTGTTATTTGTTTAAATTAAATTTAATTTTGCAAAATTATAAATAATTCATGTAACATTAAATTTGAATTTTATGTAAACATTTCTTGGTATAAATATAAATTTATCATTTTGTTCAATTCTTAGTTTACATTTAACAAAAAGAAATATTTTTTGCTATAAATATGAAAAATTCTATATTTTTATAATTTTATTTATACAATCATACGGGTCAAATCAGAACAAACGGCGACCCGTGACCCACATGGGCTTGACCCGGATGGGTCACCGGGCGCGCTTGAGTTGTAGTCCAAAATTTGTGGGCCGACTTGGAACTTGCCCGAAACCCGTAACGGGTGAGCTTTTTTCACGCGGGTCGTTATTGGGCTCTTATTTTGGCGGGCCGACTCGGACCGGACCACCCGAATTGACACCTCTAATTAAAGGAGCCTAACCAGTTGAATTAAGACCCTAATTTAGAAATTTAAAACGAAACTGAAATAAAAGAACCTTATTGGCTATTGAGGAAATAAGAAGGAAGTAACATAGAGCCTTTTGATAGAACTTTTCTTCTGCTCATGTTTCTTGTAGAAGAATACCATTTGAAAACTATCTTATATCACATTTATCTAAAAGCTCTTCAAGACAAAACACTTCTATATTATTATCTAAATATATTTAAAAGTAGTTTCTTAGTGTCAAAAGTAACTTTTGATTGTTCAAAAGCTTTGCCAATCTGGCTCATAAAGTCTTTGATGAGACGAACGGATTTGATAAGTAAAGGGTACATGTGAAACTCTACTATTTGTTTGGTATCGTAATTATATCTAAATCATATACATTTATGTCAAGCCAACTACTCAAGTCATTTATTTTATTTGTTAACCTAACTAATTTAGATAGATTTGATATGTGGAATCAAAATAATAAGTTAGTTAAATGACTCAAATATGACAAAATGAAAACAAATGACTTTTTTTTTTAAATTTCAAAATGAACGTGCTAAAAGAAGGCATTGAAGTGCTATTTGTACGTCAAATGGAATTTTATTCTTCTTCCTTGTAATGCTCACCTGTTAGAGGTGCAAAAAATGAGACATGTTGTCCTGATCTGACCTTTAGAAGCCAAAGTCACGTCAAGTTCTGGTACTACGTGGTTCAGGCATGGTTGTTAAAAGTCGGGCTAGTGGCACGACCTGTGCCATGGTTAACTCGTGCCTTGAGCTGGGGAGTACTAGCCCAGCTCCAGGGACCTCATGCCTGCCCAGATCGCAGTGTTTGGCACTTATCCATATGACAACATGTGCTCATTATGTAATGGTTCGAATTAAATGTCGGGATACAAGTCTATTAATTAGATACAACATTTAATGCCACGTCGACCCAAAAAAGTGGAAGTGTTGAAAACATCCGAAGGGTTCCTTGAAATCTATTAATTTATTACCAAGCCCAATCTTGCATTGGACTTTGCACTAACGAGTCTAGAGGGTAAAATTTTGGGAAGAGTTCATAAATCGGGTATTATCTATCACTAAATCAATTTTCAAGTCTTAAGTTTAAAAATGCAAAAATCAGGTATTTGTTAATTAATTAAATATATTAAAATCACAATTATACAATTCATGGTCACAGATGCATCCTTATGAGCCACAAATTATTTACTGATCACATTTTATCAAATTAATTGGTCACAAATTATTTTGAGGTCACAAATCAAAATTTTTATACGTCACGGTTTATTTTATTGGTCACAAATCTAAAAAATTGTAGCTCACATTTTATCGATCGGTTATACATTTTCAAGTTGAATCAAATAGTTGGTCACATACATCGAAACACCCTACCCCAATCCGATCCACCATCCATATTTGGTTACAGATGACCAAATAATTAGTCACATATACCAAATAGTGGTCACGTACCAACGTCACCACTATCGCCACGACCACTGCAACTTGCGACCACCTTCACCCGGCCACCGCGCCACCACCACACCACCGCCGCCACCATAGAAATGCACCACCATGGCCAACAACAGAAACGCACCACCGTCGACCCCGGAAACAACTCCATGACTATCACACACATAGTCGCCGCCACAAAAGCCTGCTCCAACACCACACACCACCTCCACCCGCAACTTCAATCAACAACCAACCCTCCACAAATAGCCACCACCTCATAGCGGCGCCTCCTCCACCATTGCCGTCAGCCACCATCACAACTACCATTTCCAAATAACAAATAAGATCCAAACCAGATCCCGCCACCATCACTGCGACCATTGGATCTGCCATGACCACCATCACCTCCATCACCACGACCCCACACCTCACCGCAACCACCAGATTCGCCACCCATCACAGCTAACACACTTCCACCACCACAGCACTCTGTACCTCCACCACCAAATCGTCAATCACCACCACTCAAAAATAAAAAAAAAAGGGAGAAGGATGGATCGGGTAGAGATGGGAGGCGTCGCGCTGGTAGAGATGGGAGAGGTCCGCGGTAGCGTCGCGACGTTGCCATTCATAGCAGCGTCGGGGGAGGGGGATGGGGAGAAGGGAGGAGATGAGAGGGGAAGAGGGTCATAGAGAGACAGAGAGACGAGGGAGAGAGGGGGATGGGGAGAAGTGAGGAGACGAGAGGGAGAGAGGGGAGAAGGAGTGGGGGAGAATTAGGGTTAATAATATTATATTTAATATTAATTAAAATATAAAATTATTACCTGATTTTTAAATAATTAAACTTTAAACTTGATTTTTTAAAATCATTCTTTAAACACCCGATTTTTTGTAATTTCCCTAAAATTCTACATATAACCCATTAGAACAAAACAGTTATTGAATTACTAATTCACATTTGAAATTGTAGAATTCAGGTAAACCAAAATATATCAATATTACTCGATTCCCATAGATGCTCAAATTTATGTGACTGAAGCACAATATCAGCCCTTAATAAGCACCTAATTAATTATTCCAGAAGAATTGTTGACTTTGAAAACAAAGGAATTTGAAGAACATTACAGACAATGAAAAAAGTAAATATTGATAATCGGCTATGGAAGTAAGATTTCACAGTTTGCAACCTTGGACAAAATAGTTTTCTTGGATAATATCTTGATTCATTTGATGGTAAGAGTACATCATTTCGGTTATGATGTGATCCTTGATACAAGAGCAAGTCCAGAAAATGATCCATTGATCGTTGAGGAATGGTCTATGATTAAGTCGCGAGTGAAGCGGGTAAAGCAAAATGGGACTATTTACTTAAGTTACGGTGGACGAACCATTGATCACGACAAGCAAATGGATAAGTTTCATGTTGGGTATTAGAGATGAAACGAAGTGAATTAATTTGGTGCAAGCAACAGGAGAGGGAATTGAGTGGCAAAGCTATGAGACCACATAGCATACCTATGCATGCGGCCGCATGCACCCATACCAAACCAAATTGAGGGCAGATGAAGTGGCCTATGCAACCGCATGTAGTTTTACTATACGGCTGCATAGTACAATTTCTGGACGTATTTTTTTCAAATTTTTTTAGACTTCTATTATAGTTAAAACTCTTTTATGGTATCTTTTTAATATTTTTTAGGAGTAATTCCATTTTTAACTAGATTTTATGAGGTCCATATAAATAGAATTCATTATATATATTGTAACACACACAATTATTGTGAGATTTAGTTCCTATGCATGTTGGGCATATTTTGTTGGGAATACCATGACAGTATGATAAGAAGGTTGAACATGATGAATTCAAGAATATGTATAACTTTGTAAAAGATGAGAGAGCTGTTACTCTTGTACCATTAACACCACAACAGGTCTATGAGGACCAATTGAGATTGAGAGGTGAGGAAGAAAAGATAAACAAAGAAAGGCGAAAAGAGATTATGAGAGAAGATAGTGATGTGATTAATTGTGAGAAAAAAGAGCAGAGCTACAAGAGAGAAAAGAAAGAGAGTCTATTGAGATGAGAGAAAAATCAAAAGTGAGTTTTTATACAAAAAATGTGAGATTGAGAGAGCTTTAGCGAGAACTAACAAACCTGTCCCCAATTTGGATATTCATTTATTGCAAAAACTCAAAGACTCTTTCCATGAAAACTTATTTAGTGGGACACTGCCCATTGGTTCGATCCAAGTGGAGAATTTGATAAGCATTGAAGGAGAAGCATTCAATTATAGTATGGTAAAAAATCAAAACCCATACATAGGTTAAATGATGGTCTAACACTTAGTAATATTTTTTCACATGGGGCATGTACTTTTACACATATTAACGCATCTAATATTTGATGAGAGTAATAAGTCATTCGTCATATGCATTCATAGGCAATTAATTAATAGTTAATGATATTCTAGTATGTTGCAAGAAATTAATTGAGCATGATAGACATTTGGGGTACATTTTTGGTGATTTGAGGCATGAGAATTTATATTTCAATCTTGAAGTCTTTAACTATTTTAGTTTGAATTTATGGAATATGTTGGAAACCAATTTGGTATCCTCTATTGCTTGTACTACATGATTTGATATGGTTTATGGTTTAAATCCGTTACCTTTGTTTGGTTTAATTCCTTTAACTATTATTGTAAGTGGTAGCTTAGATACAAAGCATGAGACTAAATTATATGCATCTCAAGGTAGCAAAAGGAAGAGACGTTAAGTATTTGGACCAAGTGATTGAGTTTGTGTACTTAGGCAAAAATGACTTATTCGAATGTAAAAAAGGTCAAGATTACATCCTAGAGGAGATGACCATTCCACGTCATTGAAAAGATTGAAACCAATGACTACAATTTGGATCTTCAAGGTAAGTTTATGATAATTTGCATTTTTGTTGTTTTTTATCTTTCTCTCTTTGATGCAGGTACATATTCGAGGTCGAATTCTTTCGAAGAGTGAAGGGATGATGTGATTCATGATACGAGGACAAGTGTGATCAATGATCCATTGATCATTGATGAAGTGCCTATAACTAGGTCACGAGTGAAGACTGAAGCGGGTCAAAGAAGCAATAAGACTACTTGTTCAAGTCACGGTGGACGAAACATTGATCACGACAAGCAAATAGACAAGTTTCATGTCGGGTATGGGAGATGAAACGAAATGGATCAACTTGGTGGCAAAGCTATGTGACCGCATAACATACCTTTGTATGTGACCGCATGTAACCATACCGAACCTAATTGAGGGCAGTTGAAGTGACCTATGCGACTGCATGTAGTTTCACTATGTGGCACCATAGTACAATTTCTGGAACGATTTTTTCAAATTTTGTTTAGACTTCTATTTTAGTTAAAACTCTTTTATGGTATCTTTTTGATATCTTTTAGGCGTAATTTGATTTTTAACTAGGTTTTATGGGTTTCATATAAATAGAATTCAGTCCATACATTGTAACACACACAATTATTGAGAGATTTATTAAAAGACATTATTGCTTTCTTCTTTTTTCATCCAATTGATTTTGAACTTATCAAGATTATTAAAAGAAATCGAGTGAGATTCTTAAGTTTTGTAATTGCGATGTCAAAATATTTTCAGCGATTGCGTTGGTTCCTTTGTTCAATATTTTTGAATCAAGTTTAAACATTGATTCTTGGCTTTCTTGGGAATGCATCAATCTTGTGTAGGTTTCGTAGTTTCAATTGCTACGTGTTCGCATCAGGTTATTTCAACTCTTCTCAATTTCAAGTAATTTTATAAAATTCAACATGCTTTTTATGAGGTAAAATGATTTTGGACATAACAATATTTGGCCGAATGTATTAAGCATTGTTCTTGGATAATTATTTAAGTTCTAGAATATCAAGGTAGCAGATACTCTCCTAGTGAGATTATACTTTATCATGTGATGAATTGATCGTTAAGTAATTTTCTTTATGAACTGAAAAATTGGAAAATGTTAATGAACATCTAATTCCAAAGGAGCATGCTGGTTTCTCAGCTTGATTGTGTTATGAAAGGACTTTTTTCTTGTCTTAACCATTGCAACTACAAGTACAATTGCAGTGTTTGGTTTTCATCACGAAGTTTCTGATAAAGACAGTCCATTACAACTGATATACGGCGAAGTTATGACTTATCCTCGATGATACAAGTGAACTTAGCTATTTCATGGTTAGTAAGAACTTTTGGTAGGTGAAGCATTTCACGAATTGTGTATTATGCATTTATGTGGATCCACAACCATTGTGTTTGGACAAAATTGCATTTGATTCACATTACTTACAAGCCATGTTATGTAAAATAATACATTGATAGTAATCTTGTATTATTATATTATGAATTTTGATACGTCGAATTTCATGAAATAATTGACACGATGATACGAGTTACATATGAACAAAAGTGAAAAAATTGCATTAAGAGTATGTTTGGCTAGGATTAAAATTCAATTAAAATTAAAAATATAGTCGTCATTGGGTCTCACTCGTCTAATAAAAGTCAACAATAACGGCTAGTTTTTCAATTTTAATCTCTACCGAACACACCCTAATTGATATTTCGCGTGAAAAAGTACCAATTGTCAATCTAAAAGACAAATAATATGATGTGAAAAACTTGAACGAATTAATAATTGACAAAGGTAGCTGTTATGGGCCAATATACTTAAGCGACACATGGCACCGTATTTTAGCAGTGAGACCAGCTTAATCAAATCAAGACATATTTTTCTAGCCTCAGAGAGGAATTCCGAGGCCCTCACTGTTATTTCGAGGCCACTGCTGTTAATAATAAGCCACGGTTTCAGTGAGCATACACCATCCGAGGCTCCTTAGCAGCTACTGAAGACTCACATGTGAAGATCCGCTTATGATGAAAATCTTTTATGAATGATTGACATGACTCTTATGTGAAGTTTATTTGTGTCTTGTTTTATCAATGTAAGAGAATTTAATGCTTTGTAAAGCTAGGAGAGTCAACTTGATGGTTAGGATTTGATGTCTCGACCGAGGAGATGAGGCTACGTGTAAATCGATCCAAAGGTCACCATTTGAGTTGTAATAAGAGGAAGCCCCCAAAGTTGGAAAATATTCACAGTTCCAGATTTCAAGAGGTATGAGCAGGAGAAGAAGCTCCTCCCAGGCGAACCCGAGAAGCTGAAAATGAGGCCCCAGCGGTCCGACGCCGACCCCACCACCACCATAGGCGAGGTGGGAGAAGGATGGCGGCCCAGCTCACTAGAGAAATGGCAACCGTGGCAGCCAATATGAGGAGCATTACCAATCAAAATTTGGCAATGCAGGAATTGTTGATGCAAATGCAAGGCCAGAGAAGTCCCCCTATGCCCCCTTATGTACCCCGGGAGCAATACCAACCTGACGAGGTTCAGAGTCAGAGAACTCATCCCCCAGGCGTCACAGAGGAGAAAGCCCAGTTGAAAGGGAAGTAGGAGTTGACACTTCCTCCAATTATGCCTTTGGTCGACCTTCCAAGGCCCCATTCAACATGGAGGATAATTTTCCTCTAGAATATGAACCAGAACCGAGGCCCCAAAGGTCTGTCAGCGTTTTTGACCGAATAAGTCCAGCTCCTAGGAACAGGCCACATGCCCCACCTTTTGGAAGTTGGCGACCGGAGGAAAGGCAAGAACATGCCCCCCCGTGTTGTGCCGCCTTGGAGAAATGAAGCTACAGTACCAAGAAATAGGCCACAGCCCCCACCTCCTGAGACTCGGTAGCCGGAAGAAAGGCAAGAACGTACCCCCCGCGATGAACTGCCTCGCCATAGGTGTCCCAGGAGGGAGGAGGAGGCTCATAACCAGGCAGGACCTTCCACGTAACAGCCCAGATATGAGGCTGGGGCTAATTATGATTCAGATGGTCCCCAAAGATCCTGTGACTTAGACGATGATGATGACAACTTGCCATTCTCAAGGGAACTAAGGAATGCCCAGGTCCCAAACCATTACACAATGCCTAAAATACCCAAGTATGATGGGAGAGGCGACCCAGTGAAGCACTTGAATAGCTATAAAACACACATGAGCTTGAGAGGCGCCACCCCAGCTGTAAAATGCAGAGCTTTTCATTTAACTCTAAGTGGAGCTGTAGAGATTTGGTATAGCAGGCTACCGCCTGGGAGCATTCAGAGCTGGCCAGAGTTCAAAACCACTTTCCTGAAAAGATTTGCTGTGAGCAAAGAAGGCGAGGCCCCGATTAAGCGCCTCCAAAACATGAGGCAGCAGCCTGAAGAAACTCTGAAAAGCTTTTTATCCCATTTTACGGATGAAATGACTTGCTGTGTCCAAGTTATGGATCGCGAGGCTCTATCTGCCCTAAGAGGAGGCCTCAACATGAACACCTTGTTTTGGAGGGATGTACAGAATCAGGATCCCCCAACGCATTGTTGGAGATGATGCGACGCGAGATCATCAATGAGGAACTTATAGAACATCGGAATAGAGCAAGTAGAGGCCTTCAGCCTCAACAAAGGCAACGTGGTAGAGGCTCAACCTCCCACTTGATGGACCAACAATGGGGCCAACCCAATATTGAAGTTGCCCAAGGCTCGGGCCAGGCACTTGCTACAGCCACCTTAAACGCTGTACCAACCTTGGCTTACGAGGATGTACCAGCCACATGCACTCATGCAAACCCATCAACACAACAGGCCCCCGTAGGGGACGAGGCCGGGGAAGGAGTTCAAACCAAGGCAGAACTAACTCCCAGGGGTATTGTACCTATCATCATTCTTACAGCCATGCAACTGGGACTGCAGAGACATAGCCCTGCATCCTAGAAGTTCAAATTCCTGGGGCAACAACCATAACACCTCCAGGCCGAGGAGTAGGCCCCCGCCGAGGCCAGACTCACGGCCCAGGCGAGACGAGGCCCTTTCCCGTCATAGGGAAGCATCTCCTCGTGGAAGAGAATAGGAAAGGCACAGAAATTCAGATGAACATTGACGAAGGGACCATCGGGGTAGGCTAGATGACGCCCCAGTTCACGAGATTGACACCATTTTTGGAGGCCCTTATGTTGGCGGAGACACCAGGAACTCCCAAAGGAACTATGTTCGAGAGGCAAGGGGTCTCCCATTGACCAGCTACATTGTGGGCAGCAACTCTCGAAGAAACCAATCACCTCCTATTGTGTTTACACATGAAGATTCTGAAGGTATTCACTACCCGCACTGTGATGCTTTAGTAGTAAGAGCTGTGGTAGCTAGGAACGGATTGAAGCGAATGTTGGTAGATAATGGCAGTTCGGTGAACATTCTATTTGGGTCCACTTTCGATAAAATGATCTTAGACCATGAGCTGACCCCCACCAGTACACCTTTATATGGCTTCACCTGTGATAGCATCATCCTGAGGGGCAAAATCACCCTAGCTGTGGAGATGGGGGAACCCCCTATCAACCACGCGTTTCATGGAATTTTTGGTAGTTGACAGTAGATCAACTTATCATGGGGTGTTAAGAAGGCCTGTGTTGAAGGACCTAGGAGCTGTCACCTCCATTCACCACCTATGCATGAAGTTTCAAACCGACAGGGGGGTGGCAACAGTTAAAGGAGATCAAAGAGAAGCTAGGGAATGCTACCTCAACTCTGTGAGGAAAGCTGAGCCTAGGGATATGCACATGGTGGCAGGCACCAGCGGCCTTGAGTTGCCAGTACTTGATGAACTTGATCTACGAGTAACTGAGAATGATTCCCAGGCAGCCCCCATGGAAGAACTAGAAAGCTTCCCTATTGATCTAAGAGAGTCAACTAAGTTACTGTAAGTTGGTAAGAGTCTAGCCCCGAGATTTAAAGGAGAACTTAAAGAATGTGTAAAAACCAGGATGTCTTTGCTTGGAGGCACGAGGATATGGTGGGTATTGACCCTGGAGTCAGTTGCCATCACCTAAGAATTGATCCCAAAGTTGCCCCGCATAGGTAGAAGAGGCGAGCTCTTAACCCAGAAAGGTATGAGGCCTTGAAAGAGGAAGTGCAGAAGCTAATTAGCAATGGTTTTATCAGAGAAGCCCTCTACCCAAAATGGATATCCAATCCAGTGCTTGTGAAGAAGCATAATGGAAAGTGGAGGGTATGCATTGATTTTTCCGATATCAACAAAGCATGTCCGAAGGACAGTTTCCCACTTCCTAGAATTGATCAGCTAGTGGACTCCACCGCTGGACATGAGTCCCTAAGCTTCATAGATGCTTATTCTAGTTACAATCAAATTCCTATGTACCCAGGCGACGAGGAGCACACCTCATTCATTACGGATCGAGGTCTCTATTGTTACAGAATGATGCCTTTTGGACTAAAGAACGCCGGAGCAACTTATCAGAGGTTAGTGAACAAGATGTTTTCCAATTTGATTGGAAAAACCATGGAGGTCTATGTGGATGACATGCTTGTTAAAAGCCTGAAAGCGGAAGATCATATAACCCACCTAAAGGGAGCCTTTGAGGTTCTATGAAGATACCGCATGAAGCTGAATCCCCTCAAATGTGCATCAGGCAAGTTCTTAGGGAACATGGTCAATCAACGAGGCATTGAAGCAAACCCTGAGAAGATACAGGCGTTGGTTGAGATGAAATCTCCCCAGAAACCGAAGGAAGTGCAGAGTTTGACAAGTCGCGTGGCTGCTTTGAGCCGCTTCATATCGAAGGCCACAGATAAATGCCTCTCATTCTTCAAAATATTGAAGGGAGGTCAGAAATTTTAGTGGACTGAGGAGTGTGAAGAGGCTTTTCAGGGGCTGAAAAAGCACCTAGGACAGGCCCCCATCCTATCAAAGCCCAAGCTCGGTGAGGTACTACAACTTTACTTAGCTATTTCCCTCGATGCTATAAGTGCTGTCCTTATAAGGGAAGAAAACTCAACCCAGCTACCAGTTTATTACATCAGCAAGGCTTTACTATCGCCTGAGACGCGATATCCAGACATGGAAAAGTTAGCCTTGGCGTTGATCATTGCATCCCGCAAGTTGATGCCCTATTTCCAAGCTCACACCATTCACGTGCTGACAAACTTTCTTCTCAGACAAGTTCTGCAAAAACCAGACGCCTTGGCTAGGCTACTGAAGTGGGCGGTAGAGTTGAGCGAATTTGAAATCCTCTTCGAAGCCAGAACCGCCATCAAAGGTCAAGCTTTAGCAGATTTTGTGGCAGAATTTACAAATACCCCTGAAATTGACCAGGAGGTAGAACTTTCCGAACCTCCAACCTGGAATTTATTCGTAGACGGTTCGGCTGAGGAGACAGGCTCAGGCGCTGGTGTGGTTCTTGTAGGTCCTGAAGCTCATAAATTGAATAGTGCAGTACGGTTTGGCTTCAAAGCCACCAACAATGTCGCAGAATATGAGGCCCTTATCGCTAGCCTCAGGCTAGCTAAGGAAATGCAAGTAAAGAGGCTTCACATCAGCAGCGATTCTCAGCTTATAGTGGGGTAAGTGAATGGCAACTTCGTAGCTAGAGATAAAGCCATGGCTTCATATCTCAAATTGGTGATGAGCCTACTCCCTTCCTTTGAGAAATTTGAGTTGAGTCAGATCCCACACCTTGAAAATGACATGCCGATGCCTTATCTAAGCTTGCCAGCAGCAAGGATTCTGAATTATTGACAGTGGTCCCAATTGAGCACCTCCTCAGGCCATCCACCACCACAAAGCAATAATGTGGATAGAGGGTACCCCAACTTGGATGTAGCCTCTTATATCCTATCTCAAAGATCAGTCCTTGCCTGATACTAAGGAAGAGGCGTACAAAATACGAAGAAGATCTGCCCATTTCATGCTAGTTGATGATGTCCTTTACAAGCGTGGATTCTCCGCACCTCTCCTTCGGTGCGTGGGAGAAGAAGAGGCCAATTATGTGCTCCGCGAGATTCATGAGGGCGTTTGTGGCAATCACCCCGGAGGATTGGCCTTGGCAAATAAAGCACTGAGGCAGGGATACTACTGGCCTACTTTGAAGAAGAATGCCCTCCAATTTGTCCGCAAATGCGACAAGTGCCAACGTTCCTCCAACATACAAAGACGACCCTCCTAGGAGCTTACTACAGTATCCAGCCCTTGGCCCTTCAGCAAGTGGGGTGTGGACCTCATTGGCCCCTTGCCTAAGGGCAGAGGAGGCGCCAGTTTTACCATAGTGGCTATTGACTATTTCACAAAGTGGGTAGAAGCCGAACCTTTGGCGAAGATCACCGAGGCCAACACCTCCAAATTCTTGTGAAAATACCATCTGTCGCTTCAGCATCCCTCACTCAATTGTCTCTGATAATGGGAAGCAGTTCGACAACAGAAAGGTCCAGGACCTCTGTGAGGAAGTTGGGATTAAGAAGCATTTCTCTACTCCTCATCATCCCCAGGCCAACGGCCAAGTTGAAGCCGTAAACAAAACTATCAAGCATACTCTGAAGAAGAAACTTGACACAACCAAGGGAGCTTGGGTGGATGAGTTACCCCAGGTGCTGTGGGCAATACAGACAACAAGCAGAACTCCTACAAGGGAAACCCCTTTCTCCATGACTTATGGTGCCGAGGCTATGAGCCCAGTTGAGGTAGGATTACCCTCTCCTAGAAGATTAAGCTTCAATGAAATATCCAATGATGAGCTTAGGAGATGTGAGCTTGATTTTCTTGAGGAAAGGATGAATGATTCCTAGCTGAGGCTTGCTGTCTACCAGAGGAAGATGAGCCGGTACTACAGCTCAAAGATGAAAAAGAGGTCCTTCCGTATGAATGACCTGGTACTCGCAGGGTCTTCCTATCCTCGAAAGAACCAGGAGTGGGCACCTTGGGACCCAACTGGGAAGGGCCCTACCAAATTGAAAAGGAAATTCGGCCCGACACCTACTGGATAAAAGACATGGATGGTAGAATTCAACCTCACCTGTGGAATATTGAGCATCTGAGAATGTACTATCAATGAATGTAATCATTAGCTGGATGTTACTTCCCAGCCTTTATGAATAAATGAGTTTTTCTCTAGTCTTCGCCAACAATCAAAAAAGCGTGGGCGCTTCGGAGGAGAGGATGGAACCTTAAAAGAAGGCCACCTTGTTTGAACTCCAAAGCGTACATCACAAGCCTCCCTTTGACGAGGCTGAACGTCAAGGGAGAAACCTTTGTTTAGATGAATCATCCACCAAGCGAGGAAGCGTGGACGCTTAAGATGAGAGGATGGAACCTTAAAAGAAGGCCACCTCGTTCGAACTCCAAAGCGTACATCACAAGCCTCCCTTTGACGAGGCTGAGCGTCAAGGGAGAAGCCTTTGTTTGTATGAACCATCCACCAAGCGAAGAAGCGTGGGCGCTTCGGAGGAGAGGATGGAACCTTAAAAGAAGGCCACCTCGTTCGAACTCCAAAGCGTACATCACAAGCCTCCCTTTGACGAGGCTGAACGTCAAGGGAGAAGCCTTTGCTTGGATGAACCATCCACCAAGCGAGGAAGCGTGGGCGTTTCGGAGGAGAGGATGGAACCTTAAAAGAAGGCCACCTCGTTCGAACTTCAAAGCGTACATCACAAGCCTCCCTTTGACGAGGCTGAACGCCAAGGGAGAAGCCTTTGCCTGGATGAACCATCCGCCAAGCGAGGAAGCGTGGACGCTCCGGAGGAGAGGATGGACCTCTAAAAGAAGGCCACCTCATTCGAACTCCCAAGCGTACATCACAAGCCTCCCTTTGACGAGGCTGAACTTCAAGGGAGAAGCCTTTGCTTGGATGAACCATCCACCAAGCAAGGAAGCACGAGCAATTCCTTAAAAGAGACATTTGGGAATGCAGAAATGCAGAATTGAAAGTCGATTTGAGGTAATTTCAGAATAATAATGCTTAGGGAATACAGTTATCAGTGGTTAATCAGCTAAGAATGCAATTTTAGTTGGTTAAGGAGACTTCAGTTTGGTTCTACCGGATTAATTAAGCCTGCTTTGTGAAATGGGTTGTTTATTTCTATCTTTCGATGTTAATTATTCAAGTGTGACAAGTTCCCAGCAGTTGCATTAGGTCAATTAAGTTCAAACAGATCATTGCGATAAATATAAAATGCAACACAAGGGAAGAAGCAAAGTTTGTATTTCATTAATGAACTAAGGAATTACAAAGATATGAATTACAAGAAACTTAAAGAGCAGGGGGTGGGGGAGCTGGGGCATCAGCAGTAGGCTGAGGCACTCCAGTAGGCTGAGACACTCTAGTAGGTTGAGGCTCTTCACTAGGAGCATCATCAGGCTCAAGCTCTACCACTTCGCCCTCCTCAGCTGGGGTTTGAGGAACCTCATCCTTAATAAATTCAGCATTGAGCCCAGAAATGTCCAACTTTGGGTGCGTCTCCTCCAGCCTCTCTAAGGCCTCCTGGTTCGCCACTTTACTCCAGTACATGCCGAAGCGGCGATACTCTTCCGTGAGGTGGAAATTGGCGATATAGTTTTTCACTGCAATATCCCCAGCTTCAAGCACGTCAGCCTCATATTTCTTCACCTTGGCGGTGTAGCATCTCAGTTCATTTTCCATAAACTTATTTGCATCTCGTACCCTAGTAAGCTCAAGGTTTGCCTTTTGCAACGCTTCGGCGGTGACCTTTTGGTGGTTGTCCGAAATCTCCACCTTCTTAGTAAGAGCTGCCACCTCGCACTGAGACTCGTGCACCTCTTTCTTCAAGGCTTCAATCTTGGCTAGGAGGGCGTCCCGTTTGGCATCATCCTCGTCCTTCTGGACCCTTAACTGAATGTTAGCCTTTTTCTTCTCCTCAAGCTCTGCCTTCACTGCCTCCAGCTCATCCCGCGAGGCCCTGTTCCTTGACTGAATATCCGCTAAGACAGTTTGGCACTCCAGTACCACGCCGAAAGCTCTAGCAGTTTGGCTCACCAAGGTGGTTGTAGTCCTGCCACCTCTCTGTCCAGAACTTGTTAAACCCCTCGGTGGCAGCCCTCAATGAGAGCAGGGGCGATCTTATCCTCCCTGCCCCTAGGAAGTTCCCAGACTTCCCTGGGGTCCTCTCCACAACTTTCTTCTTGGTGGCCTCGGCAGCCTTTGCTACATCCTCTATAATAATTTTCCTTAATTGGGCCACCAGGGCAGCATCAATGGAGGACTGAAAGAGCTTCGGCTGCTTGGAAGCACCCTTCTCCGGGTACGAAGTCGTAACCCCAAAACTTGAAGACCCACTGCCTGGGCCCAGCTTCCTTTTCTTCTGTGGCTCCTCTGCCACACCCTTGCCCTTTACAACGGGCGGCTTACCCCCCTTTGCCACCTCCTTGGGGGCCTCCCCCTCCTTAGGATCCTTTTCACTTTTGTCCTTGCTGAGGCGATCATGCTTGGACCCAGGCTTCAGCGCCTTTGCTCCAGCCGTGGATGTAGCCTTCATGTTACTGGCCATGTCGGGCAAGGCGTAATCCTTCTTCTTGAACTTATCTGTGAACACCAGCAAAAAGGTTAGAAGTCATTAAAAGTACGAAAAGTTGGAAGATGAAGCTTATACCTTTTGGGGCCATTAGTCCGAAATCAATGAAATATCGATTCCTCTTGATGAGGTGTGCAAAGCTTCAGAGCTTCAGAAGCTTCTTGTAAAAATCAGCAATTACACTCCACTCCGCTTCGGTCAGGTCATACCTCGTACTGCAATCTGCAAACCAATAAATAAGGGTCAGTAACATAGAAGTATGCTAACACCAAGGAAGATTTAAGAAGAGACACTCACAAGCTCTGTAGTACTGGGTCGGCACGGTAACGACTGGGACAGCATCTCCCTCAACCATCTGCTACCTACCCGTCACCCAGAACCAGGACTCCTTCCACCCCTTTATAGAGGAGGGGAGCCCAACTATGAAGGGGGCATGGGAGCCCCAAGGGGTGATGTAGTACCACCCATTCGAGTCGTCCTTCCCTACGACCCTCGCATGGAATAAGGTTTCAAAGACATGAAGGGGCAAGTCCTCGCCTAGGGACACTTCCTTCCAGAGAAAGTAGGTCCCCACGACTTGGCTCCATCCATTGGGAAGAATTTGGGTGGGAGACAACATAAAGTTCCTCAGCACCGCCCTAAAGAAAGGGTGCAGAGGCAGACGTACTCCTGCTTTGAGCAGGTACTCACTAAAAGCCACACAGTTGGGCCTCGGAAAACAAGCTCTCTCATGGGGTTCAGGGGCTATGAGCCCTACGTAATGGGGTATGTGATAGGTGTCCCTAAATTCGGCTAGTTTGGAAGGGGGTGATGTTGGATGGAACCTTGGCTGCCCCCCAATCCGCCTCATAATCTATGGGCTTCTCGGACATACTATACCACTCACCCGAAGCCCCCGACACTGACTCCTCTCCACCTCTAACTACTGTAATAGTCGAAGATACCTCGGCAGACATTGTGGAAAGAAGAAGATTATGGAACAGCTACTAGAATGGTGTCGAAAGATAAAGAAAACTACTCAGATGAGAATACCTAAACGCACAGGGAAGGTTTGCCAGAAGATCCGCTGGAGAAGATTCAACAGCAAGAACTTGAGAGATTTCGAAGAGATTATAACGTAGGTAAAGTTTGAAAATGACAAAGTTCTGACTTTTATACTAACAAGGGATTCAGCCCTAGCCGTTGGATTAGATCTCAGTTAATCTGAGACGTTCAAAGATGAACAAATCCTGGCCTCAGATTTCAAACGTTTTTCCACTTTCAACACTCCAGATCAACACGTGCGTATACCAACATAGGTCCGCGCGTGGATGTGTTCTCGAAACCACGCGTCCTAATAATTAGCCATTATTATGCATTGAATTGGAACAGCTATACGGTTATTGAAATTCATCTTGATGCAGCTAACTTGCCTTGGAAACATAAGAAATCGTCATATCACAGGCACTAATATCAATGGATGTCGCCTCGCCTCGTCCAAAGAAATTCAGCATCGGCCAGTTCAAATATGAACTCACCTCGTCCAAAGGAATTCAGTCTCGGCCAGTTCGAATATGAACTCGCCTCGTCCAAAGGAAATGAGCCTCAGCCAGTTCGAATATGAACTCGCCTCGCCCAAAATAATTCAGCCTCGGCCAGTTCGAATATGAACGGCCAGTTCGAATATGAACTCGCCTCGTCCAAAGGAATTCAGCATCGGCCAGTTCGAATATGAACTGCCTCGTCCAAAGGAATTACACCTCGGCCAGTTCGAATATGAACTCGCCTTGCTTCAGTTCCAAAAGAACTTCCATTTTACAGGCTAACTTTCTTAACCTTACGCTCCACACTTCTTAAATTCCACGCACAGTATGAATATTTCTGCCCGGACTTTGGGGACTGATGTGAAATACAGAAATTTTAAACTTTTCCTGACTTATTGAAAGTCTACGCCTGGCATAAATAACCACACATGGACTTGGGGGACTATTGTTATGGGCCAATATATGTAAGGGACACCTGGCACCGTATTTTAGCGGTGGGACCAGTTTAATCAAATCAAGACATATTTTCCTAGCCTCAGAGAGGAATTCCGAGGCCCTCACTGTTATTTCGAGGCCACTGCTGTTAACAATAAGCCACGGTTTCAGTGAGCATACACCATCCGAGGCTCCTTAGCAGCTACTGAAGACCCACATGTGAAGATCCGCTTATGATGAAAATCTTTTATGAATAATTGACATGACTCTTATGTGAAGTTTATTTGTGTCTTGTCTTGTCAATGTAAGAGCATTTAATGCTTTGTAAAGCTAGAAGAGTCAACTTGATGGTTTGTATTTGATGTCTCGACCGAGGAGATGAGGCCACGTGTAAATCGATCCAAAGGTCATAATTTGAGTTGTAACACTATAAATACCCCCACCATATAACACAAAATGGACTAATGCAATTTTGAAGAACAAACTGAATATTTGGAGCCACATTTCTCTCTTCAACAGTGATTCTTACAGCACATTTTCTACTACAAATTTCCTTTATCGATTGGTTTCTCATACAATCGTATTACATCATCTTTACCGGTAGCCTGAACGGAAACGTCTCTTGCCTTTGAGCCACTCCCACGCTCTTTCTCTGGAGCCATCTTGACCGTTGATCGGCATTAGCGTGTTGGACCAAGCTCGCGTGTGCACGAGTGGGCCTGGAATCTGTTGGCAACATTTTTTGGGGTCAACAGTAGCATTTGTTATTATACATAATTATAAAATACAGAATTAAGTAATCAATGACTTGGAAGACGCGAGAGGTCAATATCCGAAACACTTGAGAAAAAAATAAATATAAATCCATTCAAATAAGGAAAAAAGTATCATCAATTCTCACAGCGATAATGTCAGCTATGGTTTTGCCATCGTAACTGTTTCTTCTTAGTCAATCTTGCTTACCATTGAAGAATAGCAGATTTTGAGAGACTTATGAGGCGAGATTGCAAAATTGTGGCTTGTGCTTCTTCTATTTGGGGATAGGATTTACAATGGGATGAGTGAACAAATGGGTATTTCAAAATAGGGTTTGGTTTTTTATAGAGACGAGAAATATAAATTATGTTGAAGATACTAAATGAGATATCGAGGCTCTGTTTGGTAACCATTTTCTCACAAATAATACATTTTTTGTGTCAAATCAACCTGATTGGCTACAGTAACTTTGAATGATTTCACTGCCATGTGGTTACGCTTTCTGGTTTTGCCCTTGCAGAGATTGCAACAGTAATGGCATAACGGTTGGATGAAGAGTATAATTGGAATTCGCCTCTGATTTCTCACTGCTTGTACAGTGAGCAGTGTACTGTAACTTCAAGCAATAGTACACTAACGGTCCAATTTCTTATACATTTTCAAAAAAGAATTTCTCCCAAACAGAGGCTGAATATTACAACGGAAAATTGGCAAAAAAATATTTTTGATTGAGGTATTGAGGATCTTTGAAAAAGGAAAGCATGAATCTGAAACATGGTGACTTTGGAGTAAATTGTGGGATTTTTTTAACTTTTAGGGGCAGTTCTCTTTGTATTTCAGTTTTTAGTTTTGAGTTTTGAATTCATTTTGAGTTTTGTGTTGTGAGTGTCTATTTTAAAATTGTTAAAAATGCGTTCTTTTTGTCATTTTAAAAAATTATTTTCAAAAATAAAAAAAATGAAGTTTTGGTTTGGTTTTAATTGAAAACAGTCAAAATGATGTTTTGGGCATTTTCCGTTTTCTTTGTAAATTTTAAACTCACTTTTAGAAATTCGTTTATGAAAATAGGTAAGTAAATGTGTTTTCAATATTTTCGAAAATTGAAAACTGAAAATGGTCTGAAACTAGCCAAGAGAACAAGCCCTTAGTTTTTAAAATGGATAATTAGCATATAACGTCGTCACCTTTTGTGGAAAACATTCATACCTTTCATATTTTGGCATTTTCACCCTTATTTTCACATTTCATTATGAAATGACGAAAATACCATTCTCTTTAAATAAAACAAAAGGAAAAAAAACTAATTGTAAACATGGTCCCAACTTTTTTGAAAAGCGCAAATGAGTTCTAAATAAATTATTAAAAGGGTAATTAGCACATAATGTCTATACATTTTACTATTATTGTGAAAAACATCCATATCTTTTATTTTTTTTGGCATTTTCTCCCTTAAATAAAATTTGATAGCGCAAGCCATCATTTCTATCCATTTTCATCTAATTTCTTAATAATAAAACAATGAGGTGACGAATATACCATCATATTTAAATAAAAAAATTAAAGAATTAATTGCAACCACTGTCCCAATTTTTTTAAAAAAGTGAAAACGAGTCCCCAATAAATTATTAAAAAATTAATTTTTAATGAAAAATACAAACGAATCTAAATTAAAGTTATTTATAAAAAAAAATTAAAAATTGCAAACGAGTTCTAAATAAATTACAAAGAATTAGAAAAAAAAAATATTTTTATTTTAATATGAGGGTATATTCATTATTTCATAATTTTTTATTGAGAAATTAGATGAAAAATGATAGAAATGATAGTTTGCGCTATCAAAATATAATTAAAGGAGAAAATGAAAAAAAAAAAAGATAGGGATGTTTTTCGCAATAATAATGAAAGGTAGGGATATTATGTGCTAATTACCCTTTTAATAATTTATTTGACTCATTTGCACTTTTCAAAACAGTTGGGACTATATTTGCAATTAATTTTTTTCTTTTATTTTATTTAAAGAAAATTGTATTTTTGTCATTTCACAAATTTTAATTGAGAAAATTGATGAAAATGACTTTTTGCAAATGAAATGTGGAAATAAGAGTGAAAATGTCAAAAAATGAAATGTATGGACGTTTTCCACAATAACAATGAAAAGTGAGGACGTTACGTACTAATTACCTTTTTTAAAATCTACTTGTTTATATCAGTAATTTGTAAATAAAAAAGTACAATTGTAAAAGTGGAATTTTAGACATAATTAAATTAACTTGTGAAAATTCCTCATGAGTCTAAAGCACTTCCCCACATTAATCTCAAGCTAGGGCACACAATACTTTCTTCACACCTTTACGCATGGATGTGTTCTTTTTCAAGGTTGTTGACTTAAACCCGAAAATTTAATTTTTGCTTTTTTATCAAAATGTAGATTCTATATATTTAAAAAATAGCTTGTGAAGAAGAAAAGGGCACAATAAAACTCTAGGATTCATTTATTTCAATCAAAGTTTTCGGCTTGTTAAAAATTGTTGTCAAAAATAAAAAAGGATTTCATGGTAACCTTTTTTTCTCATTATTTTAATTACTTTAATAATGATTAAATCCTCGTTATTTTTGTAATTTATAAAAAGAAAGTTGTATATAATCACTTATTCTTTTTTCACTTTTCTATCTTGTTTATATATGACAAGTCTTCAAAATGAGTGCATATGCTTGGGATGTTTTCAAAACGCCCGCATATGGGGTATGTACATGATAATATTGTCAATCTATTTTTGTTGACTGCATATGCATGTTTAAACATCAAAATGTGCACGTATTTGTGTTACAAATTGTGTCAAAGTTAGCCTAGCAAAGCCCGACTCATTTTTATAACTTAAAAAGAGCAAATTGAGATCAATAAACATCAAATTAGCCCAAATCATTTAAGCCCATGAATTATATACAACAATCTGTAGGGTTTTACTATAGAAAAATCAAAATCAAAATCAAAATAAATTTTCGTAGAATTGCAAACTATCTACGCCAAGCCTCCTAATTCTTTGATGTTCCTTTAGCTTTACCAACTGATGCTAGTAATGCATAATTTTGGATTGTTGATGGGTGTGATGATAATAAGGAGATTGACAATGATATCTTACTATCTATAACAAGTAATAGAAGTTCACGAGTTGAAATAATAGTCATATGAAAATGATTTCACATCGAATGACACGGAAGATGACTTGTATGAAGAAGATGAGATTGAATTGGAATTGATAAAGAGCTAGAAAAGATTTAGATTTCTTTAAGCTAGTGTTCATGTCTATTTTAATTGTAAGAATTGATTACCAAGTAATTGTAGTATTTATGATTTAAGCAATATATATTTTTTGAAAATTTGAAGATTATGTATAAAGTTCAAATAATGCATTATTTATTTATTAGTTTAAAATATTTAAAATAATAAAAAAAATTAAAAAACGCATAATTATGCATATACTTTGCATAGATACGCATATGCTTGATACTTGACCAAAACACATTATCATGCATTACGTATTTTAGAACCTTATATGAGATTATTAATTAAGTTTTCTATGAATAATGAGGGACATTATTAGTTAGTGTTTGCAAAAAAACAAGTCAGGGCCTATTTTGATGTATTATTTTTTTGAAAATATAATTTGTGAACGTGATTTTCTTTTTTTGAAATATCTACTTAAAAAAGTAAGGAAAAAAATTATATCTCACAGAAAGATTTTAGCTTTGCATATAATATTATTTTATTGAAAAATGTATGATTGAAAATATATATGACAAAAAAATATATTTTGTAAATAATGAGGACCAAACAAGGACTAAAAATCAAACATAACACGGGTCTAGTTGAGAAGCCAAATAATTGGAAAATCCCATATACTTTGTGAGAATAAGAATTCAATTCTACAAAAATGAAAGAGTTTCACACAACCATCTCAACATAATGTAGGTGATACATTACCATTATAGATAATGGAAATGGAAGAAATTATACACGCATACATCAATGTTTGTAATTATATATTTAGAGCTCGTAAACTCGAATAATATCAACGCCATATTACTGAAACATATTTAAATTTAATTAGAAAGAATAGATCCAGTCGAGAAGACAAATCAATAGAAAATGCTATTTGTTCCACGAGAATAACAATTCACTTCTGCCAAACAAAAGAGTTTCACGAGAATGGTCTCGATATAGAACTAAGGAGACAATATAATAATTACCCTTGTAGGAAAATGTAAGTAGTAGTGCATGGTCATGGTGTATACAACTTTGAAAGACATTGCAACATATTAATTTGCAACCTTAAAAACAAGATATAATCAGCTGTCTTGAGTAAAAGGTTGTCTGGTTTCAAGCCTTGTCCTCCAGGAATAATTTTCTGCAACTTCTTCACCTTCTTATGAACCAACCCACCTCCCATTTCCCTTTTTCCTCTTCTCCTCTTCTTGTTTCCATGCATAATTTTGCTTCTTTTGCAAACCATTTACTCCACCGAAGAACTCGTCTGATTATAACAAGAGTTGTGAATATAAAGAGACTCGATACGCTAGAGAAGAAAAACTGAATTTGATTAAATACAGTTAAAGTTTTGAGTTGTATGTATATAGAATGAGAGGTGAGGAGTGGGGTGGAGTGGGGGTAGGGGATGGTGGACACGGACCATGTGAGGTTAGACAGAGGTGGTTTTGAACACTTGAGCTGTTGAAATTAATGAAGGGTTTTGTCGGTTTTTGAAGCCACCCGTGTTGTGTTGTGACAGTTCTTACGATAGCCATAACTACAAGTAGTTTCTACTGTAATGTAATATCACAGCATTATCTCTTCTTAGTATTTTGCAAATCCCGCTAGTTGCTGTCTCGCACGTGCTCAGGTTAGATTTTATTATGTCACAAAATTTTTCTGATGAAATCGAAAACATATAAAGAAAATTCATGTAGTCAGTCTGCAGAGTTTCAATTTTTTTTGAAACAACGCAATAGTAATAAAATATTTAAAGATCTTATAATTCTTTTACCTGTCCAAAAAATAGTCGGCTCAGCAGTGACTCAGTGCCTACGAAAATCATGGGTAGAAGAGATTTGGCCCTAGACTCCGATGGAAAGGAATGGTTTCAGGATCGGACTATAAGTCGGGTTAATACGTAAGAAAAATAAAAAAAATTATTCATTAACAATACAAAGAAAAACTCAAAAATTATGAGTACATGACAAAATTTATCAATTATCTTGTCGAATTTAATTCGATCCATTGTACCAATTATCCCATCAATGTTTAAATCAACCCTAATCTCTTTGTTCGTCACTAGGTATGAATGTATACTGGGGGCTTGAATTCTAAAAGAGGCCAATCATTCTGCATGGGTGGCAAAATCACATGCTACAGCTAATTTTTACGAAACATATTTGTATGGTCTTAATTGTTTTCTCAAAATCTCTAAGGCCATGTTTGTCGCATCAAATTAGATCGTATCAAAATTCTAGTATCAAATTATAGGAACGGTACGATCAACAATATAAAAAATGTGAAAGGTGGACATGAGTTTAGGGCAAACAATATTTTGAATTAAAAATCAAAGAAAACTTCACCTTATGTTAAACCGTCCTAATATCGTCTACTAGTAATATTCATTATAATTTTATAATTTCTAGTACGGCCTAAATCGATGGACCAAACACCACCTAAAAGTATAAGCACATGAAAAATCCTAGTAAAAATCTTGCAAGTCTGTCATATATTTCATTAGAATGGTTCATAATCTCAGTGCATTTTCGTATCGAGTAAGCCCACCAAAATAACGGTTTAAAACTGTGATAAATTTTCTAAAGACGAATGAAACCCCTTATAAATGTGTATATTTATGTTAACATTGATAAGCGTCTTGAAGGTTGGGCACTAAAGTGCAACAATGTCAAAAGTTAGGGACCTTTGTTGCTATTTTTCAAAATTCGTGCTAGACGGTAAGGCAATTGAAACGAAGAATTCTTTATCTTGTTGCTCTCGATACAAGAAAATAGTTATTGTACGTGCTTGTAGAAGATAAGATTAAATGAATACACGCTATTTTCAAACCAATTGAACTTTTAAATAGTTGGTGGCAAGAAGGTATGAGCCACACAAGACTTGGCTACAAATTTCACCGCTCATTCATTTATAAAATTGTGCACATACCAAACTTTTTATCTGAAAATGAAATCAATATGCAAGCAGAATACACGTGATCTCTAACAACTAGAACTTTAAGAAGATTCATAGTTAACAAATCTTAATAAAATTTGTTAAACGATATAAGATCAAATATCAAATATGTTTCATCCAACATCTTTACATTTAACCGAAAGAGAATAACTCGTCAAACGAACTACGAAATTTTATTTTTTTTCCCATAAATCATCTACCTATGCAACTTTTTGGTGGTTAGAGAAGATGCACATGGCTATGCCTAGTGAGTGGTCATCACTATAATTCAATGCCTAAAGATCACATAAAAAAGCAAAATCAAATAACTCTACATGTGTGTAATGTAACAACTGGGAAGTGGCAAACAACTATACAACTTGACCATGTCTTGGAAATTCAATCAAAACTTTGTTTGTGACCCACAACTTTGTTGGAAGAGTGGATACAACATTAATAAAAAAAAAATTACATAATGTTTTTGTTTTTTTTTAAATATGCTTAGATTTGGTAGTACCATAAATAGTAAGTATGCAAGAATGTTTTCAAAATCTTTAATCAAATATAGTAGCTATAATTCTCCTTGACGTCAAATTTCACCAACTATCGATATGAATTGTCGAGTAACATTTAACTGCACCTGGAAGGTGTCGAAAATTCCGAATTTCAGCTAGTTGTTTAATTATATGGATTGCGAAGTAACATTGAATTTTACTTATAGAGAGGAGATAGATACTCTTCGAAATCGTTCTGATTTTCTAATTATAGGGATTCTATTATTCGAGCAGTTAGAACTTTCGATGAGCACACGTAGAAAATAATTACTGTCATGAATTAAATAGTTTCTTGTGAAAGTATTTTCACAAATCCATTTGTGCCGGCAACTTTTCAATAAATAACACTTATTTTTATTTCTATTTATTAACAACTACAAACGAAGTCTTATTTTCAATAAATATGCGATTGTATATATATATATATATATATATATATATATATATATATATATATATATATATATCTATATATATATATATATATTTAAAGAAATTCTTGAAGATCCGAAAGATCCGAAGCAACTTCTTGTTGGCGATTCTAAATCGTTGGAATTTGAAACAATACTTGGGGACGTGGATTCGCGACCTTGACTTAAATTTCTTTTCTTATTTTATCAAAATTAGGATCTTTTTGTTAATTATATTAATTTTAAGGGTTAATTTATAATTTCAATAAATTATACGTATTTTTTCAGATATTTCATATAAAAAAAAAAAAAAACTATACGTATTTTTTTCGCGTTATTATAAAAAAATTTATAGGCGATATTCATCAGCCCAAATAGACAACTGGAAAACCCATAATGAAATCGGATAACAGTTAAAGAAAAGAATGGTCCCCTACTTTGGGTTCGAAGGTTCACGAGGGCACCATGTGACTCTTGATCATGACCTTAATTGGATTTGGTGGTTGGAACAATCAGAATAAAGTGAGTTTAATTCGCATTTTATTTTTTTCGATTGATTAAATAATATTTTGGATCACGAAACTCTCGAAAAAATAAAGAAAATGAATAATCACCTAACAAAATCGAGATCTAGCTATGAAATAACCTATGTCTCCATTGTTCTTTAATCCAGTGATGCTCTAGTACAATGTATTTTTCTGTTCTGATTTACGTGTCCACAAAATTCTCAATAGAAAATCTTTAAACTCGAAAAAACAAACCTATTTTGACTCATTTCCACCAAGTGTCGAAGTTAAAAATTAGGAGAAATTGTATGGATCTTGAAAGAGAGAAAAACTTATAGGTTGTCAGAGCCTTAGAGGGAGAAAGCGATACAAATTCTAATTTTCAATGGTTAAATATAGAGACTTGATTGAAACAATAATATAAGTGACGTAATTGTGACACTAAAAGTTTAGTAACTCATTTAAAATTGTAAATATAAAACACAATTTGGGTAAGGGGTGGACGGAAGAAGATAGTGAAGGAGAGATTGAAAAACAAGAAGTTTTGGTGGTGGTGGCGGCGGTGATGGCCTAGAAGAATGAGGGAGGGATGGTGGTGGTAGAAGGGGGTAGGGCAGGGGGTGAGGTTTGGATAAGAAATTTTTTTTTTTTTTTGTTTCCTTTTCTCTAAATTTTTAAAATTGTTTTAAGTGGGTCTCATTTTACACTTTTTAAAAAATTTGGAACTTTGATTGCAATTATTTCTTTTCTTTTTGTTTATTAAATATGTGAGTAAATTCATCATTATACAAGACTTTCAACGAAGGAAATGAACTATAATGATGTCTTAAACAAAAAAAAAAAAAATGTCAATCTGAACGCCAAAATGTTAAAATTGAAGCAATATAGATGATTTGCGTAATGAAGACAAATGAAAAGGACGTTTTAAGTCAAGAATTTATTGTTATCCATTTTTGATAAGGAAGATTAAAATCGTATTCAAAATTTTTAATTATTTTGTATTTACTTTACTATTTTTTTATTATAACGAGTTGATCTTTTTTTTTTGATAAACAGCAATTCATACATTTATAATCAATAAGCATCCATACATGAATTGGCATTAAGCCATAAAAATTTTTGAAGGAAAGATGGAAGATAATCCCACTATACAGAAATATCAGCAGCATTCCAAGCATTCCTAGCCAATGCATGAGCTACAGAATTTCCCATACGATTAACATGTTGTATTTGGACTTCCTGAAATCTTGACAAGAGTTGCTTGACATCAGCAATAATGTTACCTGCATTATCTAAAGAATCTGATGAAGCTTGCAATTCTTGAACAAGCAAAAGACAATCACTTTCGATCACAAGCTTGCGAATGCCAAGTGGTATACATAGCTGCAAGCTCCTTAGTATTGCAAGAGCTTCAAGGTAAATATAGATAGCTTCAAGGTAAATATAGATATTTTGAATTTGAAGTGTGACGAGTTCGATTTTTTTTTCGGTTTTAGTACCTTGCTAAGTTACTTCGTTAAAAACATTTAAAGATAAAATTTTTAAACATTTAGGTATTTATGCACATTATAATATAAATTATATTCGGGTAATTATATTACCACCACAGTTTTTACTTATCAAGTTTTGTAATATAGTAATAGAGTTATAAAGTGTCGAATCCATAGGGATTGTAATTTAATTTCCACAAAGTATTATAATCATGCAATTTCTATTTTATCTAGACAATTAATGAATGATTGATTGATTGTTTTAAACTAATCAAAGGTAAAATATTCCGATAAAATTGGAGAATATAAATTATCAAAATGAGAAAGCCTAGGGAGTGATTTCACCAACTTTCAATTATGATTCAATGACATCAAATTATTCCAATTAATTTTTCCATATTTAAAAGCAAGAATCCAATTGTATTTCTCTCCCCTATCTCGAGTGTCAGCTAGAAATTTATCCTAAAATTCAATCCCAATATCTCTGTTCTGAAATAAATGCTAGAATTTATCAAAATCCGATTCTTTTGTGGAGTAAGCTTCATAAATTTTGCACTTTCTCTCGAAATCCATAAAATCTATGTTGTGTCAATCCTATGATCACACCTAAATTCACCTCTCTCGAGTGCCGGAATTGACTAGCATCTACTCATTCAATTATTGATAAGATAATTGAAAGCTTTAAAATCATGACACAATTAAATTTATGCTAGAAAGTCAAATAGAAATAACTATGGAATCATCAAATCACAATCTCAAATGTGGCTACATTAAACCCTAGAATATGAATTTAACTCATGATATAATCTATGGAAATACAAAAATTCATATAAGAAAACATAGGGAAAATAATAGAAAAAACTAGGATTGTAGATCTTCAATCCTCTTCCTTAATGTTGTTCTTGCCTCCTTGGTTCTTTTCAAACTTACATCCCTTTAATTATCCCCCTCTTCAAAATAGTTTTTTGATGTTGTATTTATAGTGTTTTTGAGTTTAGGGACGAATTAGGGTTGAATTGGGCCAAGAAAAGATTTCAAAAATATAAAAATACTTTTCCCGCACCAGGTGGAGCCTCGGCGCCCAGATTGGGAGCTGTGGCGCCGCGCTTGCTTCTGATTTCAGAATAGTGGGCGTCGTGGCGCCCCGATTCGGGTAAAACGACAGACTGCACATTCTTTCAATATTTTTATCATAACTTTGCCACCTGATATATGATTGAGATGATTCAAAATGCGTTGGAAAGCTAACGCAAATGTATACAACTTTGCTTCAGACATCATTCTCCAATTCGATTTTTTACTGTGTCAAAAGTGAGTCTCAATAGCAAAACGTTTTCGGTTGGAATTTGATGTTGATCACTCTTTAGTTATATTTGATTCATTTGACATCTATCTTCATCCAATTGACCATTAATACTCTCAAATCTTCATTATGAGATTCGGCACAACTTTTGAGTATTTGCGCTTTAGTCTCCAAACTTTGGAATTCTTACAATTTAGCAATTTTCTCCAAATTTGTCAACTTTTGCTTATTTTCTTCAATCTCATCAACCTACATCACAACATCAAAACACATATAAAAACAATCTAAAACACTCTCAACGGTAACAAATAACAAATTAAGTGGTATACATATCGTGAGTGTGGAGCACTCATCAAATACCCAAAATTTAATATTTTGCTTGTTCACGAGCAAACACCAAACTAAAGAAAATTACTAACAAATACACAAAAAAATAAGAGCATTGCTAGGTGTACATCACCTCATATATAAGGGTCTACACCCTTCTCACATGCGGGTGGGACCCGCTCGAATAAAAAAATATTATTTCAATGGGTTCCACCCTTCATGTGAGGGGGGTGTAGACCCTTATATACAATTCTTGATGTACAATTAGAATAATTCAAAAAATAAATACGAACAAAATCACTTAAAATAAATTGTTCTGGATATCTTGCCTTCATAGCTCAAGATTGAAAACGTAACATCAATTTCATGAATCACTTCAAAATTATAATGGCCAAGCTAAATTTTCACCTATTCAATACAAAACGGGTGTTTGTGGAGAGTTAAGTGCAACGTTGTGCAATAATAAGTTGATCCAATTCCCGACCTTAAAGTCAAATATTTCCTTACTTTGCTCGTAAGATTCATACACCCCAAATTTGTTTTCTTTTCACTTCCCAAGGTGTATTATAAAGTTAATTTTCAATACTAAATTTTTGCACCATTCAAATTTGGTTCATTTTAACCGGCCATGAAAACAATTCAAACCATGTGATAATTCTCCCAATTTATGAGTGCTTCGATAATCAAGCTTATACTAAGTAATTCAAACCCACTAGATATCTAAGCCCTTAACATTTTTTTACAATTGCACAATTTTTCTTCGCTTATTTTGATATTCAAAGTTTTTTTTAGCTCAATATCAACCTCACCCTTTCTTTCTCTTCTTGACCCATGTAGCGAGCTTTTAGCAGATAACTCCCCGATTTTGAAATACCAAAGGGTACTAGGTCTTAAGAAACCCCTAAGAACTTAATAACTCGAGTAAAAAAGGTGCAGGCGTGAAGCAATGAGTTAACAAGTGCAATGCTCTTTCTTTAAAAGGAGAGCAAAAATAATCAAAGGGCTAGATTCCTAGCATATGATCATCACTTAGTTTATACTTGAAAGTTGAAGACATTCCACACAATATTTTTTTTTCCAGCATGAATAGAATTACCACAATCCTAAATCATATCATTTACCAGCTTGACCGCCCCAAATTATATTATACAAAGTAAAGGATACAGTGAATATTCAGTTTTGGGATTGATTGTATAAGTTCTCTATTTCAACATATAAATATGAATCAACTTACACATGTACAACACCACAATCAACTCACGTGCATAAATACTTACGTTCTGTATGAATAAGCAAAAAAATTTAACTAAAACACATAACATATTCATGATCCATAAACTAGCACATGTCCTCAATAATATATATCATTGCCGAACAAGCATGCAAAACAAGTAAAATCTCTTTTTTTTTCTTTAAAAAAAACCACGCACACAAAAAATAAAAATATTAGGTAATTAGACAATTTATAATACACCCCCAAATTTAAATTGAATATTGTCCCCAATGTAAAATTAAAAAAAAGTGAGGAAGACTTCCCTGAATTATCTGCATTGCCTATGACATTTTGGTGCTTATGATGCTGGATTTAATGGATGCTTCTTCTATCTTCTCCTCCAAACTTGAGATTTATCTCATTTTATCCTTGTCAATTTTGGTTTGAGTGTTTGACAACGTTATGTTCCTGAAAAATCAAATTTTAGATATTAAATACATGGAACATGGGTTATTTAGCTCAAATATATAATAACCAACTTAACTACTCAAGAACCTAGGAGAAGACGAGATATGGATGATGATTCCAAAATAAACTGTAAAATAAACTAAAACTATCCTATAATTCGAAAACAAAATAAATAAAAGGGAAGAAAGCTTGGGTTGCCTCCCAAGAATCGCTCATTTAACGTCATTAGCTTGACATAACCGAGGTGTCTACGTTGGATCTTCAGGTGGCACTTCCCTCTTCTTTCTAAACTTTACCCTTGACTTTGTATTCTTCTTCTCAGTAGCATGGCCAATAGAGTTGAACAGTTTTAACTTCGGTATAGCTTCTGAAACTACGTTTGATTTGATAATGTTGGGAGGTTTCTGAGGTCGTTCAATATAGTTCTTCAATCTGTCAGGTGGATCGACTTCTTGAGTTAAAATGAAATCCGCTACTTCCTTGGTCCTTAAATAGCTTTTGGTAGCAGTTGTAGCATTCTTTGAGTAATTGGTTGCCATGTATTCCTCTAGAGGGTCATTGAACAATGTTCTTTTGCAATTTTACCCTTCACTTCGTCAATTGCTTGGACCATATGGTAGGTGTTAACTTTTTCTATTGACGTATACTGAACACGACCCGCTCCTCATTAACCCTCAATGTCGACTTCCCTTCTTGTACATCAGTTAATGCTCTTCCAGTAGCCAAGAAAGGTCTACCAAGAATCAATGGTACTTTCTCATCCTCCTCCATGTCCAATACTACAAAGTCAACTGAAAAGATGAACTTATCAACCTTTACCAATATATCTTCAATAATGCCCTTGGGGTATATAATTGATGTGTCTGCCAGTTTCAATAATATGGTCATCGACTTTACCTCTCCAAGTCCCAACTTCTTGAACACTGATAGGGGCATCAAATTGATGCTAGCTCCAAGGTCACACAGTGCTTTATCAAACGTGATACCACCGATATTGTAAGGAATGCTGAAGCTGTTTGGGTCCTTTAATTTCTGAGGAAGCTTCTTCTGGAGGATGGCACTACACTCTTCTGTTAGCTTAACTATCTCGAACTCCTCCAACTTTCTCTCCTTTGACATCATTTCCTTTAGGAACTTGGCATAGTTAGGAGTTTGGGCCAACGCATCTACGAAAGGAATGTTGATGTGGATTTTCTTGAAGACCTCCAGGAATTTTGCAAATTGTTCATCAAATTTCTTCTTCATGTATCTCTGTGGAATGGTAACTGGGGCTTCAAAATAGGTGGGTTGTCTGGAAATGAGATTGATTAAGGTTTAGTAATCTCTTTTGTTGCTTCTGCTTTGATATTCTACTTTTCAATTTGCTTCTCCTCTGTAAGTATGGGATCCGGTGTAGGCCCTACAACCTTTTTTTTCTTCAACTTACTTACAATTTCTTAATGTAATAGCATTGCAGTGCTCCCGTGGATTGAATTTTGTGTCACTGGGGAATTCTCTTTTTTGTTGTGATTTTAATGCAGTTGCTATCGACCGATCTGTTCCTCTAAGTTCTTCACTGTAGTTCCCATGTTGGTCATATGTGTCTCAATATTGTAAAGTTTGGACTCATCTTTGTTGAACCTTGACCTGGTCTCTGAAATGAAGGTTCCTAAAATATCCTCCAGTGATGGCTTTCTTTCAGAAGAGGCCTGATTATTAAACTTAATGGTAGTTGTAGCATGTTAGCATTGTTACTATAAGAGAGATTCTCATGGTTTCGTAGTCCTGGATGGTATTGGTTTGCTGACTATTTTCCTTTCTAATTGAAGTTTCTGTCATTCACCTACTGGAATTGCTCATTTTTTGACTTGGACTCCTGGAATGAAGTGGACGCAGCCATGATAGAGTTTGTTTTCTTCTACGTTCCATGTGATGTTAGTGCAGCTATTTGAGTAGTGAGAGACGAAATCTGAGCCGTAAGAGCTGTAACAGGATCCACCTCATAAATGCCAGCAACTTTCTTAGCACTTGAATCCTCACTTGGACATTGATATCTATTAGTAGCTATCTCATCCAGTAATTAATATGCCACATTCGGGGTCTTGGATATCAGAGTTCCTCCTGCTGCAGAATCCACTATTGTCCTTGTTTGACCATTCAGCCCATTGTAGAAGAGTTCAATTTGCATCCAATTCTGAAACCCATGTTGAGGACACATTCTAAGTAGGTCTTTGAATCTCTCCCACGCTTCATAAAATGGTTCGAAGTTAGATTGTCTGAATTGATCAATTTCACTCTGCAATTAGCTGCCTTGGAGAGTGGAAAAAAATTTGTTAGAAATTTTTGAACTAACCCCTCCCAAGTCGTGATGGAACCATATGGTAGTGACTGGAACCAAGCCTTAGCTTTATCTCTTAAGTCTGATGGCGTCTTCAGTAACACCATTCATCTGACGGTATCACTGATTTCAAGAAAGGAACCAAGATGAGCATTTGGGTCTTCTGTCGGAGCTCCCGCAAACTGGTTCTATTGTACCATGTGTATCAATCCCGGCTTCATCTCGAAATTATTTGCAACAATAGTTGGGCGTGCAATACCTGAATAGTTGTCATTAACAACTGGTCTGACATAGTCCCGAATAGCCCATTGTCGATTATTTTCATTAGCTGCTCTTGCATCTTGTTCGGCCATTGCTTCACGTTCGTCTCTTTGTCCTTAGATGGAGAAATGTGCGTTTTGGTTCAGGATCAATACGTAATAATTCCAAATTCCTCGCTCTTTGCATACACAACTGAAATTAACAAACCAAGAAACTATCAAAGATACAAATACAATAATAAAAAAAAAAAAAAATTAAAAATCTAAATTAAAATAAAAGCTAATTGATAATAATATTAATAAAAATCAAATAAAACAATCCCCGGCAACGACGCCAAAAACTTATCACGTGTTTTATACAACGTGAATTTATGGCGCAAGTGTGCGGTGTCAAATTTTGTAATATAGTAATAGAGTTAGAGTGTCGAACCCACAGGGATTGTAATTTAATTTCCACCAAGTATTATAATTATGCAACTTCTATTTTATCTAGGCAATTGATGAATGGCTGAATGATTATTTTAAACTAATCAAAGGTAAAATGCTACGACAAAATTGGAGAATATAAATTATAAAAATGAGAAAGTCTAAGGAGTGATTTCACCAACTTTCAATTATGATTCAATGACATCAAATTATTCCAATTAATTTTTCCATATTTAAAAGCAAGAA
Source organism: Fraxinus americana (assembly GCA_035079005.1). Taxonomy (NCBI): domain Eukaryota; kingdom Viridiplantae; phylum Streptophyta; class Magnoliopsida; order Lamiales; family Oleaceae; genus Fraxinus; species Fraxinus americana. Next base: position 1,077,182 of record CM068710.1, on the reverse strand, counting down.
TCCAATTGTATTTCTCTCCCATCTCTCGAGTGTCGGTTAGAAATTTATCCAAGAATTTAATCTCAATATCTCTATTCCGAATTAAAGGCTAGAATTTATTAAAATCCGATTCTTTTGTGGAGAAAGTTTCATAGATTTTACACTTTCTCTCGAAACCCATAAAACCTACGTTGTGTCAATCCTATGAACACGCCTAAATTCACATATCTTGAGTGCTGGATTTGACTAGCATCTACTCATTTAATTATTGATCAGGTAATTGAAAGCTTTAAAATCATGATTAATTAAATTTATGCGGGAAATTCAAATAGAAATAACTATGGAATTATCAAATCACAATATCAAATTTGGCTACATCAAACCCTAGAATATGAACTTAACTCATGATATAATCTATGGAAATACAAAAATTTATATAAGAAAGTGTAGGGAAAAGAATAAAAAAACTAGGATTGTGGATCTTCAATCTTCTTCCTTCATATTGTTCTTGCCTCCTTGGTTCTTTTCAATCTTGCGTCCCTTCAATTCTACCCCTCTTCAAAACAGGGTTTTTGATGTTGTATTTATAGTGTTTTTGAGTTTTGGTACGAATTAGGGTTGAATTGGGCCAAGAAAAGATTCCGAAAATATAAAAATACTTTTCCCACACCCGACGGAGCCCAGATTGGGAGCTGTGGCGCCGCGCTTGCTGCTGATTTTCAGAATAGTGGGGGCCGCGGTGCCCAATTCGAGTAAAACGACAGACTGCTCCTTTCTTCAATTCCTGAAATCTGATTGAGGTGATTCACGATGCGTTGTAAAGCTAACACAAAGGGCTACAATTTTGTTTCAGACATCATCCTCCAATTTGATTGTTTACTATGTCAAAAGTGAGTTTCAATATGAGACTAAAAATTCGGAGCAAAACCTTTTTTGGGTTGGAATTTGATATGTGATCACTCTTTGGTTATATTTGATCTCTTTGATATCTTTCTTCATTCAATTGACCATTAATACTCTCAAATCTTTTTCATGAGGTTCGTTGCAACTTTTGAGTATTTGCGCTTTAGTCCCCGAAGTATGGAACTCTTACAATTTAGTCATTTTCTCCAAATTTGTCAACTTTAGCTTATTTCTTCAATTTCATCAACTTACATCACAACATCAAAAACAATCTAAAAATCTCTCAAGGATAACAAAATAATGAATTAAATGGTATAGTTATAGTGAGTGTGGAGCACTCATCAATGGTTGATCGTAGTATAAGTTTACGCCCAATATAAATCGAGCGTATCTCTAATACCACTAATAGTTTTTATTATGGTAAGATGAAATAAGTTGATCTAGATTAAAATGGTTTAGTGGGTTCTAAATGGGGTAGAATTTATTTTTTTTTTAAATTCAAAATGTATGTCTTTCTTGTTTTCCAAGCATCTTTAGTGCATTATAGATATGAAAAGCTTCTAGAAATTGCAGCATTACATAAAGATGGAATAAATCCCAAAAGTTTGTAAACTAAATCCCTTCTATTAAGCAGAGTTTCTAAACCTACAAGTATAAGAAACTCTTCAACATTTACAACTTATTTGTAAAAAAATGTGCTCTTTTCCACTTTCGATGGATATATATTAAGAAATCAAAGGATATATTTAATATGAAAATATATTGAAGGAACTTGAGAAGAAGAACATTTTATTAATCATCAAACTCAAGTAATATTGTGAATACATTGCTCTATTTATAGAGTAAATTTTTAACAAACTAACTACATAAGAAATAGGAGAATGATCTAGAAGAAATATGTGTTGGGTGATGGAAGAAGGATCTAGAAGAATGATCTAATATTGAAATATTCCAACACTCCCCCTCAAGATGGAACATCTTGAATTGTAGAGAGGAGCATAGATGTAATCTAGATAAAAATAGAAATATAATTCAACATGGAATAAGTGAGCATCCATGGCTCTGAAACCGGGTATTTGCTGAAGATAAAACATCATAAATTTCTTCATTGTCCCATAGCACTACCATATCTGTGTGTTCAAGAAGGGAATGAGTCGAGAGAACACTGTTGTAAAGCTCCACAACAGTAGTTGACACCTGCGGAGAAGGATAGATGGTGAAGCCTAGCTTTTAGACTTTTTGCCATAGTCCACGAATAAACGTTCCAAAAGAAGAGAACCCAATCCAGAACCAGTACCACCACCAACAGCATTGGACACCAAAAATCCTTGCAAACCTGTGCAATTATCAGCTAACTTCCTGACTCTCTCCAAGCATACATCGACAATCTCTTTCCCCACTGTATAATGGCGTCTGGCGAAATTGTTGGCGGCATCTTCCGTTCCGGAAATGAGTTGTTAGGGGCAAAAATGCTGGCGAAATTGCTTTCTAATGGATTAGATATTAACGTAGATGGAAGGAACATCTAGCTCTGATACCATATTAGAAAGGATATTGAGCATAACTCAACCTAACAAAATCAGCTTGTTAGGGGAGGATTGCCCTCACCTTATTAAATGGATCGTGTAAATATCACCAACTAATGTGGGACTCTAATACGGCCCTTCACGCACAGCGTGGACCATACCAAACAACCGTGAATAAATCGATATTGGGTGCACCCAACATTGCAAAATTGAACCTGACTTTGATACCTTATTAAGAAATTAAATGATAGATTCAATATGAAAACATATTGAAGGAACTTGAGAAGAAGAACACTTTGTTAATCATTAAGATCAAGTAATATTGTTAATACATTTCTCTATTTATAGGGTAAATCTCTAACAAACTAACTATATAACAAATAGGAGAAGGATCTAGAAGAAGCATGTGTTGAGTGATGGAAGAAGGATCTAGAAGAATGATCTAATATTGGTATATTCCAACAATATATTCATCTCTTTTATTTTATAGATGAGCCATCAGACATCCAATGCCCATAATCACTATGTTCATAGTGCCTCGTGCGCTCTCGTAGTATTTATCTGACTCTCTATGAACGTGCCCTGAAAGCAAGAACCTTTTTCTTCTTCTTTATCAAGATGGCCAATGTCAGAATCCAGGTGTTTTCCATGTTTACTTAAATTCAATAGGATCACACACTGAGCAAATCGTGCAAGTTTTATACAAACTTATGGGTTTGGATTAGAGTTGGAATACAAGTCACAAATAGGGTAACTCGTGTGCAACTTATTAAGCTACTTCTGAAACAAAAATGTTATTGTTACTTCAGTTTACTCATTTTAATTCGCAAAATTGATCATTAACAATCGTACACACCTCTCACCTTGCATGAAACTCTTTTTGGCTATGTTGTTACGTTGTAAATGACAATTTTTTGGCAAATGTGAGACTGATGATCTCCAAAAGAATGATTTGAATATACTGAATTACTTATAACTTATTGAATTGCCAGTATTGCATTGCATTGAGAGCACAAGCCATTGGCCATTTATCGGCATGGCTACCAAGATTTCATACCCCTCCACTAGATATAATCGTCTTGATTGCCCAAAAATCCAGCCTTATAAATACGATAAAAAAGTTGGTTGTCTCGTTAAAGCCTCTTCCACACAATGGCTCGGGTTTGCATATGAATGGAGATGAAACATGTGATGTGTGCAAGAGAAAGTTGTTTGATCCTTACCTATATAATTTCAGCTGTTTAGCTTGCAATGTGCAATCAACTTAAAAAAAAAAAAGAATTGCGTGAAGCCTCTCGTAGTTTTGAGGGTGACAGCAAAGGGAAAGAATGATATTGAGAAAATGGCGAATTCGAACAAGCGTTAGTGAAGCAGAAAAGGAGTTCCTTGAACGGCTCCTTTTTCCTAATGTTCGAGGTTTTCGATGATTTTTCCCAAATGCCTTTTCTTTGCACATTTTTAACTTCATTTATGAACTCTGTGTCTCTATATTTTATTCAATTCAGTTGTGGAACCTAATGCATTTTTTCCTTTCAATTAGAACTATAAAAACTTATTCTTTTCATTTTGATTTTCATTTCTATTCACATGTAAAGGAAGTAATATTCTTGATATAAACCAAGGTGTTGTTTTATATGCATTATAAAGTAACAAAATTTTTGGGAAGAACCAAAGTTTAGATTCAATATCAGACACTTCAGTTTTTTTTTTTTTCATTTACCGTCCCATCTAAAAAATACTTTCGATGAGTTTGGTAAATTCATTTCTAATATCATTAAGTGCTTGTTTGGTAGGGATTTTTGGGGGAAGAATTGATTTTGAATAGTAATATGATGGGAAATGTGTGGTTGAAAAAGAAGAAAAAATTATTGATGTGATAGAAAATATTATTTTATTGAAGAATGTGTGGTTGAAAATGAGAATTGATTTGAGAATCAATTCTCAAAATCAGAAACAAACACCCCCTGAGACAAAATATTTTTTTATCAATTTTTTTTATAATCCTTTCCTTATCCTTACTATATAGAAAAAGGCAATGAGGAGTGCACTGTAGATACAATAGTGATCCAATCCCCTTCGAATTTTTTTTTTCCATTTTTTTCCCTTTGTTTTTAATTTTTCCCACTTTTGAGTACAAAACGACGTCGTTTCGCCTTAACTTATGGGAAAACTGTTCTGTTTTTGTTCTTTTACTTTCTTATTCATCAGTCTGACAAACGCAACCTTCTTCTTCGTCATTTTCCAACTTTCTTCCCAGAATTTGCTCTCTATTTTCCAATCTCTCATTTGACGCATGCAAACTTTTTCTTTCTTCTTCAACATTTGCCTACTCTTTCATCCTGGAATTTTCTCTCCATTTTTTGAGGGACTTTAACTTCACCAATTCTTTTTCCTTGCTTCATCTGATTGTAATATGAAAGGGTTTTCTTTTATATGTGTAAAGTTCTTTTCTTTGATAGTTGGACTTGTGAATTTCATTTTTCTTTATCTTTATTCAAAATTCTACTGACTCTATTTCCTTCTTCTCTGGTGACATCAATGAGATTAACGGTACTCACTTAAGCTTTCATCTTCTTCAGATTTTTGAGGTGTGCTTTTCTGTATGGGGCATAATGTACCAGAAGCCTCATATCTTGTTGCGAAGACTGAAATTGGATACCCAGGAGGTGCACCTTTCTTCAATCTTACTTATAACTCTGACATTCCATGAAGCTAAAAAACTATTATTTATGAATCTTGAAATTATTTACATTTCACAATTTCCCAGGTTTTCATCTTCCTTTATTACATCTTACCTCTCTCTGTTATCAATGAATTAAAAATAATATATTATTTTACTTTTCTTTCTCTATACACGCGCGATTGCACCAATAGTTATGGGTGTTCTCTTTTTCTTATCTGGGCTCCTCGTCAATTTCATTCCTGTTATGCATTTACACAAGATTAAAAATTGATTATTTAAAGGTTTCTGATATGATTTTGATTTAGTTGAGCCGATTAAACTGGTTTTTCTTTATACTTAGCTGATTTGCTAGACTTTTTTTAGGGATTTTTTAATTTTTATTTGATCTTTCTTGAGTGATTTTTCTGGTTATTTTGTTGTAATATATGTTATTAATTGGTAAATTATTTTTTGAATTAATGTCACAAAATTTATTGGGGGATTTCTGAGGCACTATGTTTTGTGCTAATAAGACCATTGTCGAAGAACACTTACAACAACATAAATAAAGCAGTGGCAGAGCTGTTGTGGCTCCATCTCATTTGGTTGGTTAACTGGTGGATCGGAGTTAAGATGAAGAAATCTAAACTTGCTATTGCATTTTTGATATTATAAATTATTTCTTGATTGCAAAGCTTATTTCTTTATGTTATGAAGAACATTCCGAATATCCAATATCTTAAATGAATTTATTTTATTTCTATTAAGAGTTATAATATAGTTGTTGATTCACCTTGGAATTTTCAATCACTAAATATGGAAATTGTTGCGATGATCAAGTTATTTTCACTTTTACAGATTTGGGTACCTTTATAATCGAGTGCAAAGATTTCAGAAGTTATATCTAAAGTTGCAAATACTGTTTGCTTAAAGGGTTAAAATGTTGTGTCTTGATTTACCAGGCTTAAACATTACATTGGTGCTTAAAAGTGGATTAAATTTATTTTTTTACTTTCACAAGCACCATGAGATGTATTTATCTTATTCATTCAACTTTTGAATAATGGTAATAAGCCATATGAGATAGTAATTTATTATTGATTGATCAATGCTTAAATTGTGCAATTGGGAAAGTGTTGCAAGAGGCTAGTTTAAGCTTCTGTAAATTGAAGGATAAGCCTTGACAAATGATGCCGAAGGTGCAAAGTTCATGTTTAAAGCCTAATGTGATCTCAAGGCATATGCCTTAGACATGGTTTTAAAACAATGATTCTATTCTCAATTTTTTGAGAAGCTTATGAATTTTCTTTAGGTTTTATTTAGGCAAAATAATGTTCGTTGTTATGCTTTTCTTTTCCTTGTGCTGACATTCATTTTCATTGCTTGCTTTAACATACAATCAATTTTGGGTACATGTTAAAAACTGACCACTGCATATACAATATGTTTGCTGTCTCTGCTTACCTATTCTAGGGCTTGAAAAATCAAAGAACTTAATATTTCTACAGTATATGGCATTTAAAGATAGAGATTTCTTAGAGAAAATCAAATAACACCTGGGATAAGGGCGGTAAATTGTAGTACTTCCTAAAAGTTTTGAATAGAATTGCAGATAATCTGTTAATATGGTAAATAGGCTTAGTACCCATTTGCACCACATATGTTGATAACTACCTAAAGCCTGACTTTCTGAATCAAGACTATCAAGGTTCTGTGTTTTATCCTAACTCTCAAGTGCTCAACTATGTTCAGTAGAATTTCAGTTAGATGTGCAATCTACATAATTTCCTCCGATTTCGAAAGGATGTCTTCTTTGTTTTTAATCTTAAAACATTTATATAAATATCTATAGAGAGAATGAGCTAAACCTTATCTTCAATAAACTTGGTGTCAAGTATATGAATCGTGCTTTTTAAAATAAACCCTTAATGTGCCCCCGGGTAGACCTTCATTTCATTTTCTTTCATTCTATTTTTGATGTACATCTTCTTAATGTTCTCCATGATCTTTTAACTTGATAGATATATTTTGGTCAAATTAAAGTAAATGTAAATGTAAATTTATGCTGTATGAATAGGGTTCATCTATGTCATTTGATACGTTTTGTGATAGGTATTTGAGAAAGCTTATAAGTCACCACTAAGCATAATTATCCTTGATGATATTTAAATGTAACTACTATTGACTCTAGATGAATAATTTATTGAAAAGCTTGGGAAAGCTTACCCTAGTAAGCTAATTCACACACCACAATTGAATGACACTCAAAGTATTATGTCCAGGAGTTTGAAAGAACTATTCAAAAGAAGTTCTCGGCTCGTTCCATTGCTGCAAAAATACATATATGTTCAACAACCACAATCTTGGATATCCAAGTACTGGTAAAAAAATTTTATTATTTGATTTCCCAAATTGAATTCTTTTTGTTTATATAATTGGTCTTCAGCAGTTTCTTGTCAGCTTTATGTGGGTAGTATACTTCTCTCAACTTTTTTTTCATATTTGACTTCCCACTTACTTAGTGTACCACTTTATTAAGCATCCACATATTATTAGAGGTTATTAGAAGAATGCTATTCTGTTGGCTGAGTGCTACATGATCTAAAAGCTTGTTTTGCTCTTTTCTTAAGAATTTTCATTATTTTTTATTGCAACTCTATTGTCAGACAGTGAAAATTAATAATAATTATTACTCTAAGGTATAATTAGGTTGCAAAGGTTAAATATTCTCTTTTCAAATCATGAACAACATTTTGGATGCCACAAGTAATCTTTTTGCCTAATATTTGGCAAACACTCCACCATATGTACATTCTCAATGCTGGACCTGGCTTGAAGAAGGTTCTTTCGCTTGCCGCTTAAAAATTTTTCGATGCAAAAACTCTTGCAAAGGTACATGTAAAGGATATGAAGTGCACTTTAACATTTGCCTTTATTTTCTGTTTATTCCCTATTGCGGCTTCAATTGATTTGTTCTAGCAATCTATTTACAGGTTTTGGGCGCTAACTCTTTGGGTGACTACTTCAAGTCATTGACCTAAGGTTGAATTTTCTCTTATATTTTCCTTTTAAGTGTTCTAGAAATAGGATCTTTTAATCTTTGATTGTTTTCTCCTAGTTCACTAGCAGACTTTTTTAGTCTATGATACAAACAACCAATAGAAAAAGCAGAAATTACAATAGAAGAATTATCCACTTTGTCTCAGCATACTTCTATAAGATCCATCCTGGTTCATTTATCTTAATTTGTAGATACTGAATCCTATCCTTTTGCAACTTCGCTGCTATCTATTTTCATGTTTCAACGCATACTTTATTATTTAATGGGTAGAATATTTCTTGCTCTTGTAAAGCTGCAATTTTATGTCAAATATTTCTATTATCATGTACCGCCATGTTGTAGACATGCGTGATGAGGCTTAAGTTATATTTTTTGGTGTTTTCTTTATGCAGTAGTATTAGGTTTTGAACCAATGACCTTGTTAGATACTGCATTAGCGAGACAATAATGCATCTGACCTCTGGTAGAGGGAAGGAATGTGTTCTTTCATTAATTTTTTTTTGGGATCGAGAAGGGGATTGGTTTGGGTCGCAAATTTTTTTTTGATATATAGTTTAAGTACCGAGTAGTGCTTTGTCTGGGGTATATCTATCGCGTTTCCACTTTACATACCTTGTTAGTATGCTTACTATTGTGCAAGTTAGAAATTGTTCTATTTTGTTTACCACTTGAATGATGATATGTCTACTACGATTTCATTATATCTAAACTGGATGTAAAGTAATTCTACCATAAATTTAATCATGGATGATTCACGATACAAAAACTTTCATCAATAAAAGAAAACATGTTGTAAAAAATAAACATTTTCGAAACTTTCTCATGGAATGAGATAAACGGATTAGACATAGTCATCTGAACATCACTGGTGAGAACATCACTGGTGAAAGATCTGATGGGCAAGTCCTTTCAACAGATTTGAAGGTGGACTTTTATAGCATCTGCAATAATGCAATGAACCAAATGATCAGAATTAACCAAGCACTTTGAATCTTCAACAAGTTTTGGAAAATCTACAATTTTGATGCTAATAAAAATACAATAAAGACAAAATTCGTGCAATGCACTTGACAACGACTAGTTATTAGTAAAAATTTGAGTATTTTGATTATCATTGACATCAATCGTGATCCAGCTTCAATATCGACTCTTTGTCTGAGATCAAAATTGATAAATGCAAGTCTATGGAAGTTTGAACTTGAACGGTGATGTATGGTTCCATTTTTTTTCTTTTTCTCTATTTGAAATATATTTAGGATTTTATTTTTTAAAAAATGTTGTTGCATATTAAAATTCTACAGAGAACCATGGAATAGTTTGGCTAATCAAGTTTTGATTGATAAGTATATTTTATACACTTATTCGTGATTTTAAATTATAGTATTTTAATGTTCTTCGGACAAAATATGTCATAACTTGTGCTATATTGTGTTTAATATGTGAAACTCACGATTTGATGAAAATTGGAGAAAACAAGCTAAAAATATAGTAGAATGGAGAAATCCAAAGTGTTGGGATTAAAGTGCAAATGTTCAAAAGTAGTGACGGATCTCATGATGAAGATTTGAGAGTGTTAGGTGTCAATTTGATGCAATAAGAAGTAAAAAAGGAATGAAATATAACCAAATGATCTTTACAAATCAATTTTCAACTGCACATGGCACATTCTAGATTTTTAACCAGAGTTTGAGACCCATTTTTGGAATAGTAAACGTTCGAATTGAAAATATTCTATTTCTAGAAGAATTGTATCCATTTGAGTTAGATTTCGTATTCACTTTGAATCACCTCAATTGGATATCGGAAGAAAAAGTTATGACCAAAATACTGAAAGTTGTGCAGAGACAATCATGCGAGCGCGAAGATAACTTTCCTTACTTGATTGAAACTCTTTTGAAATACAATTTGGACGTGAATCTTAACCTAATTTCATCATAAAGAATATATGGGGTGGCAACCATTGGATAAGCTCTCTCTCACCTCTAAAAAATTAGATCCATATCATAAAAATCATTCAAGAACGAAGCCAAATATCAAGAACAAGTCGGATTATACAAGATTATTGAAGAATATTCATCATTTTTCAAGATTCAAATCAAGAAAGTTGATTTTTTCCACTTCCTTCAATATTTATTGTATAATTAATTATTAGAATACTATGGTACTTTTCTCTATTGTATTGGATGAATGATGAGCCTTATTCCATATTTGTTTTGATTTAAAACTAATAATTTAGTTATTTATTGATTTAGCATATCCATTGCATTATTTAATTGATTGACGACCAATTTAATAATTAGTTGTTTGTTGTAGTATTGAAATACTCACAATAAGTTCAGAACGCAACAAAATTAACACATGTAGATAGAATTATGATTAATCTTTATCACATATGCAATCTTATAGATAATATACAATTTAATACATTTTGGTCATATGAATTTGGACTAGAAATTGGACTAAATTACTATTTAATACACAAATGCATGAAAATAATTGGACTAAATTACAAATCAAAAATTAAATTAAATGGAAATAGGGGGATTTGAAATCTAATATGTTGGAATATTTTAGTAATTTGGGGCCACATGTAACATATTAAAAATGTGTGTGCTATTATCTAAAGTAAATTAGTCATTAGAGTGATCCACTAAGGATAAAGTTTGACTAATGGGTATTGAATTTTGTGGAATTAAAGTGTAGAAGCCGGAAGTTTGTTTTAAATTGTTGAGGGGCCGATTTTAAAACAAATGAAAGATAATGAATGGTCATTATCTTATATATGGGTTATGGTCCCCATTTGAGTGTGTTCTTCAAGGTTTCTACATCCCCATCCATAGAAATCAAGATTGAAGTGAAGTTCACAAATCAAATTGGAAGATCGTGATCCTTTCAGGCTAACAATCTAATTATCATGGATTCATGTATGTTTTATGTTTATGTTCATTTTTTAGATTTCAATATGGAAATGGATCTAGGGTTTTATGTGAAAAGGATTTGAATAAAATATGTAGTTTGATTATTCCTTTTCAATTTTCTATCAAGTGGTATCAGAGCCAGCCATAATTGAAATCATGAGAAATGGTTTTTTTTTTTAAGATTCTAAATTCTATGAATTATTGGATCACTATGTTATCAAGAATTATAGCATGTTATATTATGGAATTCTAACATTTTATGTTATACATGTAGAATTTGAGCATGTTATAATATTGTTATTTGATTTTCATGTTATATTATCAAATTCTTACATATTATGCTTTGGATTTAGAATTTGAGCATGTTATAATATGATTTTTGAATTTATTCTATGGATATAGCATGAAATAATAAGGATCTATGATTTTCTTAAAAATTCAAATTTTTGAAATTGGGATTTTATGAATTCAGTTAAAAAAAAAAAGAATAAAAAAAAAAAATTTTTTGGCGTAGAAATTACTCATTATTCACAATGACGGCTGTTGAAGCAAGAAAGGCCATTGATTAAATGAATCTTAAGCAAGACAAATTTGGCTTTAAAGTAGCGCTGTACAGAACATTGCACGTTGCTCATGGTCTGTTGCTGAAGCTGTGCGAGCTCACGGCGCCACTTAGAGGCGCCGGTGAAGATGAATTAATTCTCAATTAAAGTTTTCGGTTATGGGAGTTGAAAGGGGCATTAATTTGAGAATTAATTTGAAGGTTTTTTGAGTTATGGGAGATTTGGGGGCGGGGGCATGAGTTGCAAATTAGAGTTTCTTAAGCCCCTGCTTGCAATTTAAAATTAGGGTTAATATTTATATATCAGTCCCTAAGGTTTAAAGTTAATCCTAATTGGGCCTTAAGGTTACGGGTTTTTATAATTCAGCCCCTGAAGTTCTGAAATTAATTAATTTGGGCCATTTAAGTTCTGAATTTAATTATTAAGTCCCTGAATGTTCATAATTGGTTTAGTTTGGCCCCTAAAGTTCCGCATAATTAATTTTTTGAATCCTAAACTTTCAAATTATTAACATTTAGCCCCTAAAGTTTTAAGTAATTATTTTTTGGGTCTCTAAAGTTTTCAATAATTAATTTTTGACCCATAAAGTTTTGAATTAATTAATTTCGACCCCTAAAGTATTGAATTATTAACCCTTAGGCCCTTAAAGTTTCATAATGAATAAAATTAAGCATTCTAATTTTCAAATTATGGTATAAAGGACTCAATTGGTTTTATAATATTTAAAAGTGAATTGATTGAAGCAATATGTTGCCAAAACAACCTCTTTTGTGAAAATTAATTAACTTAGAATATTAGAAAGAATTCGTGTGTATGATTGTTCATGCGGATATTGACCGACCCAAAGGAAGGTTAATATTTGGCCGAACTTGGTACACACTTGTGGTGATAAACATGTGATAATTATAAGGTTTCCATGTGAATAATAAATCAATCCAAAGATGGGTTTATTATTTGACAGGATTTATTGTCAATGTTTGATCACTACACCAAGAGTACCACTTACAGTTAATATTACTGTCCAAAGACTTGATATTAATGATGTGCTAGGTATCTTGAAGATGGGATTTACCATGATTTGATTAATTGATTATTGAATCTTAATATTGATGTGAGCATAATTCTTCCATTTTCTCTCTACAGCTAATTCATCTCATATCGCCATATCTGCTAATATCAACTCTATTCCCAAGCTCAATGGGACAAACTTCAAGGATTGGAAAGAGAGCGTATTAATTGTTCTCGGCTGCATGGATCTAGACCTTACGTTCCGGATTGAGCAACCCACTCCTCTGACGGATGAAAGTTCACCTGATGAAAGGAGGAACTTTGAGAAGTGGGAACACTCTAATCGCATGAGTCTGATGATCATTAAGCGCGGCATTCCGGAAGCCTTTCGAGGCGCAGTATCTGAAGAAGTGACTAATGCTAAGGATTTCCTTACCGAAATTGAGAAACGTTTTGCGAAAAACGATAAGGCTGAAACAAGCACGCTGTTGCAAAGCTTGATTTCAATAAAGTATAAAGGTAAAGGAAACATAAGGGAGTACATCATGGAGATGTCTCACATTACTTCAAAGCTAAAGGCACTAAAGCTCGAGCTGTCTGATGACTTGCTCGTCCATTTGATATTGATATCGCTTCCTGCACAGTTCAGTCAATTTAAGGTCAGTTATAACTGCCAAAAGGAGAAATGGTCTCTAAATGAGCTCATTTCATATTGTGTGCAAGAGGAAGAAAGGTTGAAGCAAGATAGAACTGAAAATGTTCACTTGGCAAGCACTTCTAAAGATAAGGGCAAGAAAAGAAAGAAGGAATTTCAAGCTGCTCCTAAGGGTCCAGCACAAAAGAAACAGCAAGAGGACAACAAAGAAGCATGTTTCTTTTGCAAAAATATTGGACATGTGAAGAAGAATTGTACTAAATATCTCGCGTGGCGTGCAAAGAAAGGTACAAATCTTACTTTGGTCTGTTCTGAGGTTAATTTAGCTTCAGTACCTAGAAATACTTGGTGGTTAGATTCTGGTGCTACTACTCATATAAGTATTTCTATGCAGGGATGCCTGAGCTACCGAAAGCTAAATGATGGTGAAAGATACATCTATGTTGGTGATGGCAAGTCGGTGGAAGTTGATGTAATAGGCATTTTTAGGTTATTGTTGGGAACTGGTCATTATTTGGATTTGAAAGACACTAAAGTTGTACCGTCTTTTAGACGGAATTTGGTTTCTGTTTCTTTGTTGGACAAATTTGGTTATTATTGTTCATTTGGAAACAATCAGTTTAGTCTTTTTTTAAATTCTAATATTATTGGTACTGGTTTATTATCTACATTTGATAACCTATACTTGCTTGATACTGTTACATCATATAAAGAAAACCTGCATGTGGAAACGCGTGGTACTAAACGCAAATTACATAAAGAAAATTCAGCAAAATTATGGCATAAGCGCTTAGGTCACATCTCTAAATCTAGAGTTGAACGGCTTGTGTCAAATGGTATTTTAGACTCCTTTGACTTCACAGATTTTGATGTATGTATTGAATGTATCAAGGGAAAACAGACCAAAACAAAAGGATTAGGTGCTAACAGAACTTCGGATGTCTTAGAATTGATACACACAGATATTTGTGGACCATTCCCTACGGCTTCTTGGAATGGTCAACAATATTTTATATCATTCATAGACGATTACTCACGTTATGGGTACCTATATCTTATTCATGAAAAGTCTGAGTCACTGGACATGTTCAAAGTGTTTAAAACAGAGGTTGAGAATCAACTCAACAAAAGAATAAAAAGCGTTAGGTCTGACCGTGGTGGTGAGTACTACGGCAGAAATGACGGTTCAGGTGAACAATGTCCAGGACCATTTGCTAAATACCTAGAGGAATGTGGAATCGTCCCACAATACACTATGCCGGGACGCCTAGCATGAATGGTGTAGCTGAAAGACGAAACAGAACTCTTAAGGATATGGTAAGGAGTATGATTAGTCATTCTACTTTACCAAAATCACTCTGGGGAGAAGCATTAAAGACTGCAGCTTATATTCTGAATAGAGTGCCAACTAAGGCTGCTGCCAAAACTCCATATGAACTTTGGATAGGTAAAAAGCCTAGTCTAAAGCATTTTCATATTTGGGGATGTCCAGCTGAGGCTAGGCCTTATAGGCCATATGAAAAGAAATAGGACTTCAAAACAGTAAGCAGCTACTTTATTGGCTATTCTGAGCGATCAAGGGGCTATAAATTTTATGATCCCACAACTAAGTCAATTTTTGAAACGGGAACTGCAACATTTTTTGAGGATGTTGAGTTTGGGGGGAGAAATAAGGTTAGAGACATTGTCTTTGAGGAAGAAGTTGAGGATACTATTACTTTTGACAATGAACAAGTCCCTATACCTGTCGTTGATCAAGAAGCATATCCAGAACCTCAACAAGATAATGTTGAAGAACCTCCCATCCAAAATGAGGTAAATATTCCAGAAGTTCAAACTCAACAACCTCAAGAACCAATACCTTTAAGGAGATCCACGAGAGAAAGGAAAAATGCTATTTCGGATGATTTTATAGTATTTCTCCAAGAACATGAGGAAAATAATGGATTGATGGAAGATGATCCAATCAACTTCCGTCAGGCCATGCAGGGTTCTGACTCTCAAAAGTGGATTGATGCCATGAATGATGAGTATAAGTCTATGCAAGACAATAAAGTTTGGGATCTTGTCGTGTTACCAGAAGGTGCGAAGCCTATTGGTTGCAAATGGATTTTTAAAACCAAGAGGGATTCGAAAGGTAATGTGGAAAGATATAAGGCTCGTCTTGTAGCTAAAGGCTTTACCCAAAAGGAAGGTATTGACTTCAAAGAGACTTTCTCTCTAGTTTCAACGAAAGACTCTTTCAGGATAATTATGGCACTTGTTGTGCACTTTGACCTTGAGTTACATCAGATGGATGTTAAGACGACGTTTCTCAATGGCGACATTGATGAGACGATCTACATGGTGCAACCAGAAAACTTTGTGTCAGGAGACCCGAAGAATATTGTTTGCAAATTAAAGAAATCCATCTATGGGCTCAAACAAGCTTCCCGTCAATGGTACTACAAATTTCATCAAGTAATTATCTCGTTTGGTTTTGAGACAAATGCTGTTGATGATTGTGTGTATCACAAGTTCAGTGGGAGTAAGCATATTTTCCTGGTTTTGTATGTTGATGACATACTGCTTGCCACTAACGATATAGGCATGTTGCACGAAACCAAGAGTTTTTTATCTAGGAATTTTGAGATGAAAGATCTTGGTGACGCCTCTTTTGTATTAGGGATTCAGATATATCGGGATCGCTCTCGAGGTATTCTTGGATTGTCACAAAAGAGCTATATCGATAAAGTACTTAAGAGATTTGACATGCAAGACTGTAAATCAGGTGACACCACTGTCGCTAAGGGAGACAAATTTAGTCTCAAACAATGCCCGAAAAATAACCTTGAAGTTAAGGAAATGAAGAAGATTCCCTATGCATCAGCTGTTGGGAGTCTTATGTATGCTCAAGTTTGTACACGTCCAGATATAGCATTCATTGTTTGAATGCTAGGCAGATATGTAAGCAACCCTGGAATGGATCATTGGATAGCAGCCAAAAGGGTTATAAGATATTTGAAGAGAACAAAGGATTACATGCTCACCTATATCAGATCGGATCAGTTAGAGATCATAGGATACTCCGATTCTGATTTTGCTGGATGCCAAGACAAAGAGGAGATCCACATCAAAGCTATATTTATCTCGTTAGCCGGAGGAGCTATTTCCTGGAGGAGTGCTAAACACACTCATAGCTTCTTCTACCATGGCGGCAGAATTTGTAGCTTGCTATGAGGCATCTAATCATGGAATATGGTCACGAAATTTTGTCACTAGGGTCGCGTATTCGAATGGCGTAGAAAGGCCGCTAAAGTTATATTGTGACAATAACTCGCTTCTATATTCTAATAGCAACAGGAGTTCATCTAAGTCAAAACACATTGACATCAAGTTCCTGGTTGTGAAGGAAAGAGTACAGAGTGGACAGATTTCCATAGAGCATATTGGGACAAAGTCCATGATTGCGGATCCGCTTACTAAGGGATTGACACCTAAAGTCTTTCATGAGCACATTGCTCATATGGGTGTTGTATATCATGAGGATATCAAATTTTAGTGGGAGTTTGTATTTTCATTGCTTTATGTTTTGGACACATTTGTGTATTTGGATATTGTTCTGTACAGAAATAAAGTTTTCAGTTTATTACACTCTGTTATTATGTTCAGTAACGATCTCACTTAAGAAATAAGATTGGACCAGTTGGAAATAGACATGTTTGGGTCACATAACATGTAATTTTCATGCTACACTCCATGATTGATCTATGTCATTTGGTTATATGGGTGTACGTGACCATTGATGGATTTAGTCACGTTAAATGTGACGAAAATCGCTTTGATCCTACATCGATGTGACTAATGGACGAGATTGTTTGAAATACCCGTAATAATAATAATAATAGCAAAATTTTGAGCTCATAAAGGTTGTGCACATTTGAAAGGTTACACATATGGCCCAGTGAGAGATTGTTGGAATATTTTAGCAATTTGGGGCCACATGTAACATATTAAAAATGTGTGTGCTATTATCTAAAGTAAATTAGTCATTAGAGTGATCCATTAAGGATAAAGTTTGACTAATGGGTATTGAATTTCGTGGAATTAAAGTGTAGAGACCGGAAGTTTGTTTTAAATTGTTGAGGGGCCGATTTTAAAACAAATGAAAGATAATGAATGGTCATTATCTTATATATGGGTTATGGTCCCCATTTGAGTGTGTTTTTCAAGGTTTCTACATCCCCATCCATAGAAATCAAGATTGAAGTGAAGTTCACAAATCAAATTGGAAGATCGTGATCCTTTCAGGCTAACAATCTAATTATCATGGATTCAGGTATGTTTTATGTTTATGTTCATTTTTTAGATTTCAATATGGAAATGGATCTAGGGTTTTATGTGAAAAGGATTTGAATAAAGTATGTAGTTTGATTATTCCTTTTCAATTTTCTATCATAATATACTCATTCGCATATTTGACAAAACATTTTTTATTGCTACCTTAGCTTAGAATTAGTATAAATAACAACAAAATAACTTTTTTTTTTGTGTAACGAATATCGAATTTAGTAGTAACTAGTGGACTGAGATTAAACATTATTCCTTGTGGGACGATAACTAACAATCCACTTTATCTATTACTTGTCAAAAATCTCGCACGCTTGCGGGTTTCAACCGAACATCGATGATCATCAAGTGCCAAATACAAATTAAACATCCATCCAAATAATAACTTGTGCAATTAGTGAATACAAATTATTCAAACATGATACTAGTAAAATTTGAATTTTTGAACTTTGCACTTTTATTTCATAATATTTAAAATTGCAAATTTAAAGAGTAACAACAAGAGAGCAAACATGTCTCTTACAATATTACAAATTTTAATCGAATATTTTCCTTTGACTATTTGATAGCTTGACAGGTAACATTTAGGTATAATTTGATTGCATCATGTTTTAAGGTACATAGGGGCCAATGTCCTTGGCTAGATATAATTGCAAGTGGTAGTTCAAGCACCGGAATACATCGTACCAATACCCTGCCAAGAAATCAAACTTTAAAGATAAATAAACATTAAAATAAGACAAATTGGGAAAAAGAAGCAAATACTTACCATTAACTAGAGGTTTCATGGTCTCCCTTTCAAATTACAAAAAAAGTGACATTAAAATAGTCGAGCTCGACTTATGAAATTATGTAAATATAAAATCACTGAGGAGTCACTGGCGTGCAATTGTTGTGCAACTTTACAAAATTTTTGTAAGACAAGTGCTCCATGATTTCTATAAAACTGAATGCAGAAATGTGTTCTCCCAAGTTATATACATACGCACCCACACACAAAAATAAATATAATGTGAAGATCCTTAATGAAAATGATTGATATCTTTAGACTTGTATTATTTTCAATAGTCCTATCTCTTGCCTTCAGTGGACACGATAAAAACTTCTCTCCGTTAATGTGACAAGAGAACCTTGACTATGCTTATCTTTTATCCTGCCCATTAGTGGCAGGAATGTTGAGCTCACATCTAGAGGCATTTCTTGTATTGAGTTTTGTTTTCCTTTAGGTCCATCATTTTCTCATGTCTAATTACAATCTTCATGAGTGACAGTAGAAACTTAATTCTTTTAATCCTTTTGCAATGCAAGCAGAAAATCCGATTCAACAAATGCTTCAAATGAAGCTCGGCAATGCTTTCTGTTCTTAAAAGAAGTTCCAAGCAATTAAAGCCAAAGCAACAGATACACTCATCAAATAATTGAGACATACCTGATATTTCTGAGTAAGCGTAACAGATTCCAATCCTCAGTGATGGCAAAATTTTCTCTAAAAGGAAATGATGAGGCATAATTATATACAAACTGTTACGCCTTGCCTCCGAGGCTCGAAATAAAAGTGCTACGTAGCAAGCCACGTAGGTAGAAAGTCAACAAGAAAGTCAAATAAAGAACCATGAGGTCAAAATATGAAAAAATCAAACAAAATCGAAGTCATTGCACTGCAAAGCCGAAGTCCATGGTGAAACACTATCTCAAGGACGAAGCACTTCAACTTAAGCTGAAACACTGCCTAAGGAAACAAAGAAAGGAGCTGAAGCTCTCTACTTTGAGAACTACCTCAAAGATCTCTCTGAGGCTTTCGAACTTGTCCGAAGCTCATAAAACCGACGATGTCCCTTGCAATAGATTTGAAGATCCCTTAGAAGTTATTGATATAACACTTGTAATAAAGTTAGTCAATGTGTCAGCCTATTATATAGGGCGGTTGACCCTTTATCAATTTATTAATTGTATGAATAGACAATGATGTGAAGTCTCGACTAGGGAGATGAGGCCACATGGTTCTGATCCAATGGTCACCACGTTGGCCAAGATAGTATAAATAGGTTCTCTTTGTACCTAAAAAGGGGTTGGTTAGTTTATTGGAGTTTTGACAATCATACATTCGAAATATTTACTTGAACTCTCAAGAAATTTATACAAACACTTGGTTGAATACTTTTGATCTTCTTAACAAGTTTGATGAACGCAAATTTCAACATATAATATAGCAACTTCTATACACATTTTCCCTATCCTTCCACATATTCTTGTTTTGCTGCTACATAGATTAGTTTGGTTTCAGTCCGGTGATCGTTGTTAGCGTGATTGCTTCTGTTTCATCCGTCGAAGCCTGAACATTTTTGTCTCTCACCGTAAAGCACCTCCCACGTCCATTTCCTCCTTGCTACAACCGTTATTCCAGTATGAATGCACTGGAATCGTACTTGACTTAGCGTGAGTGAGCCCAACATTTGTTGGCTCATTTTTTGGAGTCAACAGATTTGGGTCATCTGTGGGAATCTTACATTTAACCACAAAAACACCTGTGGGAAAAAGCTAACTATAAATATTTTGGCTAGAAAGTTCTTAACCCTTGAAAAAGGAGAGTTCTTGAAGAAAGAACCGTTGGAAAGTCCGAAAATCCAATATTTATTTGATCTTCGAAGAAAGGAGAATTTGGTTGAAAAAAGTGTTTGTGAAAAATGAGTTCAAGTGGTAATGAAAGTGCACCCCGTAGGACGAGGGAACACCTTAAAGAAAGGGAACCCTCACGAGCTGCCCCAACTGCTCGCCTACGACCCCCACAACATAAACGAGGTGGTTCCAGTGGCGGAGCCAGGGTTACAGCTAAGCTCACTAGAGAAATGGCCACAATGGCTACCAACATGAAAAATATAACCCAGCAGAACATGGATATGCATGAAATGCTGATGAACATGCAGGGCCGATGAGGGTACCTATTTTCCCCATATGTAGCCTCTAAAAATATATTTCATGACCATGAAGGGTACTATCGTGAAGAAGAAGAAGTCCAAAGCCAAATGGTTGAATATCATCACACTAGGATGGAAGCTCCCCAGGAAAGGGAGGTTGAGGTTGATACATCAACCAATTACGCTTCAGAACGACCTCATAAGGCTTCATATAACTTTCTTCCGAACTGTGAGCCAGAAGACCTACCTCAGAGGTCAGCAAGTCTCTTCAATAGGATAAGCCTGGGTTTGCCTAGAAATAGGCAGTCTTATTCACCCTCTACGCCCAGAAATAGGCAGGCTCATCCTTATCCTCTTGTGCCTAGAAATAGGCAACATGAGCCTCCTCGGTATGAAATCATAATTCAAGAATAACTAACCAAGAGGGGGTGAATTGGTTTTTGAAACTTTTTCGACAATTAGTCTCAAAACTATTTAATACACAAGATATCAATGGAAAGTGTAATATGAGAAGTGAATATGCAAATTTGATAACTTAATTCAAGTATTGTCACTTAAGTAGATATAACACAATGTAAATAGCAATTTAAAGTAAAGTGCAAGCGAATTTAATGAGGGTTCGATACACAACGTGTTCTACGTCCCCGTTATCAAACTCTCCGTTACGAACAATGTCAAATGCACTATAGTGGTAACTTACAAACAAGAAGTACAAATTCTTAAGTGACTTACAACAAGGAGCACTTATTCTTAGTAATGTTCTAAAATGGATAATGCATTACGAGTCGTCGAGGCCGAAAATCAAGAATCACAAGTTTAGGCGTGTCAATGCGAAGAACAAGCGTCATAATGCGTTTCGCATTTTTAATAATATTTTAATTATTTTTAAGACATTAAATATATTTTTACTATACATAAAAAAAGGGGTTAATTTCACATTTTTCATTTTAATTGAAGGACTTTTTTCATTTTAATTGAAATTTAACTGACCAAAATAGTTGAAACTTGAACCTTGAGGACTTACATCGTAAATTTGACATGAAACTTGATTCAGGTTGAATCTGAAATTCAGAATCCGACATTTTTCTTGAATTTAGTCATTTACTATTCAGTTCTTGAATTATGCCCACCGGTGGTGAGTCAGAATAGAAACAGATCAAAAACAATTGCAAGATCCACCCAAACCATTCAAAAAACAGATTCAAAAAGACAAACAATTCAAACAAGATCCACCAAATAATTCACAAACCACAATCATTCCACCAAACCCCAATTAACAATTCAAAAATAGATCAAATACAAACAACCAAACCCTAATTACAAGATCCACCCAAACCACACAATTCCAGTATGTCGACCTGAGAGAATTTCTACCTTGCCGCGCGTTCCTCGAAGACCTGAGAGAATTTCCACCGAGCTGCAGTGGTAGACTACCATTCTTCTTCCCCACCCTTTAACATCAAATAATTTTAATTGACACCACAATCATTAACAATCTTCTTTCCCCCAAATCTCTAATCTCTTTGTTTCTCTTGTAGAGAGGAGAGAGAAGCAATGGAAAATGAAGAACAGTAACAGGAGGGTAGATAATGAAGGATGGAAAATGAAGAAGGACGTCGTCTACTTTCAATGAAGAAGAAGAAGAACATGAGGGTGGAAAATGAAGGATGCCGTCTACTTTCAATTTTGCTTGTACAGTAACACAGCGAAAGTATTACACATCGGAATCCTACAGATGAAGGCCAAGAAATTTTGCCGATAAATAAATGGGCCAACAATCCTTTCATTTTCATATACTTCATGGGCCTATCACTTGGTGGGTTGGAGTTTATAATTAATATTTATATTAAATACAATTAGTAAATTTACTAAATGGTAAAATTTTAAAAAAACTTTTAAAAAAATAAAAAAAATGCGCACCTTTGCGAGCATTATCCCGCGTTTGCGTGCATTACACGCATACCTTGAATGCGAGGCGTTTTGACCACGCCTCGCGCGTAGGCGAGCCTAGGCGGCGCATTAAGCCGCCTTTTAGAACACTGATCCTTAGATGATTTATAACAAGGAGTATCTATCCTTAACAACAATTGAGTTTTCACAAGGATCTTGAAACCACCAAAATATAAATGATAATTTTACAATTGAAAGAACTCTCTTAACAAATGATATAATCAAGTCAAGTATTTAGAAAGTTAGAATAACACTTCAATAGATATCAAATAATAAAGCCCAAGTGTTTATGCTGTAAATTTTGATGAATAATGAAATAATTGTTCGAAAATATATTATTTGGCAAATGAATTTTCACTTGTGTATGTGAAATTAATCCCACATTGATTGAAAGTTGGGATTTGAAGAGGAGCCTTAAAAGGGATTAATAATCCCACATTGGTTAGAAATGGAAAAGTGGGAATATATGGGGACTATAAAAAGTACCATCCCACATTGGAAAAAGAAAAAAGAAAGTGGCAAGTGGGAAAACTTAAATAGTTATCCCACATAGGATAAGAATAAGTTTTTGGACCAATTTATATATGGTTAACAATTTGTAAGGTGTAACCATTTATTGCATAGAGACTCCTCCGTGGCCTACGCGCCAGCAGGGGGGTGCAAATCTTGGACCAACTTGGCCTTTGAGCCTTGAACTTGTGTGTGGGCGCGACCTGCGTACACGAATGTCGGACCGAATGAGTCAAAAATTGGCCACCAAGTGAAAGCCACGTTTTGAAAATTTTCTTTTACGTTTTTCCATTTAAAACATAACTTGAAAACTGTTTTCATTTATTTTTGTAACTCCAAAACGTGAGAATATAATGGCAGAGTTATGACTGGAGTTATGACTGCATTAAGAGGCAAAGGCTCCTCCTTGCCTATATATCCCGAACAATCTCTTCAGTTCAGACACACCACAACAGCCCGAAATCTTTCTGCTTCCTTTTCAAATTCTTGTCGTCTTACAGTCACTTGGTGATTCCGTTCCGGCACACTCGTTCAGTTCGACTGTACAAACTACAGTTCACGCCGCTGTATCCTGGGAAGCAAGCGCTCGCATTACTTCGGTGAGGGGGCGAATATTGCTTTAAGGACACTGTGTTCGACACAGGCCCCGGCTTCGAAGACGCCAATTTTATCTTCTGCCAACTGCAATATTTTCTTTTTCTGTCCACTGCAATTTGTCTATTACTTCTTCTAATTCAGTTAACTGTTCAGAGTTTACATACAATCTTAAAGCAATATTTTCGTACTAATTTTTCTGATTGTGTTTCAGAAAATGGAAAATACACCTACCAATAACGTTGTGGGATCTGCAAACGAAATTGTGCCTCCTGTGGCTCAGGCTGTGGCTTTGCCAGGTTCTGATGTGGCTCAAGTTGTGGCTCCAAGAACACAACCGTGGCTAATATGCCAAGCTTAGGCTTGGTCCAAGTGGGACTACGATCGTGGCTCCCATGCCAAGTCAGCTACGGGTCCAATCGTGTGATCCGGTTAATCACGGGGAAAAGCCGGAGAAGTTCAATGGTTCGAATTTCAAGAGGTGGCAACATAAAATGCTGTTTTACCTCACGACCTTGAATCTTGCGAGATTTTTGACTGAAAACACTCCAGTGCTCCAAGAGGGTCAAGGAGACATTCAAGCAATCAATGCAGTGGATGCTTGGAAGCATTTTGATTTCCTGTCGGAATTATGTGATGAACGGTTTAGCTGATTCATTGTACAATGTGTACTACACAATAAAAACGGCCAAGGAATTATGGGAGTCTTTGGACAAAAAGTACAAAACCGAGGATGTCGGAGCCAAGAAGTTTCTTGTTGGCCACTTTTTGGAATACAAAATGGTGGACTCCAAATCTATAATCAGTCAAGTACAAGAATTACAAGTGATCTTGCATGAAATTCATTCCGAGGGAATGGTTGTGAGTGAATCCTTCCAAGTGGCTTGCATAATTGAAAAACTACCTCCTGCATGGAAGGATTTCAAAAACTACTTAAAACACAAGCGAAAGGAAATGAACGTTGAGGAACTAATTGTTAGACTTCGAATTGAAGAAGACAACAAAAATTCTGAAAGAGGGTTCAATCCGGTTGTGGCTAAAGCTAATGTTGTGGAGCATGGCCAAGGCTCCAAGACCAATAAGAATAAGTTTGGGCCATCTGGTGGCAAAGGGCCCAAGTTGAGGCCAAAAGATGGAATCTCCAAGAAGAAGTTTCAAGGGAAATGCTTCAATTGTGACAAGATTGGTCACAAGTCTACGGAGTGCCGTTTGCCAAAGAAGAAAAAAGAAGCAAATATGGTTGAAGATGTATCTGACATCAACCTTGCAGCTGTCATTTCTGAAGTGAACCTGGTGGGTTCAAATCCGAGAGAATGGTGGATAGACACCGGTGCCACCCGGCACGTTTGCTCCGATAAGGAGATGTTTAATGGGTTTGAAGCAGCGGATGGGGAGAAGTTGTATATGGGAAATTCAGCGACCTCCGAAATCAAGGGCCATGGAAAGGTGGTTCTAAAGATGACTTCTGGGAAAGAGCTGACTCTAAACAACGTGCTTTATGTACCGAAGATTCGCAAGAATTTGGTTTCTGGCTCGCTGTTGAACAAGCATGGCTTCCGTATGGTGTTTGAGTCAGACAAAGTTATTTTGTCTAAGTCTGGAATGTTTGTAGGAAAGGGTTATGTAAGTGATGGGCTTTTTAAGCTCAATGTAATGGCTATTAAGCCAAAAATCAATAAAATGAATAACTCTCCCGTTTACTTGCTTAAGTCTTCCAATTTGTGGCATGGTCGACTAGGACATGTTAATTACAACACTTTGCGTAGACTAATTAACTTAAATTGCATACCTACATTCCAAATTGATAATAAACATAAGTGTGAAACTTGTGTTGAAGCAAAATTGACAAGGTCATCATTTCAATCCGTTGAAAGAAAAACTGAACCTCTTGATTTAATTCACATCGATGTATGTGATTTAAAATCTGTGCAAACAAGGGGAGGCAACAAATATTTTATTACTTTTATTGACGACAGCACAAAATATTGTTTTGTGTATTTGCTTAAAAGTAAAGACGAAGCTATAGAGAAATTTGTTCTCTATAAAAATGAAATTGAAAATCAACTCAACAAAAAGATCAAAGTGTTGAGAAGTGATAGAGGTGGTGAATATGAATCACCATTTGCTGAATTCTGTGCACAACATGGAATTAAACATGAAACAACAGCACCTTATTCACCACAACAAAATGGTGTTCTTTGAACGGAAAAATAGAACATTGAAAGAAATGATGAATGCAATGTTATTAAGTTCCGGGTTACCTCAGAACATGTGGGGAGAAGCTGTGTTATCAGCCAATTACCTTTTAAATAAGGTACCCCGAAAAAAAGAAGAAAAGAGCCCTTACGAGTTATTGAAAGGAAGGAAGCCTTCCTACAAATACTTACGAGTGTGGGGGTGTCTTGCCAAAGTAGCTGTACCTACACCAAAGAAGGTGAAAATAGGACCAAAAACTGTTGATTGCATATTTATCGGATATGCACATAACAGTAGTGCTTATCGGTTTCTTGTGTTTGATTCTAAAATTTCCGATATACACAAAAACACGATAATGGAATCGAGAAATGTTTCATTCTTTGAACATGTATTTTCATGTAGGTCCAAAGATGAAGCAAACTCTTCTAAACAGATATATGAGACTATGATTGAGAATAGTCAAGACAAAGAAGTAGAAGATGAAGTTGAGGTTGAACCAAGACGTAGCAAACGAGAAAGGACAGGGAAATCTTATGGTCCCGATTTTCTGACTTACATGCTAGAAACTGAACCTTAAAGCTTCAAAGAAGCTGTAAACTGTTCAGAAGGTCCTCAATGGAAAGAAGCCATTAAAAGTGAAATAGATTCCATTCTGCAAAATCATACATGGGAGCTGGTTGATCTTCCCCCGGGAAGCAAACCACTAGGCTACAAATGGATTTTCAAAAGGAAAATGAAAGCAGATGGAACTATTGATAAGTACAAGGCCAGACTTGTAATTAAAGGTTATAGGCAACGAGAATGCATTGACTACTTTGACACGTATTCTCCGGTAACGAGAATAACTTCCATTCGAATGATATTAGCGATTGCATTTTTGTACAATCTCGAAGTACATCAAATGGATGTCAAAACTGCTTTTCTAAATGGAGATTTAGAAGAAGAAATTTACATGGAACAACCTGAGGGGTTTTCTGCACCAGGACAAGAAAACAAGGTATGTAAATTGGTAAAGTCATTATATGGCTTAAAACAAGCACCAAAACAATGGCATGAAAAATTTGACAATGCCATGATGGAAAGTGGATTTAAAATCAATGAATGTGACAAATGCGTTTACATTAAAGACACAGGAAATGGTTATGTTATTTTATGTCTTTATGTTGACGACATGATCATCGTTGGTAGCAACGATAAGATGATTAAATCTACTAAAAATATGTTGAATTCAAGATTCGACATGAAGGATATGGGTTTAGCTGATGTGATTCTTGGAGTTAAAATTTCAAGAACATTGGATGGACTCGTTCTAAGTCAGTCACATTGTGGACAAAATTTTGAAAAAATTCAATAATGATGAAACTGGCGTGGCTAGAACACCGATAGATACAAGTCAACATCTATCGAAAAATAGAGGCGATGGTATTTCTCAAGTAGAGTACTCTAGAATAATCGGAAGTCTTATGTACCTAATGAGTTGTACAAGACCAGATATCGCTTATGCAGTTAGTAAGCTGAGTAGATATACTAGTAATCCAGGGTCTGACCACTGGAAAGGAATAGTAAGAGTACTAAGATACTTGAGATATACTCGTAACTATGGACTACACTATACCAAATATCCTGCTGTTATTGAAGGATATACTGATGCGAATTGGATATCTGATATTAAAGACTCAAAGTCTACTAGTGGATTTGTGTTCACTTTGGGAGGTGCAGCCATATCATGGAAATCCTCTAAACAAACAGTTATTGCGAGGTCTACCATGGAATCTGAGTTTATAGCTCTAGATAAATGTGGTGAAGAGGCTGAATGGCTACGCAATTTCTTAGAGGATATTCCAAAATGGTCTAAACTTGTGCCAGCAATTTGCATACATTGTGATAGTCAATCTGCGATTGGAAGGGCACAAAGCAACATGTACAATGGTAAGTCTAGACACATACGTCGTAGACATAATACCATAAGACAGTTACTCTCAACTGGAGTTATCTCTATTGACTATGTAAAGTCTAAAGATAACATTGCGGATCCGCTAACCAAAGGGTTAAATAGAGAGTTAGTTGCAAAGTCATCAAAAGGAATGGGACTTAAGCCTCTAAAAGAATAAGTTATTGTAGTGGAAACTCAACCTAGCTGACTGGAGATCCCAAGATCTAGGTTCAATGAGAAAACCGAATTGCAAATACTTAACTATATCACTGTGGGGGTTATTTCCAGTCCATTCCTGTAATAATAGTGATGCCCGTGGGAAGAGGATAAGTAATAAGGCTTTTAATGATTCTTATGCGTCGAAAATCCGAGCGGAGTAATGCGGGTTACTCTTAATTAAGAAATCACCTATGTGAGAAAGAAGTGGGGCCGCTTCGAAGGGAATTGTGAGGCTCAATTCTTAATAACTCTCACTGAACCAGGCATATGTTCATGGCCACAAACGAACATAACCATGAGAACTGAATTGTGTTAGGAAAAATCCTGTGTGAGGTACATCATCGTTTACACAAAACGCAGAACAGTTCAAAGACATCACGTCTACTGATCAGCTAGTAAAGTAAATGTATTTTCATAAGGGGAGGTTCAAAGGGTAACACCTACCTATCCTATGCAGGTTTCAACTGTGGAACTTTGTCACCAAGTATTCCGTGTCTCTATTAATTTCCATTCATGTGGGGGATTGTTGGAAAATATATTATTTGGCAAATGAATTTTCACTTGTGTATGTGGAATTAATCCCACATTGATTGAAAGTTGGGATTTGAAGAGGAGCCTTAAAAGGGATTAACAATCCCACATTGGTTAGAAATGGAAAAGTGGGAATATATGGGGACTATAAAAAGTACCATCCCACATTGGAAAAAGAAAAAAGAAAGTGGCAAGTGGGAAAACTTAAATAGTTATCCACATAGGATAAGAATAAGTTTTTGGACCAATTTATATATGGTTAACAATTTGTAAGGTGTAACCATTTGTTGCATAGAGACTCCTCCGTGGCCTACGCGCTCGCAGGGGGGGTGCAAATCTTGGACCGACTTGGCCTTCGAGCCTTGAACTTGTGTGCGGGCGCGACCTGCGTACACGAATATCGGACCGAATGAGTCAAAAATTGGCCACCAAGTGCAAGCCACGTTTTGAAAATTTTCTTTTACGTTTTTCCATTTAAAACATAACTTGAAAACTGTTTTCATTTATTTTTGTAACTCCAAAACGTGAGAATATAATGGCAGAGTTATGACTGGAGTTATGACTGCATTAAGAGGCAAAGGCTCCTCCTTGCCTATATATCCCGAACAATCTCTTCAGTTCAGACACACCACAACAGCCCGAAATCTTTCTGCTTCCTTTTCAAATTCTTGTCGTCTTACAGTCACTTGGTGATTCCGTTCCGGCACACTCGTTCAGTTCGACTGTACAAACTACAGTTCACGCCGCTGTATCCTGGGAAGCAAGCGCTCGCATTACTTCGGTGAGGGGATGAATATTGCTTTAAGGACACTGTGTTCGACACAGGCCTCGGCTTCAAAGACGCCAATTTTATCTTCTGCCAACTGCAATATTTTCTTTTTCTGTCCACTGCAATTTGTCTATTACTTCTTCTAATTCAGTTAACTGTTCAGAGTTTACATACAATAATTTGTATCTTGTATCAAAGTTTTCAACCTATGATCTCTCTGAACAAATAATACGAGTTAAGTATGAAGAGAGATTTACACTTCAATATAAGTGTTGGCAAAGAGAACCTTTATCAAGAATTGAAAATAGATGAGATTGAGAGGTTTTCCTTGCAAAATAGAATTCTTGATAAAATAGGTAAAACTAATTTGATCAATCAAGAGATTCTTCTTAATAAATGAAATAGAATATAAAATCAAGTAAGCTCAATAATTTTCAATAAATATACTCTTTTAATTGCTCTTGTAAGTTGTTGAAATTGAATACAAAATAGTGAGCTATTTATAGATCAAAATGTGTAAAAATCAGTAACTTTCAATTGAACATTTCGGTCATTTCGGTCGACCGAAATGGTGAATATAGCCGTTGTATTTTTAAACCGTTGGAATTTTGACTGAGCAGTTTTGTCATTTCGGTCGACCGGTGAATTTTGGAAATTAATTTTTATATCAAAATATTCATTTTTCCAAAATTTATTTCATATTATGAATCAAAGACATTTTTTATACAAGTGATGAATTATAGAAATAATTTGAGCTTTATGCACTTGTTAAAGATTGATGAGTTGATATATTTACATATAAATTGAAGTTTCAATAAAGAACTTCTAAACTCTAATCTTCAAAGTTTTTGTTCTCTTCGAGTCTCTTTTGAATACTTACTCTTCAATGGATGACGATTTGGGTCTTTGAATGTTTAAGAAGATTTATACATGAAAAACTCAAGAAGCAAGATTGTTAGAAACATAAGTATCTTGTTTGTTATAATTAAAAAAATTGAGCTATATTAAATCATAGGTTAACAATTTCCCCCTTTTTGCTTATGACAAACAATATCTAATTTGTAGAAATATACAAGAATGTTGTTTTCATTTCCCCCTATCTTTTACACATCAATGGGAATATCTTTCACATGTATAATCAAGTTTGTATTTATTTCATTTCCCATGTATATAAAGATAGCATATAATATCACAAGTATACTTCTAAAAACACAATTGTAATATAAAGATATGCATTTCCCATCACATAATAAGTCACATTTCTTTTCAAATTTCAATTCATAGAATCATAAAGCATATAACAAATCACATTTCTTTCCCCCTTTGACATCATAAAAAAGAATTGGGTTGTTTGAAGTTGAAAACTTCTTCTGTAATCATGGCATAGGTGTGAGGAAAGAAGAAAATGATGGATATTAATAATTGGTCATGACATAAAATTAAACATAAGTTAAAATGAAAAAAACCTAAAAGATACTTCAATCTTCCGCCGGTGGAGGAGGGTCTCGAGGATAGATGGAGTACATATGTGCAAATAAGGCCTCTTGGGACATGCTCCTTTGCTCCATCCTTTGTTCAAGTGCGTCCATGCGCTTATTCACAGTAGTGGCAAGGGAATCAATTCGACCTTGTAGGATGTTGAATTGATCTTTGGATATATATCGGGCAGGGGTAGGTGCAACTTGTGGAATTGTAGGTCTAAGTCTCGGTCGAGGAGACCCATTACCATCACCATCCCCAACAACATCACTTGCACCTATATTCTCCTCTGCCTCTTCTTCGATGAATGGCCAAGTAGTGGGCCCTGAATTATTGTCGAAGCCATGAGTATCACACACCCATTCCCTATTACCTTTAACAATTTTCATTCGTTTGACGGTGGTAAGGTTGATGATATCGGATGTTTTGGTTTATGAATAGGCTCATCGTCTAATGGCACATTGAAGTGTTCAAAAAATTTTGTAAGAACCATGTCATATGGTAAGCCTAAGATTCTAGATGATGAGTGGACATGTCAAATGTGCTTCAAATTTTCGACCCACGAACAAGTCGAGGTGATGAACCTCTTCATAATGGCCACTTCGATGGACTATGATATATGCAATCGTATGATGGAGAATTTTGCATGGGTTGGTAAGATTATTTAGGTTCAAAGTCATTTTAGTAGTTAAGGGTCGGTCGGTGACACGACAACAAGCTTCAAGTTCGTTATAACTGTTAAACCTAATGGGATAATTCGGGACGTAAGCATAGTTATCACAATCTTCTAAATCAAGGATTGGTCGAATAGTAGGTCTATTGAGGGTAATGCATTTATCCTTGATTGCACAAGTAACGTGGTTCGAATAGAAAGTGACATTTCGATAAAATTCTCAAATTAACCTAGGGTAAGCATTCTCACAAATAGAACCCACATTGTTCCATCCAATTCCCTCAAAATATTCTTCTATACGAAAAGATGGAGCTTCGGTATAGAAGTCGATAGACTTACCAATTAAAATTAGACAATAGGTGAATCGGTCGGGCAAAGGTGTGTCAACTTCAACATTGGACGAACTAGCTTCTCTCTTCTTCGATTTCTTCTTTGGAGGCATTGTAGGTTCAGATATGTTGAACAAGGTGAGAGAGATTTCAGTTTTTCAAAATTTTTGGTGGGAAAATGAGTGGGAATTGATAGGAAATGAGTAGGATACAAATCTTTGAAGTAGGTGAATGATTTGAACGGATTTTCAACGGATTTTTTTTTAGAGAGAAAAATTAGGATTTTCAAGTTTTTGAACAAAATCTAGGTTGAATTTTTGATGTGAATGTTGATGAATATAGTAGATTTGTGAAAATCTTGAAACAATTTGGAAGAAAATGAAGAATTGAAGAGAGGAGAATAGTGAGAAATCAGATTTTTAGGTTTTCAAAAGAGGAATTGGGGATAAAATTGAGTTTTAAAAACGCGAGCATTTCGATCGATCGAAACTCTGCAAGTTTGAAAAGAAGAGGCTGTAGGATATTTCAGCTGACTTATGGTCGACCGAAAGATGAGTTTCGGTCGTATATATGGTCGATCGAACAATTGGTTCGGTCAATCAGTAGATCGACCGAAAAGTTTAAATGGTCAACCGAAACAACAAAGAAAAGAAGGTGAGTTGCAGTCAATTTCGGTGCTCTTGTATTACCGAAAGTGTGTTTGGTTGATCAGTGGGTCGACCGAAATACAAAAAAAAAATTAACATGTAATTTCAGTTTAATCATGCATATAAAATAAATTTAGCCATAAATTTCAGATTCATCAATAATACCCAGACCTCTTCTAATTTATGAAAATCTATCGAGATCTAGAGGTTTAGTAAGTATATCTGCCAATTGTTTTTCCGTACTAACAAATTTCAAGCAAATATCACCTTTTTATACATGATCTCTAAGAAAATGATGTCGAATTTAAATATGCTTGGTGCGAGAGTGCAAGATGGAATTTTTTGACAAATTTATAGCACTAGTGTTATTGCACATAATGGAAGTATTTTCAAGAGTTAAATAATAATCGCTAAGAGTTTGTTTCATCAAAAAAACTTCTAAACTCTAATCTTCAAAGTTTTTGTTCTCTTCAAGTCTTTTTTGATTGCTTGTTCTTCAATAGATGACGATTTGAGCATTTAAATGCTTAAGAAGATTTATAAATGAAAAACTCAATAAGCAAGATTGTTAGAAACATAAGTATCTTGTTTGTTATAATCAAAACCAATGGAGCTATATTAAATCATAGGTGAACATGAAAGACAAGAATCGGTCTACCATGAAGAGCCTCGGCTTCCTCCCCCTAGAAATAGGTGTGAGAGAAGGGATCGAGCAATGAGTGGGGCAGAACCTTCCTAACCGCCTTTCCAAACTCAGCAAAGGAAGGAGGAAAATTCTGAAGAACCACAGAGGTCGTGCGACCTCGATGACGATGATGACCATTTACCATTCTCACAAGCAATTAGGAACGTCCCAATACTAAACCACTTCACGCTCCCTAAAATTCCTAAGTATGATGGAAAGGGTAACCCCGCGAAACACCTCAACAGCTTTAAGACATATATGAATTTGAAAGGGGCCACCCCTGGTATGAAGTGCAGGGCCTTCCATTTGACCTTAAGTGGAGAAGCTGAAATCTGGTATACTAGACTCCCCAAAAAGTAGCATCCGAAGCTGGCCGGACCTCAAAAGGACGTTCCTAAAATGCTTGTAAGATATGCGACAACAACAGGGCGAGATGCTGAAAAAGTTTCTTGTCTCGTTTCACCGACGAAATGACCTACTGTATGCAAGTCACATATATAGAAGCTTTAACTGCCTTAAAATAAGGTTTATACATGAAGTTTCTCTTCTGGACAGATATGTAGAACAATCATCCTACTACCTATGATGTCCTATTAGAAATGATAAGGCGAGAAATCATCAATGAAGAATTCAAAGATCATAGGAATAGGGTTAGGTAGTGACTTTTTCCTCCTCAGATGCAAAGGAGAAGAGGTCCTATCTCCCATTTGATGGATCACCGGCACCCCTTAATCATGGACAAACACTAGCTACAACAACACTTAATGAAGTATGTTCGGGTTTCGATTCTATGCCGCAAGCGCACGGGTCGAGAACAAGTAGTAAAAGTGGACCTACATAGTCCAAGTCGATCCCTCAGAGAGTGTGGAATTCAATTCGACGTTTATCAGTCTTAATTTTAACGACGACACACAGACAGATTTAAAAAATGCTTTTAAAATTCTAAAGATTACAGTTAGACTAAAAACTAATAAAAAGGCAGATAAAAAAGTAAAAAGGCTTTGGTTTTGAAAAGATGTTGGAATTTATGTTTCGCTTAACCTATACTTCATTAATGTCAATTCATTCACGTGCAAATGCTAATCATCAAAATAAGTAGTCAGACCCAATTTTCCAGTTTTAGCTAATACTCTCTTTCGAGCGAATATTAACCCTAATTAGTCAATTCATACCACATATTTCTATGTTGATACAAAATTGACCAATTGCATGATTATCTGTGAAAGTACTCAGCGGATCACATGAGATAGGTGTATATTTCTACATCACCTAGACGCGCCTGGAACACCAAGCAAACCTATGGTATCAATCATTTCAGTCTAATTAATGCAATCATTGTTCAACAGTCACACGTAATTACCTAATAATTTCATCTAGTTGTCAATTAGATGAATCGAACACTTTGGTCTATTAAATGCAACTATCTTGCAACAATCACATTAAAATTAATTACAATCATTTAAGCGTCACCAAAAATGATGTAAAACCTAATAATTTCATCTAAGCGTCACCAAAAATGAAATCATTTTAAACATGATGATTGATACACTATTATTTTGATAATCAATGCATAATAAAATTCTAGTAAACATATACTTAACATTAATGAAGCATTTATGTTAAGTTACTAGGTAAATTCCAACAAAAAGGGCTTAGTTCATCATCACAAACATAATAACAAGGGGAATCATGTTCCAATACATTACAACAATGGAAAAATAATGGAAGAACAACAAGGTTAAAGATACAACCCTTTGAAGCCAAGTTTTGAGTTCTTCCAAGGTGTTTTCCCAACTTCTTCAAGTTAATCTCCCTTGCTATCCACTTTTGATCACCAAAATGAACCAAGATCACAACCAAAACAACTAACTAAATTAAAACTAAAGAAAAGAAAAGAAAAGAGAAGAGAAAAACTATGAAAATGTAGAGAGAAAAACTAGAAAAACAAAACAAAACTAAAAAACTAATAATAACTAAAACAAATATATCCTACCTACTAAAAAAAACGTGCAGGCACTATCTAAATATCAAGGATAGATATTTTGTTTACTTAGCAATTAAGTAATCAAAATATCAAAGGAAAATTGCATCTAAGTCCCCAACTTTTGGAAAGTGACAAAATGGTCCTTCAACTTTAATTTAGTACAATTTGGTCCTTGAATTTTGACCTTCATTTCAGTTAGGCCCTTTATACATTGCATTTCAAGTCCTTCATCTTTGTGGCATGTGCAACTTGGTCCCTAACTTCACCAATTTGTACACTTTTAGTCCATTTCTTCACCTTTTCACTCCGTTTTTCGCGAATTCGAGTATCAGGCCTACAAACATACAAAATTACACAATTATGCATAGAAATCAACTCAATTTAAATCTCAATTAAATACAAAAAGTGCTAAATAAGTGTGTAAAAACACACTTATCAAAGTACCCACTTTAAAAAGAGATATCTTGTTAAAGAGATGAATCCCACAGGGACAACCTCATACTCGTAAGGTGTTGCACATGCCCTTAGCTAAAGCTAAGGAAGCTTTGGAATGGGAAACCGCACAATCCCATATGGAGGAGTTAACAAAGCTCGCAAAATGAAAAATAAAAAGAACCTCTTAATGAAAAAGACTCATAGGGGAAGCCTCTTCATAGATGACCCGTCCCTATGAAAAGACGTGTGGGCACTTCGACGAGGATCTGGATCCCAAAGAGAATCACTTCTAAACTTGCAAAGTGTGGTACACAAGCTTAACAACTAAAGTTGTTAGGGGAGCCTCAATATGAGGAAACTGCTCAACCCATGCTAAGAAAAGTGAAAAGCAAAACGAACTGCTTACACTAAAATTCGAAATACTAAAGTACTAAGGAGCCTCAGCTCGTTCACATCAATGTCCTTAAGTTAAGAAACTCACAAAGGTATATGACCTTCAAACACTTGGACAAATTTTAGTGTTTGAGTCATTATCGTAGTACTATGTGTAAAAATCTGATTGTACTTAGATTTTATATAGGGTAATTAGCGCAAAACGTCCCTACCTTTGCCTGTCTTTGTGGAAAATGTCCCTACCTTTGGTTTCTTGGCGCAGAACGTCCCTACCTTTCACTTTTTTTGCGTAAAACGTCCTTTTCCCTAATTTTCAACGTAAAATGACCAATATACCCTCTAATTTAAATAAAACAAAAAGGAAGAAAAAAAGAAAATAAAAAACAAATTACAATTTTACTCCTAAACTTTTTTAAAACGATAAATCAGTCCAAAACTTATGAAAATATTAAAAATAACGTAAACACGTCCAAGTCCAAATCCAAATTGAAATTCAAACTCAAATGGAAAGGGGAAGAAGGAAGGGACCAGAATCATCGAGAAGGTACTGAATAAAGGACTCCGAGAGCTCATGAATCTGGGTTTTTATTGATACAGATTCGAATTTTGGATACCATTCCTGAATCCGACATCTATTTATTTCTTCTTCCTTCATTTTAAGAACCAAAAGTTTGCCGCTTCTCTGTAACAATGGGAGAGACCTTCCTTAACAAAACTGATCATTTCCAACTTCCAACACAAGTAATTATGCAATCAGTCCTTTATTCAGTACCTTTTCCCTAATTTTTCTAATTTAAAACTAACTTTAGCCTAGAGTTCCTCACCACTCCACATTCTGAGCAAAAACAGAAATGGGTTCCTCACATTTCCTCTTCTTTTTCCTTCTACTTCTCACATTTTCCTCTCCAAAACCCATATCTGCAAACCCTAAACTGACAGCTTTAATGGACTTGAAATCAAGTTTTGACCCGAAAAATTTAAATTTGACTTCATGAGTTGTTTAGGGTGATCTGTG
This sequence comes from Fraxinus americana, assembly GCA_035079005.1. Taxonomy (NCBI): domain Eukaryota; kingdom Viridiplantae; phylum Streptophyta; class Magnoliopsida; order Lamiales; family Oleaceae; genus Fraxinus; species Fraxinus americana. The sequence goes on along the minus strand of CM068710.1, from coordinate 1,040,321 downwards.
TGACGGGTCCTTTGAGGGGGTTGCTTGTAATGAGAAAGGTCGGGAGGCTAATATTTCTTTGCAGGGAAAAGGCCTCGCCGGGAAATTATCGCCGGCGGTTGGTGGGCTTCTGGGGCGGATCCAGGATTGGATCTAAGACTGGGCTACAAAATTTCAAATTGGGCTAATACGCGAAAAAAAATTTTTTTACACATGAAAAACTGTTTTTTTTTTTTTTATAAAAATGAAAATACCTTATAAAAAAAATTTTGGGCCATGAGGGGGGGTACAGCCCAGCCCAGCCCAGCCCCCCCTGGATCCGCCTTTAGTGGGCTTGAACACTTGACGGGTTTGTACTTGCATTACAACTCTCTGTATGGGGAGATTCCTAGAGATATTTCGAATTTGGATGTGATTTTGTTATTTTTAATATATTTATAAGTTTTGGACTGATTTGCTTTTTCAAAAAAGGTTTAGGAGTAAGATTGTAATTTGTTTTTTATTTTTCTTTTTTCTTTCTTTTTGTTTTATTTAAATTGGAGGGTATATTGGTCATTTAACGTTAAGAATTAGGGAAAAGGACGTTTTGAGCTAAAAAAGTGAAAGGTAAGGACGTTCTGCGTCAAGAAACGAAAGGTAGGGACGTTTTCCACAAAGACAGGCAAAGGTAGGGACGTTTTGCGCCAATAACCCTTTTATATATATATCTGATCTCATGTGTTTGATTATCTAGTTAAACAAGCTCTGAAGTGGTTAAGAGAACTTCAGTTAAATTTATTTTGAAGTCTAATATGTTCAAGTTCTGCACTTTGTTAAGATGTAAGACCTGCTAACACTTGTAAAAATTTGGCAAGTTTTATTGTTACGAGGTTCATGTTGCACACGTATGATTTGGTTATTGCTATGATTCATTTTTGCATAAGTCTGACCTCGTTGCAGGTTCGATGTTGTTGAAACTTCAATATTTATAAGTTTGATGTTATCATGCATTGAAAGTTATTATACGTCTGATGTTATTATAAGTTTGATGTTGCTTTAAGTTCGATGTAATTGTTGAAGTACAAGTAGTTCAAATTTGAAGAGGCACATCAGTATAAAGCAGATGTAGTAAGGTACAAAAAGTAAATGAGCACAAGTGCTAAAGAAAGGAACTTCATTCATAGAAGAGTATTTACAAAATGTGGGCCGAAACCATTACACTTGGACAAAAAATGTAAAAAGTACAATTGGAGTCCTAAGCTCTAAGGGGATGGGGGTTGAGGAGCCACAAAAGGGATTATGGCGTTGGGAGCCACTTTTACAGCTGCATTATCCTCAAGTTCAATAACTTGGTCTACCTCAGTTAGAGTCGAGGCTTAGGCTCCTCCTTTCCTTCTCCCAAGAAAACTGACCTCGACTGATAGTGTCGATGTGATATGAATGTAAAATGCATAGTTTTTCCACTTTATTTAATACGCTCGTATGATTATTTTATGTCAAATGTACTTATTAATCTTATATTTTGGTTTAGGTGGCAATTTGATGGATATGACGTAATTTGGAAGAAATAAGTGAAAATGGACCAAAATGGAAGAAAGTGAAAGTTCAGGGACTAAAGTACAAATACTCTAAACTTACTTCTAACCTTGTGATGAAGATTCAAGAGTGTTAGAAGACAATTAGATGAAGGAATGAGTCAAAGGGATGAAACATAACCAAAACATTATCATATATCAACTTTCAAGCTGAAAAGTTTTGCACCCAATTTCAGCTTCATCTTGAGACCTATTTTTGACATGGTAGATGATTGAATTCGAAGATAGTATCTGAAGAAAAGTTGTATCCCTTTGAGTTATCTTTCTAACGTATCTTGAATCGTCTCAATCAGACATCGAGATAGGAGGTTATGATGAAAATACTAAAGATGACGCAGAATTTGAAACAGCAACACAGCGCCTAGGCGCCGTGTTGCCCAGAAAGAACAGATTTCCAGCATCTAGGCGCTACTCCCATAGCACCTAGAGTGTAAATTAAGGTTTTTTTTGTATGTATGGGCTGTGAGAAGCCTAGAAAAATACCTAAATACACATTAGAACCTCTACAACCTTTTTTTCTCTCTATTTTTTCTTAGATCTATCATGTGTAACTAACTCTTGGTGCTCGATTGAAGGATACCGAAGCCTTGTAAACCATTATAACTGTGAGATCCACTTATTTTCATTGTTTAATTTATATTTTCAGTATTGAATATTTTTCTATGCATAATTTTATGATTGCCATGTTTGATTGCTAAGAGATCTATTAGTTTTCATATATTGCAATCTATAGTTAAGTTAAATCTCAAATCCATAATTGTTTGAACCATTTAACTTGTGAAACACTAGGATTTGATAATTTTCTGTGATAGATATTATTTAATCTTAAGAAGAATGTTTAAATAGATTGAATGCAGCAGCTGGTGTTTGTATTATCTAGTTCATCGATTTCTCTATTGTTTAAAACTGTTATTAAATTGAATTTTTAGCGCTGGTTTGAGATTATTTGATTATTATGGTTAATTAGAACGCTGGTTTCTGATTAACTAAAATTAAGGAGAAATGGAAATTTATTTCAACGATGAATATTGTGAATGTGGATTGATTATTCTTTGTGGATTGATGAATGGTTATAAATCTCCAATGGTAGAAGTTCACTTTGATCAAGAATCGTTTCATTGGTTTAATACAATTAATTAATTTACATTATTATTTGTTATAAGATTGATTTCATTATAAACAAAACCCCCCTAATCGTTATACGAAACATAAATTGTTCAATTGCATACTTTTCGTGGGATCGACCCTTACTTCCATTATTACATTAGTTTGAGGTTTAAAGACTATTTTTTGGTGCCTATGACAACACACCAAATTTTGGCGTCGTTGCCTGGGAGTGATGTTAATTTATTTTTGTATTTCTTTAGTTATTTTATTTTATTTTTGAAAAAAAAAATTCATAATTTTCTAGGTTTTTAAGCAATTTATTGTTTTTAAGAATTTTATCATAAAATTTTATTTGTTTTTCTTATTCTAGTTTTTTTAACTCGTTTGTCATATATATATATCTTTTTTTTTTTTTTTGAATTTTCTTGATAGTTTAAGGAATTTGATTGCAACTATGGCCGCCAAATCTCAACAATTCAGCACTAGACTCGACATGCCATCAAAATATGTTAATGAGGTAAATGTCTTATCCATTAAACAGCAACTTGCGAGTCTAACTACTTTTATTTGTCGAACGGTTGCAGGTAATGTGCAAACAACAAAAGCTTGTGGAATTTGTTCATTGGTAGGCCATCTAACCGATATGTGCACAACACTTCAAGAAGAATCCGTTGAACACGTAAATGTAGTTGGTAGCTTTCCTGGACAACTACAGAGGAATTATGATTCTTATTCAAACACGTACAATCAAGAATGGAGGGATAATCCAACTATTAGCTATGGGAATCGACAAGTGAATCAACCTATGAATCAAAATCGACAGAATTTCCAACAATATAATTAGCTATACCCTCCAAGACAACAACATGGCCAAACTTCTAACTCTGGTATGTCTTTAGAAGATATTGTTAAATCTCTGGCCACTAACACTTTACAATTTCAACAGGAGAGAAGGGCTAGCATTCAATGTTTGGAGAATCAGATAGATCAAATGGCTAACGCGGTCAGTCAGTTGGAGTCACAGAATGCGGGAAAACTACCCTCTCAAACGGTAGTAAATCCAAGGGAAAATGTAAGTGCAATCAAGTTGAGGAGTGGCACGGAGGTTGAAGTTCCAGTGAAAATAGCCCCTACTTCATTTAAGGAAAAAAATGAGAAATATATTACAGCAGAAAAGAGTGCTCCCAACGATAATGAGGTAACTAAGCGTAAGTTTCCACCTCTTTCGAATTATAAACATATACCTCCTTTCCCTCAAGTTTTAGTAGGATATAGGAAATATGAACGAGATCATGATGAGTTGCATGAAATTTTTAGTAAATACGAGGTAAATATTCCACTTTTAACTATCATTAAACAAGTGCCTCGTTATGCTAAATTTTTAAAACAATTGTGCACAAGTAAGAGGAAACATAAACTAAAGGATTTGAAAAGGTTAAAGTTGGAGAGACTGTATTTGCAGTTATTCAAAAGAGACTTCCTATAAAATGCACGGATCTTGGCATGTTCACTATCCCTTGCACGATAGGTAACACTAAGTTTCAAAAGGCCATGATAGATTCAGGAGCTTCTATTAATGTCATGTCATATTCTGTATACACTTCTTTGAAACTTGGGCCTTTAAATGACACTGGTGTGATAATTCAATTGGCAGACAAATCTAACGCCTATCCTATGGGTCTAGTTGAAGATGTTCTTGTGAAAATTGATGGTTTGATTTTTTCTGTAGATTTTTATATGCTTGACATGGGCAATAATAATCATACTACCCCTATCTTGTTAGGAAAACCATTCTTAAAACATCCAAAACTAAAATTGACATTCATAGTGGTACATTGACCATGGAATTTGATGGTGAGATAATTACATTTAATATCTATGATACCATGAAATTTCCTATTGCTGATAATGTTGTATATTCTATTGATATAATTGATGATCTAGTACATGATGTTTTTGAACTTGATGGGAATGATGAATTGGAGGTCGCTATTCGTGAGAGTGTAGAGAAAGAGAGTGATGAATTAACATTGAATCCCAGTTTACGAGAAGCTGTTGATATGTTGAACACTCCTCCAAGGTCACAACAAGCAGGTAAGGGTTTATATGTTGATTTGCATGTTTCTAATGAAAAGTCTTTCTATTGTGCAGGCTCCGGTTCTGGATTTGAAGCCTCTCCCTAATCACCTTAAATATGTATTCCTTAGAGATGACAAAACATTTCCAGTGATATTTTCCAACGAACTGACTACATTGCAAGAAGAAAAATTGTTGCAAGTCCTCAAAGAGCATCGAACAGCCATTGGTTGGAAAATCACAAACATCAAGGGAATCAGTCCATCTACCTACATGCATCGCATTTTGCTTGAAGAAGGAGAAAATTCTTCCCGTCAACCTCAATGAAGATTGAATCCACCCATGATAGATGTAGTGAAGAAAGAGGTCCTCAAGCTTTTGTATAACCTTGAGTTAAACCTTAAAAGATGCATGGAAACTAATCTTGTTTTAAATTCTGAAAAGTGTCACTTTATGGTAGAACAAGGTATAGTTCTAAGGCATGTTATCTCATCTAAGGGCATTGAAGTTGATAAAGCTAAAATTGACATTATTCAATCTCTACATTACCCCACTAGTGTGCAGGAGGTTCGCTCTTTTCTTAGACATGCAGATTTTTATCGCAGGTTTATCAATGACTTCTCCAAAATTACTATGTCCCTATGCAAATTGTTACAAAAGAACGTTGTTTTTGAATTTGATGAGGCATGCAAAATGGCATTTGATAAGTTGAAAGAACTGTTGACTTCTGCACCAATCATTCAACCCCCTGACTGGAACTTCTCCTTTGAAATCATGTGTGATGCAAACAACTTTGTAGTAGGAGCAGTGTTGGGTCAAAAATCTGGAAAAGCATCTCATGCCATCTATTATGCATCCAAAACTCTAAATGATGACCAGAGAAACTACACTATAACTAAAAAAGAACTCTTGCCTATTTTTTTTACTTTAGAAAAATTCCGTCCTTATTTACTTGGTACTAAATTGATTATTTACTCTGATCATGCAGCTCTGCGTTATTTGATGACAAAGAAAGAGGCAGAACCAAGACTAATACGATGGATACTTCTCCTGAGTGAATTCAACCTGGAGATCAAAGACAAAAAAAGAAACAGAAAACAGTGTTGCAGATCATTTGAGCTTTTTAACTAATGTAGATGCTGAACTCCAATTGCAGGAAACCTTTCCTGATGAGTAATTATTTTCTTCAAACACAACTTTACCATGGTATGCAGACATTGTAAACTTTTTGATTGTTAACACTCTACCTTTTGATTTGTCTGGGGTTCGAAGAGATAAGCTAAAGAGTGATGAGAAATATTATGTATGGGATGATCCATACTTGTGGAAGCATTGTGCAGATCAAGTGATTAGAAGGCGTGTTCCTAAAAATGAGATTACTTCCATTCTCACCTTCTGTCACTCTTATGCTTGTGGAGGACACTTTGGAGCAAAAATGACAGCAAGAAAAGTGGTTCAATGTGGTTTCTATTGGCTATCCTTATTTCAAGATGCCTACTCCTTTTGTAAATCTTGCGAAAACTGTCAAAAAATAGGTAATATATCTCAAAAGACTAAAATGTCATAAACTACCATACTTGTTTGTGAAATCTTTGATGTTTGGGGTATTGATTTCATGGGACCATTTCCTGTCTCTTTCGATTTTACTTATATTTTGCTTGCTGTGGATTATGTTTCGAAATGGGTAGAAGCTAAAGCCACTTGGTTTGATGACTCTAAAGTTGTTACAGATTTTATCAAGTCTAATATATTCTCCAGGTTTGGAATTCCGAGAGCTCTCATCAGTGATCATGGAACTCATTTTTGTAATCGAACTGTGGAAGCTTTGTTGAGGAAATACCATGTCACCCACAAGGTGTCAACTGCATATCATCTACAAACTAATGGTTAGGTGGGGGTGTCAAATAGGGAAATCAAATCCATCATTGAGAAAATGGTCTGCCCGAATAGAAAAGATCGGAGCTTGCACTTGGATGAGGCTTTATGGGCATACAGAATTGCATGCAAGAGACCCATCGGTATGTCACCCTACATGTTAGTGTTTGGGAAACCATGTCACCTTCAAGTGGAGTTAGAACACAAAGTTTACTGGGTCGTCAAGAGTTTCAACATGAAGATGGATGAGAGTGGAAAACACAGAAAGTTGCAACTTCAAGAGCTAGAGGAAATTCGCAATGATGCCTGAATTTACAAGGAGAAAACGAAGGCTTTCCATGACAATATGATTTCTAGGAAGGAATTTGAAGTTGGTCAAAAAGTCCTCCTATACCAATCGCGGCTTCGTCTACTTCCAAGTAAATTACGTTCCCGTTGGATTGGACCATTTGTTATTACTAATGTCTTTTCTCATGGTGCAGTAGAAGTTCAGAGTTTGGAAACCTCAAAGGTATTCAAGGTGAATGGTCATATGTTCAAACCTTTCTATGAAAGTCTTCAGGTAGAGGACGAGGCACAATTTGATCTCGAAGATCCATTCTATGTCGGGTGAAGGAAAAACCAATAAGTTGAGCCAAAGACAATAAATAAAGGCGCTACTTGGGAAGCAACCCAAGGGGAGTTCGTTCTTTTGTCTTTTTTTTTTTTTTGGCATTTCCTTTGTTATTTCGTGTTATTTTTGTCTTTTTCTTTGCATTGCACCTTACATTGGAGACAATGTAAGGTTTACTTGTAGTGGAGGGGATTTAGATATTTAGATTTATTGCATTTTATTTAGGTTTATTGCATTTAAATTTTGAGTGAGTTTAATTTCACAAATGTTTGCATGATTTTTCATGAAAATGAATTGAGAGTTAAATGATTGTTTTGGGCTGTGTATGTTATTTGTTAGAATTAATTAAGACTTAGAGTTGATTAGTGGAGTTATTTTCTTTGAGAATGGTAGTAACTAAATTCTATGGACAAAAGCCGGTGAGATTTTTAAGCCTTTAGACTGAAACATCCATAACAGTCTCATTTTTTTCATGTGTGATATTCTTCCATAGTTTTGTTTCTCTAGAACTTGTCTTGATTCTCTTCAAGATCACAATGGCACATACATGCATGAACATGATTAAGGCCGTCTTTGTCACATAAATGAGCTTTGTTAGCTAAATAGCCGACCCTGTAATTGAATCTTCCATTGTTGAGCCCCTTGAGCCTTACTGCCTTTTCTTCGTATAAACTCACATTACAAGCTTTAAACTGGAAAAATAATATCTTTACCCAAACCTTAGAGCTAGTGGAGTATTGATCAATATCATGATATGTGTGGGTGTGCAAGAAAATAAGTGTAGGGTATCAAGATTTATGGTAGTGCTATTACTGGTGAATTGGAACATATTTTCTATGTCAATTTATGGAGTTTCATTATTGGTGTATCATTTGGAGTTTACATTGTGAAAGAAAAACAAAAGAAGAAGAAGAAAAAAATGAATGATTGAAAGAAAAGAAAAAGAAAATACGTGGTGGAGGAGAGTGATTTTAATGTTGAAAAAGATCTATATTCATAACTCTTCCTACATCTCAAGAAATAGTTCGATTTGTTTAGGATAGATGTAAAATGAAGAAGCTATTATGTTGAGTGGTTGGTTTTACATGTCTTATGTATATGTTTGAGCTATGTCTATTCATCTTTAGTCTACTAGTTTCGATGGCTCTTGAGTCACATACCCAAATATTTCCCACCTTGACCATAAGCCACGTTACAACCATTAAAAAGTCCTTATGATTCTTGTAAAGCATGTAATCTAAGTGGTGGCGAATGAGAAGATATGAAAGCATATGGTAGGTCATCTCCATTGGAATGAAATTGAGTGAAACACTTACCTTTTAAATACATGAGAGTTGAGCGCTTATATCCATGAGGTCTACATGTTTAGTTTATTCCATCTTCATATGAGAATGCTAGCTAATTGATTATGAGTTGTGTGAGAATATTTATTCATAATGTGTTATGTGTTTTGAGGATGTTTGATTATTCTATGTTCATGGCATTACGACCTGGCGTTTTTGGGAATTAAATTTGAGTTTTGCCCGAAGACGAGCAAAAGCTAAGTGTGTGAGAGTTTGATATGAATGTAAAATGTATAGTTTTTCCTCTTTATTTAATAAGCTTGTATGATTACTTTATGCCAAAATGTACTTATTAATTTCATATTTTGGTTTAAGTGACAATTTGATGGATATGACGTAATTTGGAAGAAATAAGTGAAAAGTGATCAAAATGGAAGAAAGTGAGAGTTCGGGGATTGAAGTGTAAATACTCTAAACTTGCTTCTAACCTTGTGATGAAGATGCGATAGTGTTAGAGGTCAATTAGATGAAGGAAGGATTCAAAGGAATGAAACATAACTAAAACATTATCATATATCAATTTTCAAGCTGAAAAGTTTTGCACCAATTTTCAGCTTCATCTTGAGACTGGTTTTTGACATGGTAGATGATCTAATTCGAAGATGGTATCTGAAGACAAGTTGTAGTCCTTTGAGTTATCTTTCCAACACATCTTAAATCGTCTTAATCGGATATCGGGAGAGGACGTTATGATAAACATACTAAATAGGACGCAGAATTTGAAACAGCAACACAGCGTCCAGGCGCTGTGTTGCCCAGAAAGAACAGATTTTCAGTACCTAGGAGTTACTCCCATAGTTCCTAGGTGCCGTGTAGCACAAATTAGGGTTTTTTTTTGTATGTATAGGCCATGAGAAGCCTAGAAAAACACCCCAAAACACATCAAAACCTCTCCAACCTTTTTTCTCTCTATTTTTTTCTTAGATCTATCATGTGTAACTAACTCTTGGTGCTTGATTGAAGGATACCGAAGCCTTGGAAACCATTATAACTGTGAGATCCACCTATTTTCATTGTTTAATTTATATTTTCAGTATTAAATATTCTTATATGCATAATTTTATGATTGTCATGTTTGATTGCGAAGAGATCTATTAGTTTTTCATATATTGCAATCTATAACTAAATTAAATCTCAAATGCGTAATTGTTTGAATCATTTAACTTGTGAAGCACTAGGATTTGATAATTTTCTGTGATAGATGTTATTGAATTTTAAGAAGAATGTTTAAATAGATTGAATGCAGTCGCTGGTGTTTGTATTATCTAATTCATCGATTTCTCTATTGTTTAAAACTGTTATTAAATTGAATCTTTAGCACTGGTATGAGATTATTTGATAATTAGGGTTAATTAGAAATCTGGTTTCTAATTAACTAAAATTAAGGAGAAATAGAAATTTATTCCAACGATGAATATTGTGAATGTGGATTAATGAATGGTTATAAATCTCCAATGGTGGAAGTTGACTTTGATCAAAATTCATTTCATTGGTTTATATTGTTATTTGTTATAAGATTGATTTCGTTATAAACAAAACCTCCCCAATCGTTATACGAAGTATAAATTGTTGAATTGCACTCTTTTCATGGGATCGGCCTTTACTTCCATGACTACATTAGTTTTAGAGGTTTAAAGACTATTTTTGGGTGCCTACGACAGCACACCACGATGCCCTGAACGTTGACCTCCAGCCACTCTATAATATCAGTGTATGCATAATTTCGCCAGTACTTTGGAAAACTCTGATATGCCTCAGTTAAGTGGAAGTTGGCAAGGAACGTCTTCTCAGCATTAGTGCTGGCAAGTTCAACATCACTCATGACAGTCTGCACTTCTTTAGTCAAGCCAGCCACTTAGGAGGTCAGCTCTCCCACCTGCCCCTTCAAGGCAGAACTCTCCTTATTGGCCTTCTCCAAGGCCTCGGCTGCCAGCTTCTGTGTATATCAAAAGTCTCTACTCGCTTAGTAAGGGAGGCCACCTCACTTTTAGATAGATAGATAGATCTCATTCTTCACAGTTTTAATTTCTGGTAAGGCATAAACGAGTTTCACTGACTCTTCTTCGTATTTCTTCTTCAAGGCCTCCACCTCTACTTTGTCCTTGCTGGCAGCCTTCTCAGACTGAGAGGCTTTATTTGTAAACCCCCAATTTTTACTTTGAAGGTTTTTAAAGAGGGTTTTAGCCTATATGGCCATGCCAAAGGTCCTTTCAGCTTGGCTCACCATTGTTGCGAAGACGTCGACAACATCGCTTGTCTCAACGTAGTTCTGCTACCTTTTCGTCTGCACTTGTGATATGTGGCAGTAGTAGTTTATACTTTCGAAGGAAGAAGGCTGAGGGCCTTTGGTGCCAATTTATGTGTCATCTTCTTCAAGGTAAGTTTTTTCTTTAGAGCATCTGAAGTGGTAGAGTCACTTGTAGTCCTTACCTTCTTCGTAGGTTCTTGACTCTGGGGTTCCACAACAGTTGGCCTCTTTTGTCCTCCATAGGCCGCAACTATTGACACTGCCATTAACTTCTCCCATCCTGGAACCTCGGAGCGGGGAGAGGGGGAAGGAATATCATTGGAGCTACCCACCCTAGTGGTGGACACTCTGAATTTCTTCTTGGGCTTTTCCACCACCACCTTTTTGCCTTAATCTTCCAAGGGAGGCCCTCTTTTCTCCTGAGAAGCGGCTTCCTTGCCAACCTTCTCAATCCTGTTCCTCATCTACTTTCCTCCAGTAGATGAGGGCTTCAACCCCTTCTTTCTCGAAGTAGAGGTGGCAGCAAAGATCGATACCATATCAGAGGTGGGGTGCCTCCATTTCTCAAAGTTTTCTACAAACAAAAAAATGAACAAGGTCAACGAAATTCTACAAAAAGAACATCAAGAAAGTGGCTAGGTGTAAGGAAACCTTACCCCTCTTCGCCATTAAATAGAAATCTTCAAAAAAGTGCTTCGACTGGATCAAACAGCTGAAATCACGCGAGGATGAGGATTTCTTATAGACCTCGGTGAGATAATCCCAGTCACTCTTAGTAAACTCGAACCGTTCAATCTACCCTAAAAGAAACACAAAAAATGTAAGTATCAGACCTTGTCAGTTCGAAAAATCGAAGAAGCAAGGAATGCACTTGCGGGCGTCACAGTACAAGGTCGGGAGTTTGACGTGTGGGACGATGTCTTACTCTTGCCACTTCACCCTGACCCAGAACCAGGTCTCCTTCCATCGTTTGATGGAGAAGGGCAGGCCTAGGACAAAGGGAGAGTGCGACCCCCAAGGACATAAAGAACACCCTATGGAGTCCCATTTTCCTAAAGATCGAGGTTGGTATATGGTCTGGAAGACGTGAAAAGGCATGTCTTCGCCCAAGGAGATGAAGTAAGAACCCACCAATTGAGCCCAGGCATTAAAAACGAGCTGGGTAGGGGCCAGCCCGTATAGCTTGAGGACAACACATAAGAATGGGTTTATCGGCAGGTGAAGCCTAACTTTCAACAAAAACTCACTAATGGCGAAGCAGCCTTGCCTAGAGTAGCAGGCTCACTCGTTAGGAGATGGGGAAATGAGCTCAATATCATAGGGAATTCTATATTTGTCTCTAAGGTTTGTGAGGTAGGTAGGATATATGGAAGAAGGGAGTTTAGCTGCTCCCCAGGCTATATCATCGTCCCCCTATCCCTCCCAGAAATTGAGGCACCTCATCTAGGCTCAATGGCTCTGACGAGGTCAGCTATGTTGGTTATTTCTACCCACATTTCACTCACCAAGATCTACGTGTTCCCTAGCAGATGTAGAAGCGGCCATCGATTTACAAGTTATTTCAAAACTTTTACAAGTTAAAAAATTACAATACTTACGAGTTTCTTAAGATGATGAAAAAGAAGTAACACTGAAATTCGCGAAAGTAACAAGAAGAAAAAGAGCACTTAGAAGAGTTTCAAAGAGAAGAAACTTGAAAGTTCTTAGAAAAAACTTGAAGACTTGTAAAAATTTGAAAAGGAATGATGCAAGGAGTCGTACAAAAGTGAAGAGATTTTCTCAAGGGTATGTACCTTTTATAGGCGACCCAATGAACCCCAGCTGTTGGATCTTGATCCGGGTCATTTGACCGTCCATTTGAAAATATAATCTAGCCACTTAATACATCCGATGCTTCGTCTTTTATGGCCCAGATTAGGACGCATGCTCCACGCGCCTTCATGCGTTTGAAATTCACAAGGTACGTGGGAAACAACCATCATTACACATTAAATGTGGCTACGATTGCGTGTATTGAAAGTCGAACCGCCTCAGATGCATTTTCTAGAAAATGTGCCACGACAACAAATCAGTTGGACGCTATAATTAAGGATACCTCATGTTTCTCAAATTTATTAAAAGGAAGCGCCTCATAATTATCAATTCTGAGGCCCTATAGGGGTCTGACCCTCTTCACTTCAACCAGTTTAACTAATGCTTCGAATATGTAAATGCACTTCGGAAGATACAACTTCGGAATTACTCTGCTTCAGTAACCCTTCCCAGAATTGTTCTAAAAGGTGAAATATTGCCAAGTAAACTGCTTCGGACATCACCTGCAGAGGATCTGCACAAGTCAGGTATATTTTGAATTCCAACCATAACATGAATGATCCTAAAAAAAAATTATTTACATTCAAGTCCATACATTACATAAATAATCATGCATAAACTTGGGGGACTATTATTAAGCCTCACCTCCGAAGCTCAAAGTAAAAGTGTCACGTAGCAAGCCACGTATGCAGAAAGTCAACAAGAAATTCAAATAAAGACCCATGAGGTCAAAATATGAAGAAATTAAACAAAATCGAAGTCCTTGCACTGCAAAACTGAAGTCCATGGTGAAGCACTACCTCAAGGATAAAGCACTCCAACTTAGGCTAAAATACTGCCTAAGGAAATAAAGAAAGGAGCCGAAGCTCTCCACTTAGATAACTACTTCAAAGATCTCTCCGAGGCTCTCGAACTCGTCTGAAGCTCATGAATGACACTGTCTCTTGCAATAGATTTGAAGATCCCTTAGAAGTGATTCATGTAACAATTGTAATAAAGTTAGTCAGTATGTCAGCCTATTGTGTAGGGAGGCTGACCTTTTATCAATTTATTAATTGTATGAATATACAGTGATGTGAAGCCTCAATTAAAGAGATGAGACCACGTAGTTCTGATCCAATAGTCACCATGTCGGCCAAGGCAGTATAAATAGGTTCTCTTTGTAATTGAAAAGAGGTTGGTTAGATTATTGGAATTTTGAGAATCATACATTTGAAATATATACTTGAACTCTCAATAAATTTATACAAACACTTGGTTGAATACTTTTAATTTTCTTTGCAATATAGCAACTTCTATATACATTTTCTCTATCCTTCCGTATATTGTTGTTTTGCTGCTACATAGATTAGTTTGGTTTCAATATGGTGACTGTTGTTAGTGCAATTGCTTCTGTTTCACCTGTCGGAAGCACCTCCTGCGTCCATTTCCCCCTTGCTACCGCCGTTAATTCGGTAGGAACGTGCCGAAATCGTACTTGACTTAGCGTGAGTGAGCCCGACATTTGTTGGCTCATTTTCTGGAGTCAACACAAACCACTAGAATTGGTACGTAAATTTTGACATTCATAAAACCTATAAAATATAGAATTATACATGAACAGATTCATAGGCAAAATCACCAAAGCGTAGCAATTTGACTAAAACCCTGAATTCCCTCATCATCAATAAACATGCAATCAACATTATATATATATATATCTCTCTCTCTACACACACACACACACATCCAAGGCTACCCTGTTTATTTCCTTGAATGGAAGTAGGATTCTATTCACACAGTACATGATGTTTAATGAGTGATTTTGATTTTTGACATACCTAAATCGAATCATACAACATCCAATAGGGGTGGGCTTTTGAACTGAAATCATTGATTTCGGTTCAATTCCAAAAATTACATAGAACAAAGTTTTTCCATTTACAAATACTAGAAATTTAATAGGTAGTTATGATTCTTGAAATATTCTGTTGGGGCAAACAAGTCTCACATCGGTTGTGGGAAGAAAATAAATCCACCATATAATCCAAGTGGGCTACTCCACCCATTACCAATTGGTTTTGGGATAGAACCTCACTTGGGCCTGGTGGAGTGGGCTTGGACCTTGGGTAATTGCTCTCAATAATTCCCTACAAGTGGTATCAGAGCCAAGGTTGCGGGTTCTTTGTGATTTGATTGAGATTTTTCAGATATGACTTCATTGAAATATGATATTCCGCTGCTGGATCGCAATACAAGGTTTTCGCTATGGCAAGTAAAGATGAGGGCTGTGTTGGCGCAGATGGATTTGGACGATGCTCTGCTGGGTTTTGATAAAATGCCAGCAAACTGGACAACGGAGGAGAAACAACGGAAAGACAGGAAGGCTTTATCGCAGATTCATCTTCATCTCTCCAATAATATTCTGCAGGATGTCTTGAAAGAGAAAACGGCGGCTGCTTTGTGGTTGAAACTGGAGCAGTTATGCATGACCAAAAGTCTCACGAGCAAACTGCATCTAAAGCAAAGGTTGTATTCTCATCGCATGGCAGAAGGAGGATCACTGGAAGACCACCTGGCTGTGTTCAAGGAAATTGTTGCAGATCTGGAAACGTTGGAGGTAAAATATGATGTGGAGGATCTGGCCTTGATCCTGTTATGTTCTCTACCCGCTTCTTATTCGTCGTTTCGGGACACGATCTTGTACAGTCGTGACACGTTGACCATTGAAGACGCTTACGATGCTTTATTCTCAAAGGAGAAGATGAAGCATTTGGTTGGAGCTACTACATCAAGTGATGGGGATGCTCTGGTTTCTCATGGTGATCGACGGAGGGGTAGACCGAAAGTGAACTTCAGCAATGTGTATTGCTTCTACTGCAAGAAGAAAGGGCATGTCAAGAGGGATTGCGACAAGTTGCAGGCTAAAGGTAATTTAGTTGCAAATAATAGGGGGCAATCTTCTAATTCGGATGATGCTAATATTACCGAGTATTTATCTGATGGCGGTGATGTGATGGTGACTGTGGTATCTGACGTAGAGTCCAAGCCTGACGAGGAGTGGATTCTTGATTCGGCATGTTCGCACCATATGTGTCCCAATCGGGACTTGTTTCAAACATATGAGACGGTGAAGCAAGGTGGAGTTGTTATGGGAAACAACCAGTCTTGCCGGGTTGCTGGAATTGGTCGGGTCAGATTAAGGTTGCAGGATGGGACAATCAGAACACTTGATCAGGTTCGTCATGTTCCAGACTTGAAAAGGAATCTCATCTCGCTAAGTACCCTGGATGCAAAGGGGTATAAATTCTCTGGTGGAGGTGGAGCATTGAAGGTCCGAAGGGGTGCTCAGATTGTACTGGAGGGACGAATGAAGTCTCAGTTGTACATCTTACAGGGGAGCGCAGAACCAGTTAAGAGACATTTGGACAAGTTCAGTACCGTGGTGGAAATTCAATTTGGTACAGTACCTCTTGTGACAGACTCTGGGTCAGTTCAGAACATTGCTCAGGGGAGCGTTGGTGATTTCGCTTTGCCACCGATTACAGCGGATTCACTGTGTTCACATACTAGTGTTGGACTCATGGAGCGTAGGTACAGTGTTGGAGATGTCTGCAATGCATTTGGGATCGTTGAAGGTGACAGTTCTAGTAAGGGGCCTTCTGATCATGCATCTGGAGTAGATTCTGCTACAGGGAGTGCTTCGACCCTGTTTGGTCAATAATCAATTCCTTGTTGGAATTTTGGGAACCCGGGTTTAGGGTTCAGGTGTCGCTTGTGGACACTGGGCAGATGCGATGGTTTTATTCAATTGGAGAGTTTAATTACTGTATGAAGAGATCGATTTATTCTGATGCAGTCGGATTTATTTTTCCAGGTGGAGAAATTTTGGAGCTTCGTTCGATGCACCGGAATTTGTGTCAAGGTGGAGATTGTTGGGTTTGTGACTCAAATTAAGGTTAGAATTTGTGTTTGGAAAGAATTGGAATTGAAAAAGGAATTAGAATCCAATTCAAATAAGGAAACCCAGCTCAAAGGTGTTGAATTGGAGTAGGAAACAGTATCCAAGTTCAACAAGGAAAGAAACTAGGGATTCTAGGTTTACTAGGTTGTTGACATGTATTATAAATATAGATCTTCTTCCTTCAATTAACGGCAGCAACCCAGCAGCTTATGCAGAAAGCATATTGTTAATTAAGTTCATGTAATTCTCTCCTATTATTGTCCAGAATAAAATCTTCATTCCTCTGCAATTTCTCCTCTTCTTTTACTTTAATCTTGTTTCAATTGTTGTGATCTTTTATATTTCAAAGTTTGTCATTAATCTCAATTCCTGCGTTCGAGGCGATTTTTCCCAACAAGTGGTAATTGGTTTTGGGATGGAACCTCACTTGGGCCTGGTGGTGTGGGCTTGGGCCTTGGGTAATTGCTCTCAATAATTCCCTAACAGTGGTATCAGAGCCCAGGGTCGGAGGAACGTAGTAGAAAGCGTGGTGGCGATCGGGCTAAAAAATTATTCGCGTTTGAGGTGCCTTGTGTCGAAAGTCTTCTTAACATTGGTGGTTAGGCGGCGGGTCCCGTTTGGTCGAGGGCGACGGTAATAACGGCGGTACAAGATGATTGGCGAATGGATTATCGTTTGAGGGGAGGCCACAATGATGTGGTCCTTCGTTTGAGGGGAGGATTGTTGGGGCAAACAAGTCCCACATCGGTTGTGGGAAGAAAATAAATCCACCATATAATCCAAGTGGGCTACTCCACCCATTACCAATTGGTTTTGGGATAGAACCTCACTTGGGCCTGGTGGAGTGGGCTTGGACCTTGGGTAATTGCTCTCAATAATTCCCTACATATTCAAACCGAACCATCCGACGACCACCCCTACCTACAATATTGGCGAGTATATGAACCACTTCGATCCTCAATTTTGGATTATTGTCAAACAATATTTGATGGATTGGTTCAAGCCTACAATAGACTTGAATCAAGCCACGTTATAGCACTGTAAAGAACAACATGCGAGAAAACATTCAATGATTCAAACAAATATCCAAAATTTTATGTGATAAGCGTTTTTTACTTTCAAGTTTGATTTCAGGGATCCTTCGAATTCATAACATCTAGGAGCGAATAATAAATATTACATGAGATCACCTTCTTTAAGGATTGTACAATGTAACTTTAAAATGTGTTTTATGTTCACATAACTTTGTTGCCACATTTTTTCTTGCTTAACATATAGACGAATGAGGAAAAAACTTGATCTATCCAAAAAGAACGGATCAACTCGAGGGGAGTAGGAATTGTTGGCGGATCGAATGTTGGGGATGGGATGGAATCGTTAGAGAGTGCCCACCCTATTTAGCATTTTTATTACCCACCCCATCCTCCCCCAGTAACCCAGCAACCCAGCTCTTCTTTAATCGTATGATCACTATTATTTATTGTTCATATTTCTCAAGGGAAGGAAAAAAAAAAAAAGATATATAACGTCATTTCAATATTATTTATT
The DNA here is from genome assembly GCA_035079005.1 of Fraxinus americana. Taxonomy (NCBI): domain Eukaryota; kingdom Viridiplantae; phylum Streptophyta; class Magnoliopsida; order Lamiales; family Oleaceae; genus Fraxinus; species Fraxinus americana. Next base: position 1,022,203 of record CM068710.1, on the reverse strand, counting down.
TAATTTTTGATATAACGTCATTTGTCTAAATGTATATAAATTATTCTTTTTCTATATTCATTGTTTCAAATTAATTAAATTCTATGTTGGTTCATGTACACCCCATTTGTTTAAATGTATATAAATTATTATTTTTATATATCTATTAATTCAAATTAATTAAATTTCATGTTGGTTTACTTACACCCCATTTGTTTAAATATATATACATTATTCTTTTTTCTATATTTATTGATTCAAATTAATTAAATTCCATGTTCATGAATCAATTTGATCGTTCTTGTATAATTCAATTATTTATTTGCTTGCATGTTTAATAATTAATATTCAATTAAATATATATTGAAAAACGAAAAGTAAGATACTATTGAAATAATTAAATTGTAGTAGGGATAAAATCGTTCAGAAAATGATTATCACTTCATGCAATATTTAATATATTATAGATGAAGATTATCCTTTAAGGGTAAAGAGACAAGGAATGTTGACTACAACATTAAACAGTCAATCATTTACAATAATCAGCCTTTGCCAATTGAATTGACAAGCATAAAATTTTATAATAGAAAATTTAGCACGTTTGATCCCCCAACCTTACACAAGTGTAATAAATCTACTCACAACGTTTTCTTAGTATAATATAAGGATAATTGCGGCAGCGATACCATACCTTTCGTTTAGTAACAAATTTTGCATAAATGTTTTATTTGTGTCACCAACGGTACCAAAACTTTCAAAATGTCACGGTTGAAGTCCAAATGGATGATTTTTGTTAGTTTGACCGTTATTTTACCAAATAATTGATTTTGACAATAATTTTGACAAATTTTAAAATGTTAAATAGTAACTTTACATTTTTTAAAAATAAAATACTAAAATAAAAAATAAAAAATCAACATCCACGTCTCCATCCATCCCACACACACCAACCCCAACCCCAAAACCATCACCACCACTACAATCTTCTCCACCATCACCTTTATTTCCATCACCCAACAAATTTTTTCTTTCCTCTCTTCCTCTATCTCCTCCAGTACAAATTTTTTCGTATCTGTGGAAGATTGCATTACATTCCATCACCCATTTTGACCTTCAGGTTTTTCACCATTACTTTTTGTTCTTACAATTCCTTATTTTCTTTGCCTTTCAAATTCAAAACTACTTTATTTTGCTGCAATTAATGGTTTAGGTTAGCTTTTTTGCTCCATTCTTTGGTCTCATGTTGAACACACTCTTTTACTTGATTTATTGTGCCAATGGATTTTTGATGGGCCCAATTTTCCACCGAGTTTTAATGGTGAAATAGATTTGAGTGAGAATTGAGAGGGCTCTCTCTCTCTTTCTTAAATGCTTTTTTTTTTCTTTTGGCTCCATTTTCTTGCTGTCTCGCATTTTGGGGTTTTAACAATTCATTTTTCAGTAGCAGACATTTGTGGGTTTTCAAATAATCCATGACAATTCAAATTTATCAAGTTTCTTTATAAGGGGGAGGAGGTGGAGGAAGTGAGGGAAGAAAAAATTTGTTGGATGATGAGAATAAAGGTGGCGGTGGAGGAAATGGCACTAGTGGTGATGGTTTTGGGGTGGGGTGGGGTGGGGTGGGGTGGGGTGGGTATGTGCGGGGTGGATGAAGAAGAAAATTTCGGTTTTTTATTTTTAATTTTAATTATTTGATTTTAGTTATTTTATTATAAAAAAATGTAAAGTTATCATTTTAACGTTTTAAAATTAGTAACCGTCAAACTAACAAAAATCATCCATTTGGACTTCAACTGTAATATTTTGAAAGGTTTGGTACTGTGGGTGACACTAATAAAATGTTTGGGCAAAATCTAATATTAAATGAAAGATTTGATACCGTTACTGCAATTATCCCTATAATATATCCTCAACATTTCAATTATGTAGCAAAACTGGTTTTTGCATCCATTTTAAACAAATTAACCCTCATCTTTAAGTAAACAAAATTAAAACGAAGTCATAAAACAACAAAAATTGAAGGAAAATTGTAGGAGTCCCATAACTTATGAAAAAGTAAAAATGGGTGCCATTTTTTATAACAAATGAGAAGATCCACTTATTAAAGTACAAAGAGGGATCCATTTGTATGTTTGAAAAGTTATGGAACTCCCTCTACAATTCCCTTTCACTTTTTTTTCATGACTTTGTTTTATTTTTGTTTATATAAAGAGGATGACGATTTTTTATTTTATTTTTTCAAAATGAACGGAATGACGAGTTTTGCCATTGAAAGGCTCGGTATATATCATCCTAAAAAGGTTGAGGATAAATTTATTTCACTTGTTAAAGATTGTGATCAAACATACAAAATTCCCTTTATAATATGAAAGCCTTCTCCATGGCTCACATATTAGGAAATGTTTGGGGAGGTTTTTCTAATTATTTTTGAACACATTGGTCAACAATTACTTTTGCTTAAATATTTGTAATCAATTTGCCAAACATATCCTAATTTTGGTCTTAGTCGCCTTCAATTATTATGCTCACCTACTCCCATGGACAAACAAGACAATTCATAAAGAATTGAAATGAATATAAAAGCAAATTATAGCATAGCCAAGCAAGCAAGCAAGCAGGCAATTTATTGCAATAAATTTCCAAGAAATGGACATTCTAACTTGCATTGAACCTCCTAAATTGGAACCAGTAAAACTTACATGGAACTAGGAGTAGAGTCAAGGGAGGACAATTGGCTTCTACATAAAAAGAAAAAATTTCCCAAAAATTATTTTTTAAATATGTATAATAATAATTAAAAAAACCACCTGAGCTCCCAAGGCTGCCTTGTTTATTCCCCTGCATGGAAGTATGATTCTATTTACACAATACATGATGTTTAAAGAGTGATTTCAATTTTTAAAATACCTAAATCAAATCGCACGACATCCAATAGGGGCGGGCTTTTGAACCGAAATCATTGATCGGTTCAATTTCAAAAATTACATAGAACAAAAATGTTCCATTTATAAATACCAGAAATTTAATAGGTAGTTATGATTCTTGAAATATTCAAACCGAATCATCCCACGACCACCCTTACCTACAATATTAGCGAGTATATGAACCACTTCGATCCTCAATTTTGGATTACTGTCGAATAATATTTGACGGATTGGTTCAAGCCCGCAATAGACTTGAATCAGGCCTCGTTACAACACCATGAACATCAACATGCGAGTAAACACTTGACAATTCAAACGAAGATCAAATTTTTCTACTCACTAGTTTGATTTTGAGGGATCTTTCGGATTCATAACATCTAGGAGCGAATAATAAATATTACATGAGTTCACATTCTTTATGGACTTTACTTAGTAACTTTAAAAGGTGTTTCATGTTTACATAACTTTGTTGCCACATTTTTTCTCACTTAACATACATAGGAATGATATAAAAAAAATTGATCTACCCGAAAACAACGGATCAATTCGAACAGAGTGGGGATCATAGGCGGATTGGATGTTGGGGATGGGATGGGAATCCTTACCCAGTACCTCGGCTCCTCTTCAATCGTATGATCACTATTATTTGTTGTTCATATTTCTCTATCATAGAAAACCAAAAAATAAGAAAATTTATATAATATTAGAGTTGACAAATGATTGCCCCATCTCGTACTGTCTTAAGCGGGGCATAGGACAAAAATGCACCGCCCGGTAATGACATATTTTCTGTAATATTTGTAGAGTTAATTTAAAAAATCAATAGTGATCCATTTAATTATGGCCTGTTTGGGAGATATTAAATTTTTCTACAGTAAATCAATTCTCATTTTCAACCACACATTCTTCAATAAAATAATATTTTCCATCACATCAATAATTTTTTCTTCTTTTCAACCACACATTTCCCATTATATCACTATTCAAAATCAATTGCCCCCCTCCAAAATCTCTCCCAAACAAGCTCTATATGTAGATTATCCTTTAAGGTAATACATAGGGAATATTGACTACAATATTATATGGTCAATCATTTACAATAATCAGCATTTGCCAGTTGAATTGGCAATAGTTCAAAAGCTAAAAAGTTAAAAGACAATGAAACACAGCATTGTACAACTAATATAATTCTATTAAATTACAAAATGCAAACATCATAGTAAACATTATATTGTTAAAATAATATCCATAAAGGTTAAGCATATAATTTTATAATAGAAAATTTTGCACATTTCATCACCAACTTCACACAAGTGTAATAAATCTACTCGCAACCTTTTTTTTAGTATAATATATCCTCAACATTTCAATTATGTATCAAAACTCGTTTTTGCATCCATTTTAAACAAGGGTTATGCTACATGTACATAATTTTTTACCCAATCTTTTACACCTCACTCACATTAGGAGGTGGGGACCACGAGCCGCATTTTTAAAAACACATGGGGTCCGCACCCCATGTGAGGGGGGGGGGGGGGGGCATTCGGTTATCCCCCTCAGTACAAGGGGAATAACCCTTTAAAAAAATTAACCCTCCTCTTTAAATAAACAAAAACAAAGTCACAAAACAACAAAAAGCAAAGGAAAATTGTAGAGGGAGTCCTATAACTTGTGAAAAAGTAAAAATTGGTCCCATTTATTATAACAAATGAGAAGATCCACTTATTAAAGTAGGAGGGATCCATTTTTGTATTTTTGAAAAGTTATGCAACTTTCTCTACAATTTCTTTTCACTTTTTTTTTCATGACTTTGTTTTATTTTTGTTTATATGAAGAGGATGACGATTTTTTTTATTTTTATTTTAAAAAATGAACGGAATGACGAGTTTGGCCATGTAATTGAAAGGTTCGGTATGTATCATGCTAAAAAGGTTGAGGATAAATTTATTACACTTGTTAAAGATTGATGATAAAAACATACAAAATTCACTTTATAATATGAAAGCCTTCTCCATGGCTCACCTATTAGGAAATGTTTGGGAAGGTTTTGCTAGGTATCTTTGAACATATTGGTAAAAAAATTCTCTTTTGATTAAATATTTGTAATCACTTTTGGTCTTAGCCACCTTCAATTATTATGCTCACCTACTACTCCACTGGACAAGGCAAGACAATTCATAAAGAATTGAAATGAATATTTAAGGAAATTATTGCATTTTAAAAAATATTACTGTCATTTGTCGCCACAATGAAAGATTAGGATAGGCAGACATGACTTGCTTGCACGTTTTTTTTGAGTTAGTTACGGAATAAGCTAAGGCAGCCCGTCCGTCCCCACATAGAAGAGAACTTTTAAGGTGTCGGTGAGGCGAGGTCCCTTTCGCCCTCGACTACTTGCCGACGATTTTTGGAAACCAAGCAATTTAGAATATTCACATTTTTTCCTCATTTATTTAATTTTAATTATAAACTAAAATTTAGGAAGCAATAAATAAATAAATAGGGATGGTTAGGGAGTAGGGACCATGGTGTAGTGTCACCCAAATTCCATGTAATTTTGGTGTTTGATTGAATTGAAGAAGTCTAAAAAATTTTGATTATGAGAGTCCTACTTAATGGAGATTAAGTTTCATCAAAAAAAAAAAATGAGAATTTAGTTTGGAAAATGACTTTGGGATGCGGCGCAAGGCCTGGCACAGGGGCGCTGGCTCAGTGACGCGACGAGTTTATCCCGATTTTTCCAATTCTTTTTGTTTTCTTCTTCGTCGAGAACTCCAAAAAGAGGCTCATATACGAGTTTATCCCGATTTTTCCAATACTTTTTGTTTTCTTCTTCGTCGAGAACTCCAAAAAGAGGCTCATATATGAGAGTTAAAGAGCTTAAATTCCAATTGAGAGTATTGAGATATTAATATTGTCAACACATTCATTATTGATTATAGTGAAATTCTCCCCTTCTTGGCTTCTTCTTGTGATTTTTTTCCATTTTGGGTTTCCATATAAATTTTGGTATTCTTATTTGTTTTTGTTTATTTCATTATTACTATTATCTTGCGATCAATTCACAATAGACCATATTTTCAATTTAATTATTGAAATGTCGAAAAATGTGGGAGCAGCTGTTTTCAACTATCATTTTTATATATCTAACAAACTCTAAATCTATCCATATTAAAATTTTAATTTTGTAAGTACTATATTCATCCACATTATATTCCAATATTACCATTATTAAATTCATTCATAAACAATTTATTATCATGCCATTTTTTATAAATCGATTACATTTTACATGTATTCCTATTGCAATTTTCAAAATTTTAAAATAATCGTTACTCCATTGATCGAACGTTCAATTTTTGAATGATAACCACAATAACATCCGTCCGACCCCAGGCTCTCAAAGTCTCTTGGGACAGCCTCCCACACAAATGGGCTAGGAAGTCGGGATATAAGATATAAGCACGATACATTCTAGGGGAAACATTCAAGTATACTTGCATAATAAACATCGTTAGTGTACTTTTCGATTATTTGACCTTAAACTAGCAGTTAGCAATCTTGTCGTACTACATGAAAATTAACAGGATGCCATTTTGAAGAAACAAGAGACATGTAATTGACCTCTATAGCAAGGGGTTTGCAGTGGCCACACCAAGGGGTGTAAAAACCAAAAGTTGATTAACCATCAAAATCGAAATCTTCCAGTTCCTGTATTTTCCCATCCACCTTGAACTGATGCTCTTGCGATGCACTAATTGACGGGGAAAGCAATAATAGTGAGGAAAAAAACTAGTAAAACGTGGATCTATGGTTTCATTTGATAATGGCACGATTTGTAAGAGTGTGATTAGGATAATAAAATATCCGAGTGAAATCAAAAGCTAGAACTGGAAGTTTGTAGAGAAGGCAATCACCGGCAAGGCGGGTCATGTGATCCACCAATTTTTGAGGAAATCACATAAAATCAGGCGTTTAAGTTTACAAATTCAAAAATCATATCTAAACTTTATTTAATAAAAAATCGGGTATTACATAATAATTATATATTAAATGTTTTCACCAAATTCAATTACAAACCCTAATTTTATTTCATTCTTCTCACTCTCCCTCCACATCTTCTTCATCTCCTTCTTGTGCCTTCCTCTCTGTCAGACGTCGTCGTCCTCGTCATAGCACCCGCCGGGGGAACTGCGCTGTCGCTACCACTTAAGTAGCACCGCGCTGCCTAATGAAGAGATTAGAGCCTCTACGTGTGGAAGTGCAGGGGCGGCGATCTAAAATCTTCTCTGATTTGTGGCGTTTCTCAGACGATTTTCTGTGGCCCATGGTTTGCGTGGTAGCGACGGTGGTATGACTTTGAGATGGCGACGTTGTAAACGTCGCTGCCCACAGCTCTGCTTGATTTCTTTCTTTTTTTTTTTTTTTTTGATCGTTGGATGGTATTTTGTGAGGATGTGGGATGATGTTTGTGTGATGGTGGATTTGATAATTTTGTTGGTGGGGTGGTGGCTTAGCTGGCGGTAAAGACTGGGTTGGAGGTGGTGGCGGGTTTGTGGTGATTGTAGTGTGGTGCGGTGTGGGTGTGGTCATATAATTGTTGTTTTTGGCGACGGGGATGATGGTGGATCTGGTGGTGACGACGATGATGGAAATGGTGGCGGGTTTAGGATTATTTTTTGTTGGATCTGGTGGTGACGGTTTTGTTGGTGGTGATGTTGTGTTATTAGTAGTCGTGGTGATGGTGGTGGCAGCGGTTATGGGGTTAGTGTTGGATCTGGTGGCAGCGATGGGGTGGTGGTTGGAGATTTGATAGAGTTGATTATCATGGTTTTTGTTAGCGGTCGATTGGATCGGTGGCGCGCGATTTTGTTGGTAGTGATGTCGTAGTGTTGGTGGTGTTGTGGCAGTGGCATTGGCATTGGTGAAGCAGTGTAGGTGGTGATCGTATGTGACCCACTATTTGGTTACATGTGGTCAACTGTTTAACTGTGACCTTAAAATTCGATAATCTGTGACCAACAAATTTGAATACGTGATTGATTGATAAATTGTGACCTATATTTTTTTATCTGTGACCAATAAAATAAATTGCGACCTTAAAATTCGATAATTTGTGATTAACAAATTTGAAAATATGTGACTTATTGATAAATTGTGACCTATATTTTTTTTTTATTTTTGACCAATAAAATAAAATGTGACCTGTAAAATTTTTTATTTGTGATTTCGAGTTAATGTGACCAATTAATTATTTAATATGTGGTCAATAAATAAGTTGTGACCTATAATTATGTACATGTGACCATTAATTATATAATTATGATTTTATTATATTTCATTAATAAAATATAATTAATTAATTAATACCTGATTTTTGCATTATTTAAACTTAAAACCCGATTTTTGAATTGTGCATAATTAATTTGTGAATTTTTTCCCCCAAGTTTTTTTTTTCACAAATTTTGGGAAAGTTCATAAAAACGGTTGTCCATTATTATTATTTTTAGTTGGCTATTCATTGCATGCTCAGTGAATAAATTATTTTTCTAAGTTCAATAATAAAAAAGCCCAAATCCAATCTCTTAACTTAAAAAAGTTCAAACCCAATTCTCTGCATCCGTTATTTCACTACTCTAAACAGCTCAAAAATATCTTGTTTGTCGTTAGTTGTGGCAATTGAGCCGAGCGGCTCGTTGGCTCGACCGCTCGACTCGTACTGCAGCGGCCCACGAGCCGCTGAGCACGAGCCGAGCAGGCCGGCTCGATAGGTGAGCTGAGCCTGCTCGGCTCGTTTTTGACAAGCGGCTCGTTTTTTTTTTTTTAAATTTTTCTTTTAAGAATGATAGTTAAAAAAAAATTCAAAAAAACGAGCCGAGGGGCTCGGCTCGCTACAGTACGAGCTCGTGGGCCGAGCCGAGCTCGCCCACGAGCAAATGAGTCGAGCACAAGCTTGGCTCGTTTTATAACGAGCCATGAGCTCGAGCTCGTGGGTAATAAGCCGAGTGCGTCGACAACGAGTCGAGCCGGCTCGGCTCGGCTCGTTTGCCACCGCTATTTCTCGTTGTTGACACACAAAATGTACAGCCCAATTCAAATGGACCAAGAAAGGAAATGACCCAAGAGAAGAAGTCCTTTTAGAGAAATCAGGGTGAAAGCCCAACCAGAAATATCATTAAATATAATGAAAGCCCAAAAACAAAGGAGCATTGTCGCCCAAGCCTGTAGAACGCCCAGATGTTGAGCGAATGAAGTATCCTATAATTGCCCAGAGCGAAAGACGAATTGTCGCCCAAAAATGCTGAGTCGGCCAGAGTCCCAGCAATGACTAAAGCTTGTTGTTATCCAAAGTCACGATTCAAGACGGTTTGAACACATCACAATTACGCCCCACGATTTGAGAAAGTTGGTGACAAGCAGTTATGAAGAAGATGTGGTGGTAGGAGTTACACAGGGTAGTTATTGGCCAGGTCGGCCATTATGAAAGAAATGGGTAGTTACAAACAGTTTCTAAACGATTAAGAAACTGCCCAAGTCGTATAAAAGAAAGAAGAAGACAACGAAGATGAGCCCGACAAAATTCACTCTCAAACAGAGAAAATGTAATTTACTTTTTCTTAGATTAATTTTAATTACTTCAATTCCCTTGTACTTGTGTGCTTGCGCCCCTTGGAGGCATCTTGTTCGTGTCCAAACTGTAATCTTCATATTCAATAAATACCCATTTTTAAGACTTTGTTCCAAGAGGTTTGTCCCTTACACAATCGTCTGATCCCTTTTTAATTGTTAGCGAGTAAAACGCGTGAAACAATTTCGTACGCTCGGTGGGACAATTGTTGTTTGAAGATGCAAAAGGAAAACATTATGCCTCATAAAAGTTCTAATAAAGCACCAGCAAGTCACGGAGTAGTCCAGTCTGTGATCGAGCGATACGAGGAACAACAACATTCTCCTTAAACAGAAGGACAGACTCCAAGCAGTCACAGTCGTTATGAACCAATGACAGAGTTGAGTCCTCGAACCATGCGTGCATTGCTTGGAGAACTCACACAAGATGTCATCGAACAGGTAAATTTACGAAACGTCCATAATAAGGAAAAATTTACCCAAAGTGGAAATATTCACTATGATAACATGGCCAAATAATTAAGTGCTTTGAATGATCTTATGAGCAAATTAGTAGGCCAAGTATGTCAACCAATCATAGGAAGTCATTTCCAGACCAGGGCGATTGTGGGACATACTTCATCACACAATTCCCCTGATTTGAACCCAGGTCTAGGCCTAGAAATATTTTTCGGCCCTTCCACCTCAAATCAAGGGGTTAATGGAGTGCCAAATTTGAAAGGCAATAATGTGACTACCAACTTGGGGGGTAATCTAAACATAAGAGATAATGTTCTGAATGGTGGACACAATTTACCTCGTGTTAATGAGGGAGTAAATACTCAATATAATGGGTATAATGGTCTGAACAATGGCACTTTCCCTGCCAATCAAGGACCAAATATCAGGCCGCCTCAAGTAAACCAACAAGTGAACCAACCCATAGGAGTCCTATATGATCCAAATGCTTTATTGAGGAATCAAATTGCAGAAATAGTACAAGATCAAATGGCTGTTGGGGTACGTCCTGTTATCAGGATGACTTACACTAAACCATATCCTGATTGGGTAGATCGAGCATATCCATGGCTTAGAGGGTATAAAGTGCCCGAATTCTCATTGTTAACTGGTTTAGGAGAAGTATTTACTCTGTAACATATAGGACGATTCACATTACAGAGTGGTGAGGTGACCACTACAATAAAATGAGACTATTACTAGTTCATTAATAGAAGTAGCATTTTCGTGTTTTATTAACTTGCCAGCAAATTCCGTTCAAACATGGCAACAAATGGAACAGTTGTTCCATACTCAGTTTTATAAAACAGAATCTGAGGTCACACTGGCCGATTTGGCGAACTTACGTCAAATGCCAAATGAATGGGCAGAAGACTTTCTTCAAAGGTTCAAAACAGCCAGAAGTAAATGTTTTGTACACCTGCCTGAAAAAGAATTTGTCAAAATCGCTCAAAACTGTTTAAATTTTGATTTAAAGAAAAAGTTACAGGATAGGGAGTTCCCTGACCTGTTCCAACTTAGTGCGAACGTAATTATATACGAACGTTTGATAAGCGAAGAAGAGCAAGTAAAAAATTTTAGTAAAGGGACTTATTACAAAGACCCAAACTTTGGCGTTCATACTATAAATGATGAATTTTACGATCAAATTGAAATATGTTTTGTCGAACTAACCAAGGGGGATGCATATACTTGTCCCATAATGGCTAAGCCTAGGGATTTAGCCAGAGATGAGCCTGTGAAAGGAGAAAACAAATGGAGCAGAACGTTCTTGTTTGATGTGACGAAACCTGACCTTATATTTGATAAATTGTATAAGGATAAGTAGATAAAGTTGAGCGATAAATATAAATTGCCAAGCCCTGAGCAAATTAAGGGTAAAAAATATTGTAAATGGCATAATGCATGGTCACATATGACTAATTATTGCCTGGTTTTCCGTCATGTTTTACAGGACGCTATTGAGTCAGGACGAATCACGTTCGAAGACAAAAAGAAGATGGCATTGGATGAAAATCCTTTCCCACAGCCACTTGAGGTGAATATGGTGACGACCAATCTCAAAAATAAATTGCTAAAGTTCAAGTTGGTCATCGATGATGAAGAAGACCTTGAGAAACATACCAACGTGTTTGAACGTATTAGAGGAAAGGAATCCATGAAGAACGAAGAAGTCTTGTGTGCCAGATGTAAAGGAGAAATGGGAGCAAATACTGAAAAACCAGAAGTATGGTAGAATCACCATCGCAAAAGGCAGGGCACATCGTTCTATAAAAGACCGCCTCTGGAAAGGCAGTTCAGGCCAGCAAGGCATTAGAGATCGTTCAGACCACAGCCTCGCCAGCCTAATGTATGGCACTCATATCAGTATAATGCAAGACGTGTTGTGCCTTTTAATGAAATGACCAGAACTCAGCAAAGACGATTTCAACGGAATCACGGATGAGTGATGAGGCAGCGACAAGAAATGCCATGTCCTGAAGCACCAAGAGTACTGAAAATGGTTAATCAAAATGCTCTCGAAGATAGTATAGAGACTGGCACTGGGGAATCCATGAGAGAAATGCCAGAAAGTTCTTCTGGGAGGTTGAAGTTTGATCGAAGCAAAAGAGACGAAGAAGATACAGAATCATCCCTTACTATTCAGTTCGGAACCTTACCTTCCGTCATGTCTAATAATTATCTGTTGGCCAATGAATTCAAGAATAAAGAGGAAGAATGAGGAGATGAAGAAGAAGCATGTGTGTTGGAATGCGAAGGTGGTCAGACGTCTCAAGAAATACAATGCGAAGATGATGATGGTATGACTGATATTGAGGAAGAAATTGATTTAGAAGAAGAAAGGAGAAAGAGAGGAGTATCGCGTAACTCTTTGCTGAAACAATTGCATCGGGAAGGAGTTCGTGAAGTAGATTTGTTGGGAGAACCATCTGGGCGTTCTTTCGATTTCTATGTACTATATGGAACACTCAAGAGGAAGAAAAGGGTGCCTCGTTCCGAGAAATACGGATCTCCTCCAAGGATATTGCCTCCCCCAACAGAATGGGTAGCCTTACTGGAGAAATATTGGAAGATGAAAATAGTGCCCCATAGACAAATATTCAACCTGAGGTGTTGCAAGTTGATTTATCACAAGGGGATAAGTCGATAGGGGACAAACAGGAGGAAGAAATTTATGCAGCAGAAAAGGTCGTCTTCAAAAAACCTACTATGAAACTGACTAAGCATTTAAGGCCACTTTATGTGAAAGCCTTGGTCAATGACATACCCATGGTAAATGTGCTTATTGATAATAGAGCAGCCATAAACACTATCTCATTAAGGATGATGAGAAAATTCGCAAAGATAGAGGATGACATGATCCCAACGGAAGTCATTCTCACAATCTTTAATGGGGGAAAAACTTCGGCCAAGGGAGTAATGTCACTAGATATAACCGTGGGAACAACTATTAGGACCACAGTCTTCTTTGTCATTGATGGTCCTACTAATTACAACATACTATTATGGCGAGACTGGATCCATGGAAGTCGCTGTATACCATCATCGCTCCACCAGTGCTTGGTTTTCTGGAATGACCAAGGTCAAACAGAAGTGGTACAGGCAGGTCATAGGCCTTTTGTTGCAGAAGCTAATTCGGTAGAAAGATTCATGTACGAGGGAAACTATGGACCTATCAGGATAATCCAAGATGGAGAAGAAACTCAAATCGTCGCACAGAGTGAAGAATCGTTTTCGGTAGAAGCACAAGCTGAAATGTTCAGTCAAATGAGGCCAAACATAGTAGCCCTGGAAGAGCCAGTGATTGGCAAAAGAACAATCAAAGAATATTGATGAGTTGGAAACCAAAAGAGCATGTGGCCAAGATCCAGACTTTCAAAACCAGACTAGTGGCTTTTAATAAAGAATGTTAAGAGAAAATAAAAAAAGAAGTAGCGTTGAAAACATTGGGAGACAAATTGGCAGTATTCAAATTGGAGCAAAGTGTTGACCAAGAGTCAACAAGATAGATTGCATAGAAGAAGAGGTGCCTACAAAAGATATAGATGATGAAGTAATGAGGATCAACAAGCCTGGGAATGCTCAAGCACAAGACCCTTTGCTCAAAGTAAACATTGACGACGTGGGAGAAGATCGCCCAACATTTATCAGCCAGATGCTTAGACAAGAGGTTAGTACAGCATTAATCGCTTTATTAAAAGAATATAAAGACTGCTTTGCGTGGGAATATGAACATATGCCTGATTTAGATAAAAATTTAGTGGAATATAGACTGCCAACTAAATTAAATTTTAAGCCCCATAAACAGCCTCCTAGACGTTTTGCTCCTAGCGTGTTACCTGAAATTAAGAAAGAGATTGAGCGATTATTAAGAACAGGCTTCATCAGGACAACTAGATATGTTGAATGATTATCTAATATTGTGCCATTGTTAAAAAAAATGGTAAATTAAGGGTGTGCATAAACTTTAGAAATCTGAATTTAGCGACACCTAAGGATGAGTATCCAATGCCCACGGTAGATTCTTTAGTTGATTCCACTGCCAGACATGTCATGTATTCCTTTATAGACGGGTATTCAGGATATAACCAAATATATATAGTTGAAGAAGACATACACAAAACTGCCTTTAGATACCCAGGGGCCTTAGGGTGTTACGAATGAGTAGTTATGCCTTTCGGCCTGAAAAATGAGGGGGCGACTTATCAAAGGGCAATGAATCTAATCTTTCATGATATGATAGGTAAGTTTGTTGAGGTGTATGTGGATGATATCGTGGTCAAATCTGTTAAAGAGGAATATCATTTCGAACAACTAAAATGCTCATTCGAGCGAATGAGACAATATAAGCTAAAATTGAATCCTTTGAAGTGTGGGTTTGGTGTCAATGTCGGTAATTTCCTTGGCTTTCTAGTACACCAAAGAGGAATCGAACTCGATAAGAATAAAGCAAAGGCCATTTTAGAGGCCAAACCGCCTAGGAACAAAAAAGAATTGCAACGACTTCTAGGTCAAGTTAATTTTTTAAGGCGATTTATCTCTAATTGTGCAGGGCGAATAAAAGCATTTCGCATCTCCTAAATTTGAAAAACCATGACGAACTCGTCTAGAAAGAAGAATATCAAAAGGCCTTTGATAGCACAAAGACGTATTTGTCAAATCCGCCAGTGTTGGTGTCACCTATCCAAGGACTGCCAATGAAGGTGTACATATCGGTTGAACAAGAATCGATAGCTGGAATGATCGCGCAAGAAGACCAATTTGGTGAAGAAAGGGCAATATATTATTTAAGTAGACGTTTGACAAAATGCGAATGTAATTATTCTTCTATCGAGAAACTATGTCTTGCTTTATATTTCACATGTACTAAGTTAAGGGCTTATTTACGGCCTGTAACAGTTTATCTAATTTCTAGAGTAAATTTCGTGAAGTACAAGTTTTATCGCCCTATTTTACACCAAAGGATAGGCCTTTGGACTTTGGCATTATCCTAGTTCGAAATACAATATGTACCACAGAAAGCGGTAAAAAATCAAGCATTGGCTAATTTCTCGGCCGATCACCCGTGCCTCAATATCCCTGAAGAAATTAAATTGGAAATAGACTCGTTCGAGTTAAAACCATGGATCTCATATTTCGATGGATCAAAAACTTCCAAAGGTGTAGGGGTAGGGATAGCCTCAATAAATCCTCTAGGAGTTTATTATAAATTCGCCTTCACGTTGGACAGAATGCGTACCAATAATCAGGCCGAATACGAAGCATTGATTGTCGGCCTAGAGTTATTGATTTAAATGGGAGTAAAAAACATGATTGTTAGGGGCGATTCCCAGTTGGTGATTTACTAACTCACTGGCGATTTTAAATGTCAAAGCGAATCCGTCATAAGCCAGTATGAAGTCGCCCAAGAATTGCTAGAGGAGTTCGACCAAGTAAAACTCCAATATGTCAATAGAATATACAATGATATAGCCAACGAATTAGTCCAAACGGCCCCAGGTTACTTAAAAATCTTAGATATAGAACCCACTTGTGAATATTGAACAATTTTGCCCGTTATATAAAGGAGGGCAAATAGGATCGGAGTTCATTGCATACAAGGAGGAGACGCAATGGATTGGAAGGTAGAGATAAAAGAGTTCTTAAAAGAACCAAGTGAAAAGAACAATAGAAAGAAAAAGCTACGATCGTTGAATTACACGTTAATCGAAGGCGAATTACTTAAAAAACGCCTAGATGGGGTGTTGTTGAAATGTGTAAGCTTACAATAAGCTAAGGTAATTATGGCTGAAACGCATGAAGGAATTTGTGGAGCCCACCAAATTGGCCAAAGGATGAGATGGCTAATTATTAGGAATGGATATTTTTGGCCTAAGATGGGAGAAATGTGTGTCCAATATGCAAAAGGTTGTTTGGCATGTCAAAAACATGGGCCAATTCAGAGAGCACAGCTAGAGAAATGGCGCCTATCATTAAGTCATGGCTGTTTAGAGGTTGGGCGATAGACTTGATAGGGAAGATTTATCCACCATCGTCCAAGCAACATACGTTCATTATAGTGGTAAAAGATTTCTTCACCAAGTGGGTAGAGGCAATACCTCTAAAAGAGATATCTCAGAAGAGCGTTATAGAGTTCATTCGCGATCATATCATTTATAGGTTTGGGATCCCACAAACCCTGATGGTGGATCATGGGACTTCCTTAAATGGAGATTAAATGAAGGAATTTTTGAATGAATTTGGGGTCAATTTGGTGAAATCCACGCCTTATTACGCTCAATCCAATGGTCAGGCTGAATCCTCTAACAAGATTCTGAAAAACATTGTGAGAAAGATGATAAGCGAAAACGCCAGGGATTGGCACGAGTGTTTGAATCAAGTTTTGTGGGCTTATAGAACGTCGCCACGCATAGGCACTAAAGTTACCCCTTTTCAGTTAACATACGGGCAAGACGCAGTGCTACCCATGGAAATCAATGTCCAGTCAATGAGAGTATATTCACAAAGCAATCTGGACGATAACAAACGTGCTAAGTTATTCATCCAAAATTTGTTTGGACGTTCTGAATAGATTGCAAGTCCAGAAACAGAAAATGGCTAAATTTTACAACAAAAATGTCATAGCCAAGTCCTTCAGTTTGGGTGACCTAGTTTGGAAAACAATACTCCATTTGGATAGTAAAGACCCAAAGTACGGTAAATTGTCACCAAATTGGGAAGGACCATACAAAGTGAAAAGTGTTTTGCCTAATGGAGCCTACCATTTAGAGAATTTAGATGTTACTAATCACGTGAGGTTCATCAATGGAAAATATTTGAAGAAATATGTTCCTTCCTTATGGAAAGACGAACAAGTAAAAACTTACGCATGTAAGTTCTATTGAGCGATGATAGCCAAATAAAACAAAGGACGAAATACGTTCAAACAAAACTTTTATTAAGTTAATATTGGTTACATCAACGGAATATAAAAGTGCAATACCTCATATGAGCAAAAGTATGATATCTCCTACAAGTTAAAATTGGGGATAAACAATT
The DNA here is from genome assembly GCA_035079005.1 of Fraxinus americana. Classification (NCBI taxonomy): domain Eukaryota; kingdom Viridiplantae; phylum Streptophyta; class Magnoliopsida; order Lamiales; family Oleaceae; genus Fraxinus; species Fraxinus americana. The sequence continues at coordinate 1,005,137 of CM068710.1, read as the reverse complement.
ATGGTCCTTTTAGCAGCAACGGTGAAAATTGTGGACTCGGACCAGCTACATCCTTAAAAGCATCGCTGCAATGGCGAGCAAAAAGGCTGAGAAGCATTCTCAGCAAGCAAAATGGCTCAGAAGTGTTCCCTCCCACCATCGATAGATGGGAAGAATTTTGCAGCCGGCCGAGAAACATTTCCTATATCTCCCATACCAACAGACGTGTTAAATTGGACGACACATGGGATGGATCAACTAACCTATTTCTACGGAAAAGTGAAATTAGAGAAAGTATCAAGATGTCGGACGATGGCAGCAAGATAATTCTTGGAGAAGAACTACGAATGTGGATGATAAGTGTTGAAAGCACAAACGTATTTATAAGGGAGCGAGTATGAAAAGTCGGAATATGAAAGGTCACGTACATTAAATGGCCCAAAATCTGAAGGGTGAGGAAATTGAATGCATGAATTTTAGCATAGAAATGATCAAGTGCTTGGGGGGGAGGGGGTTGACGACTTAAAAGAGGAACGTCAATTAATACTTGAACATAACAAACAATTTTCATTAAGGGCAAATATTGCTGTTACAGTTGAAAACATTACTACAATGTTTAGTTCATAAAATTACAAAGAAAAGGACATCAAATGTCTCAGTTACAATTCACCCCCAAACAGATCGCATCTATTCCCTAAACTTCGCCCAATCCTCATCCTGCCTTGAAAAAGCAGTGTTTATATCGGTTACAACCTCGTCATCAACCTTCAGCTGTTGGTAACGCTCAACTAATGACTTGGTACGTTCTACCTCTTGGGAAGCATTACGCTTTTTAGTAGCTATCCTGGATTTGCAATTGTCCATCCTTGCTTGAAGCTCCTTCATCTCTGCAGCCAATGTCATCATTAGAGAATCTTCAGCTTTAATTTCAGAAGAGAGTTCATTCAATCCAGTCTTGGCTTTGTTGATCTCCTGATGCAAAGATTCTTTTTCAGAAGAGGCACGAAGATACTGAGTACTTTTGGCCTTCAACTCGGCACATCTAGCCAACGGAGAAAGGACTTTAGAATGAATGGCCCTCAACATCGCCTTGAATTTAGGAGAAACATTGAGCGATGGAAGCGTAAGTGCTTGTGCCAACTTTGTGCTCAAAAGATCAAATTTATCTTTCTGTGTGGCAGCAGTGGCCGTGCAAATATCCATATCAATGAAGACAACATACTCAAGCATTGATTGTCTGAGAATCTTCATATTTGCCTCGGAAAAGTCAGAAGGATGGCCGGAAGAAAGGTAGGATGTTTCCATTTGTTCCCAAGAGAAAAGCAAATCTTGAATGGAGTGTACAACAGTATTAGTGCACTGAAAGAAAATGCCAATGTTAAAATGTCACTACAACAAATCAAGTAAAGCAAAAGGGTGAAGGAGGAACATGAGTTACCTCATCAGCGACCTTCGAATGCTCAGGATCATCATCAATTGGTCTCACCATCCGTGAAGACTTCACTTTCTCTGATTAGGACGAACTTACTGCAACGGGTAGGTCTGTAGAAACACCTGATATACACAGAGGAGTAGTAAGAATAGGAGAAGAAGGGAGAGTCTCTGAGCGATCCAACGAGTGAAAAGAACGATTAGCATTGACTGAAAAGAGCCCACGCTTCACAGATGGCCACAGTTGGTCGAAAAGAGGATGCATAACAGCAGCAGGATTGAAATGAACAAAAGAAAAGCCGTCAGCCAAGCATTTATTGCGAGCATCAATAACCCCAGCCTCAACCTTACTAATAAGGTGAAAACCCTTTACGAGATTTTTGGAGTAACAAGGAAGAACAGGCCAAGTTTGGCCAAAACCAAGCTGGCGGGCAAAGAATTGAGAGGCATATATTTCTACCCCAGCCTTGGCATTGGTTCCAGTTACTATGTCGTGGAATAACTCCCTCCCGATCAAAAACTGAACCCAAAAAAACAGAGAGACACCTGCACTATCTAGAGAGGATGGGGGTGTACATAATCTGGAGTTAAATGGACAGGAAAAGGAAAGAAGGAAGGAATAGAAGTCAGAGCATAGAAGAATGAAAAAATATCCCTGCTGGACATACATACAGGGCCCATTGAGTTAATAGCCAGCCCATAGCAGCTAGCAGAAGGAAGGGAAATAGATGGAGCGCCCAATGATGGAAAATATGCTCTCAACCACAACTGAACGAGCCAAAGTGGGCCATTACCAGTGGGAGATGCACCATTCCCTAGCTGGAATTGAAGAGAAGCCATGCCTCTATAAAGGGCGGTTAAAACAAAGGAATATAAATTCAAAGGCCTGCCACGAGCCAACTCATGTGCTATGGGCAGGTAACTCACGGAAGGTTTCAGGCTAGGAACGCAAATAACGTATTTACAAAGCCAGACTTGAAGAAAGGCTACCCGTTCAGATGATTAGGCTCAGAAATGGAAGTGGTATAGGAGCCTTGCAGACTAGAGTAAGATTCAGAGACCTTTTTGTCAAATTGTGGGGCGGCGCTAGAAATTAACGTGCCAGGGAAGATGGTATCACCCGAAGGTGGAAGATTTACTAAAGCCCCTACATCCCTCAAAGTAATGGACATGGGACCAAGTGGGAAAACAAAGGTATATTATTCAGAAGACCAGAAACTTAAAGCAACTGGAAATAACACAGGGTCATAAATTGGGGGTTGGAGAGCGATTTCCAATAAGTCCGAAATCCTTGCACGATCAAAAAGGGTCTTGGTAGGGCCATGTTTTACAAGACGTGTATGCCATCTACGAAAATTATTATCAGCTTTGGGCCAAGTGCGAATACCTTTTTCGCGAATCGGCTTCAGTGGCAGCGAATTCAAAAATGGAGGGCCCTGAGTGCAAGGGAAAAGTTGGCCTGCTGCCATTTGTTCAATAGCTTCAGCATTGTTGAATGATGGCCCCAAGTAGAATTCATCAGGACCAATGTTGGTTTGTGCAAGAAAGCTGGGATTTACATACGGCTTGGCAAGAAGGTTCTGAAAGTCCTCGAAACTGAAAGGAACATTAGACTGGGTTCGTGAAGTGGCCATTAGATTACAAGACTGTTGAAGTTTGCCAGTGAAATGTAGCAGAGAAGAAAGAAGATGAACATTGGTAATAGCAGGGAAGAAGCGCGAAGAAACAGAGACGTGGACTAGTGGTACTATGAAATGGCGTGTCCTTCGGAATGTTTAAGGGTTTGTAAAGTCGCACATTTTCAAACAACAAAAAGAAGTGATGATTGGAACTCTTGGAAATTTCAAATGTTGTTGGAAGACACAAAGATGAATATGGCGAAAAAATTAAAATTAATTCCGCCATATTGGAGGGTAATTGTTGACACACAAAATGTACAGCCCAATTCAAATGGACCAAGAAAGGAAATGACCCCAGAGAAGAAGCCTATTTAGAGAAATCAGAGTGAAAGCCCAACCAGAAATATCATTAAATATGATGAAAGCCCAAAAACAAAGGAGCGTTGTCGCTCAAGCCTGCAGAACGCCCAGATGTTGAGCGAATGAAGTATAATATAATCGCCCAGAGCGGAAGACCAATTGTCGCTTAAAAATGCTGAGTCGCCCAGAGTCCCAACGATGACTAAAACTTGTTGTTATCTAAAGTCACGATTCAAGACGGTTAGAGCACATCACAATTACGCCCCACGATTTGAGAAAGTTGGTGACAAGCAGTTATGAAGAAGACGTGGTGATAGGAGTTACACACGGTAGTTATTGGCCAGGTCGGCCATTATGAAAGAAATGGGTAGTTACAAACAGTTTCTAAACGATTAAGAAACTGCCCAAGCCGTATAAAAGAAAGAAGAAGACAACGAAGATGAGCCGGACAAAATTCACTCTCAAACAGAGAATATGTAATTTACCTTTTCTTAGATTAATTTTAATTACTTCAATTCCCTTGTACTTGTGTGCTTGCGCCCCTTTGACCCATCTTGTTCGTGTCCAAACTGTAATCTTCATATTCAATAAACACCCATTTTTGGGATTTTGTTTCAAGAGGTTCGTCTCTTACACAATCGTCTGATCCCTTTTTAATTGTTAGCGAGTAAAACACGTGAAACAGTCTTTAGTCGTCCCATTACAGTATGTTGGTTACTCCTCAGTGTTGCGTGTTTGTGTAATTGTGTCCAAATAATTCATTGTTACTTTTGACAAGAACAAAGTGGTTTAACTATGTGGGTATTATCTTGTAGATTTTGATGCAATAGATATCTCGAAACTTAATGATCAACTTGATATATATATATATATATTTATATATATATATATATATATATATATATATATATATATATATATATATATATTTTTTTTTTTTTTTTTTTTTTTTTTTTGACATGTACATTTATGGAGATTTTGGAGGATTATAAGACCTTATTCCGTACGTAAAATTCACAATTTTTTCTTACTTTTTAACAACACATTCTTTTGAAAATTATTATTCAAAACTCTATTTTTTCCAAATAATGGTCGTCAAGTAGGGGCTTAAAGTGATATAATTTATTTTATTTTATTATTCTCTATTTAAGTAAATTTATATATAATGTGAAAAATATAATATAACTTTTTTTTAAAATGAATAAATATATAAAATGATGGATGAAAATAGTGGTTCCCTTTTTTCTTAATGCTCCACGAACTTTCAAGTTTCTTATTTTCTGATCTTAAATTTTTTTCCTGAAATCTGAAGTTTTTTAGTTCTGATGGCAAGTTGCCATTTATTTATTCGGCAATCCCACCATACGTAAACCTCCGTTGACTTGTCTATTTTAATATACACGTCAGTTTTATCATACATCTTTCTTTCTTTAATAAAAAATTGTTCAATTCAATTTATTGAACATGCAATGAATTACGTAACTTCTTAACAAAATAGATTTCTTGAAGGTAAACAATTAATTAATTTTAAATAAATTAGTCATTTTGTGAAGTATAATTTTTTTTTTTGATAAATTGATTGTACTAAATTTTCGTGTGGATATGATCAACTATATATCTACAATTAACGTAATTATTAGACCCGATTCGAACATTGACTCGGTCAAGGTACTGAGTCATCGAATTATTGGTCGAACGAGTGAACCGGTGGTCGAATCGGTGGATCATTACTTAAAAATTATCTAAAAAATTTAAAAGTATAATTTTTTTTTTTTTTTGCTTGAGACAATTAAAATTTTCAAGTTATTTGTTACTAATTATTTTTATACCTTTAAATTAATATTTTTTGAACTCATTTATTGGTGATAATTGTTACGTTTTGATTTTATAATTTTGTATATTGTATTTTCCCTTTTTGTGATGTACTAATCATCTATTAGTTATTCACCAATAATTTACGTGTATTATTTATTCAATTTATTTTAGTTAAAATTAAAAAATTTCAAACAAAATAAGCATATAAAATAATTATTTGATATTACAAAATGAATGAAAATATTGGACTAATTTTATTAAAAATATTTTCAGTGGACAGCAAATTGATCATAGGTTAGATATATTTAATTACGCAAAATGACAACAAAGTATTGCTTATTTTGGTGGTAAAGTTATATTCTAATTTAGCTAGAAGTCAAGTATTCAAATTTTTAGTCCCTTAAAATTTCAATTGATGAAAGTTTTGAAATTTGGTTAAAAAACCAATCGACTTGGAATAGGTTCTGGGTCATCGATTTATTGGGTCGATCGGTCGGGTTAGGCTGATTTTAATAACACTAACGAGTAACGCTGTTTAGCTTTATTGGAGTTATAACTCCATTCTACGTGGTATTAAATAATAGGTTAAATGAAATAAGTCGTTTTTTAATTACAAATTTCATTTAGGCACCGTTTGGTAACCATTATTCTAGAAAAAAATGCATTCTTTGTGTCAAATCACACTTTTTTTGTGGTTGAAAATGAAGGAAAAGTTATTGATGTGATGGAAAATATTATTTTATTGATGAATGTGTGGTTGAAAATTAGTAGAAGAATGAGAATGAAAAAAAGAATGGATACCAAACAGAGGCTTAATATCACATTAACGACAAATAGATCAAGGTTATAATCCTGGGCTAAATAACATTATTTATGTGAAAATTACATAAAACCAGAATTTTGAAGATTCAACTTCAAATTTTAGATACAAAGTTTCACTTTTCAAAAATCAGATAATCATCCCAAACCCTAATCAGTTTAATCACAATCCAATTTTCTTCCTTCTCCCTCTCTTGGTCTCTTCTCTCCGAACTCTCTCTCTCACACATCACTATGGCTTCTTCTTTTGGCAGTGGGTGGTGGCAGTGGGTTTGGTGTTTGTGTCGGCGGTCTCCGTCTCCTCTATCTCTCTTCTCTACAGTCTTCTCTCTTCCTCTTCATCGGCGGAAGCACCATCTGGCGACGAACTAAGTGCCGTCGTGCACGGCCCTAAATCGCCATTGCCATGTGGGTTGTCGAGCGCCACTATGGCTTCTTCTTTTGGCAATGAGTAGTGGTGGTGGGTTTTGTGTTTGTGTTGGTGGTGGCTGTGGCTGTGGCTGTGGCATCGGAGACATTCATATATGGTGGTTGTTGTGACCGATTAATTGGTGGTGGAAACTGTGATGGAGATGGTGGTGGTGGTAGCTGTAGATTGGTGGTGATAGCAGTGACTGTTGGTGGTAGTCGTGGCAGTGATAGCGACAGCGATGATGGTAGGTTTAGAGATTCTTTTGGTTGGTGGTGTGGTATGGTGTGGTGTGGTGGAGATGGTGGTGAATAGTGTAGATGGTGGTTGTGGTGGTCGCGGTGGTGGTGGTGGTACAGCGACATTGGTGGTTGTGCTACTATTGACGAAGGTGGCGGTCACAAATTGTTTTGTTAATTGTGACCAATAAATTGGTTGGTTTGTGACCAATAAACATTATGTGACCGATTGTGACCAATAAATTGGTTGGTGTGTGACCAATAAATAATATGTGAGTAATGAAAAGTAAATTGAGACCAAGAAATAACGTGCCACCTAAAAATTGTTAATATATGATCGATAATTATGATACTTGTGATTTGTGACCTATAAATAAATTGTGACGTATAAATTTTTTATTTGTGGTCGATGAAGAAATTGTGACGTATAAATTTTTTGAATTGTGACTGTAAAAAAATTTGTGACATATAAAATTTGTAATTTATGACCAATGAATAAATTGTGACGTATAAATTTTTTATTTGTAATCAATGAATAAATCCTGACCTATAAAATTTTTGAATTGTGACCATAAAAAAATTAGTGACATATAAAAATTATGATTTGTGATAATTAATAATATGTGATCAATTATATGGAATTTGTGACCAAATTATATGGAATTGTGATCTAAATATATTTAATTAATAAAATATACTTTTAATTAATTAATTTATAAATAAAATTTAAAAAACTGAAATTTAAAATTTTAAACATATTCTTTTAAATTTGAAATTAGTAAAACTAAACCAGTTAATTTTGAGATATTCCCTTATTCTATATCCACCTAAAGCAAAGGGACTTGTAGAGTAAGCAAACTTCCGAGCCCAAAACAGCCTTCTTGGCAGGTTATTCAAGGCCACAAACAGAAGCACGTTCTATTAGTTTGCTTCTCAAAATTCTCAAACTATCAACTCCTCTCTCCTTCTCTCTCTCTCTCTCCCGCCCTCCTCTCTCCTTCTCTCTCTCTCTCTCTCTCTCTCTCTCTCTCTCTCTCTCTCTCTCTCTCTCGCACACAGAGACTGAAGGAGATGGAGACATGGGGAGTGAGAAGGTTTTGGGCATGGATGGAAAGCTCACTGCCATTCATGGCCATGGTGTTGGCTGTTATAGCCTTAGCAGCCAACATGATAATAAGCAAAATGGCCATGTCTACTGGCACCAGCTTCTTCATTTTATCTTTCTACTCAAGTGCTTTGGCTACTCTCATACTTTTTCCTTGTGGCTTCTTCTTCCACAGGTACCCTTTACATCTTTATACTTCTGCAAATTTTCACTTTTTAGTGTCTGGGCTGGCCATAATTTGAGTTATATTTTTACAATTGGCAGATCAAAGCTTCCACCACTTACCTTTTCAATCCTCTGGAGAATTTTCTTGCTTGCTCTATTTGGGTTAGTAAAATTCATCTTCGATGTTTAATATTAATGTGTGTGTATGTTATTTTGCTGTAATCGATTTGTTTGGCAGTCAACGGATTATGATATGAAAAAATAACTTTGCTACTCAAACAGGGTTGGGGACAGAGAACTAAACTCAGCCCTTGATTTGAATTTCAACAATTCAAATCAAGGGCTTAGGTGCATCCACCTCAGCCCTGTTTTTATTCCCTGTTTGCAGCCCTGTTTGAGTAGCTTTAAATGAAAAAAATGTGAATCTGCTTGTAGCTGAGAGGACGTGTTGATGACTCTGTCTAACAGCTTAAATGCTTAATGGTTCAAGAATTGAGGTATTAAGAAATTGTTTGCCAAATCGGACCGTCCTACTTGTGCAACCTCATATCACACCTGGGAACATTGGGACTACTGGATTTTACAAGTGGTGTTTCCTAAATCTTTTTGGTTGAAGCTGAAAATTGGGAATTATTTTATTACAATAGTTTCACATCAGATAACATCACATCATCAATACAGACATTGACCTGTACCTAATGGTAATTTTGCTCTAAAGACTCGGAAAATTTTGCACATTGATCTTGCTTTTAATTCCCATTGGCTAGCATCTTGACAATTTTTTTTTTTTTTTTTTTTTTTTGTATTTGCCATTTTGTCTTCACCTTTCATGAGATTTCGAAATGTGCATTTTTCTTAGAGTTCTGAGATTTCAGGTTCATTAGAATTAAATTATTTGATTGAATAACATTGTACATTGTTACTAGTTAACGTTATGCTAGTTAGTAGCTAAAATTCAAAGGAAGGATTTAAACCAGAAAGCTAAAAGCTGAAATTTACGAAACTGAGGGCTTACTTTTGAAACCAAAGATTTCACGGTGTTCCAGTCCCAAAGCTACTATCAGAGCTTCAGTCTATGACTTTTCAGCAATTGATGCTAAGAGTATATCACAACAGTTTAGCTTAGAGTCGTGTTGGGAATTTTTGTGCGTCAGATGTTCGATGGTTGGATTTTCCCTTTAATAGAATTATTTCTTGGTTCGTTATTCATACTCATTTGAATTTCTGTTTTCAGATACATAGCAGATGTTGGCAGTTATGCTGGCATAGGCTATAGCTCTCCAACACTAGGAACGGCATTACTAAATCTTGTTCCAGGCTTTACTTACGTACTTGCCATCATTTTCAGGTTAGATTCCTCGCCTAAATCAGTTACTAATTCGGATAATTAGGTAGGTAGTTTGGTTCTATAGCTGCTAATCTTTATCATTTTCGGTGATTGATGGGAATTGAACAACAAAAGTGCTGCTTATACAGATTTTTTGTCCAGATGGATTTACAGGACTACTGAGATGACAGCATTTAATTGGCTGGTTTAACTTTATTTTTAATCCAATATCCGATGAAATCTTGTTGACATTCTATAAATCAGTCTATATTTACAGATTGTACATGTAGCATTTGTCAATGTACGAAAGAAAGTCGGTACCAAAATAAGACATACCAAACCTCACCATAGATATCTTTGAGATATATCTCAAACTCGTCATGTGTTATATTCTTTTTCCCTATGCGTATCTACATTAATTTGAAGAAGTTCGTCCCTAGAATGGAAGGTCTAAATTGGAAAAGATCAAGTGATGTAGCCAAATCGGCAGGGACTGTTATTTCCATAGTGGGGGCATCTGTTGTGACAGTTTATAAGGGACCAGAAATCATAAACAAACTACAGTCATTACACTCTCCTATACTTCTTTGGTCGCCCCAACAAAATTGGATCCTCGGAGGAATTTTACTTGCATTGGCTGGTTTGTCGACTGCATCATGGTGTATTCTTCAGGTTCGACTATCATGAATAATAAACAGAAAATCGATGATAAGACACTCCGAATCTCATTTTTTTTTGCTTTGTATATGATGGCAGTCTTCAATTCTTAAGATGTACCCGTCTGAGATGATCGTAGTTGCTTTTTACTGCCTCTTTGTGACCATTCAAGCTGGGCTGGGTGCTCTGATTGCTGAAAGAGATGTAACTGCTTGGAGGCTACACGCTGATATGGGATTAGTTGCTATTATTTTTGCTGTATGAAAATGCTCGACTCTTGTGATTTTTCAAAGTTCTAGAGGAATACATTATAAGCTACATTGGGGATGAAAATTGACAGAAATATGTTGATGCAGGGAGTTATTAATATTACATTCCGAATCTTTTTGATGTCGTGGTGCCTCCCGAGGACAGGTCCGCTATTTGTTTCTCTGTTTAATCCATTGACGATTATTATTGCTGTTGCCATTGGTGTCATCTTTGAGGGAGAAGTTCTTTATTTTGGAAGGTATAACCTGCTAATTGAATTCACAGCAGCAATATATCTTTCTCGTTATTTTTTTCGACTTTCTTACTCTGAATTTGGCTATTGGTTTTGAAACATCTGGCAGTATTGTTGGTGCATTTGTTTTAGTCATCGGGTTCTATGCCGTGATGTGGGGTAGAGCAGAAGAAAGAAAGACTGAAAGGACAAATAAAAGTAATAATGTAGATTCATCAGGGCGTGAAGTGCCTTTATTACAAGACATGATCGAAGAAGCCTAGATTTTGTGACAACATAGGAAAAGTGATTTTATTGTACTAGGTGTTTGTCCATTGTATAGAAAGACTAAGAGTATGTCTGGCAAAATTTTTGTCGGATCCCATGGAATGTGCTATAAAAATAAAGTTTGATTATCCTTCAATAAGCAATTATATGCTTTGCCAAACTTGCACTAAATTTAAAGTAATGAGATGTCTCAATTACCTTCTTTGTTATTATTTGGTTTCATGAAAGGAAAAAACAACAGATTTTTGTCATTCTTTTTATCGAAGTCTTGGTTCTCTTACCATATTAATATTGAGAAATTTTTATCCTGTCCATCGGAGACATGAGATCAAATCCATCTTTTTATCACGCAATGCATGTATGGACTACTCAAGTCATCCTTCATTTATCGTCAAATGGTGACACTTCAATCTTTATATATATATTTTTTTAATCTTCTTTATTGGACGTCAATCTTAACATCTTTATATCTTTGGCATTCATTTGTATGTCATTTAATTGTCTAACATCTAATACTATACAGTCCCTGTTTGGTGGCTATTTTTTTTTTGAAAAAAACATTGTTATGAATACTGAATTTTTTTTAGAATGTATGGTAAAAAAATAGAATTTTTTTTTTGGATTTATGTGTAGAATATTTTATTTTGTGAATGTGTGGTTGAAAATGAGTACGTAGAAAAAATAGTTTTTAAAGAATGAGATACAAGTATAACCATCAAATCTAATAATTATTACGTAAAATTGATCTCTTCGTAGTTCTCAATACGACAAAATTTTATTCTCTACTAACCATAATTTTACCCTTGTTTGAAAGTGATTATTAAAATTTTTTTTTTCATACACATTTTTCAAAAAAAATATTTTAATAGTTTCTAATTTTAACTACATGTTTCTAAGAAAAAAACAGGGATTTTCAATTAATCACTCCCACTCGAGGGCTGTCTTGCTAGATTTGAAATTGACAGCCGAAAGATATGATCGTGATTGTTCAAACGCAGCTTACGATGAATTTCGGTGTCCGTTTGATATTTATTATTTTATTATATGATTTACTACAATATCATTTTCGATCATATATTTATATAATAAAATATTTTACACGTCTATCAAAAATTATTCTCTACCTTTTAACCACGTATTCTCCTAAAAATAAATCTTCAAAATTCTTTTTTTCTACCATAAATGTTGTCAAACAGTCTCTCAATAAGTCCAAAATAATAACCTTCTCTTTTTAGTTGAAAAATCAATTCTGAATTAATTTCTGTTTGTCCCCTATATTTTTTAAAACTTAATTATACATCATTTCAATTAAAATTTTTAATCACATATTTTTTTAAAAAAAAATTCACAACTTGTTCTCAAAAAACTCTATCAAATATGGGCTAATTTTATAATCATTTTCTTAGCCCCTGTTTGGACGGCATTATTCCTTCATTTGTAGAAAAATTTGTACCGTTGAAGGGCTCCACTTGGCCCCTTTTGTTGACTTGCATCTCACACTTTCTAGTAAATTGGAGCTCCAACGGTACAATTTATTATTTTCATTCTTGGAATAATACTGTCCAAACATGGGCTTAAAAAGCAAAATGTTAAGCAAAATTGAACTCTTAAGATGAAATCATAAATTTTACAAAATTTAAACGAGCATGCATATTTCAAAAATTGATGTTCTCAAAGAGTCACAATTTCACAGGGCATGTTAACAGATTAATCTCACATCGATTAAATATTCATTCAATAAAAATATACGAAATTGTACTATTTCTCTTAATATAGTTGATAATTTAAACTAGAATTACGAGTCCTAATTAAAGCTAAAAACATATATTTATTCTTCTTAACTAATAGTATAAATCTTCAAGACTTTGTGTTGTGGGTAATATAATTTTATATCAGGATTACTAAAAACATTATGTTGGTAAATTAAGATCTCTTGTCGCTCCGATCAGACTTTTGATCGGTCGCATTCTGGGGCAAGTGTAGGTCGAGAGTGGCGGACGAAGTATAGGCCGGTACGACTGGCCTCCGCTGTGGAGGTTGTGGTGTTCTGTACGCCAGCCGAGTAGTCGTGTCGTCTGGGTTCTCGTTGCCGATGCTTGTAGTGGATGTTCCGTCGGGGCTTTTTGCCCGTGCTTGTGGTCCTTCTATTTTGTTGTTGTTTTGTGTTGTAGCTTTTGTTATTTTGTTTGTATTTGTGTTGTAATTGGCTTTTGGACTTAGAGTCCATAGCAATCGCGCGACTCTATTTGTTTAGAGTGGTCTCTCTCTCTCTTCGGAGAGATTTAGAAGTTAAGACAATGTCCATCACTTTGTGTATGGGGGTGCTTCAGAGCTGTTTTCATAGGTTGACTTATTGTCGAGTTTTCCTGTATTGATAAGTTATATATGTAACTTCGTTATGATGAATGAGTCTTCCATTCCATTTCAAAAAAAAAAAAAAAAGGAGAAGAAGGAATTAAATTGAAAAAATCTATGTAAAAGTTAAGTATATACTTTTGACGGATCAACTCAAACTTTGCACAAAAGAAATTGACGCTTCAAAACTAGGTAATGATTTTCTTGGCCAAGGAGAAGAAGGAATTAAATTGAAAAAATCTTTTTGTCTTCCCTCTCTCACACTCGTGGCCGTTGCCGCCGTCATCGCCACCAAGACATATGTCTCACCTCTCTCACACTCAACTATACTATATTGTTCAAGCATTGATTTAAGAGCGATGAAATCACCGCCATCATCAGAATGTTAGGTTACAATTTTAAAGTTAAAGTAAATTTTTGACTTGTGCATCGACTAGGAAAATAGCATATGCATCGATTTAAGACATAAAGCAAAAACTAAACAAATTTAGTGAAGTAGTCAACGAAAACAAGTAATATCGAAATCCATCGATACAGGTTACATGACTAAGACACCAAACATCAGTGTGAAAAAGATGTTAGTGGACCATGACTCTTAACTACTGGAAAGACCAAACAAGAACTTGTGGTTGTTATATTTCAAAACATGTTTTACAAATAAAATTAGAAGCCACTGGCAGTGACGGATTCAGGATCTTGAGCGAGGAAGGACAATCATTAACCTTGCTAAAATTGAACATATATAATTTTATTATATTTATTGTCAATATTCACGAAATGATATAGTGGCCAAATTTTGCATATTCAAAAGAAGAACATGTGTTCAAATATTTCCAAATTGCATTAAAATTGCTAAAACTGAACATATATTATTTTGTTACATTTAGTGTCAAAATTCATCGAGTGCAATGATGGTTAAGCACTAATTTTGGTAAAAAAGTGTTGAATTAGAATAATTACAGAATAAATTGCTTTGATAAAGATTTAATCTCACGACTTCAAATTTGAAAATAAATTCTCTAACCGAGTTACAATAGACGTTCAAAAACAAAATGAATTACCGGATATATTATCCAAAAAATTTATCTATTATTACAAAAAAAAAAAAAAAAAAAATTCTCGATGGATCCAGCACGTGCGACCGACGATATTCTTCGGGTGCTTGATCCATCACTGTCTTGAGGACAAAGACACTAGACCCCAGCTTATTAAATAAATTGTGATTATGTACAATCTCTAGACTCTATACGATAAAATAACCTGCTCCTTTTTATTTAGATTGAAAATGACTATTGAAAAATACGATTATGTACAATAGGGTCCAAAACGACGTCACGGGTCCCGCCCACTTTATTTACAATTCTTTTTGGTAGATGAAATTATAGTCACGTGGGATTTAGTAGTTGAAAACCTAAATCTAGATCTTACTAAAATTATAATACATATATTTTATTAAACAATGCAATAATTTATCATGGTTAAAGATTTATTTATTCTTTAATAATATATGTAAATATTTTGATCAAGGAATCACTCCCTTGAAGCTATTTAATTTAATTTTTTTTTTCGGATTCAAAGTTTTTCTATGTTTCTATTTTTCTTAAATATGTTTATATTTATTAGCCCTTGCTTGATGGTCATTAATTGGCCAGAACAATGTTTTGAACAGTGATTTTTAGGAGAATGTGTGGTTAAAAAGTTAGAAAAATCTTTGAGTTTACAAGCAGAATATTTCATCGTGTAAATGTGTAGTCGAAAATGAGTATGTAAAAAAAAGAATTTTCAAATATTGGCTCCTTCAAAACTTGTTACAAAGCCGAAACACAAAACTATAAAAATATAGGCAGTAGGTTGGAGAGTATTATAGAAAACAGTAAGTTAAAATTATTTTAATTATATTGTCTAATAAATTAATAATGTTTAATATTGCATCAAAATTTCTTCATATTTAAGATGAGATTATGAAAGGATTTGAGGTAGGTCAACATTTTAGGTTGACATCCACTTCGGTACAGTTGGTATGATGGATAGGCTTCAAACTTACAATCATGCTACACTACCATCGTGGTTGACATCTTGGTTGACATTCTCTAATAAAAAGATACAAATATCTTTCTTCTTATTTTTTAGTCAAATCAAGGTTCTCTATTCTTGATATAGGGTAACTTTGATGTATTTCTCCTAATAAATAGAAAAGCCAATTATGCTCGTATTTATCAATATATTTTTTATCAAAACAATCATTTAATATTCTAATTTTATTTTCTAATTTATTAATTTCTTTATTAATTCTGACTATATTTTCTGTAAAATATAAAGGCACATGTATATTTCTACTATTTTTCAGAAAATAATCAAGTACAGTATAAAATGATTTAATTTCTTCTTTTTTCCTTTCGCAGTTAATTTCTAAATACTGAATAATAGTAACCAAAACTTCATAAATAGCATGAGTGCAAATATTAATGCAAGTAATTGACATAAATAAGAAAGATCTTACAGTATTGAAGCAGAAGGTAAAGACAGAATAATATCAACGAGATTTCCCTCGAGCTTGCTCCCGTATGTTTGTATACTCAGATATAAGTGATCGATGTTATTTGAGTTTAAGAAAGTGGGTTATGGTCCAACACGACTTCCGCACTCTTATTATTTTTCTCTCGACTCTTTTGCATATCTCACAATGGATCACACGGAATCACAGTTTTCCTTTCAACTCCTTGTTAAAACATCACCTTGAAAGGTAACAGGGTTCTAATGGCTTTCTCTAACAACGCCTCAAACGCCAACACACGGCTAAACGGCAACAAGATACTTGCACAACCCTCAAGGTTCTCACCGTTGGAGTATAAGTAAGATAAGAGTTTTTGAGAAAACAACAAGAATAGAAAGACAGTATTTTCAAACAACTTTGATTTCATAAACACATCACACTAATATCTCTTACATAAGAGTATACATACATATTTCGGCTACACTCTTGGTACTTTCTCTAAAGAGATTAGAACTCCATAGAGATTACCTTATTACAAGCTTCAAATGAAAGAGAGAAACTGAAATGGTTACAAGATTCGAAAAACTAGAGAGAAAGATAGTTTTTTGCTTAAGGATGGGATGCCTTCTTCTGAGAATTAGTCTTCAATTTATAGACTCAAAAAGTTCTCCAGCTGTCCTTCATTATTGTGGTGTTACTGTGTAAGATAATGAGAATCTTACTGTGGCCTAAAGTTCTTTGTCTTAGCATGGAAAATTATTTGAGGTGAAACCCCACAGTTTTTCTTTATCAAAGTAAATCTGATAAAGTAGTGATAAAGGGGGTCCTCTACTTTTCCATATGAGATTCAAACCACTCATCCGGAAATTCTTTTGGATCTAGTGATATTAGTGAACCATCTTCTTCATTGCTACAGCACTCGCACTTATGGTTTGGATAACGCCAAAACTGTTTACATAGCTCATTTTTTGTCTTCTGTGTTCCACTAGCGTCACCTCCAAAAATATGATCACACCATAAATCAAGATAGTGCCAATCTTCTTGTTTAGTGGGTGCCACAGCTTTGCTGTAAATCAAGTGGTCTTGTGATTCATATACCCAAATTTTCTGATTTTCTTCAATAACTTTCTGGATATGCTCAAATTGCTCCTTATATCCTTTGGCTCTACGGAAAGTTGTCATATTGATAACATCTTCAGGTGTAGTTTCATGGACTTCACTCTTCTCAGGCTGAATATGCTTGGAAGTATTGGCAATCCTTATGACATGGCTAACTGGCAATAGCCTATCTTCTTCATTATCCCATTCAGGACTAGCAGAGAAAAACCTGATATAAATGTTCTTATGTTTAAGAACTTGGCAATACCTTTCAATAGCTCGGACTACTTCTTTTGGTAACAAAGAAATTTCTTTTAAAGATTCCGATGGGTAAATACAAATTATATTTCCCATTTCGTAAAAAGCACGAACCCAATAAGCTGGGCTCCTGGATAAAGGTTAACTTTGTTGTAGGTTCCATATGTTAGCGTTTTCATCCATCCTCCTATACTGGTGAACCAGCAGCAGGTTAGATTGAACAATACATATGCAAGCATAAAATCATTTTTATTTTTTTATGTCCATAACACCATGGGTGTTACATACTTTGATAATATTTGAGCAATCAAGCTCTGGTATGGAGATACTATCCTTTGTAAATTTTTCCTCCTGTGAGGGAGACAAAGTAGTATTCTCTTTAACTGAGAGTTTATGAAGTTTCAATGCTTCTTGTTCAATATTGGCATAATGGCCTTCAGAATCATTGGCACTAGGGCCTTCAGATAATATAGCCTTGTTGGCTTTCTCAGATATCGGCTTTACAGCAGCCATTTCCATCAAGGTTATCTTGGACTCTATCGCAGTAATCTTTATGTTCGTCTCGAACTTCAATGCTTCGAGCTCCTTCTTGATTTGCTCCATTCCTAGTTAAGAAATCTGGAATAAAATTGTTTTTTCCTTTAATATGAATAATATCAAATTTAAATGGTGCAAACCACATTTGCATTCTAATAAGTGGTCTTTCAACTGCACTTGTTCCAAGTTTATTTGTTAATAATGGTTTTACCTGAGTATTATCTGTTCTAATAATAAATTTTCTAGGTAGTAAGTATGGTTCAAATTTTGCTACTCCTTTCTTAACTGCTAAACATTCTTTACGATTAATATCATACCTGGTTTCGGCATATTTGAATGTGCCTGAAGTATAAGCAACAAGCTCTTCTGGGCATTTACACAATGAATTACAAAGAAACTCTTTATGATTTTCTTTTCTTTTAAGTATTGCTCCCCAATATAATAGAGAGGCATCCGTTTCTAAAATAAAGAAATCTTCTTCATTTGGAATATTTAATTCAGGTAGATTTTCACATATTTTCTTAATTTTGTTTACCATTTCTACATCTTCTTGTGTCCATTCCCATACAACTCATTTTTTAAGTTTTTTGGTAAAGTGGACTTTATATTTAGCACAATTTTTTATAAATTTTTCGGAATAATTTAATAATCCGATAAAACTTTGCAGTTCTTTCTTGTCTCTAATCACTTCTGAAAATTCTATAATTTTCTTACCAATATGAGGTTGTTGAAGTATTTTTTCTTCTGTAAAAATATATCCTAAGAATTCAATTTCAGTTTTAGCTATTTCTGCTTTTCTTTCTGATAAGGCTAATCCATACTTATTAGCAATATAGTTGAACTTCTTAAGATGTTCAATATGTTCTTTTAAATTTTTACTATGAATAAGAATATCATCTACATAAACAATGCAGAAATTCTTTATTGGTCTAATAATCTTATCCATTCTTTGTTGGAATATTGCAAGTCCATTCATTAATCCAAATGACATAACATTCCATTCGAATTGTCCTAATGGATTAGAGGTAGTAAAACTAGTTAAAGGCTTTGAGGCTTCATCTAATTTTATTTGTCAATATCCTGATTTACAATCAAATTTAGAATATATTTTACTTCCTTGTATTTGTTTTATTATCTTTTATTGATAGTTTATAACTATTTGATATTGTTTTAGAATTTAATTCTCTATAATCAATTACCATTCTAGCTTTTCCTCTTTTGATTTCACTATGATTTCTAACCATAAATGTTGGACTATTATATGGACTAGTTGATTCTCTTATCACTCCTAATTGTAAGAGTTCTTTAATTTGTATTTCAAATTCTTTTTTATCTTCTTCGCTATAAGGAAATTGTTTTCCTGATATCTTAGCATCTGAATTTTTTTAGTTCAATGGTTGCCATAGGTTTATCTTTATCTCATTTAGCTAGAGGATATTCATGATAACATTCTTTTAGCTCTAATCTAACATTTTCTAATTCTTCTTCTAAATTTTTAATTCTTAATACTTGAATTTTTTGTTTTTGATTAATTTCTGTATAACATCCACCACAATTACCTGCAGAACTCTGATGTCTAGGTCTATGGTGAATAGGTTGATATGCAATTCCAATAGTTTTATATATTTTTGGTGTTTTAATTTTGTGATTACAATGTGTAGTAAATTCAAAACTATCCTTATATTGTGTAAATGGGCTATATGTATAGATAAAATTTTCTCCTAAAAGGATATCACATCCAATTTTATCTGTTGCATATATTTTAGGAATAAAACATTCTCTATTTCCTATAATGATAGGAACATTTTCTACAAAATCTCTATAAATTTCTACAATATCACTTGCTGTTTGACCATAAGTTGTTTTCTTATAATCTCTTTTATAATAATGTTCTGGGAACACATTTCTTTTACATAGGCAAATACCTGATCCAGTATCAATTATGGCATGAAACTTTATCATACAATAGTCTGGTAAATTGAGAGTTATCTAAATATATGGACTATGTATACTAGTTTTGATTGATTTGATTCCTTGTATTATATAAATTGGTTCTTTGTTTTTAGTAATTTTAGGAATCATTTTTTGTTTGCCTTCTATAGTTATTTGTAGAGTATTCTTTTGTATATGAAATGGTGAGACTTTCTCAAGAAAGTTCATTCCAAGTAATATTTGACTAGTATCTTTTCATTTTCTATAATCTTTATGGATTTTAAGATTTAATTTAAATTGTTCTCCTTCTATATCTGTGAAACTTAGTTCGAGATTAACAAATGTTTTAATTTCGTATTTAATTCCGTGATAATTGGTAAGAGTTATTCCTTGTGGTAAATTCTCTTCTGTTAAATGTTCTACTAAGTCTGCTCTTATGTAACTAGTACTAGCTCCTGTATTAACAAGGGCTATAATTTCTTTGTATTTATTTTGATTATTGATATATTCTGTTAGGATAAGGAAATTATCTTCCTCACACCTTCTGAGGTCAATATCAATACTATTTCTAGGCATTATTGGATAATTTCTACTTGTAGATGGTCTACTAGAACTTGAGAGTTCTCTAGTGCTAATACTTCTTTCTATTCTTCTGCTAGGCATTCTAACAAGAAGTTGTCCAGAGGTATTTAAGGTGACTAATCCTTGATTTCCTACATTATTGTCTATTCTTCTAGATTGCTGATGAAAATCAAGCAATATGTCTTGTGGTAATGAAATGTTATTATTACTTAACATTTTTGGCGGTGTAAATTGCGCTACATGTTTAAAGTCTTCATGGATTTGTATGAAATTTCCTGAAACTTTATTAATTTCTTTTTGGTGCGTAGTAATAAAAGCATATAAAGCTTTACAATGTAAAATTACTGCTTTACTTCTTAGTGGCATAATTAATCTATCAATTTTGTGATATAGATTTAATCCTAGACTTAAATTTTCATCTAATAAAGACATGGCAAATTCAGGTCTTATAGTAAATATAATTTTCTTATATACTAGATTTCCAGATACAACTCCTAATAAAGCATCCATATGATCATGAAGTATCATGTTATCCATCAAGTACATTTGTATAGGAATATTAATTCCTTCTCTAAAGTATCCTTTAACCATTATTTGTACTCCTCCAATCATAATATTTTTTAATCTTTCTTTAGTTGATGGTTTTATCTTAGCTAATTCTTTATTAACTTCTCTGGTTATTAGAGGTATAGTAGTGTTACCTTTAACATTTTCGATGTTAGTAGGTACTTCATCATATTTGGCAATATATATGGTTTTGTTAAACCAAGGTAGTATTGGTCTTAGGCTCCATATCTTTCTTCATCAAACATAACTGTTTGTGAAATTCCTTCTTCATTATCTAAAGTATTCTCAATGGTTTCCATAATCTCTTGATTCATGTAAATTTGTTCAAACTCTGCTTCTTCAATTTCTTCTATATCTAGCTCATAGATTGAGTCTGTTTCAGATAATTCGTCTAAGTCTTCAATTATTTCATAATCTGAGTCAGATTCTATCTCTTCCATTAGTCTGATGGCTTTAACATTTTCTCTTTTATTTCTATTGGGACAGTTGGGAGATATATGCCCTATTTCATTACATGTAAAACATTTACATTTTTTATAAAATTCTTCTTTAGATTTCTTTTGAGGTTTCTTATGTTGGTTATATTCATTTTTTCAAGGCTTTTTCTTCTTGAAATATTTCTTGTGGCTCTTAAATCCTTTATTTCTCTTCCAAGGTTTAAGATATTTCTTAAATTTCTTTTTATAATATGGTTTCCTAGATGGTTTGTGACAACCAAATTGTGGTACTGCTGCTATCTCTCCATAACAACATAAACTTGCTTTCTTACCATATTTCCTAAATAGGTGTTGGTACATAGATTTTCTACACCATTCTGATTTTTTTTTTTTTTAGCGAATGAAGTTCTCATTCCTAAGGTATCAGCTCTATGATTAGGATCTTCCCATTCAATTTTATTCCAATAAGTTTGGTAATCTTCAAATAATTTCTGACCCCATGGCCAAGGTAGTTTAAGAAAATATCTATTAAGTAGTTTTTATCTTCTTCTGATAGATTCCATTCTTTTATGGATCTAGATGCTTTGATGTATATCTTTTCGAATTTCTTAGTATATTCGTTTAATTCACACATATCACAGATTTTTAATAATTCCATTTCTCTTTCTGCTTGTAAGGCTTCTTGAGTGATCATATCTATTTTAGTTTCTGGTATAACTTCTCCTAAGAGTAAGTGTCTAAAGAAATTTTCCATTCGTTTTAAAATTTCCTTAAAGTTTTCAGCATCTAAACTTTCATTGCTATCTATAGTAGTTGTAGATTTTTCTCCATATTTAATTTGATTTTTAGTTTCTTCAAAAGTTCTTCTCCAGATATCTGAAGTGATTCCTCTAAAGGTGTGGATTATAAAGTTGTATGCTTGAGTGGTATTCCATTTATGAAAAGCAACCGCTAAATCAGTAGCTTTTGCCCATGAGTCAATAATTTCACTTTTATTATTGCTATCATCAACATCTAGCCATATTCCTGTTGTAGGAATTTGTTCAGTAAATAATTTAACTGGATTATTATCCCTAAGGTGTATATGCTTGGTTGATGTAGTTTTAACTCCTTTTCTAAAATTGTAATTTTCTCGTTCTTCTATTATTCCATGTTCTTTCATCCATTCAAAATTCCAGTTATCAGACTCGACTTGAGTCCAATCATTAGTTCTACTTGTTTCTCCAACTAATGTTTGTGTTTCGACTTGTTGATTTAAAGGTGGAGTATTAATTTCAGTGGTTTCTTCTTTGGGTGTATCATTCATATAAATATTCTCAGTTTGAATAGCTAATTGTTCTAACCTTTGTTTATAAGCTTCTAATTCTTCCCCTGTGGCTTCATAGAATTTAGTTTCTAATTCTTCTATAACATATGCCGGTAAAGGTGGTTCAATAGATATATAAGAATCTTTAAATTTTGATTCTTTAATTCTTAATTCAATTTGTTTATATATGATTTTTGGTCCTATTTTAATATTGTCATTAACAATTTCTAAATTAGACTTGATATTTTTTATATGAGTTAAAACATCTTGGTTTAAAATATCTATTTCTCCTAAAGGTTGAGCATAATTATCATATTGTACTAAAAATTCATCATTTTGGGAAAATTCATCAACTAATATTTGTAATCCTTTATTTTTTATTTCTGCTAATTGTTGAGAACTATTTACTTGTTTTATCTCTTCACTTAGAGATATATATTTAATACTTAAATTTGTTGCTAATTCTTGTAATTTAATTTGATTAGTATTAGTTAAAATATTAATATTTTGTAATTCTTCTAAAATAATTTTATCTTTTCTATTCATTTTATTAATTCTAAAAATTTTCTTTAGTTTCGTTACTAGTCTCTGATACCAATTATAGGGTAAAAATGTGGAAAACAATTAAAATATAGAGATAAGGGTATAATAGACAATACTCACACAAAATGACAAAAAGGTGTGAAACTTGATGTGAAATTTAATGGCAAGTAGTATAATCCTCAAACTTAACTATGTGAATGTGTAAAATGGATTATTTTTTGGTGCAGCTCACGAGAGAGTGGATCCAAAGGACACAAGAAAAATTATGGTCGGCTCTCAGGCGCATTTGTTTCAAGGTTTGGGCCAATTTTTTTTATAAAGAGGACTTTCACTGTGCGAAGAGAATCACTTATGATGCTTAGTTCTAGGAAGATTGTTAGGAAAAAAAAAAGTAAATAAATAAATAAATTGGCATCCATATTTAACCTAGAGTCGTCCAGAACACATTCTACCTAATTTTTATCATAGTTTGAGCTTGCAAGAAGAGATTTTACATCAAGAAGTGAAATTTCATATCTCGGGTCGAAGTTTAAAGTGAAGTTTTTGAATTTTCAAATTTTGTATCACTTTCGTTATCTTGTGTGTGTTGTTTCTATATCTTTTGTGTAATTTTGCTATGACAATGCTAGATTAAATGCTTTTTATGTATTAGATGGATGACGAAAGCTTTTGATTTATATTTCTAATTCAAGACTTATCGTATTTTAGTTATTTCTTAAAGAAAAGAATACGATACCGATCGGACCATATATGCGGGTCCGTAAATAAGGACATATGTGAATTTCATGCTTTAAGACCACCACTATTCACTGTAAAACTACCAGTAATTGTGACAACCAAGAACCAACACTTGGCACCCGAACTTCCAAGGATAAAATAGTCTAGATTTCACCATACTGCTTGAAATAAAAAAAAAACACCACTGCAAGGTGCGTCACGCCATTGGCAACATTCTGCATGAAGATGTCGTTGCCGAAAAATTGCCCACGCGTCGCCACGTGCCTCCACCGTCGCTGCTCGTGGGCTTCACGCCCAGGTGCGAGAGGTCACGCGCCACTCTCCCGATACCACCTCAGGTCTGCACATCACGCCGTGGTATTGGTTTCCTCCACCTATCACTAGTTTGGTTGGAAAACCACTAAACAGATTCAAAAATTTGAAGAAAAATAGACAGTTTGATTTCCAACGATTTTTGTCCCAAAAACTCATAGATTTCTCTATGATACCATTTGTTATCAAAATCTTCAAGAAATCTTGATCTGAGTTCAGAAAAACCAACCAAACAAATACCACCCAATCTCGGCTCGACCCACACCTTTCCTTCACTTCGGTTTTCTGAAGTTTCACCCCACAAAAGAGACTCTAATTGTGGTGGTATTTGCAAGCTACAAGGAATAGGAAGGAGAAGAGAACAAATGTTGAATCTCACACAACACTCCCCCACATGCCCCCCCTCCTTTCCTGCTTGCCAAATACACACACGCTACAAAAGAAATGGCTACAACATATGTGTATATGTTAAGTTAATTTGGGAATCATGTGAGTCAAGAACTTCACTTTAAATGGGTTGCAACCATTCCATTAAGTGGAAATTACATAAAAACAGGTGTTTAAAGATCCATTTTTATAAATCAGGTTTTTATCATTTTAATTAAATAATAAATCTTTTAAATAATAAAATAATTCATTTTAACACTCATCTTCACATTTTAACACTCATCTTCACCCTCTCTCTATCCTCTCCCCAATTTTATTCGAACTCTAAATCGAGATTCCCCAAGGTGGTGGCGGCGTGCAGGCGATGGTGGCGGTCGCAAAGGTGGTGGTCGTGCAGGCGATGGTTGAGTTGATTTTGGGTTGCTGGTTTGCAGATGGTGGCGATCGCGAAGGTGGTGGTCGTGCAGGAGATGGTGGCGCCACGCCTTGCGGAGGTGCAGCGGCTGCGATCTGTACTTTTGGAGGTGCAGCTGCTGCGATCTGTTACAGGGAAGCGTCGGAACCTCTGCACGCGGAGGTGCAGCTGCAGCTGTTGCGCAGCACCCTACTACGATCTGTACTTTCCAGCTGAGTCTGTCACAGATCGTCGATGATCTGAAATTTTTATAGCAGCTCTGAGGTTCATCAACTGAGTTAGATAAAATAAGAACAGCTATAGCAGTGTGCGGCAATTTGTTTTGTTGGATCGGTGGGGGATCTGGTGGTAGTGAGGTGGTGGTGTGGTTGATGAGGCGATGATGGCGGAGTGGAGGTGGTTGTGGCTGTGGTAGATGTGGAGGTGGAGGCGGAGGCGGAGGTGGAAGTGGTGGTGGAGGTGGAGGTGTGGGCTGTGGGCGCGTTTCTGTTGGAGATGTTAAAATAGGTAACATGCAAGTGATTGGTGGTGGAGGTGGTTGTCAGTGGCTTTGTTGGTGCTGTTGTGGCGGTGGCGGCGTGGTGAGGGTGGTCGAAAGTGGCCATAGTGGTAGTGACGGTAGTCTGTGACCAAATGTTTGGTAATCTGTGATCAAATGTTTGGTAATTTGTGACCAATTACTCAACTGTGACCTAAAAATTTAATAATATGTGACTCAAAAATAATCTGTGACCAACTAATTTAAAAATCTGTGACGTACAAAATTTTTAATCTGTGACCTCGAAATAATCCGTGATCAATTAATTTTAAAATATGTGACATGTGACCTATAATTATGTATATGTGACCATTAATTATATAACTATGATCTTATTATATTTAATTAGTAAATATATTTAATTAATTAACTAAAAACCTAATTTTTGCATTAATCAAACTTAAAACCTGATTTTTGAATTGTGTATAGTTAATACCTTACTTTTGAACTCTTCCCTTCCATTAAATGGCTCATGTACAAGACAAATTAAATGGGCTACCATATTACCTTCTATCCAATAAGTCCAACTACAACTTGGGGCCTCCAAAAGTGTTTGTTGTTTCTGGGTCGAGCCAAGTTTATGGTGTCTATAAATTATCACATGGATTTATTGGTTATCAAAATCCAACAATACCGTTTTCTCTCCATCAAGAACGTATGTAAAGGAAGCCTAAGGGGTCAAAAGAGAAAAACATAGTTGCCTTAGGATTTCTAATCTATAATTGATTTCTAATAAAAAAAGATCATCCTGGATCAAGGTATGTTTTCTCCCAAATTCTAAAATTGTGAAAATCGTCTTATTCTAAAATCTGGGACTTATTGATTATTCATAATTGGATTTGATTTGCATAAATAAAGAATCATGTCTTACATGTGGTATCAAGTCTAGTTAAAAAAACTTAAAATTTTTCATTGATGTTTATAAATTTTACTATCTATTTAAAAGGCCAAAATTTATTGGTGAGAAAATTAATCTTACTGATTATGTATTTCCGCTTAAATTAAATATAAAAATATATATCATAGGTAAAGTCAAAAATGGTAGAAGTGAATTTATTTTTAAAAACATAAACATAATTGTGGTTAATTGGTATGCTTGATTAGATATGTTTAGAATAGCCAAAGATAGCATGCACGTCTAATTGCCAATTAGTGAAATTAAAATTAAGCATTGTTGTTATACATTGTTGGATTACTCAAAGGAGAACTTCAATGTATATAATCAATACTATCTGAATCTGTGTTGCTTATTTAAGTTATGACTCGAAGCATTAATATGTGAGCACTCTATGTATTTTGCAGCGTCTATTAATGTTGCTCTTCATTCGCAAGCTTCGTTTGTTCATGTGTTCAATAAGCTTAATTACTTAGAATGGTCCTAACAAGTTTAGTTTCACTTAAGTGTTCTGGATCTTGATCTCGCTGTTCAAGCTGAGAAACCTCTTGCTCTTACTAATGAAAGCATTGCTAAGGAAAGAGCTTTCCATAAGTTTTGGGAAAGATCGAACAAATTGAGCCTGATGTACGGTAGCAAACAACACCGTCTACTCTTCTAAGAATTGAAATTGCTAAGGACTTTTTGAAGTTTGTGAAAGATTGTTCTCAATCTCTTGATTAGTTAGTTGCTAATACATTAATGGGAACACTGACCACCACAAAATTTGATGGTACTCGTACCATGCATGATCACGTTATTGAATCGACAAGCTTAATGGCAAAATTGAATAATATGGGGATGGTTGTAGATGATAGCTTCATGTTGCACTTTATCATAAACTCATTTCCTTCTAAATATGGTCCATTTCAAATGAACTATAACAATTTAAAAGATAAGTGGAATGTGAATGAACATCATAGAATGTTGGTTCAGGAGAAGATAAGGATTAAGAACCAATGAGCTCATAAAAGAATCAACTCTGCTCATCTCATAAATGATAAAGGAGTTGGAAAAGAAAGGTAAATAAAATCAATGGAAGGGAAAGGGAAAGAATATACAACTAAGGATCAACAAGTCTTCTTCCCAAATTCACAAAAAGGACATGAGGAATGAGAAGTGACACTTCTGTAAGAAATTTGGACATTTCCAAAAAGATTGCCATAAACTCAAGTCATGGTTCGAAAAGAAGGGTAAGCCTAATGTTTTTTGTATGTCACAAATCTAATTTAGTTGAAGTTCCTTACAATGTTTGGTGGATTGATTATGGATGTACCACTCATATCTCTAATACGCTGCAGAGATTCCTTAAGACCCAAACGATAAAGTAATATGAGAAATTCGTGTTCATGGAAAACAAATTCAAAGCTCCAGTTGTAGCAATTGGAACTTATTATTTAGTTTTAGATACTTGACATCATTTGGATTTATATCAAACACTTTACGTTCCTTCTGTTTTTCGTAATTTAGTTTCTTTCTCTCGACTTGATACATTGGGATACTCCTTTAAATGTGGGAATGAATGCTTCAGTTTATTTAAACAAAATCTTTTTATTGGTTCAGTACTCTTTCTGATAGATTATATAAGTTGAAACTTCACAATCGCTGTTCTGAAACTCTTCTAACCTTGCATCATAATGTTGGTATGAAACAAAATTCAATAAATGAACGATCATTGATAAGTTTGTTTTTGAACACACTTATCGAAGACCTGAAAGAGTATTTTGTAGATTAAATTGATGAAATTCTATTCATAATTGATAATATTTGCTTTTGCAGGTTGAAAATCCTATGTTGAAGGAGAAAATGAGAAAAGATATTAAAAGCATACAAAATCATGAAGTTGGAGACCAAAGTGCAAAACGACTGAAAGATGAAGGACCTTGGATGCAATTTTTGGAGGCATGATTAAAAGAAATTCAAAATTCAAGACCAAAATGAAGAAAACCAAAGTTGAAGGACCATCCATGCAATTAAATGAGGGACTGAAATGAAAAAAAGAAAAGAAAAAAGAAGGCTCAGGCGTGAGCCAGGAGCCAAGCTAAGTGCGCCCCTGAGGAAGCTAATGCAGGCGCCTCTCCTTCTGACTGCGGTTTAATTAAAGCAAAAAATTTGAGGGTTGTTTTGGTAAATTGCGGACACCTTTTTTTGGTTTTTAGAGACCAAAAATTAGGTTTTTAAATTCATTCTCTTTTCATCCATTCTTCCATTTTTTAAAACCTTAACCTTGAGGGGGAAAAAGGAAAAAAGTTAGATAACGGAAAAACCAGAAAAGTTTGAAGAAAATTGCAAGAAGGTCAAGACCAAGTTATGAACTCTTTAAAAGCTCAACCAAGGGACGGGTTACATTCATTATCTTGTATTTCTTTTTGTATTTTCACTATTCAGTAATGTATTTCTCTAATCTCTACACTTTATGTTATTTAAATATAATGGGCTAAATATTTTAATATTGGGATGAATGAGGAAGCTTGACCTAACTCTATTAATTTATATATTTACTTGTTAATGCATAAATGCTCATGTTCTTGTGTTTCTACCATTGTTTTTATTGCATTGTCATTATTGTGGCCACTAAATAATTATATTAAGTGATTTATGCAATTATTGATAAATTCTTGTGCATTTTAAACCGAGATGATAGAAACCCTAGATTCTTGTAGGAGATAAAGATATACTCCTAACTCTAAGAAACGCTTTGAGCTATACCACAAATATTTAATGCTATTAATTGTGCTTGATTGGCATGGAGATATAGTAGTTTAAGCCAGTAAATTATGGTTAATTTCGCTTGAGAGAGGTAATTAGTTAAAGTAGGAAAATCGAGTTTAACATGATAAGTGAGCATTTCATTAATTTGTTTGTTAAAAATTAATTTAGTGACGGTTAAGTGAAATCATGAATCCCAACTCGTTTTTTCATTGCATAAAAATTTTCAATCAATAAATGTTTTGGAAGTGTTTCTTAATAAGGTTGAAAGAAAATTAGACAGAAATGTAAAAATAATAAGGTCTGATAGAGGTGGTGAGTATTATGGCAAATATGATGAGTCTAGTTAACCACATGGAACTAAAATACACTGCCATTAAAGTCTAGTTAACCACATGGAACTAAAATACACTGCCATTAAAGAAGAAGTTCAGAAACAAAGAATGCCAATTGATCATATTATCACAAATCTGATGGTTGCAGATCCATAGACTAAAATGATTGCCGCCAAAGACATTTCTTGAACATGTCGAAAGAATGTGCATTAGTGATTTTCAATATTGATGTTATGTTTCTTACGATGAATATGTATTTGACACTCTGAGCTCTTTTATGTCATGTTTCTAATGTTTATGTTCATTTTTCTTTATTAGTATATACATGAATGAATTATATGGATATAAATGAAAGTTATTTCTAAGAAAACATTATTGTTAAATCATTATGATAAATCTTGTTGCTAGTCATATTAATTAATATCGTAATACATAGAAGGGATTATGTCGAACTAATTATATATAACCGCCATGATCCTTGTTAGATTTCTGCTTAATGATGACAATATAATAATGGATAATAACTTATATTATGCATATTACATTTTATTATTAAACCATGATATTAAATTATGACACATAGGCCAAGTGGGAGAATATTTAGCCCCTGTTTGGGCCCCATTATTTTGCATTTTTTGGGGTTGAAATTTTTTAGAATATTGATTGATGGAAGAATGTGTGGTTGAAATTTTTTTGATTTGTGTGTGCTATTATTTTATTTGATGAATGTGTGGTTGAAATGAAGAGAGAAAAATTTAATGTAATGTAATGTAATTTAATGGGGGCCAAACAAGGGCTAAACAGTTTCTAAATATTTATGGTCCATGTATTTATTTATTAAGATGGTTGTCTTATTTATTAAGATGGTTATCTTTATAAAGAATTAAATGATGATTATGGTTAGTACCACAGTGTGATTAGAAGAATGGGTGATGATGGTGGTGGTGACAGATGGCAGAGTGCAAAATTAGATGGGGAAGAAGAACCATTTTGAATTTTAAAAATTTTTAATTCTTTCTTTTTTTTTTCCTTCTTTAAATTCAATTTTTAATTATTTTATTGGTGGTGGAGTGTAGGGGATGCAAGTAGGGGAAGGGGTAGGTGAGATTAATTGAGAAGATGAAATATTTTTCTTTTTTAGTATATATGTTTTAAAGTATTTTATGTGATCATCGTTCGTACTTTTTTAAAAACTTGGAACTTTAGCTGCTATTATTATTTTTTTATATTCTTTATTTTTTTTCTATTGATTTATTTAAAGAGGAGAGTAAAATAGTCATTTTATAATGCTTTAATATAGAAAATGCACAGTAAGGACATTTTGCTCAAAAAAGGTCGAACTATGGGCTTAAATATTAAAATTGAAACAATATGGATGATTTGCGCAATGAAGGCAAATACGAATAATTGACAAAATGAGATGGAAATGACCAACTTTACAAGAAATGTTGAAATAAGGGTGCAAATGTCAGGTCTAAAACGATATGAAAGATTTGGGCAATAAGTACAAACGAGGAAGATTAATCATCAACATTTATCTTTAGTTATTTCTTATTCACTTAAAAATAAAACATTACATGTTGCTCACTCACTTTTAGAAAATGTCATCCATCTATCATCTATCTAAATTTAATTCGTTCACGTTCGGTAAACATTCGCAAGCGTATGAAATTGTTGATAAGTAATACATATTGAGTATGTATATCGTCCCACGAGAAATAGTGTTAAACTATAGTGTACCAGTTATAATTAAACTCGATCAATTGTAACATAAAATGTTTGTTTGTTTTGTGATTATCCAAAATTACGATAAAAATATTGTAAAAAATGGTTTTAATCAAATAATGAGATGAATGTATTGGACTTTCGATTCTACCAATTAATATTTATTTCCAATTCTCGACTAATGTAAGTTACTATCATTAGAGTGTTTATGACAATCGATAATTCAGTAATATCTAATATTATTTTTCAAAATATATTAAACATATCCTTAGCACGATGCAATCATATTCCTTGTCCGAATTCGTATGCAAAACAAGCATTCAATCACACGATTATCACAAAAGATTGCACACGCTATAAATATTATTCCTAATAACTATTGCCTGAGTGTCAAATATGAAGTGTGCTACTTATTGTGAGTCTTCCAACAGCATAAATAAGCAACTAATTGTCTAAATTGTGCGCAAACATTTGAACAATAAATTATTTATGCTAGTTAATCACAAACACAGCAATAGTCAAGTCCATTTGCCAAATTCTTCGAATAATTTAACATTTGTGCTCAATACACAATGCCAAGTATACTAAACAAAATGATGTAGTTGAAAGGCGTAACCGTACTTTACTAGAAATGGCTAGGAGCATGATGAGAAATTCATCATTACCCTTATCATTGTGGACACGTCTTAAAAATAACCATGTATTTGTTAAATATGATTCTTAGTAAAGTAATCCCAAAAACTCCTTTTGAGTTTTGGATTAGAAGGAAACCCAATTGAAGGCACCTTCATGTTTACGATTGCTTGGCCGAAGTGAGAATTTATAACCCTCAAGAAAAGAAATTGATTCAGTCGCTTTTTCATTAGTTATCCAGAAAAGTCTAAAGGCTATATATTTTATTGTCCTAGTCATAGTATGAGAACTATTGAATCTAGACACGTTAGGTTCGTTGAAGATGGCAAAGTTAGTGGGAGTGAAGGACCACGTAATGTGGGAATTCAAGAAATTAGAGTACTGGTTCCTATACCTTCAACATATACTAATGTTGTAGTTCCTTTAGTTGTTGGACATTTCAACAATCTACGAGAGAAACAAGTAAACAACCAACGATCCACATTAATGAAACTATCATTAATGAACCTACAGTACATGAACCACAACAATCAACATTAAGAAAGTCTTAAAATCAAAGAAAGTTTGTTATTACTAATAATAACGTGGTATATCTACAAGAATCAGTTTTGATTTAGGAATTGGTGACGATCCAGTTTCATTTTCACAAGCCATATAAAGTATTAATCTACCAAATGGGTAGATGTCATGAAAGAAGAGTTAAAGTCTATGGAACATAATGATGTTTGGAGTCTTGTTTATTTGTCTTCTAGTTCCAAAAGAGTTGGGCGCAAATGGGTCTTTAAGATCAAATGTGACTCAAAAGGCAATATCGAAAGATATAATACCAAACTTGTTGCTAAAGGCTTTACTTAGAAAGATAGCATTTATTGCAAAGAGACATTTTCTTCGGTATCTAAAAAGAACTCTTTAAGAATCATTATGGTCGTGGTGGCCCATTATGATTTAGAGTTACATCAAATGGATGTGAAAACCACTTTTCTGGATGGGGATTTAGAGGATGAAGTTTACATGGATCAACCTCAAGGAGTTTCGGTTGAGGAAAAGGAATACGTGGTATGTAAACTTAAGAAATCAATATATGGACTTAAACATGCTTCCCGTCAATGGTACCTTAAATTTAATGATATCATTACTTCTTTTGGTTTTAAAGAAAACATCGTTGCCCGATGTATATACATGAAGACCAATGGAGAAAGTTTATAATTTAGGTTTTGTATCTTGATGAAATTTTGCTTGCTACAAATGATCTTGGCATGTTGCATGAGATCAAGAAATTTCTCTCTAAGAATTTTGAAATGAAAGATATGGGTGAGACAACTTATCTGGTAGGAATAAAAATATTTCGAGATAGATCACAAAGAATGTTAGAGTTGTTTCAGAAATCATATATTAATAAAGTGTAAGAAAGATTCAAGATGGAGAATTGTTATGCAAGTGTTGTTCCAATTTAAAATTGAGGCAAATTCAATCTTATACAATGTCCCAATAATGAATTGGAATGAAAACAAATGGAAGAAATTCCTTATGCATCCATTGTTGGGATTTTTATGTATGCACATACTTGCACTAGGACAAAACATTAGTTTTCTATTGTAATGTTGGGTCAATTCCAAAGTAATCCAAGAATGGATTACTGGAAAGCTACAAAGAAAGTATTGAGGTGTCTGTAAAGAACAAAAAATACATGCTCACTTATAGGAGATCATCTCATCTTGAGGCGATTGGATATTCAGATTTGGATTTTGTCGGATGTGTTGATACAAAGAAACCATATTTGGTTACTTGTTCCTATTAGCTGGCGAAATAATCTCATGAAAAATCACGAAACAAACTGTCATTGATGTATCTACTATGGAGGTTGAGTATGGGCATTCTTTGAGACTACAATTCAAGGATTATGGCTATGAAACTTCATTTCAGGACTTGGAATTATCGATAGCATTGCCAGGTCGTTGAAAATTTATTGTGACAAGTCTGTGGCAGTTTTCTTTCCTAAGAACTACAAGTATTCGAAAGGTGCTGGTCCGCGAGGTGTCATGAGTGCCAAAGTTTTGGTCATGTTAAATTTGAGTACCCTAACTATAAAAAAAAAAAACCCCAAGGCAAAGCTATGAATGCTACTTTGACTGATGACGAGTCTAACTCGAATAATAAAAGTGAGAAGTCCACTCCTGATGAGATAAGAAATGATATGTCATTCACTTTTGTAGTGAAGGGTGAGTTACTCGAGATTAAAGAGAAATCTGACTCTTCGCAGAAAGGGTAAGAAGATGAGCGTGACACATATGAGGACTTTGATGAGCTAAATAAGATTGAGCTAAAGAGAGAGCGAGAGACTCATATCCGACATTCAGGAGTCTACTGAAAACCTTAGTAAGTTAAGACTAGTCAATAAGAATTTAGAGACTAAGGTTAAAACCCTAACAAACGATCTTGAGAAATTGAATGTTCAACTTCATTCATTCTTGAGTGGATCTCAGAAATTTGACAATCTTTTAGGGTTGAACAAGCCTGTTGGAAATAATGGAGGTCTAGAATATAAGCGAACTAATCATAATACTGCCAATACTTCCAAGACTACTTTTGTCCCTACCACTAACCAGCCTAGGAATATTTAACTATCCCTATTCTATTGTCCACTAATTTCTTTTTTTATTTTTACAGGACAAATTAGGGCAAGTCTTTATTTGACAAAATTATGATATGTATACATAGAATTACAGTAGGTAGTTATAACTTTCAATTTGTGGTTATTTGTAACTTTATAAAATAGGGTCTTGGACTCTCTAATAGACAGAAGAGTTGTACAAATTCTTGTATTCATTGTGTCTCAACTAGATTCCTTACATAATTCTTAACATATTTCAGAGTCAAATCAAAGTGTACAAATTTAAATGATAATCTATGGATGTCTGAAGCATAGTTGAATATACACATCCATGGAAAAAGAGACACATGAAAGTGATAAAAACTAACATTAGTTTATCATTAAAAGAGTCAACACCATTTTCTATCATATCATACAAAAGAAATTCCAAAGGAAATAGTATACAAAATGAAACTTCAATCATAATGCCCGATGTATGGTACAAACAAAAGGACATTGTGATTTTAAAATGATTAGAATACAGAGCCAAAACTACATAGGTAAACGAAAAGTAATTGAAAGGCCCCAATACAATTCATATATAATTGAGCCGTTGACAAGAGCACAATGATGAGAAGATAAGCTAGAATGTATATTTTCAACTTAGTTGTTTATATTAGCTCATTAGTAGTTGTCCAAATATTCAGGGGATGGAGGTTAATCTAGAAATCTTCTGGAATACATGTTACTCGCAGAATAAATGGGAGAGGGTAGTTTCATTTCATTCATGGATAATCAGGGTGAAAGTAAGACATGGCAGATATCTCTAATATTCTGCCAAACATGCAATTCCATTTCCATTTCACATATTTACATAGACATTTGCTTCTCTATCATTACAATCTCACAAGTACAACTACAATTTCTCTTCAATCCATCAATATCAATTATACAATCAATTCAGGGGTATAAGACACAACAATACTTTTCAATGAATCAGATTCGTACAACTAATAAATAAATAGTTTTTCAATAGTATTCGTACAATATTTTAGTCAGTTCATATTCCTAATATATAAAGCGGGTGATGCGGGACCATTGTTGATTGTGAGGTATGTGTGCCTTGCACAGCACGAAGAATGACCTTTTTCAGTCGACACGTATAGTAGAGGGTAAGGTATATAACTTCGTTGTTGTTTGTAGGAACTGTGAGAATTGGAGTTGTATGTTAAACGGTTCCAAAGATTTATGGCTCATCTATTTATTTATTAAGATGGTTATCTTTATAAGTAATTAAAGGATGATTATGGTTTAAGAACAATTAAGTGCTATATCATATTTATGAGTTAAAGAGTGGTATAAATAAATGTTCACATTGATGGAAAGTGAGTTAATTAAGACTTGGTCCTCTTTCTACCTTATAAACACACTTGTTACGAAAATTTTCGAGAAATCTTGATCCATGCTCAGAAAAACCAACCAAACAAACACCGCCTGACCTCGGCTCTACCCACACCCTTTCTTCACTTTGGTTGCCTCAAGTTTCACCCCACAAAGGAGACTTTAATGGTGACAGTACTTGCAAACTATAAGGAAGAGATAGGAGAAGAGAACAAATGTTGAATCTCACATAACACTCCCCACATGGCCGCCCTTCTCTCTCGTTTTCCCTCTTGCCAAATATGTACACATTCTACAAAAGAAACGGTTGCAGCATATGTATATATATAGGCTAGGTTAATTTGGGAATCGTTTGGGCGAAGAGGTCACTTTAAATGGGCCACCAACCATTCTGTTGAATGGCCGATGTACAAAACTAATTAAATGGGCCACCATATCACCATCTAACCAATAGTCCAACTACAACTTGGGCCCTTCAAAAGTGTTGGTCGTTTCTTGGTCGAGCCAAATCTATGGTGTCGATAAATTATTCGACATCTGCTTTAAAATATCGTCCAAATTTATTGGTTATCAAAACCCAACAAATCTCCACATTGATACCCAATCAACAAAAATCCAAAATTTATACTTGCATAATCAAGGTAACCAAATAAAATTGGTATCACATACTTTATCTTGTGTCTCAAACCAAAACACGTAATATACCCACTTTGTATACTCACCAGAGCTAAGGTCAATTACACCCAAGTAGAAGCAGATAATCACAGTAATCAATCAAAAGTAAATAAATATGCAATGAAGAATTAACATAGGATAAGACATGGATCTTTTCAAATATGTTCACATTGAACAACAAACTAACATCAAGTTAATCAATCAAATGGCCAAACACATATGCAATAAATGCATAAATGACCATATGAAAAGATATCACCACACTTATCATATATCATTTCGTATTGCTCGTATTGCTCGCACCATATTTCATCTCATCGCCCACCATGCTTAATAGACTGGTCACTAACTTTTCTATAACTTGTAAATCACTATAGCTCATAAGTTCATGGGATAATTCTCTATTACTACATCACATGTCTCAACCTAAAATGGATAATGAGTCTCCATCTAATAGAAGTGATAGAAGCGTCTCTCTCACACTCCACCCGATCAAAGTCTTATCAGATAGAGAATTTTAACGACGACATTCCGTATACACCCACAAAGGAAGAGTAGAATAGAGAAGGCAATTAGAAACTCAGGAAAGAATCCAAAGACAACCACATACTCACGTTTTCTCTCAATTCACATCAACACCGCCAACATTTGGTCACATCTCATCTCGTGATCCAAGTGTCACATATTTCCCATACATATCACCAATGTATATTTAGGTATATATACTCTACATTACCAATAGAAATCCTCATTGCTAATGCATCACAAATCCACTATGGCAAAAATCAACACTTTCGACTACCATAGAGGTTATGGCTCAATTTAAATCGACCTACGCACCTCAAAGTAACTCCAACACCAATATTCAAAAAATGCACAAAGGATTTATCTCACAAAGGGAAGGATGGATGTGATACTCACAAAGAGAATAGAAGAAAGAGTTGGTTACTTCACTACACTCACAAAAGAGGCTCACAAAGAGAAAGAAGATAACCCACACATGATTATCCTATATAATTTCACAAACTACACAAGTTCACAAAGATGAAGGAGAAAACGATCGCCAATCTTCCTTCTTACTACCATATTCTCTTACACCACTCATGGAGCAAAATGAGTATATCATATATTTCAACCCACTATGCATGCATATACATTACACGAAGTAATCAGATTTCTCTCAAATTTATGTAAATGCAAATATCAAATATATTGAAATGAAACATATAACCATACAACAGAATTAAGCAATCACACATTCAGAAAGGATCACACGTGCATGAAACTATATTTACTCTCAATAAACATCACTCGGCTCATAATTCGACCCAACGGCAATATTCACATCACCTCTCTCCTTATCTTTCCTTTTACCATCTTTCATGAGACAATCTATTCCACAATATTCAAATTTACCGCAGTTAAAACAAATCTTACTTTTCGCGCTTGCCTTAAACCTATATTTGCCATCAACAATTTTATAAAAAAATTTCTTTTTGTGAAATGGAAAAATTCACATTTTTTTTTTCATTAGAAAACACAACTCAAAATGTGTTGTTATTTTACCAAAAAAATGCACACAAAATAGTCAAATAAACTGTCTCCCAAGATTCTCTAGTATTACTTTTCTCACGTTTATCTTTCCTATGTATACTAGATTCACCTTTATATCTCTTACAAGATCTATTCTTATTTTTTAAGGAATTTCTTAAATTTTCTAACAAGGAAGGCAATGTCTTCCTACTTAAGTTTTTCATCATCAGAGGTGTCACTCTCAACTTTTCTAATTGTATTGAGACCTACAAATTTTTCTTTCCTAGAGTGAGGTAGGCTAAGCTCATATGTTTGGAGAGATCCTACGATTACTTCAATTTTAATTGCATCTAGCTCCCTACTCTCTTTAATTGCAGTCACCTTGGATCTAAATTTCTTAGGTAGGAATCTCATCACTTTTCTCACAATCCTAGCCTTAGGAATTCGCTCACCTAAATTGAAGTTAGAGTTTACTATATCATTTAGTTTAGCATATAAATCATCAAAAGACTCATTATCTCTCATCCTAATTTCCTCAGATCTAGTAGTCAATGTCTGTAATTTAGAGTTCTTAACGGCCTTGGTTCCATCATGTGTAGTCTTAAGAATATCTCAAACTTTTTTAACAATCTCACACATCAACACACACCTAAACTTTTCAAGCGACATAACCATAAATAAAGCATGAAGGACTTTACTATTTCAGTTACACTCATCCAAATTAGCTTTAGACCAAGTAAAAATATCGATAGGGGTAACTACACCTGTAACTGTGGTAGGTTGTCCAACCATTCTGAAACTCACCCAAACCCCCCGCTCATCCATGGACTCAAGTAAAGTTCTCATTTTAATTCTAATTGGCATAATTATTGTCATCAAAATAAGGATGAACGGACAATGACTGACTCATCTAGATAATTAGGGTTAAAGATCGCAAATAAGGCTCTGATACTACTTGTAAAGTTCAATTTTACCGAATATTTAGACCCTAGAACATACACAACGGAGTTAAAAGTTGCAACTAAAAGTAACAAGTCAAATTTTAATTGTTTCTAGATGATTAATCAATCACGGAGAAAATCTTGCTAGTCAATAATCCACTACATGGTTCAGACTCGACTAACCCTTAGTCCACTATGATTTTTTTTTCTTGTAGTCACCCTTGATCCTACTAGACCGTGTGTTCCTCACACCAGATCCCGACCCTTGGTATATCACCTTGGCCCTCCTGGGCTGCATGTTTCTGTACTAACTCCCGATTTCTGGTATCGTTTATCTTCAGTGGATTAGGTGGTTTGGTGCTTGATCAAAAGATTTTATGTGTTTTGATATGTGGTTTAATGTGGAACAATATGGTTTGATCAACAAAATATATTTTGAATAACTAATAGTTTTTTTCCAAAGATCTTTAAGGTATTCTTAAAAGGTACCTTAATTGGATTTCAAGTACAAAATCTTGCTTTTGTTGACAGTAAGTCTTGATAACTTCTCCAAATTCCCTTGAAGTGATGAGTATCCATACTGGCAGTTCATCATAACATGCTAAGATCCACTAGTAAAATGACATAATTTGAGTAATAATAAGATGTGGAGACACGATATTATTCTTCTATCATAATGGTTTGCTGAATTTCTAACTGCATTTTGTTTATGAGCTAAAAAATTATTTAAGAAAGTAGGTTACAAGAGATTACCAGGTTCATCTAGGGCAAATGAATTAGTAGCCTCTGGTCAAGATTATTTGATGAACATCCACACTTTTCGAGTTGAATTTTCTCACATACTAGCATTATTGCTATAGCTGTTTTGTGAACGAAAAATAGTTTCTTATAGAATCAAATGAGGAGTATTGAAATGGATATCAAAAACAAATTGATAGAGTCTTGACATTGTTATTCAAATTATGAGATTCTGACTAGACGAACATTCGTTTTAATTCTTTTGACATATTATAAATGGTAGTGTTGACATAACATACCATATATATATATATATATATATATATATATATATATATATATATATAAAGTGTCTATCTAACGGAATTTGTTGGTTTAACGGAAAAACTAACGGAATTTGTTGTTTTAACGGATTATGTAACGGAATTTCTTGTTTTAAACATGTAGCTGCACTTTCCTTCAGTATTTTTATCATAACTTTGTATTCCGATGTTCGATTGAGGCGATTCAAAATGCGTTGGAAAACTAACCTATCTGGCTACAACTTTGATTCAGACATCATTCTCCAATTCGATCAATTTCTATGCCAAAAATATGTCTCCATATAACGGACTATGTAACGGAATGTGTTGTTTTAAACAGGCAGCTGCACCTTCTTTCAGTGTTTTTATCATAACTTTGTATTTCGATATCCGATTGAGGCGATTCAAAATGTGTTGGAAAGCTAACTCATGTGGCTACACCTTTGATTCAGACATCATTCTCCAGTTGGACCACTTTCTATGCAAAAAATAGGTCTCAATATAACGGACTATGTAACAAAATTTCTTGTTTTAAACAGACAACTGCACCTTCTTTCAATGTTTTTATTATAACTTTGTATTTTAATATCCGATTGAGGCGATTCAAAATGAATTGGAAAGCTAACTCATCTGGCTACAACTTTGATTCAGACATCATTCTCCAATTCGATCACTTTCTATGCCAAAAATATGTCTCAATATAACGGACTATGTAACAGAATTTCTTGTTTTAAACAGGCAGCTGTACCTTCCTTCAGTGTTTTTATCATAACTTTGTATTCCGATATCCGATTGAGGTAATTCAAAATGCGTTGGAAATATAACTCATTTGGTTACAACTTTGGTTCAGACATCATTCTCCGATTCGACCACTTTATATGCCAAAAATAGGTCTCAATATAACGGACTATGTAACGGAATTTCTTAGTTTAAACAGGCAGCTGCACCTTCCTTCAGTGTTTTTATCATAACTTTGTATTTCGATATCCTATTGAGGCGATACAAAATGAGTTGGAAAGATAACTCATCTGGCTACAACTTTAATTCAGACATCATTCTCCAATTCGATCAATTCCTATGCCAAAAATAGGTCTCAATATGAGACTAAAACACAGGAGCATAACTTTTCGGTTGGAAATTGATTTGTGATCATCTTTTGACTAAATTTGATCCCCTTGACATCTTCCTTTATCCAATTGACTCCGAGCACTCTCAAATCTTCATCGTGATATTTGGCACAACTTTTAAGTATTTACATTTTAGCCCCCGAACTTTGGATCCCTTACAATTTAGCCCTTTCTCCAAATTTGTCTACTTTTGCTTATTTTTTTCAATCTCACCAACCTACATCACAATATCAAAATCACACATCTAATTATTTATCAATTACATAAACATTACATCATTAATTATTTATAGGGTGTCCGTTTCTGTTTTTCAGCAGAAATCAAGCCGTTGGCAACAAAATTCATGCAGTTGGGAGCCGCAATTTTGAACCAATTCTCTCACTGTAGGGCTGTAGGTTTGAAAAAAAACGGTAACATAATCAATTTTCCTTCCTCCTTGCAGCGCGCCCAGACACGCCCTTAATTAACCAAAAAAAATTATATCTTTATTAATAACAAATTAATTATTAAACAAAAATATTAAATATAAACTAAGCAAACGTGCATTGCACGTTGCTTGCACCTACTATGTATATATATATATATATATATATATATATATATATATATATATATATATATATATATATATTCAAGATTCTTATTTCTCAATTAAATGTAATTTCAAATCCGAAATCTCAGCTATTTAATGTACTTCATTATGAGGTTTTAGACAGAGCGAAAAATAGATAGAGTTTATTTTTCTGCATCTGAAGAAAGTTCATATCCTTGTAATTTTCAAAAATATTAATTGAAACTATCATTTATTCATCTTTTGTCTTACTATTTTCTTTCCTTCCACACATCCCTTATCCCTGGGCCATTTTGGTATCAGAGCCATAAGTGAGTGTTGTGAGAATACTGTATCAAACTACTGTCCTTACTGTGTCAAGGGTCATACTGGTGTGTAGCCATGGATGTCTGCTGAGAGCGTTAGTCAGCCCGTGTCAGCCGAGATAGGCGTTTAGGGTGGTCCCGTTTGTAGGCTTTGGTCTAGCTTCCGTATTTCCTGTAGCATTGTGTCTATAGTGGTAAGATTACTGTTATTTTTACATAATTCAAATATGGCTTTTATGTCTAACTGATTTAGTCAAGGTAGTGGTTCAAAAGAAGGTAGTACTAGTTCAAAAAATGAAAGTATGTCAAAATTTTTTGATGAAGATGAAATTGAACAAAATTCTGCATCAAACGATTTTAATTCAAAAGAAATTCAAATTGCTCAAATTGAACAAAAACTTCAAAATTGGACTATTTCAAAGGTAGACAAGAGTTCTATCTATGAAATAGGAAAATTTGATTTTACTCAAAATTATGTTATCAAAATTTTGGAGCAAACTATTCCTATTAAAGAACAAATTACCTCTATCAATTTACTTTTAAGAGAATCTATTCAAGCTCATCGTAAGAAGTTTCAATATCTTCATATTGGACTTGTTCAAATTGCTGTCAAACCCTTGTTTCGTCTTGGTCTTGATATTCCTGTTCTTATCACTTTAAGAGACAAAAGACTCTTAAGGTTTGAACATTCTTTACTTTCCATGCTCGAGTCTAACCTCGAAAGTGGTCCAATATTTTTAAATTGTTATCCAAATTTTTCTGTTAGTCTTCAAGAAGGAGTTATCTTAAATACTCTCAATCTTCGCATTCAGACAAAGAATTTCGAAATTGATGATAGTTCAAGAGCTTTTGCATTAATATACAGAGTATATTACAAACTCTTGAATACTCAACTTAACATAAGAGCTCTTAGAACATCTCCAAGAGATGAGAGTCTTTTAGTTGAGGTCAATCCACTTCATTCAAATGTTATGATTCCAAAAAGAGTTCCATGGAATCTTCAAGAAAGAGGTCTCGCTTGAGATTTCGAAAATACTCAAAATCCTATTCCTGTACCTGTTAGGAGAAATCCTGAACAGATCATTCACAATTCTGATGGGAGTATTAGAGTTATCTTTGATAAACCATCTTTTTCAAATACTCTTCAAAGATCTCTTTCCTATAGATCTGATGATAGATCTAGATTTAGTTCATTTCAAGCTGCAAGATCTTCAACTTCTTCCTTTAAAGGAGTTAATTTTAATCCAAAAATACCAAAACTTTTTTATCAAAATGAATCTGAAAAAGATGATGAAGAAGTAGAACCTCCTACTTCTCCAACTCTTTCAGACATGATTCCTTCTCAATCAGAAAGACTTGATCATCAATGTAATGTAATTTCTTCTAAAATTGATAGAAGAAATGAGTTCAAGACCGATCAAACTCCTGAAGTCAAAATATTCAGACATTTGTTCAAAAAATCCTTTTCAAGAGAACAAATTGAGTCTTATTCGGATGAATTTTTTGAATCTCAAGAAGATATTAGTTTCTTTGAATGGACATATTTCAAAGTTTTCAATAAATCTCCGAAAAGGATTTCCTCTTTCAAGAAAACAAAAACAATTCAAACCAATTCTTCTTCAAAAAAGACTTGGACAACTTCAGATGGAGAAATCTGTTCACCCTCCATTGCAAGAAATTGCAATTCAACATGGCACTACTAAAGTAGTTGCTTCTCATTTCAAAAGAATTGAAAGACCTAACGATACTATGGTTATTGCCAAAGATGTCAAAAGTGTTTTATCTCAAAATAATTACTCAAATATTGTTCTTCAATCTATT
This sequence comes from Fraxinus americana, assembly GCA_035079005.1. Taxonomy (NCBI): domain Eukaryota; kingdom Viridiplantae; phylum Streptophyta; class Magnoliopsida; order Lamiales; family Oleaceae; genus Fraxinus; species Fraxinus americana. The sequence goes on along the minus strand of CM068710.1, from coordinate 961,604 downwards.
TGCACTCAACTCAACAGAATTGAGATAAATTCTGAATCCGAAGCTCAAACATTTGACAAAGGAAAGAAGAAAAAGACTATTGATTTATTTGCTTCTTCTATTTGTCACTTTCATGACATTCCTCCTCCTAAGCTTGATTCTAAAGAAGATGTTCTTAAAGAACTTTCTTTTCAATTTGCAAAACTTTCAACTTCTTCAAAAAACATCAATACAATTGAATCGGCTATTGATAATATTGAATCTCAATTTTATGAAGAAACTAATTTTCATATCAATAAGCTTCATGGAGAAAGATTTCAAAGGCAAAATCTACCAACATATTATCCTCGTCCAACTCCTCCTGATCTTCTTTTCGAAGAAAATATCAAAAAAAATCTTTTTCTTATGATGGTAATGCTATCGTTGAATGGAGTATCAATGGATTATCAGAATATCAAATCATTCAATTACTTGAAAAAATGGGTATTTGTTTTAATGCCTATTTATATAAAGGAATTGATCGCCATTTGGCAACAAACAATATCATTTACGGCTTTGCAGGACAACTGAAAAGCTAGTGGTTCAACTATCTTCATGAAGAAGACAGAACTGAAATTGCTAATGCTGTTAAACCTACTGATGGAAGCAATGATAGCTTTGCTCATATGGTTTTTAATATTATCAAACATTTTGTTGGTATTCCTACTGATATTCAAGAAAGATATTCTTAAAGTTTTATGAATCTCAATTGTCCAACTCTTCAAGATTTTCGTTGGTATAAAGACATGTTTCTTACTCGTGTCTTTGTTCGTCGTGATTGTGATCAATCTTATTGGAAGGAAAGATTTATTTCTGGACTTCCTAAACTCTTTGCAGAAAGAGTCAGAAATGCTATCAAACAAAATCATCAAGAACAATCTATTACTTTTGATGAACTTACTTATGGAGAAATCATAAGTTTTGTTAATCAAGAAGGATTATCTCTTTGCAATGATTTTAAACTCAAAGCCAAACTCAAATCTGAAAAATCTCAAGGTCGTAAAGAACTTAGATCTTTCTGTCAGCAATATGGATTTGAGAAAATCATTCATCCATCAAGACTTAAACAAAAACCAATTTCTTCTTTTCAAAAAAGAAATCATTTTTCAAAATCATCTTTTAAAAGAAAAGAATTTCAAAAACCTTTTTCAAAACCATTCTCTAAAAAGAAAAACTTTAGAAGAAAAACTCCAGATGTTACATGCTGGAAATGTAACAAATCAGGTCATTATTCAAATAATTGTTCTCTCAAAAGCAAGATTGGTAATCTTCAATGTGATGAAGAAACTAAACTTGAACTTCTCAATCTTGTTAATTCTGAGTCCGGCTCTTCAAATTCTGATATTGAACCAATTTATTAAGAAAGTTCCGATTCTGATAAAAGTTCAAAATCATCTTCTTCCTCTTCTCATAGTAAAGAGATTTGTGGTTGCAAAACTATAAATGTTATTACGAAATAAGAAGAACTTATCAAATATATTATTGATCAAATTCCTAATCAAAAATTGAAAAATAAATTCAATTTTCTTCTTCCTTCAACATCTGTTCCAGAAGCTTTTAATTTTCAAGATGTTCTTAATCGTTTTCAAAAAGAAAAATCAATGATATCTAGTTCTGGCATTCGATCAGAAGTTAATATCATGAAATCCCAAATTTCAAATTTTGAAAAACAAGTTCAAGATATCAAAATGGAAGTTGTCCATCTTCAAGTTGATAAACTTGAAAAAGATAATGAATCTGAATCTTCTTCAAACGGTGATACATCTCATGCTTATCATCAAAGTTTTGATTCAAAATCTCGTAAATCTTCAAGTTCCAGATCTATTAAATCTTCAAAATCTAGTAAAAGATCTAATAAATCTTTTCATCCTTTAACTGAAGAAGAAAAGGTTAATATTATTTCAAGAATTCAACTTCAAAAATGGTATTGTAATATGACTATAGTTATCAATAAAGAATTTAAAATTCATCATAGAGTCTTAATAGATTCTGGTGCTGATCAAAATTGTATCAGGGAAGGTCTTATTCCCACAAAATATTTTGAAAAAACTACTGAACGACTCTATGGAACCAGTGGTAAAAAACTTGATATTCAATATAAACTTTCAAAAGTTTATGTTTGTCATTCAGATATTTGTTTCAAAAATATTTTTTATTTAGTCAAAGATCTTGATCAAGAAATTATTCTTGGAACATCCTTTCTTGTTCAAATTTATCATTTTTTTAGCAAATGCTAAAGGATTAACTACATAAAGTTTTGGAAAGAAAATTACTTTTAAATTTTCTAATCCACCTTGTTTTAAAGATATCAATACTTTAAAAGATGCTTCCATTTCAAAAATCGTTAATAATATTAATTACAAGAAAAATCATATTCAATTTCTTCAAGAAGAAATTCGATTTCAAAAAAATTGGGGAGAGATTACAAGATTTTTCAATTATTCAAAAAAATTTAGATTTTCAAAAACAAATTGAAAAAGAAATATGTTCAACTCTACTAAATGCATTTGGGATAGAAAAAAAATATATCGTTTCTCTTCCATATACTCCAGAATTTCAAGAATCAAATATTCCTACAAAATCTCGTCCTATTCAAATGAATAAAGAATTACTCGATCATTGTATGACTGAAATACAAGATCTTCTTGATAAAAAGCTCATTAGACCAAGCAAGTCACCTTGGAGCTGTTCAGCTTTTTATGTCAATAATTCGGCTGAAATTGAACGAGGAGTTCCTCGACTCGTTATCAATTACAAAACGCTCAATACTTCTCTTCAATGGATTCGTTATCCAATACCTCAAAAGAAAGATCTAATGATTTATTCAAAACTATTATCTTCTCTAAATTTGATTTAAATTCAGGATTCTGGCAGATTCAAATTAAAGAAGAAGATAAATACAAAACAGCTTTTAATGTTCCTTTCGGACAGTTGAATGGAATGTTATGCCTTTTGGTCTAAAAAATGCTCCTTCTGAATTTCAAAAAATTATGAATGATATTTTCAATCATTTTCAAGATTTTATCATTACTTACATTGATGATGTTTCAATTTTCTCTAAAAGTATTGAAAAAAATTTCAAACATTTGCATACATTTATTCATGTTATAAAACAAAATGGTTTGGCTGTTTCAGCTAAAAAGATTGTTTTATGTCAAACTAAGATTAGGTTCCTTGGTCATAATATTCAATTAGGAACACTTACACCAATTCATAGAAGTCTTGATTTCACTTGTAAATTTCCAGATGAAATTTTAGACAAAAATAGCCTTCAAAGATTTTTAGGTTGCGTTAATTACGTAGGTGATTTTGTCAAAGAAATCAGAATTCTATGTGCACCTTTATTCAAAAGATTGAAAAAGCACCCTGACCCATGGAGTCACGAGTGTACTGTTGCAGTCCAAAAAGTCAAAAAGGCCATCAAAAGTATTCATTGCCTTTCAATTCTTGACCCAAATGTCTCCATTATTGTTGAGACAGACGCGTCAGATATTGGGTATGGTGGGGGTCCTCAAACAGATTCCTTCCGAATCAAGCCAAGAACAATTGGCCAAATTTCATTCTGGAGTCTGGTCAGGTCCTCAAAAGAATTACTCCACTATCAAAAAGGAGATTTTAGCAATCGCGCTTGATTCTTCTTTCCTTTGTCAGATGTTTGAGCTTCGGATTCAGAATTTATCTCAATTTTGTTGAGTTGAGTGCAAATAGATTGAAGAACAATATTTGAATAATTATTTTGAGATAAAACGCTTTTGACATCTTTGGCTATAACCATAGTATCGTTAGGTCTTTCAATTCTTTTGAAAAGAGAAGCAACTACTTTAGTAGTGTCATATTGAATTGCAATTTTTTACAATGGAGGGTCAACAGATTGAAAGATTTCTCCATCTGGAGTTGTCCAAGTCTTTTTTGAAGAAGAATTGGTTTGAATTGTTTTTGTTTTCTTAAAAGAGGAAATCCTTTTCGGAGATTTATTGAAAACTTTGAAATATGTCCATTCAAAGAAACTAATATCTTCTTGAGATTCAAAAAATTCATCCTAATAAGACTCAATTTGTTCTTTTGAAAAGGATTTTTTGAACAAATGTCTGAATTTTTTGACTTCAAGAGTTTGATCAGTCTTGAACTCATTTTTCAATCAATTTTAGAAGAAATTACATTACATTGACGATCAAGTCTTTCTGATTGAAGAGGAATCATGTCTGAAAAAGTTGGAGAAGTAGGAGGTTCTACTTCTTCATCATCTTTTTCAAATTCATTTTGATAAAAAGGTTTTGGTATTTTTGGATTAAAATTAACTCCTTTAAAGGAAGAAGTTAAGATCTTACAGCTTGAAATGAACTAAATCTAGATCTATCACCAGATCTATAGGATGGAGATCTTTGAAGAGTATTTGAAAAAGATGGTTTATCAAAGATAACTCTAATACTCCCATCAGAATTATGAATGATCTGTTCAGGATTTCTCCTAACAGGTACAAGAATAGGATTTTAAGTATTTTCGAAATCCCAAGCGAGACCTCTTTATTGAGATTCCATGGAACTCTTTTTGGAATCATAATATTTGAATGAAGTAGATTGACCTCAACTAAAAGACTCTCATCTCTTGAGATGTTCTAAGAGCTCTTATGTTAAGTTGAGTATTCAAGAGTTTGTAATATACTCTGTATATTAATGCAAAAGCTCTTGAAATATCATTAATTTCGAAATTCTTTGTCTGAATGCAAAGATTGAGAGTATTCAAGATAGCTCCATCTTGAAGACTAACAGAAAAATTTGGATAACAGTTTGAAAATATTGGACCACTTTCGAGGTTAGACTCGAGCATGGAAAGTAAAGAATGTTCAAACCTTAAGAGTCTTTTGTCTCTTAAAGTGATAAGAACATGAATATCAAGACCAAGACGAAACAAGGGCTTGACAGCAATTTGAACAAGTCCAATATGAAGATATTGAAACTTCTTACGATGAACTTGAATAGATTCTTTGGACTACTTTCGAGGTTAGACTCGAGCATGGAAAGTAAAGAATGTTCAAACCTTAAGAGTCTTTTGTCTCTTAAAGTGATAAGAACAGGAATATCAAGACCAAGACGAAACAAGGGTTTGACAGCAATTTGAACAAGTCCAATATGAAGATATTGAAACTTCTTACGATGAGCTTGAATAGATTCTCTTAAAAGTAAATTGATAGAGGTAATTTGTTCTTTAATAGGAATAGTTTGCTCCAAAATTTTGATAACATAATTTTGAGTAAAATCAAATTTTCCTATTTCATAGATAGAACTCTTGTCTACCTTTGAAATAGTCCAATTTTGAAGTTTTTGTTCAATTTGAGCAATTTGAATTTCTTTTGAATTAAAATCGTTTGATGCAGAATTTTGTTCAATTTCATCTTCATCAAAAAATTTTGACATACTTTCATTTTTTGAACTAGTACTACCTTCTTTAAGAACATCTTCTTTAGAATCAAGTTTAGGAGGAGGAATGTCATGAAAGTGACAAATAGAAGAAGCAGATAAATCAATAGTCTTTTTCTTCTTTCCTTTGTCAGATGTTTGAGCTTCGGATTCAGAATTTATCTCAATTCTGTTGAGTTGAGTGCAAATAGATTGAAGAATAATATTTGAATAATTATTTTGAAATAAAACACTTTTGACATCTTTGGCTATAACCATAGTATCGTCAGGTCTTTCAATTCTTTTGAAAGGAGAAGCAATTACTTTAGTAGTGTCATGTTGAATTTCAATTTCTTGCAATGGAGGGTGAACAGATTGTAAGATTTCTCCATCTGGAGTTGTCCAAGTCATTTTTGAAGAAGAATTGATTTGAATTTTTTTTTTCTTAAAAGAGGAAATCATTTTCGGAGACTTATTGAAAACTTTGAAATATGTCCATTCAAAGAAACTAATATCTTCTTGAGATTCAAAAAATTCATCTCAATAAGACTCAATTTGTTCTTTTGAAAAAGATTTTTTGAACAAATGTCTGAATTTTTTGACTTCAGGAGTTTGATCAGTCTTGAACTCATTTCTTCTATCAATTTTAGAAGAAATTACATTACATTGACGATCAAGTCTTTCTGATTGAGGAGGAATCATGTCTGAAAGAGTTGGAGAAGTAGGAGGTTCTACTTCTTCATCATCTTTTTCAAATTCATTTTGAATTCATTTTGATGATTAAAATCTTTATCCACCAAAATACCCTTCAATTAAAAAAATGAAAAAAATTCTAAATAACAGAATTTGACCCTCAAAATTTGAGAAAGTCATTCGACAAGAAATGTGTGGAATCGAAAAAGGCTCAAGTATGGTACAACTAGACGAAAAATCGACAATCGAGCTAGTAGTTATGCATGTTTTCGTAGATCGTGATCATTTTTTACATCTTTCATATTCCTTCCGTGAGATCAAATAACTAAGGTTGGTCCTTCTTCCTCAATGCGTCTCTCCAAATATATATATATATATATATATATATATATATATATATATATATATATATATATATATATATATATATATATATATATCAATCTCACCCTGCTTGAACATTTGAAGTACAACAAATAAAAAAACAGAAGTAAAAATAATCAAACAGAAGCACCAAGGGGGGTTTTTGGTGGATAAAGATTCATTGTGTCTCTAGTCTCAATCAAAAGTAGCATACATGATTCATGACAACTAGCGATAAAGTTCTTGGAGGAAACACTTTCTATAGCCACTATTTGGTCTAGTTAAAAAGTCATATTTTTAGTTGATTTTGATAAAAGTTGATAAAATACGTAGTTAAAAAGTGATAAAAGTTGTGGGTTCTATCACAAAAATGTTCTTTCATTTGAAATCACCACAAGTGCACGGATCGTTAACAACTAATAAAATAAATTATGAGTCCAAACATCATATCCAAGAGATTGTATTAGTTCAAATTCGAATTAATTTAGCTTTAACCGAAACAATGAAAAATTATTATTTTTCTATAACTAAATTGTAACCACTTAAATTACGTATGAATGTCGGACATAAATTAATTAAAATCAATGCAATGTTATAATTAAATGCAATTTTTATAAAAATATGATAATGAAAATCATACTAGGATCTCGAATCCCCTTATATCAATCCCCTTTGAACTCCGAACATTAGAATTTGACAACACTATTCAATTATGAAAATCAATATTCCTAAATTATTTAACAATATTTTTCAAGTAGAATTAAACATATTCTTATATGTGACCCGACTATATTTCTATGAAGGATGCGAACATACAAGAACGCATTAATGAATTATGAATATTTAAAAATAACATAGAGTATATCGGTATATTTCTATCCCGCATTGGACTCTACGACAATTGACTCTTTGTCTAACTTATTTTCAATCTTTCGAAGATAAAACAAGTCACAATACTTATATAACTATTGCGTATATAATTGTAGAGAAACGTGAATCTATGTCAATCATTCAAAATTAAAAATGTGTTTTATATCAAAACCAAGATTCAAAAATTAAAGTTTCATGATACAAAGTTCATCGGAAACCTAGCACTAAAACTACTTTAGCCTAACATGTTAATGGAAATAAACAAATAAAAGTGGAACAATACCACCAATAAATTGACGGAATGTGTTTAGTTTTCAAATTCCTTGCGCAATTATAGATAAATTATTGAACAGAAAATTTAGAATGATTTTCCAATCGTGTTGCCGTCTCTTCCTCTCCGCCGGCCTCTTCTTCCAATTTTTGGCCGTCTCTTTCTGCTCAATTGCCGTGTGTGTATCCTCTTTTTTACTCCCAACATCCAACAATTTTTGTCCCAATAGAATTCCCAAAATGGTATCCAAGTCCTTTCACAATTCAGCAGCCTACATTTGTAATCCCTCCTCTTTTTATTCCAATAAACCACCAAATTTGTGTCCAATTAGGAGTCCCAAGTGGTTATTGAAGTTGATTCCAATTGCAAGTCCAAGTTCAAAGGCCCATATAATGTGGTGCTTGCCTTCAAGGCCTCACTCTTTATAATTAATGCAATTTAGTCCCTTGAGTTCATCAATTGTGCAGCCCATGTCTTCTTCAATTCAATTTAAGCCCTTCAATTTCCAAGGTGTGGAATTTGATCCCCAAACTTCCCATCCAATGCCACTTTTTCCTTTTTCCTTTTTTTTCTTTTCTTTTCAAGTTGTTTAGAAACAGGTCCAACACTGAAGTAAACAAAAATTAATCAAAGTTAAGTAAAATTCAATACTTTAAAAATATAAAAGTTTAGTAATATGACCCAAATAAGTGCACAAAACGCACTTATCAAGTCTCATGAAATATGCAAAATGAATTTGGGGAAAAATAAATTTTAGAAAATGGGTGCTAAACAGGGACGTGGTATACTCTTATCCTTTCGTAATAAAGAACTGTGCACATTGTTGTATTTATGTACAATTATCTTTCTATCATCATGTCTATCCCCACCCCCACACACACGCTCGAGCGCACACACAATGGCATAGACATGAAGAAACTAACAAACTACATGCATAGTAGGAAATAATGTTTACGTGGTGTGTTATTTATTGAATGTTTGGTAGGGAGGGTTAGATGACACTAGATAGTATTAATAAAGAAAAAGAAGTTAACATCTTGTTTATTGTAGTGTCTAGTAATTTCTAACAGTGTTATTACATATATTTTTCTTGTTCTAGTAGTGGTTGCTATTTTTGCTAATTCGTGGCTTATCTCTGCTTGCAGAATTGAGGAAGTCAAAACAGGCTATGTGATAAAGCGCTATGGGAAGTTTATGAACATGGGGGCACGTTCAAAAGATATGCCCTTTTGAAAAGTTTAGTTTGTACAGTTGGGGATTATATCATTTTGGGACAATGCCACTTCAATGAAATCAACTTACATTCTTATGTAGGACGATGTTTTGTTGGAAAATATCAGACTAATCAAATTTAATATTGATTAACACATACGGTCGTTAGTTCTTTGTTTCTCTAAAACGACTTCTTTTGTACAAATGGTGTAAAGTGAATCTAATGTAATGGGAACAATGCTCATCCCATAAGTTTAACGTCAGAAAATATAAAATTGTCTTCAAGTATCACTATCGTGAAAAATTCAACAAGTGGTATCAGAATCAACTCCATGTTAAACCATTGAAATTCAAGAAATAATTTTAGGGTTGAAATTCATAATTTGGATTACTTAATTTTGGGATGTGAATTTCAAACCCTAGATATTTAAATTTTGGGTATTTTTAAATTTGACAATTTTTAGGACTTAATTGTTGAATTTGAGTATAATTATCATAATTGTATGATTAACATAAAGTTGGATGAAGATTTATGTTTGAGGACTGTTTATAAACAATCAACCACTTTTTAGCTTTGCCAAACAAGTAATTAGTAATATGAAGTTTCAAGTTCCGACAATCAGCAGAAGAAGCAGTATATATACCAGCAAGAAAGAAACCATAGAAGTGATCAGGGGCGGAGCCAGGATTTTTGATCGGGGGGCACAATTTACCTGATAATCAACGTCGAGTTTTGTCATGGATGTTAGCATTGTAATCCATAATGGGTATCCTTAGAACTTGATCAGTAGGAAGTTTATTGACGTCAAATTCCACATTATTCGACGTCGCCCCAACAACATTTACATTGTCCAAGTCAGTTATTCTCTGAAAGAATCTCTTCATGAGATTTCAACAATTTCAATTCAACCAACAATACCCAAATTTCAACAATACCCAAATTTTAGCAATTTCAACTCAACAACGGGACAACACCCAAATTTCAACAATACCCAATTTCAACCTACAACAATATCCAATTTCTACTCAGAAGTCAGCAATACCCAAATTTCTTCCATACCCAATTTCCATTTCAACACAGTCTACTCTACTGGCTACTGCAATTTCAATTTCAATTTTCAAGTTTTCAACCATACCCAATTTCCATTTCAACCATACTCAGCAATATATTCATCTACTGCACATAGCAAACAACAATACCCAAACATAGTATTAATTAAAATCACGTATTTCAGATTTTCGGTCTCATTTCTGGTGATCGCCAAATGCCAATAATCCAAATAACAAATTACTAAAGCCTAAAGAAAATACCTGGCAGACGCAGTCAATAGAGGCGGAGGCTGGAGGTGGTCCGGTGGAGGAGGAGAGCAGAGGAGGCGACTGGTCTGCTGCGAGTCTGCGAGGAGAGCAGAGCAGAGGAGGCTGGAAGTCTGCAATGGAGGTGACTGTGGACTGGCGTGGACTAGGATGGAGTTGTTAAGTTGAGTGACTGAGTCTGCAATGGAGGCGACTGTCCGGAAATGGAAGCTACGACTTGCCGGAGGCGAAGGCGAATTGGAGGCTGAAAGGCGAGAGCAGGAGTCGATTTTGATTGAGGAAGGAAATGAAATGGGTTTAAATGTTTGGGCTTTCTCTCTTGGGTTGGGCTGTTCGGCTGGAGTTTTAACTAAAAAAAAAAAAAATTGAGCCCAAAGTTCAGGGTGGGCCTATGCCCATCCTGGGCTGTACTGGGCTCCGCCCCTGGAAGTGATGTAATTGGAAGAAAATCAGTTTTTTTTTACTTTTCTTTTCCTGGTGGATTTACGGCATGGTAACAGCAATTGGCGCTGCGGCGCCGACTTTCTGTTATTATTATTTTTTAGTTCAAAACAAAATAAAAATAAAAAAAGTAATTAGCACATAACGTCCCCATCTTTCATTAATATTGTAGAAAATATTCATACCTTTCATTTTTTAGCTTTCCACATTTCATTGCGCAAAAGGTCATTTTCATCCATTTTCTCAATTAAAAATTGTGATATGACGAAAATACCATTTCCTTTAAATAAAACAAAAGAAAAAAAGAAAAAAACTCATTGCAATCATAGTCCCAATTTTTTTGAAAAACTCAAATGAGTCCCAAATAAATTATTAAAAGGGTAATGAGTACATAATGTCTCTATCTTTTACCTTTGTTGCGAAAAAAACGTTTTTACCTTTCATTTTTTGATATTTTCACCCTTAATTACACATTTGATTTGGCAAACCATCATTTCCATCCATTTCATCCAATTTCTCAATAAAGAACTTTGAAATAATGAATATACCCTCATACTTAAATAAAAAATATATTTTTTAAATTTCTAATTCTTTAATAATTTATTTGGGACTCCTTTGCACTTTTTAATTTTTTAAATTTTTTAAATTTGAAAAAAAATTTAATTGGGACTCGTTTGCATTTTTATAAAAAAAATTAAATTTTTTAATAATTTATTGAGAATTCGTTTGCACTTTTTTTAAAAAAAATTGGAACTATAATTGTAATTAATTCTTTAGCTTTTTATTTAAACAGGAGGCTATATTAGTCGTCCCACTATTTTTTATTGAGAAATTGGATGAAAACAGATAGAAATGATGGTTTGCGCTATCAAATTATAATTAAGGGAGAAAATGCCAAAAATAATAATAGGTATGGACGTTTTTCGCAATAATAGTGAAATGTATGGATATTATATGCTAATTATCCTTTTAATAATTTATTTGGGACTCATTTGCACTTTTCAAAAAAGTTGACACTATGTTTGCAATTGATTTTTTTCTTTTTCCTTTTGTATTATTTAAAGGGAAGTATATTTTCTTCATTTCACAATTTTTAATTGAGAAAATGGATAAAAATGACATTTTGTACAATGAAATGTGAAAATAAGGGTGAAAATGCCAAAAAATAAAAGGTAGAGACGTTTTCCACAATAACAATGAAAGATGGTGACGTTATGTGGTAATTACCCAAATAAAAATAAAAGAATTAGGAATTAACAATTATAATTCAAATCTTGGTATTAAAATAAATTTCTTCTGGAATACTAATTTTCTTAAATAAATTAATTGAAGTAACATGTTACCAAATTAACATCTATTGTCTAGATTAATTTATTTGGAATATTAGGAATGTTGTGTGTTTGTAATTCATGCGGATATTCACCGGCCCAAAGGAAAGTGAATATTTGGCCGAACTACATGCACACATGTGGTAATAAATATGTGACAATTGTAAGGTTTTGTTTTATGTGAATGATAAATCGGTCAAAAAACAAGTTTATTGTTTGACATAGTTTATTATTAATATTTGATTACTACACTAAGAGTGCCACTTACAAGTTAGTATTTCGGTCTAAAGACTAAATATCAATGTTGTGCTCGATCTCTTATGATGGTGTTTACCATTATTTGATTTATTTAATTGTTTAATAAGGAATCTAATGTCAACATATTTCTTAGGTTTAAGTTCTCTATTCGGTTAACACGTCTACTTAATTCATGTGCTTAAACCAAAGTTTAAGGGTTGGATAGAGAATGTTTGTATCGTTCTTGGCGGCATCGATCTAGACCTTGTATTAAGAACTGAACAACCCACTAATCTTACGGATAAATGTTCCGCTAATAAAAAAGGGGCTCGAATAAGTGGAATCGTTCAAGCCGTATAAGTCTTATGATCATGAAGCAAAGAATTCTAACAACGTTAAGGAGCGCTGTGTCCGACAAGGTAATTACTGTCCAGAAATTTCTTATAGAAGTTGAAAAACACTTTGCAAAAGGAGATAAGACCGAAACTAGCATGCCTTTTGGCGAACGTAGTTTCACTAAAGTATAAGGGTAAATAAAATATAAGGGAGTACATTATTGAGATGTCTCATCTTGCTTCAAAATTAAAAGCATTAAAGCTTGAGCAGTCTAATGACTTGCTCGTGCATTTAGTTTTGATTTCTATTCTTGCACAATTTGACTAATTTAAGGTCAGTTACAACTGTTAAAAGGGAAAATAGACTCTTAATTAGCTCATTCCATATTGTGTGCAAGAAGAAAAAGGCTAAAGCAACATAAAACAAATATTACTCACTTGGCAAGTACCTCTAAGGACAATTTATAAAGAATAAAAAAGTTGCATTTGGTTCACTATTAACAGCGAAAGCCTAAAAAGAATAAATCGACTGTTACTTTTGAAAACATCTGGAACACATAAAGAGAGAAGGTACTAAGTACCACGTTTAGCATGTAAAGAAAAGTATACTTATCACTTTGATTTGTTTTGAGGTTAATTTATTTTCAATACCATGACACATTTGGTGGATAAATTTTGGCGCCACTACTCACATAAGTGTGTCTATGTGGGGTTGCATGAACAACCAAACGTCAATTGATGCTGAAAGATTTATTTATGTGGGGCAATAACAAATCATTTAAGGTTGAGGTTATATGGACTTTAGGTTATCATTAAAGACGGGTTATTATTTGAATTTGAAAGCGAGATTTGTGGTATCGTCTTTTAGACGGAATTTGGTTTCTATTTCTACATTGGACAAATTTGGTTTATCTTGTTCAATTGGAAATAGTCAGTTTGATCTTTTTCTTAATTCAAATATTGTGGGTACCAATTCTTTATCCGGTTACGACAACCTATATTTGCTTAATACGGTTACCTCTTATAAAAAAAATCTTATATGTGAATTCACGTGGTATTAAACATAAATTAATCGATGAGAATTCTACTTTGTTATGACACAAACGATTATATCACATCTCTCAAAAGAGAATGGAAAATCTTGTGTCAAAATTAATTCTTGATTCCCTTAAATTTTCATGATTAAGTGTATATTAATGGAAAACAAACAACATAAAGAGATTATGTGTCATATGACTTCGGACGTCTTAGAAGTAATTCATATGGATATCTATAGGCCATTTACTTCGGTTTCTTGGAATGACCAACAATAATTTATTATGTTTATAGATATGACTACATATATCACATCTATGAGAAATTTCAAACACTGAACATATTCAAAGCATAGAAGACTGAGATTGAAAATCGATTCAGTAAAAGAATTTAACAAGTCAGATCTTACCATAGTGGTAAATATTATGATGGGTCAGGAGAATAATGTCTATAGAATTTTACTAAATTTCTAGAGGAATATGGAATCATCTCATAGTATATCAGAATCTCTTTAGATAAAAGCATTAAAGACTGCAGCTTAAATTCTCAAAAAAGTTTCAAGTAAAGCAATTGTTAAGGGGTTACAAATTTTTAAAGGTCCCACTATTATGTCAATTTTCGAAACGGAAAATATTTGTTTCTTTGAGGATGTAGAGTTTGGGGGAGAGATAAGTTTATAAGGTTAAAGATTTTGTCTTGGATGAAGAATAACATATATTTCTTCTGTTGCAATTGACAATGATCAGGATCATGGACAAATTTTTGCTCCAGATCTTGTTCAAAAAACAATTTTGGATCAAGACAATATAACAAATCTCATATACATAATTAATAGATTGTTCCACAAAAGCAAACTCAACAACTTCAAGAACAAATATCATTAAGGAAATCCACTATAAAAAAGAGAGACAATTCTTGATGACTTTATAGTCTTTCTCCAAGAAAATAAGGATAACATGGATTGATGGAAGAAAAACTAATCAATCAACTTTCATCAAGTCATGCAAAGGAATAATTCTAAAGAGTGGATTGATGTCATACATAAAGAGATAAAATTCATAAGTAATAATAACGTTTGAAAACTCATCACATTGCCTGAAGGTGCGAAACCTATTGGTTGTAATTGAATATTTAAAACCTTGGCTTCAAAATGTGATGTGGAGAGATAAAATTCATAAGTAACAATGACGTTTCAAAACTCATCCCATTGCCTGAAGGTGCGAAACCTATTAGTTGTAATTGAATATTTAAAACCAAGAGGGTTTCAAAGGGTGATGTGGAGAGATATAAGGCTCGTCTTGTTGTAAATGACTTTACTCAAAATAAAGGTATTGACATTAAAGAGACTTTTTCTCCGATTTCTATGAAAGACTTTTTTAGAACAATTATGGCATTTATGACATGTTTTGATCTTAAACTACGTCAGATGATTTACAAATTAAATAAATCCATATATGAGTTTAAACTGGTTTTCCATAATGGTATCACAAATTTCATCAAATAATTATATCATTTGGTTTTGAGATGAACTCAGTTGATGATTGTGTATATCAATAGTTCAGTAAGAGTAAGCATATTTTTTGTTTTGTATGTCGATGACATACTACTTGCTTGCAATGATATAAGCTTATTGCACGAAATCAAGAGATTTTTGTCTTGAAATCTTAAAATGAAAATTTTTGGTAATGCCTCTTTTGTATTAAGGAAATAGATACACAAGAATCGTTATCGGTGTATTTTTATATTAACACAAAAGAATTGTATCGATAAGGTTCTTAAGAGATTTGAGATTCAGATATGTAAATCAAGTGATACCTCTATTACTAAGGGAGACAAGTCTAGTCTCAATTAATACCCCAATAATAAATTTAAATAAAGAAAAATACAGAAAATTCCTTGTGCTTCAGCAGTTGAGAATTTAATGTATACTCAGGTTTGCACACATCCGGATATAACATTCATTGTTGGAATGCTAAGCATATATTAATTAACTTTGGGATGGAAATTTGGAAAGTAGCCATTAGGTTATTCGGTATCTATAGAAAACTAGGGATTATATGATCATATGAGATCATTGAATATTTTGATTCTGATCATGGAATATGACTGCAAAATATTGTCACTAGACTGCATATTTTGGATAGATTTAAAAGACCACTTTAGTTATTCTGTGACAATAGCAGTCTTTTATTCCAATAGGAGCCCGATGATGTCAAAATTTATTGACATTAAGTTCCTAATTGTCAAGAAAAGGATTTAGAGTTGTTAGATTTCTATAAAGCATATTAGGACAAACTCTATAATATAGATCTATTTACTAAATGGCTACTACCAAGATCTTTCATTAGCATAATACTCACATGGGTGTTGCATCTTTTAATGATATGCCAGTTTAGTGGGAGTTTGTATTCAGATGTTGTCCGTTTTAGACATATTTTTTTTATTCATGAATATTCGATTTATTTCAGAAATAAAGTATTCAGTTCAGTTCCACTCCGATTAAAGTTTATAGTTGATCTCATTAAAGAATAATGTAGAACCAGTTGGAAATAGACATGTTTGGATCAGATTGCATGTAATTTTCATACTACACATCCACACTTGATCTATATCATTTAATTGTGTTGATGTACGTGATCATTGAGAGTTTAGTTATGATACTTGTAATGAAAACTGCTTTAATCCTATATTGATATAATCAATGGACGAGATTATTTGGAGATACTTTTGGTTATGATAGCAAAAGTTTTTGAACTCATAAGGTTATACACATTTATAAGGTAACATATGTGGTCCAAGTAGGAGATTGTTGGAAAATTATTTAATTTGCCATGTGGGCCGACATATGTAATCAATTGTGTATTAATGTTATATTAAAGTTATACCCAAAATTAAAGTGATCTAATAAATAATTAAGTAATTGAATTTTGGGCATTTAAATAAAGTGTGGGCCAGATTATATGTCTAGAGACCGGACTATTAGGGTTTGTATTTGACGATGAGCTGAATATATATGAAAATTATATATAAGGTTATAGTCCTCAATTCATATGTAATTTTCTCATTTTTTGTGGCATCCCATCAACACAAGAATACAAGAGAAATTATATTGAAGATGAAGATCCAAAACTCACAATCAAGAATCAAGTATTAAAATCAAGAATCAAGAAGAAGAATTGGAGCAATTAAATTGAAAAACAAGAAATCAAGATTGAAGATCAAGACTCATTGTTCAAGATACAAATCAATGGATCAATGTATGTTCCGCATTAATTAATTTTCTTGGTGATTTGGCATGAAAATCTTGACACTTATGTAAAGTTTATAAAGTTTAAGTTTCATGAAGTATTCAACATTACATATTTTGTATTCTTTAGAGTTAAATATTTTCCAATGGATCGACCCTTGACTGCGACTACTAGTAAATGTCATTCTTGGCACTTGAAATAGTATTTAAATTAATTAGGGTTGGCAAAATATCTCCCTCTGAACGAGTTAAGGATTTTTCACCCTGTTGGGAAATCGGCACGAGCATAGGAAACTTGATCCTTGCCTAGCCTCGTTTCTTAAATTTTTTTATGTTTGAAATATTTTAACTCTTGCTCCAACTCATCTCTGTCCTGGCAGGGTGAGGACGAGGAGGGTTGTCCCACCCCCACCCAATCCCTTTGGCCATACCTATTAACAACCATATCAATTATTTTTTCGTTTCAAGAATTACTTAGTCTAATTGATAAAAACTCTTTACAGACCGTGCAATGGACATCCTTATTTTTAATATGATTAGAAGAAATTCATACGAAAATCTATTACACAAGAATTGACTTAGCCACCAGGATCCAATGACTCATTCTACTGATGTAAAATAAAAAAACAGAACAATTAACTTAATTAAAAATTCATTGAATTAATCTCAATTCTTGAAACAAACAACTGTGTATTACTCAAAACAGTGTAACAAATGACCTATCAATGAACAGAGAAATATCTCTGCTTGCGTAATTAGGTCCATAATATGATAATTTGTCCTATAGAGGACATAGGAAACTCCGAGTTTGAATATTGTTAGGTCTACGTAATTATATGGACCCATCTTTCTTGGTAGGGCCTAAATTAATATGAACCACAAAGAGAAAACCAGCAAATTTAATTACTCAAGGTGTTGAGCGATGGTACTAGATCTTGCTTTAGAAACATAAAAAGCCGTCTCTACAAAGATGAAATAGTTTAACAGAATATAAAAATATATGAAAGTCTTGGAATTAAAGTTTCATCATCACACGTTTATGAAAATTGTGTTCGCACGTGTGCGTACGCACGCATATATATGAAAAATCATTTGAAAAGTTTCTTATTTTATTTATGCATGTTCGGTCTTATAAGGTAGTATGTATACAATAGTTATGCAGAGTTTGACAAAATAATAGGATAATTTGTGATTAATTAGTTTTGAAAATCAAATTATATCGGTACTTGTTGATGATAAAATTTTAATATATTAGTCATAAAAAAATTAATAAACCAGGATTATTTAATTCATTAGGGACAAATAGTAGGAGAACATGTGTACAAGTTTTGTCCAAGACATGATTGGATAATGTATAAAATAGAAATATGATTTATTGCCTTCTTTTGCTCTGCATGGGACACTCGAGTTGCTTATTCTCACCCAAGTAGCTTAACCTTTCCATGAAGGGTTACGATCAATTTCTTTTCTCTCTCCTCCCTTTTAAAAATTAGTAGGAAGATTAATGCTCCAATATTTAACGAGGGAGGATGAGACAGAAACAATATTCAGAGAGACAGACAGAAGCGGCGAGATGGGTTTCACGTCGATTATAGGCGAATTTGTGCCGTCTACAGCAATGGTGATGGTGGAGGGTTGCACTATTGGCTTGACTATATTAGCTAGCACCGCGATGGCAAAAGGGCTGAGCCCTTTTGTCTTTGTTGTCTACACTAATGCCATTGGTTCTATCGTACTACTTCTGTATTCCTTCCTTTATGATCGAAATACGTACGATATCTCTCTTATTCACGTAGAATTAGATATCTCGCATTTCTTGAAACGATGATTTCGTTTGATGGGATTTAGTATGAGATCGATGAGACCGATCATTTTTTTCAAACACACAATTGCATGCATGCTTAAAGCTTTAACTAGTGCCTAGCTAGTCAATTCATGTCAAGATTTCTCTCTTTGCAGATTGGAGATGCCAATAGTGACCTTACCATTTCTCTTGCGATTATTCTTCCTTGGTTTAATCGGGTTCGTTCTCTCTCATATTCGATATACAATACGGACTATTTTCATCTATTCTTTGTTTTTGCGCCTATTATGTATCATGTTAATGATACGATGATCAATAAGTTCGACTAATTATAAGTTAATATTTTGGTGGAACTAAATTTGCAGGTTGACATTGGCACAAAACCTTGCATTTCTTGGTGTAGGTTTATTCCCTTGATTGATCAATATCCAGGCTCAGTAAATCTCCAACAATAACACCACAATCGACCAACAATCAATCCCAAACCAACACCTTCCCAAACTCTATCGTTGCTTATAATTAATCAGCCCACAAAGGACTAATGGTGAGAAATTTCAGCCACAGGAAGAGCCACAAAGGCTAGGTAGTGAAGGCAAACAAGATGGGTCTCTCCAAAAGGAGCACAAAGCTCAAGTGCACAAAGCTATGGACAAAGAACCGGTTTTGCTCTCAATTTCACAAAGGACGGCTGCTCAATTAATTTCCACACACTAAGAATGATTAGCAACTTACATTAAATAGGTTAAAGGTAAGTTTAGGGTTTAGGCTTTTAGGTCAAACAAACAGGGCTCAATAACAAAGGGATAAGTAGGCTAAAACCTTAAAGCCATCCAAGTCGTTCGGGTTGGACCATGAGCAACACTAATACAATTAGGCTACTTCGAATGGTCCAAGTGGGTTACGTGATTCGATTGGTCCGATTGTGGTGTCATCATATCATTTCAATCATCGGCCGAGGCCTATGAAATATTATCCAACTAAAATACCGATTTAACATCATAGCCCGGATTTATTGGGTATCAAAAACCCAACACTTGGTCTAAGTTACAGCTCTCCAATTGTTGCAATTGGCATGGCCAATATATCACCTGCTTTATCTTTCCTTCTTGCTTTGATTCTCAGGTTCTTTCTCAAACTTGAAATCTTCGAGTACATACAAATTTATTCAAGCTCGTCGTGTGGAAGGCGAATTCATCTTTCTATTTGAAATAACGAATGTGTAGTTTTAATTATTTTTTCAAATCGACTAAAAGTTTAAGATGTTAAAGCTGTCTTCACTTGTACTAACACTGTCTCTAAAACTTTGAAAGAAAAGGAAATACAATATGACCACGGAATTATTTATTTAGGATTTGAATAAAAATTCCACGACACAATTTATTATTATTATCTCAAATACAGCAAATAAGATCACAATTTACAGCAGTTAATTAGTTTAATTAATCAAGAACTGGATTAATTGGTGCTTAAATGCACCTAGCTAGAGAGATTATCTTTTATTGGATAATTGATACTTCTTCAAGTTAATTAACTAGGAATATTCCTAACTTTATCACCAAAGTCAAAGTTTTGTTCTGGATTTTTAAGCGAATAAAAGAAAAAAAAAAAAATTATTAGGCCAACCTTACCAAATGTTCTTGATTTGCATTATTACAAGTTCCGATTCTTCGTCTAAAAATTTATAGCGCGTTTATTTTTTGGGTTACTCGTATAATAGTTGGAGATTATTGTCAAGCTATGTGGATTAATGATCATATTGTATACTTATCTTTCAATCCCTTAGCCTTTAGAGTAAGGTCGAATAGGCGTTGTGTTTGTATATGCAAGAGAGATGCGAGGAATAATTTTTATTTTATTTTTAATATATAGTGATAATCTATCGAAAGGAATGAACATAATTTTTACAATAAACATGAACCAGCATAAATTTTTGTGTATTTTGCTCGTTGTCTTATTGCTTAATTTTTTTTATTCTTCTGAAAAAGTAGGAAATATAATTTAATCCATAACAATTATGCTAATAATAATTGTGTCGTTCTTTAGGACAACAAAATTCAATTGGAAAAGCTCAGGCAGCCAAGCAAGATTAATTGGCACCTTCATATCGATTATGGGAGCAACATCACTCACTCTCTACAGGGGTCCTACCATTAAGAATCATTCATCTCCGGCACTATCTCTTCAGTCCACGGCGGCGGCACCACAGCAACACCTTTTTGTCTTCTTGTCAACCCATGAAAATTGGGTTCTTGGTTGCATTTTGTTTGCAGCTTCTTCACTAGCTCTTTCGATATGGAATATTATCCAGGTATAAACCCATTTACTCTTGAGGTTCTCAATTTTTTTTTGCCAACTTCTTCCTCAAATGGAAGTTTAAATTGTTGAACGGTCATATATTAAAGTTTAAATAGCTAGAAATTAGATTCATTCATTTATTTATTTTAATTTATTTTTTATCATGATCCGTGTATGTACGCCAGTTTTTTTTTTTTTTTTAAATTGAAGCACAGTTTGCGTAAATGAATGACAACGACGGCTTAAATTCAATATTTTTATCTTTATAATAATAAAATGTTCAATTGTCTCAGCTAAAAATTTAATATTCAACGAGCCCTTCAGATATCCATTTTTTTTCTATCGAAATACATGTAGTACTCACAAATTTCACAAATTAATGGATGGCAATGAGATTTAAACTTAAAACATTTACCATGTCAAAATTCGCCTTGTGAAAAGTTAAATTGTTTAAATTTAAACTTCAACGTTTGATCAGATTATTCCAATTTTCCTCTTATTCTCTTGAGTCAGGTGGGAACTGTCAAAATATACCCACAAGTGATGAAAATAATCTCTTTTTATAGCTTATTCGGAACAATCCAATCTGCTGCACTTGCTGCATTTATAGAAAGAGATCCCACTGCATGGACATTGGAGCTTAACTTTGAGCTCTTAGTAATCATTCTAACAGTAAGAATAAGTCTAATTTTGAATTTATAATTGATTTTTCCATGTCAAAAGATGAGTATAGATACAGCTAACATGTGTATGTATATATTACAGGCAATTTTCAGTAGTTTGATCCGTAGCAGTGTCCACATATGGTGCATGCGAATGAAAGGTCCTTATTTTGTGCCCATATTTAAGCCACTAGGAATTCCCATTGCAAGTACATTTGGATGTTTACTCTTTGCAGATACCTTTCACTATGGAAGGTAAAAGTTTATCTTCTATTTGAAGATACTTTCCACTCCTAATTGAGACGACAGATAAGCCTTGTTCCCAATAAATATGAAATTATGAAATGGATTCTCTTTTCATCACTCTATTCGGTTTATTGCTAGATGCACTGGAAATTCCAAAGTAAGTTGATCCGTAACAATTATCAACTACAACTTACCATGAATTTAGAGGATCATATCACTCATATGAACAGAAGTCCTTTTAGATATATTCAAGCTATGACTTAATTATTTTCTTAATACTGTTCATTGCCATGCGTTTCTTCTCGTCATTTTAGTGTCTGTTAAGCCAAATGCACCTAAACATGGTGCAAACAAAGGAAATTGCTACTATTGCTACAATGTCAATATATATACGATGCTGTCTATGAATATATTTTTTTTCTACTGTTAAAAAGTCGAAACTATAAGAAAAACTGTATTTGATAGATTTATATCTCATATGGTGCTTATTTATGCAGCATGATGGGTGCATTCGTGTGTGGAGTAGGATATTACACTGTGATTTGGGGACAAATCAGAGAGGATGATGAATTTCACAAAAACAGATCACCATCAGATGACAAGGTCCCTCTTCTGCAAGAAGACTCACAAGTATGACATCAATTATGGAAAATCAAAACCTTAATGATGTGTATGAAAGAAAGTCCTCCAAGCATAAAAATAAATAAATCATGCAAGGTTATGATTTTTCATGTGAATAAAATGTACATAAGATTGGAAGGGTGTATTTTTCAGGGCCCTCAATTTTTATTTGAGCAATCAATATATAGTTGCTCATTCCTCGAATCTTGTTTTGGGGTTTCAATGCACATATCTGTAATTTTAACAAAACATGGGCCATTTTTTCCTTTCTTTTTTGAATTTAAAAAAGATGCTTTCTGTGATAAAAAGTCTCATGGCATGTTGGGAGGATGAGATGGTAGTGAACATTATTAATGTAAAAATATAAGTTAATAGTTTTCAATCACTACAACAAAAACAGTCTAAGGCAACGTTCGAAAAATGTTGCCGTAGGCATTTTGCAACGTTTAGACGTGTGTTGCAAATCAAGGTGTTGCCGTAGAGTAGATCACCTACGGCAACGTTTATGGAATGTTGTAGGGTCACCTACGGCAACGTTCCATAAACGTTGCCGTAGATTATTTTACAGTTTTTAAAAAGAAATATCCCACAATTATGTAATTTCCAACAAACCTAATAATAATTACAAAACAAAATTCCTGAAAATTTTACATAATTCTAATAAACAAAAATAGTAAATATGATCAGTACAATATGCTAACTTCATTAGCCTACTCAAAAAGTTATAAAGCGATTGTCACAATTGACCAAAAAAATATTACAAAATATTGGATCAATATCTGAGTTTGCTTATATGACCAACAAGCTATCCCAAAAATAAATGGCCCCAACTGTCAAAGATTTCTTGAAATTACATTGTTGTGTTCCTCTTCATCCGTTCTCAACACAGAAGCTAATCATATAAATCATGCGGACATAGAAATGGACCTGCAGCAACACATTGAAGGACAAAATTATTTACCAAAATGAAGGAAAAAATTTACCCAACAACAAAAATCACCAAAAAAAAAAAAAAAAGAAGAAGCAAATAAGTTCAATGATTATAAACGAAGTTAATACAGAATTAACTTCATGAAATGACTAAAATGAAGTATTCATCTACTAGCATCACCCTTCATATACAAGTTCAAGCATCAAAAAGTCTAAAAAGCACAAGATTGGTTAATCAGTAGTACCACAATGGCGTTGCCCCGATCTAGTATCAAGTCAACTCTCCTCAAAAGGAATGAATCCAATGCCAATGTAGTTCACAACAAAAGAATCCCAACACATCTAACCAATGCCACTACAGTTCTCAGCAAAAGAATCCCAACACATCTAACCAGAGTTCACAGCAAAAAAAGTAGTAGAGCAAGAAAGCAGAACAAATAAGACCAGGGAAAAAGGAGAGTTAGTCTAAGGTCTAATCACAGTTAGGAAGATTTATCCAAAAAAATAAAATCTTTCCAAGAAACATACCTTCATCACACAAGTCTAATACTACTCTTTGGCCAAGCAACAGTACTTCCCATGGCTTCATGAAGAGTTCGAAATTCATCTGTAGGTCTATATAAGGTCAAATGATCCATATACACTTCCTCAACCCAAACCTTCCAACAGTCTCTTCCGAGCGGCAAGTGATGCACCTTTGCACTTGGGTCTATTGTTGCAATTCTCCCTTCTGCTACAACTTCTTCATTTTCAAACATGTACCAATGCAGTAGTTGACACCTAACATTTTCCATACGTGCAACACCCCCTTCGACACCACTTCCTTTGGTAGACTACAAATTCATAGTAAATAGAAAATATATTATTTTTATTAGTATACTCAAATCTAATTTTATATTTAATAAACTTGTAATAATGTTGGATACAAAAACTTGAGGAGTAAAAGCATTTGAAGTCCCATCCTCCACATTCTGAAAAATGATACAAAGATTATAAATTATTCTACATAATAAGTTATATTATCACATTATAAATAATGGTCAAACGTTCTAACATGTTGACTTAACTTGAAAAGTGCTTCAACCTTTTCTTCTAGGGCTCCCATCCTTTCCGACTGAGTTTGTAATTGGCTTTCAAGTTCTCTAACTCTCCCATTACTTTAATTTGTCCATCCACTTTTGATGGTGCAATTCCAAACCCAAGTCCCCGAACTCTTCCATGACGTTCAGGACCTAACACTCGAGCAACAGCATCATCGCGGATAGAATCTTCTGCTGATGTATTAGAAATTGATTGAGCACAATCTTCAATCTTTTGCTGCACTCATGTAATTTTCCATTTTATACTAACAAGTGATATAATACAACCTATTATTCTGACTATGAACGTTGAAATAATAAACATACCAAAGGCTCGGCAACTGCTTCATTTATTGGTTTTCCATCCTTTCTAAGATGTCCATGAGTCCATATTGTAGTTCTTAACCCTTTGATATTTGGATTTTTTTCCCTCTGCAATGCAAATCTAATAATTACATGTACTAGTATGAGACATTTTCAAGTAAGAAGAGTAAATATATTTGTAATTGTAATTGTACCATTTCATGAGCCATACGTGAATAACCCTTTCGACCCATAGTGTGGAGAAGCTTCTGATTAGTTCTCAAATTGCTAAACTTGTGGCTCTTTTCCTATTAACAAAACGAAAGTATAATAGCAAAATAATGATAAAAGTTTTAAGTTTCATATGCAATATTTACTTACATGAAATTCCGCAGAAAGAGTATCCTCGACAAATTTCTTCCACACTTCTTCAGAATTAATATTCTTTGGTCTAAGAAGGGCAATAGTGCGTGCTTTATTCACAGATGATTCGACTTGAGTTCTGATTTGTTTTCTCAGCCTTGATTTGAATGTCCTCCAATACTTTCCCATATATTGAAATGTTATTCTTTGATGACAATCACTCACATTGAACCTTTGATGTATTCATGCACAAAAATAAATTAAATACTGAAATCTGATATTGTCATTAATAAGGAAATAGAGCCATAACGAAATAATCTTCAAAGGTAGTTGAGAAATATACCTGTACAAAATTCCAAAGTTCGACTTTGGTCTTTTCTTCCACCGAATGCCAATCTTTACTTACAACGGGCACATGTTCTCGTACCATAGCTCCAACTATGCTAGCAAATTTAACTGAGTTGTGGCCAACTACTTGCCCATATTCATTAAATTCGAGCTCCATCTTCTGATAATTCTTTTCAGGAATCATTTTCCCTTGGGTTGGACCCCTTTGCTTTTTCGACACATTTATATTTCCTGGTGGCGTGTTTTGTTCATCATTAATTGGAGTAGATATAGTATGTTCTGATTCGCTCGAAGTTTTTAGACGTTTATTAGTCTCTCGAATTGCAGTGGCAATTGCAACTATTCGTCGTTTAGAACTCTTGGAAGTTTGTTTCGTTGACTTTACGAATGCAAAATGTAATTATTTTCGAAACTCACTAAATATCTTACGTATTATAGGAAAAAACAATTACCTCATCTTTGTCCATCGTAACAAATCTATTTCGCACTGTCCCTTGCTTCGAAATATTATCTACAGACATAATAAATATCTGCAACATCAAAATAAATTAAACGTGTTAGAGATCTTAACAAATTCTAAACATTATCTATTTCGTAACAATCATAATATTTCATTTGTTGCAATTTAAAATATAATATAAATAAAGACACTATATCCACGAACGTTGAAGAAAAAATAACTACACAAGGGAGTTACCAAAGTAATCTACGCATCACATAATACACCTTCGACGTCTATCCTTGCATAATTCTCATCCTCATCAAGGTTTTCTGTAATTAACTGTGAACCCAACCCTAGTGGAATAGGTGCCTCGTAAGTAGTATTTTCTGCCATCTGTAATGCATGAAACTCTCTTGGTGGCGCTTGCAAAGCAACGTACCAACTAGATGTTTCATTCTCCCTCGAATAAAAGACTTGTTTCGCCTGTGTTGCTAAGATGAAAGGATCATTTTCAAATTGCATGTGTCCCTCGTTAAGGTTAACCAGAGTGAATCCATCTTCTTTTTTTATTCCATTCAAGATATTTGCACAATCACACTTGAATATTGGAACATGAAACGTGTTATAATCCAGAACTATAACATCACGCAAAACTCCATAGTATTGAACTTGCCCAACTACATGTGCATTATCTTTTACACTAGATCTACAAATGGTTGTTGCTTCAACTAAAATGCCACTATTTTGACGAGATTTTTCTGCATCTTTAGTGTGAAACCGAAGACCATTTATGACAAAACTAGAATATGACATGGATTGACGTCTAGGACCACGTGCTAGCCACTTCAGATTGTTCGAAACATTGTCCATCAATAGTTGACCTTCAATCTGTTTTTATTTTAAAAATGTTAGATGTAAAATAATTAATAGCACAACTATATTGATTTTATGTATTCCAACCTTATCAACCAACCAGGCAGCAAATGAATCAATGTGCTTCTTATACAGTAAAGACTCATTTCTTCCTAGTCGCCTGTCCCTCTTGAGTTCATCCATATGCATCCTAAGGTAAAAACAATATTAAGTCAAATAAATATATATGGTCGAACGTTATAAATTTATTGAAGTAGATATTCCATAACGTACTCTATGTATGGTTGAACTTCTGTACTATTTAGCAACACATAGCGATGAGCAACTTTCAACATCTCATCGAAGAGTACAATAGGCTTCCCTTTAGAAATTGTACGCCCTACAACCAAGAAATCACTCTCATATTCTTCATTACGTGCATGCTTAGAGCCTATTTCCGATGCTTGTGTTATGTATTTGCTACAAAACATCGCATTTTCTTCCACAATATATCGTTCAGCCATGCACCCTTCAGATCGTGCACGATTCATAACATACCCTTTCAACACTTTCATATACCTATACAAATGTAACAATCTAAAAAGTTAACCAACCGATGTGATAATAAATTTAACTTTAGGGAAAAACTTGAAGAAGCATTACCTTTCAAATGGGTACATCCAACGATAGTGTACTGGTCCACATAAGCGAACTTCTCTCCCAATGTGGATTGTTAAATGTACCATTATATCAAAAAAGAAAGGCGAGAAATACCTTTCCAACATGCATAAAGTTTCAGCAACATCCTCCTCTAATTGTTCGATCTCATTTCTATCCACCACTCCTTGACATATTTCATTAAAAAATGAACATAATTTCAAAATGGAATTCCTTGGACCTTTAGGTAGAAGTCCTCTCAACGCAACTGGTAATAATTGTTGCATTAAAATGTGACAATCATGAGACTTGATTCCAACTATCTTACATTCTTCCACCGAAATGCAATTTCTAATATTAGATCCATAACTTTCGGGTAATCTCAAGTTAGCAAGCCTTTTACAAAATATTTGTCTTTCTGCACGTGATAAGGTGTGAGGAGCAGTAGGTAGGTAAAATTTATTTCCTCTACTCTCAAGATGTAAATCATGCCTAATGGGTTGAAATTGATGGACTCATTTAAATGGGTTAAAATACCTTTCGCAACATTTACCAAAACGTTGCGAAAGGTCATACCTTTCGCAACGTTTTGTAAACGTTGATAAAGGTAACACATTCCGCAACACTCAATAAACGTTGCGAAAAGTGGTCTACCGCAACATTTTTAAAAAAAACGTTGCTAAAACTCATTTATATTAACCAATGGCAACATTCACTTATGAAAATGTTGCCAAAAGACCATTTTGGCAACATTTATCAACAAATGTTGCCTTTTAAATGTTGCTAATGACTATTTTTGTTGTAGTGAATGTAGTGTCTTGTCATGTTCAGTCCACGTACTAAACATGCACTCGATGAGAATTTGTCAATAAATAGGGTGTGTTTCATTCTTCATTATTATTATTATTATTATTATTATGAAAGGTGGGTTTGTACAAAATAAGTTTGTAAGTAAGAAGAAATTGCATAAACATTTGTTTGAGTGGCGTGTACAATTTTTATTCATGTTCTGATGTAGTGACTTTGAACTTTCCATTTATCATTTATTATAAAAAACTAATTTGAATAATATAACAAGAATAATAAATATAGAGGTGAATCATAAGTCGAATAAAACATGTCAAAGTTTGTTAAGAATATATTATAAGAGATATTTTTACGAGATTTCTAAGGATAAAAATGTATAATGTTCTGATGTAGTGACTTTGAATTATCCATTTATCATTTATTATAAAAAACTAATTTGGATAATATAACAAGAATAATAAATATAGAGGTGAATCATAAGTCGAATAAAACATGTCAAAGTTTGTTAAGAATATATTATAAGAGATATTTTTACGAGATTTCTAAGGATAAAAATGTATAATTTAAGAAAAATTAAATCCCATTGAGCAGTTACTATTATAGTTTTTGCATAGAAACTAGATACTTTTAAGGAGGAAGACATCTTGTAAATCAATGAAAACAACCCTTGAACCAAAACCTTATATTTTCTAACATACAAACATAAGAAGTCGAAAAAATCCTCGTTGGAAGAGGCTGCAGATTGTCTTTCCTTTTCAAACATAAAGCAAGTTTGGCTAAGCATAATTCTTTTACTTATAAGTAAATAAGTAAGTTTTCAAATAATTAAAATTTTTTTTAAGTTAAAGTAGAAAATAAATAAGTTTGACAATAAGTTAAGAGAATGTGAAAATATGCCAATTTTCTTACTTAAAACTTAAAAGTCACATGTCCAACCCCATACCCCACCATATCTTATTCAAAGGTAAGCAAGTAGTACCACCCTTCTTTCCTTTCTTGCTTTTTCTTTTTCTTCAAGTGAGAAAGTTCATGTTGGTAGAGGCTGATCTTGTTTAAGTGTTTCACAAAGCTAAAATTTTCACTTGCTTTATACATACTCCTACTGGATTCTTGTAATACTTAATACTGTCCTTTTCTGCTAAATACTTTGTATTTGTCAAGATTTTAGCCTTGAACCTGATTTGATTCGAGTTGATTTTGTTATGCTATAGTAAATCATCTGATATCGTTCTCACTGTGGAGTGTGTTTTGATATGAAGTCATAATATTCCCATGTTTCAAGATGTTTTTTGATCTATCTTAAAGTCTTCATTTAACATCGTCATGAGATGTAATTCATAGTTTCAGTTGAAAAAATATGCAAAAATCACGGCCTTTTAATTTAGTGAACAAGCACCGGAGAAGTAAATTAGAAGATCAGATCAATCCTTGTAAGTTTCTTTTTCTGATTATTTTTCCATGTAGAGTTTAATCATCCTGTAAAGTACATCTCCTCCACCTTGTCGCATTGATATTCTTACTGTACAAAGAATTTTATGAAGCTGGTTTTTCAGTTTCTGAGAGGCATGAAATTGCCTTATACTCTCTGCGGGCGAGGGTGGATCATTATAAATCTGCGTGTGCCTTGCTTCTCAGGGGCTTGATATTGTGGTTTCTTATTTTTGAAGAGCACCTTGTTCTTTAGGGGTACATAAACCTGCAGAATGTTGGCAAATTTATAAGAATCCACCAGCGAAAAAGCGCAATGCATCATCAGTTTTCACACTCAAAGAAATAGAGGAAGCAACATGCTCTTTCAGCAATGAGAATCTGCTTGGGAAATGGGGATTTGGTCGAGTTTATAAATATACTCTACGGTCTGGAGAGGTGCGTTTTAAAATTCATTTATTCTTAATCCTCTACTTATCCATTCAAACATCTCATCTAAATGTTTATACCCTTAAAACTCCTAATCCACTGCATCTATCGAACATCACTATC
Source organism: Fraxinus americana (assembly GCA_035079005.1). NCBI lineage: Eukaryota > Viridiplantae > Streptophyta > Magnoliopsida > Lamiales > Oleaceae > Fraxinus > Fraxinus americana. Next base: position 931,452 of record CM068710.1, on the reverse strand, counting down.
ATCTGTTTTGTATTGTAAGGTAGTAGCAATCAAGAAAATAAAGCTACCTGCATTCAAAGAAGCAGGAGGAGAGAGCGAATTTCGTTACAAGTTGATCTTTTGAGAAGATTGGATCATCCAAATCTAGTAAACTTACTAGGATATTGCGCAGATGGGAAACACAGATTTCTAGTTTATGAATATATGCACAAAGGGAATCTGAAAGATCACTTTAAATGGTTGGTTCATTACCATTTAATAAATGTTTTTAATAAGGTAGATTGACTCAACGGTATTAACTCGACGGTATTGAGAAAGTTTTTAATAAGGTAGATTGGATAGTACTCGACAATATTAAGAAATAATATCTTTTTCATTATACTAGTCGAAAATAATGAAACAATCTTGTTTATTTTCTTTACAATGATAGGTATATATAGTTACATAATACAAGGCAAAGAGTATCTCTAATATGGGGAATAATATTCCTGCGATTATGTATGGTAAGATACCAACTTGGAGAGATTTTATTCTGTTAACACTCCCCCTCAAGTTGGTGCATAGATGTCACTCATTCCTAGCTTGTTGAGACCATCATTAAATGCTCGAGTAGACACGGCCTTGATTAGTAGATCAACGAGCTGCTCTTGTGATGGAACATGTGGTATTTCAATAATCTTTGCCTCTAATTTTTCTTTGAGAAAATGCCTATCAACTTCAACATGTTTAGTTCAATCATGTTGAATTGGGTTGTGGGCAATATCACAAGCTGCCTTGCTATCACAATATAGTTTCATCGGACTAGTGTGTTTAATATGAAAATCCTCCAATAACCTTTTGATCCATAATAACTCACATATTGCTTTAGCCATCCCTCTAAATTCGGATTCAGCACTAGATAGAGCACAACTTGCTTCTTGCTTCTCCAAGTAACTAGGTTTCCACATATAAAAGTGAAGTGTCCTGAGGTAGATCGCCTATCTATGATCGATCCAGCCCAATCTGCATCGGTATAGCCTTTGACATCCAAGTTATATCGGTATAGCCTTTGACATCCAAGTTATCTCCTTTTGTAAACATGATCCCTTTTCTTGGAGATGACTTCAAGTAACGTAAAATGCGCATCACTTTATGTTCTTCACTGAATTGACTGACCACACTTAGGGAATATGCCAGATCGGGTCGAGTATGTGCGAGATACATCAATCTGCCAACTAATCTCTGATATCGTTCCTTGTTTGTTGGAACTTGGTCTGGATAGATGCCTAGTTTCAGATTTTCCTCCATGGGGGTGCATGCTGTCATACCAGTTTCACTTAATAGATCTAAGTCATATTTTCGTTGGGATAGAAAAATACCCTTCTTTGACCTTGACACTTCAATTCCCAGAAAGTATTTCAATAGACCAAGATCCTTCATTTCAAATTCACGGGAAATGTGGTTCTGTAATGCATTCCTTTCTTCTGGATCATTTCCTGTTACTATCATATCATCAACGTACACAATAAGACATGTAATCATTCCTTCATTACGCTTCAAGAAAAGTGTATGATCTGAATTACTCTGATTGTATCCAAAGTTCTTCATTGACTTCGTGAATCTACCAAACCATGCTCTAAGGGATTGCTTCAGACCATACGGTGCCTTTTTTAATCTGCAGACATGTTTGTCACCTTCTGATTTCATACTTTGTGAGAAGGTTCAGAATTTACCTGGTGATCGATGAGATGATCCGTCTGAGAGAGCAATTGGTTATATGGTACATCATGAAGGAAGGAAAGAGACTGAGGTACTGGTAAAGTATCTTCCATGTGATTCTGACAATTTCCATCCCCTTACTCACCATTTTCATCCCCTGGCTCTGCTTCCTCCATTTGATTTTGAAAGTTTCCGTCCCCTGACTCCGCTTTCTCTGGGCATTCATTACTAGTTTCAGAGTCGAAAGGGAGAGGGGCGTCACTTGTAACACTCAGATTTGGAGCCAGAGTCTGCAATTCATTTCGATTCTCCCCCTGAAGTGGAGACTCGGGGGCAGAGTAGTACATTTCATGTTCGTGAAATACAACATCAAGAGTCAGATACATCTTTCGAGAAGGAGGGTGATAGCAGCGATATCCCTTCTGAAGTAAAGCATAACCAACAAATACACATCGAAGGGCTCGAAGTTCCAACTTATTTCTCAAGGATTGGGGGCACAAATGGTTGAGTGGAGGACATGGTAGGGGATCTGAAATTGTAAAGAGTTGGAGGGTAGACGGTTAATGAGATAGGCTGCAGCTATAGTAGCTTCACCCCAGTAACTGGTGGGCATATGGGCGCCAAATAAAGAGGCACAGACAACCTCAAGTAAGTGGCGATTTTTGCGTTTTGCAACTCCATTATGCTGGGGAGAAAATGCACAAGTTGTTTGGTGCGAAATACCGTGGACCTGTAGATACTGCTTTAAGTTGTGATTAACAAATTCTCTACCATTATCAGTACGAAGAACCTGTATGTGAGATTGATATTGTGTGGCAATCATTTTATGAAATTTCTGAAGTAAAGAACTAACTTCACTTTTTGACTTCATCAAGCAAATCCAAGTCATGCGTGTGCAATCATCAATAAAAGAGACAAACCAACGAAAACCATTCAAGGAAGGGGTATTGGCTGGTCCCCATACATCCGAGTGAATCAACATAAAAGGTGTTGGACTTTTATTCAAACTCAATGGATATGAAGTACGGTGACTTTTTGCTAGTTCACAAATGTCACATTTGAAATCCAAAACATTTAACTGAGAAAACAATTTCGGAAATAATCGTCTTAAATATCCAAAAGAAGCATGACCTAACCGTCTATGCAACAACCAAATTTCAAAGGTGATTTTGTTAGACATATTCGCTGAGAAAACTTGAGCCAACTAACTAGAGCCTGCAGGTTTCAAATCCAGGTAATATAGCTTCCCCCTTCTAGTACCATAACTAATTGTCCTCCGAGTCCGGATATCCTTAAAAACACAAAGATTAGGCCAAAAAAATAACAACACATGTTCAGATGATGGTTTCAAAAAATGATCATGGTGACTGTCAAAGGTCATGTGATCCGTGGCTCCCGAATCAACTATCCACGTACTACTACTACTATGTGCAGAGATATGTAATGCCTCGCTTGAGTTACCTGAGGTGGCGACCAAGGCAGAAGTTTCTGCAGGAGTAGCGCTGGCTGGTTTGGCTATGGTGACAGCTGCTTGGTAATTCGACTTTGAGTTACGTTTTTGCGGTGCCTTTGCTGCATCCCACCAGTCTGGATACCCAATCAGGTCATAGCACCATGCTTTTAAGTGGCATGTTTCACCACAATGGGTGCACAAGCATTTTGGCTTGGAGGTCTCCTTCTGATCATATTCGTATTTGGCAGCAGGTTTGCGTGGCTGTGGCTTGGTTCGGCGAACCAGCAATGCAGAGGATTCTGGATTATCAGGTTCCCCATTTAGGGTGGCTCGACGCACAACATCCTTACGTACATAAGCATAAGTTTCTTTGAGGTCAGCTGGCGGGTCTTTTGAAGCACTTCGCCTCAGACCTGTTCGAATTTAGCATAAGAAAGATATGCACCCACAGACGTTCAACTAATTTTTTATATGCTATAATGTCATCAGGATCCTTCATAGTAACCTTGTCTCGATGGTCCAGTTCCTGAAAAATTTCAACAAGTTTCCCATAATAGATGGACAGGGGACGACCACTTTGTTTGGAAGAGAAGGCACGCTGATTTAGTACAAATATTTGCATGTCATCTGATCCGTCGTAGAACGCTTTGGCGAGAGCACTCCAAATCTCCCGTGCAGTGCGTATGCGTAAGTAACGCTTCATTATTTCCGGGGACATAGAAGTAAGTAACCAACCTTTAACTCTTTGATTTTCAGCATACCATTTGGCATGGGTGGGATCCGTTTCCTTCGGTGGTTCAGTTTTACCCAGAATGTATTCGAGTTTTTCACGCCCTGCAATTTGCATCTCCAAGTTTCGGTTAGAACAATACCAGCCTGGAAGCCAGAATTTTCGGATTGAATATGAATTACTGGTGACTTTGAAGGCTGTTTTGACCCACCAAACGTTGTCGAAAATAGCCCGAAAGACAATTAGTTAGATACAGACGATACAAATCCAACGGCAGCGACCTTGTGCAATTTCGAGTTACGGTTTGAAAGATACAGCCGTTTTCGTGGAGGTTGCCCAAAGGTGGAAAAAATTCGAATTGTGCAAATTTTTTTTTTTCTTTGAACGGTTGACCAGATCAATACACTGTCTCTGATACCAAGTCGAAAATAATGAAAAATCTTGTTTATTTTCTTTACAATGATAGGTATATATAGTTATATAATACAAGGCAAATAGTATCTCTAATTTGGGGAATAATATTCCTACGATTATGTATGGTAAGATACCAACTTGGAGAGATTTTATTCTGTTAACAATATTGTCCAATACTATCGGTACTGCTATATATTTGCCTCTTGATCGTCTTTCGATTCACTGAGTTTTAGGAATCTGAGGAGTAAAGATGGATTGGCCATTGAGGCAAAAAGTGGCTCTTGGAACAGCAACAAGACTTACATATCTTCATTCAAGTTTTGCTATTGGAATTCCTATTGTTCATAGGGACTTCAAATCGACCAACATTCTGCTCGACTCTAACTACGAAGCGAAGGTAAAAGATTAACTTTTAGGATGATCTATCAATAAGAGAGAACTTGCTTAACAAGATAAACTGGAATTCCTTGAAAATGAACTCCAAGAAGGTAGAGTCGAAATTAATATTGCAATGTTCTGATAACTAATCACTTGAACAGACAGATATTAGATAACTTATCGCTAGAGAATTAAACGATAATTATTTTTCGACCCAAACGATAATAAGAACATGAGAGTTTTTTCAAGTTAATTGTGCTTTTATTTGAAATCATGAATAGTCAAGTGAAATTTAAGTCCTTGGTTGGTGAAAATTAAAATTAAAATTTTAATATAAATCAAATTCAATAATTAATTTTAACCATACATTTTATGGAATCCACGACTTTTTAATTACACATTTTATCAACGTTTATTAAAATTTACTCAAAATCTAATTTTAATTCTACCAAACAGAGCTTAATGTAAGAAATAATTCGATACTAGATGAATCATTATGTTACTGTCAAAATAAGTTACTTTTATCCCAACTTTTACCAATATAACATTTTATTATTTAAAACTTGAGTATTTTACTTATAAGTAAATTTCTGAAGTTGTGCACCCAAACATGCATCGGCTTGATTAAAGTCACTTAAGATGCGAGTTAAGTTCTAAATTTTGCCTACAGAAGGACTGGGCGAAATAGACTCCTCAAAAATAAGAAGAAAAATCAATTGCAAAAAATCAACAGCAATGGAAGCTCAGAATCAGAATAGCAGCGGCGTAGATTTTGCAGTGGGTTGCATATTATCCATCAAAACTACTCTTGGTGAAGAATTTCAAGCCCAAGTCATCACTTTTGACCCCTCTTCAAACCTCCTCATCCTTCATATCCTTCAAATAATTTACAATCTTTTTATGTAATAATTATATAATTTTTGTTTTTCTATTTTATTGTTTGTAAGTTCTTTAACTGTGATAGGAAAATACAAGAAGGAGTGAAATCTGGGTCAGGGCCAAAGAGGAATATAAGGCTACTCAAGGCTAATTACATAAAGGAGTTCACTTTCTTGGGTCAAGGTGAGGACCCACTTGATATCAGTAAGTGTTTTCTTGATCTCAACACTCTTCAGGCCAGAGAAGACTCTGCTATCAGGTAAATTTTCATATTAGAATTTTTTTGATTATTTTTTAACTATTTCCTATGACTATGAATTTGGGCGAATTTTGTGAAAATTTTGGTTATTGTAGCATTATTATTGGATTATTTGTGCTTAAAGGTGTGATTTTGTTTGTGGGTTTTGTGTGGAATTGCATTGCAGACAAGCAGAAATAGATGCTGAGAGGATTGGAGTTGGTGTCAGTGCTGAGGCTCAGAGTATTTTTGATGCATTGGCTAAGACGTAATGTGCCTTTTCGCACTTTATGTTCACTATTTTATTATTGTTTCTTTCAATTCATGGCTTGAATTATTCCCAAGTGCTTTACTTGTATATGATGTTTTTCTTTTACTAAATATTGAGTGTTTTGCATAGTTAATATCTCCTTTTGTTAATCCTGATTTGCTGCGCATAGAATTTATGTTGTTTTGTGGTTTTTGTAATTAGTGTTTAGGTCTTTTGATGTTTGTGTTGTCAATTAATGACTAGGTCATATTATTCATTTAGATTTTTTATGTATCAATTGAGAAGAGACTTTATAGAACCTCCTGTATTCTTGTTTCATTACCAAGAGAGACCATTAATTGTGGATTCTTGCTGATGATACAAATTTAGCCCCTGTTTGAGCCCCATTCCCAAAATTCATTTTTCCCGAAACTCATTTTCAAGCACACATTCTCCGAATAAAATAATTATATAAGTAAACCTAAAACCTTCCCTACTTCTTAACCAAACATTCTCCAAAAGAATCACTATTACATAATCTATTTTTCCCAAAAAAGGGCTCAGACAGAGCCTTAATTTGCTTGATGCTGAATGGCCATTGAGCAATTTGGTCTTTTTAATTACCTCTTGAAATATATATATCAAATGATGTAAATATTTGTCACTAACAAGAGGTCTGGTATGATTTGCACTTCGTCTTATATTATAAGCCTTAGCAGAGAAATCATTCAACAGCCAAGGCAGCTTTTGATTCTGCTTGGCCTTTTTCAAGCTTTATCTTTCCAAGATGATCTGATTTAATTTCCATCGTGTTGACTTGGGGATATCTTTCATCTTAACAAAGTGCTTCATATATTTCTTGAAATTCCCAAAATGTGAGAATGATTTGTTAATATGGGTATGCTAATTATGCTTTTCTGGTCAAGTTCACTATCCTTTCTGCTAGAAATCAATTTCATCTAGAATAGTACGCTTTTTAAACAAGTACTTTTCCCTTGTCCTAGAGCTGTTTGAAATTAATATGTTATCCTCGTGTAAGAATAAAGCAAAATCTAGGAATATTCTTGAACAAATTGTTATATGTTATTATAAGCAATCCAGTCTTCTGTTTTATAGGCTTATCTGATATTTTCCATGCATTCTCAAAGATTTTTTGATAACGGATTGAAAAGTTGTGCTGTCTAAGCAATTGATAATGGAGGTTTTAGGAGAATGTAAGGGTAGAAAATCACCTACTCACCTAACAAGGAAACATGGTGGTGGATTGCCAAAGAGAAGCCATGAAAAAGATTCAAGAGTCCATTGCGAAAGCATACAAGAAGTTTTGTATTAAGGATGGAGATAAAAATATTTACAAGATATCTCAATAAAGGAAAGAGGAAAGTAGAGATCTAAACCAAGTCAAGTGTATTAGATATGAAAACTGAAGTTTTATTTTGAAGTGATGAGATCATAGATAGGTAGGAAAACTATTTTGGTTAATTGTTATCTGGAAGGTATGATATGCATATTGGGAATTTGTAGAGTTCCAACAAAGGTATACTTGTTAATCACACGAGAAGAATTTGGTTTGGTTAAAATGGATTAAGATGAGAAAAGCAATTGATTTGGATAGATTTCCCATCAAGTATGGAAGAGTTTGCTAGGGTAGGTATTTATGGTTGGTAGAATTGTTTAATAAAATTTATAGAGTATAAAGATGTTGGATGAATGGCAGAAGAAAGTAAACTAAGGGAATGATGAAGTTAAGTGATTTTGACACGTCTTGCATAGACCTAAAGAAGTACTTGTTCATAAGAGTAGGAATAGATCTACCAAAATTAACATAGCCTATTTTGGTTGTGAAGGATCTAGCTGTATTCGATCTTCTATTCAATGTAGTGATAAATTGAACAGAATGGTGAAAAATGATTCATGTAGTGGAACCCAAATATGCTGGAATGAGGCTATGTATTCGTTTTTGTCCATGAGAGATAAAAGCAGCTGATATACATTTACTACCATGCTAACAGAGACAACCTAGTCAGTGCTGTAAAGATCAGCAATGAGATTAATCTTCTCCACTGCTAATAATGAGGATAACTTACATTGTTACTTCATAGACAGACGTTAGATCCAACTTGTTAAATTTGTAAATCATTGGTCCGTTCCTCGCTAAAGGTAAATTTGTCATGTATTTGAACACTAGTTGATGAATGCCAAAGCAACCTTGAATTGTAGTCTCAATGAACTTTTGCTCTGCTGATTATGAACCTTTGACCTAGACTATCTTCTAAATATGCTTCAGAAAAAACTTTATTTGGCCCTCTTGAATTAATGTAAAAAATCTCCACTGTTTGGAATACTAAGTGTAAAAAACTTAGTTTGGCCCTCTTTCATATATTTCTATACTAAGTGTCGTATTGATTGAGGGTACTCAAAGGGATGGTATGGAATATGAACCTATAAGCAGTGTTCTACAAAGCGTAAAGCGTGGCTAGGCGTGGAGGCCAAGCTTTAAGCTTTAGGAGCCTAGGCGGGCCTAGGCCAAGCTTAGGCGTAAAAAAGCGTTTTTTTATTTTAAATTTTTAATCATTGTAAAAAAATTCAACAATTCAAATAATACATATCAAACATCTAAAATTATAAAATACTGCATTTATTTAATAATTCCTTCATAAAGTAGCTTGAAATTTAGATGATGTTGAGGAATCATCTGCTTCCATTGGTTTCTACAAAAAAGAAAAACAATACAAATGTTTATTATTTACAAAAGTCAGACCCAAAAAGCATATGAACGTGAAAACAAATGAAAATTTAGTTACATAAATAGTTAAACACTGATTGGGCCTCACGTCAAGAGCTAAAAAGTAATCTTGATTAAATTTCCAGATTTTTCCACAGGAGTTATTTCACAATCAGTTTGGAATCATTGCCATGCATCAGATTTATGAGAGCTACAAATTACAATGACTCTCTCGAAGTCTTAAATTGATATGTCATATGTATATACAAAATAAAAATTCACAACATATGATTTTCGATTAATTACAGAAGCTCAGATTACAGTTTTAGACGAGTTCTTAATTGCAGAAGCCCAGATTACGTTAGCCCGTTTTCACTATTGAATCATTAATAAATGCAAAACACTTATATTCTGAGTTGTATAACTTCACTACTTGATAATAATCTTAATTGCTGTGGGTTATATTTAAAAATGGGGGAAAAATTGGGCCTCCAAGGCGAAAGCGCGCTAGCCACATAGGGCCCCTAGGCGTGCCTAGGCGCGCTTTAAGCGGTCAACATTGTCGTTGACCGCTTAGCCTCAAAGCGAGGCGTTTTCATCAAGCTTCGAGCCTAGGCGTCGCCTAGGCGCTGCTTAGGCGAGCTTTTTAGAACAGAGCCTATAAGGATATGGTTTCCATGCAAAAATGGATTGGACATGATAATAAACAAAATTTTGTTTGTCTTATTTAACGCTGTTCAATATAGTACAACCCATCCTACCAAACACGCCATAATTGGATTACAGATGTTGAGTTTGGGTATGTTAACAAATCCTCAAGGATATTATTGACATGGAAAGAAAGGAATTAAATCCCTGGTTTAATTCCAAGATTGTATTGTAAATGGGTTGATTCCTTTCCTAATTTCGTTGCTAAAAATTTGGCCATTTGGGGTCTATTATCACTTAGAGAGATTTTTGCCTATTTCTTTGTCTATAATTAGTTTCCTAAATTAGTATTCAATGTACTCTATAAATTGTAAACTTCATATTCTTATTCATCTATATGGTATCAGAACTTGGGAATTTCTTCTAAGACAGTCCTGTCTCTGACTTCTGTGTAGTACCTGGCCATCATTGCCATTTTTTGGACTAGTTGTCCCTCTATTTACTTGAAAAATAAACCAGGATGTCTATTATTTTCGAAACCTCAAATCCAACTCAGATTGTTAATCAATCTAACCAGACATCACTCAATGAACTTCAGATTATGCAGTCATCCTATCGTCTGAATGGAAAAAACTACTTAATCTGGTCTCAAGTGGTTCGACCAAAATTGAAAGGGAAAGGGAAGCTCAGCCACTTAACTGGCCCTGTACCTAGCAAAGAGGATACAAAGTTTGAGGCTTGGGATGTGGAGGATTCTTAATCATGTCATGGCTTTAGGACTCGATGCAACCTAAAATTAGTGGAAATTGTATGTTCTTTACCACTGCTAAAGACATATGGGATACTGTGAAGAAAACATACTCCTAAGTTAAAGATGCAGCCTTGGTTTTTGAAATTAAAACCAAGATTCATTCCACTAAATGAGGTACAATGTCGGTTACTGAATATTATTATACCTTGAATGGTTTATGGTTTGAACTTGATTACTAGCAAAATCTCAAGATGAAGTGTGGTGATGATGCTGCAATGATGTTGAAATTTGTCGAAGGAGAAAGATTATATGAATTCTTGGCTGGACTTAACATGGAATTCGATCAAGTTCGAGTGCAAGTACTTGGAAAGGAAGTGTTCTCCATTATTCGAGCTGTGGAGGGAAGGACTCTGATGCTTGATTCTCCACCTGCTGAAGCATTTTTCCTGATTGCAACAAAGAAGCCATCTTCAAATAGCTTTGGTGTCCAAAGCAGAATCATGAAATTAGAGAACCACCGGAAAGTAAAGATGACCGTTGGTGTGACTTTTTCTAAAGGCGAGGACATACAAGGGGGACCTGTTGGAAACTGAACGGAAAGCCATCATCATTTGGTAGAAATAACAAGCAGCAGCAATATATCACACGCAAGCAAACATAGTGGTTAAAGATGAAGATTCCACCAACAATGAATCAGAGATAAATACACTAAATAAAGAGGAGTTGAGAAGCTTCTAAGTCTTCTTACTTCAATAGAAAAATCGGTTGGTTCATGTTCATTTGTTCACTCAGGTAATGATAATTTATCCAACGCTTTTAGTGCCTCAAAGGACTGTAAAACACACGAAATGTGGGTTGTTGATTCAGGTGCTATTGATCACATGACCAACTCATCACATACACCCCATGTCCCGAAAAATCAAAAAATAAAAGTTGTAGATGGTACATTTGCATCCACTGCATGGAAAAGGAACCATCCCTGTCACCTTTTCTCTCTCACTGAAATGTACTTCAAGTGCCTTAAATTTCGATTAATTTGTTGTTTATTCATAAACTCACAAAAGATCTAAACTGCAAAGCTATACTTTCTCCAATCATCGTGTCTTTTAGGAAATGGTTACGGGAAAGACGATTGGGCTTGCTAAAGAGAGGAAAGAACTTTATTTCTTAGGTACCGGTTCTGGTAGAGATGGAGATTGATTACCTCTATCTCATTTATCTGAGAAGCTTTCACCAAATAAACTTTGGATTTTACTTCAGCATTTTCTTTAAGACATCCATCATTTTTATTTTTAAAAACTATGTTTCCTGCTTTATCCAAGGGTGTGGATGAAAAATCTCTTCATTGTGAAGTATGTCAGTTTGTCAAATATCATCGTGTTTCATTTTCTTTGAGTTCTAATAAATCCATATATCAATTTTCATTGATTCATACTGATATTTAGGGACCCTCTAGGATTCCAAATGTTACTGGAGCTCGTTGGTTTATCTCTTTTATTGATGACTGTACTCGTGTTAATTTGTTATTTTTCATGAAAAATAAATCTGATGTTAGTATAATTTTTCCCAAATTCCTGAAACTCATTCAAACCAATTTGATGCCCACGTCAAAATTATCAGGTCAAACAACGGGTAAGAATACTTTGATCAATTTTTGCCACACTTTTCCAGAAAAAACGAATAATACGCAAGTCATCTATTACAAATACACCTCAACAAAACGGGGTTGCGGAGCGGAAAACCATAACCTTCTTGAAAGAACATGAGCCCTAAAAACAAGTGCCTAAACACTATTAAGGGGAAGCAATGTTAACTACAACTCATCTTATAAATAGATTATCTTCAAGAATGTTGGGAAATAAAACTCCAGTAAGTTTTTTACACAGTTCTATCTAGAGTTCAATATATCTAATTAGTTACCACCTAGAATATTTGGTTCCGTCTTTTATTTTCACATTCATAAGCAATATTTTGGTAAATTAGATCCTCGAGCTCTTAAATGTACGTGTTTTTTTTTTTTGGTACACAAAAAAGGTACAAGTGTTATCGTCCAGAATCCCAAAAATTCTTTGTTATTAAAGATGTTACCTTTGCTGAAAATCAATTTTTTTTTAAGGAATCTTATCTCCATTGGGAGAGTTCATTAGAAGATAAGATTGGTCTTTGTTTTCTTGAAATTGACCTTGCAAACTCTAACATCTAAGGAAAATCGGAAACTAACATTGCAAATTTAGATACTACAATCACTATTTTACCAAACCTTGATCCACTTTTTCCTAAACATATTGATAGTGAGAAAACAGGGAAAGGTGGTTAAACTTTGCCATTGTAGGTCTATGCAAGAAGGAGAGTTGAGCCTAAATAGGTGCAAGCTCAGGAGTATCCTATAACAGGTAATGAAAGTCTTCCAAGTTCTCTTTCACCATAAAATCTCCTTATCACTGAGTTGAAATACCTTTATATTCCAATTGCCATAAGAAAAGGCACACGAAAATGCACACAACACCATATAACAAACTTTATTTCCTTTAATAGACTTTCATATTCACACAAAGCATTTCTCACAAAACTAATTCCTCAAACAGTCTAAGAGGCACTAAAGAGTCAAGAATGGAAAAAAGCTATGAGTGAAGCAATTATGGCGCTGAATAAAAATGAGACATGGATGTTGTTGAGATGCCAAAAGGAAAAAGACAAGTGGGATGCAAATGGGTGTATACTGTAAAATATAATACTGATGGTACTTTGGAGAGAGATAAAGCGAGAGTTGTAGCAAAGGGGTACACTCCAATGTATGGGGTAGACTATCAAGAAACATTTGCTCCAGTTGCAAAAAAATGAATATTATTAGAGTTTTGTTGTCCTTAGCAGCTAACCTTCAATGGTCCTTGCAGTAATTTGATGTAAAAAAAATGCATTCTTGCATGCCGATTTGGAGGAAGATGTTTATATGAAGGCACCTCATGGCTTTAATATGGGTTTTGGAGTTAATAATGTATGTAGGTTGAAGAAAGTTCTATATGGATTAAAGCAATCTCCTAGATTATGGTTTGGAAGATTTGCCACTGTAATGAAACAAATGGGGTTCAAACAATCACAAGGTGATTATACACTCTTCATAAAAAAATCAAGAAGCGATAAAATCACTATCCTGATTGTTTATGTTGATGATATCATCGTAATAGGGGGATGATCTTGAAGAAATTGAGAAGTAACTGGCGAAAAAATTTGAAATAAAAGAGCTGAGAAAGTTGAAATATTTCTTGGGGATTGAAGTGGCATACTCGAAAAATGACATATTCATTTCTCAACAAAAATACATTCTTGATCTACTGCAGGAGGCATGAATGCTAGGCTGTAAGCCTTCTGAAATTCCCATTGAACAAAATCACAAGCTAGGAAAAGCTACGTAGGACACAATGGTAGACAATGGGAGATATCAAAGATTAGTTGGAAAACTCATTTATTTGTCTCATACTAGGCCACATATTACTTATGCTGTAAGTGTGGTAAGTTAGTTCATGCATTCTCCAAGGGAGTATCACTTAGATGCTGCTCATCGAATCTTACAATAATTGAAGTCTAAACAAGAAAAAATGTATTCTTTTCAAACATAACCAAGAGTTGAGTATAGAAGCCTACACGGATGCGGATTGGGCAGATTCAATAGTTGATTGCAGGTCAACATCTGGGTATTGTACCTTCTTAGCCTTCATAGGAGGAAATCTGATGACATGGAGGAGTAAGTAATAGGTTGTGGTAGCCAAATCAAGTGTTGAGGCATAATTTAGAGCTATGGCACATGGAATTTGTGAGCTTCTATGTCTCAAAATTATCATAGAAGACTTGGGTATAAAGTGGGATGGAAGTATGAAGTTATACTGTGATAACAAGTCTGCAATTAATATAGCTCACAATTCGATACAACACGATCGTACTAAACACGTAGAAGTGGATTGACATTTTATCAAGAAAACTAGATTGTGGTCTAATTTGTACTCCTAATGTCCCAACAGATGGACAACTTCTTATCAAGGGACTACCAAGCAACTCATTCCAACGAATTACAAACAAGCTGGGCATGGACAACATTTGCTCACCAGCTTGAGGGGGAGTGTAGTCCTCAAGAATATGTTTGACATGGAAAAAAGGAATTAAATCCCTAATTTGATTCCACAATTGTATAGTTGTAAATGGATTGATTCCTTCCCTAATTTAGTTGCTAAAAATCTGGCCATTAGGGTCTATTATCACTTAGAGAGATTTTTGCCTATTTCTTTGTATAGAATTAGTTTCCTATATTAGTGGTCATTGTACTCTATAAATTGTAAACTTTTATTAGAGAGATACAAGTCAGAAATTATATTCTTCTTCATCTGTAGGGTATACTATTTGTGGCCAATTGACAATCTTTTAAAAAACTGATTTCAGTTGGTGCCAACCTTCATAACAACAATTGCTTCATCATCCTCACTGATGGTTATTTTGTATCATCTAGATACTTCACAATAGACGAACTTAAAATGGTTATCTTGTCCGATACCTTTCAAATACTCCGTACTTTCATAAACCGAATTAAAGTTTGTATCTACCTTCTTCTATCTCCTCGAAAGAAATCTTTATATGTAGGAGTATGTAATTTATAGCTTCTATTCCTGATGCTTATGATCATGTTTTGCTAAGCTTATAAGGTGCTTGTAATCATTGACTGGCTTATATTTGTATTATCAAACTGGTGGCTGTACAAACTATTTTGTCCTAGGATTACAAAATTTTATAGGTGTGTGTGTTATGTGCATGTGTCCTATAAAAATAGTCACCAATATTGATTGTGATTGATGCAGTGATAGCCTGTTCATAACTGGTCATTAGCATATACTTCTTATACAAGTATTATGTGTGGCTCCATTGGGGTTCATGGGTTTGCTTATGTGGATTTGTAACTCACAAGCTCTGAAAGTAGTAAAATGAATTTGGATATGAATTTAAATCCTTTGAAGTTGCTCTATTGGGTCATTTCAAATGATGGTCAAGAAGAATAGAACGTCATCTTTCAGTTCCAGCAATTGAAAAGTCAGCCTTAACTATACCATATTGTATGATTGACATGCAAACTCAGCTTATGATCTATAGTCTATCTTATGATGTGGAGGAGCTGTTCCTGATACTAATATGATTCGTTATGTAACCAGGCTCCCTGTGCGCTGGGACAAGACCAATATAGTTGTGATGAATGAAGTGCGTGTAAGCAGTCCGTATCTGCCTGAGAATGTTACTGGAGGAACTCCTGCTGCAAATGAACGGGTGCGGAAAGTGGTAAGATATTTTGAAGCCTAGATCTGAGTTTTGCTTAATTTTTGTTTCCGACTCTGTCATATCTAATCCACTCTATTTATTATTGTGATTAGCTGGAATTTGAGAAAAAGAGGTTGCAAGCTCGCAGTGCTGGTCAGTGATGATTTCACCTTTGGAATATTGAGACGGCTGAAGAGATAAAGCCTCAAATATGGGTCACGATGAGTTTTTAAGTTATAGTAAACCTCCCCAGAGAAGTAAACTCTATCAATTTGCGAGATAAAAGTGCTATGAATCTTGATTTTTCATAGATTTATGAAATTTTCTTTATCACATGCTACTTTCTGATATCTTAATGGTGATGCACTGCTGAATGAGTTTGAATTTGAGACTATACTGCAACTTCCAATAACTCATGTTGTTCTTGAGGTTATCAAGATTTCCAGTAATTCTTAAACATAGATGAGCAGGAGGGATTATAGGCAATTTTCTATTGAGCTACGTATTTTTCCCGGTCAGGTCAGGATTGTCCGATATTCAGACACTTTTGTGTCTCACCTTTTAAGGAGATTGTATGTTGGGTGCTCTAATAAAGGACATATTTGAGTTCATGAATGGAAGGTTTTATGTGGTTAAACTATTGAGCAAAGGCTTGCTTGATCTTTAAGTTGATAGTGATGCTAATATGTTATGCAGGTTTTAACTGCTGAGTAACATGCTACAAACTTGAAGGGTTGGTGATAAATCTGTCAAAACTTAAAATTGTGGGTAGACTTGTCACGTACCGGGTAGAGGCTTCCGGTTCAATTTTTCCAGATTTTTTTTTATTTTTTATTTTTTTCTTTCTATTGATCTTTTGCACTCGAGGGTCAATCTCAGTCAGGAATCGCTTACCTCTTGGCAGGCCTATGCCTGACTTTGCAAAATATATGCTAGGAACACTCAAAGAGCACAAAAACATGCATTCCACGTGTCAAATAAAGCATAATTCGGCAGCCAAATCATGTTACCAAGTGGTCTTAGAACCTAATTCTTGGATTAGAAAAAGAATATCTATGATCGAATGAGGTTCTTCATTTGCTTTCCACGGCAGCAACGATCTGCTTTCTTTCGTTTTCTTTCTTTCTTTTGAAACCAATCATAATATTTTCATTAAGATATTCTTAACATCAAAGCATTGATCCGGTCATAAACAATGGCTACAAGATTCAAATTCATAATTTTTAACTAGTGTGATATAGATGTGATTGTTCAATATAGTTAGCGTACATACTGCACAATGTTTTGACAACTTAAGAGGGTGCATATATATTTTTTTGTTTGCCTATGTCTTTTTGTTATTTCAAATAGTGATGTAAAATAAAAATGTAACTCCGATTGATAAATTGGAACAAAATTAACCCAATTGGACTTGTACAAAACATATTTCACATCTTGATGAAAAAGAAAAGAAGATTGGGACCTACAAAATCTGGAACATGACAACAACGTTAATTTGTTTGTCTGAAAATTTTGTTACTGCACTTTCTCTATATACAAGAATGCACAAAACCAAGAAAACAACCCTCATTTTGATGAAGCATTACACACATACAGAGGAGCGGAGCTAGAAGAAAATAATCGTCGGGACAAATTTCATAAAATTTTAATTGTTGAGACAAAATTTAAAAATTATAAGGAATTTTTTGAAAATCTTTAAAAAACCTTGGACAAAATAACATATTTGAAATTTATTGTTGGGGCAGTGGCCCCCATGTAAATCCGCCACTGCGCACACACAAAGTTCATCGATGTTTAGAGTTTTTTGCAAATATTAGACGTTTACTCTTTTACAGGTTAGTTTCCCGATCAATAGCGAATGGGGATTTCCATACATTATAATTTTTATCAGTAAATTTTGACGTCAAAAAGAGTAAAGGCATGAACTTGTACGTTGTAAAGCACAAAAATGTGTATATTTAAGTGTTATGGAATAATGTAATACATAATGAGATTGTTAAAAGAAGAGAACCATTGGAGTTTGCAGAGAACCATTTTGGTTCCTTCTGTCACTTTTGGTAATTTTCTTTGCTTTTTCTGATTTTCTGTCACTCTCTTTTCTTAATCCTCTTTCTTCTCAGTTCTTTCCATATCATTGGCCTCACATTTGCTTTATGCTTTCATTGATTTCTTCAAGAGGGTTTCTCTAGCCCTTTAGCAAGAAAAGTAATTTTGAAAAATCTTGTTTGTCAAAATAACTTAAAATTTTTTGTTAAGATATATTACCTAGTTGGGAAGTACTTTTTTTGTTCTAGACTTGAATATGTCACAAAGAAAATAGTTGCATGGCCTTTTGCTTTTGCCTTTTTTTTTTTTTTTTTTACACTTTCTCTGTGCACATAAAAATTCGAGTAGGTTCAAGTAATGCTAGTCATGTGGGGTGTAGTAAATTCCTTTTTTTTTTTTTATGATTATAATTACTTTTCATAATTCTCTATGGTAGTATTGTGGGTTTTAATTTCTAGAGAGAGAACATTAGTGTTAGAGAGCAAGAGAGAAAAGAAGAAGCAGAAGACATGGCTGGAGGTGGAATAGCTGCACCACCACCAAAACAAGAGGAATTGATACCACATCCAGTCAAAGATCAATTGCCTGGTGTTTCTTATTGCATTACCAGTCCGCCGCCATGGCGTGAGTACTTTTTTTTTCTTGCTTTTGCATGAAGAAAATTGCTTATAATTGTTTTTCAATATTAAGTGCTTCCATGTGTGTAATTATAATAAAAACTGCCTACTTAAGAGACTTCAATATTTAGTTTATGCATGTTTATTTAGTGTGTTACTGAAATTCTTTGGTGATCAAGTAAATTGTGACTGGTTTGTTCATCTTCTTTCATTTCCTTGGGTGAATTTTTCAAAGTAACCCTCTTAAATTCCAGGCTAAAAATGTTGGCTTATAAACTTTTTTTTTTAATTTTTGCAGACCTTAGATCATTTTTCTAATTTATGCTTATTAAAAATTGTCTTCATGCAAATGCAAGAAAAAAAAGCACTTAAATATGGAAGCACCCCGTCCCATCTTTATTTGCTTAAGAAGTTGGTAACTCGGGCTATTTTTCATTTGCTGTTTCCAACTCGTTTGTTCTTAAACAAATTGTTCATTTCATTAAGCCTAGGAAGTCTGTCCAGACAAATTATTTATCAATTTTAATTTCTGAAGCAAGAAATTAATTATTTTCTCATTCCTTGTTAAGAAACTGGTTTTCTTTCTTGTCACGTATATATATTCTCCTTTTCTGTTCATTTCGTTCGATCACATGAATCATTTTTCGCGAAAGGTAATGCTAATGAGTTAGATCTTAATAACCTTTATACACCTATGTTTAATCTCTCGGTTGTTTCTCAATGCAGCCGAGGCCATACTACTCGGGTTCCAGCACTACCTTGTGATGCTCGGTACGACAGTCCTCATACCTTCCTCGCTGGTTCCCCAAATGGGAGGAGGAAATGTAAGAACTCTATATAGACTTATATTGCAAAATTTCTTGATAATTTTTTTGTTTAGTAGTATTCCTGATAATTTATTTATTGAATAGGAAGAGAAGGCTAAGATGATTCAGACAATTCTCTTTGTTGCTGGTCTGAATACATTTGCTCAGACATTGTTTGGTACTAGATTACCTGCTGTGATTGGAGGATCCTTTACCTTTGTTCCCACAACAATTTCCATTGTCTTGGCTGGACGATATAATAGCATTGTCGATCCTGTTGAGGTGACTAATGAGTCATTACAGAGTACTGGACAGAATTGGACATTTGTTCCTTAATACCGTCTTGTACTGTGCAGTTCACCGTACCAAACATGCAAACATAGTTTAAATTGTGAATTTGTTCATATTAATGCCCAGAATATTGTTTCTTGTGCAGAAATTTCAGAAGATAATTCGAGGAACTCAGGGAGCTCTTATTGTAGCTTCGACTCTTCAAATTGTCCTTGGCTTTAGTGGGCTGTGGCGAAATGTAACCAGGTTGATGACTAATCTTCTCTTGTTAGGACAATAACCACTTTAAAAAAAAAAGTGTAATTTTTCATCATGAGTCGACGTTTTTACTGATATGCTGCCATATTTTCATTGAAACATCAGGCTCATGAGTCCACTTTCTACAGTTCCATTGGTAGCTCTTACAGGATTTGGATTATATGAATTTGGTTTTCCACTGGTAATCAGTTATGCTATTCTTTTCTAACACTACAAATAATAGAAATTACCTTTTTCTCAACATTGTTAGTATTATTGACTGCTTCATCTGGTCTTCAGCTTACAAAATGTGTCGAGATCGGACTCCCACAGCTTATCGTTCTTATAATCTTTTCACAGGTGATTTTCTGATATATTGTACTGAAATCTGATTTCAAATTGAACTCTACACTAAAAACCAATGTTCGATATTTTGAATTACATATGAGATACGTAAGAGATATTAGTTCAATAACCAGTTTATGAATGTGTTATGCAGTACTTACCCCATCTCATGAAAGGTGGAAGAAATGCCTTCGACCGGTTTGCTGTTTTATTCTCGGTGATCATTGTGTGGATTTATGCACACTTACTTACCGTTGGGGGAGCATACAATAACGCACCACCGAGGACTCAACTAAGCTGCAGAACAGACCGTGCTGGAATTATAGGCGCTGCTCCATGGTAAGGCTGTCTTCTTTATTTCAAGGATGAAAAAATAAAGACTACCTTTTGGCATCTTGTTTGTACTTTCGACTTAAGAGAAGAATGCTAGCATTTTAAATATATCTGTGAATGGTAGCACAGGTTGTGTAGTGTATACCTAAGCATGGGACTACGTTGGAAGCATTTAACTGCTGGCTCACTAAGCTGGACTGTGCGGAATCTGATAACATCGTCACTTTTCCTCCACCGCAGATTGACCTAGGGTCCAGGTGGGGGGGGGGGGGGTAGGTACCCATGCTTGGGTATTTTAGATATTTATTAGGTCGTCCTAATGTTCCTAGTGTGTAAAGGACTCCTTGGAGGTCAGTTTTTTGAGTGTGTGAGAGGTGAGAAATCACAATATACTCTTCTTAATTATAGCGAAAAATGGACATAAGCCTACAAATTTTTGTGTGCAATTTGCTTTTCTATGCTTGAGTATGCATTAGGTCATCCTATGTTCCTAACATGTAAATGACTTTATGGAGGTCAATTTTTTAGTGCATGAGAATCGAGAAATCACAGTGCACTCTTCATTCTAGTGAAAAGTGGACGTAGTTCCTTACATTGAATGATCAGAACCACTATAAATTTTTGTATGCACTCTGCTTGTTTTCTGATTTTATTTATGATTGCTCTCGAAAATATTGGATATTGCTCAATCTGTAACACCTCTTTTTGCAGGATAAGAGTTCCATATCCATTTCAATGGGGAGCTCCGACTTTCAATGCTGGGGAATCATTTGCCATGATGGCAGCTTCCTTTGTGGCTCTTGTCGAGGTGCATCCTTCTTCACTTAAATTTATAACTCAAATCTTGAAATCTCATTAACTAATTCAGTTTTTTTTTTCTCTCATTGTGCTGACAGTCAACTGGCGCTTTCATTGCCGTCTCAAGGTATGCCAGTGCAACTCCTATGCCACATTCTGTTCTTAGTCGAGGAGTTGGTTGGCAGGTAAGAGACTTAGCCATTACATATCCAAAAATTAATTAAAACTGTATTTAGAATCACTGGGTTTAATTTAGTCTTGTTTTTCTTCGCCTAGGGTGTTGGCATATTGTTCTGTGGAATATTTGGAACTGGAATTGGATCTTCAGTGGCTGTGTAAGATCATTTTCTAACTGGTTTATTAGAATGTTCACAGTATTGGGCACAATCAAAAAAGACTTCACTCATTACTATGAACTAAGGACTTATTTATTAGTAGATGATCCGATTCTCTCTGTAAACAGAGAAAATGCTGGTTTGCTGGCGCTAACACGTGTTGGAAGCCGGAGAGTAGTGCAAATCTCAGCCGGTTTCATGATATTTTTCTCAATACTAGGTAATTAAACTAATTACATGAAGTTTTATGTGATACATTCATTAATAACTATGTAGTTTCTTCTGTAGAATCATTGCAGATTTGGTTTGTTTAATACTTAAATTTGTACTTTCAGGCAAATTTGGAGCTGTCTTTGCTTCAATTCCATCCCCAATTGTTGCAGCTATGTATTGCCTATTCTTTGCGTATGTCGGTATGTAAACTCACATTATGTTGCAGCCTTCTACAATAATGTGCCAGTCCTAATAGGAGGTTATTGTCCTGGGAGGACCAAGATGGAGCGTCCATCCCCCATTCCCCCGTTACTCTGTTTCCTCCCCACCTAGTGCCTCCCCCCCGGCCTCCCACGTACTCGTCATCGAGCAAGTAGCACCTGGGGTCCTCAGTTACTACTTGTGACCTCTCGAGGTGCTCATAGGGTATTGAGGAATAGGGCAGTGAAGGCCTTTTCAATATGGATAGAATTTACATTTAGAGCTTGTTTGGCTTGATTTTTGAAAAGCCAAAAGTGTTTTAGAGACTAAGAATCTTCTTTTTTGCCTGTTTGAATAATTTTCTGGAAGTTCTTAGTCCTGTTTGAAGAGTTTTTAGAGAATCTCTTCTACTAGAACCAGAAGCACAAGCTATCTCAAACAGACCCTCAATAAAAGAATGACTTTCGAAAAGGTTTCCTTTCAAATACAATAGTTGATATATATATGTACATGTACAGGTGTTGGAGGTCTCAGTTTCATCCAGTTCTGCAACTTGAACAGCTTTAGGACAAAGTTCATCTTAGCTTTCTCAATCTTCATGGGCTTCTCTATACCACAATATTTCAATGAGTACACCGCTGTGAACGGCTTCGGTCCTGTCCACACCGGCGCAAGATGGGTAAGCAGTGGTGCCAAAAACAACTTGTGATCTTTGTCCTTTCTGGTACCATATCAAAACAAGTTCGTTTTAACGCACTATTTTAACACTTTTTTAATCGTTCTTTCAGTTCAATGATATGATAAATGTCCCTTTCGCATCGGAGGCATTCGTTGCCGGAGTTTTGGCACTGTTTTTGGATGTCACAATGCCTCCAAAAGACAACACAACCAGGAAGGACAGGGGCATGCTTTGGTGGGACAGATTCAGGTCATATCAAACTGATACAAGAAGTAAAGAATTCTATCAATTGCCATTCAATCTCAACAAGTTTTTCCCATCAGTGTAATTGAGGATATAGCATATAAAAGCACACCTCAATATGAGTTCCAATACAAATTTTCAAACTGTGTTTTTCTTTTTCTCTAATTAGTTATAGTTAATATTAATGGATTGTTAATTATGGTTTGATCTCAAAAGTGTTGTTTGCCTGCCATGGAATGGGATGAAGGAAAATGATAATTTTTTATGCTGACATTTTGAAGGACTTTTTGTAAAGAATCCATCTCTGATGACTTCAATTTGCAAAATGTCCAAAACATCATAAAATCAAGAGGTTAGCCAAATTTCAAGTGAGTTTCATAACCATCTAAATGTATAAAAGTTAACATATAAAATCGAAATATGCCGAAAAATAAATTAAAACAATTGATTGTCTTCGAAATTGAAATGTTTGATTGTCCAAATGCAATAAGAAGTTTGCTACATCTCTTTTATCCATCTGATTGATCTTTTTCTGTCACTTATTGTCCAAATATGAATTTATAGGAAACTATATTTGACATTAATTTGTATTGTTTAAGCATACATGAAATTTTTTACTTATGTTTAATTAACTTCTAAATAATTTCGAACAACAAACAAGGTAAAAATTATTATTTTTTAATTCAAAACGTTTTCTCTTTTTTTTTTTTAAATTATTTTTATTTTATTATATTATTAATACAAAGCACGACTTGTTTAATTAGTAAGTTGCACAGTCGAATGCAATTGAAAAGTAAAGAAGAAAAAGTTCCGAGGGAACATTTTGCAAATAACCCTAAAAAATTTAATAATTCTATAGTTAATTACACATATTTCACCACCCTATTAGCAACACCGCTGCCACCACGTGTAACACATTGTATTGCGCTGCCTTCACCGTTGGTTGCTGCCACCACTAAGTGTAACACAGTGTGTCACAAGTGTGACACATGCATGTAACACACAGCAGCACGACCATTCACAAACCATCCAGCCACCTTCGTTAGCCGCCACTACCACCAAGTGTAATAAACTGTGTTACAAAGTGTATCATAGTAACATATTGTGTTATAGTGTAACACATTCTATTATACTTGTAAAACACAGCACAACTACCATTCAATTACCATCCTACCACCTACCTTCACCATAAGTCACCACCCTCAACACCAACACGGTGCCACCACCAACATTGCCACCACAACAACCACCACCATCAGCGGCGGACCCAGCACCCGACGAGGAGGCACGACCGAGCATGTTGGGCTCTGCCGAAATAGTGACCGGTAGAAGGAAGAAGGAGATCGGGGACTAGCGAGATTTGGATTTCTGCCTTTTTTTTAATTGGGCCTTTTGTTTGGTGTTTGCTTGAAAATATACCGCAAGTGCACGGGTCGCGTACAAGTAATAAAGTGGACTTTTAGAGTCCGAGATATCGATCACTCGAGGAATGACTATTTAATTGTACAAGAGTTGAACTAGTTCTAGCAATAGAAACACACACAATTCATTTTGAGTTTTCAAAATAAGAGGAAACGACCTATATATAAAAATACCTAAAAATAACAAAGTTAATTTAAAATAAACAAGGTTCGAATTTGAGAAGAGTGGGAGGTTGATATTGTAGGGATTCATGATTTCACTTAACCATCATTTAATCAATTTCCAATAAGCAAATTAGCAAACCACTTACTTTCTATGTTAGACCCGATTCTCCTATTTTAACCAATTACCTCTCTGAAGCTTCAAATTAGCCCTAATTAATTGAGTTAACATACTATATCTCTATGTAGATTAAAGCCCCAAAAATTCCATTAATTTGTTGTGAAAATATCTCAAAGGGTCACCTAGGGTTAGGAGTATATATCTATCTCCTACAATAACCTAGGGCATTTGCTATTTGGTCTAAAATGCATAATATCTCTCGATTATTATATACTTCACTCAACACAATCATTTAATGGCCAAATAAATGAAAGGAAATCAATACAATAGCAAACACACATGAAAATAAGCAACTTTTACTCAAAAGGCAAACATTGAAATTAATCAAATTAGGTTAAGCTACATCAATCATCCCAACCTCAATAAGTTTAGCTCATTGTATAAAAAGAGTGAAAACGGTGAAATTTAGGGTCCGTTTGATTGCAAGGGTGGAAAATGGGTGGAAAGAAAATGTTTTACAGGGAAAAGATTTTCCTAGAAAATGTTTTCCTGAGAATTGTAATTAATTGTGTTTGATTGGTATAATTTTCTACCTGAAAAATGTTGAAAGTTTGGTGTCCATTTGACTCCTTTTTTTTTTTATAAAAATTGTCCATTAAAGTGATAATTTTTCTACCAATACGTCTAGAATTTGTTCTAATTACCAAAAAGTAAAAAAAAAAAAAAAAAAATTTAAACAATTAGAAAAAATTACCATATTCGTTTGACTTTGTTTTACATAGAAATTGTCAACAAAAATGAAAATTCTTTTTACAATAGTTGATAGAATTGGTTGCCTTTGCTAAAAAAAAAAAAAAAAAAAAAAAAAAAGGTGGAAAATGTTTTCTCAACTAATAGGTGGGAAAACAAAATCAAGCTTTTGTGCATCAAATGATTGTACCTAGAAAAAGGTGGAAAACGTTTTCCATGGAAAAATTTACCTATCAAACAGCTTTTTAAGGGTGGAAAAGGAAAATGTTTTCCTTTTCCATGGAAAACTAAGGCTATCAAACGGAGCCTTAGAGTAGTACATTACAAAGTGAACAAATCAAATGTTACAATTCAAGATAAAGAAATGAACCCGTCCCTTAAATGAAATTCTTGAAATGTTGCTCTTGATTTTCACTCCAAAATTCCACTTTTCTTCTTCTTCTTCTTCTTCTTCTTCGCTTTGTTGAACCAAAGCTTTTGGAAAATGAGAACTCTAAAAACTAGGGTTTGAGTCATGAGATTTGATCCTTAAATATTTCCAAAACCGATCACAAACAAAAGCCCAAAATACCCTCAAAATTTCTAATTTTCGACAATTTTCAACGCATAGGTGGGCTGGTGCGCACTTTGAGCACCATTCCAGAAGTAAAGTGCACGGGTGAGCACTTTTGGTGAAATCAAAAATTGCATAGGAGGTCCTCAGGATAATTTGCATTGTTAGTCCCTCAACTTTGATAAGTGACATTTTGGTCCTCAACTTTTTTTGATTCCTTCATCTTGATGATGAACTTCAAAGTCGGCTTTTCAATTAAGCTCGAACCTCTTTCATTTTGCTTGTTTTCCTTTCAATGCGGGGTTCACCTATATAAGACAAAATAATCACAATTATGAGTAGAAATTCGCTCAATTTATCACTGCTTCTTCCATTTAACGACTCTAATAAATGTGTAAAATCACACTTATCACACCCCCAAACTTAAGCTTTTGTTCGTCCCAAGCAAGATTATCTACTAACACAATCAAGTAATACATGATAAAGATTAACAACATTAGATAGCGTGCCATAATAATCAACGAGTATAAAATTGTATAATCAATTCACAAATATGCTCTAAATAATACTAGCAAAAATCATTTAGGCTTATCCAATGTTCAATCAGTGCGTGCGTGCATAGCCACTTTCAATCATTATCTATATTATGAAAAAGTTGTCAAGATGGAAAAATTTTCAAATTGATTTCAACCGGCCCTTTATGGTTAAATATTTCCTTTCCCACTCGTGAGATTCACACTTCTTAAATAAATGTTTACTTTCTTTTCCCAAGTGTAAATCTAAAGGTTGCTCTCAAATCACTCATTTATTTTCCCACTCTAGTTTGGTTGGGTCTAACCGGCATTCTCAACAATCTATTCATGTGATGATTCTCCACTAGATGATTGCTTCGACATTTAAGCTTATACTAAGTAATTCAAACCCACTAGTTATCTAAGCCTAAACATCAAATACAATTGCACAATTTCATCGAGATTTTCAATAAAAGCTCATGATTGACCTCACTCCCTTAAACTTTCTTTTTGACCATTGTAGCGAGCTTTAAGTCGATAGCTCCCCGGTTCACTACAACAAAATTGTGATTACGCGACAATTTTTTTCGCGACATACGAAAAGTCGTCGCAATAAGTGATTTAACGCGACACATGTTTAAAGTTTGTTGCAAAAATTGTAATGAAAAAAATAAGTACCAGAAAATATAAGGCGATATAAAAAGTTGTCGTGAAATGTAAGAATTCGCAACAAACAATGAAGAATGTCGCCAAAAATATGAGGGAAACAAGGCGCCAAAATATTTTTGGTGGGAAACTTGTGGCGACAAACTTTTATTTCTTGCAACAAAGTATTTGTGATGCAATAGGGTCTATTTTTTGCGATAAGAAACATATGTTGCTAAAAATTCTTACAACCAATTTGCAGTATAGACCAAATCATAAATTCTTGATAAATTGGGGACTGGATTGAAACATGTGAAAGTTTTTTCCCAAACCCTTTCTTCTGTGCGTGCCTCCATCTCTCTCAATTACCATCGCTCAGAAAAATTCTCTTTACCTCTCAACTCAGTGTAAACCCTTCCTTTCTTTCCCACGCCAGTTGCAGCCTACCATCTTCGATCAAACCCCCACCGCCGACCAACCTATAATCTCACAATCCCTGAAATCTTTTAAGCCCTAAATTTTTTAAGTTGCTCTCCTAGACGCCATCCACCATATAAATTCAGGCGCCACCCACCGCCCATCGATCGACCGCCGCCGCCCAATCCTGACATAGGACTAAGGTGACTCAGTTTGATTCACGATTAAATTAATTTCTTTCTTGATTTATATTCTTGATTTATACAGATTGTTTTTTGCCCTTTTAGGTTTATTTTCCATATAGCCTTTCGTCAGATTTTTCAATTTATTGTAATATGTTGATGAATCATTCTCCTTCAAGTTGTGTTGTGGTACACTTGTCGGAACCCTGTCTCTTCTTCGATCTCCTGCCCCCCCACTCGAAGAAAAAACCGAAAAACATGATAGACATAGCTTTTTGTTTTAACAGGCTGATGCAGAGATACCAAATGACTTGTGAATAGTATGCAGGACACCATGAGAAAAGCATGATAGACATAGCTTCTTGTTTAGCCCCTGTTTAACATCCATTAATTCAGAACTCTTTTTTTCTCAAATGATTGAGCAGAAATATAATGGTTTGGACTTGAGTTGAGATTTTAGTCCATTGCAATATAGATTTCCAAGGTTTAATACATAGATGAATCATATTGGAGAAGGTAAATAAATTTCTAATCTTTTTGGAAATCCATAGCCAGGGAAAAGTAAAACAACGGAGCAGGTCTAGATAACTTAATGTCTTTTTATTTTTTAAGTGAAAAATTAACTTTATTTGAAAGCATCTATTACATTATTGTCAGAAGAAGTAAATTTTTTCCAACTTTGATCAATAGAAAATTGTTTATATTAAAACTTACCTATTTACTTATAAGTAAACTTTTTAAACTTAGCCCGTCCTCTAATCAGGCAGGTTATTTCCATTTCTGAATGTTCTCAGGTTTTTCAGATTAGCAGACCTGGAGACTGGGAGCGAGCTCTCGACCCTAAAAGGTTTTTTGTCCAGTTCTTTGGTGCATCAGAAATGTGAGCACACTTTCTCAAATGTTTGTTATGTGCTTACACTAATGCTGAAATGGCTTGGTTGGCAGGATGATTTATGACAATGTCTTGTTGTGTATTTTTCTGAGAAAAGAAGCTAAGATTTCTGTGCAGGGACTGTGTGTAAACTTGTGGTCTTCCCCTTAGTTCATATAGCAGGTAAACTAATTGAAATCTAAAAAACTACTCTTAGTTTCTAAATGAGTGAACTTTTCTCTTGCAGGGTGCATATGGTTAATTTCTTTATTGACAGTGCTAGCAGAGTTAATCATTGCAATTAAGAATGTATTTATTTATTTTTTGAACTAAGTGGTTTTATGTAGTCTTGTTTCAGATTTCCCACCAGGTAAAGGTTTTTTATATACAAGACATTGCTTATAGGGAGTGGAGCTGTTCTAGGATTTGCACCAGCATCTGAATATGCCTTCTTGGTTTATGTATGGCATGTGGGAAACTACTTTGAGGTATAATAGTTGTATCTTTCATGCCTCTGCAGTTTCTACTTGAATTTCTGGTAAGATTGGGCTCAAAAGTCTATATGAATAAAGTCAAATTAACTTTGCTTCAAATACTTTTCCAAACTTTCTACATACAGTCTACCCAAATATTCATGAATTAGCAAAGTAATAGAGTTTGTCAAGTAATAGATTATATTAGATTTTGAGGATGTTTGATCATCCAATGGTAACTTGTATAATTCATAAAGAAGCAAAAAGAAGATCTTGCAATCACATTCTTAAATAAACAAAAAGATATCCAAGGAAGCTAACAGTACATAAGTAAAGAGGCCAAGGACCCAAAGAAGTCGGGAAGGGAGGCATAGGATTTATGTTACTATTCACAAACATTTGACAATTTATTTGAGTTGAAATTACTTAGTTATTGCTTGTTCTGGTGTTCCATTTGATTAAAGAATAGGTTGTTTGGTATGTTACTCGAATCTTAATTAGATGGTGATTCGCTATACTTTTGATTTATTTGCTCACTCTAAGTTTGTTAATTATACTCTTATTATTTTTGTGGCATGCAGGGAGTTGATATTTTGTGGGATGGCTAAATTGTCGGTCAAAGAAGTAGACTTTGATATGGATCAAATGTTTTGTAACATTTTAATCATTTTTTGAAGTAGTATATACTTTCTAAGAATTATTGAGATGAATTTTACATTGATATATTGTATTAAACCATACTCAATATTTATGTTTATTGAGACTATATGGAAAACCTGGTTATATATGTGAAATTTTGTTTTGTAATTATTACAAGTATGTTGTAGTGGTTGCAACAAACTGTCGCGTCTCCCCTTTATTTTCTTGCGATATATATGCACTGCGACGACATTATAGCTACAAATATTGTGTTGCTATTTTGTATTTTCTGCGACAAATAAATAGTGTTGCAATTTTGTTAAAGCGATGAATTGTCGAAAATTGTCGCAAAATACATTCCGTGACTTAACATTCACAACAAACATATTTCTCGTAAAAACTTTATTGGAATATTCATTGCGACAAACTGACTTGTCGCCCTTTAAATTTTTCGCGACATATATACATTGCGACGACCTTAAGGCTACAAATATTGTGTTGCTATTTCGTATTTTTTTGCGTCAAACAAATAGTGTCGCGATTTTGTTAACGCGATGAATGATCAAAAGTCGTCGCAGAATACAATCCGTTACTCATATAGCGCGACAATACCTGCAACAAACATATTGTCGTCGCTAAATTACTTTTGCAACAAAATCACAATTTTTGCGACAACATTTTTTTGTCGCGAAATCGGTTATTTGTTGTAGTGGTTGTTTAAACCAAAGGGCACCGGGTTTCGAGATACCCCAACGGACTTAATAACTCGAGTAAAAAAGGCTACGAAATGAGGCCTAAGATTCAACAAGTGTAAAATTATTCTTTTAAGCACAACAAAACTGATGTGGCTTAGATCCCTAGCATATGATCATTACCTATCTTATACTTAGCAAAGACACTCCACACAACAAATTTTTTTTTTTTTAAACATGCATGGAATCAACACACTTTTAGATAGTATCCTTCACCGGCTCAACCACCCCCCAACTTATCTCACAATATGGTTAAGTGAAAGAGAAGAGAAGGTAAGATTGATAAAAGTTTAAACACAACTCACAACCCAGTTCTTAAAAAAAAAAAAAAAATATGTCCATCAATAAAAAATTTCCACATCTAGATAACATTAATTGTGACTTTTGTGCTCAAAGTAACTTGGAATTTCACATAGACAAGAAATTTTTGAAAACTTAGGCACAAATAGCATATTTGATCATAACTCATGAATTAACCACAGTTTTAAACATCAAACCATCCTAAGCGGCAAGGCTATCTAATATGTCAACACGAAATAGGTACCACTAGCATATAACCTAGGCTAAAAATAACCTAGACCCTGCTAGATTCAAAAATAAAGGTGACCACCACACAAGACATGCAAAATATTTCATCCCCAAACTTAGAAAACACATTGTCCTCAATGTAGCACAAAACATTAGAAGAAAAGAGGGAAGACAGTTAGAAAACACATTGTACTCCCCATGGCAGTAGTCACTGGGGTGGTTGTGGTGGAAAGATCTGCCCGAAACGGGTCATCACGTCAGTATCTAACATCCTCAATAGCTGCCCTTTCCCCTAGCACTCTTGGATGATTGACTTATCTTTGTCATTGTTTGTGGCAAAAGATCTACCAAGAAAATATATAAAACAATCAAATGTAGCATAAATGAAAGATATACATGTAATACAGATGAAACTTGAGCTTGTAAGTAAATAATGATGCACACGAGACCCCCAAACTTAGTGGAAAATAGTGCTCAAACGTGGCCTAAGGTTGGTGTACAAAAGTTTCATTGAGGACTTTTCACAAACACCTTGAAGGCATGAGTGACATTCAACTAGCATCACAAGATTTTAGGGTTCATGTAATCCCAAAAATTTAGCAAACAAATCAACAATATAAACCACACACTACGCTATTCTTAAGTTACCCAAACTCCTCAATAAACTAAAGAAATCAACCAATGAAGAAGAACCATAGATTCATAATGTTCAAAAACATACCTCAAGAAAATTTGGACTTGAAATTATGATTTGCTTGATTGTTAAGTGTTATGAGCCTTAAACTTGAGGGAGTTTGAGAGTGATGAGAGGGGAGGCCAAAATTGCCTAGTTGGGGAGAGGAAGTGGAAGAAACTTTAAATGAAATTAAAAAGGGAGTGTGGCGGGTTATTTAAAACCCGTGGAAGTGCGCGGGTACGCACTTTGTCACTGCCTTTTCAACCAAATTTTACCAAATTTTACATGCTCAAAATATGCACACAGAACAATTTTCCTTCCAAGAAAAATCATGAAAATTGGCTATGGAATACCAAAACAAAAATTACACAAAATGAGCAATTTCAATCCAATTTATACTCTATCCTTGATAACTTGCACTCATAAATGTTGAAGCATTATAAAAGATGGAATATTAGGCTCTACACATGACATGAAAATGAGCTATGATAGAGACACAAAATGCATGGGGATAATGACACATAAATTATGGATAACAACATAAATAGCTAAAGTATGAAAAGTAGAGAAAATGAGAATAAGGGAAAGAAATTGGGTTGTCTCCCAATAAGCGCTTCTTTAAAGTCATTAGCTAGACTTTGAGACATGATCATTCCGGGTTTGAAAGAAGAATTGATGATTTCTCTTTTGAAAAATCACCTCCCAAGTAGGGTTTCAACCTTTGCCCATTGACTTTGAAATTTCCTTTTTCCTCATGATACAACTCTATCGTTCCATGTGGGAAGATTTGAGCAATAGTGAAGGGTCCCGACCACCTAGAGCGTAATTTACGTGGAAATAATTGTAGTCGAGAATTGTAGAGGAGAACTTGTTGGCCAACTTGAAAGTCCCGCTTCACAATATGTTTATCATGCCAATTCTTTGTCTTTTCTTTGTAAATTCGGGCGTTCTCATAAGAGTCAAGGCGAAGATCATCAAGCTCAACATTGGGATCCTCTTTTTTGACACTAAAAGAATGAGTAATACAAGATTTAAGAGGATCTTCAGAAAACCCATGTGTGAAAGAATTTGCCACCATTTGATTGATAATATCTACTCGAAAGCATGAATCGAACCTGGAAGGATACTTGATTGCCTCGAACACATTGAAAGTGACTTGCTCATCATGGACCCTCAATATCAATTTTCCTTCATATGCATCAATAAGAGCTCGTCCGGTAGCGAGAAAAGGCCTTCCCAAGATAATTGGAATGTCATAATCCTTCTCCATATCAAGAATCACAAAGTCGGCGGGAAGATGAATTTATCCACCTTGACAAGAATATCTTCAATGATACCACATGGATACTTGATGGATCTATCGGCCAATTGTAAAGATATGGTAGTTGGTTTAGTCTCTCCCAAGTCCAATTTCCTGAAAATAGATAAAGGCATCAAGTTAATACTAGCACTAAGATCACATAAGGCTTTACTAAAATTTAATTCACCAATAGTGCATGGAATAGTAAAAATCCCTGGATCTTTGACTTTTGTAGGTAGCTTGTTTTGCAAGACAGCACTACATTCCTCCGTTAGCATTACCGTCTCGTGTTCTCCAAGTTTTTTCTTATTGGAAACTATGTCCTTCATGAATTTGGCATAATTTGGCATTTCAATCAAACCATCAATAAATGGGATGTTGATGCTAATCTCCTTAAATAACTCCAAAATTTGTCAAATTTAGCTTTGAATTTGTTCTTCTTGAGCCTTTGAGGGAAAGGGATTGGAGGTACATAAGCTTTGACCGAAGTAGGAGCTTTTGAGGGTGATGACGCCGGTTCACTTTCTTTAGCCACTTCACCAATTTCATCGGACTTTTGAGTTAGTTCATCTTCTTTTGCGGGTGATTTTTCGGTTTGAGCCATTGGGTGTTTCATTGTGATCTTAGGCAATTGCACTCCACTCCTTGTAGTGATAGCTTGAACATTTTCTCTTGAATTTACTTCGGTATTGCTAGGTAAAGCTCCTTGTTTCCTATCACTCATTGTTTTTGCCATTTGAGCTATTTGGGTCTCAAGATTCTTGATTGTAGCCACTTGATTTTGGAGGATAGTGTCGGTTTTACTCATATGTTGTATCATCAATTCTTCTAATGTTGGTTTCTTCTCTTGAGGTGGTGGAGGTTGATGAAAACCCGGCGGCTTCAAATGGTTTTAATTGTTAGACCAAGAGAGATTTGGATGATTTCTCAACCCCGGATGATATGTATTGGAGTAGAGATTCCCTTGTTGGCGGTTGACATTTTGAGCATAAGCTACTTGTTCAGGAAAAGCCATACAATGAGTTACCAAGGGACAATCCGAGCTTTTTTGATTTGCTCCACATATGTCACATACCGGTGGAGAAGCTTGCATCGTATTCACGGAATGAGAAGTAGAAGTAGAAAGCCCTTCAACCTTCTTTGATAGAGAATCAATCTTAGATAGAACAAGTGCATAGGCATCAACATTGTGTATTCCACTTGCTTTTCTTTGCGAACCTGTGCCCGGCCACATTGCACTTTGCTCGCTCATAATCTAAAATAGGTCATAAGCTTCTTGAATGCTCTTTTGTTGGATCGATCCATTAGAAGATGAGTCAATATTAGAAAGTATGAGGGAGTCAAGCCATCATAGATATGTTTGACTTGTTGCCCTATTGAGATTCCATGGTTTGGACATTTTCGAAGCATGTCTTTGAATCTTTCCCACGCCTCATGAAAGCTCTCTGATTCATACTGTTGAAAAGTATTGATGTCGTGCTTGAGCTTAGCAACTCTAGATGGTGGAAAGAATCTTTTAGTGAATTTTTGAACAAACTTCATCCAACTAGTTGCTTTCCGGAGGTAAAGTGTCAAGCCATTCCCTTGCTTTATCTTTCAATGTATGCACAAATAATCTCATCGGAATTGCCTCCTCATTTACACCTTCATATTTGAAGTTGCTACAAACTTCCAAAAATCGTCCCATATGAGAGTGTGGATTCTCCTCAATTCTCCCATATAATGAATTCCCATTGGAAAACAAGTTTATTACATCTAGCCTAAGTTGAAAGTTTGGATGATTGCATGATGGGTACACAATACTTGATTGATTTGCCACAATAGGAGGATTCATGAAGTCTCCAAAACGTATGTCCTATTCTCTCACCACGGGTTCTTGAACTCCTTGTGCTTGAGGAATAACACCAGGTGGAGCGATAGGATTTACATTTCCCCCATAATTAGCCATTTCAACTTGAAGTTGTCTTCTTGGTTCTCGTTGTTCTCTTAGTCTTCTTCGAAAAGTTCCTTCAATGTCCGGATCAAAATCAACTAGATTAAGACTTCTCGAACGACGCATACACGATCAAAGACATAGCACAACATAAATGAAAAATTGAACTTCCAAAATAAAATATTAAAACTAATATCAACTGAAGTAGTAATCAAAATAGATCATTCCCCGGCAACGGCGCCAAAAACTTGTTCGCTTAAAAATATACCGCAAGTGCACGGGTCGCGTACAAGTAATAAAGTGGACTTTTAGAGTCCGAAATATCTATCCGTCGAGGAATGACTATTTAATTGTACAAGAGTTGAACTAATTCTAGCAATAGAAACACACACAATTCATTTTGAGTTTTCAAAATAAGAGTAAACGGCCTATATATAAAAATAGCTAAAGATAAAAAGTTAACTTAAAATAAACAAGGTTCGAATTTGAGAAAAGTTTGGAGGTTGATATGGTTGGGATTCATGATTTCACTTAACCATCATTTAATCAATTTCCAATAAGCAAATTAGAAAACCACTTAGGA
Source organism: Fraxinus americana (assembly GCA_035079005.1). Classification (NCBI taxonomy): domain Eukaryota; kingdom Viridiplantae; phylum Streptophyta; class Magnoliopsida; order Lamiales; family Oleaceae; genus Fraxinus; species Fraxinus americana. Next base: position 896,352 of record CM068710.1, on the reverse strand, counting down.
GTATATATCTATCTCCTACAATAACCTAGGGCATTTGCTATTTGGTCTAAAATGCATAATATCTCTCGATTATTATATACTTCACTCAACACAATCATTTAATGGCCAAATAAATGAAAGGAAATCAATACAATAGCAAACACACATGAAAATAAGCAACTTTTACTCAAAAGGCAAACATTGAAATTAATCAAATTAGGTTAAGCTACATCAATCATCCCAACCTCAATAAGTTTAGCTCATTGTATAAAAAGAGTGAAAATGGTGAAATTTAGAGTAGTACATTACAAAGTGAACAAATCAAAGGTTACAATTCAAGATAAAGAAATGAACCCGTCCCTTGAATGAAATTCTTGAAATGTTGCTCTTGATTTTCACCCCAAAATTCCACTTTTCTTATTTTCTCCTCCTCTTCTTCTTCTTCTTCTCTTTGTTGAACCAAGGCTTTTTGGAAAATGAGAACTCTAAAAACTAGGGTTTGAGTCATGAGATTTGGTCCTTAAATATTCCCAAAATCGAGCACAAACAAAAGCCCAAAATTCCCTCAAAATTTCTAATTTTCAACGCATAGGTGCGCACTTTGCGCACCATTCCAGAAGTAAATTGCAGGGGTACACACTTTTGGTGAAATCACAAATTGCACAGGAGGTCCTCAGGATAATTTGCATTGTTAGTCTCTCAACTTTGATAAGTGACATTTTGGTCCTCACTTTTTTTGATTCCTTCATCTTGATGATGAACTTCAAAGTCGGCTTTTCAATTAAGCTCGAATCTCTTTCATTTTGCTTGTTTTCCTTTCAATGCGGGGTTCACCTATATAAGACAAAATAATCACAATTATGAGTAGAAATTCGCTCAATTTATCACTGCTTCTTCCATTTAACGGCTCTAATAAGTGTGTAAAATCACACTGAATCCATTCAATCTCAACAAGTTTTTCCCATCAGTGTAATTGAGGATATAGCATATAAAAGCACACCTCAATATGAGTTCCAATACAAATTTTCAAACTGTGTTTTTCTTTTTCTCTAATTAGTTATAGTTAATATTAATGGATTGTTAATTATGGTTTGATCTCAAAAGTGTTGTTTGCCTGCCATGGAATGGGATGAAGGAAAATGATAATTTTTTATGCTGACATTTTGAAGGACTTTTTGTAAAGAATCCATCTCTGATGACTTCAATTTGCAAAATGTCCAAAACATCATAAAATCAAGAGGTTAGCCAAATTTCAAGTGAGTTTCATAACCATCTAAATGTATAAAAGTTAACATATAAAATCGAAATATGCCGAAAAATAAATTAAAACAATTGATTGTCTTCGAAATTGAAATGTTTGATTGTCCAAATGCAATAAGAAGTTTGCTACATCTCTTTTATCCATCTGATTGATCTTTTTCTGTCACTTATTGTCCAAATATGAATTTATAGGAAACTATATTTGACATTAATTTGTATTGTTTAAGCATACATGAAATTTTTTACTTATGTTTAATTAACTTCTAAATAATTTCGAACAACAAACAAGGTAAAAATTATTATTTTTTAATTCAAAACGTTTTCTCTTTTTTTTTTAAATTATTTTTATTTTATTATATTATTAATACAAAGCACGACTTGTTTAATTAGTAAGTTGCACAGTCGAATGCAATTGAAAAGTAAAGAAGAAAAAGTTCTGAGGGAACAATTCGCAGATAACCCTAAAAAATTTAATAATTCTATAGTTAATTACACATTTCACCACCCTATTAGCGACATGGCTGCCACCACTTGTAACACATTGTATTGCGCTGCCTTCACCGTTGGTTGCCACCACCACTAAGTGTAACAAAGTGTGTAACAAGTGTCATAGACATGTAACACACAGCAGCACGACCATTCACAAACCATCCTGCCACCTTCGTTAGTCGCCACCACCACCAAGTGTAGTAAACTGTGTTACAAAGTGTATCATAGTAATATATCGTGTTATAGTGTAACACATTCTATTATACTTGTAAAACACAGCACAACTACCATTCAATTACCATCCTACCTCCTACCTTCACCATAAGTCACCACCCTCAACACCAACACGGTGCCACCACCAACATTACCACCACAACAACCACCACCATCAGCAGCGGACCCAGCACCCGGCAAGGGGGCACGACCGCGCATGTTGGGCTCTGCCGGAACAGTGATCGGTAGAAGGAAGATGGAGATCGGCGACTGGCGAGGTTTGGATTTCTGCCTTTTTTTTTTTCAGTTGGACCTTTGTTTTTTAATTGACCATCACAATTCACAGGCCCAAATCCAATGATCCATCACCATTCATCCATATATGAATATATACCAAAACGAATTTGAAGGCAAGGTTTCAAACCCAAACCCTCATCACGATTCACGTTCCAACCTCCACCGTTCCACTTTGACGCCTCCACCTCCTGCTGCAGCTTGTTGTGCCAGACGAAGTCGACGAGTCGCTAGACCGAATTATCCGAGTCTCTGAAAGTTGGAGTCATCGCGTCAAAGTCGACCCGTGAGCAGTGGACAGTGAGCAGTGAGTCGTTTTCTTCTTTTTATTTTTTTTTTTTGGTTTTGGTATTATTTCTTATTTATGAGTTATGACTATCATTACTTATTAATCATGATTTATGGTCTATGGATTAATGGGCAATTTGGCATTGAAATTAGATTTGTGATTATGTGATTTGGAATAAATAATTTATGTTGCACTATCATTGAATCACATCTGCACCACAAATGTTGCATAAGTCATCACCACTACAACATGAAGGACACCGCCACATTGTATGGAAGTTCAGATATGAAAACAATTTTTTTAGGTATGAAAATGAAATTTGAAAAATAAATTTTATTCACTATCTTTACTCTTTGAATCTTGCAATGGAATTTGGGATGTGGATGTTAGATTAGAAGGTTTAAGGCTTGACTGCTGATTTTTTAAAGATTTAAAACCTCTGCTACAAATTTCCCTTAAACATTTATCTGGTGCAGCTCAAAATTGTTGAGAATGTGACATAAATTTCATATCGAATTATCCACTGCATATGTCCCCAATCCATTTATCCAATAAAAACTGTATACACTTTTTTTCTTAACCAATTTTGTTACAGATAAAACAAGGGTCCTCGTTTGGTGAATTCAACTAAAGTGCTGAATTGGAGAGTCTCGTTTTTGGCACTAGGCAAACGAACAAGGGCCATTTATTGCAATAAAATTATTGCAATAGAATCCACTGTCGTGTCAATTCCTTATTGGTTGATATCGTGGAAATGTTCTTGCCTAACCAATAATGTTGATAACAAGACAAGATTTTAATGTCTTGTCTATTTTGCTTACGTTGTATATTAGAATATCACATTGACTTGTGATATTTACACGATCCACTTAATAAGGTGAGAACAATCCTTCCCTAATAAGTCAATTTTGTTAGGTTGAGTTAGGCACAATATCATTTCTAATATGGTATCAGAGTAAACCCAATTTTGCAATGTTGGGTGCACCCAATATCGATTTGTTCACAGTTGTTTGGCATGATCCAGATTGTACGTGAGGGAGCATATTAGAATTTCACATTGGCTAGTAATATTTACACGATCCACTTAATAAGGTGAGGGCAATCATCCCCTAACAAACCAGTTTTCTTTCTAATATTGTATGCAATTGAAATATCATATTATCAAATGCGATGTGAAAAAGAAATGGAGGGCTTTTATCATTCGTGCATTTTAATGTTGTAATTATAAAGGATGTCAAATTGTCGATGACATTTTTACTAAATGCTCGTCAATAGGATTAACGTCCAATACGTCAATTAAAATTAATTTTGCCTCAATCTCATTTTGTAAAATTTTTGAAAGAGATTTTTCTAAACCACCAATTTATTCTTACACTACTAAATTGTTGCAAGTCTTTCTTGTTTCGGAAATTGATTTAACACAATTGATATCAAGAAAGTTAATTTATGATGTATCAACACAATTTTCACATACTAAAAGTTAATAAATAAATTAAATAATTGAAGTAATTACTCAATGCCTTGTGCATCTTTAGAATATCATACGTTCCATCTTTGAAGTTACAAAGAAATTGTAATTCAACCTAATAGTACTAATAAATTATTCGTAAACATAATAACACGATAATGAGTTTTGTGGTAAATGGTAGTAAGATCTAATCATTTTTATAACGAACAAAACAACATAATTGGCCTTTTTGTTTAGCTCATAAAAAAATTTATTGTGATAAATTTATCATCAATATGTAAAAGAACAAAAAACAAATTATTAAAATGAAATCAGAGAACGGCTTCATCATTTGTTTCAGTTTAAGTTGGTAAACAATATGTTTTATATTCATTTTTTCCTTGAGTCCATTGCCTAGAATTTGAATTACTTTCTTTAAAAATTTAGGACTGTTCTCTTTGTATTTCAGTTTTGTGTTTTGGGTGTTCATTTTGAGATTGTTTAAAATGTGTTCTTTGACATTTTGAAAAATTGTTTTGAAAACACTCAAAACGCGTTTTGAAAATTTTGGCTTGATTATAACTGAAAATGCCCAATTTGTCGTTATGTATTTTCTTTGTAAATTTTAACTTATTTTCAAAAACGCATTTTCGAAAATAGGAAAGAGAACGTGTTTTCACTGTTTTGAAAAATCGAAAATAGAAAACGGTTTGAAAATAGTAAAGAAAACAGATCCTTAAATTCTTAAAAACTAAATCCATTATTTTAAATACTTGATGTTGAAGCGTGCGTATTTTTCATAATCGAGTAACTGAAAAATATAATCCAAAAATTAATTTACATATCTTGCTACTATAATAAAATATTATATTTTTTAAAAGTTGAAACTGTTAAAATAAATATATTTATTTAGTTAAAGTAAAGATGAGGAAAGGAAAATTTAGTAAAAGTTGTAATATCACTCCCAAATGAATTGTCCTTTTTTTTTTTTTTTTTTTATGAAATGAGTCCCATCCAAATTAGAAAATCAATATTCGATTACTTTAATGTAATAATGATTCTCACCCAGCACCAGATGCATTTCTCTTTTTTAGGGATAATTACAAGATTAAATGTTTCAATAGATAATAAAGAAGTTTGCTTTACTTTTGATTATTTTAATATTGTTTAAAGAGGTTCCTTTTTTCTTTTTTCTTTTTTTTAGGATCATTACCAGATTAAATGTTTCAATAGATAATAAAGAATTTTGCTTTGCTTTTGATTATTTTAATATTGTTTTATGAGGTTCTTTTTTTTTTTTTTTAGGATCATTACCAGATTAAATGTTTCGATAGATAATAAAGAATTTTACTTTACATTTAATTATTTTAATATTGTTTAATGGGGTTCTTTTGTAATGGCAAATGGTTCGTTGATTTTCATTCATGCTATAGTTGTAGTGACGAAGTCAGCGGATGACAAGTTTTGTTTTACAGTCGACTGATACATTTACATATGTAAAACTAAATGAGCTTAAATTGACTTGGGCAAGAGTCCAGGGCTGTCCCCCTATCTAACGCATATATCATTCACATTTTTATGTTGGAAAACTCGTAAATTGTGAAAATAACTTTGGGTAATCATAAACGGATTATCCGTTGATAAAAGTATTGGACTTTTAACTATGAAAATCACCAACTGAATTTCCGTTAATAAAATTGGTAGTTCTTCACCAACGTATATTCCGTATCTAATGTTATTTAATATACTTACCGTTTACAAACAACATTTCTGTAGGTGATGTAATTCAACTGTTTTTAAAAAAAATGTGTCAACATTTCACTTAGGGGTGGCGCGGGTCGGTTCGGTTCGGTTCGGTTCCAGAAATTTTCGGGTATTTAGTAAATGGAACCGTCGGTTCCAAATATAATTTTGGAACCGTTCGGTTTCGGTTCGGTTCGATTCGATTCGGTTCCGTACTATAATTAAATTTTTTAACATTTAAAATAATACTGCATAAATACACCTGCAAGTGGATACTAATTTTAATAACAAAAAGTAGATACAAATATCAAGTTTAATCTTAACTTTTATAAATTAACGTAATCTAATTTAATAACATATAAATAATAAGTTGTCAAATACAAATACCAAAAAGTAAATATTACTAATAAAACTTCGATATTCATATCAATAATTCATTTGTTTCAAACTTTCAAATCTACATAAAAGTGAAATATAAATTAGAAGTCACAAAGATAAAATATTTTAAAGTATTGATAATACTTACCAACTATTTAATGTGATCATCAGTTAGTTGACTTTTCATACTAACTACTAAGAAACTATAGAAGAAAAAATTGAAAAAAACACAACTAACAAATATAAATAAACTCTAAATTGTTCAACTAATAAGATTTAATAAGAAAAAAAATTATTAATTTGTTTAGAAAAAATAAAAGAAATTGATTTATCCAATATAAAAAAAAATTCGGTTCTTATTCGATTCTTCGGTTCTTGGTCGAGAACCGAGAACTGAACCAAACCATTCAGTTCTTGATTCGGATACCCGTTCGGGTATTTCATTTTAAAAAACCCGCTCGGTTCGGACATTTTGTCCAGCCCTACTTTCACTTACGAATTTTCCTTGAGTTAAGAGTAGTTCATATTACCAATGGAATTGTCGTTGCTAATTTTTATGAATTTTAATAATTAGAAAATTCAAACATTCTCCTGAGAAATATCTGTAGGTGAAGGGTAATTAATTTTTTATTTCTTTTAAAAAAAAATCAGCCTCTTCACTAACGTAAATTCCGTAGGTGAAAATTTATTCATATTACCTAAGAAAAATCTGTTGATGATATTAATCAATTTTAATAATGCCAAACCAAGGAAATTTATATCCCACATCGAAATTTCACAACAAAAATCTTTAGAGACGACCTCTATAAATTAATGGTCTAATAAGTGATTAAACAACTATTTGGACCTTTCAATTTAATGGGCTAAAAGTTAAAAAAATTATAATTACTAAACAATAATAAATAAATAAATAATTTTGCCACGCCTCGCTCCTATGTCGCTACTTACAACGTTGATTTTTAACCAATTGTAATGGTAGACATTTTACAAACGGAAAATCAGTTGGTAATGGTTAAAATTCTTATCAACGGAATTTCCATTGGTAAAATGTTCACACTTTATCAATGGAAAATTCGTTGGTAAACTGTTTATTCTTTACCCACGACATGATCCGTTGATAACTATCAACAACTCTCAAATTAAAAATGGATTTGTGGTTGCTAATATTCTGTTGGTAAAGAGTAATAGCAATTGATATCTTGGTTTCAAGAACGGAAAATTCGTGCCTGAAACCATGTTTTGTCTTAGCGGTTCAACCCGGTACTCGTTGGGTCCGCCCCCTTTGGGACAAGGTTTAGCCGCTTAACTTGATAAATGAGACGAGGATGGGGTGAGGATCATAGCCTTGAAGCGGATATGGGACGAGTACGAAATTTTTTTTTTATCAAACAAAAATAATAGATTTATCATTATTTTTAAAGAGAACATAAGTTGTTTTTAATAAATTGGTAAAAAAATAATAATATTTACTAACTAAAAATGTAAAAAAATAAATAAATAAATGAAAAGAAAAAACTAATTGAGGCAGGGGACCCATCCCACCCCATCCCATCTCGTCTCATCCCGTTTTAATTGGGTATGAGGATGTAGTAAGGTAACAAAAATACTCGAAAGAATGGGAGTAAAAATGACTGACCCGTTTCATATCCACCTAGTTACATCCCTAGATCTTAAGCACCATTATTTATTAGCCTATGTGCCTTTTAATTATTAATAATTCTTCAACACACATTGTAGCTATATGTATTAATTTCATAATAAAGGGGAAGAATGTGGAGAAAGCAACCAAACAACAAATTGCCCACAAAGGCATGTTTGGTAGGTAGTATTAATAAATTGAATCATACCATTAATAAAATTTTAACTTTTTTCTTCATTAATCATGTTCAACATTGTTAAATTTAACAAAGATATGTCCTAAGTGAACTGCCTCTTTAAACTCACAAAATACCTTGTTTTTTTTTTTTTTTAATGAATTAAACGACTGATCTCTTACCAACAAGAGCCAAAAAAAAAAAAAAAAAAGGAACATTTAGTATGAAATAGTTTACTGCAATTCAAGAGTTACTCACTTATCATTACCGGGTTTCCTAGTAAGGAAAAGGTTTCAATACATTTCAATACCATTTACATAGGAAGGAGATATTAGAACAGTCTTAATAAATATGTATAGTCCAGAAGGGAAAAAAAAAAAATAATAAATAAATAAATAAATATATATATATTTATTAAAATATATATATATATATATATATATATATATATATATATATATATATATATATATATATATATATATATATTTTAATAAAATCAGAATTTTAATAAATTTTGATAAAAGTCGATGAAATATGCCGTTGAAAAAAAAAAGTTGCAAGTCTCTTAAAATGCACGTCGAAAATGAATTTGAAGAAACAAAATTATAAAAATTGAGATCAAATATGAGCTTCGCATGTACATATTCACATTGTTGATTATTGCACATTATACTTTACCTAAAAATTAATGTTTGTTAGGTTGACAAGTCTTGACAAGAACTTCAGAATGTTTTAAAACTTGTATGCCCTACATAGTACAATCAAAGACCAGATTTAAGTAGAAAATAAATTTTCTCATTAAAATTTGTTCAAACAGTAGAAAACTAAGACTATCAGCATTTAATATTAATGACTCTGCCAATGCCTATGGCCACAAGAAGTTAAAACCCTTCAAATAAATATAAAGAAAATGGTGTTTTCTAGTCCCCTACTTAGGTCATGTTTGGACAGGCAACAGTCCATTTCATATTAATGTATTCAAACTAAGATCCCCAACATCTCACATGGCTTACGTAGACTCACATTAATAAGATGGTTACTAGTACTTGTGAATGAAAATATGTCAAAGCACGGGGAGTTTGGAATTGTTCATGGTGAATCCTCTTCACTAAGAGTCAAAATATCGATTCGATTTAGGGTTTTTCAACATATACGTGTGTATGAATATGTGTACATACGTAATACACGTATATATAATCTCATTTTTACGTAGTTGGTACTTTTCTTGATTTATTTGCCGCTGTGGGCTTGAGTGGTGTACCTCTCAATCATTTCTACAAAAAAACGTAATTATATTTACAAGATCATTAATAGATCAAGTTTAAAATTTGGTTCATGCTTGACTTGCCCTTTAATTCACCTAGAGGTGTCAAAATTGGAAATATTCCTTAGGTTGCCTCTCGGAAGAGTATGGGGGGGGGGGGGGGGGATGTGATGTGTCTCATTCTCAATAACACTGATGTCCTCATCAACTAGCTAAATGCATGTTCCTTCTCCGGTAGATTCCTCATTTTGCTCCTCACCCTCTGGGATATTAGCAACTAGGAGGGGGAACCAAGTCAGTGTCGACTTCCCCATGAAAAGGTCAGATCAGGACGTGGTCCAAGCGTGTGACTCATTCAACTAGTAGTGCAAGCTTTTTTTCTTTCAAATTTTTTTTTTTTTTATAAATTCTTTAAATTCGTGTGTCCAATTTGAACATCTAAATTTATATGTTTCTTACGTAATTTATGAATTGTCGAGAACTAACTAAAAGAGAAAATCTATAATACATAAATGACTGTTCATGATCTCATCTTCTACAAGAATCTCCAAACTCAACACTAAAACAAAGCAATTAAGAACCAGTGATTGAATTTGCTTTGTGTTCAAGTTAATTCTCTATATTATAATATAATTACATAAATGTTTACTTTTTACTAAATATTCCAAATCACTTAATCTTAAAGGCAACATTTTAATAAAGTTTGAGGTTCTTAATGTCCATCATTGTATTAAAAGCATCTTAAGACTAATCTTCAGGCTGGCAGATCCCACTTTTTAAACAGTATATAAAAATATTGATGGCAACATCTACTCACTTCTTTTTCTTTTTCTTTTCTTTTTTTTTTTTCAAAAAAAAAAAAAGCAACTCTAATCACTTTTATTTCAATTTTCAAAAATATTTTACATGATTAGTTATCAGTCGAAGATGTCGAAGCCTATGAACTCGTCGCTCCTTCAGCCGTTGATTCGATTAGTTGGACAAATTGTATTCCGATATAAATGATTTCTACAATAATTCACCATGATCTCCTTATGAAAAATTAAATACAAAAACTTGTAAATTACTAATGATTCTCTAGTAGATATATTTATTTATTTATTTAGACCAAATGTATTTTTTATAGTTAAATATTTAGCTCTTTACTATAATTGGAATATTATAGGCACGGCGCATTATAAAACTTGATTTGACTGTTTTGTGTTATTTTTAATATTCAATTTATGTTAAATACTTTTTAATTGATTTTTTATATTTACTGCAATGGAATTGATTAATTATTAATTAAAAGAAAATATTGCATAAAGACCCCCGACCTTCGTTAAACTTGTAAATGGATTCCTAACTTTTAAATCTTCAGTGTCGTCATTAACCACATTTGTTACATTAAATAAGCATGTGAGCAATGCTTGTGAGGATAAAATAAATTATACACTAGTGATTTTATCAATAAAAATAAAATGAAGAGAAAAAGAAGCTGATGGGCTGCGAGGAACGATGGGTTTGTGCCAGGTACGACTTCAGCTGGGGAGCAACGAGAAGAGGGAAATTCTTGTGGGATGGACTGCAGTGCCAATATTTGAAGTTTAGGGACCTATTTACACATGTTTGCAAAGGTTGAGGATCTCAGGTGAAACTTTCCCTAATTAATATTGAATTAAGAGAAATAATTTTATTTTTTTAATAGGAAATAATTTATTTGGCTAATTTCAATCAGTGCTCTAAAAGGTGCATCTAGGTGCCGTATAGGTACGATGTGCTGCAGAAACACCAAGTCAAGTAACTTGGCATCTTATTTAACGGTCAACGAACCTTATTTAGCGCTCAACGATAGTCGTTGACCGCTAATGCAAGCTTAATCACACTCATGCATTATTATTAATTTTTAAAAAAATTATAATTCTTTTAAGTTATAACTTAAAGACTGACATTTGAAACTTATCTTTTTGTTGAAAATTTTTGAAAAAATGTATAAAATTCTTATAAATCTGTTTTAGATGTTTGATATGTATTATTTTTAATTATTAAATAATTTTTTGATTCATTAAAAATTAAAATAATATTAAAATAAGAAAACATATTTTTATGCACATGTCTCGTCTAAGTTCGCCTAATCCATAACTTGACATTTACGCATCATCAATCATTACGTCTTTTAGAACACTAGTTTTAATTAAAGATGAAAGTGACTCCATACTTGAACAGTGTGGATTGATATAAACTTTTCAACAGCATGTTTTTATGTAAACATTATTTTTTCCAAATTTAAATTTTATTTTGTAAGATATAAATAAATAAGGAAAGAGCAAAGGATGGCCACCAATATACAATTATAAGTCAGGTTGTCCACATTGAATTTGTAGCCAAGAGATTAAGGCCATACCAACGCAGTATAAGGTGTTCGTAAAGGGACAATGGAATCTTTGATGAATGCATTTATTTGATTTGATTTTAGTACTACTCTTAGTCCTTAATATTTCGGCAATTCCATTTGTACAGCAAGGGTTGACTGAAAAGGTTGACAACTTTTCACAGTGGTGGACCTCACTGTGATTAAAAAAAAAAAAAATTATCTATCCACCCACTTCATGTGTGAGAAACTGTCAACAAAACCACCCCCCTCGCCCTGTACAAGTAGCACGTTTGAATGTTTTGTGATATTTTTAATTAACTCAAATTTTGGAAGTTTGTTTTATCAGACAAAGTTATTTTTTCGTGAAACTAAGTAAATGATATTTGAGACTATTGACTAATGTTGGTTGATCGAACTTGCCTTGAAATGACTCGTCAAGTAATTGACTTGTACTCGACAAAATCGATAGATCAAGTAAAGTGTTAGAAATGTCTAACTAATTAATTATGAGAAAAATTAAGTCACACATGGTCGACACCAAAGTAAAAGTAAAAGTAAAAAACAAGGTTTTTAACTTATTTATAAAAAAATGTTTTCAAATCAAAGAGAGTATGTTCACACGGACATTAGCTTTTTCTTAGAATTCATACACTTCCTTTTACTCCATATAGCCTTCTCAAATAGGGAAATCCTTTCATTTTCTATCGATGACTTGCTACTTGAGTGATTCGAAATTAAGACGAAAAATATAAAATAGGTAAAACCTACACGAGGTTGTTCAAAAAGTCATTTTTACATCCATCCAAATCTACAAAGATATTTCATTAAATAAAAAGTCCATTGAGCGTCTCCTAGCACGTCATAGTTATGTCAAAATAGATCCGAACCCTTGACCCAAGATCATATCCTAATTGATTTAGTGAATAAATAAAGAAAATAGACAAAACATGAAATTATATGAGCATGTTTGGCATAGAAAAAAAAAAGGTTAACTTATAAGTTAAAAATAAGTATTTTACTAGTAAAGTCAAAATTATTTTACAACATCCAAAACCAATGAGAAGTGGCATTAAAATATCACCTCTACCACCTTTGATGTAAAAACACGTGGCGATCCATCAATATCTAAGCAACATTGCCGGCCCCTCTTGTTCCTAACGTAAAATAATAAAATACATACAAATAAATACATATCATTATACTGTTATTGAAAGCATAATACAGTAATGTTTACAATATGAATTATAGTCATAGGAATTTAAATCATAAGTTTGTTGAGGTAAAGGGAATGGAGGGACGGCTGGCTGGTTGGCTTGAAGTAGACCTATTTAACCATTCTTGGAGGTGGGGTAGGGGGACTTACTGGTTAGAAAGGGACTATTGGTTGCTTCACCTCCTATCTTCCTGTTCCTTCTTATCTCTCTCTCTCTCTCCCTCCCTCTCTTTCTTTCTTCTTCTTCTGCTGTTCCGCATAAACATTTCTACACATACAAACTGATTATATATATAGATAGAGAGAGAGAGAGAGAGAGAGAATGGGGAATTGTCAAGCTGTTGATGCTGCAGCACTTGTGATACAACATCCAAATGGCCAACTAGAGAGAATGTACTGGCCGATGTCAGCAAGCGAGGTGATGAAAATGAACCCAGGACATTACGTTTCTCTCATAATACCTTTGCCGGTCGACGGAGAACGGAATTCGGATGACAAGACGGTGCGCTTTACGCGCGTTAAGCTTCTCCGGCCAACTGATACATTAGTTCTCGGCCGAGCTTATCGACTGGTCACAACACAAGGTGAGTTCATGATCGGCTTCATATCCTGTAATAACTCGTATCAACAAATTTTAGATACTTATTTTTTCTTCTGTAATACTGTCCATTGTTACTCAATCATCTTGATCGAACATGAGTTGAAATTTTTATTCAATTCTTTGTGTGTACAGATGTTATGAAAGTGTTGAGAGCAAAGAAATATGCGAAAATGAAGGAAAAACGGCCGGATTCAGCAGAACAAACGCCGGTAGCAGAAATGCAGAATCGAAGCTGCGAATCAGAAACTGGAAAATCTGCAGGGGAGAAGAATGATGAGGTAAATTCAGTGTCCTTTAATAAAATTTATAAGCAAAGAAATAGGTCAAAAAACTGTAAAAACGTATACACTAAATTGGCAATTTTTCTTATAAATTTTTGAGAAAAGAATTACACTGAAGATTTGGTAAGAACCATAAAACTAATTGACACGACACACTAAGCACGACTATTAGTGAAATAAACAAGATTTCAACTTCTTTTGTTCCTTAATACTGTCGACTATTTTCCAATCCTCTACAAAACATTCTGCCATAAGATGATTTGGCCTCTGTAGACAACTGGGGCGAAAGAAAGGTTAACAGTAACACAACTAGGAATAAATGATTATTCATTTTTTTATGATAAAATCACAACTACAGAGCATTTCATACCATCTCAAGAAGACTGTACATTTCTATGAAATGGTACTGATGATTATCTCCATTTTTGCAGCCTGTGAGACACGACAGTCATCAGCAAAGGTCAGGACCAATGAATTTAACTGCTATACGGTCTAAAACATGGCGGCCATCACTGCAAAGCATTTCTGAATCTGGAAGCTGATGGAGTTAACAGTTTTTTCATTAAGTGAACAATGTTTAGTGATAAAATTTCTGTATAGCTTGAAGAAGAGAAATATTAAGATGAAAAGAGCAATCTTGAACATTACAGTATTTCAAAATGAAATTGCAAGATGCCACCAAATTTTACCTTCAGTTCTTGAAGATTAAGGGGTTAGAATTCGACTAAATTTGAAATTCGAAATCTTCCAATTTAGTCTTCTGTATTGTATGCCGAACAATGCACCGAGTGTGAGAATTAGCTGAATATCTGGTTTCATCAATAGGTAGTTAAGGCAAGTGAATTTTAAATCAGTGCCAAATTTATTTCTCGTCTATTTCAAAGAATTGAGCAGATACGTCTTTTTCCAGCACAATGCCAGAACAGAAAAAGGTCAAAAACAGCAAGCTATTTTAATAATGCTGCTTGTTTTATTTAAAAATATATCTTTCATTCAAGGTTGTAACAATGAATTATTATTTCCAGATGAAGAACGAGAGATTCTAAAGGACAAATAAAGCATTCAATTATTTCTGATAAAAACCTGCAGTATAACTTGCAAAGAATTAAGATAAAAAAACCATAATAAGATCATATATTAAGTTAACCAAAACCACCATTTGTCTTCCTCAAAAGAATCTGCAATACGCTGAAACATCAATAAATTTGCAATGTGTTCACGAAAATATGTTCGCTTTGTAAATCACCGCAAGTGTACGATTCATTAACAAGTGATATAGCGGAAATTGTAAAATTTCGAGTATCGTTCCCACGAGGATTGATTTAACTTGATTTCTATTATCGCGACCTTAACCAAATCTATTAAACTCAATATGATTATTTTTGTGATTTTATGATGGAACTATGACTAATTTGTAAATTAAACTAAAATTACGAACTAAATGCAAACGTAATGGTTTTATGCAAAGTTGAAGAAATTAATGTATGAAAAAGCGTACTAGGATCCCGAATCATTAAGTAAGTTCACTTTTAACTCATATTCCACAATTTAATAACATGATGAATTTGTTGAAGAATCAATGTTTCTAACTTATTCAACAATCTCTTTCGAGTAAAATTGAACATATTCTCACATACCATTTGACTATATTTCTATGACAAATGCAATATACAAGAATGCATGACATTTTGTAAACATTTAAAGATTCACGTAATGCATATCGGTATATTTCTATCCTTTATGAACAAAACGATGATTTATACCTTGTTGAGTTTATTTCCCTCTTTCGAATGCATAAAATAAACCACCCAAACTCACACAATTATCGTGCACTATAATCATGGAGGCAAGAAAGTGTATATAAATCATTTAACACCCATCAAACGTGTTTGAGTATTAAATTGCAAAATAGAAATTAAAAGATCACAATGTGAGGTTCATCATTCACCTAGTACAATAAAAAGTCTAGCCTAATATGGATAAAATAAAAGAACAATAAAAATAATAAAGAGAGGACATCACCCAAAAATTAAGACATCACCCAAAAACTCTTCATTGCTCTTCAATAGTGTTTTTCTCTCTACGAATACTTAGCCCCTCTTTCTGGACGAGATTAGGGTTATAAAGAAGTCCTAAATGCGTTACCATAAGTGTTTGATTCAAATAAGGAAACCAGAAAATTCGCACTCAGAATGAACCATGCGATTGCATGGTATAAACCCATGCGACATCATAGTTATACAAAATTTTCACTGTTCATCTCCTGTAGATGCTTGTGCGACTGCATGGAATTTTTATCATGCGATTGCATGGTAGAAATTATTTTTCCTTTGATTCACTTTGGTTCCCAAGTTTGTTTCATCCACCTTTTGACCTTGATTCCTTTTCATTCTTCTTCTAACATCTCATGATATCACAATGTGTTACTTAGCTCAATTCCATGCTTGATTCGCCATTCAGGTCATCTTTTAAATAATTACATTTTGGTCCTCGGAGTTTCATATTCTTCCATTTTGGTCCTTTTTTGTTCATTTTCTCATACTTTTCATTTCATCCATCAGTGTAATCCTACAAACATAAATTATATCGAATTAAGCCATATTTCAACATATACATCAACAATTTTCCATGTTTTGTGACCTAAATAAGTGTGCAAAACACACTTATCAATCCCCAAACTTGAACTATTGTTTGTCTTCAAACAAGATGGTGACTTAACTCTACACAAAACATGGTTTAACTGCCTGCCGTGTCTTAGGATCAAAATTCAGTAATCAACAAAATGCACAGTTTCAATAGTGCAAAATCAAATCAACCTCCACCTATCATATGCAAAACTTGATGTGTAGGCATATGCATACATATGTAAAACATACTAAAATGATGATGGTTGCAAATCCCGGCCTACAGTAGTCAAATTTTTCCTTTCTTCACTCGAGAGATTCACACCCACAAACTTATTATTTTCGCTCAAAGATCTCGGAGTGTATTTTAAAGTAGAATTTTTGATTTACTTAAGTCCTTGCCCTCTCTTAGTTTGAATAGATATCCCAGTCACAAGTTCACACTTCAACAAGTAGGGATTTTCCTATTTCTTTGATTGTTTCAACCGTTTAGACTAGACTAAGTTACTTGCTTCGTATCAGATATATGATTCTATCAACCGGATGTCTGGAGCTAATCAATGCATTTCATACATAGAAGCATGTATATTATTCTTCAATGGATAGATTTATTTTTTATAACATCTTCCATTTGCTTTCTATATAACCCTTGTAGCGAGCTTTAGGCCGATGACTCCCAAATCAGATGACTATATGACACCAAGTTTTAAACCCTTGCACGCTTAATCACTCGAGTTATAAGGCTCGAACATATGCCTTTATTTATTCAATGATTAGTGCAATACCCATTTTCTTTTAGACACCCAGTTTCTAGAACTAACATCTAACTTGAAACTTTTACCTCGTTTTTGTCTCATTGGTCTAATCCAATCCACACAACATAATTTTCACACATGGAATCCCTACTCATCTCAATATTCCCCTGTAATAGCTAAATCATATCCGAACTTTTAAAATGATGGTTTATATATAAGTGCAATAGAGGGGTTGACCTATCATGTTCAACTCTACTATGATTCATATATCCCATCATTAGCTTAGCATGCCCAACACAAGTATTGTGCGCAAAAAAAGGTCAAGTCTCTACATAGACAAGTATCAATCAATTTACATGCAAAATTTCCATAATTTACAACTATACTGCTTCCAATATTTTCATCATTGCCGGCAAGACCATTAAACCCATACAAGTACACAAAATTCTAAACTACAACTAGAAATGTGTAAAACTAAGAATAATGAAAAGCTGAAATAAATTTTTTTATATAGCAATAAATCAACAGGCACACAAAAGCAAGAAATCATACGGTAGTATCGATGAAAGCTGAAAAGTACTGTAGATATTGCCCTTAGATTGTCATACAATTTTTACCACCTCCAAACTTATACAAACATTGTCCTCAATGTACATAGAATAAGATGAGAAACCAACTGTGAAGGACAATGTGAATATAAAACAAAAGAAAGGATGAGGCAACTCCCTGATCAAGAATGAGGCGGTAGTGGGGATGCTCCAACAAAACTGGGCCCCGCAGTGCTATCATCTGGTGGTAGATCCAATCGTGCAAGGAGCCGCCGCATAATCCCAGACTGCTCCTGAAGTAAAGCGGTATGCCCCTGAAGCAGCTCCGATTTCTCCTGAAGAAAATTCGAATGCCTCATCACCTCAATCTCGAGGCTGCCCAGGCGATCCCATGTCTCATCCGCTCAGATCTGTAGACCATCCACCTTGCCTGCATACAAGCTTAACCGTCCATTTATCGTCTCGAATGCCCACCTAGAAGCGAGAGACTCTCGACTGGAATCAGAAGCAAAAGTGCTGGTAATTTGCATGTCGGATTGCACCTGTTGCATGTCTGTGCACAACGCCCCAAATGCTTGCTACAAATTCTGAATGTCTTTACTGCAACCTGTCATGGTAGTAAACATCTACCGTAGTATCTGTGTGTCGACCCCGACAGGTGGTAGCGGCGGTGCTGTCGCCTGAGGTATATCCATATCTGTAGCCCCATCACCCTGTTCGGCTGGTTATTGGCCCATATTAGCCCTTTCTTGGGCTTTCGGTGCTTCGCCCGTGTTCTATCCTGAGCTTCCAAAGTCCGGCGTTTGATAAAAGGGCTTGGTTTGACCGGAAGTTTCCCTGGCAGGATAGCAATACCCGAGCGCTTGCAAATGCTACTGATAAGGCTCGGAAATATCAATGAATTTCTACGATCGCCCAAGACTCCAAGGCATGGATTTGTTCATAGATGAGAGAGGCGAGATCAACCTTTTAGCCCCGAGCCAAGTGATAAAGAAGACCAGCTCTCGAATCTGGGAACGTGGAGCGGTGTGAGATCGGCTCAATGTTATGGCAAATAAAAAGCCATAGGATAGCTATGGATGGTGTGAGTTCAATCTGATACCATTCCTCTGTCTGTAGGGGCCAAGCAGCTCCACGTCCCATCAAAACCTCCGCGACTTCAGGCCATGGAAAATCAATAGGAATTGGGGTGATATTATCCCAAGTAAGCTGATAGAAGTCGTGAATGATTTCCGATGTAAACATCAACCACTTGCCCCGTACCCATGTTTGGTGCTGGTGTTGAGACCCTTGTGTGTCTATCTCACTATTAAAATTTGCATAGGATTCTCGGATTAGGCTGTCATAGATCGAGTATGATCGTTCCACCACTTTTTCCCAACCACAATTGTGTACCAATGTAAGCAATTCATAACCTGGGAAATCCTCAAGTTTAACCGGCCGCTCTTGAAGTAGCTTCCACTGAGAGACAACCTCGGCATATTTGAGTAGAGTACCGGGACCTAGAAAGCGCCGTATGTGCTCTTTGGGTGTTTGGGTATGGGTCGTGTCGAAAGTAGAGCCAACATTTTCTTTCCCTTTCGAAGTGCGTTTTGGTGGCATCCTGTAGGAGGGAAACGAGAAAATTAGTTAAAAAAGGAAAAATGAGGCGAAAGGCAAAAATGAACATTATAGGCCACATAAAGTATTCCAAACGTACTTCAACATGTTAGAACCCACTGTTGGTGTGTAGAAATAGATATAGGAGTGCAAACATATGATGGTTCAACCATAACTGAGCGTAATGCAAGCAAGTTGTGAAAAATGTGCCGTTGTGGACTAGCCAAATTCACCCTCGGACACTATCGGGAAAAATTGAGATTTTCCTGGGCATCCTTCGGGCATATGAAAGTATGCAAGGTAGTCGAGCACATATCAAAAATTCATTCAATTTGGACGTCATTAGGGTAGGGAAAGTGATGAGCAAAGTAAGTGCCGTGAGGTGACACGACCTAGCCATGTGTGCATTTGTGCCTACTATATGTCATAACTCAGTGTAGGTGATGTCCATTATGTAATTGGCACTAATTTTCATCACATCATGCAATCCCATACATATAGTAACTAGACAAATTCCAAAAATCATGACAGTGCAAAGGATGGATCATTTAGTCATTTCATCAAACACATTGCAATCATGGCGTTTTCATTGAAGATTAGCACCAAGTGGACGGTATAAATCCAGCCAAATTTTGCACAACCCAATCCATTCACAACTCCAAAACTCCATAATCCCACACTCCAAACCGTGATTAGCATCAAGATTTAAAGAAGTAGCCAATGGGAAGAAATATGAGAGAACTCGAAAGCATACAGGGAGACATTGTGTGGCACAATGTAGGGAAGAGTTTGATTTTGGGTAGGTGGAGGTCGATTCATGAGTGAATGAGATGGAGCCCTCATGACTTTGTGAAAAGGTGTAGTGGTCGAGTGGTGTGGGGAGTGAGCGACTGTGTTGTGATGTAGTGTGGGTGTGTAATGTTTTGAAAAAAAAAAGGAAGGTGTGGGCTAAAAATTGTTCCATGCGACCGCATGGTTACAATTCCATGCGGTCGCATTTGCCCACATGTTCCTTGCTACCGTATGGCTGGTTAAGCCCAATTTTTTCAAATTTTTTTTTTGTTGGAGTCCAACGAGGCCCCAATGCCTCATTTCTCGTTCAACTGAGTGCCTATGAATATAGTGAAGTTATGTAGCGAGAAAATTGTGCAAAATGTGGAAAAACATATCCAATGCACCTCGACACTTGACCATCCCCACGACTTGACGAAAATATATTTTCAAAGCACCTTTTGTGACAATGGACCTCACTCCTAAACCAATTTTTATCCTAGAAACCCAAGTGAGTTCCAAAAACATAGTTTATCTCCTTTAACCCCAAAACACGTGAACTTTTTTTTTTTACCAAAGAGATAAAAGACCAATGTGGCACCCTCAAACTCTATCCAAACACATTGTAAACTATATGAGGTGCGTTAAGCTGTGACAACACAGTCAAAATCATTGTCATCCATGAAATTATGAGCTGGTTCTATAAAACCTAGAAAAGAGCCTTTTATGGCTCGATATGCATGAATTGTAATCCAAATCAGTGAAGTATGAATACAGCACCCCATCAGGCATGTGTAAGGCAGTCAACATCAATAACGATCATGTAAGGATGTTTGGTGAACCAACTAGGCGAACTATGACCTAAAATTACCTCAACTGCATAAGAAAACTAAAAAAATTGTAAAATCAACTAGAATAAAGCGGAATAAGTAAAAGGGTAGAAAAGATGGGTTGCCTCCCATCCAGCGCTAATGATAGTCGATAGCTCGACTGTACCGTGTGGAGATCACTCTGGTGGTTGGAGATGAACGGTGGATTTGTTTTTCGAGAACTCCCTACTCCAATAGTGCTTCAACCGCTGTCCATTGACCTTGATTCTTTCTTTGCTCTCATGGGTGATTTCCACAGCTCCATGTGGGAATACCTGGGTAATAGTGTATGGACCGGACCACCGTGACCTCAATTTTCCCGGGAAAAGCTTCAGGCGAGAGTTGAACAACAACACTTGCTACCCCACAAGAAACTCCCTGCGCTGAATATGCATGTCATGAAACTTCTTGGCTCGCTCCTTGTAGATTTTTGTATTCTCATAAGCCTCCTGACGAAACTTATCCATCTCATTCAGCTGTAGTAACTGCTGTTCACCCGCTGATTGTAAATCCAAATTCAATCTTCGAAGTGCCCAATATGCCCGATATTCCAACTCAACTGGTAAGTGGCATGCTTTCCCAAACACGAGACGGTATGGTGACGTTCCTATTGGTGTTTTGAATGCTGTTCTGTTGGCCCACAAAGCATCATCCAACTTCTTGGACCAGTCTTTCCTCGAAGAATTCATCGTGACCTCAAGTATTCTCTTCAATTCTCTGTTAGAAATTTCAACCAGCCTACTGGTTTGAGGGTGATATGGGATTGCTATGCGGTATTTTACCCCATACTTACTCAACAACTGCTCAAACTGGCGATTACAGAAGTGTTTGCCCTCGTCACTGATGATAGCCCTAGGTGTACCATAACGACTGAAAATGTGTTTCTTGAGGAATCCAATCTCTACTTTTGCTTCGTTAGTAGGCAATGCTACTGCTTCTAGCCACTTAGAGACATAGTCAATTGCCACAAGTATGTATTAATTGGAAAATGATGATGGGAATGGTCCTATGAAGTCAATCCCCAAACGTAAAAAAGCTCAACTTCTAGAATACTTGTCAGGGGCATTTCATGCTTCCTCGAGATATTCCCTGTGTGTTGACACCGATCACATCTCTTTACGAATTCAAAGGCATCTCTGAACAATGTAGGCCAATAAAACCCCAACTGTAAGATCTTTGCTGCTGTCTTGGAAGCCCCAAAGTTTCCCACATAAGCCGAAGAATGACAATGCTCCAAAATTTGGTGCACTTCTTCTTCAGGCACGCATTGTCAAATAATCTGATTTGCACCACGCCTATAGAGGACTGGATCTTCCTAAAAATAGTATTTCAATTTTGCACAGAACTTCTTCCTCTGATGGGCCGAATAATCTGGTGGGGGTATGGACTTGGCCAAGTAGTTAACACTATTAGCGTACTATGGTGCTGTCTCCTTATTGAGAATTTGCTCATCCGAAAAAATCTCATTTATATCCGCTGACTTGTGTGGTTCACTAAGCTCCAACCAGGATAGGTGATCTGCTACAACATTTTCACTACCTTTTTTTATCCATGATTTCTATATCGAATTTTTGCAGCAGCAAGACCCAGTGAATCAATCTCAGCTTGGCATCTTTCTTCAACATTAAGTACTTCAGTGCCACATGATCTGTATAGACAATGACTTTGGACCCAACCAAATAAGGACAGAATTTATCAAATGTATACACGACAACCAATAATTCTTTCTCCGTGGTTGCATAATTTAGTTGTGCATCATTGAATGTTTTGCTGGCATAGTATATCACATGAAAAATTTTGTTCCTTCGCTGGCCCAATACCACTCCCACGGCATAATCACTGGCATCACACATCAATTTAAACGATAGTTCCCAATCCGGTGCGACTACCACTGAAGTTGAAGTAAGCTTCTCCTTTAGGGTGTGAAAAGTTGGCAAACACTCTTCATTGAAGTTAAATGGGTTGTCCCTCATCAACAAGTTGCATAGTGGCTTAGTTATCTTTGAAAAGTCCTTGATGAACCGTCTGTAAAACCTTGCATGACCCAAGAAGTTGCGAACACCATTGACGGAAGTTGGTGGTGGTAATTTTTCAATAACTTGGATTTTTGCCCTGTCTACTTCAATTCCCTTAACTGAAACCCGATGTCCCAATACAATGCTCTCTTGCACCATGAAGTGACATTTCTCCCAGTTCAGTACCAAATTCGTGTCCCGACATCTTTGTAAGACCAAGTTCAGCCGTTTCAAACATTCATCGAGTGACGATCCAAAAATAGAGAAGTCATCCATGAAGATCTCTATGAATATCTTAACCATGTCGGAAAATATAGCCATCATGCATCTCTGAAATATGGCTGGAGTATTGCATAAACCAAAAGGCATCCTACGGTAAGAAAAAGTACCATAGGGGCAAGTGAATGTGGTCTTCTCCTGGTCATCCGACCCTACTAGTGGGAATGGCCCGCCAACCTTTCTAACATTTGATCAATGAAGGGAAGGGAAAAATGATCCTTCCTAGTAACTGTATTTAGTTTGCGGTAGTCAATGCAAACCTTACATCCTGTAACTATTATGGTAGGAATAAGTTCATTCTTCTCATTAGGTAAGACTGTAATTCCCCTTTCTTTGGCACCACTTGAACTGGACTGATCCATGCAGTATCTGATATAGGATAGATAATGCCTGCATCTAAAAGCTTCAATACCTCGGCCTGAACCACTTCTTTCATATTTGGATTTAACCTCCGTTGACTCTCCACACTGGGTCGAGAATTCTTCTCCATGAGAATCTTATGCATGCACAATGAAGGGCTGATCCCTTTAATATCTGCGATGGTCCATCCTATAGCGATTTTGTGCTCCCTAAGTACCCGAAGTAGTTTTTCTTCCTCTACCTCGCTGATTGAGTTCGATATAATCACTGGAAGAGTGCAGGATTCTCCTAAATAAGCATATCTGAGGTGCGGTGGTAATTGCTTGAGCTCCTGTTTAGGTGGCTACTAATAGATAGTACATGCTTCTTGCCCCATGTGCCAAGTTCTTTAAAGTTTGATAGGTGCTGTTTTCGAAAATATGGTGGGTTGGTTTCCATAAACCGTGCACAAGTTTCAATCTCAAGTGAACTGAATTTATTGATTGAGAGTGAGCAATACACGCCTCATATGCATCTGAATGATGTTGAAGTAGAAATGTATCATGCACCACTTTGTCAATGACGTCGATGTTGAAACAGCTGTCTGCCTATGAAGGAAACTACATGGCCTTGAAAACATTGATGGATATCTGCTCTTCACCCAGCCTCAAAATTAGTTGCCCCCTCTGAACATCAATCAGTGTTCTGCCCGTGGCCAAGAATGGTCTGCCCAGAATTAGTGAAATATCTTTGTCTTCCTCCATATCCAATACGAGAAAAACAGCAGGAAATATGAATTTTTCCACCTTGATGAGCACGTCCTCGATGATTCCTCTTGGGTGCGTTAAGGATCTGTCTGCCAGTTGCAATATAACCGTAGTTGCTTTAGCTTCTTCGAGTCCAAGCTTCCTGAAAATAGACAATGGCATTAAATTAATACTTGCACCAAGATCACACAACGCTTTATCAAAGTAAACTTCATCAATAGTACAGGGCATAGTAAAACTCCCTGGATCCTTTAGTTTTGGTGGAAGTTTGTTCTGAAATCTGGCATTGACTTCTTCAGTCAACATTACTGTCTCATGATCCTCCAATTTGCGTTTGTTTGATAGAATATCCTTCAAGAACATAGCGTAGCTCGGTATTTGGAAGAGTATATCAGCTGCGGGATGTTTATACGGAGTTTCCTGAATACTTTAAGAAATTTTTTGTATTGCTGCTCCATTCTTTGCTTTCTCAAGTGTTGTGGGAATGTGATTGGTGGCTTATAGGGATTTGTAGAAATGTCGGGCTTTTTCTGTGGTTCTTTTAGAGTTTCTCTGACTGATGTTTTCTTGGTGTTGTCAATCTGCTTCTCACTCTCTTCTTCAGAATATTCTGCTTGTTTTGTATCCACACCTGGCCTTTTTACATGTATGTCAGGCAGCTGAACTCTGCTTCTTATAGTGATGGCTTGAACATGCTCCCTAGGATTCACTTCTGTATTACTTGGTAATGTACCAGGTACTCTTCCTGTCATCGAGAGAGCTAACTATCCCATTTGAGTCTCCAAGTTCTTAATGGCCGCACCGTGATTTTGGAAGTTCGTTTCAGTCTTTCTTATGAATTGATTTGTGGTTTCCATGTATTTATCAGTCTTCTCCATGAGTTTTGCAAACATGTCTTCCAACTGAGGTTTTTTCTCTTGTTGAAACTGCCCTTGCACCCGATTATGATTCTGACTGTGATTCTGGTTTCCACCCCAAGAGAAGTTTGGATGATTTCTCCATCCCGGATTTTATGATTCAGAATGGGGGTTATTTTGCTGACGTTGACCCCATTGAACGTAATCCACATGTTCCATCCTTTGATAACACGATGAATTTGTTAAAGAATCAATATTTCTAACTTATTCAATAATCTCTTTTGAGTAAAATTGAACCTATTCTCATATACCATTTGACTATATGTCTATGACAAATGCAATATATAAGAATGCATGACGTTTTGTAAACACTTAAAGATTCATGCAATGCATATCGGTATATTTCTATCATTTATGAACAAAACGATGATTTATACATTGTTGAGTTTATTTCCCTTATTTCGAATGCATAAAATAAACCACCCAAACTTACACAATTATCGTGCACTATAATCATGGAGGCAAGAAAGTGTATATAAATCATTCAACACCCATCAAACCTATTTGAGTATCAAATTCCAAAATAGAAATTAAAAGATCACAATGCGAGGTTGTTCATTCACCTAGTACAATAAAAAGTCTAGCCTAACATGGATAAAATAAAAGAACAATAAAAATAATAAAGAGAAGATATCACCCAAAGACTAAAAATTAGGGTTGAAATCTCGAAGGTTGAAGTGAAAACCATTGTTCTCGCCCTCTTCCTTGCTCTTAAATGGTGTTTTTCTCTCTAAGAATGCGTAGCCCCTCTTTTTGGACGAGATTAGGGTTATAAAGAAGTTTTAGATGCGTTACCATAAGTATTTGATTCAAATAAGGAAACCACAAAATTCACGTCCAGAATGAACCATGCGACTGCATGGTATAAACCCATGCGGCAGCATGGTTATACAAAATTTTCACTGTTCATCTCTTGTAGATGCTTGTGCGACTGCATGGACTTTCTACCATGCAGTCGCATGGTAGAAATTATTTTTCCTTTGATTTACTTTGGTCCCCAAGTTTGTTTCATTCACCTTTTGGCTTTGATTTCTTCTCATTCTTCTTCTAACATCCCATGATATCACAATGTGTTACATAACTCAATTCCATGCTTGATTCGCCATTCGGGTCATCTTTTGAATAATTACATTTTGGTCTCCGGAGTTTCATATTCTTCCATTTTGATCCTTTTTCGTTCATTTTCTCATACTCTTCATTCCATCCATCAATGTAATCCTACACATAAATTATATCAAATTAAACCACATTTCAACATATACATCACAATTTTTCATGATTTGTGACCTAAATAAGTGTGCAAAACACACTTATCACAATTCTATAAAATTGCATCAAGTAAGACGACGTCTCTACAAAATTTGTAGTAAACAAAATGTTGAGAATTTACTTAATCATGCACAATGAAAAATAAAATAAAATAATTTCAATTCCCGTCGAGGATCTACTTTTTGTTTAGATTGAAACTGATATAGGAATTATGCATTTTGTAGATTTTGCAAACTCTTTTGTTGATCTTGAAACACGAACAATCACAATCTGCAATCTACAAATGTCAAATTATCCAGCCTCTAATGAAAATTCACAAAAGGAACAAGAACGAGAGAATTATGATTTCTCTTTTCTTGTGCTAGCAATATAATGAATTGTATTTTGTTCTTTCAAACCCTAACAACATACTAATAGAAGTCAAAGTGGGCTTAACCCGTCTCTTAAAATTTACCAGATCCAATATTTAATTAATCCAATTTATTAAATTTTGGTCCATAAATTAATCAATCTAATTAATTAATTCGGGTCTATTAACAAACAAAACAATCAATTAATTCTCTAACACTTGTTGATAATTAATTGGTTAATCTTATTCTTTTAGTTTTCCTTTTGTGTGTGACCCATTAGATTCCTGATCCCAGTACCCAATGATATGAATTATTATTTTAATCTAATCGAAATCGATAAATTAAAATACCCATTTTTAATTTATAACCATTTCACATATGTCATTCCAGATTGACATCTAATAATGTATCAGGGCAACAAATGTGAAGGAAAATATCATGTGGTATGATAAAATTAAATTTGTTCGTTTACGTTGAAACTATAATCCTTTCGTCAACATGATCCAATCAATTACGAAATATGAATATATGTCAATCTCAATTATCGATCGTGCCTTTCATCCTTCTATTAAGTCAATGTAAGTCGAAAATTCTTTTTCGACTTATAAGCACACATGGCCAAAGATTTCATTATCAACATAATTGAATGAAATGTAAATCATAATCTCATACTATCTAAGAGTGATGAATTCTCTATTGATTATTCAAAACCTTCATATGATTTATGACATACTCAAATGATACCGTATTAGCGACCCTTGGTAGAGTAACATCCAACATCATCAAAATATAACTGCCCTCATATAAGGCATTATGATGACATCAAGTTGAAGGACCAATTCCATCACTGAATGTTAGAGATTAACCATTGACATTCAAATAGTTATCCATGTAGAATCTTTCAGTGAGTCTCCAATATTTTGTTTTATAACAAAACATTCACGTGTTTATTTAAGAATCATCACACTTTAGTTTGTGAGATCTGTTACTTGTTTCACAAGTAAGAAATGCCACAAGTGATGGTCTATCCATAATAATGATATCTGTATCTCGTTATTACCTACGACCACAGATGATTTAAGATCCGTCATATATAATTTGTATCTCACAATCACAACTCATTATGATTAATAAATTATCAAGATTTGAATTTATAGATTCTATTATTTAATTTATTAAAACATTAATTCAATAAAATAATAGATTTGTTATAAATGACATGCATAAATTATTTACTAAAAGTGTTTATGTCCACAGTTGATTGGAGTTATGGCACAACACTTACAAACTCCCACTTACACTAGATCCAATCACTTATGTATCTAATATTATAAGGGTTTATATAATAATCATGATAATACTGTACTAACTCTTTGTCGATGGATCTGTAATTTAATAACTTATGAGAATTTGTTCTTTCTTTACGTCATGTCATTGTATTATCTTTTCAATGAGATGATACCGCCTTAATACATGTTTGGATCATTGATGAGACCTTAGTTACTTCATTTACACGATGGCTCTACTGTTATCACAATGTTGAAGGATGTGATCAATAACGTTAGGAACTACTCCAAGTTCATTAGTGAATTTCCTGATCTAGATCACAACATTAGTTACTTCTAAACCAATGATGTATAAGACTCCTGCTATTGAATCGACGATTGTTTCCTGTTTGAAACATTTCCAACACATCGCTTAAGAGTAAACCACTATATTGATTGAGATTTGTTATCATTCTAGTATGACTAGAAGTTAGAATCAGTGTATCCATGAACTCTCAATTCATTTTCTCCAAATAAAATCTTCTCAAAATTTTATCTCTGTAGATTGAGATGAGTTAAGCAATCTTCTAGATCTATCTCTATAGATCAAGTTGTTTTTCCCATATCTTTCATGGAGATATTATTTGACAATCATAATTTTGACGATTGAAATTCAAGGACGTCGTTTCCTATTAATAATATGTCTTATACATATAATATCAAGAAAGCGACAATACTCCCACTATCTTCTTGTAAACACATCATTCATTTTCATTTTTGATAAAATCACATCTTTTGACTTTCTCATCAAATCAAAGATTTTAACTCCGAAAGGTTTGCTTCAATCCATATATAAATCTATCAAACTTGCATACCCTGTTAGCATCTTTGGATTTAAAACATTCAAGTTGTGTCATCTATACTTCCTTTTGCAAGTTCATGTTAAGGAAAGCAGTTTTTACATCAGTTTTTCATAACTCATAATCATAACGTGCAACTATTACAAACAAAATCCGAATATACTTTAGGATGGCTATTGGTGAAAATGTTTCGTTAAAGTCAACTCTTTGTCTTTGTAATCCCCCTTTCTACTGGTCATATTTTATATGTATGGATGTTTACATCTATATCGACCTTTTTGTGTAAACCCTTTTACAACCCATAAGTTCTATCCTATGAGGTTGGTTGATTAAGGTCTAAACCTTGTTCACATACATCAAGTTTATCTCAAATTCCATGGTATCTTGCTATCTCTTTGAGTTAAGACTTGACTTTGTTTATGCGTAACTAGTAGGTTCATCATCCTTGATTAGTAACGCTTGATTAGCAATCATGGATTCGTACCTTCTAGAAGGTTGCATGATCCTATAATATTTAC
Source organism: Fraxinus americana (assembly GCA_035079005.1). NCBI lineage: Eukaryota > Viridiplantae > Streptophyta > Magnoliopsida > Lamiales > Oleaceae > Fraxinus > Fraxinus americana. Next base: position 866,986 of record CM068710.1, on the reverse strand, counting down.
ACAGAGCTAACATGTCGTCGGGAGTCTCTACTTCGTGATCAAGAGTATGTCCCTCAACAAATGTGGGATCAGACTCAGGTTCATCTACTTGGTCAACTATATTTGTGAACTCTTTAACTCCTTCAAGTTCTATTTTGCTCCCACTGTCCTCTCCTAAAATGAACTGTTCTCTAAGAAGACGATATGTCATAAAACAAAGACTTTCTTCTTAATGAAATTACAGAATTGATATCCAAATATCTCTTTTGGATATCCCACAAATATGTATTTATCGGACTTAGACTCAAACTTATCCGATTTATTGCACTTCGCATAAATGTCATAGCCCCGAACTTTAATATTAGACAAGTTGAGTTTTATGCATTTCTATAATTCGTATGGACTTTTGTCGACTAACTTAGATGAGACACAATTTAGTGTGTAGCACGTGGCAATTAGTGCATGACACTAAAACAATTTTGGAAGGTTTGCATGGCTTGTTATTAATGCACTATTTCTAATAATGTGTGTTCCTCCGTTCAGATACACTATTATGCTGCGGTGTATGTGGCAGAGTTCACTGCGAGAGAATCTCATTCTCTTTTCGATAATTTAAATTCAACTTTTTAGATATTCTCCACCTCGATCAGGTTTTAGTGTGAGAATACATTTACTTATTTGTATCTTTATTTATAGCTTGAATCTCTTAAACATTTTCAAGAGTTTTATGCTTGAATTTCATCAAATATACATGAACATTTCGAAAATGGTAATCAGTAAATGTGATTAAATAAGAGAAACTTCATCTAGCGTTAATTGACAGGGTCCACATACATCATTATATATTAGACCTAGTAATTGTACAGATCTTTCACATTTTCAAGGGGATTTGGTCATTGTGCCTAACAGACACGATTCGTATTTGTCAATTGATTCAAAATTATTTAACCCAAATATATATCTTTATGTAATTTTGGAATTGTATTATCATTTATGTGACCAGTTTTGCAATGTCAGATATAAGTGTTATTCAGATTATCATTTTTATGCCATTCAATTTCTATACTTATTATAGAATACTCACTATTTATAATATAAATATCATTTTGTAATTCACCATAACCATTAAGATTTTATCAAAATAAAAAGGAACAACAATTGTCATTAACATTAAAATAATTCATGTCCAAATATGAAATTCAAATAATTTTTTTCGTAATGATGATAACATAATAACATTTCTCTAATTTTAATATTAAGTCTAAAGGCAATGGCAAGAAGTATGTTCTTATAGGCAATGCATAAACCTTTACTAATTTTCAATGAGTATGTCAACTTCTCCCTTTTATAGTGGTCTACTTTCTATTTAGTTTCTGCATATTTATACAAATATGAAATTCATATTTTGTATCTTATACCCAAGAAGCTAGTGGAATAGACATAAGCCTTGCTATCTTTCTTCCAATGACCTTTCATTCCACAGTGATGTTAATGGTCATCAGACTTGATAATGTCCTTATTTGCTTTGATTGTCTTAGCCGTCGTAGATGCTTTCCCAAAGCCTCATTCAAACTTCATATGAATGCCCTTAAAGGTATTAATGACTAAAACTTGCCAACTACTAACTTTGATGTTGGGCTTAGTAGTCTGAAGCATGTTTAGCAACTTACAGAATGTGTTCTCAAGCTTATATATATTAAAATTCATAATTAATTATGAATAACTCTTTGACAGAGATTGTAAAATCAAGTCAATACTTAGTTCACAGTCCATGACTAAACCCAATTGAGAAAACTTCTCAATTCCAATCATCTTTAGTACATGAGCATTGATTGAAGATCCCTCTGTCATTTTGCACCAGTATAGTTGCTACATTGAGATGAAAATTCATGTGTTAGTATCTATACCCCCATGTTGCTTTTGTAATTTAGGTAACATAACTGCAAGCATCATACATGTTGCAGTATTATCATCATCACTGTATTTATTATAACAGCCACCTCTTCCTTAATCGAGCCATCAACAGATGTCTCTAGAAAGGGTTACTCAAGGACATAACCAATTTTCTCATGCTTGAAAACAATTCTTAGATTACGGTGTGAATCAAGAAAATTTAGTTTGATTTTTACCATCAAGTATGTCTTTTAAAAACATATGGTTACTCATAATTCAATAAATGTAAATGACGAAAATAAAATAATAATATATAAAGTGCGTCAATTAATTTAACATGGTCTTTTATTATATTAACTATACTCCCACTGCTTAACTCAAATTTATGATTGTCTCACATAAATTTATGGAACCCAAACTTTACTCTAAGTGGGCTAGGATCACATTTATTATATTAAGACCTTGAGTGTACTCAACAAACCTTAATAAAACATTTGGGTAGATACTGTTACCAATTATATTTTTATATAACTCCCAGATCATTAAACTAACAATTATTTGTCTTCACATATCTTCTGTGTTAGCTTAAAATGTCCCTAGAATTTTTTCTTGAGTGTATGTACTCAACAAAAGATAAATTTTAGTTAAATGAAACCCATCATTCAAAAATATCTAATATTTCATAGTGTCGACATGTCCATAATAGATCAGCTTTTAGTGTACTCAACATGTTGAGATCGATTAAGGACTCTGATTTTTCACTATAATGATAGAAGGCGAATATAAATCTAACTTAATATTTTAACAAGGGGTTTCGCATGCAAATATCTCATCGTAATAATTATATATATTTTATTATACATCTAACATGCAAATAAAAATATATATAATAGCGTTGATGATTATAGATTTTTACGATCTAGTCTTCTTGAACCATGAAAAACACTAGTTAGTGAGTTCCTAAAGGGTATTGCATTGACTCATACAATGCTCCATCTATATGGTCTCTTCTTCTTGTATCTTCAATTAGTCAGTTGCAACTTATATCTATACTAGTTGGCACGCATACCTAATAATTGGGCACGCAGACACAAAATAATTACAACGGTCTCGTATTTTCAAAATAAGAGCTCTCAGACCCAAAATACATTAATAATAAAACTAACAATTTAACACATCCATATGGTGAAATCCATAATCATCCACAAATGAAACAGAGTCCAACTCGATTTTCAAGAATATGTTAGGGTGGATAAATTATGTAAAATCAAATTTTAATTAAATACTAAATTAGAGTATAACTCCAATTTAATTTGAATTAATATTTTAATTTTGGATAAAACTCCTAAATAAAATAAAATTCAATTAAGGGTCAAAATTTAATATTTAAGTTAAAATCCAATTTTAAAGAAAATATTGGAAATCGTCAATTTTAAATAAAATTTTAAACGGGTCAAAATTGAAATTTTATGGTCAAACCTTTTAAAATCTAATTTAAAACACGTTTTCAAATTAAAATTTAAAACTTTTTAATATTCAAATTTAAAACTACTTTTAAAAATTGCAATTTGAACCCAGGTCTAAAATTATAAAGAAGTCCTTCAATTTCATAAATTGCACGACAGGTCCTTTTTTGAAAATGGCAACTTGACCCTTTCTTCCTAATTTTAGGCAGGGGCCTGCAATTTCTCAAATTGCACTATAGGCCCTTGCCTTCAATTCACCTCACGTGATCTGAAAATTCTAGAAGAATTTCCCCTTCCTTGGCGGCACTGACAGTATCTTCTAACCAAGTAGGGGCTTTCAATTACGAGATATAAATATGTGTTAAGCTCAATTATCGATCATCACCCTACTATTAATTCAATGTAAGTCGAAAATTCTTTTTCAACTTATGAGCAGATATTAGCCAATGATTTCGTTATCAACTTAATTGAATGAAATGTAGATCATAATCTCTTACTCCCTAAAAGTGACGAATCATTTATTGATTATTTCCAACCTTCATCCGAGTCATGACATACCCGAACGATGCCGTATTATCGACCATTGGCAGAGTAACATCCAATATCACCAAAATATGATTGCCCTCATATAAGGTACTATGATAACTTCAAATCGAAGGACCAATTCCACCAACGTTAGAGATTAACCACTGATTCTCAAATAGTTATTCATGTGGAATCTCTCAGTGAGTCTCCAATATTTTGTTTTACAGCAAAACATTCACGTGTTCATTTAAGTGTGACCATACTTTAGCTTGTAAGATCTTTTACTTACTTCGCAAGTAAGAAATGTCACACATGATAGTCTATTCGTAATAACAATATTCGTATCTCGTTATTACTTACGACGACATATAATTTAAGATTCGGTCATATAATTTATATCTCACAATCACAACTCCTTATAATTAACAAATTACCAAGATTTGAGTTTACGGATTCTATTATTTAATTTATAGAATATTAATTCAATTAAATAATTGATCTACCATAAATGACATACATCAATTATATATTAAAAGTGTTTATGTTCACAGTTGATGGGATATAGGGGAGTAACACTTGCAACAAATTGAATTTTCAAGAACCTTTTTATGTCCAATATACACGCAGTTGTTTACAGGCCAAAATTAGTTTATGAAGCATGCATGCCTTAGCATTTTAAGTACCAAACAAATATCAACATTTTACTGTAATTATTTTGGTTGTAACATACGACAGAGATCTATTTAGTTTTAAAATCACAAACATTTTATACAACAACAAACTAAGCCTATTTTTGGCTCATGCTTACAAATTGTTTATAAACACTCAATTTACAAGAGTGGGTCGAATCTGGAAGTGGACTCCCCCTTTTTAGAGACAAGAACAGCTACGATTTCATCTGAATCTGGTTCTTCTCCATAAATTGGGATTGGCCACTCATGTGGAGTATGTCACTTGGTATGGCCTGGCTTAGCGGATGAAAGATCTTGTTTTAAAATCTCTCTTTTTCCGCACATATCAAGGAATTCATCAGTATTACCCATTTACCCACCACTCAATTCTATATAATGTGAACCAACATGCTTTAAGCCTGCCCTTTTCTGTTGTTTTATTCTAGATGTGTATATTGACTGTGGAAGTAAATTTTATCTTGAATACTCCATCTTTATTTAAAACTCAAATCAAAGCAAAGATCTTTAGGCTAATGAACTGAAAAATAGAGTAGATAGCCAAGACAAAATGACAACTATGTTACCAATTCAATATCAATTAATTTAAGTTGACCTTTTGGGGCTTATTTTTCAAATTTTCCTTCAACCACCTCTCATTGAGTTGTTTTATCGCCATTTTCCAGTGGAGATAAAATTTGTTGTTATGGACAACCCAAAAGTCGTATTTTTTCTCATTTCATAACAATGAATCCCTCGTCGACATATAACGTCAATTTTTGGAGAATATGCACCCCAAAAATGAAATCACAAGTTGTGCAACTTAGTCTTAACCATTCGGATTCGGAGAAGTCCCTGGAACAAAGGAATAAAGGAACAGTAGTTCTTGATTCCAGCTCCATGTAAATTGTAGTACTTTTCACCAAATGTTTAATTCTCATTTTTTTTTTCTTGATAATTTACTTTATTTCCTACAAAATGTGATATATATTCTAAAAGATTCCAAGATTTTTGTTTACTCTACGGTTAATAAAATATGACTTAGCATTCATTTCACATGTAACAATGGCTCGGTACCACTTTCGTACTTATTATGATAATCGAAATAAACCCAAATTGTTACTTTAAATATTCGTCGCATGTGTCAAAGCTTTAAAACATTCTCTATAGGCATCCTATGTGTTCTCTTCTTATAATCCCTCCGGTATGACATTAATCTAAACAATTGGTGTAGTCACGATTGTATGGTATGTGATAAATTTGGCACGGTACCTCATAAACAAGAAGTTTCAAGAAATCCTAGAAAAAATTGATGCCCCTCCAACTAGGATTTATTTGGCTTCCCACTTGGTCAAGGTTGGCAAGACATAATCACGCATTTCGATCTCGTTCCGAGTAGTGTTAGAAAGCAAGAAAATGGTGTTGGGAAGTTCCACTCTGATCAGGGGCGGATCCAGGAATCTTTCGTGCACGGGCTAAAATTTAAAAGTTGATATAATAAATTCATATATAAATTAAAGTCAAATTCTTGATGCCGGCAAGGCAATAACAACAATCATTATGCCGACAAGGCAACATTTCAACAAAACAACTTATACAAGTGGGCGAAAATATTCAATTCAATATTTTGCCGACAAGGCAATAAGCAGGAAGATGAGCAACTTGACTTATTAGGGTGTATTCAAGCTTTTGCTTTTCCTACGTGTCTGTGAAATTAATCCCGTTGGCACTTGAGAAAATCCCCTGTTGACAATGAGGAAGAATTTCGCATTGGATTTTAGAAAGAACTTTTTCTACATTAACAATCACAATCGATGAAGCCACAAATTTACTATTGAACCTCAGTTGTTTACAACTAAACCACATAAACAAAAAAGAGGGACATTATTGATGCGTCGGATCAATTCTTGTAAGATTAGTAAGAAAAGAAGAAATTAAAGCACAAATGGCATACTGCAAAACTGAATTGAAAGAGGAACATTATTGATGCATCAGATCAATTCTTGTAAACTTATTAATACATGGAACGTTATAGAGATGATAAAGCATTTGAATTTTCTCTCACTGAACTAGAGCTGTTTCTAGCCCAAAAGTTGGATAGTCAAATGCAAGTGTCACTATAATCCCATCAAATTTATGTTCATTCAATTCACAGTTCTGATTTGATATTATCGAATTGAATTTAACAGCAACTATTTTCATACAGAAGACAAAATAAATAGATAACACGAACCTCTTTAGTTTGGATGTTTTATAAGATTCAACCCAAAAACTATATCGATTACTCCTTAGTTTTATTGAAGTATTTGATCAATATAACAAAGATGAGATGATGGTTAACTATGTTATTGCATTCGAAGTAAAATGAAGATTGAAGACTTTTAATAAGTTACCAAAATTCGTTATTCGAGTAACTATAAACAATTTATGTAATCCAAGCTATATAAAAGATGTACTTTTATGTACATCTTTTGATGTACAAGTAGATTTATCGATCCAGAAATTAGTGATTTGGAATAGCAATCATACAAAAGTCCAAATTATTCTTATCACTGACTCCTAAACACAAGCTCCAAATTTCATTCAAATTCAAATACACCAGAATCTTGAACTGTTAAGAACCATACAAATGCCAAAAGAATGAAAGGAAGATAACTAGATAAGTAAATTGAGAATCTTAAGTATATTACACCCAGTTTCATCTATTCAGTGACAAGTTGCTAGAAATTCAAAGGAAGACTCACGATTGGTAATCAGAAGCTTCATATAGCAGAAACAAAACTACATTGGCAAATGGAAGTGAAAATGGCTGGATGGCATTTTGAATAGAAATTACAATTAGGTTTGGCCGTTTGGGTTTGAATTCAATCTTACATTTCAAGATTGATAATGTTACATTTTGTTTGGGCCAAAAAGGGGAATGAACTCTTCAATTTTTTTTTTGGGTACTTACAAAAATACCCTTAAAATTAGAGGTGTTTTGAAAAATCATGTGAAAGGTTTTTAGGAAGTAAAAAATATTGTGTAAAATAAAAAAGTAACACAATGTCACTTTTTTATAAAAATTGTCACTTTTTTTAACAAACTCAAAAAAGTGACAAAATTCAAAAAAAAGTGACACACACACACTCAAAAAATAATACAAACTCAAAAAAGTGACAAATACTTAAAAAGATAACAAAACACTAATCAAAACATATGTTTGTTATAAAAAAAAGTGAGAAATTTTTAAAAAGTAACAAACAATAAAAAGTGAAAAAAAGTTCAGAAAAGTGACAAGAAAAAAGTTACAAACATACAAAAAAGTGATAAAATTGTCACTTTTTTTAAAAAAGTGACACTGTCACTTTAAAAAGTTTTGTGTCATCTTTTTATTAAATACATACAATTTATCTTTTATTAAAAATGATGTTTGTTACTAAAAAAGTGATAGAAATTTCAAGAAGACGACTGAAAAAAAGTGACAAAAAAAGTGACATAAATTTTTTAAAAAATGACTAATTTAAAAAAATAACACATTAAAAAAGTTGCACACATTAAAAGAAAAGTGACAAACACTTGACAAAATTCAAAAAAAAAAAAAAGTTACACAAACTAAAAAAAAAAAAAAGTGATAATCACCAAGGATAACGGAAAAAAAAGTGGCAAAAAAAGTTACACATGATGGGCTAACTGTCCATGACGACGAAGAGTATTGGAGCGAAAAAGGTTGGTTTTTAGATTATCACATCCTACATGTTTCATACGAAAAACACCATAGAAAACTATATATAGATTTTCACAAAATGTCTATGAGTGTGATTTTGGAAATTTAAACATACAAATTCAAACCTTGTTTAATCTTGCTCTTGAATTGTTTTGCACTTCGGCATAGAATCTCCATTAGCATTTATCCAACTTTCAGAAGTTTCTGTACAACTTAAGATAATATAATATACACTATACACATCGAGTTCAATTGTATCATGTATTGCGCAGTTCGATTAGAGACATTCCTTGCTTAGAAATTCTAATTCAAAAGTTAAAAATATATACAACGTTGGCCAGAAACTTTTGACACTCGAGAAAATTTACATATATTCAAAATACGAATAAAAATCAATGTAGCCAATGATGATTGTGTTCCAGAGGACAGTTGTTTGATGGGGAATTGAGTCGAGCTGTTGGTGGCGAAATGGACTTCGCCATTTTTGCAAAGCTAGTTTAGAGAGCTCATTTTAGGAAGCCAATTTTAACTGTCATCGGCATAAAATCAGCTTTAGAGGTACACAAAAGAACTTGTTTCCAGAAAAAGAAAAATGGGGCTGATTGAGTCCTTCCCAATCCTTCTCTTCTCATTTTTTTTGCTGGCTTCAGCAGAAAGATCTACTTATATTGTCCACATGGACAAATCTTTGATGCCTAAGGCTTTTTCCAGTCATCATTATTGGTACTCTTCCATTATAGAAGCCATTAAATCAGTTGGATTCACCTCATTGGATAGTCAAAATCATTCACCAAAGCTTGTATATACATATGATTATGCCTTTCATGGATTCAGTGCAGTAATGTCCAAAAATGAATTGGAAGCTTTGAAGAACTCACCGGGATTCCTTTTAGCTTACCCCGATAATATTGTTGAGGAAAGGAAGAGGGTTTCTATGTGGAGGAGTGAGTTTCCATGGGGTTACTGAAATAGGTGCGGGTTTTAATTAACAGTTTAGGACGTAATAATTACTTATTTAAAAGCTTTAATTAGTTTAAAAGGTATTAATCAAATTAATCAATATTTTAGGGTATTGGGCCTAATTTTCCCTTTTTTTTTTATGGACACGGGCTGGCCATATTAGTTAGTGGGCTAAACCCAAAAAAAAAAAAAAGAAGAAGAAGGGGTGGGGGTGGGGAGGGGGGGGGGAGTACTGGATCTGGGCTTCGGCGAGCACGGGTTGTAGTCCTGGCCAGCCCGTGCCTGGATCCGCTCCTGACTCTGATGATTTAGAAATTATGTCTTTAGGTATTTATGCTTATCAAACTATTTTCCAATCGATAATGACCATATAAGAAACAAACATAATTTTTGTAATGCCTTTAGATGGTTATAATGACCCAATAGCATTCGTAGCACACAATACAAGAAGAAATAAGAGGTTGTGAATTGAATATGCAGTGTTTGTTGATTGCTTAAAGTAACGCCTTATAATATATGGCCACAGAAAATAAAAAAGATACAACATTAAACTAGTTGATAACAACTTCATTTCAGTAAAGGACATATTTGCCCCTTTTCTAAATAAAAAACATAGCATAATAGGAACTTCAGAAATATACACTTACTAAAACAAAATCAAGGGGTTGAGTGGCATACACAATCCTCATGCTTGCTAAACTAGAAGTATTTAATTGATAGCATTACCAAAGCTCTAACGGTAATCCTTCTCCATGAAAGGAATGTCATCGCACAACTTTATCCTCGATTCCTGTCCAAGAAGCTCTTTAATTTGCCTTAGTTATGTCAAGTTTTCTCTGGCAAGGATCGTCTAGATTATTCTCCACAGTTATGCTTTCGACTTTTGGATCGATCATCTGCCAAGACCCCTTCATATATTGGTTTCACAAAATCATACTAGTGGTGTTTACTGGTGCCACTCACTAACGAAGAACAAAGAGAAGTTTGGATAACATAAAAGATCGAAGATTTAGATACTAGTATTCAAACACCAATATCCCTGCGCAATCAAGTAATGATAATAACTTGAATTCCCAATGTTGATTGGCCCCGTAATATTGCCTTCTGTTAGGATTTATGTTGTATTGACAATTCTTTAGACAAAATGGTTATTATAAAAGAATAAGATGGTTATAAAAGAGTTGTAAAAATCAAGAAGTCTTTTGGAAAGTTGCATAGATGAACTAGGAGTCTTTGGGTTCGAGTACGGAATAAGGAGAAAGAGTTGCCAAATTTACGCTAGCATGCCGCCTAGATGATACTTGAGCGGAAAAAGCAAAATTATTGTCGCCCGCCTATCGTCCAACTATCACTTGAGTGACACACCTCCCGCTCGCATGTCGCTAGCCTGGAGCTCGAGCGATGGTGTTATACTTGAAACTCTAGTTCGCGATTTTCAAGAATTCTATCTATCCTATACTACCTAAATACCTCTTATTATAAATAACCAATGCCCATTACGTTTTTGTGGATAGTTGATCATTATTTTACATTCTCGTAACATCAATCCAAGATCCAAGAACACATCAAAACATTGAGATTAACCTTTTGATTCTTGAGATCAATCAACCACAAGTTGGGAAAAACATCAAAGTCAATTAATCCAAAATACTCATTTCCTAGATGTAATTGGGAAGGTACTTTTTCAATAGCTTTCAGAAGTTGTTGAAGATTGAGAGATGTTGGACCGCAAGAACATGAAGAGTATAAAAATAAGGTGATCTTAGTGATCCACACGAGATTAGACAATTCTAGAAGATTGGGAGTATGTGTGAGAGAAGCACGTTCCAGCGGGTCTTGAAAATTGCAGATTTTAGATCAACGAGTCTAGTGGGTATTATAAGCTGGATTATATTGTAAGTTCTTATTGTCTATAGTGGATACTACTGGCTTGGTCCTGGAATTTTTACCTAGTTAAGGGTTTTTTTCGTCATCAATTCTTTGTGATGTTTACATTATTGATTTCATACAAGCTGACAATTCAACATAGGATAGTTAATTCACATAAGCTGGATCTAGATTAATTAATTATTGTGAATTGTTGCAATATTGATCAACGATAATTTTTAATTCCGCATTATTCACCTCCTCTAGGTGTTTTTAAGGTTGAACGCGTAACTTTCAAGTGGTATCAAGGCCCAAATTCATTTCATGGCCCTAGTTTTCTCGATGAGTAGTTCATTGTATGTCCCGTCATATTTTGTTGGCAGTAATTATGCCTATTAGAAAGTTAGAATGAGTACTTGCCTAAAATCTATGGATGAGAGTAGTAAATGATTGGGCTGCCCCTTCTAGCATTGTTAATGATGTTGTCATCCCCATTCCTATAGCTAATTGGTCGAAAACTAATTTAGATGGGTGTACTTGGAACAGTAAGGCTTTACTTGCTTTATTTATGGTTGTGTCACCTGAAGAGTTTAGGCATGTGTCTATGTGTGTGGTTGATAAAGAGGTTTGGATATTTTAGAGACCACACATGAGGGGACTCAACATATTAAGAATTAAGTTACAGTTGTTGACCTCTAGATTTGAAGAGATTATGATGAAGCATGATTGAGACCTTCGAAGACTTCTACGCAAGCTTAAATGACATACTTAATTATAGCTTCAACCTAGGTGAGAGAATTCACATGCCTAAAATTGTCAGAAATTTTTTTAGATCCTTACCTGAGAGATTTAAGTCTAAAATCATGGCTTTCGAGGAGAGTAAGAACATAGATACTATTAAGGTTGAAGAATTAGTTGGATCTCTCCAAACTTATGAACTAATATTAGTTAAGCCTAAGAAAGATAAGTCTTTGGCTTTGAACACTGATAGGGATGATTATCATGATTATTCTAATTTGGAATCATTTAACGATGAGGAAATAGCCTATTTTGTTAAGAATTTTCATAAAATGTTCAAAAATAAGAAGAAAACTAAAGAGAGACATAGAGGTGATTCCAATGAATCTAGAAAGAGATCTAAATCTATGAGATGTCATAAGTGTTAAGCTTTTGGCCACTATAGAAGTGAGTGTCATAATGGTAAGAGAAATTAGGTAAAGCTATGAATGCAACTCTTACTGATGACAAGCCTACCTCTGATAATCAAAGTAAGACATCCACTCATGAGGAGAATGGGAAGTTTACAGCCTTCACTGTTAGGACTAAAAGTGAATCTGATAAGGACAGTGACAAGATTGAGGAAGTAGATAGTGGTGAGCAATCTGAGGAAGAGATTCGTGAGGCTTATCAAAAATTATTTAAAGAGAGTCTTAAGATTAAGAAGGTGAATAAAGTCATGCTTAAAAAAGTCAATGAACTTGAGTTGAAATAGAAAAATTTGAAGTTGACCTTCAAGAGTTTACCTTGAACCTCAATAAACTAGATACTATGAATCAATTCCTAAAGTCTAAGATTAAGGATCTTACAGGTGAACTTGAGAAGTCCTCTAGGAGAGTTAGTGAGATGACCATTGAGAATGATAAATTAGAAATCTCGGTTATGAACCTTCTGAGTGAACTTGAATGTTCCAAGTCTCAACTTCTTGCTTTTTCTAGTGGATCTCAGAAACTGGACGGTCTTTTGGGGTTAAACAAGTCTGCTGGGAACATGGGAGGTCCAGGATATAAGTAGACCAATCATAATAGGGCTAGTACTTCTAAAACCATTTTTATCCCTGCCACCAACCAACCTATGTATGTTCCTAATCCTAAATTCAAGAACAAAGGTATCGTAGGACCAAAGCCTACTAGACAGCGTAGGACCTACCAACCTAGGAATGGATATCAGCGATTACATAATTTTGAACCTAGATTTATCCCTAATTGTTTCAATTGGGGCAAGTTAGACATACAAGGCCTATATGTCATAAATTCATGAATAGAAATAGAAATCGAAATTTCACTAAAGTTAGAAATCAGGATTTTGATGACCGAATTGACTTCCTCAATAATCAAGTGAGTCATTTAACCAAGTTAATGACACAATTAACTCGAAATAAATCATCTACTAAACAAGTCTGGATTAAAAAGAGTGATATGAAAAATTGTGAAATTGATCACGGTGCTCTTAAAGGTAAGAGCCTTTGTATACCTAATTGATTATGTGTTTCTTAAGCATTCTTATGCTTATTAATTGTGATTCATTCATTATTGTATGTATCTCATTTTTTTTATTTATTTTTACTTTTTAGGTAGTTTGATTTAAAATAATAATAATAATAATATTGAAATTTGAAATTTGAAAAATTGAAAAATATAAAAAGAGTTGTTTTCTTTTTCGCTACAGCATGATATATGATTTACTTAAACATGCGCATTGTGGCCAAGTATGAGTTTAATTGATGCGTTGTAACATATTTTTCATTATTGTGTTTAGATTTATGTGAAGTACTTAGTATATATTTTTTCATGTACCATCTGCTCTACACACACTATGATCTTTTAAGTAAGTCTGACCGCGCGTGTGAGATTTGGAATGGCCGTCATTTGTTGGTAAGGTGACAGTATATATAGATTGACCTTAATTTAGTAGACCTAATCTCTATTATATTCCCTTAAATAAAAAATTGTTTCATCTTATTGTCTTTTTCGAAATCTATTTGACTCGAGTAATTAAGTTTGAGGAGTTTCTCATAACCTGATGCACTTTAGTTAACTGATTTGGAGTTATCGGCTCAAAACTCATTACATGAGTCATCTTAGTCGTTTAATGGAGAATATTTTGCACATAAGATACGAAAAGTTGAAAAGAAAAATGATGAGTTTAAATGAAAAATTTAAATTGTGCGAAAATGTATATATGCTCAAAGTAAGGAAGAGAAAAAAATAATATACATGAAAAATGAGCTTTATTTAAATGTAATATGCATTATTAGTTTGAATTTCATTAGTAGGAGAATAAACTTATTTAATAGTGATTTTAGTATGTTCTTTTTCACGAATTTGAGGTTTGAAATCTTGATCACAAGGAATTAGTGGCACTTAACACACATGACAATTCTTATAAAAGAGTTGTCAAAGTCAGGAGTTGTATTGACAATTCTTTAGATAAAATGATTATTATAAAAGGTTTGTCAAAATCAAGGAGTCTTTTTGAGGGTTGTATAAATGAACTAAGATTTTTTGGCTTCAAGTGTGGAACAAGAAGAGTCGTCGGATTTACGCTAGCCTATCGCCTAGATGATGCTCGAGTGGAAAAAGCAGAATCACTGTAGCCCGACTATCGCTTGAGTGACACCTCTCACTCGTCTGTCGCTAGCTTGCGCTCGAGCAATGATGTTATACGTGAATCCTAGTTCACGATTTTTAAGAGTTATATTTATATCCCGTACTACCTAAATATCTCTTATTATAAATATCAAATGCCCATTACATTTTTGTGGGTGGTTGATAATTCTTTTACATTTTCATAAGATCAATCCAAAATCCAAGAACACATCAATATTTTGATATTAACCCTTTGATTCTTGAGATCAATCAACCACAAGTTAGGAAAAACAAAACACCAACTTCCTAGATATAATCGAGAAGGTACTTTTTCAATGGCTTTCAGAGGTTGCTAAAGATTGAGGGAGGTAGGACCTCAAGCACAAGAAAAGTACAAGAACAAGGTATTCTTGGTGATCCACAAGAGACAGACAATTCCAGAAGATCGAGAGTAGATGTGAGTGAAGCACGTTCCAGCGGATCTTGGAGATTGCAGGAATTAGATCAGCGAGTCTAGTGGGTTTTCTAAATTGGATCATATTATAAGTTCTTGTCTATAGTATAAACTACTGGCTTGGTCTCAAAATTTTTACCCAATTAAGGGTTTTTTCCGTCATCAATTCTTTGTATTGTTTAAATTATTGATTTCATACAAGTTAACAATTCAACATAGGGTAATTAATTCACGTGAAGTGGATCTAGATTAATTAATTATTGTGACTTTTTGCAATATTGATAAATGATCATTTATTCACTCCCCTCTAGACACTATGCCAAAAATGATCATTTGCAACACATAAAAAGCAACAATCAGTAGTTAAATGTTGCTAAAGGAGTCTATCACAACATTCTAATACATGAATGTTGCCATTGCTTAACAAAATTGAGCATTGACATCATTTTTTAAGTGAATGTTTTTAATATTGCCTTTTTGCAACTTTTTTTAGTGTTGCGAAATTTTTTATTTTTTACAATATTTAAAAAACGTTGTGGAAGACAAAGCTTTTCCCAAGAAAATCCTACAATCCACTAAATCAAATCATTTTAACATTAGCCATAACTTTTCATCATCTCGTCTCCGCCTCTCCTCTCTTCTTCTCCCTACTCTCTATCATCTTCATGGGTGATTCTCTATTCAAATTGAGGTTAAATTGAAACCGGATGTAGCAAGATGGCGTTGAAGCTGGTAGCTTCAAGGCTGAAGCTATTGAGGAACAAGAAGGAAGTGCCAGTGCTTCGCCTCTGTGTCGGTGACTTCGAGCCCTAGACCAGCTGCTTCACCTCCGTAACCTACTGTAAGCTTTTGAGGCTTTCTTGAAAATTATTTCTTTTCTTGCTCAAGCATTTTCACACGAGAGAATCGAAGAAGAAATGTCTTGTAATTCAGTGGCATTATCCTTCCTACAAATCTCTTAGGTCAATACTAAACCGCAGCAGATTAGCCATGGCTGCCGCCTCAGTTTAGTTCCAGCAGTGACCCATCGGCCGTATCATTTAGTTTTCTGAAATTTAATTTTATGAAGACTAGCTAAAATTTGGGCGGATTTTAACTGAAAGCCCTAGTCTTGTGACATTCCCCCTTTGCTCTGTTTTTGTAGGATTGAACCCTCTTCAAGAAATATCTCAACTCATGTTAGCTTGTTTAGGCTTAATTTTCAGTAATCTGCTCCTGACCTGATCTTTTTACAATTTTGATGACCCTATTGAAGTAGAGAGTGAAGAAGATTCGAGAAGTGAGTTTGACACGAACTCAGATTCGGAAGATGCTGGAACTTTCCTTGATGATAATTCAGAGCTTGAAGCAAGTGAAGTTGACAAGAAAGCTGGTGAGTTTATAGTAAAGTTTAGAGAGCAAATTAGGCTTCAGAAGATTGCATCTGCTAAAGGGAACAGTGGTTGTGAGCTACTAATGAAGTTAAAATTTTATGTACCAAAAAGATTATGCATTGATCAGTGTTCTATTTATTAATTTGTTGTCCTTCACAGGCCTTATATTAGTTGGACAAACTGAGTAAATTATATAGTAAAGATGAAGCTTATGGTGGTTACTAGGAAATTTATTTGGGATGATTGTTTCATTTTTACATTTTCTGTAATGAGATTGTCATAGCTCCTAGTTTTGCATCAATTATATGCACATTTTTTTGTGCATCCTTGCTTGTTTCACTACATAGAGCCTAATCATACTGTACACTTGGGTGTCAATTTTGTATATGTGAAAGGTTTGAGGAATACCTTGTACATTTCATCTTTATTATAGTAATAACTTGCAGTGACAAGTAGCTCTCACCTTGAGAGTGAACCAATAGAAATTTGTTTGTCTGTTTTGCTTGTTTTCAATTTTCATTATGTATATTATTGTTGAAATTAGAAGGAATTGGGCTTAATCTTTGTGATTGCTTGCCTGCTTGAAGTCGAAACACATTCTGGCATTTGTGATAAGCACTCTCAAGTCATTCCATTGATGAATTGATTTATGAAAACGTTCATCCACTACTAATATATCTATCTTGGTTGTTGATTGTTGACTGTCTTCACTCTGCAAAATAAACCTGCTGATATGCTCCATTTATTGAAAGATTTCAACCCTTCTCAATGGAAGTGAAGAATTACGATGGTATGGTTGAAGGCCAAGACTTGCACTATGGATTGAGGTATTGTATTTATATTAAGTCAAGAAGTAATATTCCTCAAGTCGTCAATATCTAGCCTAGATTTTTCATCCACAGTTGAATTCTGTATTTGAAACATTCTGCTGAAATGGAAGCATTATCTTTTAAACCTTCTTTAATCTTGAATTGTTTTAAATAATTCATGGTGGTGAATCATTGGAAGCTAGAAGACATCAAATACTTCATTTATAAAGAATTTAGTTCATCTTTTTTTTTTCTTGCAACCTTCATTGTCAAAATGGTGTAATTGATTTAGGATGCCTAGTCAATAAAATGATACAAACTTGCACTATATATCTAAAATCGTTATGTATTGCATCCTATGATGTATCTATGCTGTTGCTTTTCTTGCATTATGATGCAGGCACATAATGTTCTGCTTGGGAGATTTAAGTAACTCCAAATCAGAATTCACCGTGGGGGTGCTGCCACAGCTGATGAGAAAATGGTTGCCAACACCGGATCCGTTGGCAGCTGGGGAACAAGTAGAGATGATACGGGTGGAAGCAAGTAAAGATGACTTTTTTCCCCTCATAAGTTAAAGAATGACTAGTGAGTGCAATGTATGAATGTGTTATCAAGATGTTAGTCAACAAGTGAATTCCTCTATTTTTGAGCTCATTATGAGTATGATCAGAATCATTTCTGAATTTTGGCAGCATTATGTAATATTGAGTTAGCTAGCTTTCTCTAGTTGTATCACATTCTAATGTTCAAGTGTATTGATTCAGAAATTTGTAATGAAATTATCAATTTTTATGTAATTTCAAAATTTGTTCACAAAGATTCATTTTCAATTTTGCTATTCATTTTACATAAATTGCTGTAAAAAAAAAAAAAAGGCAGCGTTTTTTAAACTTTGCAAAAGACCTTTTTGCAACGTTAAACGTTGCCGTATTTCTTTCCTCTTTCGCAACACTGAACTTTGCAACACATGATAAAACGTTGCAAAAGGCCTTTTGCAGCGTTTTTTGGCCGCTGGAAGAGGCCTTTTTTGGCGTAGTGAGATGATTTTAGGTTTGAATGCATAACTTTACCTTCCATTAGTCATTTAAGACCATTGACCTTCATCGATCCACCCAAAAAAAATTTGATTACTTCCATGATATATCATTGTGAACTTCTAATTGAACGAAAGTTGAAAAAAAAAAAAAAGGAAAAAAGATGCTTGATATACCATGTGAGTTACATAATAAAAGCTTCTAGATTGTTTACAATGCAACTGAACTATCAAAGGTTCACCATTGTAAATATCTATTCACGAATTTAAAACCCCAAATTATCCAGCTTATATCAAGCATCAATGAAAGTTCAAGCCAACCTCGCACCTCCGTCGTCGCCCAAGTGACAATTGATTCATGATTCCAACTTCGACAGACTTGCGATAACTATTTTTTATTCATGCTTCATATTGATATGTTGCAAGAAGATCGATGGCCAGCTACGGAATCACATTTTGACGTAGATCTAGAGGTCGCTAGTGGTAGCGTTGGAGTTGGAGTTGGTGGCGGTCTGGTAGAAGGTCGCTGCTTCTACTTCTAGTTGTGTGCATCTGGTTGTGCTTATACTTCTCTCTTTCGCGAGTTCCATTGAAAAATCAACTAAATAGGTTAGCGATTTATTATAGTCCTGTGGTGGATTTGAGGTGAAGGTATGTTGATTGTAGAGGTGGTGGTGATAGTTGTAGATATGATGTGCAAGTGGTGGTGATGGGTTGTGAATTTGAGGTGGCGGCGACGATTTGGATGGTGCTGACGTTGGCGAGGTGAAAAATATTGTAACTAATTAATTGAATATTTTTTTATTCTTCTATTACAAGTTTTTGTATAATTTTTGCATTATTATACATGTGCATATTTTTTTCTCGTTCCTCTCTGTATTTGACATGATTATTACGTGTATTTCCTTTGTTATTCGTGACAAAAGGAGAAGAGATGTGTATTTATTTCAGAGACTTGAATATATGAGTTAGGGGGAGTATTTTAAAATTTTTGATCGATAGATGACATATGAGGAGTCATTTGATATATTTGCTGGAATTTTGTTATTTATATAGTGTTGTGTTTTGTCTATTTTGATATAAGATTCTATGGTTTATTTATAAGTTTATAATTTGCATGATATTGCATGCTTTGGTGTTACACGTGTTTTATTTAATTTAGTTATATGATTTTGATTTTGATAGTTTCCTCTTACTTTTCACGTGGTATTGTGATTTCCATGCATTTCAAGAAATATGTTGACTAAATATTGAAGTAAATTTTGGTAAGTTTATTTTTGGGTAGTTTTAGACATATTGACTTTGAAATAAATCTGATTTTGTCACGGAATGTCAAAGGGAAAAATTGTAAAGGCTAATTTGTAATTGACAAATTTCTTAGTCAAAATCATGTCATAGTTGACTTGTGTTACGAGTTTATCAAGTTGTAATCAAAGTCAAAATATGAGTTATTGAGTCCTAATTATAGCAAAAGAGTTGGGATTGGTGCTCTAGGTTTTGAAGGAGTAATATATCCAAGAAGATCATATATAATCATTGGAATGAAATTAGACGTCAAATTAGTGTAAAAGTGTTGCACAACTTGTGCTCCAAATTCTCAGTTGCAACTTGCAACGCATTTTCACATAGAAAACATTGAAATTTGGACAAGGCTATTAAAAAGAATTGTAGCACTTTGGGTTAGTTTTTCAAC
Organism: Fraxinus americana; assembly: GCA_035079005.1. Taxonomy (NCBI): domain Eukaryota; kingdom Viridiplantae; phylum Streptophyta; class Magnoliopsida; order Lamiales; family Oleaceae; genus Fraxinus; species Fraxinus americana. The sequence goes on along the minus strand of CM068710.1, from coordinate 847,193 downwards.
GCATTTTGAATCAACTCAATTGGACATCAGGAGAAAAAGTTAGGACAAAAATACTGACGACTGCTCAGACTGTTCTCGTTGGCCGCCCACTTGGCACTCAAGCGAAGGTTCGATTCCAACAACTCCAAGTTTTCTTTAAACACGATTTTTTCACTTATTTTTATCCCAAACACTTTCTCTCATATATATATATATATATATATATATATATATATATATATATATATATATATCATACCCTTTGAACGTTCCAAAGCATATTGAATCATATTTTTCCATAGAAATCAATACTTTGATGATCCAAACATTCATTAATTCTGACATTCAACCACCACATATTACTTGATCCATAAATTTTTTTCAAAACATATTTTGTTGAAGAAGACATTGTTTTCATATAAAACCACAAGATCAAAACACAGAAGGTCTTTTGATCAACACCAAGCCACCTAATTCACCGAAGATAAACGATATCTAGGATCAGGAGTTGGTGCAAAAGAACACAATCCATGAGGGCTAAGGAAATATACCAGGGGTCGGGAGCTGGTATGAGGAGCACACAGTCCAAGAGGGCCAAGATGATATTTCAGGAGCTGGGATCTGGTGTGAGGAGCACGTAGTCCAGTGGATCATGGGTGACTACGGGAAAAGAAGGTCAGAGGGGACTAAGGGTTAGTCAGATCTGAATCGTATTGTAAGTTATTTCGTTTATAGTGGATTATTAACTGACAAAGTACCCAAGTTTTTGATCATTTGATAAGGGTTTTCTCCATGATCAATTTGGTGTTCTTTACTGTTTTCATATATCAATTTGTAGTAATTCAACATATGATAAATTGAAATGATTGATTGACCATCTAAAAGTAATTAAAATTGACTTATTGCTTTTAATTGTGTAATTCCGCACATTGATCTAAATAATTTGAAGTTTCACTCCCTAACTTGAAAATCCAAGTTAGCTCATTGCAGTAGTCAACATGTTTGTTTTCATACATGTCACTGGAAGTTATTTGGTGATTTTCTAACAATGTGATTCTAGTTTGTGTATTGATTTGTTAAGTATGTTTAAAACTTCATCTTTTTTTTTTAATCTTTTGCTTTACTGGCTAATTGATCATTACACATTGGTAAGGCTACCAATCCTCGTCAAAATAAACTTCGAAATTTTCTAAGTTGTCCAAGTCAGGGCTAGCCCTGAGATTTTAGGGGCCTTAGACTAACTTCAAATATGGGACCCTTATAAACACTTTAAAAATATATACAATAAGAAAAATAATATTTTTTATTAGATAAAAGTATTCCGACAACATGTCCAATTCATTTAACATTTCTTGTAATATTTTTTGACCGAATGTAGGATTTTATCAACTTCAACTTTGAGAATAATATTTTACAAACAATTCAAACATTCGAAATATAATAGTCCATCATTTTTATATATTATAACACTTCAATAGCCTTTTTGGTCATTTTTGGTAATTAGTTTCTCATAATTTGTAGTTCAGAAATAATACATGCCTATCAATATTAGAACATTGTCGTGGCTTAAAAAATCTTCAAGATTACTACACCTAGGGATGTCAATGTGGTTCGTCGGCTCGGATGGCCTGGGAAAAGCCTGGGCTGGGTCGGCTCGTGACTTGGTGGGGCCGAGCCCCATTTTGAGGCGTCGGCTCAAGCCCATGTCTAGGGCTGTAAATGGATCGGATATGGATCAGATCTACCTATTTTCGATCCGATAAGAAAATTATCTTATACGATCCGATCCGATAATCCAACAGATATTTGATTGTTAAGTTCATATCCGATTTGCTATGTTATCGGATATCCGATCCGATAATCCGATCCGAAATTAATAAAAATTAGGAAAAAAATCCATGTTCTTTAAAAAATTTTGAACTAACTAGAGGCCAACTTATTTTTACTAGCAAGCTCAATATTGACTTCTACTATCATGATGTTCATTTTTAAAGGAGATATCATCTTCTAATTTTCTATTGACATTCGATGTGCGATAAGGTAAAATTGAATTTCAATTCTAAATATAAATTTTTTATTTCATTATTTTCATTAACAAATCGAATTATTTGTTACATATTAATTATTAGTTTTTGAAGTTGTAAAATAAATTACAGTAATAAATTTAATTAAGAAAAATATAGATATTTATTTACTTTAAATTAGTAAACTAAAATTAAAAAAATCTATTACTTTTATAATATTTTACATTTATGTATATAATTATTTATTCAATTTGACAACCGGTTCGATATCGATTCAACCTCAATTCAACTTTTGATCATTGACCCTCTTCCTTTTCAGGGTCAATGCTCGGGTCGGTTTTTAAAATATTGGTTGAAATTAACTTTTTTTCTTCAAATTTTCCAATTCTTAAACATGTTTAATAATTATAATTTTTTTAACTTTTTTATGTTTTGAATTTGATTACTTTTTTATTCTAAATTTATTTATTTTAGTGACAAATAATATGCCATAAAATTATTTTACCGACTAAATTATTTATAACAAATCGGATCGGATTGTTATCAGATCGGATTGACCTATATTCATATTTGATCTATTTAGTTAATGGATTATCGGATTCAAATTAAAATCAAATCTATTGACAGCCCTACCCGAGCCTGAGCCTACCCGTAATGAGTCGAGACTTAAAAAAATTAAAAAAATAAAGCTACCAGGCAGTTGTGCTGCCTTGTCACTATTTTTTGAAATTTGAATTTGTACACGAAATATTTTATTCTTGTACAATTTTAACACCGTTTACGTTGATTGTAGCCGGTTTCAAGCTCGGAAAAAGGTAGAGAGTTGTAACTTTTATTTCATTTATAATACACGTAAATTGCACAAATTTTAAATTGTTTAAAAAAATTTAGATTTTTCACTAATAATAATAATAATAAGGAGCCTAATTTTTTTGGCTAAGCTTTTGCTCGGTTTAGCTGGAGCAAAAAAAGTTTGTACAATTTTTACTCGAGCTAAGCTTCGAGTTTCGCGACTCGGCTCATTGACACTCCTAATCGCACCAAAACTTCAAATAATTATCATTAGCAGTCTGTAACTTTTAAAATCAAATAAAAATCTAAAAGTATTTTAATTTTTTTAAAATTGTTCTAAAATTAACTTAAGTGAAGAAAGAGCTTGATCAACCTTACATAAGAAATAATTAACTCTAAAAAAATTCTTCAACGGAATGTATTGTCTCAACATTTTCATCTAAGTTTTTTTTTTTTATGAATAATATGCTTTTCATGAAATGTATGTCAACTTCCATTTTAAAAGCAATTTCTTTAGTAGTAATCTTGTCATATTCAAATTCAAATTCTCTATATATTTTTAAAAAATAAAATAATTTCTTTCAAATAACTAATAATAGCATCAATATGCATGTCCTTACTTTGTAACATTTTAATTACTCTACTAATAGCGGACAATATATTGTACCAAATAATCATGTCAAATAAGAACCCAAAATATATGACGTCGTAATATAAACTTTAGCAACTCTAAAGGTCTTAGGGTCTCACATTTTTCTACCAAGTATATATATGCATTGTACAAATCCAAAATACGATTTAGCCTTTATACAAGCATTTGCTATATCACAAAGTGAAAGATTGAGAATATGAAAACCGCATGGCTGGTAACAATGCCGACCATAAGATATTCGAAGTCATGTGCGAGAAATTATTATGAAACTCTTAAATATAATTTTCTGTAAGTGTATTGATCTCTTTAGTATCATTCATGTTCTATTCAAATTGGTTTTTTTATATTATTTTTGAAATATTAAATGAGCCCTTTTTAAAAATAAATAACTTATTTTTAACTTTCATAAAAATTAATTTTTTTAAAAAAATTATAAGCTTACTAAAAAATTAGGGGAGATTTTTTTTTAAAAAATAAAATTAAATTAAGCTTATTAAGGATGTAAGTGTCCAAGTGTTTTGGGCCTCTTATTTAGTCAATCATATTAGGGAAGAATACATAAATCCTGGTTTTACTTATACACATTTCAAAATTAATGTTAGATGTTTTAAAATTCAAAAATCAGGTTTTTATTTAAATTTATTTATGAATTACTTAATTAATTATATGTTTTATTAATAAATATATAACAGTCACAGATCTATAGAATTTGGTCACAATTCGAAATTTTTTAGGTCACAATTCAAAAAATTCATAGGTCACAATTTGTTCATCGGTCACAACTTAAAAATTTAAAAGTCACAATTTTTTGTCGGTCACAAATTACAAATTTTATAAGTCACAATATTTATTTAGGTCACAATTAATAATTTTTAGGTCACAATTAATAATTTTTTGGTCACAATTAATAATTAATCACAAACAATCAAAATCGTTTGTGACCACCACCGAAATCGTTTGTGACCACCACCAAGTCACAAATCACCGCCAACACCACCCAAACACGGAACCACCAAAATGGTCACACCACCACCAAAATCGTTTGTGACCACCACGGCAGCACCAAGTCACAAATCACACGCAAAACACACAACCACCGCCAACACCACCCCAAACACAAAACCACGGCCGCCAACTTCTGTGACCACTCCAACAACAATAATAACCACGATCTCAACACCAAGGAACCAGACAACACCCATCCGCACACAGAACAAATACACCCAACCGCACGTCACCACCGCTACCACCGTCCCACCACCACCTTCACTGTGCCGCCGCCGCCTGATCCACAACTGAAACATAGCCCAAAAATCTCACACCAAATCACGACGGGCAGCCCACGACCACCGCCACACGACGCACGCACAACTACACAGCACCACCGCCGCACGACGGGCGCACAACTACACAGCACCGCACGACGCACACACCACCGCACGACTCAAATCCATCCCGTTCAAGAGCAACCCAAGGCAGAAGTTGCCCCAACCATCACCAACAAAAAGGACCAGACATCGCGCTGCTGCTGCTGCGAATCGCGTCGTAGCAGCAGCTGCGCGATTCGCAGCAGCTGCGACGCTGCTGCGATTCGCAGCAGATGGGGGAGGCGAGGGGAGGGGAGGGCAGGCGAGAAAGAGAAAGAGATGGGAGAGGAGATGCGACGGACGGCGCGGCGGAGGGCGTGGGTGAGAAGAAGGAGAGACGGCGTGGGTGAGAAGAAGCAGAGGGCGTGGATTTGAAGAATGGAAGTTGATTATTAGTTTTAGGGTTTGATTATTATAAAATAAAAAAAGATTTTAAATTATTAATTTAAACCTGATTTTTGCAAAATGAAACTTAAAACAGGAATTATGAAAATGGATATCTAAAACCAGGCCTAGGTGTAATTTCCTCATCATATTATTTAGTCATCTTTTAAATGGAATAAAGGACCCAACTAAAAAAAAAAGAATTTTTTGTTGAATTTTTGGGCTTTTAGTTTTTGGAGGCCCCTCAAGAATTGAGGCCTAAGGCAATGGTCTAGGTTGCCTTGGGCCAGGGTCGGCCCTGGTTTGTAAAATGTCTTTGGATTTATTTCTAGTACTATTTTCTGTAAACATTTATGCTTCCTTTCATATTTAGATGGGATGTAGATATAACAATTGAAAAATCTGACCAATTTTACACTTAATCCAAAATTCATATGTATATATAAGAGGGCGTTAAAATTTAAAGCAAAAAATTATGTATGTCAATATTTTTGTCAAAAACTGTAAATATAAGCTATAGAATTTGCAAAGGATTGAATTTGGGAAAAACTGATCCAAGTTTGTTGTATAGTGTTACATATACTAGTGTAAATTAAGTTAAAAATCTTTTTGTATACTATGTATACACTTTTGTACATCCAATACTTTTTAATTTTCTTAACGATGTATTCTACAATATGCACATAAAAATCTTCTGACTGCATAGATTTGGCTACAAATCAGCCCAAAAACTTGAGAATTAGATTTTTTTTATTTTTTCCTGATCAAGACATGGAAATAATAGAGCAAAATCAATGGATCCTAATGAGCAAGGAGTGCATAGTCATATATATTGATGATTATATGTATGACTCTTTGGTCTCCACTCTGTTTCAGGCACTATTAGAAAGCAATAAAGAACAACATTCCAATAACATTTCCTTTGATGTTTAGCATCCAAAGAGGAAAATATGAGTTGGAAAGAGAAAATTTGGGCTCCTCTCACCAGCTATATAAAATATCCCACTTGTTTTTTGACATCAAATTGAATACATTCTTACAATATACAAAATTTACTAGATGAATGCCATGTTATGCATGTATGTTTGACTTGTATAGAATTTATAAAATGAGTGAATAAGATGTTCGTTTGTTATTTTGTTATCCGGTACATCCAAAATGTTATGAAAACATGTATAAATATATATATTTAAGCATATCTAGATCAAGAGAATTTAACAAACCCTACTTTTATTTCTCAACATTGATTTCCAAATAATGATTACAATGAATTCTAAAGTCTAAAGATACAATAATTTATGTAAGCATATTTTCACAAAATACACAAAATCGAAGCGATTTCTTTTTCCCTAAACTTCATTAAATAACCATACTAATGAATCAAATGGATTGAAAAACAAAGGATTGACAACAAAGAATTGAGCAACTTTTATTAGGTAAAAAAAGTAACTTTGAGAATATGTTTGATAAAATAAGTAACTTAAAAGGAAGTTTGACTTAAGTAATAAGCACAAACGTAAATGCTGCTGCAAAAGTGATGCCATCTTGCATTCAGCATAAAATCTCAGCTACATCCACAAACATTCAAATCATGCCAACTTTAGAATTTTTCCAGGAACCCCACGAGCGTGGTTTCAATATCAAAGAATAATTATAATAAGGCTCAAAAGCTCATATCAAGGGGCCTCTATCTTTGTCATGGCCAAAAAAAAAAGTTGAAAAATCTTGTAAAAGAAGTAAACAAACAGTGACAGAAGAACGCTCCTCTATACCCCTCCAGCCACTAAATTTCACACCGGGAGAACAAAAGTAATTTTGGCTTTTAGAGGGCAGTACTTAGGATTCCCAATAAAGAGCATTTTTTTGATGAAATCAAAGGTTTAATATATATAAAGATCATATATATTCCCTAAACTTCTTTCCAATTTTGTCACTTTATGAATAACATGGTTTCTTCTCTTTTCCTTTTTTGGTGTGTGTGTTGATGAGGGGTGAGGAAGTGGTGTTTCTTCAGTTTTTGCTTTAATTTTTACTATTTCGTGTCAAGACGGAAAGGTGGAAAGGTTCGTGTAGTGACAATTGCAATTAAAAAAGAAAATGGACATGATTTTGACTATATTCTTTCTGTGACGATCAATTAATGTTCTTTTTGTGATGATCAAATGAAATTTGAGGGATTTTTTTTCTCACCCTATACTCATTAAATTAACTACGTGTCATTGTTGATCTCTTAACCACGTCTAATCCCAATATCTAAACAAAAATCATCATAAAAAAACAAAACTTTGAAATAAGTACTCATATGACACATTTACACTTTGAAATATTTATCATCTTTATTACTAGTCACTTTCCCAATATATATTGCTATTATGATTGAACTATAAGTAGTCCATTCATTCATCAACTACCTCCTCCTACCTATCAATTTTTTTCATGTGGCACTAATAAAAAGGGCATCTCAGTGGGAACCTATTGCTGACAAAATTCCAAAATATTGTTCAATTTTATTAATTATACATTTAATATGAGATTCAATGCCATATTGACTATTCTTTATATATATATATATATATATATATATATATATATATATATATATATATATATATATATATACAATCACCCTTCAAGGGTCCACATTTATTTAAAAAAATCTGGTACATGTTGGAAATTCTTGCCTATGATTAAATAAATTATTTTACTATATAGAAATTACAATGGTCATAATTGTCATTTCTTAGAATGTCATTTGGTGTTGTTTTCCATAGTTATTGTTATTGCCTCCACTTATTGTCCAATTTATTGACTCTTGTGTTTTATTATTTAATTAATCTTAGTTTTGATCTAATTATAGGGTGGCTTCTGTTTTATAATATTATTATACAAGTTTCCGGATTCTTACGGGAGGTAGCAATAGAGAATTTTCATAATGAGCGAAATTTTGGCGGATCAATACTGCGTGAAGATAGAAGGTTCACGAATCATATCATAATAATCTTTTCATATCTTTAACACGTGATCCAATTTCAATGAATAGCTCCTAGTATTATAGTTGATAACACAACACCCATTTCACTTAATCAAAAAAAAACCCTTAAATATGTATACATTAGGATCCACAATATTTAAATATGTTCACTATTCCCACATTTGGATTGTGTGAAAAACATAGTAGAAAAAAACTCAATAATTGATACAATTTGAACAAGAATTTGTCTTTATCAACGCCGATTACCTTAATGTGACTAGATTCATCCCTCAAAATGGTCATGAGAAGCTGATTTGGACTTGTTTTCTTGAATATTCTTTTCATCACTCGAAAAAGGAAATGTTTTGTTCGGACATTAGTTGCAATAGAGAAACGTCTAACCATGTTCGATTCATCATTCTTTGCCGCAGTTAGTTGGACTATACATGTGATTCTTACTCAGGTTAAATTCCGAAAACTAAACGACTCACTATATATATATATATATATATATATATATATATATATATATATATATATATATATATATATATATATATATATATATATATATATGCAATATCTGAAAATGATCTAATGAAGCATGCTCATCTTATCCCAAGATCTGATGAGTTGGCACATTAATTCATTGGTGGATAAAGATTTTGTGAGTTCCAATCCACCAATGAATTAATGTCTCAACTCATCCGGTCTTAGAATAAGATGAAAGACCGGTCTTTCATTAGATCATTTCTGTATATATATATATATATATATATATATATATATATATATATATATATATATATATATATATATATATCAAGCATATGCGTATAAATGTGTAAAATCAAAAGATGTATTATATGTTTTCTCATGGTTGTAAAGCTGATTTTTAGATGCCATTCCAAGGAGGTAATGTATAATAATTTGAAACAGCAAAAAGTCGTTCCTACCTCGTTACAATTCTTTAGTGGGGTCCATTAGAACAGCTGTTTGATGGAAAATTAATATGAAGAAACTGTAAGTAGCTGAAATTATAAATTAATCGAAATAAATAGTAGGAACGTGCGATTAAAATTAAAGTTTAAGTTTGACATTTAAATTACCTTTCATAAACTACAACTTTCAATTGCAATTTTTAAGTTATATCGAAATCAAGAAAACCTCGTGTATGGATATCGAAATTAACTTTATTTGCTTTGCGTTTTCTATTTATAGGCTAGAATGGAAAATAAAAAAGCTTCAATTGTTTTCATGTATTGACATGTTTCTTATTTTTTTTATATAGTTAAGACATCCTACATATGTAATTATACGTAGAGTCGGTCAGAGTTAGGTCGTGTAGCGTGGGATATTAAGATTTTGAATTCTATCTTAAAATGTCAATTTTGTTAAGAGAAAGTAATACAAACCATTATATGTTGTTAATATTTTCTTTATTATTTGATGTTGAATTTATTCTTTAACATGACCCTAAAAAATGGTGGTTCATTTGAACGGCATATATGACAAAGCTCTATATTATAATCTCATTATAACTTCTCCACGTCAAAAAAAACATCTTAAATGTCTATTGTAATCATTTTTACAGAATGTCCCCCATCCAATTAGTATAACAAAAATGCCTTAAGAGAAATGAGGTATCTTTAATGACCTGGTCAACTTGCACGCAGATTAGATCTCGATTGATGAACCATAGTTTTAGGAGATTGCGTTGCGAAACCAATAGAACTTCTCGAATTTCCATTAAACGTGACTTTTCAAATACAAGTCAATGCAAACATAGCTTCTTCTTTTTTTTGTATTAGACAAATCTTGCTATATGTACATTAAGATTTACGCAAGGGATTACATAATGACACTATACAATTTATCAATTTAAAACACAATCATCTTTTTTCGAATAATTCTAAGTGTACATACAATTTGGTACATATGAGTGTCCACACCTTCACATGGGGCGGGACCACATATCCCCTTTTTCCATCCAATTTTTTCCCTCCACATCATTTTCGATAATCATTTATGTACCATTTTGATGTACAAGTGGCAAAATCTGCATTGGACATATTTGATCTCATTATAGGATATGCTAAAATCTTACGTCTTGTATTGTGCAATGCACTTCAATACTGTTTACCAAACACACTCATAATTGCTCAAATGTCACTAGGGCAGTTGTAGGAATGGTGACTCTCATGCATGGACATGGTCGATCCCAAGTCCCATAATTCATCATCAAATACTATAATGGAAGGTTAGATAGAGGTCAGTAGAGACACTTGTCTAAAATCAAGAACCAATGAGAGATGCAAACATGGGTCATATTCATTGATTTGAATCAGTCTTTTATTGCTTGAGGGGCCGATTCCTAGTCCCTTCATCTGCACAAAACCCATCAGCCCCTGCCTGTTTCACATAATTCCAACTTGTTTTTGAAAGTATTAATAAAACAAATGGCAAAGCTACAAATTCTCCATTGTCATTCAGAGCAATGAAAAGAGGAGAAAGATATATAAAAATATGTTTGATTTCAATAATTTAGTTACAGCACTCGTAAATCCCCAAAAAAAAGGCCCCAAAGACCTTTGTATCGTGGTTTGGCTAACTTTAGCCATTACGAAAAGAAAAGAAAGAAATATTCTTTACTTCTCTTTGGAAAAAAATTGAAAAAAATTAATACATCCTGCATCCATTGCACTCACGTACAACACTCAAAAGTTGAAAGAAAGAGCTTTTTTCTCGCAAAAAAAAAAAAAAAAAAAAGCAAACATGCATGCACACGTGTCTAATACACCGTAAGCGCGTACACACTGCCACTCGTAGACTCAAAAAAAAGCCTATTTACATGGAGGATGGAGCCAATCTTATTCCCCCTTTTCTTTTTACTTTCTCTGTTCATTAGCAGATGAAGCAATGATGGCAACCAAGATGAGGAACTTGACTTGTATGATCCCATGAATCCCTATGGTCCCACAATCTCTTCATTTCATTCAATAATCAATGCTGCCTTTGAATTCAGTCACTCCCCACTTCATTAGTGTACTCCATCACTCCACTAGTATTAAACAATCTCTTCTTGCACCAAAATGATATGTACCAAATCCCTTGCCTTGGGAATCTGCATAGCCTTCATCAATGAATGGCTATGCCCACTTAAAAAGTAATGCTATTTAGTTCCACTGGAGTTATAATTCAAGTCTAATTGGCGTTAATGTGGCATTAAATTATAGGTGAAATTAAATAAGTCATTTAATTTCATCTTTTATCTAGCCCATTTAATTTCACCTTTTATCTAGCCCATCATTTAGAGTTATCTAGACTGAGGTTACAATTCCAGTGGAGCTACATAGCATTACTCACTTAAAAAAGGTTAATAAAAAATCTCCCAAACTGTCCAAACTCTATAACTCGTGTCAATTTTACCTCACAAGTCACAACCCTCCGAAAAAATATTGAGGATTTTATTTTTACCCAAACTTGGACCACTGTCTTCTTTTAATCAGAGATTACTTTGTCGTCATCCATCCACGAGCCATTATTTAATTTTCTCCTTTTATAAGAAATTGAAGATGAGGAGGATGAGTCACTTGACACACTTGCCCTAGTCATGACCCGGAGATGGGGTAACACTGTTGGTTGTTTCCTTGGCCTATTATTGACAACAATCTGCCTCATCAATCGATAGCAACCGTTGATCTTGTCCTGCCACCCAAAAAAAAAAAAAAATGGTTGGTTAATGCACTTTGTTAAACATATGCACAACATAGAAAGATATTGCAATAATTTCTTACCCTGTGAAGTCCACCACACCATGACTCAGCATGATGAGCCGTTATATAAGAGAAATTTGGAAGATCGTTTGCTGCACAAAGTATTGTTGCAGCAGCAATGCATGATGGTCTGTAACCAAGGAAGCTGGCCTCTATTTACATAAACAACAAGAAATTTATGTCAAAATATTCATCAATCTCTACCTTTATTATTACATATATATATAATATAGGTCTGTCTGAAAAAAAGTGTACTTCCAAGATACCTTGAATATTTGACAGAATAATCTCATTGGCTCTTGATGTAAGGAACATAGTATAACTTCCAGTGGGGTCGATCTTGTTTGCGAAGAAATTGAGATAGTTAAATGGAGATATGGTTCTGAGCCTCCAATCTAATGCACGCAACACAAGCAGCTCCATTCTTTGGATAGTTCTTGGTTCAAAAAAAAATTTTGCATCTTCAACCTAAGAATGAAAATTTTGCTCAATGACGGTGACTTCAAATAATTAAGCTTTTCCTGAAATCTATATTGCATGAGAAAATTACCTGAAGATCCAATAGAGGAGGAACCAGAAGTTCCTCCATTTTAGCAGCTAATGACAAGCATGCAACGGACAACAGTTGCAATGGCCATCCATTCATTTCCTGCAATTATAGTGCATATTTGACTTGCAGTATTGGATCAAACTCAACAGTATAATAAATTGAATTACTAATGATTATATAAATAATCCAACTGGATTTCGCATTCCAAAGTCGTTAGTAGATCAAAAGGAGACAAATGGACAGTCTTTAACGTATTACAAAAGGAGACAAATGAACAGTCTTTAACGTATTACAAAAGCAAGCTTAAAATCAAGCGGAAATCTTATCGTCATCATTCACGCACATAATTATCTATAGAATTTTATGGCATTATGAAATTGTAAATGTATTTAATTTCTGCAATAAATCAGCTCAATTATTTAGTTTCCCATAACTATATCTCAGATTAATAGAAGTAAAGCTAGATAATGGACAAGAGGCTCAAGCCTTTGCATATTTTGTACATGGGAACACCCTTTATTACATGTTGACTTTTTGCTCCATAGTAACCCATTACATTATATATAATGTCCATTTAAATGGCTAGACAGTAACATGTACCTACCCAAAAATTAAAAAACAAAAGCATATATAATAAAGTTTGTCCTTTGTAACAAAACAAGTGCATAATAAAATGATTAATTAATTAATCTTGCTAGATTAAATTAATATAGATAGGTTTACACTTTCACAGTACTTACTAGAATACAAGTAATCTAGATTTTTATAGTGAAGTCATTTTCGATGGTCTTTGAAAAGTCAATATAATTAATATTAATTTATTTAGATTAAGAATAAAAATGAAAAAGAAAGTATTTGATGGTAACGGAAGTTTTACCGGCAAACGATGAGAGTGGAGGAAACGATCAAAGTAATTGACGGATAGATACGCCGTTAACGGCTGGAAGCCATAGTATTTTTGCACCTGCACACGCAAAACAAAATTTCAGTAGTCTCTCACTCCTGTACAAAGTGCGCCGAAGAATATATTGCGCCGAAAAAACCGTTACGCGACCCGACTCTCTCTGACCATGAGAGAAGCATTGATTTAGCACCCGGCGCATACTAGTACAGCTAGCGGTGCTAAAATGCGCCACTGCGATTACCGATGGAGGAACTTCGATGTTTGTATGTATTAAAAATCGTTGTCGGTGATATTTTTTCCATTATCGAATCGTTAAAATGTAATGATCGATCTGTCCAAGGTAGAAATATAACTGAAATACCTTGATAATCCACGCAACACATTCTGCTCTAGAAGATGCATCGAGGTATTGAGTAGTTGAATGAAAGTCTTCGACGAAATCTCGCTCGTCTTCAAGAAGTCCGGTAATCGATTCTTCTACGTCCGGCGACTGAGAATCCAGGTCCGATGAGCATTCTAACGAAACTTCTCCTAAGATAATATTGGAGTCCTCGCCGCAGAGGAGGTCTGAGAAGCAATCCGAGTACGAGATTGACATAGTGGATGTGATATTCAATGGCTCTTCATTAATCTCTAAACATTTTCAATGTTTTTCTGGTTTTACGAACCGTCGGAGAAGATGCCGGAATAATGGCGTGGAGAAGAGAGTGAGAGGGAGAGGGAGTGTGGGTTTTCTTCTTGTGTGCTTTGTATAGATTTGTCTCTCTGTTTTCTATTGGATATATAGTTAACATGCCTGATTTTGATTTAATCTTTAATTTTTTTTTTTTTTTTTTTGGTGAATATTTACCAAATATTAGAGTTTTACTTAAATTTAAATAAATCTCAATTTAGAAAATATCTAGATTAAGTTGGTTGCACGCGAAAATTGAATGGTACTTCGAAAACTAACAAACAAGTCGAGATGGTAAAAGAGAACAAAGTTGAAGTCATCGAAATGACCAAATTTAATATCCCCCTTAAAAGGATTCGAAAGCTCGAATAGAAAAATAACTACATGGTTCAATAGCTTGTTAGACTAATAGAGTCTCGAAAGCAATTAGCTCAACATTAGCATGTTTGACACTTGAGTAGGACATTGTGCCGAGTATAATTTAGAACAATAAATGCAAGCTCGTGGGGGCATAGACCCGGGGGAGGGGGGGTGCAGCGGAAGCCCACTAATTATTTCATATCTAAAAAAAAATTATGATTTTTTTCTTCTACGTATTAGCCTAGTGAAAAATTGTTCCCTTGTGACTCCGACCCTGCAAGCTCATATTGCATAGACCTAAAGTTTCAAAGACGCAACAACTATGATGTGAGATAACGTGCTCTATCAAAAGAAATTAGTCTTTTTACTTTGATATGAACTCTCATCCACTCCATTAAAAGTATCGTCCTTAATTTTTAGTTTACATCTAAACTAGTGTAGCTAACATCAATTTTGAAGTCGATTAGTCGATCCATATTTTATATAATTTTATTGAAAAATGAATTCTAATATCGAGATGTTAAATTAAACATTGTAATTCAGAATTAATTTGATTGCGATTGTGTCATGTGGATCCGGAAAACATAAAAACTATTCAAAGCAAGTCCTCCAAATTCTTCTACAATATTAATAAGTAGTTAATTAAGATTTTCAATACATATATAAAAGAATATAGCTTAATTAATTAAAAATTCTTCTAAAGATTTGACATTTGGTGTGGAACAAAGAAAAGAGGGTTAGGAAATGTTGTGAATAGCGTGTCTTGACTAGGCACTGCCAAGACGTAAGGCGTGGCAAAAAATGCCACACCTAAAATCTATGCGCTGATTTAGCGGTCAACAGAAACATTGATCGCTTTAAGGCATGTCTAGGCTCGCCCTTGGCGTGCATTATTAGTATTTTTTATTTTTTATTATCTATTTTACTACATAAAGTTTTCAACTTTTAAGTCAATTAGATTGAAAAGCTCAAAACTTAATAATTATAAAATTTTCAACTTTTAGGACAATAGGTTGAAAAGTCCAAAAAATTGCTTACCCACTTATTGGTCCATTAATTTATAGAGGGCATCTCAAAAGATTTTGTTGTAAACTTTCGATGTGAGATAATAATTCATTTAATTTGGTTGTAGTGCGTTGTACATTTGGTTTGATTGTAATGTATTGTACATTTGGTTTGGCTGATGTATTATACTTTTGATTTGGCTGTAGTGTATTGTATTATTATATAAATAGTTATTTATATTTGATTAAGTTAATTAATCATTTTTCTATCTTTCACTAATTAATAAACGTTAAAAACTCTCCAAATATTTCAATTAACACTATTATAATATATCTTATTTATTGTTCAAAAATATATTTACTTTATTAAGTTCTTAAATTGCTTTTGATACTATAACTTGTATGTATTATTAAATTATTTTTAAATTGATAAAAATTTAAAATAATATTAAAATAAGAAAACATTTTTTCCGCCTTTTTACCTTGAGTTTCGCCTAAGTGCGCATCGACTAAAGCTTGGCTTCCACACATAGTTATGCATTACGATTTTTAGAATACTGATGTTAGGAATAGATATGTGAATGAAGTTTATTTCTCATTGAATTCACAGAACATACAATGGTGTTTTTATATTATATGCAAGGCACGTCTATAGATGGTAAGAAAATATTCTAGGTTTTAGTAATCTAAACTTGGAATGAAATATTCGCAATGTAATAATATAGAATAAAATCTCTCAATTATATTCAATACTCCCCTTCAAGTTAAAGCATGAAGATCTGTAATGTCCAACTTGTGAATGAAATGATGGAAAAGATCTTTCCGGAGGGCCTTAGTGAAAATATTAGCCAACTGAAGTCTAGTCAAGATATGCGTATGAAGGATGTGGCCAGAAAGGTATTTCTCTCGTACGGAATGATAGGCGATTTCAATGGGTTTGGTGCGCCCATGAAAAATGAGATTGCAAGTAAAGTGGAGAGTAGCCTCATTGTCACAATAGAGCAAAATACGATGTGGGTGGATAACAGCAAGATCACGAAGAAGAGATTTGAGACAAACAAGTTCACATTTGGTCATGGCAATTGCACAATACTCGGCTTCAGCAGAGGAACGAGAAATAACAGATTGTTTCTTTGTGCGCCAAGAGATGGGACTAGTGTCAAGTGTGATGAAAAACCTAGTAGTAGAGTGATGAGTGATAGGACAACTGGCCGAGTTAGAATCAAAATAGGCGGAAAGAAGAAAACACACTCTATAAATAGAGAAGCCTATGTCCAATAGAAACTTTCAAGTACCATAGAACATGAAGTGAAGTGTGGTAATGCGAATCTCGCGGATTCTACATGAATTGACTTAACGTATTTATAGAGAATGAGATGTCAGGGCGAGTAATAGTGAGATACAAGAGCCAACCAACTAGTTGCATGTATACACTAAGACCAGAGAGCAAAATGCCATCTTTAGGAGTAAGTTTAAAATTCTGGTCCATGGGAAAGGAGGCAGGTTGTGAACTCAAATTCCCTGAGTCTATAAGAATATCCAAGGTAAATTTTCTCTGTTTGACAAAAATCCCAAGTGGTGATTGAGAAAATTCAAGGCCAAGGAAGTACTTCATGGTACCCGAATCCTTGATTTTAAAATGATCATCAACGGCGGTTTTGAGGATATTGATATTGTCTGCAACCAAAATGTCATCAACGTAAACTAAGACCACAGTAAAGAAGAGGCCAATAGTCCAAGTAAACATTTAGTGGTTAGCTAAGAATTGAGTAAAACCATCAAACAACAATATAAAGGAAAGTTTCGAGTTCCAATTACGGGAGGCTTGCTTAAGGCCATAGAGAGACTTAAGTAAGCAACATATACTAGTCCACCTTGTCGATCATTTTCGGAGGGAGTGACATATAGACCTCCTTCTCTAAATCACCGTAAAGAAATGCATTATTAACATCAAGTTGATGAAGATGCCAATTTCACGCCGCTGCAATGGCCAATATATAACGAGTAGTGACAAGTTTGGCCTCAAGAGAAAAAGTGTCATGATAATCAAGCCATTCAACCTGAGTGTAACCCTTGGCTACTAACCGAGCCTTAATCGCTCAATTGAACCATCTGCATGAAGTTTGGTTTTGAAGACACATTTACAACCAATGGATTTCTTATCTGGACGAAGGGGTGCAAAAAGTCAAGTATGATTAGTTTCAAGGACTCGAATCTCAGTCTGCATAGCATCACGCCAATGTGAATGCTTGATAGCTTGAGAATATCGACTAGGTTGTAGGGATTGTGATAAAACAGATAGGAAAGCAAAATGTACAGGGAAAAACTTATGATATAAAACAAAGTGAGATAGGAGAAAATCATACCTAAATGTAATGGGAACGGTAAAAGGCGTAACATATGACATCAATGGTAGTGTAGAACAAATGAATTCAGCGAGATCAAATGGGCGTTGTACAGTGCGACGAGGGCAAGTAACATGAGGGGCAAGAGAGGTGGACAAGAGACTGGTGTAGGTAGAGTGGGAGGTTCAGGGAAGAGGTAAGATAAGAGGTGAGGGAGGGATGAAGTTGAGGTAATAGTTTAAAGGGGAAAACATGTTCAATGAAAGTGACGTCCCTAGAGATGACAAACTTCTTTCTAGGTCATAAACTCGGAATGCACTATGAGTCAAAAGATATCCTAGAAAGATATAGAGGCAAGCACAAGGTTGAAATTTATCACAATAAGCAAAAAAGTGTGAGTATAGCAAAGGCAACAGAAGACGGGCAAGTGATAATAGCAGGGTGGTGTATGATAAAGACGTTCAAAAAGAGATATATTTTGTAGAGACAATTTTATTCTTTCCAAAACTAATTTGTTTAAATTCATGCTGATATCTGGATTAAAGGTTAATGTTTCCTTGTTTTTTCTCTAGGAAACTCTTTTCTTTTCCTCGTTATTGCAATTTCCAAATGAATGTTGTAAAATACAAGAAAATTTGCCCAATATTACAACGAAAGCAATCATCTTGAAGTTAGTGATTATGTGGATGAAATATATCTATATTATTGGGTTACGGAGGTAATGTATATTCCACATTTTCATCATTCTGATTTGGAATTGTGTTAGTACCCATTGCTTAATTTTTTATATTGTGGCGTCAGAATCCAGTGTCAAAGGATTACATGGAAATTGAGATGGATATAAAATCACATATGCGGGGAATATTAATCAATTGACTTATTGAGGTACTTATTTTCACTCTAGTATTTGAATTTATGAAGTTTTTTTCATTTGTTTCATGAGACTCCATGATTGAAGTGCTTTTGTTTTATTGCAACTTCCATTCGTCAGCTACTGATAGCCCAAGGATAATTAACCAAGAGGGGGGTAAATTGATTTCTAAAATGTTTTTCGAAAAATTAATATAAATTCAAGCAAATAAAGACTAAATAGATCAATTCAAATAATAAGAGCAAATATAAAAGCGATAAGTAAAGGGGGAGATGATGCAAATGATGTAATTGTGGAAGTTCGATCTTAAACAATGATTTACGTCCTTCGTTACCAAGTTCTCCGGCACGAGCAAAGTCTTTTCACTATGTTGATTGACTTATGGTGCAATAACTTACAAACAAGGATCACCGATCCTTATACAATGTTGAATTTTACGAGACCTTAACACAACTTACTATTGAACTTTGACGGGATCTCAATATGAACCACACTATTGAGCCTTACGGGATCTCGATATGACCCACGCAGTGACTTACAACAAGGAGCACCGATCCTTATACAATGTTGATCTTTACAGGATTTCAACACGATCCACACTTTATCAAAGTGATTTGACAATGGAATTCCTCTCTTCATAAATAATATAAACAAGTTAAGTATTAAGAGAGACTAACATTTCAATGAATAGCAATAAATGATAATTCAAGTGTTAGATGGAAAAACTTCGATGGATATATTAATTAGAAATTTGATTCAATCAATCAAAATTTTTCAAGATGAAGAATAAATAAATGCAATATTTGTTCAAAAATCTTCTGAAAATATATATCTATTTTAATGAATGATTTTAATAAATTAAGTACCAAGAAAGAGATGAGAAACTTTGATGAATATGATGATTTTACAAGTTTGATTCAATCAATCAAATTTTTCAATATGAAATAGTAGAAGAAATATATGCAATGTAAGTTCAAAGATCTTCTTCCAAATGTCTCTCTTTATGAGTAATAGAAATAAGTTAAGTATAAAAAGAGAGATTAAAAATCTTTGGTGAAGATGATGATTAAAGAATTTAAATCAATCAAATTTTTTGATATGAACAAATGAATACAAATATAAGTTTAAAGAAATCTTTCAAAAGATATCTCACTTTGTTGCTCTTGAAGAATGTTTCGATGAATGCAAGAAGTAGAAGTATTTATTGAGTTCAAAACGTCAAAAAATCTGGAAGTTCAGATGACTCATCTCGTCGACCGCCTCTTGTCTGGATGACCAACATAACCATTTGTATAGTAAAAATCTGATGTCAAAACGGTCAAATTTTGGATCGTTGAAATTTCAATCGATCGCCTCTTGGGGCCATTCGACCGCCTATTCCGGTAGGTCGACCACTCGGCAATTTGGTCTTTTTACGTTTTTGTCTCATTTGTTCCTATTCGAAGGTTTTGAAATGTATGGACTTTTGTAAAATATTTTTAACTAACTTTTCAAGATAAAAGATGTTTTCCAAGTCCATATATCATTTTTAAAAGTCATTTTTATATTTGATCAAAACATTGCATTAGAATGATTTTTAATGAACAAATTTGCTTTTAATGACTTGAAAGATTTTGAGTTTAAGCATTCATTGCCAAAGATAAAGGTGTTAGTATTTTTACACTTTATCTAAGAAATCAAGTTTTTAATATTGTTTCGAAGTTTGGCTGTTAAGTGTTTGAATGTATGACTTCGATCTTAACATCCTTCATGAGTCCGATTTGTGATTACGACTTTTGATATTTTGACGACCATCGATCAATTTTTCATTGTATGTTTCGAAAAAAAACTATAATCACTAAATTCAACTTATTAGTAAATAAGATTAACTTGTTTGTTATAATCAAAACTTTAAAGTTATAATAAACTATAGGTCAACATCTACGTGGACGGATTGTCCTCCATGCGAGATAAGGAATTTTATATTATTACTCATACCTAAAAAATTTGAGATATTAACGATAAGCATTCGACACATTAATATATTGGACTCTAATAGCATGCAAGCAAACTGGTAAAATCGGCAGTTAAATTGTCATTCCCGACATTTTAACTGTCGATCTTCACAGTCTAGTTCGACGGTTGAATTGTCGACATTTACGACTCGCAATTGGCAGTAATCATTTGATAGGTGTGATTGGAATACGTTCTTTATAGCATTAAGTATATTTATCAATACTCAACTATCAAATGACAAAATCTTCACAAAAAAATTACACAATGCTTCATTAAATAGGGAATCTCTAGCAAGATTTTATGGAGGATATTGTCATTCAAAGAAATTTACAAAAGCAATCCAAATAAATGAATAATAATTTGCAAATAAATATGAGCATGTTGTATTTAACAATTCCATACTAGTAAATTATAAGATAAAAACATTAAATAATTTATAAATGTTAACATCTCAAACTTGAAGATGAATCCAAAATTACTTTGTTCTTGCGTTTACAATGTAGAAGACTTAAAAATATTTGGTTTTTTTTTTTTTTTTTGAGAAATTATCACTCATCTACATAGCAAAAGTTTATGAAATAATTTAAATTATTTATTTTTGGTTAACAATTCTATTACACATTGCATACATAAATTAGCAATAAATGCACCCCAAAAGGTATTCACAAGGGTATTTTGAACATTTAGCACAAAAAAAAAAACACACACACACACACACACTTTTGAGCACCTTTTGAAAAAGTGACTATTTTTTTTGCAATTAGTAATGTTGGGACATCTATACAAAATCCCCTAGTAATAAACATTTTAGTACATTAAATTCCTATCTATGAGACATTATGCTAGATATCCCTGCGTTTGGGCAATCCCAAACTATATATGGACAAATATTTCTTCTGAAGTAACACATTACTCTTAAATATCGAAACCGCGTGAAACAAACGGAACACACTAGGACATATAAGAAAATCGATTTCTAGTTGCAGAAGCAGCTCAAACAACATGAGAAATTTGGTAAAATTGCTGAGAGGCATTTTCGAAAAATAATGAAAAAAATTTAAATAGAGCAAATAATCATCAACTATATTACCATAAGTAATTCCAACAAAAATTAATATACGTTGGTAGTGATAATATTGTTGTGAATCACTTATTGTACTTCAATCGCTGATCGTCAACTGGATGATGTTAGTATCATTCACAAAAGTTTATTTTTTTTTTACATTAGTCTATTTTTTTCTTTCATAATTAATGATTATATGTTATATCTTTTTATTTTTTATTCACATATATTTTCAATGGAACTTCTGTATGAATTTATTTATTAATGAATTTATTGTGAATAAATTAAATTTATTTAAATATTTATATATTTTATATTACTAACTGACGATTCATTCATAATCTTAAATTATTTTATATTTAGCCAATGATAATTTTTTGAATTTAATGTTTATTCTTTTATTATTAAAATATGCGACGAAAATTCAATCAGTAAATTCTATAAGTAAACTTTTTCAAGACATTTTTTAAATGATCGCTGAAGAAAAAATCCATCAGTGATCCTAATTATTTTTACTTATTACTTTGTCACTTATAGAATTTTTTTTTTCTCTATATTATTCAAATTTTATGCTCTATAAATTAAATTTACTAAAATTAAAATTTCAAATTATTACCGAAGTAAAAATTCTGTAAATTCCAATGGCTAAAAGTTGAACCAACCATGTTCAAGTAGAAGCTTGGAAGTTCCTATTTGAATGTGAGTGGACATTCAAGAAACTTGACGAAGTATATACGAGGACAAGCGTGTCGTTTTACATATCATTTATGAATATATGCAAACGTTGAAAATGACTTTCATTGTGAAGTCAAATTATTTGAATGCAAATTATTGTATTCAAAACGATCTTTCTTCGTGCAATCCACGTCTGAAAATATTTTTCTTTTCTTTATTGGAAATTATTAGCAATAAGGAAATAACATTTTACATTTTGGAACGTTAAACAATAATTTCTATCATATATTTCGCTCAATAATTTCAATCTAATAATAAATGAATAAGATATGAAATTTGTCTACAACTCATTTTCTATCCATTGTAAATAAATATGTTCACATGCATTAATGTAGGGTCGATTACACGAGCTAATAATTTGTGCTTAGGAGAGTAGAAATGTGTTGACATATGTGCTTAGGAGAGTAGAAATAACTTAATTGAATGGAGCTGCATTGAGCTAAACGCGTGAAGAAGCCAAAGGGGAGAGGATGTAGCACATCCATTGAAGGTCTCTCTTGAGGACCTATATCTTGGGACAATTTAAAACATCCCCATATCCTGCAAAGTCCTTTGCTCAAAGTGTAATGGCAAAGGATCGAAATCTGGAGCATTCAGTGATGTTCTCAAGCCGACTGGACTGGAAATATAAAGAAATTAAAGGATAGATTCAATATGAAAACTATTGGGATTTAATGACTTCATTCAATCAGCAGAATTACAAAGAAGAAAATGCACCAGCAATTGCAAGAAAATTGACAGCAGAAACATGTGAAAATAACCAGCAGAGGACTGATTTAAACAATCAAGAAAAACAGAATATAAACAGGAAGAAAACCTCCTCCTAACACTTTATTACCAAAGCTAAAACATGATTTACACACTTGAAATCATACAAGAAAGAATTTTTCCCAGATTTATAAGAATTCTACCATTCTTATACAATCTCACTTTCTATCCCTCTTTCACTCTTGAAAGCCTCTTCTTTACCAGAGTTCCTCTTCTACCAGAGCACTCCTTTCTGTCTCGAGCTCCCTTCATTCATGCATTTTTGAGCTCACTTCTTTACACTACCTAAGGCTCCTATATATAGGCCTAAAGGAGGCTCCATTTCGGTTATTAACTACCAACAACAAAGGCTCCAAGTTGTTGAAGATTCCACCAGAAAAACTGTAACTGAGGCTCCTCTTTGCAATTGATTTTATTCCTTAGCTTTTGCAATAACTAAGGAATCTTCAAAGAATCACTTCCTTACAAAAACATATTGAAGGAACTTGAGAAAAAAAACACTTTATTAATCATTAAGCTCAAGTAATAATGTGAATACATTGTTCTATTTATAGAGTAAATTTCTAACAAACTAACTACATAACAAACAAGAGAGGAATCTAAAAGAAGCATCTAATAAAAAATAGGAGAATGATCTAATATTGGAATATTCCAACAATTGCTTCCAGGTAAATGCAGCGCCAGAACATTTTGTGTGGGCCAACCCATATTTGACATGCCATTTGTAGATGATAACAGAGGCAGAGTAAATGGAGATGAAGGAGAACCCAGTGAAAGGCTCGTTGCTACTGTGAAATCCATGTCAATAACAGCAGAGGAAGTTGAATGAGGAGAAAGAACGGCTAAAACTGTTGAGACATACAAGGGTCGGTGTTCCTCTTGCGTGTGGGAAAGTAGAATTGTGCTTGAATAGAATGTATTCCACCTATGTACTTGATGAGAAGACTCAGCTCTAACTTGAACTGTGCTTGTAAACTGTAAGCTTGAGAATTTCATTGATTATGTCTAGTAAAAGTAGTTTCATTGTGTATCTTGCACACTGTTTTGATTTAGTGTTCACTTAAAAATTTCATCTAGATTTTGTCCAGTGACTAACTTCTCTAAATGGTTGGGTCATGAACTCTTGCAATCAGATTCTTAAAAGAAAGCTGCACTAAAATGTATGCTAAACAAATTTGAATGTATGCTACGCAGTATGCGCAAAAAATTTCGTAAACTGAATGTATGCGCATTGAAACCGAAGCACACCAAAAAACCAGAATATTTACATTCAACATCTTGTCTTTAAGACACGTGACTCCCTCACAGCATTTGGGAACCTTTTTTTTCCCCCCCTTTTATGCAAGGAGTTATATTTTGATAATCTCCCACTAAACATAGTAAACATATACCCAGTCATTTCCACAAGACAGACAGTAAATAGAATAGAATTGCTACTGATCACCATTTCATATAATTATCTGTACACCATCAAAAACCTCCATTTCAAAAACACAATTACACATGCGTCCTTCAAAAACCAGAACCAGCAACACATTTAACATATTATATCCCAAAACTACGCTTTAAGGTTCCTGCTGCCTTCAAAAAAATTTGTGTCCTGATGTCTGTGCAAGTCTCCTAGCATCTGCCCTTGCTTCTCTTGAATTAGAAGCCTCATTGGCAGTTATTGATGTGTAGTCATCTTCTATTTCTTCAAGATTAATTTGTTTACACACCACTTGTGGGTCGAACGATAGTCCACCTTCATTACGCTCAACCATAGGGATGGAAGCTGCTGAAAACTTCGTTGTTCTTCATGAACTGAAAACTTTGTCGATAGTGCCTTCACAATCCCCAATATACTCTTTTCATACGCTCATATTAGCATGCAGATTGTCTCAAGCTGATTCAGAACAACATCAACAGAAGCTGGAACAAAATAAGTGAAAAGAAGCAATTATAATGGAGTGGTGAGTGGGATCTTCAGAGGACCTGTTGGAGGTTGATTGTTATTAACATATACTGCAGAAAATCCAAGGAGTCAGCAGAAATAGATCAAAGGTGAACATATAAACCCAAAATTAATCAGAAACCTCCATCAAAAATCCATGTGCGATTCTTCAAAAATCCAAGCTTCGTGGTCGCGATGGGGCCTTCGATTCTGATGGAAGTTCGATTTGGGAGTTGCAATTTCAGTTTTTGGGACTTTAATTCAGGAAGAAGCTCACGATTTGATCTTCGATGTATTTGGGAGTTGCACTTTGAGCTGGCATTTGATTTTTGTTTCAATGAGATTTAAGTGCTTTGCTATTTGTACACTTGTTTTCTACACTTAAGACTTGTATTGTTGTCAATTGTCAATTGAATGAAAAAATTGGTTGAAATTTAAAATGCGTAATTGTTTAATGTTACGTAACAAAGTGTAAATCGAAATGTATATTAAAGTGTACATGCGTCAAGATTCGAGATTTAATTGTCGCATGTACATTTCTTTATCCACGCAAATATGTATTAGAAAACAAATTTGTTTAGTGTGTAATGGTGTCCAACTTTAGAAGTTAAGTGAATAAGAATTTTGCTACATGGACGGGGCATAGTTTAGAATAATCCCAATAAGTAATGGGGTGCAATATCCAATGTTTGATGTGCGCTCAAACAATTAACCCTTCATCAATTGCACCAAATTTTATTCAAAAATGTTAACACTCCAAGTGTACATTATTTTTGACATTTCATATGTTGTTAAAAAGAATTTGAAGAAAAACTGTTTATTTTTCTAAACTATTCAATAATATATTACCACGTGATAAAATATAAATGACAGACAATGTAAGAAATGATATACATGTAACATGATCAAATTTTATTAAGGGCTTGTTTGAACCACATTTTTATAAAAAAAAATACATTTTCAAATAGTGTATTGATAGAAAATGTGTAGTTAAAAAATAAAAAAAAAAATTTAAATTTACGGGTAATATTATTTTATTAAAAAATATTTGGTTGAAACATAGTCAAAATCAAATTCCTTTCTTATTTTGCAAAAAAAAAAAAAAAAAAACCGAAGGCCAAAACCCTCGGACAAGACCTCCGGTTTAGCTTAACCCCACTCCACTCCTCACGTACCCCACCCACCACTCTACGAAAAGCTTCACAAAATCCTCACTCTCTCAAGCTCTGCAATTTACCCAAGTTTCATCAACTACTCTAACGGTGCGTTCACATTTTTTCTATTATTTATTTTTATGTAACTCATATGCGGTAGTTTTCTAATTTCAGAAAAAAATTCCCCTATTTTGGGTTCTACATTTTTCTCCCATTTCTCCAATTTTAGTTGACGGGATGCTTTAATGTTTCAAAATCGATTACGGATTTGCAGTTTTGCTTCTTTTTGTTGTTAAGATAAGAAAATCTTGGAACAAAAAAAAAAAAAAAAGTTAATTACACGTGCTTTAAATTAATAATGTATGGAACCTGGGGTTAAGAATCCAAGATTTCCAATTAGTAACCTATCGAATATATAGAAATTTATAAGCTAAATGCATGTATATAATTACATTCTGATTTATGTACTTAGTATTATGGTTCATGAATTATGTTATTCATGTACTTAGTTGTTTGAGTAGAATTAATTTAGGTTCTTTGTATCTGCATTTTAAAGGTTGCAAATTTTTCCTACAATTTTCCTAGCGTTGTTATTTCAAATCAAACACTTTGAATTCAACAATTCTTCTTTCATTTTCTCTATTATCCATATTGATTGTCAAGAATACACTTTTCATGATAGTTTCCGAGTTGAGTTTATCCCCTAAAAAAAAAAAAACTCTAATGCTTGTTTTTTAATAATGTTATTTGATGAAGTAGACCAAAATATAAAATCTACGTTTAAGATTATTGAAATAGAAGAATGTATGTTCTTTGGGGTTATTAGAGAAGTTCTCCGTTTAGTTTGGTAATTTTTCCTTTATCACTGGATGACACAATATGTCTGTTAAAGTGCAACGTAATTTGACAGACTAACAGACAGAAGAAGAGTGAAGATTAATAAGACTTGTCCCTGTTTTTCTGTCTTGTTTAAGTGTGGATTGGATGTGCTGATTGCTAGCAAAAAAAAATCACATTTTTCGTTTCAGAAAATCTGGGGAATAGGGGGGAAAGGACTCTAGAATGAACAACTTGTTTCATGCTCATTCTTCGGCTAAATTATGAAGATCTAGCGTTATTTCTACGAAGAGTCCAATTTGCCGATTTTATGCTCCTTCCTGGAAAACAGGCTTTCAACATGCAGGTATTAGGACTGCTAGTTTAGAACTTTTGTTGACAAGATTTTGGGTTCAGCACTACTCATCGAAAAGGTCTAGAAAGAGAAATCTTGATCCTAAACCTGTAATGAAGGACGAAAAGGAATTGTTCTTTGTTGTTCGGAAATGAGATCTTGTAGGTTGCGGAGCAAAATTACAACAATAATGGATTTTTCGGGCTCAGTTTACCAACCAAATCGACACCCAATCGATCGACCCAAAACCTTCAAACTATTCCTCTCCTCGGTTGCTTTCAATTGTACCCACTTAGGACACAAAGAGAAGGTGTTTTACAGGCCCAAAGGCGGAGCCACAAAGGCTGGAGAACAATGAGAAGATGAATGAGACAAACTACAAGCGGAAGCACAAAACACAGAGAAAGCAGTTGTGTCTCTCTCTTAAACAAAAGGGCAAAACACACTTAAATGACAAAGCTGTGAAGGAGCAATAAATATAGGATCACTTAGAGTATAGTAATGGGCCTGCCCAACAAGAAGACGATAAGTGGGACAAATAAATCATCCACTAAGTGAGGAATCGGGCCATGAGCAACTCTAATTAATTAGACTACTTCCAATGGCCCCAAATAGTTTTAGGATCGGATCATCAATCTTAGGCGTCGATACAATACTTATCCAACATCGATTTTACATCATCGCTCAGGATTAATT
Source organism: Fraxinus americana (assembly GCA_035079005.1). Lineage (NCBI taxonomy): Eukaryota > Viridiplantae > Streptophyta > Magnoliopsida > Lamiales > Oleaceae > Fraxinus > Fraxinus americana. The sequence continues at coordinate 819,026 of CM068710.1, read as the reverse complement.
GGGTATCAAAACCCAACATAGGTGTTTATGAGAATTTAAGTGATTGTCGGCTCAAGTTGGATCCTTGGTAATCACGAATCTCTAAATTTTTGATATGTATGTTTCTTTTGATCCTCTCATATATGTTGGTATTCTTCTCTTGGTGCTTCATTAATGATTTTTATTTTAGTTTATTTTTTTGGGAGCTATTATGATGCAATATTATAAGGGATTTTATTTATTTCGTTTCCAATTTTAAATCGTATTTTAGGAAACGTTATTATGATTTGATTTATTAGCTTTTATAATAATTTCTTATTTAGAATATGGTCTTTTGAAACCCTATATAAGAGGATCTATGCAATGTAATTGAGACAACTTTGGAATGAATAATAATTGATATTTTCTCCCCTTTCTCTCTCCCTCTTCTCTCTTTTCTCCCTCCTTTCTCCTCTTCTTTCCCCTTTCCCCTTCTCATATAATTGTTTTCTTGCACCCTGCATCAATTTGGTATTAAAGCTAGTTGCTCCCCTCTGAATACAAGGTTTCCATTACACGTGTGATAGTTAGTAACAGTGTTTTCACAGTAGCCACCTCAACCCATTCACGTATCCAACCACCTATGAAAATCCAACATCTGAACGGCCGAAGAACTTCTTCAAGATCAACAACAAGCAACTCGTTCTCGTTTAATTGTTTTTATTAGTTAAAAAAAAAAAAAAAAGAAAAGGTAAAACGCCGGAACTGTTTATCGGCTAGCAATAGATGAATTAGGCTTTTCATTATTTTTCTTCTAAAAAAAAAAAAATATCTGAATAAAAAATGAAAAAAAAAATGAAAGGAATGAAGATTACGTTAATTTCTGCTACTGCCAAGGAGAAATAAATCAAATTTTATTGCTACGTACCCATATATTAACCTTAGCCCTATTAGCATCAATACCCTCGCCTTCTGTATACAGCCTAAGTCAGCCCAAACCATATTATATCCATACACACAGACTTACAACCCAGTCAATAACCCCAATTTATGCCCAATTACAAGAGCCTATTAATCCATATACACTGCCAAACAATCCATAATATTCAAACTCACCAATACCAAATCACAAATGGGAAAATTAGGCAATATGCCCTTTTTTTAAGGGCTACTTACACAAATACCCTATATTTTGGGGCATATTTGAAAAAAAAATGATAAACTTGGATTAAGTGGTAATTAAGGAAACTTTAACGTATAAAATATGCTCAAACAGAGAAGATTCTGGCATGAACGTAAACAAGCCTCCAAATTGGGGAAAAAGGGAAAATTAGAAGGAGAAAGAGGAAATCATCCACAAATTCGTTCATTATTCGAAGTTCTGGAAAAAGATCAAGGTTGTTTCATTATTGAAAGCTTTGAAAAAATCGAGAATGTCAATTACATGTTTTTTTTTAATGTTTTTTACTCCTTCAATTAGTTCCCCAATTTTCAGCCGTCTATCTCACTTTTATTTGGATTTCATGATTAGATTTAGTTTAAACTTTATAGTGTAAATATTTAACATTTATAAAGTTTCTTTTTGATGATTTTGTTATTGTGTTTGGAAACATGTTTGAAAATAGCATTATTGAACTTCATAGAGAATGAATTGTGTCAATACATATGAAAAAATATCTTTGAATCAGTTAAATTATTGATGCATGTAAAGTGTTTGACAAAAGGATAATGTGAATTCTGCCACTTTTCTATGAAAAAATGACGTCTTGTCACTTTTCTCAAAAAAAAAAAAAAAAAGCTACGTTATATCCTTGAAGCAATTAACTAAATGCATACGTATGCATTTTTGAAAATTTGAACATACCAATTCAAGCTCCGTTTTGTGGTAATATATATGAAAAAGAAAATTTTGAATCAATAAAATCATTGATGCGTACAATGTATTTGACAAAAGGAGAATATGAATTCTGTCACTTTTTCATTAATATGAATTCTGTCACTTTTCAATGAAAAAGTGACATTATGTCACTTTTACATGAAAAAGTCACAGTATCTCATTGGAATAATTAACTAGATGCATGCGTGTGCGTTTTGGAAATTTTAATATATGAATAAGGTGTTTGCTACCCTTTTTAGCCTTGTTTTATGTTAATACGTATGAAAAAGAAAACTTTGAATCAATTACATTCATGCATGCAAGGTGTTTGCTCAATGAGTTCTGTCATTTTTTCTCAAAAGAAGTTACAGTATTTCATTAACTAGATGCATATTACTTCACTTTTTTTTAAAAAAAAAAAACTCACACAATTTCTTTGTAATCTTATTGTAGGTATGGATAAAATTAATGTCTTCATTTGTTAAGGAGGCAAATTGACACAAGATAATGAATATACAAGTGAAAATGATTGGAATTGTTGTACCAATGGATTGCACGTATGTCACTTTTTTTGTTAGTCACTTTTTTGACATGTTAAAAACTACAAACATGTTATAGTTAGGTAACATATTGCAATTCTTTGGATAACTGGTTGTGCCATGCTTTGCTAAACCAAATTATATAGTGTACTTTGACCTTGGAGTAGTAGGATATGTTCGACCTCGATTATGACAAGTGATATACAAGTGACTAGTATGTTAAAAAAAAGTGACAATGTCACCATTTTAATTGTCCCTTTTTTTAAAAATGTGACATTACGTCACTTTTTGTTTTAAAAGTTGCTAGCATGTTAGAAACTACAAACATGTTATAGCATGTTAGAAACTAAAAACTAATATTGATCAGCTATATCACCAACTTCCCTGATCCATTGATATTGTAATGAAAACATGTCCAAAACTACACAAATTAACAAGTGAACCATTGTCACTTTTTTGTCCAAATGAGTCATTACATACATCAACTACCAACCAATTTATGTACATCCACAAAATATTCTAACAACTAAATCAGTTATTACATAACAAGATATGTCCACTTCTTCCAAATCAATTTCTTCTTCTTCTTCTTCTTCTTCAAAATCAGTCTTCTTTTGACACATATTCATTATCTGTGTCATAACCCTCATCTGGCTTTTTCTTTCCATAAACATATAATTGAGCTGTCAAATTTCTTCTAACATGTGGAATGTTAAATGTTTTTGGCAATTTATTTAACTTTTCGTTAATGAAGTATTGGGCATACTTAATTACATATATTTCACAGTCTCCACCACATGCAAAAAAGAAAAGGAATCCAGACAATTATACACTTGAATGTCAAATGAAAAAAAAAAATTTTAGAAAGCAATCTAACATTTTATTCTATTGTGAAAGTTTTGAAACCATTTTTACAACCAATGGTTTCAAAGCATCTTCTTTCGAAATGCCTATTCCCTTAAAGAAGTCAGCATGAAAAAAAAGATGAAGGAATTATATCAGAAAATGCTTTAACAGCCTCAATTATTAAAGCTTTCCTCACAATTTTGTGATACGAATTATATACATTAATGTACATATGTTGGATGTCAAAATGACAGAGAATCCAATGTGCTGAATTTGACATTCGAATTGGCATAAGCACATGGTCAACAAGTCTCCAACTTGTATTACACGGCATATACAACCCGATAGCATATGAAAGAAGATAAGTCTGTTTTTTAAGAGCAGACTTATCTTGGCAAAATTCAGCATACAACCCTCTAATTTGGCTATCAAATGGAAAGTCTGTGATTGTAGCCTTTATGCTTATATCATCTCCATGCCTTAACATCTTCCTCAAGTAATAGAAACACACATCGATATGCTACATGAAAAGGGAAAAATTACAAAATCAACAATTGTACTAAAAATTATATAAAAGAATCTTAAAACAACAAACAAAATAAATTACCGTGTTTTCAAGACATTCGTTCGGAATAAACAATTCGTATCACCACTGTTTCGTAGATACATCAATATCACCAAATTAAAAGCAATGATTGATAATAGAATTTTCATCATTGAAATGTTTATGACTACGTCACATATATAATGCAAAAAGTCACATGAAATGTCACTTCACTTGAAAAAATTCACAAATAACAAATATTGGTAACAACTTATTTATTTTTTTATCAATCCCTTCATTAACCAAAGCTCAAAAGCATCAACATTAAGTGCCATTGGAGGGCCTAAACCAAAAGCATCCCTTCATTTTCCGTTTTCGTGTAGCATATCGATGTGTGTTTCTATTACTTGAGGAATATATCAAGGCATGGAGAGGATATAAGTATAAATGCTACAACCACAGATTTTTCATTTGATAGCCAAATTATGCTAAATTTTGCCAAGATAAGTCTGCTCTTAAAAAAAAAAAGACTTCTCTTCTTTCATATGCTATCGGGTTGTATATGCTGTGTAATACAAGTTAGAGACTTGTTGACTATGTGCTTATGTCAATTTGAATGTCAAATTCAGCCCATTAGATTCTCTGTCATTTTGACATCCAACATATGTGCCTTAATGTATATAATTCGTATCACAAGTTTGTGAGGAAAGCTTTATTAATTGAGGATGTTAAACAATTTTCTGGTATAATTCCCCATCTTTTTCATATTAGCGTCTTTGAGGGAAAAAACATTTCGGAAAAAGATGATTTGAAACCATTGGTTGTAAAAATGGTTCAAAAACTTTCACAACAGAATAATAGGTTAGATTGCTTTCTAAAGATTTTTTTTTTTTTTTCATTTGACCTTCAAGTATGTAATTGTCTAAATTCATGTTTTTTTTTTTTGCATGTAGTGGAGACTGTGAAATATATGTAATTAAATATGCCCGTACTTTATTAAAGGAAAGTTAAATAAAATGCCAAAAACATTTAACATTTCACAGGTTAGAAGAAATTTGGCAGCTAGATTGTATGCTTATGGAAAAAAGAAGCAAGATGAGAGTTATGATATCGATAATGAATTGGTGTCAAAAGGAGACTGATTTTGAAGAAGTGAACATGTCTTATTATGTAATGACTGATTTTGTTGTTAAAATCTTTTATGGATGTATATAAATTGGTTGGTAGTTGATGTATGTAATGACTTATTGGACAAAAAAGTGACTGGTTCACTTGTTGATTTTTGTAGTTTTGGACACGTTTTCATTACAATATCAATGGATCAAGGAAGTTGGTGATGTAACTGATCAATATTAGTTTGTAGTTTCTAATATGTTTTAACATGTTTGTAGTTTCTAACATGCTAGCAGCTTTTAGAACAAAAAGTGACATAATGTCACCTTTTTAATAAAAGTAATTAAAACGGTGACATTGTCACTTTTTTTAACATACTAGTCACTTGTATATTACTTGTCATAATCAAGGTCGAATCTATCCTACTACTCCACGTCAAAGTACACTATATCATCTGGTTTAGCAAGACATGATAGAACCAGTTATCTAAAGAATTGCAATATGTTACCTAACTATAACATGTTTGTAGCTTTTAACATGTGACATACGTGCAATTCATTAGTGCGACAATTCCAGTCATTTTCTAACTTGTATATTCATTATCTTGTGTCAATTTGTCTCCATAACAAATGAAGACATTAATTTTATCCATACCTACAATAAGATTACAAAGAAATTGTATGTGAGTTTTTTTAAAAAAACAGTAACAGAGTAATATGCATATAGTTAATAAGATACTGTAACTTTTTTTGAGAAAAAGTGATAGAAATACAAAAGTGACAGTTCACATTCTCATTGAGCAAACACCTTGCATGCATGAATGTAATTGATTCAAAGTTTTCTTTTTTTCATACGCATTAACGTAAAACATGGCTAAAAAGGGTAGAAAACACCTTATTCGTACATTCAAATTTCCAAAACGCACACGCATGCATCTAGTTAATTATTTCAATGAGATACTGTGACCTTTTCATATAAGTGACATAATGTTACTTTTTCATAAAAAAGTGAGAGAATTCACATTCTCTTTTTGTCAAACACCTTGCATGAATGAATGTAATTGATTCAAATTTTTCTTTTTGATATGTATTACCATAAAACGGCCTTGAATTAGTATGTTCAAATTTTTAAAAATGCATACGTATGCTTCTAGTTAATTGCTTCAAGGATATAGTGTGGCTATTTTTTAGAAAAGTGACAGAATGTCACTTTTTCATATAAAAGTGACAAACGTCACTTTTTCATAGAAAAAAGTGGTAGAATTCACATTATCCTTTTGTCAAACACCTTACATGCATCAATGATTTAACTGATTCAAAGCTATTTTTTCATATGTATTGACACAATCCATTCTCTTTGAAGTTCAATAATGTTATTTTCAAACTTTTTCCAAACACAATAACAAAATCATAAAAAAGAAACTTTATAAATGTTAATTATTTACGCAATAAGGTTTAAACTAAATCTAATCATGAAATCCAAATAAAAGTGAGATAGACTGCTAAAAATTGGGGAACTAATTGAAGGAGTCAAAAACATTAAAAAAAAAAAACCTGTAATTGACAATCTCAATTTTTTCCAAAACTTTCAATAATGAAATAACCTTGATCTTTTTCCAGAATTTCGAATAATGAAATAACCTTGATCTTTTTTCTTTTTCCAATTTGGAGGCTTGTTTACGTTCATGCCGGAATCTTCTATGTCTGAGAGATTTTATACGTTTCCTATATGTGGATGATATTTTGCTTGCAACCAATGATAAAGGTTTGCTCTGTAAGGTGAAACAGTTTCTCTCAAAGAACTTTGATTTGAAGGATATGGGTAAGGCGTCTTATGTCTTTGGCATTAAGATCCATAGGAAAAGATCTCGAGGCATTTTGGGTTTGTCTCAAGAGACCTATATCAACAAAGTTTTAGAGAGATTTCACATGAAAGATTGTTCACCAAGTGTAGCACCCATTGTAAAGGGTGACAGATTCGATTTGAGTCAATACCCGAAAAATGATCTAGAACGGGAACAAATGAAGAACAGTCCGTATGCTTCCGCTGTTGGAAGCTTTATGTACGCTCAAGTCTACATCGGACCTGACATTGCATATGTTGTTGGAATGTTAGGGAGATAAAGTAATCCAGGTCTTGACCACTGGAAAGCTGCAAAGAAAATGATGAGATATCTTCAAGGGACAAAGAACTACATGCTCATGTACAGACGGACTGATAATGTGGAGATGATTGGCTACTCAGATTCTGAGTTTGCTGGCTGTGTTGATTCACGCAAATCAACATCTGGATACATTTTTTGATGGCCGGTGGAGCTGTATCATAGAGGAGTGCCAAACAGACTTTGACTGCCACTTCCACTATGGAAGCTGAGTTCGTTTCTTGTTTTGAGGCTACTTCACATGGTGTATGGCTTAAGAGTTTTATTTCTGGGCTTAGAATTATAGATTCTATTTCTAGGCCATTGAGAATTTATTACGACAATTTAGCTGCTTTTTTTATGGCTAAGAACAACAAAAGTGGGAGTCGAAGTAAACACATCGACATTAAGTATTTAGCCATAAGAGAACGTGTTTAAGAAAAGAAAGTAGTCATTGAGCACGGCAACACTGATCTAATGATCGCTGATCCTTTGACAAAGGGCATGCCACCGTTGAAATTCAAGGATCATGTAGTGAATATGGGACTTGGTTCCATTATGTAATTTTTCATTGTATGAACATCAGAATAAATAAAGAGAACTGGATCAGTGAAAAGTTTTATTTTTTATACCATGAAAAACAACTAAAAATTTACAGCGATCATGATCGGAGGTGGAAGTGGGGTGTTGGTTAATTTTTGACCAACCATTTTGTTATATGTGACCTAAAAATTATATAATCTGTGACCGTGAAAGAATCTGTGATCAATTAGTTTGGAAATTCGTGACTGTGTGACATATAAATTTTGAGATCTGTGATCGACGAATTAATTGTGATCTACAAATTTTTTTTATATGTGACCATTAAAAAATCTATGACCAACTAATTTGAAAATATGTGACTTGCAAATAAACTGTGAACAAGTTATAATCGAGTGACTATTTGAAATTAAACTGTGAATATTAACAAGAAATTTGAGCCATGTGCAAAACACCCCTGTGATGTGCACTCTGACCATTTGAAATTAACCTGTGAATATAAAAAAAAAAACACGAGCCATGTGCAAAATATTCTGTGACCTATGCTGTGACCATTTGAAATAAACATGTGACTATCAACAAAAACCTGAGCCATGTGCAAAAATATTTCGTGACTTGTGCTGTGGCCATTTGAAAATAACCTGTGACTGTGAACAAAATCCTGAGCCACGTGCAATATATTCTGTGACCATTTGAAAATAACTCATGACTATTAACAAAAATGTGAGACATGAGCCTTATCATGTTATCAATCATTATAAACAAACAACCATGCGTTGTAACTTGTGACCTGAGTTGTGATTTGTGACCCGGGCTGTGACCATGCAACGGGTAAGCTATGACCATCAAATGCGAACGATGTGCTGATAGTGGTCACAACTGTACAAAAAAAATATGTCACTTGTACAAAAAAAATATGGCGGAGTTGTCGTCGGAGTTGGAACAATTGACGGAATCGGAGCAGTTGCCGAAATGGTAGCCGGAATCGGAGTAGTCGCCGGAACGATCGCCGGACGATTGTCGGAGCGGCAGAGGTGGTGGAGATGGGGTAGGTTAATTATATTATATATGTATCTTTATATCTTTTTATATATTTATATGTATAAATAAAAATATATAAATATATATGTATGTAAATGTCAAATTTCTAATTTTTGAAATTTAAAAGTTGTTTTCTTATTTTTGAAATAGTGTATACTTAAAGTTGGATTTATGAATTTTTCCCATGAACTATTGTGCTTTTATTTTTATGCATGTAGGTTATAATTTATGTCTTTGTTTGGCCCATTTATTTTTTATTTAATGAAATAATAATTAAAAAACAATTAAAATATGTATATAAAAAAAAAACTCTTAAACTTAGTGTTAATTTTTGAAAGTATATATTTATACAATAACTTATTATTTTAGTAATTTCTATTTGGTATTAAGTGACATGTTCTATTTTTACCAATTTGCTCTTAATTATTATTTAACTTTTTACATGTGAATTTTTGGGAAAAAATTTGAAGTTTGAAATACGTACCCACATCCCCTTATCCGTAATTTGGACTTTTTTAGCCATATCCTCGTATCCTACATTTTAGAAAATAAAAGATTCAATACTTAGATATGTACTCATAACCGATACCCGTACCCGTACCCGAGTTCGAGCATCATAGGTTAGTAAATAGTGCTTTGACTAGATTTACAAGCTCAGGTGATCTTGTTGAGTTTAGCAAAAAATAAAAAGGGAAAATTTTAACACGGTCAAGTGCATGTTTGGTTTTGATCTAGTTACCGAAATAATTCCTTGATGATTAACATTCAGTTTTCTTACAGCAACATACTTCTGCTAGAGGTGAACCATCTAGCGAGACTATGGCAAAGAAATGGTCACAGGAAGTTGCGTGGTCAGATTATGGGGTAAGTTACATCATTATTCAGTTCTACAAATTCATTCCAGTTAATGAGATTAATCTTTCTACGGAATATATGCACTCATCTGAAATATACGTTCCAGTTTGTAATTAATAATGAAGTATATTTCCTTACACATCCGTGATTGTAGATGAAAACTGCTCCCTGGAAATACGTAAACAAAAAGTGCAAAATGAGAAGGGATATCAATAAAAATTGTTGGCACTCCTTTTATATTGCTGTTAGATCCTTGTAAAGTCGACCGGATTCCATAATTGGATGGAAGTGGTGAATTTTTGTTGATAATCGTAAATATAAAGCTTTTTCATTGTTTTATTAGTTAAGACTGTCAAGGCTTCCACATTTATTAATCATCCATGACAAAGAAAACTAATTCATTTGTTTGAACCCTATTTTTGGGAGAATAGATATTGTAATAATGAATTTTTTTGGAGAATGTATGGTTAAAAGGTAGGAAAAAGATTTGGATATGCGTGATTGAAAATTAGTTTGGGAAAAAATGAATTTTTAAAAAATGATGTTCAAACATGGGCTAAATTTGACTGGATTAGTGGTGAAAATCTAACTCTTAACGGAGTCTCATTAGATTCATGTAGTAATAATCTTAGAGGGATGTTTTATGATTAGTTGGCACTAAAAACATCACGGTTGTAATCATGTGCAGCGGCAGACTTGTACTCTTGAGTTGTTATCATGGAAAAGATTATTTACTCTTTTAACGTTGTGAATGCGGATAAGTGTATTTGAAGTACTTGTGATGGTTCTCGAATATTTCAATATACAATGGAAATAGCAAAAAAAATACTAAATAGAGTTATTTCAGAAGTCTTGGAATTCTTGAGGAATATTTTTATGAAACTTTACAGGATATTTCTCATAATAGAGTGAAATAAATGTGTAACTATCTTTATATTAAGCTTGACCACTAAATTATTAAATTTTTACCATTTTCCGACCCTTCATTTATATGAGGAAATGATGAAGCTCGATGCTATGGAAATGAGAAAAATCGGTAGATATGTGCTCACAATGAAAATTTGGTCAAGTTCCATTTTTCTGATTCCTTTTATATGTAACCACAAATTGTGTCATGAAAATTTTGAAAATCTCGTCACACCTTTTCGATCATTGTCATTGCTTCACTTTCTGAACTTTATGGGCTAGTCACAATGTCATTCCAGCTTTCATATGCTGAAGATTAGGACTTACTATGGAAAATATTCTATAGAAATGATTTTTTAATCAATTGTGTATTTCTATTTTAGCTTGCTTATTCCATAATCTTCCAACTTATTGGTGTTCCTTAAGATTGTACTTGTGACATTAGTGAGTCCTGTTGTCATGTTAGTAACTTGTGTATCTTTTACCGCTATTGTTTTGTAGATTGCCTTCTCGTATCTTCCGTTGTGAAGCTTACGTTCCGAGGGATATTCCATACACAGATTCAGGGTTCATGGAAGGTAAAGAAATTGAAGGATAGGTTTATCACATTCGAGATTAATCATATCCTGAGGGTAAGTTCAGTCATATAATTGTCTCTGTACAATGTAAATAAACACATCGCATGATCATCTTGTATGATTGACATAAAACCTTTCGTTTCTCACAATTTTATGTGCTCATACATTGAGCTTATTGATCTCTTGAAAAATAATACTTTATTTATATATTCTTGAAGGATTTAAACTCAGAGGCTGATGCTCAGGCTAACTTGGCTGTTGACCTTGCCGGTAAATGCCACACTTTGTTGTAACTCTTGAAGTTCTATATGTTTCTTTATGGATTTAAAAGACACAGTTAGTGGCTTAACTTATATCGAAGTTCCAAGTTAGTCACCAAACTTTATTTCGTTTCAAAGTGGTCACAGAAGTTTACTTTTCTTTTTTCCAATTTTACCACTTAGTAATCACATAGGACATTACATTTTAGAAAAACTAAATGGATTTTAACTGAGTGACCAAACTGAAGCAAAAGAAAATCAGTTTGGAACGAAATGAAGATAGCTGACTAACATCGAATTTGCTAGAAGTTGAGTGTCAATTATTATTTTTAAAGCTTATTTGGATTTCTATGTTATTGCAGAGGGTCAAATTCAGGAGGAGATTGATAAATAGCCAATCATGGAGGTATAACTTAGGTATTATTGATCCTTTGAAAACTTGCAAGTAAATGGAATCGTGGTCAAGTAATATAATGATGAATAGAATGTTGAACTCACATAGACTATGTGTTTGATCGAGTTAAAATTAATTGCAACTTTAATCGAATAGTAACAAGTTATGATTTTTCTATACGAAACCCTAAATTATCATTTAAACTAGTGAAAGCAAATAAATGTGTTTTTTAAATATGTGCGATGCATTGTTAAGATGTCGAATCCCTCTTGTTATTCAATTTTTAGTGTAATAATTAAACAATTTGAAATCATTCACGTTGATTAATGTTCCAAATTTATTTGAAAGGCTCGCTCGATATCGATCAAATCTATTCCACTCACGTGTTCCTTTTACTTTCGATGAAAGAGCAAATATGATAAATTCATTAACAAGTGCTAGAACACCAATTGAAATCATATAAATCATCCTAAAAATGTATAAAATTAGTCTAACATATTGGAATTACCATAAATCATGTTAAATTTGAACATCATCCGAAATTGTGCGATTGAAAATTGATTTGAATATTTTGATCATATTCCAAATTGAATATTTACTATGCTAAAAATGGGTCTCAAGTTTCGACTAAAAATTTGAAATAACTTGTGCGATTGAAAATTGATTTGTTAATATTTTGATCATATTTCATTCCTTTTTTATTTCTAATTGCATCCAATTGCCTCTTAACAATTTTTAAAGTATCGTTTTGTGGTCCAAATCAACTTTGGGTATTTGCAATTTGGTCTTCAAACTTTGAATTTCGTCATTCTTCACAATTTTCGATTCTTTCTTTCAATTCCTTGTTCAACCATTAACTTTTACCTATATAACATAAAGTACAATAATTTAGGATATATTTTGTCTAAAAAAGTACCAAATATCGCTATTTTATGCCCCGATTAAGTATATGAAAATACACTTATCAAATACCCTACAAACTTAAGTATTTGTTCGTCCTTAAACAAAACTATAACCTAAATAACGACAAACACGCAAGCATACAAAAATATTTGGTCAGACAATCTAAATTTTTACCTCAAGATTTGAAGCTACTGTATTAAATCTACAAACCACTTCAAAGTCACAATACTAAACCAATATGTATTCTTTCAATGCGAAATTGAGGTGTTTTGTGAAAAAAACTAAGTAGACAATTATAAATTTACAAGTTGCTTCAATTTTCGATCATCTGTGGTCAAATATATCATTTCACATCTCGTATGATTCACACATCACCAACTTATTCCTTTTAATTTTTTTTCTAGCGATCAATTTAAGGTTGAATTTTTCATTACTATCATCACCCTTTCTAGTTTAGGTGGACTCTACTAATTGCAAGTCAACACAACAGTAAATAAGGATTCTCCAATTTTTTGATTACTTTTGTCCTCAAAGACTCAACAAGGTTAATTATCATTTATCAAAAATAAAATTCTCACAAACAAATGTTTGAGATTTAACCACGACATTTAGTACTTTTGAATTTTTCATGCACTTGCGTTTATTTTTTTAAGTACTTTTTTCTTTTTTTGAATTCTCTTATTTTGCTTTCTAGATGACACATGTATCAAATTTTAGGCTGATGACTTCTAAATCAAATGATTTTAGGGCACTAATTTTCAAACACCCTTACCCGCTTAATAATCTAAGTCAAAAAGGTTTCGAAGATAACTAATTTCAAATTTTAAAAAATTATATCTTGATTAGTGTAATATTCCTTATCAAACACATATTCAAGCAAACCGACCTCTAAGTTAAGACTTTCGCCCTATTTTATCTCGTTTATTTGAGATAATCCAAACATAATTTTTTTTCACACAAGGAATCTTCATTCACATTCGTATTTTTCTACAACAGTAGAATCACATACAAACAATGTTAAATTTGGTCTAATGATCATTAATTTATGATAGTTTTTTGTATAATATCTATGTTCAATCTATTAACATATTTAGCATATGAATCAACTTATTGCATTATGACGTAAAACTCAATTCTAGTGCGCATATAATATCAAGTTCTGCAAGGCTAAACATCAATCAATTTAAGCATGTAACATAACCACAATTGATAAAACAACACCAAATCTCAAATTAAATCATCATTGTCGATCAGACTATCTAATCTAAACAAGCATACAACCTAAAACTTAAAATCGTCATTATCTTCAATGTCCTAAAGTATAACTAAAGATATAAGGAAATGGAGAATAAAAAGAAGAAGGTACTCCCCAGAATCTGCTGTTGAATGGGGAGGAATTTAGCTAGACTAGAAAAAGAAGAAGGAAATGGAAATGGCGCTTAGTTTTTAATCTTTAGCTAAACTGTATGGAGGAATTTATCATGGTGGTTCAATAGGTGTCTTGATCCCTTGCACTTCTTGCAATTTATAGCCTTGCATCCTCTTTTTGTCCTCCAGACTTTGAACTTTCCATTCTCTTCTCGACCAAGGCTTACTAGATTTGTTTTGCCCTTCTTTTAAGATTAAAATTGACGGAATATTGTAGTATGAGATGTCTTTAATATGTATTCTTCTGTTAGATATTTTTTGGAGTAGAAAATTGGTTGAAAATTACACCCAAATTGATTTTCAAAAGAATTCCAATCGAATAAGAAAAATTGTCTTCGCGTGCGCATGTTTTTTCTCTGCACAGTCGTCAATATTTTGGTCATAACTTTATCCCTCGATATTCGATTCGGGCGATTCAAAGTGTTTTGGAAAACTAACTTAAATGACTACGACTTTTCTAAAAATAGAAGTTTTCCAATTCGAACATTTACTATGCCAAAAATGGTTCTCAATTTTTGACTAAAAATTTGGAATATAACTTGTGCGACTGGAAATTGATTTATGATAATATTTTTGTCATATTACATTCCTTCTTGGATATTTGCAATTTGGTCCTCAAGCTTCTTTCTTTCAATTTCTCGTTCCATCATTAAGTTTTACTTATATAATATAAAATACAACAGATTAGGATATAATATCGCTATTTTATGCCCTCGAATAAGTGTATAAAATACACTCATCAATTACAACACAATTTTTGTGAAATGTGGCTCTCCGGGTACTGTTTCTAACTTGTACGATGGAAGTTTTCATCATTCTTTAGTTTTTAGATAGAGTGTTACTGTTGCGCTGAGTTTGATATGTGAATGATGAATCATAAGCTTATTCTACAATAGCCATCATTAGAATATAAACTATTTCCTGCTAAGTTCGGGGTGAGACAAGGAATTTTTAGTTCGTGTTGATGAGATTGCAATTTTTGAAAAAAATGATGCGGAATGGAAGACGAAGATTTACGAATGTAAATTTGAAGAACCAAATTTGGAATCCACCAAAAAAACGAAATTTTATAATAATCAATAATGATTCGAAAAACGTTCAAAAGTCTTTAAATAAACGTTACAAGAAACCCTAAAAATATAGAATATTAAAATATTCCAAAAATAGTGAAAATCTGAAACTGGAAATATGGAAATTAATTATTTGAAGGTCTAAACGAAGGAATTTGGCTAAAATCCCGAGATTTCGGGTTTTGCCTCGATTCCAAATTTTCAGGCCGTTTCTAATCAACCTGCCAAATTTCAGCCCATTCTGACACCGTAGCGCCAAATGACCAAATTGCCCATGGCGCGATCTTTTTTCGTCAATTTTTTGTCCAGCACTTCTTCAAACTCCAAAACTAGTTGTCCTACATTAGTCTCTCCCACTTGTGAAGAACTCGACCCCGAGTTATATTCCAGATAGATTGTAATATCAACAAAAACTCATACAGATCAGCCATATTGAAGGTGCGAAAGATGTTCACATCAGCAGGCAAGTTGACCACGTAGGCATTGTCATTGATCTTCTTGACGACTTTGTATGGACCATATTTTCTCGGCTTCAACTTGTTATAGGAACCAAGAGGAAACCGCTCCTTGCATAGAAACACCATCTCCTGATCACCTTCAGCAAATAATTTCTCACGCCTCTCGACATCTGCAGCAGCATTATATTTTGCATTCTTCCCCTCCAACCTAGCTTTCACTTCTGCCTGAACATTATGAGCCTGTTCAGCCATATTTTCAGCAGTCACATTGGAACCAGTAACCTTGGGAAGGCAAGATAAGTCCAATGCATGTTTAGGAGGCTTCAAATACACCAAAGAGAAAGGGGATCTACCCGTAGCAGTGTGAACAGCATTATTATGCGCGAACTCGACTTGCGCCAGCGCCACATCCCACTATTTTGGTTTATCACCACAAATGCTGTGTATTAAATTCCCTAGCGTCCTGTTCAGATTTTCAGTCTGTCCATCAATCTGTGGGTGTGCTGTGCTACTGAATTTCAGAGTAGTATCCTTCCGCCACCACAGTGTGACCCAAAAATAACTAAGAAATTTCGAGTCCCTGTCAGAAGTGATGGATTGGGGAACTCCATACAAACGAACCACTTCACTAAAGAATAACTGGGCTATATGAGAAGCATCAGATGTTTTATGGCATGAGATAAAATGCCCCATTTTGGAAAACTTGTCAACTACGAAAAATACAGAATCTACTCCAGGCTGAGTTTGAGGCAGCCCCAAAACAAAGTCCATCGATAAATCTTCCCATATTGCATTTGACACAGGTAGAGGCATGTATAAACCAGTATTCTGAGATTGTCCCTTTGAAATCTGACAGACATAGCACTTACGGACCAGATTTCCCATGTCGCGTTTCAGCTGAGGCCAGTAATATCGCTCGGCTACTCCACCGATAGTTTTATCACGTCCCAAGTGTCCACTCAAAACCCCACCATGTAGTTCTCGTATCAGTTTTTCCCTCAAGGAACTCCAAGGAACACACAGCTGATTACCATGAAACATGTAGCGATCAACAATATGGAACTCCCCCTCTGTTTGCTGCAGGACACATTTCTCCCAGACCTTGGCGAAGTCTTCATCATCAATATACAATTCTTTCAGAAACTCGAACCCAACAATCTCTTACTGTATAGTCACCAGCAAACTTGCACGTCGAATTAATGCATCAATTACTTTATTCAGAACCCCGGACTTATGCTTCAGCACGAAAGGAAATTTCTGCAAGTAGGCTGACCATCGAGCATGCATATTACTTAAACTCCTCTGACTATTTAGGTACTTCAACGCCTGATGATCAGTATATAATATGAATTCCTGTTGAATCAGATAATGCTTCCAATGTTTAAGAGCACGAACAATGGCGTAAAATTCTTGATCATAGGTGCTCTACTTCCGTCGCGCATCACTGAGTTTTTCACTGAAGAATGCCACTGGCTTCTTCTTTTGGGAAAGAACTGCTCCAACCCCAATTCCATTGGCATCACATTCTACTTCAAATAATTTCTCAAAGCTGGGTAAGGCAAGGACGCGAGTAGTGCACAACTTTTCCTTGATCACTGCAAAAGCCGTATCAGCTGCTTCACCCCAATTGAATTTTCCTTTCTTTAAAC
The DNA here is from genome assembly GCA_035079005.1 of Fraxinus americana. NCBI lineage: Eukaryota > Viridiplantae > Streptophyta > Magnoliopsida > Lamiales > Oleaceae > Fraxinus > Fraxinus americana. Next base: position 801,928 of record CM068710.1, on the reverse strand, counting down.
ACTCGGTTATAGGTGCTACAATGCTGCTGAAATCTCTAATAAATCGATGGTAGAACGTCGCCAACCCATGAAAACTCCTCACTTCTCCTATTGTCTTCGGTGTTGGCCACTCACGAATGGCTTTCACTTTCTCTTCATCCACTAATATCCCCTCTGAACTGACTGCATATCCCAAGAATAACAATTTTTTAGTCAGCCAACTGCACTTCTTAAAGTTAATAAACAGTTTATTCTCGGACAACACTTCCAACACAGCCTGAAGATGATCCATATGCTTACTCTCACTCCGACTGTAAATCAATATATCGTCAAAATAAACGACTACATACTTTCCAATGAAAGGTCGCAATACCTAATTCATAAGCTGCATAAATGAGCTCGACGCGTTTGATAGTCCGAATGACATCACCAACCACTCATAGAGTCCATCCTTCGTCTTGAAAGTCGTTCCATTCATCACCTGGTTTCACCCGAATCTGATGGTACCCACTGAGTAGATCAATTTTTGAGAACAACTTCGAACCCTCTAACATATCCAGCATGTCATCCAACCGTGGAATTGGAAAGCTGTACCTGACTGTTATCCTGTTTATGGCGCAATTATCAATACACATCCTCCAACTTTCATCTTTCTTTGGAACCAGCAAGGCGGGGACAGCACATGGACTCATGCTCTCGCGAATAAACCCTTTCTTCATCCATTCTTCTACCTTTTCCTGCAAAATCTGATTTTCCTTCGAACTCATTCGGTAAACTCGCTCCCAGAAGCAAAACAATATGGTGCTGAATGTCTCTCAATGGTGGAAGGTCATTTGGTAAATCATCAGATACCAACTCACTGAATCCGGCCAAAAGGGACTGCACCTTCTCGGGTACCACCTCCCTCTACTCCTCTTTTTCTTCTATCACTAGAGCTTGCGCAGCCATAGCATGAACCTCCTGTGCTTCCTTAACCTCCAACTCCAAATCTATTAGGGAAGTAACTAAGGAAAGTAATGATTGTCCTCCTACTGTAGCCTTAGTTGAGACACCAATTGTACTCCGCTTTGGGACCATTGCGATTTTTCTATCTTCCCAATTGAAAACATACACATTCTCTTGCCCCCTATAGGTCACATCCACATCAAACTGCTATGGACGCCCCAACAACATATGACTAGCATCCATGTCGACTACATCACAAACCACCTCATTTCAGTAATGTTGTCCAATTGAAATAGGAACTTTGCACACTTCTGTCACGCTCACCTTAGGCCCTTTCTGGATCCACCCAATCACATAAGGTTTCGGGTCTTTTTCAACCCGTAACTTCAGATGCTCCACCAACCTTTTGGACACAAAATTTTCACAACTACCAGTATCAACAATCAAATCGCAGACCTTACCTTGCACACTTCAACAAGCTTTAAAAATATTATTTCTCTGCGAAGAATCCTCCACCTTTGTTAAGCACATGACACGCTGAAATACACAGTTTACAAACTCTACATGCTCTTCTGCATTTTCTGCCCTATCCAACAGTTCCTCCACTTCAACCCCTTTTTTGACATACTGCTCATCTTCACCATCCTCTCCAGCATCCACAAAATTCACTGATCTTCTGGCTGGACATTCATTTGAGCGATGCCCCGGTTGGCCACATCTGTAACATTTAAAACCACCTGATTTAGCATACGGATTTGGTGCTCGTGGGGCTTCTTTTGCAACTGCTGTTGGGCGAGTCCCAGCCTGATTATTAGTAGAGGCCTTACTTCGTTGAACCTGGTCTATAGCTGATTTGGACGGAATCTGGTCATCAAGTGATGTGAACCTGCCCTTGTTCATTGTTGTGTAAGATGACTCACCCGTGTTCTTATAGTTGGAAAAACGAGCAGATGTTTTATCTATCAGTTCTGTTTTCAGGGTCATATTATGTGCCTTATCAACTGTCCAAACCACCTGTAACCCAATTCTATCTCTAATGGATGGCTTCAATCCTCCCAAATACCTGGAAACCTGTTGCGCCGCTGACTCACTTAGATTATTCCGAACTGAAAGCCTGGATCATTCCTCTGTATAGTCTGTAACAGATTTGTTCCCCTGCACACAATTCTGGAAGCTCTGGAATATGAATTGTTCGTAATCAGGCGGCAGAATCTATTCATCATGAGTTATTTCATCCGCCTCCAAGATCTGACAGGAGTCTTGCCTTGGTGCCGCCTATCCATCTGCAACCGTTCCCACCAAACAGTAGCCCCGCTCCTCAATTTATATAAAACAAGTTTGACCTGACGTTCCTCCGCGAGCTCTGTGAAATTGAAATAATCGTTCAACCTCAGAGATCCAATCTAGAAACTCCTCGATCTGTAACTTACCATGGACCAATGGTATGTCTGCGCGGATCCTGTAATCGGGCTGATTTCGACCCTGTTGCTGATTTTCTGGAATGCTTGCGAACTCCTTTTCTAAATCATCATCGCTAATATCAGCATATGGCCTGTTTTTGGTGACCTTAGGAGGGCGTTCTACCACAGGACGGTTGAGGGCGCCGCCATCGACAAGGACAGGAGGACGCTCCAACAGACGCTGAACCATAGCCTCCAATGTCGGAATCGCTTGCCTCTGTTCAACAATTGCTTCCCACAGATCTGCATCTGTATCCTTGCAATCAGCGTCGCGAGGCTTAACTCTTCCTACTTCGTTGTTGTTGGCCATTGAAAAACAAGGCAAATCCTTGCTCTGATACCATTTGACGCAGAACGAAAGACGAAGATTTACGAACGTAAATCTGAAGAACCAAATGGAATCCAATAAAGAAATGAAATTTTATAATAATCAATAATGATCTGAAATATGTTCAAAAGCCTTTAAATAGGCGTTACAAGAAACCCTAAAAATATAGAATATTAAAACATTCCAAAAATAGCGAAAATCTAAAACTGGAAATATGGAAATTAATTATTTGAAGGCCTAAACGAAGGAATTTGGCTAAAATCTCGAGATCTTGGGTCTTTGTCCCTAGTCCAATTTTTTAGGCCGTTTCCAATCAATAGGTCAAATTTCAGCCCATTCCGACACCGGCGCGCCAAATGACCAAATTGCCCCTGGCGCGATATTTCTTCGTCAATTTCATGTTCAGTACTTCTTCAAACTCCAAAACTAGTTGTCCTACATCAAAAAACAAAAAAATTGTTTCTTATCGAGTGGCAGAAAATTATGTTGGCTCTGGTTAAATTCTTGTTAAATTTGAATGACCACAAATTAGATCACACTTTCGTCCTATCAAAGAACATTGGTTGAGTTGATCTATTCTCCCAGTTGAGATTTTCCCACGATAGAGGGAATGAAGTTTAAATGTTTAGTTCTACTTTATCCCATTTGACCCTTATTGAGCAGTTACAACAAGGGTGGAATAGAAACTTTGGGGGTTGTGTGACATTTTTTGATAATAGTTTTAATAGATTTTGATAAAAGTTGATGAAATGTGTGGTTTAAATTGAAGTTTGAATTTTCTCTGCTGGATTAGGTTGAGTTCACTCGAGACTGAAGAGTTCTTTTCCTTAAAAGATATGGACTTAATTTTCCTTTCATGTGTCGTGGAAGCCTTTTTAGTGTACCAGGTAGATTGCATTAATAATACGACACGTCTTAATTTGTTTTAATTTAGGACTAGAAGTTTGTGACCACTAAGGGTTCGTTTAGCACAAGTTTTGAAAAGTTAAAAACTGCTTTAGAGGTTAAGAATTAACTTTTGAACATGTTTGAATAATTTTCTAGAAGTGTTTAATCTGAATAAAAGAGCTTTTAGAGAAACTAAACTATGCTTTCAACTTCCAAAAATTTACTATTTCAATTTGCTCAGTTAAGGCGGAAAAATGTAAATAATACAAGCAATATAGCACTTATCTCATCACAAGTAGATATTCGAATGATTTAATGAAATTAAACGCATACAGATATAAAAGTATCTACTTGTGAAAATAAGTTGAATTGTGTTAGTGACACATAACAGAATCTTCTTGTGTATATAAGGTGAATTGAATTCGAGTCAAAAGTTAATTTACGATCGCAATGTTGTCAAAGCACATCATCGATCACAAGATAGCGATAAGAGTGTGGCTTTGTGGGACTCAAATTTGAAGTCACAACAATCAGAAACATCTATCCCTAGGAGGTAGATAAAATCTTCATTTCACGACTATTTATAGTATTTTATAAGTACGAGGACTACTCTTTATAAATTATGCCTAAGCTGCGAATACGTTCAAATATAACGTATAGAGAATTGGTCAGTAAGACAACATGTTTGTTTTAGTTTAAAAGTCGTGTTACTAAAAACTGATGATTGGTCTTCACGGCCCAAACGAGAAACATACTTTTTTTTTATAAGATTCAAATTTACATTGCTAAACAATCACTTGTACAAAATGGACAAGTTACTGACCTTTATGCGATTTTCCCATATTTCAGCAAAAAACTCTTGTGGTGCCTCACAACTCAAAAACTCTCCCTGCCTGAGGCCCCAAATCCTCAAACTAGTCGTTAATTGAGGGGAAAAGATGTTCGATCTCTCCAACAGATCAACAATCAGAAAAAATCAAATTTTTGATATTGAGCTCCCATACTGTAGTATGCATTCACTTTTTTTATTCTTAAGAGTTTTATAGAACTAATTATGTTAGTTTATAAACTCAACAAATAAACGGCAAATAAAATTAAATATTTTAAATATTTATATTATCAAATAACAAAGCGATGTTCCAAATGATACATCCATTTCTTTCTCAAAGATAATATAACTCTTATATTCATAAATTACGTTAGCATGCACAAACATAAGGGGTACCACACTGGCAGACTCGATATTGATTAATTAATTGGATTAGGCCTAGTAAACTAAGCAACCTCGACAACCTTATCGTAGGCCTGGATTTGGGCCTATTTGATCCGCGCTCACTTGGCATATTTTCATTTTTCTATATATATGTGAATCCATTTCACATAAGGTATGTTCATTTTAGTCCTATCCAAATCCTCTTTCCCTATCTTTTCCTCTTGTCTAGTCATTGACTTGATCGTCGGAGTGTAAATGATCGTCAGACCATTTTCTCTATTATCGCCCTTTGCCTTCTAACGAGTTGTTTAGTGTGCAGGTAATGGCCATATGGAGGGGACATGGCAGGGACTCTATTGGCACATTTTTTGAGGTCAACAATAATCAATGTATTCAATCTTTCCTTTGACCTAGTTGATGAGAGATAACTCTTGATTAATTTCAATTTAGAAAAAAATTATTTCTGTAGATGCCATTATAATCGGTATAGTTTGTTAAATTGTAAGCAATATTAGCATTTTAGAAAATCCATTCATTTTCTTCAAATAATGTAGAACATCAATTTTTTTTTCTCTTGATAACTAGTACCTCAAAACTGGCACATAAAACATAGTTACTCATCCATATAAATATAAAAGTGATACAAACAATTTTTTGTATATTTGCAAACAAATTGTCGTGAAGTGGAGAGTCATCTTTCTCACATATTTTTCACAACTTTCTTTATAAAATGATCATGCATTATTCTAAACTTCTAAGTTTGGGTAGGAAGCGAGGGCCTCAATTACCTCACCTCAGGTCCTGCCATGCTCTCAAATCTAACAATGAAGTCTTTATTACGATTTAGGCAGGGATGTAGTCAGGATTTCAATTTTATGGAGGCGAATTTTTTTTTTTTAATTAAGAGGATTGAAAACAACGATTTTAAGTACCAAAATAGGTAAGTTAGATTAACTGACCAAAAAGACAATCAGTTTGTTGATACAAAGGCAATATGTCCATTTATGTGTTTAACATTGTACAAATTGAAAACATGAACGTTAGATAGGCATCAAAAAGATAAAAAGTAGACTATATATCTATATAACATATGGTAGAGATGACTTTGACATCTGAAATTGATTTCTCATTGTTCTCATCACTTCAAACTCGTCAATAAGAGAATCTAATAGAAAAGTATCAATAATTTCCCTCTCTATATACACAAGCATGGTACTGGACAAAAAATATCTTCCATTCTATTACACAACCTTATTTTAATGACACTCATAGCTGAAAATACACATTCTGTAGTTGCTGTTGAAATTGGAAGAGTCAAGACAAGACAAATCAATCTATCAACAAGATTATAACTCATTGATTTTCTTGTCAATGCCAACGGTTGGTATACATCAGAAAATGTTGTCAAATTTTTAAATTGAGAGTTACGCTGAACTTCAATTAGATATAGCTCCAATTGATCTTTCAAAAAATTTCACCTCGACACACATTCCGATGCAACAGACAAAGCTTCAAAAATTTTCGACTACAACGAAAAAATTCGAACTCTTTAACAAGAATCAAACTTTCTCCAATACAAAATACTCCTCTTCTTCCACGGGATAACACGGATACATGAACCCAAACACCCGGTTACCCAAAATTTACAAAAAACTAGAAATTACCAAATAGTATCGAAGCATACCATGTAGCCAAATCAATTCTCATACTTTCCTAGAAGGCCCTTACTAGTCTCAACACCTTCAAAAACTTTAAAAGTACATGCAACAAAATCAACATTCACGTACCTATCTCCGTGAGTCTATCCCTAGTAGTTGAATACGATGGAGCTGCAGGTAATGGTGGTGGCAAAACAAAATTGCCTATATCCTCCAAACTCGGTTGAGTAGTATTCTTCAATATGGATCTCGAATCAAATTCCAAAGGTACATTACCAAATTGAATCTCCATCTCTTCGGCTGAATTTCCGTTAAAAATTTTGGCCAAAACCTTACAAGATGTATAATTGGGACCTCTTTAGCCCTTCCAATACAACAAAAACACCATTTCGAGCCCTCAACACTCCACTTCCCCTAGAGAACGTGTACCTTTTTGAGTCAAGAGTACTCAACGAAATGAGATTCTTCTTCAAATCTGAAATATATGGAACGTGATCAAGTGTTCTACATGTTTCATCCATTAGCTTCAATCTGACTCTACCAATACTAGTTACCCAACAAAGTTCATTGTTACCCATGACAACAATACATTACGTCACCATTTCATATGTTTCAAACAAATCCTAATTAGGACACACATGGAACGTACAAACTGTATCCAAAATTCACTAAGCAGATTTGGATTCCATGTAAAAAATGTTAAAACATCTCCATCACTTAAATAATTCTCGGCTATGTTGATCTCGTCTGAAGTATTTAATGCTTCACATGATTTGCAGTAAATTACCTTTGTTCTGCAATTTGTCGAAATTCCGATTGCTGCGTCCTTTTTTCTTGTAATAATAACAAATCTGATTATTGAAACTTGATATCGATTTACCCCTTCTTCGATCACCATGAACAACAAAGCTTTCTCTATCTTTGGCCTTAGATCTAACCAGATGTTTCATCTTCTATTTTGAAAAACAAGACATCATATGCATCTTTAATATTGATAATATCACGACTACACAAGATCGTGTTTCTAAACAAAGTAAATGAAACGGGTAGTAAACACAAAATGATTACGGCCAAATCTTGTTCATCATACTTTACATCTAAAGTCTTCAAATCAACGACGATTTCCTTAAACACAAATAGATGATCTTCTAAACATCCGTGTTCCTCCATGCAATAACAATACAACATCTACTTTAGATGCTTGTCAGACTTTTAGTCATGCACAATTGTTAGAGAGACGAATATAGATCCATGAAAGTGCCTTCTGATCCTTCCGTTGTTTCACTTTCGTCGTCCAAGTTGTAGGTTATTTTTTCAAATCCCAACAACGCATCATCCAATTCTATTTACGGGAGTAAAGCTTGCATCTTCACTTGCCACAATGAGAAATTTGTATTGCGATTTAAAAGCGAAATTTTATATTTCATGGCTGCCATCAATAATAAAAACCTCGAAAAAATCACAACCAATCACTCTGATACCACTTGTTGGGAAACAAAACAGATCAATGTAATACATATATGATACGATATAATGTATATGATAATAATAAAGTAAAAGGAGAAGAATTAATTGGTAGATGAACGAAATATTTTATTCAATTGACTAATATTGAGAGAACAAATTCAATAACCGCGCCTACACAATTATTCTATATTTCAGTAATACAAAACTTATAAAAAGAGTCTAATATTTATTGGAGTGTATATCAAACCCTAAAAATACCACATAGATGGAAACAAGATAAAAAATCACGTTGACTAAAGGAAACAATATTTTTCCAATAAAAAACGTGGAGAGAATGAAAAAATATTTTTTAAAAAGTCCAACCTAAATTGAGTCAAAAAACCCAACACACAAGTCTTAGATAGCATTTGTAAATCACGGTTATCTCTCATTCCTCCACTTTTTCGTCCCTCATCTCTATTAACACCGTTGTACAAACAACCTCAAAACTTAACACTTCTAATTACACCTATTGGCAAATTCAATTTCATACCCTTCTTGTCGATTATGATCTTATGGGTTTCATTGATGGCATTGTTAACCTTTGTCCAGCCCAATATCATTCCCTTCATTGCTTTGATCTTGCATTTTTAATGCCAAACCATCCCGTGGTCAAATAATGCAAATGAAAACAATTGAACACACTTCATTACTCATTAGATATTTAACATTTCGCTTTACTTTGCCTTGTATCCTTTCCTCTTTCGTTTTGGACTTACACTTTCTTTAGACATGTTTACCGCATTATTCATTTTCCAACTCTAAAATTTTCAACAATAGCATCATTAGAATTCATTTTCATGTATCCTCCAAACTATATTAAACTTATTGTGTTCGAATAATTTTGTTATTGGCGACTAAAACCATATAATTGTCATAGGTTGGAACCTTTTCTTGTATGTGTGTCTGTTTATTGGATATTCACCCACTCAAAGTGCGCAGTATTACTGTGACCCTGACACTACTAGAACTTGCACATCTCAGCACATTGATTTTTTGAGTCAGTATTTCCATTTACGTAAAAATTATAGCACTCTTCACCTTGTGTCGTCTAATTCTAGTTTGAGTAGTGTAATTCAAAGTAAAGATACTTACATCTAAACTTAAGTCAATGTGCAAGTAGATCATCTAAAAACATATAATTGAACTGTTATGAATCAATCCGATATCAAGAGCGTTTTGATATCACTTGTTGAGAAAAAGACCAAAAAATTAAAGGCGAAAAATATGAACCATATGAAATTTAATGGATCACACAACAATCAAGTAAATTGTGGAAGAAGAGAATTTATTATACCAAGAAACAAACAATTGTCTTACAAGATTTTTATCCTCTCAATCTAATCTAAACATCTAAACAATTCTTACTTGTTTCGAATGTATGTAACAGTGATCTAATTGTTATAATCTCTCTTGAGTCTTGCATTTTTTTCTCCAAAATATTTTACTTCATCTCCAAGTCCTAATTCAATCAAACTCCCAAAACACCATAAAATTTGATTCCTAATCAAATCGTACTTCAAAACTAAGATTAAACAAGCTTCATTCATGCAACAAACTTATAGATCACATAGAATTTTAATCACAAAACCTAACAAATCCCACATTGACACAAATTTCATAACAAGGAATTAAATCTCCACTTTTCAAGTCATTCTCCAACTCTTCCTCGATGTCCCAACCAGACACCTCGTGCTCCCGTCGGGCATGCCATGCCCCCTTCCGGGCATAATCAGCAACTGTGAACTACATTCAAACCCTTAAACCAGTAGAACTACCTTGCATGACATCCTTACTTGAATCATCCCATTCATTTCCAACTTCAAGTGAGTCAATAAACTTGCTTGAACCATCACAAGCAACCCCAACTCGACTTAAGTTGTCAAACCTGCACAAATCACCATAAGCAACATGATCAACAAGATCACAACCAGCTCCACCTGAGCTACTAGAAGGTTTCCTAATATTATTGTCCAAATCACCATGAACAACCCTATCACAACCAACTATACCCGAGTTACGACATACTAAACCATAAGCCGTAGCTGCTTCCTTCGTGACTTCCAAACCTTCCAACACATATAATTACAACTTTCTCTGCCCCCTTAACACAACCCGGACACCCTTGACAACTTTCAGAACTCTACCTCCACCGGTATACCTGTATTGTTTTGAATCAAGAGTACACAAAGAGATCAGATTTTTGTTTATATCTGGAACATGTCTAACCTGGCCAAATGTTCTAACCGTCCTATTCAGCATCTTGATTTTGACATTACCAATCCCAACTATTCTACAAGGCTCATTGCTTTCCATCATCATGGAACCCCTTGTAACTGCTTCATATGAAGAAATCAATCCCGGTTTGAACACATATAAAAAGTGCAAGTTGAATCAAAAATCCAATCCTCGTTAGATTTGGAGGCACCTTCAGTAATCACTAACAAATCTCCATCACCTTCCTCTTCTACAAGATTAATATTACTGAAATTTTCTCATTGTTCATCCTGATCTGTAGTAGCAAACTTCTTCCGCCACTTATAACAATCCCTCTTCATGTGCCCCTTGTTTTTCCAATACCTATAGACTATATCGCTGTTACTATCCTTGACTTTGCCCTTTCATAACTACCCGTCTTCCTCTAACGAACAACAAGACCCTCTCCATGAGTCTCAGAACTGACGACCAGATGCCTTATCTTCTCCTTAGAATAAAGCTCATCATATACCTCGTCAATTGTATGAGAATCTCGACTATAGAGAATGGTATCTCTAAAAGCTATATATGAAGGCAATAACTAGCCTAAAAATATCAGCAATAGATCCTCTTCATCATACTTAACCTCAATCGTTTCCAAATTAGCGACGATTTTCTTGATCACTAATAGATGACCTTCTAAAGATCCACCTTCCATCAAGTGATAAGAATACAAGCGCTGCTTCAAGTGTAACTTACTTGTCAATCTCTTTCTCAGACAAAGCTACTCCAACTTTAACCACAGTACATCAACACTTTTTCTCTTTTAGCACGTCTTGAAGAATTTCATTAGAAAGATGAAGGTGGATCTGAGATAGGGCTTTTCGATCCTTCCATTGTTTCTCTTTCGCAGTCATTGTTGCATGCATTCTATCAATTCCTAACAAAGTATCATCAAGATCCAATTGAGTAAGAACCGCTCACATCTTGATTTGCCACAATGAACATCTACTGTTGTGATCCAAATGCAAAATTTTAAATTTCGAAGTTGTCATCCCTAAACAATCGACCTTATTCCAACATTATAATTATTAATTTGGACCTCCCAAGAAACCGCCAAAAAACTCTGGCTCTGATACCATTTGCTATGAACCAACCCGATATCAAGAACGTTTTGATATCACTTGTTGAGAAATCGACCAAATAATTAAATGCGAAAAATATAAACAATATGAAATTTAATGAATCACTCAACAATTAAGTAAATTGTGAAAGAGGAGAATTTATTATACCAAGAAACAAACAATTGTCCTACAAGATTTTGATCCTCTCAATCTAATCTAAACAATCCTCCCTTGTTTCTAATATATGGAACAATGATCTAATTCTTATAATCTCTCTTGAGTCTTGCATTTTCCTCTCCAAAGTATTTTACTTCATTTTCAAGTCCTTAAATTCAACCAAACTCCCAAAATACCATGAAATTTGATTCATAATCAAACCGTAATTCTAAACCAAGATTAAACAAGCTTCCTTCATTCAACATACTTCTAAATTACATAAATTTTTTTGTCACAAAACCTAACATGAACAGTCAGGTTGATCATGTTGACTTGCCCAATTGATATTATTCTTATTTTTCTTTTCTAAAATAATTTAAACTAGCCCAATTGATAATATTTTTCATTTTGAAAATAATTTATGAGGGTTTTGCTAATAACTTACATCTCAATTACGTATATTTATTGGGAAATTCTAGTTGCGGGCTTGAACCTTTGAACGAGTGATATTTTTACCTCTAAACTTGAGATACCAAAGACGGAACGAAATCTATCTGGTCTCTCTATGTGAATGAACTGAAGTTAGTGATTAACAAAACTGTGGTTGATAGTTGAAATTAAAATCGATCACTACTCTAGAAATGTTATCAAATATTTAAAAGTTCTTATAAACTTAAGTGGCAATAGCCCATAGTAATTCAGTCCGGATATTTAGAACCGGATCGAACATATTCTTATTAGAAATTGGAAAAGTGGAACAATTGGTTACATGGCAAAAAATTGAACTGTACCGGTCCAATACGTTTCAAAAATAAATTTTAGAGTGCTATGTGACGGATCGCAAGGTGATGTCCTAAAAACTAGCATGGCACAGGGATGTCACCTAAAATGGTGGGGAAATGACTAATATCCGTGGTGGCTGGTTCATATCCAGGTCATGCCTAGAAAATTCGGGTGTGACTGCAGTCGCTGCGCCACAGGCAGTCATCGCAGGCAGATTGCAGGCAGCTCCCAGGACATCGCAAGCAGATTGCAGGCAGCTTCCAGGACGCAGCCAGGACATGGCCAGACACAGATCGCCGCGTTGACGACGCAGTGCGCAAAGAACACGCATTGCGAGTCACCGACTAAAGCAGTGACATGGGCGCGACATGGGCAGTAAATCCCAGCATACCAGGTGGTTTTCTGTAGGAAAATACTATGGGCTGATTGCTGGGATATTTTGGGATATTTTGGGGAAACTTGTCCAAGTTGGTTACTTAACCCACTTGCAAGGAAATGGCCAAGGAAGGAAGAGAAACTCAACTTGATGACTATGAAAGGGACATAATTCCCATGGGATTTTTAAAGGAAGAATCCACTTGCAAAGAAGCAAAGTCCAAGTTTGCTTCCACTTGGTCTAAGGATGTTTAGAGGCAAGTTGAAGCCAATGGGGACCCTTGGATGGGGGATTGATGAGGATTAATCCTAGCCATTAAATCTAAGGAGGTTTACATGGGATTTGCCTATAAATAGGGATGAGGTCCCTTTGTAATTTATTAGATTGAATTAGATTGGAATCAATTAGAATTTCAAGTAGTATATGTGAATTGAGAGAATTGTTGGAAGGCATGCAATTTATGGGATTCATGCTATTCATATAATTCTTAGATCACATTGTATATTACATTGGTGTGGAGTTTTTATTGAAAGAGAGATTTTCTCCCCAAACTTACTTGTTCTCGATATTGTCTTTACTTCAAATCTCATACTCAAAGTTTGTTTTGATTTAGCCTACAAGGTTGAATCATTTTTGGGCGTCGAAAGGCTGACTTAGCGCTTTCTCGTAGGGACGGGAATTGTGTTGCGTTAAGGCCGCACGGTGTCTAGTTTTTCTAGTGTAAGAAATCTAGTCCCGTGACAGCTAACTATAGCATGAATTTTATAATTTTACTTTTAAACTTTCTAAAAAGACTATTAGCTTCTTAAGGCACAACCGGGAGTTCCCCTTCGGATAATGAAGCGCGAACTCAAAACAATGATTCATCTGATTTTTGAGTAGTCGCGCTTGCAGTTGAGAGAATTGAAAGTTGAAATCGAGATCCATCTTATTCAAGGGAATTTATCACATTCACAAGACTTAACTAATTATATCGGTTCATCGCCACCCCTCAAACAATGATTCATCTGATTTTTGAGTAGTCGTGCTTGCAGTTGAGAGAATTGAAAGTTGAAATTGAAATCCATCTTATTCAAGGGAATTTATCACATTCACAAGACTTAACTAATTATATTGGTTCATCGCCACCCCTAAACTCAAGTCAACATGCATGTAGGTAGTCTAAAATGTTAAATTGAATAAATTGGGTTTCACGTTGACTTGCCCACTTGATAATATTATATTTTTCGTTTTTAAAAAATTAATTTAGACTAACCTAATTGATAATATTCTATGTTTTAAAAATAATTGAGGAAGCTTTTGCTAATGAGTTACATCTTCATTGCATATAATATAATTATAGAAAAATTCCCACTTGGGGTCTCGAATCTTTGAATGATTATCAAGACAAACTTTAAAACCTTCACATTTTCACACCTCTAAACTCAAGCTACAAAAGTAGGGTGCGAAATCAACTCGAGTAGACAAGTTCCAAATAAAAATGGCCACCTTAAACTTACATCTTCATGCAAGTAGGTCGTCTACAAATTTGAAAAATGAACAAACTGGGTATGAGCTGACGAGCCCATTGATAATATTATATTTGTAGTTTCTTAAATAAATTAGACTGGCCCAAAGGATAATTTTTCTTCCTTCTTTAACTAGAATCGAGAACCGAATCAGAATGTTCAGCTTTCAATTCTAAGATCCAAGATCGTAGCGATTTTGACTGAAATGGGATCGAATTGATGACATCAGTTTGATTCAAATCTGAGTCAAATGGTTGTCACCGCTAAATTTAAGTCAACGTGCAAGTAGGTCGTCTAAACATAATAAATTGGATAACATGGGTTTGATATAAATAGTCCAATTGATAATATATATTTCTTGTTTTAAAAATTATTTATGAAATGTTTGCTCGTAAGTTACACCTCTTCCGTATGGCTGAACCAAAAAATTGTGAAACCAAAAATCGAACCAATCCGTTGGTTTGAAACCATGGGTTCGGGTCCACATGAACCCACGATTTTTTTCCTCACACTAAACTAAGTCATTTCAAAATGGTTTGGTTTATATTTCGATTTTCAAAATCCGAACAAAATTGAAAAGAATAGTTTTTTAAATTTTTAATTAAAAAATTAATTTTATTAAATTATAAATTTTATAGTTTTCACTTTTTAGAAAAAAAATATCAATTTAACAATATAAATTACAACTAGCCCATTGAAATCATCATATAAAATAAATTAGGTTCATTATTACTAGTCCATGGTTTTACAAGCTCACTACACGTCTTGACTCGATACCAAACCTAAACTAAAATTACACCCAAATCATATGAAATAAACAAAAAAAGCATATATTTTCAACAATCAAAATTATAATTCAACAAAACTACGATATCAAATCACGCTCAAAGCTTCATAAGACCTAACCTAAATTCTCATTTCTCAAACATTTAACGCTTATTTGCCACCGTTAAACAAAATGAGATTCTCAATTGTTGACACCAATCACCAGTCGCCTTTTGTCTGTTAGTTTGCTAATTTTTGCCCGAGTCGTCTCTTTCTCTCTTTCCTCTCGACGAGTTTCAAATTTTCATTCAAACCATTTTTGTGTTGTTCTTTTTTTTTTTTTTTGAAGTTATTATACACTTATGAGTAGTTTGAGTAGAAAAAGACAGTTTGTCCGAATGACAAGCATATTGACTGTGTGGAAATATTAAAGTTCTCTAACTAGTGCCACTACATTCTACTTTCTTAAAATAGTTAGAGAATGAAATTCATCCATTCCCAATAAGCCTACACCATATCAATCTTTGTACATTTAAACATGTCGTGCCAGTCCCTATTTTTCATCTCACTAACAAGATAATAGTTTTAACCAAACTATTACAATATCAATCACTCTGTGACAATATGAAAAGCAAACAAGAAAATGTAAATAAAAAAGAAGAAAGATGTATTCGTTCCAATTACATCTTTTAACAACCAAAGTTTGAAAATAATTTATTCACAAATTTAATTGGAAATACAAATGTAATTTAAAATTTAATATTATTAGTTCTCATTTAACTTATATGTTAGATTGTTTTAAATATATTACATAATGTCCATAGGTAAATCGAGGATTAAAACCAAATCTAATCGCAAATAATGGTTTTGTTTGATTTGAAGAATAAAATAGTTTGGTATGGTTTGAAAACAATAAAAAATCGAACTGCATTCACTCTAGTCCTTCGAACAGATAAAAGGGTCATCTCATGACTTATTTACGGTACGCTGAACCTTTGAACCTCACGAGGATAGTGTCACCTTCCACTTTTGCATGCTGGGTTCCTAATCTATGAAAAGTGTCCGACTATCATCCTTAAATAACGGAAACTGTTAATTTGATTGTTTAATAGATAATCTTCTTTAACATGAAAATTCTACCTTATTTTTTTATAAAGTCGTTTTACCCTTATTTTAATTTAATATAAATAAAATAAATGAAAATGAAAAACAAAATAATGACCAAAAAAAAAAAAAAAAAATTCAAGAAATATAATGGGGGGCTACCAAGCAGTTTCATCAAAGTATGACTTCGTTAAGATTTTTGAGATAATATAAGACTGATTGTATATTATATAAATCTCTTTCATCATTTCATTTTGTTTACAGCTAAAATTCAATAAAAGATTCAGATCATTTATAAACAACTACAACATGCCATAATATTAATTTTATTCTATCCTTGTATCTGTATCTTATATAATACCAACACGACAAGAATAAAATAACAATACTAAGTCTTCGTTAATTATTAGAATAACTTCGACCACTTGGAAGAGTTGGCAACTAGGTAAAAAACAATGGTTGGTTCTCTCCCTATATATAGCTCGTTAATATCGACTAGCTCCTCAGCAACCAAAAGTCCTTCATCTACTTATAGACACGAGTTTTGGGCGTGCTCTTGGGAAAATTTTTTGTTGCTTGGTTTGTGGTGACTGTGATGGTGACTCCGGCTAGTGATAATGGTCACCATTTTGATATTCCATTTATGTGTAGTTCGGTCGAATGGTGTGATGAAAAAGAATTTATGTAATGGACACCATCACACATTCTTTCAAATAAGTGTTTGTTGAAGTTTCTTAGTAATAAGGGAACGTTATGGGTGGTGGTGTATTTTCAGATTGGAGTTAGTTTGGTTAGCATGTTTAACTATTTGTTCTAGTACAATGTCATTGTTCAAGTCTGTTATTATGGTATTCCTTCGCCACAAGTGAGGTTTAACTAATAAATTTCGGAGTTCAAAAAAAAAAAAAAGGAACGTTATGGGCTGCTTTAACTAATGAGCAACATTTTACTTTGTTTCTTTTTTTTTTTCTTTCATTTCATATGTATCTTCCATGGCGCGTTGTAAGTTAATTCATCTAATAATACTACATGATCTTACATACTTTCCTATCAAGTTTGTGAATCTAATTCTAGAACAGGAGTTTTTAGAAAAAGACACGAATAGTAACTAATATATTAAGATTTTTTGTTACGTCTCATGAAAAGGCTTCAGTGGATCCTACATGGTAGGTGAACTCGGGACCACACCCCTTGCCAATCTGTCCAAAAGGTATTTTTGGCCGAACCCCGTGGAGAGGCCAAACACATGAAATACCAAACCTATTTGATTGCGTCGACCCACATGAAAGAACTAAACCCTCATACATGAGAGAGGTTGAAAGGGGAGCTATCAGGATATTTTTTACACAATCTAAGGTATGTGATTGATGTGACAATTCACTGTTTTTGAATGCAAAATTTAAATGATATACATATGATTCTCTCTAGTATGATATAAAGCACATAAATGTTCGATTGATTGAAGTCATACCATCACTCATTTAATGAAATTATATACGTGGCTGGATTTGATGGAAAAATGAACAAGCCTGGGGTATGTTGAAAACTATAAACTATATATGTCATTCTTTCTAACAATTTATACTTTTAAATGAAATATTTCAACATATGCGGAAAAAATCAGAAGGTGCATGAATAAAAAATCATAGATCTACTTGCTAACCGGTCAAGTTATGTTTGAGATTACATGACATGCCTCGTTCAAGAAATAATATTCAAGATAACAATCTTTTAATTTTATTTCTAATCAATCTTTTGAAAAAAAAATAAAAATACATTTAGTATTGTGTTTTCTTCCAAGAATTTAGCCCCTATTTGGGCTCCATTTTAATGTGATTTTAGGAGAAAATATATTTTGGAATAGTAACTTTTGGAAGAATGTATAGTTAAAAAATAAAGAAAATTTTTGGACTTAAGTATAGTATTATTTTATGGAGGAAATGTGATTGAAAATAAGTGTTTAAAAAAATGTATTTTGAAAACAATGGAGCCCAAACATTGACTTAGTATTTAAACTTTATTGTAACTCGTTCTTGGGTTGTTATCCAAATAAAAATTATTGAATTTCTTCTATCCTTTACGTCCAATATTAATTAATTTTTTTTTTTGGAATAAATAATATTGTTGATCAAGATTAATCCTCCGTATTCATTTGCAATTTAAGGAGATTATGATTTTTAGGGTTTTCGACATTTACTTAATCAATGAACTCTGATGGGTCAATTCTCGATATTCTATTGAAATTAATGAGTATCTATCTTTGTTCATCTGTTGTTTTATTGCTTTGAATTATGTCAGCTAGTATTAGAGACAATAACGTTCCGTAACTTGATTTAAAGGAGACAGGTTGATGCTCATGATGACCGATGTCAAAAGTACTTTTATACGTCGATATTATTTTCACTCCACTCAATCATGAGACATTTGTTTGATGAAAAGCATGATGGTCTACTCATCCTTGAGATAGTGATGGACGTACCAAAGGATTCATTAGGATTGAAAAACATTTGGCATGACTTTTATTTTTTCTTTCGTTTTCTGTAGAGGAGGTTCATGAGAAAGACCCTTTAATTTTTGTCGTTTTTCAAAAAAAAATTTGCAGATTTTACCCTCTGAACAATTATTACCAAATATAGCTTAAAAAGTATTTAGCATGAACAACTTAGATCTACCTATTTCTAACTTCAAAATTATATTCGTTTTTCTATATTATAGTCTAATAGAAAATGATTGGCGTATGCAAGTGCTTATACATACTAATTATTCCAAAGTCCATACGTAGTAAAAAATGATTGGGTAAATTATGTAAAGTCGTATTAAATTGTAAGAAGGTGACGAAAACATTTATCCATATTGTTTACACATAACTACCCTTTTTTTCATAAATGAACACAAATATTGTTTTTTTCTTTAAAAATCATAATCGTTGAATAATAAACTCTCAAACATAGGTTGGATTTTATAAAGACTGTTACTAAAAATCATTCAAAATGGGACCCCTCATCAATGTTGAAAATCAGCGCTTTAAAAAAAAAAAAAAAAACCATAATCGGTGCCCAAAACTTCCAACCTCGAAAGGAAAATATGACAATTATAATCTTTGGCAAAATATTTTGACCAATTACAGTGTATTTAATTTCTTTACAATGATTATAACATACATTCTGTCTATTAGAAGCCTGTCGCTAATCAGAAATGAACTTAGATAGCTATTTTCATTGCTAATTTCTTGTTGTTTTACCAACAAAATAAATCCGTTTGTAATTTGAATTGTAATTTAAAAAAAAAAAATACTAATTATTATATTAATATTTCTTTTCTTGGATCTAAATATATTTAAGTTTAATGAACTTAGATAGCTATTTAACGTTTTTTTTTTTTTTTTACTTGTATCCATCCAGAGCCTTGATCATCCAATTTATTGAGAGGATAAGACATCGGTACAAAACTACCATTATTTTGCTAATAAAGGTACCAACAATTAGTATAAAATAACTAAAGTTTAAGGCCAATAAGCATATTTAAACACTAAAAACAAATGTATACCACCCAAAATGAATCTACAAACATAAAAGCACAAGCAATGAACAAGCGGATGTACTTATCCATTACATGCAACAACAACAACAACAACAACAACAACAACAACAACAACAACAATAATAATAATAATAATAATAATAATAATAATAATAATAATAATAATTTAATGATGAAATTAAGCAAGGCAAGTAATTAGAATATTTGCTTACTCATTACATTGTATATCCTTAAAATAAATCATGAGAGCATGCCTTTCCCAAAATTAATGGTATCCTCGCTGGTTTCTTCACTCCATCTCGTGGACTCAGGCAAGGTGACCCATTGTCATCTCTTTTATTCATACTTAGTAAAGAGCCACTTAGTAGGGGCCTTACAAAACTGCAGCGGATGGTACATGCTCCTCATCAAGTTTAATCTACATGTACTCCCATATCACAACTCCTCTATGCAATTGACTTCTTGGTGTTCACTAACGCACTCGTCATAGCCTTAATAACTTGATGGAATTTCTTCGACGTTATGAAGCTGTTTACGGGCAGCTTATTAATGTGGGTAAGAGTTCTTTCATAGTCCATAAACGTGTTGCCGCTTCTAGAAAGCGTATCATTGCATCTACTACTGGCTTCAAAGAAAATTCACTCCTCTTCATTTATCTTGGATCTCCTCTTCATAACAAAGAACCAGTCTCTCCCATGTTTACTCCCGTGCTTGATAAAATCAGGAAGAAATTAGTGGGATGGAAAGGTAAGCTCCTATCAATAGGTGGAAAACTTACTCTTATCAAGTCTGTACTAAGTTCCATACCCATCTACTTATTTTCTGTGGTCACACACCCATTAAAATTGTTAAAGAAATTTATGCCCTTTTTGCCAACGTTTTTTGGGGAGAAACAGAAGAATGATTTAAACGTCATTGGATTTCTTGGAAAAACATTTATTTTCCACAAGATGAAGGAGGTCTAGGCATTCATATTCTTTTTGATGTGATCCAGTCACTCCAGTGCAAAATGGCATGGCGTATCATTACATCGCACTCACTCTGGGCTAATTTTATGTGCCAAAAGTATCTCAGGTATCAACTTAACCTAGCCTATATTTTTGTAACTATTAAAGACTCATCACTTTGGAGGCATATCTCTCATCATTTTCCATTCATTTTAGAGCACAGCAGATGGCTGATCCGAGATGGCAGTGCTCTATTTTGGTATGATAATTGGAGAGGTTAGGGTACTTTGGCCTCACTCGGTTGGACCATAAACACCCCTAATCTAAGACTTCATGATGTTGTTTCAAATGGAAAATGGAACATGGATAAACTTTTTTATTTGGGTGGCTTCCCTTTTGTAGAGGATATAACTCATTCCCAAGTTACGCTTCGCATTGGTGTAGATGAATTAATATGGCGCCCTTGCAGCAATGGCATATTTTGCCACGAACTCAGCTTGGTCCCTTCTTAGAAATACAAGATCTTCCTCTCTGCCTTATAAGATCATTTGGAACCCTACCATGCCATTAAAAATCTCAATTTTTTGTTGGCACCTTTGGTATAATGTGGTCTCGGTGGATGAAGTGGTTTGGCACTGCGGAGTTCCTATCATCTCCATGTGTCAATGCTGAAACAATAGATCATGTATTCGTATCTAGCTCTATTACTTGTCGAGCATGGCAATATTTTGGAAATTTTTTTGGAATTCGAATCCCTGCTATTATATCTTAGTGGTCTATCATGCTTTTTTGAATGCTTATTTTGGAGGGCACAAGCAAGATTATCTTGTGGTTAATCTTATTCCACCATTACTCTCCTGGGAGCTTTGGTTGGCCAGAAATTCTGCAAGATTTAAAGATGAGCCCATTAACTTACACAAAATCTATGCTAAGGTGAAAATTTGGCTTCATGAATTGAATGGTTTTCTTAAACCAAAAAAATTGTCTCCTTCTTCCTATTTTTCTTGGGTTCTTCACATCCCTTTGGTACCAATTTCGGTTAAAACCTCATTTCTTATCAAATGGTCCCGTCCTAAACATGGTTGTTATAAACTTAATATTGATGGGGAAAGTGCTAGAAATCCAGGCCCATCTGGTTGTGGTGGATTGATTCGGGATTGGCAAGGGAAGGTAATTTTTGGATTCTATAACTGTCTTGGGGTTGGTACTAACACATTAGCGAAGGTATCAGCTCTAAAGATATGCCTCCAAATATGCTATGCCCTTGGCATTGATATAATCTCTATAGAAACAGATTCTAACGTGGTGGTCCACTGGTTTCATAATCATGTTAACATGCCCTGGTATGTTCCTCTTATTTGGGAAGACATTTTGGAGCTTGCTCATGTTATATCTATTGACATATCACATATTTTTCGAGAAGCAAACCAGGCGGCAAACTCTTTAGCACGTCTTGGAGCTCAATGTCATTCTGATTCTAAAAATCAATGTATAGCTTCCTGATACGTACAATTGGTTGCGTCCATTTAGATAAATGTAATTTACTTTCTTTTCGCTTCTCATAATTGGAATTATTGTAAGGGAAGTAATACTTCCTCTTTTACGGATTTGCATTCATCCCTTATTTATTGTTTTCATTGTTTGGGAAGTAGTACTTCCTTATTTACTGTTTTCATTGTTTTCACATGTAACCATGATTTTCCTCCGCCACAAGTGAGGGCATATTAATAATATCTTGGAGGTGTCGTCCTCCTTTTACTAAAATAAAAAATAAAAAAATTGCATTTCCTTGATCATATTTGATCTTTTTGGACATGCCGTTAATAACCAAATGCTCATAGACTGTATCATGATGATGATGTTTTAGATTCCTACAATTAACACAAGGGCATGCTATCATTCCTGAATTACGATTCTCACGAGTTCGGTCAACAAAATTCTGTGCTCCATCTCTATATTGTTCTGAAAATCTATAAATTAAACATTATGATCATTATATGTTATTTGTTTATTGGTTAGCTAGATTTATAAGATTAGTTTCAATTATAACCTTGATAATTTCAGCCACTCTTTGTCCATTATAAGCAGTGGCGAACCCAGAAATTTAAATGAGTTAGGGCAATCGTTGATCGTTGTCCTTCAATTATAATTGCACATGTTAGCTGATTTGATTGATATAAAATCAAATGTTTGGTCTCATTTATATATCGAAAATTACAGAGAAAACGGGGGATTCAAATGAATGAAACCTTAAAAGTGACAAAATGAACCTTTCTTCAATCTTAAGGTTCTTTTAACAAAAATTTGTACCTAAAATATTAGTTAAGACTTCTAATTAAATGGACAACAAACTATTTTTTATACTATCAATATTTCCAAAATTCATCAAGTGATCAAATATTGCATAACTGTAATATGATATAAATGAATTAACATAAAGTTAAGTTTTCTGACTTATTATAAGACTTACATACACATTAACAGTAACAAAAAAGAACAGAATTGAAGACACCTGATTTTTAAAAATGGACCTCCAAATATTTCATAGTTGTGCAATTAACCCATCGATTATAAGTCTAAATATTGAGCCTAACTTCCCTCCCATCTTAAAAACCCAGAAAGGGAAAAGTCTAAATATGACCCATGCTTTGGAAAGTGGATAGTTATACCTACAATGATATCAACTTGAAAATGAAAACTGGGTAAAGAGGCTAGACAGTGAATGCATCCAGAATTCAAAAGCATATGGAAGGAGTGTTTACTCCAAAGAATTCTGTTTAGTCATTTTTACTCCAAAGATTTGTACGATCACACTAGCATCAACTATTATTTATACTTTCAATATTTCCAAAATTCATCAAGTGATCAAATATATCTACGTATATGGCAAAGTGATGAACATAGTTCATTTCAAGTTCCCCAAGCAAAGTCTTTAAGTATAAAGATGTATGCAACAATTTATAAAAATTAAAATGTAAGTACAAGTTTTGTTATTGGATCAAATTATACTTAATCTACAATTTCATCAACAAGTTTTATCTCGACATTTCTTATAGTAAGGCTAGATATTTTAGGATCCGTTTGACAAAGTTTCTACTTTTATTTCAGCTTATTATACATGAGTTTCATGATAAAATTGTTTTAAGCAACCTTGAGAGGAGTGTTGGATTTCTGCCATATTAGTTATATAATCTTAGAAAATTTTATTCTCTATGTTTTATATTAACCATTAGAACTATTCCAATGGAGATTTGGTGCACTTTGTCAGTAGAACAGCAATTCACAGCTCAATTAGGTTGCATCAAATAGATAATTTCTCAAACAATGTAATACAGCCTCAAACATTCCAAATTTTATCACATGCTTATCATTATCCCCTTATACCAAACTCATTATCCAAAGAACACGATTATCCAAAGAACTCTTCTGTCCAACTACTGGAATCCACTCAAATAATCGGTCAAAATTTGATAAAACCAACTTTATTCAATAACCAATTCCAGCATACCAAAAGAGTTCAATATCAACAGACATTTAGTTTCACGACTCCTCCAAGTAATTTATGACTAATATGGTAGGAACCAA
The DNA here is from genome assembly GCA_035079005.1 of Fraxinus americana. Classification (NCBI taxonomy): domain Eukaryota; kingdom Viridiplantae; phylum Streptophyta; class Magnoliopsida; order Lamiales; family Oleaceae; genus Fraxinus; species Fraxinus americana. The sequence goes on along the minus strand of CM068710.1, from coordinate 777,867 downwards.
AATACCAGAAAACAGGTTTGCCTCTACACACACGGTAAAAATGTAAACCACGTAATCAAAAAGGTTAACCAAAATGAAAAAAATCCATAATGAAATACACAGATAAACAAACCTTGATTCTGCTACAGATGGGAGTCGGAGTCAGAGTCGGAGTCGAAGTTGCGCGCTTTAGCTTCTAATTGGAAACTCAAAATTGGGAAAAGTGTTAGCATTGACGGAGTAGGAGTCGGATTCGCGTGCTTCAGCTTCTAATAGAGACGTTGCATTTGGGAACATGCACCAATTTGTCGGAGTCGAAGTCGGGGTCAAAGAAGGAGATGAAGGCGTTGAAATTGGAAATGAATTGGGACTCATGAATTGGGTTCCCTCATGCCGGTTTAGTCCATTAGGTTAGATTCTTCCAGGCCTTTCGTTATTGGGCCTATATTTGTTAGTCAATAATCAGCCCAAGATCCAGCCCAACCTGCCTAATCCTCCTTACTGTTTGCAACGTTTAATAAACGTTGCAAAAGGGTCTATCTTTTGCAACGTTTATTAAACGTTGCAAAAGGTTTATTCTTTTGCAACGTCTAATAAACGTTGCAAAAGGATAAATTTTTTGCAACACATACAAAACGTTGCGAAAGGTGACATTAGCAACATTTTCTTATCAAATGTTGCCAAAAGTCAATTATATTAACCAAATAGCAACATTCACTTATTAAAATGTTGCAGTTGACCCCTTTAACAACACTTATCTAACGAATGTTGCCGTTCATGTGTTGCAAAATGTCATTTTTGGCGTAGTGATTGGACTCCTTCAAGGACTATACTACCCTCCCAAAGACTCCTGACTTTTACAACTCTTTTGTAACAACCATGTTCTTTTACAATAATTTTTTTGTATAAATAATTGCCAATACAATTGAAAACCTAACAATCTCCCCATTTAACAATTCGTTTCATGGGAAAAAATGAACTATACCGGTCCGATATATTTCAAAAATAAATTTTAAAGTTTTAACTATTCAATGCATTTTATAATTTTACTTTTAAACTTTCTAAAAAGACTATTCACCTCTTAAGGAACGATCGGGGAGTTTCCCCTTCGGATAATGAAGCACGAACTCTAACAATGGTTCATCTGGTTTTTGAGTAGTCACGCTTGCAGTTGAGAGAATTGAAAGTTGAAATTGAAATCCATCTTATTCAAGGGAATTTATCAAATATTAAAAAAAAAAAAAAAATCTTATGAACTTGAGTAGGGATTGGTATCAGATAATTCAGATTGTGTATTTCTAGAACTAGATCAAACCGTTCGCAATGCGTGTTGCGAAAGTGGAATAACATGTTCTATAGGGTAATAAATGAACAAGTCACTCCCATTTTTTATTTTTATTTTTTCTATTTAAAAAAAAATTGAAAGTGTATATTGTTGCATGAATTTATAAATTTTACTTTCATGATTCCTATTTTAGGCAATAAAAGTGTTCATTATTCTAAATAATATTAATTCATTTAATCCATATAATTAAAATTTAATTGAGATATTATAAAAAGTATTGTGAGATTTGTTTATGTAGTTAGAATCGATAATTAAATCATAAACGGTTCTCATTTATAAGACTTAACTAATTATATCCGTTCCATCGTAACCCCAAAACTTAAGTCAACATGCATGTAGGTAGTCTAAAATGATAAATTGAATAAATTGGGTTTCATGTTGACTAGCCCACTTGATAATATTATATTTTTTCGTTTTTAAAAAATTAATTTAGACTAACCTAATTGATAATATTCTATGTTTTAAAGATAACTGAGGAAGCTTTTGCTAATAAGTTACATCTTCATTGCATATAATATAATTATAGAAAAATTCCCACTTGGGGTCTCGAATCTTTGAATGATTAGCAGGACAAACTTGGAAACCTTCACATTTTCACACCTCTAAACTTAAGCTACAAAAGTAGGGTGCGAATTCAACTCAAGTAATTATAAGAATAAGATCTGACAAAACCAATGAGATCATTATCTACTTCGAGTAGACAAGGTCGTCTACAAATTTAAAAAATGAACAAACTGGGTATGAGGTGACTAGCCCATTGATAATATTATATTTGTAGTTTCTTAAATAAACTAGACTGGCCCCAAGAATAATTTTTCTTCCTTCTTTAACTAGAATCGAGAACCGAATCAGAATGTTAAGCTTTCAATTCTAAGATCCAAAATCGATCCAATTTTGACTGAAATGAGATTGAACTGATGAGATCAGTCGGATTCTAATTTGAGTCAATGTGCAAGTAGGTCATCTATACATAATAAATTGGATAACGTGGGTTTGAGGTAAATAGTCCAATTGATAATATATATTTCTTGTTTTAAAAATTATTTATGAAATATTTGCTTGTAAGTTACACCTTTTTAGTACGGCTGAACAAAAAAAATTGTGAAACCACAAATCGAACCAATTCGTTGGTTTGAAACCGTTGGTTCGGGTCCACATGAACCCACGTTTTTTTTCCCTCAAACAGAATCAAGCCATTTCAAAATGATTTGGTTTATGTTTTGGTTTTCAAAATCCGGACAAAATCGAAACGAATTGTTTTCTAATTTTTAATTAAAAAATTAATTTTATTAAATTATGAATTTTACAGTTTTCACTTTGTAGAATTAAAATCAATTTAACAATACAAATTACAACCAGCACATTGAAATCATCATAAAAAATAAATTAGGTTCATTATTACTGGTCCATGGTTTTGCAAGCTCACTACACACGTCTTGACTCGATGTCAAAACTAAACTAAAATTACACCCAAATCATATGAAATAAACAAAAAAAGCATTTATTTCAACAATCAAAATTATAATTCAACAAAACTACGATATCAAAGCTCGCTCAAAGCTTCATAAGACCTAACCTAAATTCTCATTTCTCAAACATTTAACGTTTGCTTGCCACTGCTGAACCAAATGAGATTCTCAATTGTTGGTACCAATCACTAGTCGCATTTTGTTTGTTAGTTTGCTAATTTTTGCCCCAGTCGTCTCTTTCTATATTTTCTCTTCATAAGTTTCAAATTTTCATTCAAACCATTTCTCTCTCTGTTTTTTTTTTTTAAACCTATTATACACTTATGAGTTATGGTTTGAATAGAAAAACGAAAATTTGTGTACCTAGGTGATTTATTGTAAAGTCCCGAATTTTTTTATATAGAATTAATTATTTTATATGCTCTATTTTTAATATTTTGAAAAGTTAGGGATTAACGTGATATATATAGTAAATTTCAATTTTATTGTGTCAAATATTTAGATATTAACTGAGCAATGGTAGGTATATGTATATTGGATTCGTTGGATAGATCGTAATTAATCATGCATTTTAGACTCGAGAAAAAGTTAATTTTGATAAGTAAATTAATCCAAGTTATCGAGGTCGAACATATGGCCTTAAATTATATTTTAGTTGATTATTTAATGAATTAAAAAAATTTCATGGTTGACATGTATATAGCAAGAATTTTTGATTGTTGAAGACAACCGCATGTGGTTTGGTTGTTGAAGAGTTATCAATATGTTTTATTTTATTAATCTTATATCTTAGTGCAAAATCTTCTAACTTGTCAAGTGTCCAATAAAGAAGTTGGTTTAGACATGTCACCTTAAATGATAGAAACTTGTGCATGCAGCCTACTATTTTCTACACCTTCATCCCACATGTTTCTACACAATGTACCAACTCTTGTATTTGACTTTTTATCTTCCAAATGCATTTCAAATTTCAAAGTAAGCATTTGAGGGGCTGTCATATCCCGATATCCGTGTAGTGTAATAAATGTCTCATGGCCATGAGATGTAAAGTGTTTGGATTTTAATTTAATAAAGGAAGCTTTTAATAACTATTCTTGTCTTCTGCCGGTTCCCATTTTCTTTAAATTAATTGTTCAGTTGGTTGTTGAACACTATAAAAAAAAAAAAAGAAAAACTTATCGGTACAGTTTTATCTAATAAAATGGGTAACGATTCATATGTAACTCTATACAAAATTTGGATCGTTACATTAATGTACTTGTTTGTGGTTTGAAAAGAACAAAGGACAAGCGTATTGATTGTGTGAAAATGTTAAAGTTCATTCACTCTAGTCCTTCGAACAGATAAAAGGGTCATCTCATGACTTATTTACGGTACGCTGAACCTTTGAACCTCATGAGGATAGTGTCACCTTCCACTTTTGCATGCTGGGTTCCTAATCTATGAAAAGTGTCCGACTATCATCCTTAAATAACGGAAACTGTTAATTTGATTGTTTAATAGATAATCTTCTTTAACATGAAAATTCTACCTTATTTTTTTATAAAGTCGTTTTACCCTTATTTTAATTTAATATAAATAAAATAAATGAAAATGAAAAACGAAATAATGACCAAAAAAAAAATAAAAAATTCAAGAAATATAATGGGGGGCTACCAAGCAGTTTCATCAAAGTATGACTTCGTTAAGATTTTTGAGATAATATAAGACTGATTATATATTATATAAATCTCTTTCATCATTTCATTTTGTTTATTGCTAAAATTCAATAAAAGATTCAGATCATTTATAAACAACTACAACATGCCATAATATTAATTTTAGTCTATCCTTGTATATGTATCTTATATAATACCAACACGACTAGAATAAAATAAAAATACTAAGTCTTCGATAATTATTAGAATAACTTCAACCACTTGGAAGAGTTGGCAACTAGGTCAAAAACATTTGTTGTTTCTCTCCCTATATATAGCTTGTTAATATCGACTAGCTCCTCAGCAACCAAAAGTCCTTCATCTACTTATAGACATGAGTTTTGGGTGTGTTCTTCGGAAAGTTTTTTGTTGCTTGGTTTGTGGTGAATGTGATGGTGATAGCGGCGAGTGATAATGGTCACAATTTGATATTCCATTTATGTATAGTTCGGTCGAATGGAGTGATGAAAAAGAATTTATGTAATGGACATCATCATACATTCTTTCAAATAAGTGTTTGTTGAAGTTTCTTAGTAACAAGGGAACGTTATGGGCTGCTTTAACTAATGAGCAACCTTTTACCCTTTTTTTTTTTTTTTTTTAAAATTTCATTTTATATGTATCTTCCATAGCATGTTGTAAGTTAAATTCATCGAATAATACTACGTGATCTTGCATACTTTCCTTTCAACTTTGTGAATCTAATTCTAGAACAAGAGTTATTAGAAAAGACACGAATAATAACTAATATAATAATATTTTCGTTCCATCTCGCATGACAAAGTTTCAGTGGATCCTACATGGCAGGTGAACTCGGGACCACACTCCATGCCAATCTGTCCAAAAGGCATTTTTGTCTAAACCCCGTGGAGAGGCGGAACCCATTTCATTGGATCAACCCACATGAAAGAACCACACCCTCATACATCGGAGAGGTTGCAAGGGGGGCTAGCAGGAGATTCTTTACGCAATCTTTGGTATGTGATTGATGCGACAACTCACTACTACCACCACCTTATCTAACCAACCAGGTCAAGTCTAAGCCCTATGTCAGGTTTATTGGCAAAAAAATGACATTAGCATTTAATGCTTATTATTGATTGATACCTTGGACAAGAGGCCTTAGCTGTGTAGATGAGGCTACGGATACTTTCATTCTACGGCCGACATTCATCCTACTCTACTATAAAAGCTCACACAATGTGTCATTTCAAAGATAATGCAAATTTAGACTCTCAAGCCATAACTTAGTTCTCTCATCATTTACATTGGAGGCTCACGTCTAAAGCCCTCTCACACTCATTTACTTATTACTTTAACTGACCTGACCGTCGGAGTGCACGCGGTTAACTCCACCACCACCAAAGGAAGTCACGTGCGGTTAACAATTTGTCCAAGTGTGCAAGAACCACACTTGCTATTGGTTTTCTTTGGTATCTACAAAAACAATTTGATTTTTCTTTGGTATCTACGGTCATATGTTTTGAACATCCACCATTCAAGAACCACTATCCAATTTGATTTTTCTTTGGTATCTACGGTCATATCAATATCTGGTCATATGTTTTGAATATCCACTATCCAAGAACCACTTGCTATTGATTTTCTTTAGTATCTACAAAAACAATTTGATTTTTGGTACCTATACAAACTTGGGTCCTTAATAGTTAGTTTGTGAGAACTCTTTAATCCACTTATTATTTTTTTTTTCAAAATATAGTTTCTTTTCAATTAAGCAATTAAAAGAAACATGTCCAATTTTGTTACAAAAAGTGCAAGTGGTGTTTGAAACTTTGACAAACATGTTCTTAAAAGATTTTGGTTTTAAAAATGGTTTGAATTCGATTCCCCCTTTGTCAAAAACACATTTTTGATTTCCGAGCATTAAATCAAAATTCTTCTTTCATTCGATAAATTTATAAACTATTTTTGTCAAATCATCAACTTTTTCTTTTAGGGAACTATTTTCCTTAATCAATAAATCATGATCAAGGTTTTCTTTTGATTTTTCCAAAGTTTTCTTTAATTCGTCTTTTAATAGAGAATTTTTCTTTTTAAGAATAGAATGACTTAATGCAAGTTTTTTTGAGATTTCAACTAATTCATCATAAGAATCGAGTAATTCATCATAAGAGGATTTTTCTTTTGCACTTACCTCATCTTCGAAGGCCATGAAATACATGTTTGCGATTTCATGTTGATCATCGCTTTGATTTTGATCTTCATCATTATTATCATCCCAAGTAGCTTGAAATGCTTTTTTCTTGAAACTTCTCCTCTTGTTCGGGCACTCGGTTATCTTGTGGCTGGGTTTGTCACATCCATACCAAATAATCTTTTTTGCTATTTTCTTCTCCTTTGTCGTCTTTTCTTTGAAACTTTTTGTTGTTTCGAAAGTCTTTCCAATTTTTTGATGAGAAGCACAAGATCATCGAGCTCTTCATCACTCATGTTACTTGTTGATGTCTCCTCAGCAATTGCCGATTTTACAGCAATTTGTTGTTTAGGAGTTTATTTTGATTCCTTTTTGCTTTTCTTTGTCTTTTCCTTGATCTCGGCATTGTTGAGCTCATAGGTCATCAACGTTTCATGTAGTTCTTCCATTGGATATGTATTCACATCCTTTGTGTTTTCTATAAGCATTCGTATGAGACTCCATTCCTCCGAGAGTAACCTAAGTATTTTGCCCATAAGTTCACCGTTAGTATATTTTCGATCAAAATCTTTTAAGTCACTAACAATATGGGTGAACGAGTAATCATATTAACAATGTGCTCATCTTGTTTCATAAAGAAGTTTTCAAATTCTTTGATTTGCTTATTTATCTTAGTTTCCTTAACTTTGTTTGTTCCAACATGAGTGACTTCTAGAGCATGCTAAATTTCATGAGCCGAATCACATGTGATATTTCTATTGAATTCATTTTTATCTAGTGCACAATAAAGAAAATTCTTGGCCTTTTGCATTTAATGACAATTTTCTCCTATCTTCTTCATCGTATTCCTCTCTAGGCTTGGGAATACATTGATCGGGTTTGCCATTAATTTTAATAGTCTTAGTAGGTATATAGGGACCATATTCAATAATTTCCTAAATATTGTAATCAATATATTGAACATAAATCATCATTCTAGATTTCCAATAATTATAATGTGTGCGATTAAAGAAGGGATGACGGTTGGTAGAATGCCCATCGAGATTTTGAAAACCGATGTTAGCCATAACTCAAGATTGTGAAATCTTAAAGAAGTGAGTACCGGGCTCTGATACCAATTACAAACCCAATATAGGCTAACCAAGAGGCGGTGAATTGGTTTTTAAAACTTTTTCGAATAATTAATCTAAATTCAAGCAATTAAAGACTAAATAGATTAATTCAAACAATAAGTGCAAATATAAAAGCGATAAATAAAAAGGAGTTAGAGAGGTTATGGAGGTTCGATCTAAACCAACAATCTAAGTCCCTCGTTACCAGGATCTCAGTTACGAGCAACATCTTTTTCACTATGTTGATTGACTTGTGGTGCAATCCAACCCTTTACAACACTTCCGGTGACTTACAACCAAGGAGCACCGATCATTTTATAATGTTGAGTTTTTCCGGGACTTCAACACGACCCATAATTCAAAATGAATTTACAAATGAAATCTTCTCTTCTTATTGAATGATAGAATCAAGATTGATAATAAGAAGAGAAGATGCAAACCCTTCAATAAATGGTAATGAGTTTAGCTCAAAGTGTTGAGATGAAAAATTTCTTGAAGAAACTAAAGATTTTCACAAAGTTAAATCACTCAAAAGTTTTTCAAGAGTCTGATATTTTTTTATCTTCTTAAAGATGGATAATAAGATGGTTGTAAACAATAAAAAAACCTCACTTAATGCTCAAGAAGTGTATTTTCAAGTGAAGGAATAATGAAGTATTTATAACACTCAAACGATCAAAAACTCTATCGTACCGGACGCACTTTATCGGACGTCCGGTAAAATACCGGATGGTCAACTAGCCGTTATTTTTTGTCAGAAAATTGGACCGTTGGAAAAATGACCGTTTCAGCACTTTTGATTATACCGGACTTTCGGTACAGTCAAAGGTGCTCGAAACGTCCACGTTTTTAAATTTTGTCAAATGTAAATGCTGGAGGGATATTTTAAGATGTTTTTCAAAGTTTTTTTCATATTAAAAATATGCGTTACGATTTTTTACTTTTGAAAAACATAATTTTTATGTAAATCATTTTTGTCATGAATTTTGTAGAATCAAAACTTTGAACTTGTCACGATGCATTATCGAGTATTAATGCATTTTACCTTTACATATGATCGTGAAACATTTAAGTACTTTGTTTGAATATTTGATGCGCATTGCTTGATGGTACTTTGACTTATGTCTCGATTTTCGTTGAGGCAACCTTTTGCGGCATTTGTAAAATCATCCTTCTTGGCCAAGATTGTTTGATCATGTTTCCATGTTGGCCATTGTGTTCAAATATCTTGGTCTTGAGCTTTGTGCTATCGAATGTACTTATGTACAATAATTACTATGGACACTTAAATTAATTTGTTAGTAATAAACATAATTTTTTTGTGATAATCAAAACGAGAAATCAACCATACGTTAATAATTTTCTCCTTTTTGATTATGACAAACACATCGATTTGCAATGTATGACTCAGAAGAAATTGATTGTTAATATACACATTCCCCCTATCTAATTAGCATGCATTCCCTCTATTTAAATATAATCATGTAAATCTCTATCTCTTCCTCCTTTTTTCGTAAGAAAAAAGTTAATAACCATGTAGGAATAAGCAATAATAATAAACATAGCGGATAAGCATTTCATAATAATACATAATCAAAAGTTCAACCATAGTTTAAAACAGTTTTTAAGACAACAATAAAAAGACTAATCCTGGAAGAGGAGGATGAGAAAATCGAGCAAGCATGTCGATAAAGAAGGCGGTCATCTGATCCTACATCGCAGCCTGCTGGATGATGATCGTGTCCTGCTGAGCTAGTATGTGACAGAGTTCACCGCTCATCCCGTCAATAGTCGCAGTAAGAGAGTCAATCCACCCATGTAACAGAGAAAATTAGTCCTCATCGAGGCCATGTCTAGTAGGAGCTCTTGACCTCGAGGAGCCGGTAGGTGGTGCATCGTCATCGTCATTGTCATCATCATCAACGTCCTCGTCGTCGAACGGTAGGGTATAAGGCCCCGACTTCAGATCGAACCCCTTTGTTTCGAACACCCATTGTCCATCATTTCTAATAATTTTCATTCGTTTAAGTATCTTGAAACTAATGGTATATGTGGGTCGTGGTTTAATAAAAGCTTTACCGTGAAGAGGGACCTCAAAATGATGAAAACTTTTAGTGAGGAGCATGCCGTAAAAGAGTGCCTTGGATATGCGTGAGGAACTAACAAGTTTCATAAGGCCTAATGCAATAGTTGGGAAATCAACTCGACGTCCAACAAGGAAAGAATCGAGGAGAAAAATATCAAAGCAGTTCACTTCGTCCCGATGCCATTTTCTTGGTAAAATGATATTAGCAATGCTATTTTGTAAAACTTTACATGGGAGAGTGAGTTTGTTTGTCGAAATCTTTGTGATGTTTTCAAAATCCTTACCCATTACAAGACAACACGCATCGGTCGAGTCATAGCCTTCCACCGTACCGTGGGTTTTATGCACAAATTTTTGGATTGCACAAGGTTCGAGGTCCTGTCTTCTTCTTCGAAGGATGGAGGTAGATATCGAGCCATTTTCTTAAGCGTATTTCCTTTGCCTAGGGACGTCGACATTGATCAAAGGAATTTGGGATTTTTCGAAAATATGAGATATTGAGATTTAGGGCTTGAACTAGAAAGGAAAATCTAAAAATCAAGATCAAATTGAAAGACGTAGGATTCAATAACTTGCAAAATATGAGTTTTGGATTTGAGGAGGCGAGAATCGACTATAGATTTGAATAGGAGTGGTTAGGGTTCGAGACTTTTGAATAGAAGAGAGAAAAATCACCTAGGCAATCGAAAATCATGAAAATAAGGAGAAATTGACTTGAAGAATCGAAGTTTAGGATGTGGAAGTGATGATATAGAGATTGAGTTAGAGATTTGATAGGAGGAGAATCGAGTTGGAGAGAAAAGTGATGAAGTGAAATGAGGGAGAGGAAGAGAATCGCGTTTAAAAACCGTAAAAACAGCACACCGGACGTCCGCTAATTTTACTGAACGTTCGGTAAAAGAGAACCAAAAAGGCAGAAAATTTTCTGCCTTACGCAGATGTCCGGTATTTTTTTTTTTAAATAACAAGGAGTGAGATTTGAAACATTTTTAAAATTAGAAAATCATTTTAACACATAAATAAAGAAAGATTTTTAGAGATCATTTTAGCTCGATAAGACCTTGGTTTTGCCATTTTGAACATGATCTCTTAGAAATTGATGTCTTATCTCAATGTTTTTCGTTCGAGAGTGTAAAATGGAATTTTTGATAGGTTTATAGCACTTGTACTGTCATACATGATTGGAATATCATCATAGGATATGTGATAGTCCCTAAGGTTTGTTTCATCCATAGCACTTGAGCACAACAACTTGCGGCGGAAATGTATTCGGCCTCTGCCGTAGATAGGGCTACGAAGTTTTGTTTCTTATTAAACCATGAAACAAAAGCAAAACCGAGAAAGTGACAAGTGCCACTAATGCTTTTCCGATCAACTTGACAACCTGCCTAATTGGCATCCGAGTAACTAAGTAAGTCAAAGTGACGTTTCTAATATCAAAGTCCTAAGTTTTGAATCCCACTTAGATATCTAAATTTTTTTTACGGCTTTAAGGTGGGATTCCTTAGGATTTGATTGAAATCGAGCACATAAGCATACACTAAACATGATATCGGGTCTACTTGCGATCAAATAAAGAAGTGATCTGATCATATCTCGATATTTGGTGATGTCGAGGGAAGTGCCTTGATCGTCTTTGTCAAGCTTTGCAGAAGTGCACATCAGAGTAGTTATCGGTTTTAGATCATTCATCTCGAATCTCTTTAGCATGTCTAAAATGTACTTACTTTAATTTATGAAAATACCATCACATGGTTGTTTTGTTTGAAGTTCGAGAAAGAATTTGAGTTCACCCATCATACTTATTTCAAATTCTATGCTCATGTTTTTAGAAAATTCTTCACAAAGTTGAATATTTGTTGCACCAAAAATGATGTCATCAGCATAAATTTGAACATTGAGTATGTCTTATTTTTGGGTTTTGATAAAAAGAGTAATGTCCACTTCTCCAATAGAAAAACCATTCTAAAGTAGAAATTTGCTCAAATGTTCATACCACGCTCTGGGAGCTTGTTTGAGGCCTTAAAGAGTTTTTCTAAGTTTGAACACATGATTTGGAAACTTATGATTTGTAAAATCGGGGGTTGCTCAACATAGACTTCTTCTTAAATAAATCCATTCAAAAATGCACTTTTAACATCCATTTGATAAAGCATGAAGTTTTTGTGACATGCAGATGCAAGAAGCATGCGGATAGATTATAGTCAAGGTACCAGTGCAAAAGTTTCTTCATAGTCAATTCCTTCTTCTTGATTGTAACATTGAGCCACTAATATAGTCTTGTTACGCATAATAATTCCATTTTCATCTCTTTTATTTCGAAAAAATCATTTAGTGCCGATAACGGTTTGATTTATTGGTCTAGCAACCAAGTCCCAAACATGGTTTCTTTCAAATTTATTAAGTTCATCTTGCATTGCTAGAGTCCAAAATTCATCAAATTCCGCTTCTTTAAAGTTTTTGGGTTCAATTTGTGAGATGAATGCACAACTACCAAGATGATTTCTAAGAGAGGTTCTAATAGTAATACCTTTTGATGGGTCACCGATTATTAACTCCTTTGGGTGAGACGAGACAAAATTCCATTCCTTTGGAAAGGTGGAGTCATCTTAGCTTCGGTTGGTGCTTCTTCTCTTTCTTGATCGTTGGGCTCCTTTGATTGTTCTTCATTAGACACTCATTTGTCTTCGACATTCATTTGCTCAAAATGAGTTCTTTTGTTGAAAACTCTATAAGTTTTGCTAGTCAATGAATAATCAAGAAAAATTCTCATATCAGATTTTGAGTCAAATTTTCCCAAATTGTCTTTTGTGTGTAAGACAAGATTTGCAATCGAACACTTTGAAATAACTAATGTTGGGTATTCTATTTTTCCAAAACTCGTACGAAGGTTTGGTTTTCTTGCGACTAACCAAAACTCTATTTATGATATAACATGCGGTATTAACGGCTTTGACCCAAAAGTATTTTCGTAAATTATTTTCATTTAGCATGGTTCGAACCATTTCTTGTAATGCGCGATTCTTCCTCTCTACCACACCATTTTGTTGAGGAGTTCTAGGAGCCGAAAAGTTATGTTCATATCCATTATTGTTACAAAAATCATCAAATGCAAGATTTTCAAATTCTCCATTGTGGTCACTTCTAATAGTAGTAATAGTGTGAGACCCTTTTCATTTTCAACTTTCTTACAAAAATGTTTGAAAGCTTTTAGGGCTTCATCTTCCTCACTTAAAAATATTACCCATTTAAATCTAGAAAAATCGTCAACGATAACAAAAGTATAGTGTTTACCACCTAAATTAACCGTTCTTGACGGTTCAAAGAGATCCATGTGGAGAAGTTGCAACGGTTTTGTTGTTGAAGAAAATATTTTTGATTTAAAGGAACTTTTGACTTGCTTCCCAAGTTGACATGCATCACAAATTTTGTCATTTTCAAATTTTAAGTTTGGCAATCCTTTCACAAGACAATTTTTAGAAATTTTTGAAATAAGTTCCTTGTTTATATAACCAAGTCTTCTATGCAAAAGCCAAGTTTCGTCTTTAAATCCAAGTAAGCAATGTTCATTATTTTCATATTCAATATTAATGATTTAGATATCCTTGTTTCGACTCCCTATGAAAATCACCTCTTCTGATATAGCATCCTTAGCCTCTCTTTGGCACCCATTTTTTTTTCTCATTCTCATTCTCTTTCTTTTTCTCTTTTTTCATTTCAACCACACATTCTATTAATAAAATAATACTACACATAAACCTAAAAATTCTCCTTACTTTTTAACCACACATTCTTCCATCAATCGCTATTCAAAAACACATTTTTCTATTAAAATGTGTGTCAAACACCCCCTTAATTAGGCATTTGGAGGAATCGAATTTTATATTGTAACATTTATCACATAATTGACTAAACTTCACAAATTATGTTTGAGGTTATCGATTAATAAAACATTTTCAATAGAAGGGGATAGGTGATTACCGATGTTGCCGATTCCAATTATCTTCCCTTTCGCATTGTCTCTAAAAGTCACATGACCTCCATCATTTGTTTTGAAGTTTGAAAGTAATGATCAGTCTCTAAAAGTCACATGACCTCCATCATTTGTTTTGAAGTTTGAAAGTAGTGATCAATCTCCGGTCATATGTTTTGAACATTCACTATCCAAGAACCACTTGCTATTTGTTTTCTTTGGTATCTACAAAAATAATTTGATTTTTGGTACCCATACAAACTTGGGTCCTTGATAGTTAGTTTGTGAGGACTCTTTAATCCACTTATTTTTGTTTTCAAAATATAATTTCTTTTTGACTAAGCAATTAAAAGAAACATGTCTAATTTTATTGCAAAAAGTGCAAGTGGAGTTTGAAACTTTGGCAAACATGTTCTTAAGAGATTTTTGTTTTAAAAATGGCTTGAATCCGATTACCCATTTGTCAAAAACACATTTTTGATTTCTGAGCATTAAATCAAAATTCTTCTTTCATTCGGTAAATTTATAAACTATTTTCGTCAAATCATCATCTTTTTCTTTTAGGGAACTATTTTCCTTAATCAATAAATTATGATCAAAGTTTTCTTTTGATTTTTCCCAAATTTTCTTTAATTCATCTTTTAATAGAATTTTTTTTAAGAATAGAATGACTTAAGCTAAGTTTTTCAAAAACTTCAATTAATTCATCATAAGATCGAGTAATTCATCATAAGAGAATTTTTCTTTTGCACTTACCTCATCTTTGAAGGAGATGAAACACGTGTTTGCGATTTCATGTTGATCATTGCTTTCATTTTGATCTTCATCATCACTATAATCTCAAGTAACTTGAAATGTCTTTTTCTTAAAACTTCTCTTCTTGTTTGGGCACTCGGTTCTCTTGTGGCCGAGTTTGTCACATTTATAACAAATAATCTTTTTGCCTTTTTCTTCTCATTTGTCGTCTTTTCTTTGAAACTTTTTGTTATTTCGACAGCTTCTCCATTTTTTTGACAAGAAGTACAAGATCATCGAGCTCTTCATCACTCATGTTACTTGTTCATGTCTCCTCATCAATTGCTGATTTTAGAGCAGTTTGTTGTTTAGGAGTTTCTTTTTATTCATCTTTGCTTTTCTTTGTCTTTTCCTTGATCTCGACATTGTTGAGCTCATAGGTCATCAACGTTCCATATAGTTCTTCCAACGGATATGTATTCACATCCTTTGTGTTTTCTATAAGCATTCGTATGAGACTCAATTCCTCCGAGAGTGACCTAAGCATTTTGCTCACAAGTTCACCGTTAGTATATTTTCGATCAAAACCTTTTAAGCCATTAACAATATCGATGAAACGAGTAATCATATTAACAATGAGCTCATCGTGTTTCATAAAGAAGTTTTCAAATTCTTTGATTAGCATATTTATCTTAGTTTCCTTAACTTTGTTTGTTCCAACATGAGTGACTTCTAGAGCATGCTAAATTTTATGAGCTGAATCACTTGTGCTAATTTTATTGAATTCATTTTTATCTAGTGTACAGTAAAGCAAATTCTTGGTCTTAGCATTTAATGACAATTTTCCCCTATCTTCTTTATTGTATTCCTCTCTAGGCTTGGGAATACATTGATCGGGTTTGCCATCAATTTTAATAGTCTTAGTAGGTACATAGGGACCATATTTAATAATTTCCCAAATATTATAATTAATAGATTGAACATAAATCATCATTCTAACTTTCCAATAATTATAATGTGTGCCATCAAAGAAAAGAGGACGATTGGTAGAATGCCCATCGAGATTTTGAAAACCAATGGTAGCCGTAACTCAAGATTGTGAAATCTTAAAGAAGTGAGTACCGGGCTCTGATACCAATTGTAAACCCAAGATAGGCTAACCAAGAGGGGAATGAATTGGTATTTAAAACTTTTTCGAAGAATTAATCTAAATTCAAGCAAGTAAAGACTAAATAGATTAATTCAAATAATAAGTACAAATATAAAAGCGATAAGTAAAAGAGAGTTAGAGAGTGCAAACGATATGTTGTGGAGGTTCAATATAAACCAACGATTTAGGTCTCCCATTACCAAGCTCTCAGTCACGAGCAAGGTCTTTTTCACTATGTTGATTGACTTGTGTTGCAATTCAATCCTTTACAACGCTTCCGGTGACTTTCAATCAAGGAGCATTGATCATTTTACAATGTTGAGCTTTTCCGGGACCTTAACACGACCCACAATTCAAAATGAATTTACAAATGAAATCTTCTCTTCTTATTGAATGATGGAATCAAGATTGATAATAAGAAGCGGCAAACACTTCAATAAATGGTAATGAGTTTAGCTCAAAGTGTTAAGATTTCTTGAAAAAATTAATGATTTTCACAAAGTTAAATCACTCAAAAGTTTTTCAAGAGTTTGATACTTTTTGATCTTCTTAGAGATGGATAATAAGATGGTTATGGATAATCAAAAAGCCTCACTTAATGCTTAAGAAGTGTAATGGCAAGTGAAGGAATAATGAGGTATTTATAATACTCAAACGGTCAAAAACTCTGCCGTACCGGATGCACTTTATCGAACATTTGATAAAATACTGAATTGTCAACTAGCCATTATTTTTTGTCAGAAGATTGGATCGTTGGAAAAATGACGGTGGAGCACTTTTGATTATACCAGACGTTCGGTACAGTCAAAGGTGCTCGAAACGTCCACGTTTTTAAATTTTGTCAAATGTAAATGCTGGAAGGACATTTTAAGATATTTTTCAAAGTTTTTGTCATATTAAAAATATGCGTTACGATCGAAAAACATAATTTTCAAGTAAAGCATTTTTATCATGAATTTTGTAGAATCAAAACTTTGAACTTGTCACGATGCATTACCAAGTATTAATGCGTTTTACCTTTACATATGATCGTGAAACATCTAAGTACTTAGTTTGAATATTTGATGCGCATTGCTTGACGGTACTTTGACTTATGTCTCGATTTTCGTCGAGGCAATCTTTTGCGGCATTTGTAAAATCATCATTCTTGGCCTCGATTGTTTGATCATATTTCCAAGTTGGCCATTGTGTGCGAATATCTTGGTCTTGAGCTTTGTGCTATCGAATGTACTTATGTGCAATAATTACTATAGACACTTAAATCAATTTGTTAGCAATAAACATAATTTGTTTGTGAGTATCAAAATGAGAAATCAACCATTGGTCAACAACTTTGAGATTTGTTGGCCACGATGGAGGTATAAAATTGGAGATCAACAAATTTCATTGTTTTTAGAGATACAATCACGTGCTCATCTGTTCTTGAATGTAAAATTTAAATGATATACATATGATTCTCTCTAGTATGATATAAAACACATAAATGTTCGATTGGTTAAAGTCATACCACCACTCATTAATGAAATCATGTACGTGGCAGGATTTGATCGAAAAATGAACAAGCCTAAGGGGTATGTTGAAAACTATAAACTATATATGTCATTCTTTCTAGCAGTATACTTTTAAATGAAATATTTCAACATATGTAGAACAAATCATAATGTGCATGAATGATAAATCATAGATCTACTTGCTAACCGGTCAAGTTACGTTTGAGATTACATGACATGCCTTGTCCAAGAAAATAACATTCAAACAACAATCTTTTAATTTTATTTTTGATAAATCTTTTGAAAAAAAAAAAAAAAAGAAACATTTATACTGTGTTTTCTTCCTAAAATTTGGACCCTGCTTGGGCTCCATTTTAATATGATTTTAGGAGAAAAATATTTTTTGGAATAGTGATTTTTGGAAGAATGTATTGTTAAAAGATAAGGAAAAATATTGTATTTACGTGTAATATTTTATGGAGGAAGTGTGGTTGAAACATTTCAGTCTGCATTGTGTTTAAAGGTATTGGCGCATTATATTTTAAATTGAAAATCAGAAAGCCAGTATACAGTGGTGAGAAATGTTTAGGAACTAGTGATGGCAATGGGGCGGGTTCGGGGCGGGGCACCCTCACCCCACCCCGCCCCACCACGACACTCCCCCTCCCCGCCCCGCCCCGCCCCAGACAGCCAGTATACAGTGGTGAGAAATGTTTAGGAACTAGTGATGGCAATGGGGCGGGTTCGGGGCGGGGCACCCTCACCCCACCCCGCCCCACCACGACACTCCCCCTCCCCGCCCCGAGCCCCGCCCCGCCCCGTCTGGGGCGGGGCGGGGCTCGGGGCGGGGTGGGGCGGGTACGGGGCGAGGACTTGCCCCGTTTCTTGCCCCATTTGTTTTTTTTATTATTATTTAAAATAAAAATTCAAAATTTTAAAATACAAATTCAAAATTTTAAAATTCAAAAAAAATAATGTTCAAACTAACTATATCAATATTCAAAACAAGCACTTGAAACGAAAAAATGTCCAAAACAAATAATGTCCAAAACAATTTTTATTTTTTTTAATTCTTCACGGGACGGGTTCGGGGTGGGGCATCTCCGCCCCGCCCCGCCCCGCGACGGGGCGGCGAACCTCGCCCCGCCCCGCCCCGCCAACCCGTTCGGGGCGGGTTTTTTTGCCCCATTCGGGGCGGGGCCCCGCGATGGCGGGGCGGGGCGGGGAAAATTGCCATCTCTATTAGGAACCCTCAGTTTTAATGTGATTTTCTTTAATTTTCTTTTGATTTTTATGAAATTTGTGGTGAGTATTTTTATTTTTTTTTTCTTTTTTCAATTTTGAATTGCTTGTGTTTCTGTACAAGAATTTCACGAGATTTTTTAAACCAAGTGAAACTGAAACTTCTTAAATTTCATCAAGATCATAAGAAATCTCAACAAGAAAACATCAAAAGACATATCGTGAAATGAGTAGTAACATAAAGAAACATGGACCATATTGCAAAACGCATAAATTTAGTAACATGGTTTGAGCTAGAAGCTGAGATGAAATTATGAACACGATAATTCCTTCAACGAACTGATACAGAAAACCATCACACCAACATGAAATTAGACGCCATTGGTTGACAATACCAACAATCTCTAACTAATCAGGAACAAGCGAAGCCAATAAACAAATTACATCACAATTGAGGCAATAACTGTAAAGTGATATTTTGGGGATATCATAAAAATTCATTCTCACCCATGGATCAAAATTCAGTGCACATCATTTTATCCTCATCTAACTCCAAAATGTATTTTCTATAAGACTTTTCATTCTTTACCCCTCTAATAAATTATTTGGGTAAAAGCCATGCTTTTTTTTTTTACTTGTATCCATCAAGAGCCTTGATCATCCCATTTATTGAGAGGGTAAGACATGGTACAAAACTACCATTATTTTGCTAATAAAGGTACCAACAACTAGTATAAAATAACTAAAGTTTAAGGCCAACAAGCATATTTAAACACTAAAAACAAATGTATACCACCTGAAATCTATCCCACAGTAACTATCTTTTTTTTTTTTTTTTTTGGGTCATCGCCACCAAACTAAATGTAGGATAAGGCCTGCCCAAATAAGCCTTCAAATTCACTTACAGCATGCGATGCCGAGGGAGTAATGAATCTGCAATAATAAAATCACAAGCAATGAACAAGAGGATGCACTTATCCACTACACGCAACAACAACAACAACAACAATAATTTTAATGATGAAATTAAGCAAGGCAAGTAATTAGAATATTTGCTTAATCATTACATTGTATATCCTTAAAATAAATCCTTTCCCAAAATTTGAAGTCGAGATGTCTTTAAAATTGCACTTAATTGGAATGACTCACTTTCCAGCAGAATTAACTTGTAATTTTGGTAGAAAAGTGAAGTATACTTTCTTTCCTTTCTTCATTTCTACAATCCTTTATGAACCGAACAAAACACATATGTAAAGACATCAAGCTAAAGCATAAAGGCAGAGTATATATGCAACTATGTGTTTAGTCTTCATTACATTATTAAGACTTGTTCCTCATTTTCCCATAAATTAAGGTAATTGGAAAGGTGCAAACCCACTAATCCCAAAGAGTAGTTATCCTAGCATATGGAAACTTGTATTTAAAGTGCTTACATGACGGAAAAAATTCATAGAAAAAACAAATGAGTATCAAATAATCGGTTATTTACAAACTTGCAATAAGTCGTCAGTCAAAGGTTTAGACCAATCGCAAATTCATCACCATCTTGCCTGCTTCCAATTGAATTGGCTTTATAAAACAACACATCCTTGTAACAAAAAGGAAAAATAAATCCATGCAAGTTTAGGCCCTAAAATTACATGTGAACTGCAAAAATTGAAAAATGAGAATGAAAAATCAATGCATTTCAGAATTTTTAAACTAAGTTCAGATATATACATATTGTCACCCCCAATTAAAAGTCAGTGCATTCTTATAGCCTCAAACGAAAAGTCATATTGATGCCTTTTATCTGATCGGACAATATAGTATACGAGAGTGTGGCTTTGATCTTATTCGTATTGAAACCGAGGATTTCATCTTAAAAGGTAAACTTGTAGCAGCATAAATGACAGAAAGAGAACAAAAGCAATATGGAGCAGCTTGGTGATGTAATTTCCATGGAGGAAGGCTCCCTTGGGGTCAGGAGTATAAAGGGTGCACAGACCCTAGTCAACGTGGGCATATCCCGCGGTTAACCTCCACCCATCACTGAGGGGCCGGGGATGGGTGGTCCAGGACATAGTCTAGTGTAAGTTAGGATACCTGGATATAAAAAAAAAAAAAAAAAAAGGAATTCTTGGCATTTGAGGCGTTTTTGACGACAGATAATAAAGACAGCAATAATTATGGCTCCTTCGAAGTTAATTGTTTGAAAAAATTGCATTTGGCTCCTTTTATTCAACCTGCAATCAGCTGTAAGTTTATAATATTCATGACCAAACAACACAAAATATATATTATTTAACTCAAAACAATTTTGCTTTCACAAAATGAGGAATGCTATTTATCACTACCGGTGTCAAGCACCGGTGTAGGTGACAATTATATTATATTAAATGATAGATTTATTTAAATGTAATATCACATGATTCATTTAATTGAATCTATCAAGTGTGGTCATCTTGACTAGTGTGCTCTACCACCATTAATGGTAGATAAATTATTCTCATAAAATACACTACTGAATGGATCAGTGAATGCTCGTGGGATGCCACATAAGCATTCTGCAAGTCAAATCAACATCGTTTGTTTGGATTCATGGAATTCAGTGAACAACATGATGAACATTGTAAAGTTGGGTAAATAGGAAAATTTTCAAAATTCAGTGTGCCTGTAAATTTAGGGATGAGTAGAGTTTTTAACCCTTTTTTGAATTTTATTGTTGGCTCTTGCAAACTAAACCATAGGTGTATCACGCGGTTGTAAGGGCGTGAATTTGAGAACGCCACGGACACAAGCCTAATCTGTGCCTTGAATAATCGTCGTTATTCAAGATGCATATTTTTCAAATCAAGACCAAAACAACTCAACTAGATTATTGGATAATTGCGTTCTTAGTTTAACCAATAATTTCAAAAGTTAATGTACATCATAAATCAAGATTCAACTTTAACTCATGATGGGATGTGATGTCAATTATATTGATGTGGAAATTACACAAAACCACACTTTAAGTATTCAACCTTCTAATATCAAATTGGAAATTTGATATTTCCAAAATCAGATGTTTTTGTTAATTAATATATTATTATTAGATAAAATATATTAAATTAAACCAAACCCTATCTCCCTCCACCCACCCCTCATTTTCCCCCAAATCCGTCTCTCTCTAACTTCCCTCTCGCAGCCATAGTCTCATCTCACTCTAACTCTTCCCTCTCTCTCTTCTCCGCCCACAACGTCGTCGCGAAATCTAGCCTCGAGGACAGGTCTGTTGAAATCTGAGCGTTATTGATCTGCATTGTCGTGGCTGGTGATAGAGACCAGTTTCATGCGGCTGCGACGACCAAAGCTCCGACGCGGCTAAGGTTTCTACTCCGCCTACTTCACCTACGAAGCATAAATCTCCAGCTCTAGTGGCGGCTCCTACTTCAACTCTTGCGGCTTCAGTTCTTGTGAGTTCACCACCGATAGTTTCCACTCCAGCTCCTGTAAGTTCTCCACCGACAGTTTTCACTCCGGCTCCTATAAGTTCTCCACCAACAGTTTCCACGCTGGCTCCAGTGAGCTCTCCTCCAGCTCTCTGAGCCAGTCAACTCACCTCCTCTGGCTACTCTAGTCCAGTCTCCACCATCTCTGGCTCTCGAAACGGCCACATCACCAGCTGAATCTTCTCCACCAGCTCCAACTTTTGTGCCCTCGAGTGAGACTTCGGTAAAAGCTCCGACTCACAGCAAGAAACATACTTCTCCTGCTCCGGCTCCAGAGCTGATAAGCAGATCTGCACCTCCAATCGAAGCACCCGGTATTGTTGTGTAGGTGTACAGTGCGGTGGTGGGGAGGTGCGCGGTGGAGCAAATCTGTGGTCGCAACGACATTGGGTTTATTTCTATTTTATCTCTATTTTTTCTTCATCTTCTTTACTATCGTGTTGGTGATTGGTGGTGCGATGTGGGTGGTAGTGCCGGTGAGGTGGTGTGATTGTGGTGTCCGGATATGTGGTCGTGGTTGTGACTGTAATAAATTTTTATTTATTTATTTATTTTTATTTTTTTTGCGATGGGCTGATTTGTTTGAAGTGGTAGAAATGGCTACGGTGAGGTGGTGCCGGCCTGCAGGCAGCTGAGGTGGTGTTTTTTGTTTTTTATGGTGGTGGTGCGGTGCATGAGATGGTCTAGTGGTTGTGGTGGTGTGGTGCGGGCGGCAGCTGTTTAAATCTGTGGTGTGATTTGTGACCAAGATCGGTGGTGGGGTGTTTACTGTATGTAACCAACTATTTGGACTAACTGTAACCTTAAAATTTGACAATTTGTGATTAAAAATTAATCTGCTACCAATAAATTTGAAAATATATGACTGATAGATAACTGTGATATGTAATTTTTTGATAAATTTATTTAGTAATTTATTATTTCATAAATAAAAATAAAAAAAATCTGATTTTTGAAATTTGAAACTTATTTTCTTATTTTTGAAATTGCACATACTTAACATCTTAGAAATGAATTTTTCCCTAAATTGATTGCATTCAGTTCATTAGGCTATGATGAAATTGGGTCAAGCCCATTGCTAGATTGGTTCTAGCTGTTGCCTAATAACTCATTTGAAATAGGCCCAAAACCCTACCCATTTGATGGACATGTGTGCTGCTTTGGGCCGTTGATCATTGGCTGAGATCTATTGTGATGGATTTGTGTATTTAAGGGGCTTAAATAGTTGCCCTCGAGTGACTTTTCATACTATTCTTGGTGCGAGAAGCTTTTGGGGTTTTCTCTGCATCGTCTCTTCCATTCCTTCTTTCAATTACTTTGTGTTGATTAAAACTTCTAGTGTTGGTTGTTAAATCTGTATGATTTGAGTCTTTGTGATTCTTCAATTGAGGGTTTTGTGTTGAGATCAATTGTTTGATTTTGGGTTCCATTGTAGTAGCTGCAATTGTTCGATCTTTAGGGTTTAGGTCTTTGTACCTGCTTCTTTTGTATAGAAGGGTACAATGTATTGTTCTGAGCCCTAAATATGATAATCAATCCTTTGATGTTGAAAATCTGATTGTGTTCTTCGTGTTCTTGAGTTACTGGCTCGGTTGTGTTTTTGTTGCAACAACTCAGAATACAAATTTTGTATTTGCTATATTTTTGCACAAAAACAGAGGCTGAGACTTGTGCTTAATGGCTGTGTATTTAACTCTTGTCAATCCTGAAATTTCAATAGTTAATCCATCAAATTCATTGAATATTACGGACGAAGGATTCATTCGAACAAGCAGTTGGATTCAATGTATAATTCGGGATCTCAATGACTGCGAAAACACTGTCCTTATGTTTCTCATGTTATAGTAGACAGGAATAAGGAAAAAGAATAATATATAAATTTTATCTTTTGTACTAGAGAGTGTACTAACAAATCTGTACTTGACAGAATCCATAAATAGCTAAAATCTTATCTATTATAGTCTAGTCGAGCGTTGGAGAAAAGCTCAAACCTAATTGGAGATCTAATTTTGAAATTCTGCTTAGAACTAGGCAAAGAAGAATGTTTGCTGACGTCTGGTGGTTCTTGATCTGTCCGCGTGTGTGCAGCATGTATCTTGAGCCTACAGGGCCGCGGCTGCAGCCCACATGGAAACCTTGCGGCCGTTGATATCAGTCTCCGCTCCATAATCTTAGGGGCGGAAGCTGATTTGAGACTCCTCATAGAGCGCAATACCTGAGCTCTGGAAATTGAGACAATGAATATTTTGAAAAGGTTGAGCGAAATAACTAATACTGGGTTTTCTTGCTTGAAGCTGTAGCTTTTTTTTTTTCTTTTTCCTCGTTCTCTCCTTTTTACGGGCATTTTGATGGCCTCCCAGTGCTTGTGAATTTGCAAACACCTTATAACAAAATTGGCACTCGAATTTCTTGTCATCTGTTAAACTTTTCTCGTCCGAAACATGTTTTTGATCCGTCACGGTAGAAGAAGACGACGATAAATTTACAATTTCATCCCTTTCTGCAGATCCATTTTCATGTGGATTTAGCTTGAAACCGAAAAGTTTGAGCCTTTTTGAGGGGTATATATCAGTAAATTTGTTGACCCCAAAAAATGTTGCCAACAGATGCCGGGCCCACTCGTGCACACGTAAGCTTAATCCAACACGCTAATGCCGATCGACGGTCATGAGGACTCCAGAAAACGAGCGTGGGAGTGGCTAAAAGGCACGAGACGTCTCCGTTCAGGCCACCGGCATAAAAGAAATACGATTGTATAAGAAACCAATCGATAAATGACAAGATTTGTTGTAGAAAAATGTTGTAAAAGGGGTGTTGAAATGAGAGAAATATAGCTCCAAAATATTCAGTTTGTTCTCTAATTTTTGCATTAGTCCTTTCCTTGTTACATGGTTGGGGTATTTATAGTGTTACAACTCAAATTGTGACATTTGGATCAATTTACACGTGGCCTCATCTCCTTGGCCAAGGCATCAAATCCTAGCAATCAAGTTGACTCTCCTAGCTGTACTAACATTAAATGCTCTGACATTGACGAGACAAGACATAAGTAAACTTTACACAAAAGTCACATCAATCATTTGTTAGAGATTTTCATCATGGCCGAATCCTCGCAAGTGGGCCTTTGATGGGCCTCGGACGTTAGAAGGAGGGGTCTCGGAGTAATAGCGAGGGCCTCGGAATAGTAGCAAGGGCCTCGGAACCCACAACTGAAGCTAGAGAATTATAACCTGATCGAATTAAGCTGGTCCCACCGTCGTGATGTGACGCCACGTATCCATTCTGTCCTTCAACCCGTAACAATAGTCCCCCAAGTCCATGTGTGGTCATTTATGCCAGGCGTGGACTTTCAAAGTCTGAATTTTCTGCGCTTTACGCCATTTCTAAGAAAGTCGCCTATAAAACTGAAGTTCCTTTGGAGCTACATCAAGATGAGGCGAGTTCGTATTCGAACTGGCCGAAGCTGATTTACCTTTGATGAGGCGAGTTCATATTCGAACTGGCCGAAGCTGATTTCCTTTTGATGAGGCGAGTTCGTATTCGAACTGGCCGAGGCTGATTTCCTTTTAATAAGGCGAGTTCGTATTCGAACTGGCCGAGGCTGATTTCCTTTTGATGAGGCGAGTTCGTATTTGAACTGGTCGAAGCTGATTTCCTTTTGATGAGGCGAGTTCGTATTTGAACTGGCCGAAGCTGATTTCCTTTTGATGAGGCGAGTTCGTTCATAGAAATTGATGCCTGTGATATGATGGTTTCTTATGTTT
The DNA here is from genome assembly GCA_035079005.1 of Fraxinus americana. NCBI lineage: Eukaryota > Viridiplantae > Streptophyta > Magnoliopsida > Lamiales > Oleaceae > Fraxinus > Fraxinus americana. Next base: position 752,197 of record CM068710.1, on the reverse strand, counting down.
CCAAGGCCAATGAACTGCATCGAGACGAATTTCAATAGCCGTACAGCTTTGAACGTCTCAGATTAACTGAGATCTGATCCAACGGCTGGGGCTATGTCCTTTACTAGTATAAAAGCCAGATTTTTGCCATTTTCAAACTTTACTTTCGCAAAGCACACTTAAATCTCTGAAACTGTCTTGTTGCTAAACATTTCCCGGCGAACTTCCGGCGACCTCTCTGAGTCTTTCCTTCGCTTTAGGTACTCTCTCCTTACGTAGTTGTCTTCCTATTTCCCTTAAACACCCTTTTCTTGCACTATTCATCTTCCTTAAACAACAATGTCTTCCGAGGCGTCTCTAGCCATGACAGTAGTTAGAAGTGGGGAGGAGTCAGTGTCTGGGGCCTCTGGTGAGTGGTATAGTATGACCGAAGAGCCCATAGATTATGAGGCGGGATGGGGGGCAGCCAGGATTCAATCAAATATCACTTCTGCCAAACTAGATGAACTTAGGCAGACCTATAACATCCCCCATTACGTCAAACTCCTAGTCCCTGATGCTCATGAAAGAGCTTGTTTTCCGAGGCCCAACTGTGTGGCCTTCAGTGAACACCTGTTTAAGGCAGGTGTGCGTCTGCCTTTGCACCCCTTCTTTAGGGCAGTGCTGAGGACATTCATGCTATCCCCCACCCAAATCCTTCCTAACGGGTGGAGCCAAGTCGTGGGGACCTACTTCCTGTGGAAGGAAGTGTTTCTGGGTGAGGACCTCCCACTTCACGTCTTCGAGTCCCTCTTCCATGCTAGGGTCGTGGGAAAAGATGACTCAAAGGGGTGGTATTACATCACTCCCTGGGGTTCCCACGCCCCCTTTGTGGTTGGGCTCCCTTCCTCCATAAAGGGGTGGAAGGAGTCGTAGTTCTGGGTGACGGGTAGGTGGTAGATGGTGGAGGGAGATGCCGTCCCAGCTGTTACTGCGCCGACCCAGTACTACGAAGCTTGTGAGTGTCGTCTTAAGTTCTTATAGCTTCACCATGCACAGCACGATGCGATAGCGCCGTTTATTGCAGATTGTAGCACAAGGTACGAGCTTTCCGAGGCTGAGTGGGCTGTTGTAGAGGATATCTACCAACTGTCTCCGAGGCTCCGAAGCTTTTCTCACTTAATCGAAAGGAGCAGATACTTTATCGATTTCGGACTGATGGCCCCCAAGGGTAAGAGGCGCCTTCACTTTTAACTAACTGTCCCTTTAATGATCTGAACTGACTTCTCTTCGTAATCGCAGATAAATTCACCAAGAAGAATTATGCCCTGCCTGATATGGCCAGCATAATGAAGGCCACATCCACTGCCGGGGCGAAGGCACTGAAACCTGGGTCCCCTGGGGCGAAGCAGGTAAAGTCCAAGTTGGACCGCCTCAGCAAGAGCAAAAATGATAAAGAGGCTGAGGAGGAGGTACAAAAGGAGGCCCCAAAAGGTGGCAAGCCAGCATTGGCGAAAGGCAAGGGGGTGGCCGATGAGCCACAAAAGAAGAGAAAACTGGGCCCAGGCGGGGGGTCGTCACCACTGTGTCCTTTTCTGAAAAGGGGGCTTCGAAGCAGCCGAAGCTCCTCCAATCTTCAATTGATGCTGCCTTGGTAGCCCAGTCCAGGAAGATCGTCATGGATGACGTGGCGAAAGCAGAGGGGGCCACCAAGAAGAAGGTCGTGGAGAGGACCTCGGGAAAGTCTAGGAATTTCCTGGGGGGCAGGGAGGACAAAATAACCCCTGCCGTGATAGAAATGCTGCCTCCGGAGGTGAGGGCGGCCACTGAGGGCTTCAATAAGTTCTGGACGGAGAGGTGGCAGAATTATGTGGCCACCTGTGATGCGGAAGACCTCACCACTACTTTGGTGAGCCAAACTGCCAGGGCCTTCGAAGTTGCACTGGAATGCCAAACTGTTTTGGCAGATATTCAATCAAGGAATAGAGCCTCGCGCGATGAACTGGAAAAAGTGAAGGCAAAGCTGGCGGAGAAGAATGAGGCCAACATCGAACTGAGAATTCAGAGAGATGTTGATGATTCGAAACGCGATGCTCTCCTGGCAGAGATTGAGGCCCTAAAGAAGGAGGTTCATGAGAGCCAGTGTGAGGTGGCTGCCCTCACTAAAAAGGTGGAGATTTCTGACAACCACCAGAAGGTCACTGCCGAAGCACTGGAGAAGGCAAACCTTGAATTAACTGGGGCTAGGGATGCCGGCCAGTTTATGGAGAAAAGGAGGCCGAGGGTGGTGGAAAATTTGAGGCTGAGGTGAAAAAATACGAAGCTGACGTGGTCGAGGCGGGTGATATCGCGGTGAGAAACTACGTAGCAAACTTCCACCACACTGAAGAATATCGCTGCTTCGGCCTCTACTAGAGCAAAGTGGCCTACGAAGAGGTCTTCGAGAGGTTGGGAGAAGTGCATCCGGAGCTCGATGTTTCTGAACTAAAGGCTGAGTTCTTGGAGGAGGAGGTTCCCCAAACGCCTGCTGAAGAAGGTGAAGTGGTGGAACTTGATCCTGAAGATGTGCCTGCGGAAGAGCCCCAACCTGTGGAGGCGCCTCAACCAGCAGATGTTCCAGCTCCCCCACCCCCTGCTCCTTGATGCATTTTGTTTGTAATTTAATTCAATGTTTTGTAACTTCTTCAACATATCAATATAACACAGATTTTGCTTCATCTTTGTGCTGCCACTTATCTTTACTACAATGAACTGCACTGAGCCTTACTACATAACCTTTGAGATGATTATTCGAACTTAACTTAATGCAACAGTATCAAGGCCTTTCCATACTTAAACAATTAACTAGAATGGGATAACTGAACAAACCATTCAGCAAAGCAACAAAGCAAACTTAACAAATCTGAGGTAACTTAATTGAAGCTCCTTTATAAAACTTTTGACAACTGTTTTCCCAGGGTATCATTCTGAAACTACCTTAACTCAATTCTTAATCCCGCGTTCCCAAGTGATGAAATTGTTCTTACCCTCTCGCTTGGTCGATGGTTCATCCAAGCAGAGGCTTCTCCCTTTGGCGTTCAGCTTCACCAAAGGGAGGCTTGTGATGTACGCTTTGGATTTCGAACGAGGTGGCCTTCTTTTAAGGTTCCATCCTCTCCTCTGAAGCGCCCACGCTTCCCAGCTTGGTGGATGGTTCATCCAAGCAGAGGCTTCTCCCTTTGGCGTTCAGCTTCACCAAAGGGAGGCTTGTGATGTACGCTTTGGAGTTCGAACGAGGTGGCCTTCTTTCAAGGTTCCATCCTCTCCTCCGAAGCGCCCACGCTTCCCAGCTTGGTGGATGGCTCATCCAAGCAGAGGCTTCTCCCTTTGGCGTTCAGTTTCACCAAAGGGAGGCTTGTGATGTACGCTTTGGAGTTCGAACGAGGTGGCCATCTTTTAAGGTTCCATCCTCTCCTCCGAAGCGCCCACGCTTCCCAGCTTGGTGGATGGTTCATCCAAGCAGAGGCTTCTCCCTTTGGCGTTCAGCTTCACCAAAGGGAGGCTTGTGATGTACGCTTTGGAGTTCGAACGAGGTGGCCTCCTTATAAGGTTCCATCCTCTCCTCCGAAGCGCCCACGCTTCCCAGCTTGGTGGATGGTTCATCCAAGCAGAGGCTTCTCCCTTTGGCGTTCAGCTTCACCAAAGGGAGGCTTGTGATGTACGCTTTGGAGTTCGAACGAGGTGGCCTTCTTTTAAGGTTCCATCCTCTCCTCCGAAGCGCCCACGCTTCCCAGCTTGGTGGATGGTTCATCCAAGCAGAGGCTTCTCCCTTTGGCGTTCAACTTCACCAAAGGGAGGCTTGTGATGTACGCTTTGGAGTTCGAACGAGGTGGCCTTCTTTTATGGTTCCATCCTCTCCTCCGAAGCGCCCACGCTTCCCAGCTTGGTGGATGGTTCATCCAAGCAGAGACTTCTCCCTTTGGCGTTCAGTTTCACCAAAGGGAGGCTTGTGATGTACGCTTTGGAGTCGAACGAGGTGGCCATCTTTTAAGGTTCCATCCTCTCCTCCGAAGCGCCCACGCTTCCCAGCTTGGTGGATGGTTCATCCAAGCAGAGGCTTCTCCCTTTGGCGTTCAGCTTCACCAAAGGGAGGCTTGTGATGTACGCTTTGGAGTTCGAACGAGGTGGCCTCCTTTTAAGGTTCCATCCTCTCCTCCGAAGCGCCCACGCTTCCCAGCTTGGTGGATGGTTCATCCAAGCAGAGGCTTCTCCCTTTGGCGTTCAGGTTCACCAAAGGGAGGCTTGTGATGTACGCTTTGGAGTTCGAACGAGGTGGCCATCTTTTAAGGTTCCATCCTCTCCTCCGAAGCGCCCACGCTTCCCAGCTTGGTGGATGGTTCATCCAAGCAGAGGCTTCTCCCTTTGGCGTTCAACTTCACCAAAGGGAGGCTTGTGATGTACGCTTTGGAGTTCGAACGAGGTGGCCTCCTTTTAAGGTTCCATCCTCTCCTCCGAAGCGCCCACGCTTCCCAGCTTGGTGGATGGTTCATCCAAGCAGAGGCTTCTCCCTTTGGCGTTCAGCTTCACCAAAGGGAGGCTTGTGATGTACGCTTTGGAGTTCGAACGAGGTGGCCTTCTTTTAAGGTTCCATCCTCTCCTCCGAAGCGTCCACGCTTCCCAGCTTGGTGGATGGTTCATCCAAGCAGAGGCTTCTCCCTTTGGCGTTCAGTTTCACCAAAGGGAGGCTTGTGATGTACGCTTTGGAGTTCGAACGAGGTGGCCTTCTTTTAAGGTTCCATCCTCTCCTCCGTAGCGTCCACGCTTCCCAGCTTGGTGGATGGTTCATCCAAGCAGAGGCTTCTCCCTTTGGCGTTCAGCTTCACCAAAGGGAGGCTTGTGATGTACGCTTTGGAGTTCGAACGAGGTGGCCTTCTTTTAAGGTTCCATCCTCTCCTCCGAAGCGCCCACGCTTCCCAGCTTGGTGGATGGTTCATCCAAGCAGAGGCTTCTCCCTTTGGCGTTCAGCTTCACCAAAGGGAGGCTTGTGATGTACGCTTTGGAGTTCGAACGAGGTGGCCTTCTTTTAAGGTTCCATCCTCTCCTCCGGAGCGCCCACGCTTCCCAGCTTGGTGGATGGTTCATCCAACCAGAGGCTTCTCCCTTTGGCGTTCAGCTTCACCAAAGGGAGGCTTGTGATGTAAGCTTTGGAGTTGGAACGAGGTGGCCTTCTTTTAAGGTTCCATCCTCTCCTCCGAAGCGCCCACGCTTCCCAGCTTGGTGGATGGTTCATCCAAGTAGAGGCTTCTCCCTTTGGCGTTCAGCGTCACCAAAGGGAGGCTTGTGATGTACGCTTTGGAGTTCGAACGAGGTGGCCTTCTTTTAAGGTTCCATCATCTCCTCCGAAGCGCCCACGCTTCCCAGCTTGGTGGATGGATCATCCAAGCAGAGGCTTCTCCCTTTGTCATTCAGCTTCACCAAAGGGAGGCTTGTGATATACGCTTTGGAGTTCGAACAAGGTGGCCTTCTTTTAAGGTTCCGTCCTATCCTCCGAAGCGCCCACGCTTCCCAGCTTGGTGGATGGTTCATCCAAGCAGAGGCTTCTCCCTTTGGCGTTCAGCTTCACCAAAGGGAGGCTTGTGATGTACGCTTTGGAGTTCGAACGAGGTGGCCTTCTTTTAAGGTTCCATCCTCTCCTCCGTAGCGTCCACGCTTCCCAGCTTGGTGGATGGTTCATCCAAGCAGAGGCTTCTCCCTTTGGCGTTCAGCTTCTCCAAAGGGAGGCTTGTGATGTACGCTTTGGAGTTCGAACGAGGTGGCCTTCTTTTAAGGTTCCATGCTTTCCTCCGAAGCGCCCACGCTTCCCAGCTTGGTGGATGGTTCATCCAAGCAGAAGCTTCTCCCTTTGGCGTTCAGCTTCACCAAAGGGAGGCTTGTGATGTACGCTTTGGAGTTCGAACGAGGTGGCCTTCTTTTAAGGTTCCATCCTCTCCTCCGAAGTGCCCACGCTTCCCAGCTTGGTGGATGGTTCATCCAAGCAGAGGCTTCTCCCTTTTGGCGTTCAGCTTCACCAAAGGGAGGCTTGTGATGTACGCTTTGGAGTTCGAACGAGGTGGCCTTCTTTTAAGGTTCCATCCTCTCCTACGAAGCGCCTACGCTTCCCAACTTGGTGGATGGTTCATCCAAGCAGAAGCTTCTCCCTTTGGCGTTTAGCTTCACCAAAGGGAGGCTTGTGATGTACGCTTTGGAGTTCGAACGAGGTGGCCTTCTTTTAAGGTTCCATCCTCTCCTCCGAAGCGCCCACGCTTCCCAGCTTGGTGGATGGTTCATCCAAGCAGAGGCTTCTCCCTTTGGCGTTCAGCTTCACCAAAGGGAGGCTTGTGATGTACGCTTTGGAGTTCAAACGAGGTGGCCTTCTTTTAAGGTTTCATCCTCTCCTCCGAAGCGTCCACGCTTCCCAACTTGGTGGATGGTTCATCCAAGCAGAGGCTTCTCCCTTTGGCGTTCAGCTTCACCAAAGGGAGGCTTGTGATGTACGCTTTGGAGTTCGAACGAGGTGGCCTTCTTTTAAGGTTCCATCCTCTCCTCCGTAGCGTCCACGCTTCCCAGCTTGGTGGATGGTTCATCCGAGCAGAGGCTTTTCCATTTGGCGTTCAGCTTCACCAAAGGGAGGCTTGTGATGTACGCTTTGGAGTTCGAACGAGGTGGCCTTCTTTTAAGGTTCCATCCTCTCCTCCGAAGCGCCCACGCTTCCCAGCTTGGTGGATGGTTCATCCAAGCAGAAGCTTCTCCCTTTGGCGTTCAGCTTCACCAAAGGGAGGCTTGTGATGTACGCTTTGGAGTTCGAACGAGGTGGCCTTCTTTTAAGGTTCCATCCTCTCCTCCGAAGCGCCCACGCTTCCCAGCTTGGTGGATGGTTCATCCAAGCAGAGGCTTCTCCCTTTGGCGTTCAGCTTCACCAAAGGGAGGCTTGTGATGTACGCTTTGGAGTTCGAACGAGGTGGCCTTCTTTTAAGGTTCCATCCTCTCCTCCGAAGCGCTCACGCTTATTTGATAGTTGACGAAGACTGGAGAAAACTTGTTTATTTATAAAGGCTGGGGAGCAACATCCAGCTACTGATTACATTCATTGATAATACATCCTCAGATGCTCAACATTCCACGGGTGAGGTTGAATTCTGCCATCCATGTCTTTTATCCAGTAAGTGCCAGGCCGAATTTCCTTTTCAATTTGGTAGGGTCCTTCCCAGTTGGGTCCTAGGGTGCCTACCCCCGGCTCCTTTGAGGATAGGAAAACCCTGCGAAGGACCAAGTCGTTTATGCGGAAGGACCTCCTTTTCATCCTTGAGTTGTAGTATCGACTCATCTTCCTCTGGTAGGTTGCAAGCCTCAGCTGGGAATCATCCCTCTTTTCTTCAAGGAAATCAAGCTCACACCTCCGAAGTTCCTCATTGGATATCTCATTGAAGCTTAATCTTCTGGGTGAGGGTAATCCTACCTCCACTGGGCTCATCGCTTCAGCGCCATAAGTCATGGAGAAAGGGGTTTCCCCTGTAGGTGTTCTGCTCGTCGTTCGTATCGCCCATAGCACCTGGGGTAATTCATCTACCCAAGCTCCCTTAGCTGTATCAAGCTTCTTTTTCAGGGTGTGCTTGATGGTCTTGTTGACGTCCTCCACTTGGCCATTGGCCTGGGGGTGATGAGGCGTAGAGAAGTGTTTTCTGATTCCAAGTTCTTCACAGAGGTCCCAGACCTTCCGATTGTCAAATTGTTTGCCATTATCAGAGACAATCGAGTGAGGGATGCCGAAGCGACAAATGATATTCTTCCAAGAAATTTGGAAGTATTGGCCTCAGTGATCTTTGCCAGAAGCTCATCTTCTACCCATTTCGTGAAATAATCGATAGCTACTATGGCGAAACTGGCGCCTCCCCTGCCCTTAGGCAATGGGCCAATGAGATCCACACCCCACTTGATGAAGGGCCATGGGCTGGATACTGTAGTAAGCTCTTGGGAAGGTCGTCTCTGCATGTTGGCAAAACGTTGGCACTTGTCACATTTGCGAACAAACTGGAAAGCATCTTTTTTCATTGTAGGCCAGTAATATCCCTGCCTCAGTGCTTTATTGGCCAAGGCTAATCCTCCGGAGTGATTACCACAAATGCCCTCATGAATTTCCTTAAGTACATAATTAGCTTCTTCTCCTCGTACGCACCGAAGGAGAGGTGCAGAGAATCCGCGTTTATATAGGACATCGTCCATTAACAGGAAATGGGCAGACCTTCTACGTATTTTATACGCATCTTCCTTATTATCAGGCAAGGAATGATCTTTGAGGTAAGATATGAGAGGTTGCATCCAAGTTGGGGTACCTTCTACCCACATCACCACTTCTGCGGAGGTGGACGGCCTGAGGAGGTGTTCAATTGGGACCACTGCCAGTAATTCAGAATCTTTGCTGCTAGCAAGCTTAGATAAGGCATCAGCGTGCGCGTTTTCAAGGCGTGGTATCTGACTTAATTCAAATTTCTCAAAGGAAGGGAGTAGGCTCATTACCAATTTGAGATATGAGGCCATGGCTTTATCCCTTGCCACGAAGTTGCCGTTCACTTGTCCCACTATAAGCTGGGAATCGCTGCTGATGTGAAGCCTCTTTACTTGCATTTCCTTGGCTAGCCTGAGGCCAGCGAGGAGGGCCTCATATTCTGCAGCATTGTTGGTGGCCTTGAAGCCGAACCGTACTGCACTATTCAACATATGACCTTCAGGACTTATAAGAACTGCGCCAGCGCCTGAGCCTGTTTCCCCTGCCGAACCGTCTATGAACAAATTCCATGTTGGGGGCTCGGAAGGCTCCGCCTCCTGGCCAATTTCAGGAGCGTTGGTAAATTCTGCCACAAAATCTGCTAAAGCTTGCCCTTTGACAGCAGTTCTGGCTTTGAAGAGGATTTCAAATTCGCTCAACTCTACTGCCCACTTCAGTAGCCTACCCGAGGCGTCTGGTTTTTGTAGAACTTGTCTGAGTGGAAAGTTTGTCAGTACATGAATGGTGTGAGCCTGAAAATAAGGCCTCAATTTACGAGAAGCGATGATCAATGCCAAGGCTAATTTTTCTATGTCTGGGTATCGCGTCTCAGAGGGTATCAAAGCCTTGCTGATATAATAAACAGGCAGCTGAGTTGAATTCTTCTCTCTCACCAGTACCGCACTTATAGCCTCGAGGGAAAATGCTAAGTAAAGTTGTAGCACCTCGCCAAGCTTGGGTTTTGATAGGAGGGGGGCCTGCCCTAGGTGCCTTTTGAGCCCCTGGAAAGCCTCTTCACACTCCTCAGTCCACTGAAACTTCTGTCCTCCCTTTAATATTCTGAAGAATGGGAGGCACTTATCAGTGGATTTCGATATGAAGCGGCTCAAAGCAGCCACACGACCCGTCAAACTTTGCACTTCTTTTGGTTTCTGGGGGGATTTCATCTTAATTAACGCTTGGATCTTTTCTGGATTTGCTTCGATGCCACGTTGATTGACCATGTACCCTAAGAACTTGCCTAACGCTACCCCAAATGCACATTTTAGGGGATTCAACTTCATGCGGTACTTTCGCAGAATTTCAAAGGCTTCATGGAGGTGGGATATGTGATCATCCACTTTCAGACTCTTAACAAGCATATCATCTACATAGACCTCCATAGTTTTCCCAAGAAAATTAGTAAACATCTTGTTTACTAACCTCTGGTAAGTTGCTCCAGCATTCTTTAATCCAAAAGGCATCATTCTGTAGCAATAAAGGCCTCGGTCCGTTATGAACGAGGTGTGCTCCTCATCGCCTGAGTACATGGGAATTTGATTGTAACCAGAGTAGGCATCCATGAAACTCAGGGACTCGTGTCCAGCAGTGGAGTCCACCAACTGATCAATTCTGGGAAGTGGGAAGCTGTCTTTTGGACATGCCTTATTGAGATCAGAAAAATCAATGCATACCCTCCACTTCCCATTGTGCTTTTTCACCAGTACCGGATTGGATATCCATTTTGGGTAGAGGGCCTCCCTTATAAAGCCATTGTTAATAAGCTTCTGCACTTCCTCTTTCAAGGCCTCATACCTCTCTGGGTTAAGGGCTCGCCTCTTCTGTCTGTGCGGGGCAACTTTAGGATCAATTTGTAGGTGGTGGCAACTGACTCCAGGGTCAATGCCTACCATATCCTCATGCCTCCAAGCAAAGACATCGTGGTTCTTGCACAAAAATTCTTTAAGCTCCCCTTTGAATCTTGGGGCTAAACTTCTTCCAACCTGCAGCAGCTTGGTTGGTTCCTTTGAATCGATAGGAAAGCTTTCTAACTCTTCCATGGGGGCTGCTTGGGAATCAGCCTCGGTTTTTCGTGGATCGAGTTCATCAAGTGCTGGTAATTCGAGGCTACTGGTGCCTGCCACCATGTACATATCCCTAGGCTCAGCCTTCCTCACAGAGTTAAGGTAGCATTCCCTTGCCCCTCTTTGGTCTCCTTTGACCGTTGCCACCCCCTATCAGTTTGGAACTTCATGCATAGGTGATGAATGGAGGTGATAGCTCCCAAATCCTTCAATGCGGGCCTCCCCAATACCCCATGATAGGCTGACCTGCTGTCCACTATCAAAAATTCCATAAAACATGTGGTTGCTAGGGGTGGAGCTCCAATTTCTACGGCTAGGGTAATTTTGCCCCTTGGGATGATACTGTCCCCCGTGAAACCATATAAGGGAGTGTTGGTGGGGGTTAACTCATGGTCCAGGATCATTTTGTCAAAAGTAGATCCGGATAGGATGTTCACAGAACTGCCATTGTCTACCAACATTCGCCTCTGTCCGTTCCTGGCTACCACAGCTCTTACTACCAAAGCATCACAGTGAGGGTAATGAATACCTTCGGAATCTTCATGTGTAAACTCAATCGGAGGCGATTGGCTCCTTCGCGAACTGCTGCCCACAATGTAGCTAGTCAATGGAGGAGCCCTTGTCTCTCGCACATAGTTCCTTTGAGAGTTTCTGGTGCTTCCACCAACATAAGGACCCCCAAAGATAGTGTCAATCTCGTGAACAGGAACATCATCAGGTCTACCCCGATGGTCCCTTCGTTGCTGTTCATTTGGGTTTCTATTTCTTTCTCTTTCTCTTCCACGAGGAGATGCTTCCCTGTGATGGGAAGGGGCCTCGCCTCGCCTAGATCGTGAATCTTGCCTCGGCGGGGGCCTGCTCCTCGGTCTTGAGGTGTTCCGATTGTTAGTTCTGGAATCCGAATTTCTGGGATGCAAGGCTATGTCTCTACAGTCAGTAGTGGCGTGGCTGTAGGAATGGTGATAAGTGCAATATCCTTGGGAGTTGCCTCTGCCTTGATTCGAATTCCTTCCCCGGCCTTGTCCTCTATGGGGGGCCTGTTGTGTTCGTGGGTTTTCAGGGGTACCCGTAGTCGGTACGTCCTCGTAGGCCAAAGTTGGCACAGCATTCAATGTGGCTGCGGCAAGTGCCTGCCCTGAGCCTTGGGCAACTTCCACATTGGGTTGACCCCACTGTTGATCCACCAGGTGGAAGGTTGGACATCTACCACGTTGCCTTTGTTGGGGTTGTAGTCCCCTACTTGCCCTGTTTCGATATTCTATCAGTTCCTCGTTGATGATTTCACGTCGCATCATCTCCAACAAAGCATCATAAGTTGGGGGATCTTGATTCTGCACATCTCTCCAAAACAGGGTGTTCATGTTGAGGCCTCCCCTAAGGGCGGATAGAGCCTCGCGATCAGTGACTTGAACACAGCAAGTCATTTCGTCCGTGAAACGGGACAGAAAGCTTTTCAAAGTTTCTTCTGGCTGTTGTCTCATGTCTTGGAGGCGTTGGATTGGGGCCTCGCCTTCTTTACTTACTGCAAATCTTTTCAAAAAAGTAGTTTTGAATTCTGGCCAACTTCGAATGCTCCCAGGAGGTAACCTACTATACCAAATTTCAGCAGCTCCGCTTAGAGTCAAATGGAAGGCTCTATATTTAACAGCTAGAGTGGCGCCTCTCAGGCTCATGTGTGTTTTGTAGCTGTTCAAGTGCTTCGCTGGGTCGCCTCTCCCATCATACTTGGGTATTTTGGGCATAGTATAATGATTTGGGACCTGGGCATTTCTTAACTCCCTTGAGAATGGCAGATTGTCATCGTCATCATCTAAGTCACAGGATCTCTGGGGACCATCCGAATCATAATTAGCCTCAGCTTCATACAGGGTACATTGCGTGGAGGGTCCTGCCTGGTTGCGAGCCTCCTCATCCCTCCTAAGGCGTTCATGACGGGGTGGCATAGCACGGGGGGCACGTTCTTGCCTTTCCTCCGGCTGCCGAACCTCAGGAGGTGGGGGCTGTGGCCTATTCCTAGAAGCGTGGGCTGCATTCCTTTGTCTTCGCCTCTGACCTATCGGGCTAAGCCTATCAAACACAGCGCGGACCTGCCGGGGCCTCGGTCTTTGGCTCATATTCGGGAGGGAAATTATCCTCCATGTTGAACGGGGCCTCGGAAGGTCGGCCGGAAGCATAATTGGAGGAAATATCGACTCCAACTTACCTTTCTACTGGGCTTCCTCCCCTATACTGCCTGGAGGAATAAGCTCTTTGACTCTGAACTTCGTCAGGTTGATATGGCCCTTGTGGAACAAAGGAGGGAGGTGGGGGACCTCCCTGGCCTTGCATTTGCCTCAACAGCTCTTGCATCGCCAAGTTTTGATTAGTAATGCTCCTCATATTGGCTGTCATGGTTGCCATTTCCCTAGTAAGCTGGGCCGCCAACCTCCTACCACCTCGCCTGTGATGGTGGTGGGGTCGGCGTCGGACCGCAGGGGCCTCATTGTCAGCTTCTCTAGTTCGTCTGGGGGGAGCCTCTTCTTCTGAACTCATGTCTCTTGGAACTTGAATAAACTTGAACTTCGGGGGCTTCCTCTTATTCTTCCTTGAAGAATAAATCCTTTTTCAAGGGGGATGCCCAAAAATGCTTCAGAAAGCTTTTTCCACGGGGTTGCTCGTGGTTATAGTGTGGTTTCCCACAGACGGCGCCAATCTGTTGACCCCAAAAAATGTTGCCAACAGATGCCGGGCCCACTCGTGCACACGTAAGCTTAATCCAACACGCTAATGCCGATCGACGGTCATGAAGGCTTCAGAAAACGAGCGTGGGAGTGGCTAAAAGGCACGAGACGTCTCCGTTCAGGCCACCGGCATGAAAGAAATACGATTGTATAAGAAGCCAATCGTTAAATGACAAGATTGTGTTGTAATAAAATGTTCTAAAAGAGGTGTTGGAATGAGGGAAATATAGCTCCAAAATATTCGGTTTATTCTCCAATTTTTCATTAGTCCTTCTCTTGTTACATGGTTGGGGTATTTATAGTGTTACAACTCAAATTGTAACCTTTGGATCAATTTACACGTGGCCTCATCTCCTCGTCCAAGGCATCAAATTCTAGCAATCAAGTTGACTCTCCTAGCTGTACTAACATTAAATGCTCTGACATTGACGAGACAAGACATAAGTAAACTTTACACAAAAGTCACATCAATCATTTGTTAGAGATTTTCATCATTGCCGAATCCTTGCAAGTGAGCCTTTGATGGGCCTCGGACGTTAGAAGGAGGGGTCTCGGAGTAATAGCGAGGGCCTCAGAATAGTAGCAAGGGCCTCGGAACCCACAACTGAAGCTAGAGAATTATAACCTGATCGAATTAAGCTGGTCCCACCGTCGTGATGTGACGCCACGTGTCCATTCTGTCCTTTAACCCGTAACAAAATTCATGATCAGAGAAATCTTTTCCCATGTATGATCACTCTTAGAATGAAGAAAAAATTGATGTACTTTTGTAAAAATTAATGATGTACAATTTATGTTATGTCATCTACCTTATATAGTAAACTGAATTCCTGTTTGTTTTTGTCTAATGCAGTGCATCTGTATATAAGAATCATTTTATATTCATGCATAGTATAAATGAACCAAAGGTCAACAAAAAAGGATAAAAATGATTAGTCAGATTATGGAAGTTGTTCCTCATGCAATAAAAAGGATAGAAACATGTTTCAATTGACAAAATTATACAATGTAATGAACAAGATTTTAATTTTCTTTTCGTGGATGCAACGCTCATTATAAAAATGTTAGTTTCTTTTATTTCCGAGTACTCTTCTTGACTATCAAATCTTTCCTATCATCAATTATGAAAGTTTTTAAATAAAGTTGTTAAGATTATATAGTGAATAACAAACAATGATCGAGAGTTTAAGCCCTTATTTGAAACTGATTTTTTCAAAATCATATTTTTCCACACTAATTTTCATCCACACATTCTAAAAAAAAATTTAAAAGAAAATCAATTTAGCATTTTCCCTACTTTTTAACATAAATTTTATCAAAAAAAAAAAAAAATCAGTAAATCACTTATCAAAAAATCAACTTCCCACAAGAACTAAATTTTTCTAGTACGTATTAGTGACATGTCTTTGATGAAAAAACTACACTGTAAACAAACAAAAAAATTAATTATTCCCTCTTTGACAGTTTAAAATTTCAATAAAAGTGACTCGTCGCTTTATAATATTGATAAAGTAGATACACCAAAACTTCGAGAATTTGTTAGTAGACTATATATATGAAACATTGGTCTACAAGCACCTCATTTAATTATTAAAAAAAACTTGCAATTTTGTAATACAACTTGAGCAATTAAATAAAAAATATTCCATGCTTCAAAAGGGGGAAATGTTATTATATTAAGATAATAACAAAAAGTCAAGAAAAAAATAGGATGTAATCAATTTGAAGGAATTAAAAGATCTAACCTTTTCCAACAAATCTATCTTTGTATTTAAACTGTTAATTAAAATAAGCTTACTTTGTTTGATCAACTAATTAGTGTATTCATGTTTTGTTCTCTACCAATATTAGTAATTTTTTGGGAATAAAAGATATTATTGATCAAGAATGATCCTCGGTATTCAATTGCAATTTAAGGAGATTATGATTTATATGGTTTTCGACATTCAGTTAATCAATGAGCTCTGATGGGTCAATTCTCGATATTTATTGAAATTAACGATTATCTATCTTTTTTCATCCGTTGTTTTATTGCTTTGCATTATGTGAGCTGGTATCAGAGACAATAACATTCCTTAACATGATTTTAAGGAGACATGTTGATGCTCATGATGACCGATGTCGAAAGTGTTTTTATACGCCGATATTATTTTCACTCCGCTCAATCACGAGACATGTGTTTGATGAAAAGTAGATGATCAACTCATCCTTGAGATAGTGATGGATGTACCGAAGGATTCATTAGGATTGAAAAACATTTGGCATGACTTTTACGTTTTCTTTTGTTTTCTGTAGATTTTCTATAGAAGAGATTCATGAGAAAGACTCTTTAATTTTTGTTTGAAAATTAATTTTCAAAAGAGCTTTTGTTGTGGAAGTGGTTTTAGAAGGAACTACAGCTTCCTCTAAAAGCTTAGCACATTTATAAGATTAATTAAACGGGGTTCAAAAGTAATTTTCGGATCTTAAAAGTTTTTTTTTACTTTTCGAAAGTCATGTCAAATAAATCCTATTAGTTGAGGTGAATTATATTGTGAAGAAATGGGCTGCAACATTGGGGATTCTTAGTGGATTAAGCATAAACGACCCATTCACCAGATCGATGGCATTTTGTCCTTTTTCAAATATATATATATTTTTTTTCAGATTTTACCTTCTGAACAATTATTACCAAATATATATTAAAAAGTATTTAGCATAAACAACTTAGATCTACCTATTTCTACTTCAAAATTATACTCGTTTCTCTATATTATAGTCTAATAGAAAATGATTGGCGTATGCAAGTGCTTATACATAATAATTATTCCAAATATTAGTCCATACATAGTTAAAAAAATGGATGTGTAAATTATGTAAAGTCGTATTAAATTGTAAGAAGGTGACGTACACATTTATTCATATTGTTTACACATAACTACCCCTTTTTTAAAAAAAATGAACACAAATATTATTTTTTTAAAAAAATTCATAATCGTTTTATAATAAACTCTCAAACATAGGTTGAATTGTTATAAAAACTGTTACTGAAAATGATTCAAAATGGGACCCCTCATCAATGTTGAAAATCAGCGCTTAACAAAAATAAAAACCATAATCGATACCCAAAACGTCCAACCTCCAAAGGAAAATATGGCAATTATAATCTTTGGCAAAATATTTTGACAAATTACAGTGTATTTTAATTTCTTCACTGAAATCCTCGATTCTAATTTACCTATTAATAGAGAATTCACTGATAATTACCAACATATTTGCAACAGATTTTTATGTTGGTAATTAATTATAACTTAATTCAACAACGATATTGACTACTTTCTTTGTCACAAATCATGTATGGATTAAGCCTGTCGCTAATCAGAAACGAACTTAGATAGCCATTTTCATGGCTAAATGGAGTTCCATTCTTCCAGTAAAGGAAGAAATATGTACGTGTAAAATTCAGTTGAAGCTTTGGTAAGTTTGAATTTCTGCTAGCAAAGGCTCCTCCTTGCCTATATATACTAAATAATCTTTTTAATTTAGACACACCACAACAATTGCACGAAATCTCTCTGCTTCCTGTTCGAATTCTTGTCTTCTTCCAGTCACTTAGTGATTCCGTTCCGGTACACTCTTTCGATTCAACTGCTCAGCTACAATTCGTGCCGCTGTATCCTGGGAAGCAAGCGCTCGAATAACTTCGATGAGGGGGCGAATATTGCTTTAAGAACACTATATTGAACACAGACCCCGGCTTCAAGATGTCCATTTTATTTTCTGTCCACTTCAATATGATTTTTTACTTCTTCTAATTCAGTTAACTTTTTAACAAGTTTCTTACAATCTGAAAGCAATATACTTGGTACTGATATTCTGGTTGTGGGATCTGCAAAGGAAACTGTGCCTCATGTGGCTCAGGCTGTCGCTATGCCAAGTTCTAATGTAGCTCAAGTGGTGGCTCCAGTAACACAGACTATGGCTAATATGCCAAGTCTAGCAGCTGGCCCGAGTGGAATTAAGATTTTGGCTCCCACGCCAAGTCGGCTACTGGTCCAACTGTGACAGTCCCAGTTAATCATAGGGAAACGTCGAAGAAGTTCAATGGTTCGAATTTCAAGAGGTGGCAACAAAAAATGCTGCTTTACCTCACGACGTTGAATCTTGCGAGATTCTTGACTGAAAACGCTCCAGTGCTCCGAGAGAGTCAAGGAGACATTCAAGCAACCAGTGCAGTGGATGCTTGGAAGCATTCTGATTTCCTCTGCCGGAATTATGTAATGAACGATTTAGCTAATTCATTGTACAATGTGTACTGCACAATAAAAACGGACAAGGAATTATGGAAGTCTTTGGACAAAAAGTACAAAATCGAGGATGCTGGAGCCAAGAAGTTTCTTGTTGGCCACTTTTTGGAATACAAAATGGTGGACTCCAAATCTGTAATCAGTCAAGTACAAGAATTACAAGTGATCTTGTATGAAATTCATTTTGAGGGAATGGTTGTGAGTGAATCCTTCCAAGTGGTTTGCAAAATTGAAAAGCTAACTCCTGCATGGAAGGATTTCAAAAACTACTTAAAGCACAAGCGAAAGCAAATGAACGTTGAGGAACTAATTGTTAGACTTCGAATTAAAGAAGACAACAAAAGTTCTGAAAGAGGGTTCAATCCAGTTGTGGCTATAACCAATGTTGTGGAGCATGGCCAAAGTTCCAAGACCAATAAGAACAAGTCTGGGCCATCTGGTGGCAAAGGGCCCAAGTTGGAGCCAAAAGGTAGAATTTCCAAGAAGAAGTTTCAAAGGAAATGCTTCAATTGTGACAAGATTGGTCACAAATCTACGGAGTGCCGTTTGTCGAAGAAGAAAAAAAAGCAAATGTGATTGAAGATGTATCTGACATCAACCTTGCAGCTGTCATTGCTGAAGTGAACCCGGTGGGTTCAAATCTGAGAAAATTGTGGATAGATATCAGTGATACCCGACACATTTGCTCCAATAAGGAAATGTTTAGCGGGTTTGAAGATGGGGAGAAGCTGTATATGGGAAATTCAGCGACCTCCGAAGTCAAGGGCCATGGAAATGTGGTTCTAAAGATGACTTCTGGGAAAGAGCAGACTCTAAACAACGTACTTTATGTGCCGGAGATTCGCAAGAATTTGGTTTCCATCTCGTTGTTGAACAAACATGGTTTCCGTATGGTGTTTGAATTAGACAAAGTTATTTCGTCTAAGTTTGGAATGTTTGTAGGAAAGGGTTATGTTAGTGATGGGCTTTTTAAGCTCAATGTAATGGCTATTAAGCCAAAAATTACTAAAATGAATAACTCTTTCATTTACTTGCTTGAGTCTTCCAATTTGTGGCATGGTCGATTAGGGCATGTTAATTACGACACTTTGCATAGCCTAATTAACTTAAATTGCATACCTACATTCCAAATGGATAATAAACATAAGTGTGAAACATGTGTTTAGGCAAAATTAATAAGGTCATCATTTCAATCCACTGAAAGAAGAACTGAACCTCTTAATTTAATTCACACCGATTTATGTGATTTAAAATCTGTACAAAAAGGGAAGGCAACAAATATTTTATTACTTTTATTGAGGACGTCACAAAATATTGTTGTGTATTTGCTTAAAAGTAAAGACGAAGATATAGAGAAATTTGTTCTCTATAAACATGAAATTGAAAATCAACTCAACAAGAAGATCAAAGTGGTGAGAAGTGATAGATGTAGTGAATATGAATCACCATTTGCTGAATTCTGTACACCACGGAATTAACACATGAAACAACAACACCTTATTCACCCCAACAAAATGGTATTGTTAAACGAAAAAATGGAACATTGAAAGAAATTATGAATGCAATGTTATTAAGTTCTGGGTTACCTCAGAACATGTGGAGGGAAGCTGTGTTATTGGCTAATTACTTTTTAAATAAGGTACCTCGAAAGAAAGAAGAAAAAAGCCCTTACGAGTTATTGAAAGGAATGAAGCTTTCCTACAAATACTTACGAATGTGGGGGTGTCTTGCCAAAGTGGTTGTACCTACACCAAAGAAGGTGAAAATAGGACCAAAAACTGTTGATTGCATATTTATCAGATATGCACATAACAGTAGTGCTTATCGATTTCTTATGTTTGATTCTAAAACTTCTGATATACACAAAAACACGATAATGGAATCAAGAAATGCTTCATTCTTTGAATATGTATTTCCATGTAAGTCTAAAGAAGAAGCAAGCTCTTTTAAATGAACATATGAGACTATAATTGAGAATAGTCAAGACAAAGAAGTAGAAGAGGAAGTTGAGGTTGAACCAAGAGGTAGCAAACGAAAAAGGACAGGAAAATCTTATTGTCGTGATTTTCTGACCTATATACTAGAAACTGAACCTCAAAACTTCAAAGAAACTGTAAACTCTTCAGAAAGACCTCAATGAAAAGAGGCCATTAAAATTGAAATAGATTCCATTCTGAAAAATCATATATGGGAGCTGGTTGATCTTCCCTCGAGAAGCAAACCACTGTGCTATAAATGGATTTTCAAAAGAAAAATGAAAGCAGATGGAACTATTGATAAGTACAAAGCCAGACTTGTAATTAAAAGTTATAGGCAACGAGAAGGCCTTGACTACTTTGACACTTATTCTCCGATAATGAGTATAATTCCATTCGAATGATATTAGTGATTGCATCTTTGTACAATCTCAAAGTACATCAAATGAATGTCAAAACTACTTTTCTAAATAGAAATTTACAAGAAAATTTTACATGGAATAACCTGAGGGGCTTTCTGCACCAAGATAAGAAACCAAGGTGTGTAAATTGGTAAAGGCATTATATGGCTTAAAACAAGCACCAAAATAGTGGCATTAAAAATTTGACAATGCCATGATGGAAAGTGGATTTAAAATCAATGAATGTGACAAATGCGTTTACATCAAAGGCACATGAAATGGTTATGTCATTTTATATCTTAATGTTGACGACATGCTCATCGTTGATAATAACGATAAGATGATTAAATCTACTAAAAATATGTTGAATTCAAGATTCGACATGAAGGATATGGGTTTAGCTGATGTGATTCTTGGAGTTAAAATTTCAAGAACATCAGATGGACTCGTTCTAAGTCAGTTACATTATGTAGACAAAATTTTGGAAAAACTCAATAATGATGATCCAGCGTGGCTAGAACACCGATAGATACAAGTCAATATCTATCGAAAAATAGAGGCGATGGTATTTCTCAAGTAGAGTACTCTAGAATAATCGGAAGTCTTATATACCTAATGAGTTGTATAAGACCAGATATAGCTTACGCAATTAGTAAGCTGAGTAGATATACTAGTAATCCAGGGTCTGACCACTTGAAAGGAATAGTAAGAGTACTAAAATACTTGAGATATACTCGTAATTATGGACTGCACTATACCAGATATCCTACAGTTATTGAAGGATATATACTGATGTGAATTGGATATCTGATATTAAAGACTCAAAGTCTACTAGTGGATTTATGTTCACATTGGGAGGTGCAACCATATCATGGAAATCCTCTAAACAAACAGTTATTGCGAGATCTACCATGGAATCTGATTTTATAGCTCTAGATACATGTGGTGAAGAGGCTGAATGGCTACGCAATTTCTTAGAGAATATTTCAAGATGGTCAAAATATGTGCCAGCAATTTGCATATATTGTGATAGTCAATCTGCAATTGGAAGGGCACAAAGCAACATGTACAATGGTGAGTCTAGACACATACGTCGTAGACATAATACCATAAGACAGTTACTCTCAACTAGAGTTATCTCTATTGACTATGTAAAGTCTAAAGATAAATTGCGAATCTGCTAACCAAATGGTTAAATAGAGAGTTAGTTGGAAAGTCATCAAGAGGAATGGGACTAAAGCCTCTAAAAGAATAAGTTATTGTAATGGAAGCTCAACCTAGCTGACTGGAGGTCCCAAGATCTAGGTTCAATGAGAAAACCTAATTGCAAATACTTAATAGTATCACTATGGGGGTTTTCTTCTATCCATTCCTGTAATAACAGTGATGCCCGTGGAAAGAGAATAAGCAATAGGCTTTTCATAATTCTTGAACATCGAAAATCTGAGTGGAGTAATGCGGGTTACTCTTAATTAAGAAATCACCTATGTGAGAGAGAAGTGAGGCCGCTTTGAAGGGAATTGTGAGGCTCAATTCTTAATAACTCTCACTGAACTAGGCATATGTTCATGGCCACAAACGAACATAACCATGAGAACTGAATTGTGTTTGGAAAAATCATGTGTGAGGTACATCATCGTTTACACAAAAGACAGAACAGTTCAAAGACATCATGTCTACTGATCAGCTAGTAAAGTAAATGTATTTTCATAAGGGAAGGTTTAAAGGGTAACACCTACCTATCCTAAGCAGGTTTCAACTGTGGAACTTTGTCACCAAGTATTCCGTATCTCTATTAATTTCCATTCATGTGGAGGATTGTTGGAAAATATATTGATTGGCAAATAGATTTTCGCTTGTGTATGAGAAATTAATCCCACATTGATTGAAAGTTGGGATTTGAAGAGGAGCCTTAAAAGGGATTACAATCTCACATTGGTTAGAAATGGAAAAATGAGAATATATGACGACTATAAATATTGCCATCCCACTTTTGAAAAAGGAAAAGAAATGTGGCAATGTGGGAAAACTTAAATAGTTATCTCACATAGGACAGAAATAAGTTTGTGGACCAATTTATATATGGTTAATAATTTGTATGGTGTAACCATTTGTTGCATAGAGACTTTTCCATGGCCTACGCCCCACATGGGGGGTACAAATCTTGGACAGATTTTGCCTTCGAGCCTTAAACTTGTGTGGGTGCGACCTGCGTGCATGAATGTCGGACCGAATGAGTCAAAAATTGGCCACAAAGTGCAAGCCACATTTTGGAATTTTTCTTTTACGTTGTTCCATTTGAAACATAAGCTGAAAACTATTTTCATTTATTTTGTAATTCCAAAACGTCAGAATTAAACTGACAGTGTAATGGCAGGAGTTATGGCTGCATTAAGAGGTAAAGGCTCCTCCTTGCCTATATATACTGAACAATCCCTTCAATTTAAATACACCACAACAACTGCACAAAATCTCTCTAGTTCCTGTCTTCTTCCATTGGTGAATCCGTTCCGGTACACTCTTTCGGTTCGTTTGCGCAGCTGCAGTTCGTATCGCTGTATTCTGGGAAGCATGCGCTCAAATTACTTCGATGAGGGGGTGAATATTGCTTTAAGGACAATGTGGTAAACACAGGCCCCGACTCCAAGACGTCCATTTTATTTTCTGTCCACTTCAATTTGGTTTTTTACTTTTTCTAATTCAGTTAACTGTTTAACAAGTTTCTTACAATCTTAAAGCAATATACTTCGTACTGATATTCTGATTGTGTTTCATAAATGGAAAATAAACCTACCAATAACGTTGTGGGATCTGCAAAGGAAACTATGCCTCATGTGGCTCAGGCGTCGCTATGCCAAGTTCTGATGTGGCTCAAGTGCTGGCTCCAGTAATACAGACTGTGGCTAATATGCCAAGTCTAGCTGCTGGCCCGAGTGGATCTAAGATTGTGGCTCCCATGCCAAGGCGGCTACTGGCCCAAAAACTCATAGCTCCAGCGACCAGCCTCCATTATCCTCCTCAAAATAATTTTGCCCTCGTCGCCCAAAAACTCACAGTTAATTTTGCCGTCCTCCTCTCCTCACCCAGAATGGGATATTTGGAAATTGGATTTGGTTAATTGGTTTTGTTGTAGCTATTGGATTTGGGCCATTGGCTAATAGAATTCAAGCAAAATCCGTGGCCATGGATTGGGCTAATCAATTGGGCCTTTTTCTTTTTTTTTTTTTTTAAATAAGGCCTTAAAAAATTTGAAATTTCCTGCTTCCACACCAATTCCAGCTCCCGTCCACTCCAGTGCCTTCTTCTTCATCTTCTTCCCGGCTCCCGGCGGACGGCCTAAAGCATCCGGCGGACCCAACACAGGCGCTCGAGAAGGTTGCCCAGGTGCTGGGTCCATCCCTGATCGCCAAGTACTATTCGAGGAAAAATGACGAGACGTGTTTCTTTATAAGCCGTCTCGACAGAGAAACCGGGAAGCCAATAATGTCACGGTAGCCATGGATGATTGTTGTTCGTTAAATTTCGTAAGCGTATGGATCGTGACAAGTAATAAAGTGGATTTATCAAGTTCGAATATCGTCCCACAGAGACTACTATTTACTATAATGTTTTAAACTAATCTATCTTCAATTTAAATTAAAATGGTAACTAATGATCAAATCAAATTTTGTTCCAAAATGAAATTCTAATAAATAAAATAACAAGCTATTAAATAAAATCACAAACTCGAATTAAAACTATAGATAAGATTATGTAATCGGATAGTTGGGATTCAGATTTCACTTAGGTTATTTATCATACATTTAATTCCAATTTATTTAGTCATTTTTCATGCATGCCAACGATCGAATTAACCTATTTTATTTAGTGATCCCTCTCAAACAACACTAATCATATTCATATACCCAAATTTATTATTTCTCTATATAAATTCACACGCATATGAACACATTTATCTATAGGAATTCAACAAAGATCGCACAACTTATAATTATCTCTCGATTTCTTATAATATCTATGTTAATTATTGCACGAGTTAGAATTATACATTACCTCTCGTTCTCAGTATTATCCGTATATCAATTAATTGTTGCACAAACAAATAATAGTATTAAATACACAATAATTAATTAACAAGTGTTACAATGGCGTGAAAATCTTTAAATTAAACATATATAAAAACTTTAAACTACATGATCAATCCTAACAATAAAAATATTTAAGTACTCATAATATTGAATTTAGACACGCAAAAGTAGAAAGACATCATCAAAAATTGACGAAACGTAATTAATTCCAATTGAAACCGCTTCCTTTGCTTTTGCCGCCCACTATGCGTGAAAATATAATATTAATTTCTGCAATTCTTCTCCTCTTCCTGCCCCCAAAGTGCCACTTTTTCCTCCAATCTGTGCTTGACTTTTCGTGTGTATATATATTAATCAATTTTCACAAAATTTTCATTTGTTCTCTTTTTCTTTTATTTCATCAATTGGATGCCGCTTTCTTTTTTCTTTCCCCAGAATTTGACTTTCTTCAATATATCTCTTCCAGGCGGCTGCCTCAAATCTATGCATAAAAATATTTTTTCTCCAAAACTCCCCGGCCACTGCGTGAAAATTGTGTGTGTATGTGTATATATATATATATATAACCTAAGTCACAAATGATTTGGTCCATTTAGAAATCCAATTTGAGGCCCAATTAACTATGTGTTTCTGCAGATCATTCGATCTTTCGAATTAATGCAGTTTAGTCCCTGTACTTTGAATTTTGCCATTTTTCTGCTATTTTACATTTTTTCTTCAATTTTTCATCAAACATAAAGTTTTACCTATAAAATACTATTTAACATAAATTAAATAGAATTTAATTCAAAAAACAATAAAATATTATGATTTAGAGCTACGAATAAATATAAAAACTACACTTATCACACCCACAAATTTTATTTTTTGTTTGTCCTCAAACAAAACTAATGCATAGCAAACACACAAACATGTATGGCTAATTACCTAATTGGTGGCCATTGACTCAAACAAAGTAAAAAGATTTAACTAGCTAACATGACTTTTTATCTCAGGATTGAAATCATAATATTAAATATAATCACAACTTCAAAATCACAATACAAAAATTAACATATATTTTTCCAATGTAAAATCGACGTGTGTGTAAAGAATGAAGCATAGCATTATGAATTTATAAGGTGTTTCAATTCTCGACCCTCAATGGTCAAATATATTCTTTCATCACTCATAAGATTCACACAATCGAAACTTATTCTTTCACTCGTTTCACATGTGTGAGCTAAAGTTGAATTTTATATTATCTTCACCTCTCTAATTTAGGTAAATCTCACTGATTGCTAGTCAATATGAGATAGTCAATATGACAATAAATATGGATTCTCCATATTTTGACTGTTTCGATCTCTAAGACTTAACTCGGTTAATAATCTCTTATCAAAAGTCAAATTTTCTCAAATAAGTGTTTGAGACATAACCAAAATATTTGGTACGTCTTCTGTTTCATACACCTACTTTTTCTGATTTTCAACTTTTTTTGAGCATTCTCACCCTTAAAACTTTCTAAATGACTCATATAATAAGTTTTCGGCCAATGACTCCCAAGTCAGATGACCATAGAGCACCAGACTTAATTGTTCGAGTCTATGAAGAAAAATTTTCAAATAAAATAATAATTCTTTTTTTTTATGCTCTGATTAGTGCAATATCCTTCATTAAACACCAATTTGCGAAAAACAACCTTTAATTTGATATTTTCACCTAATTTCATCCTATTGACCTTAGACAATCCACAGAATATTTTTTTACTTTTTTTATACATGAAATCTCAATTTATCTCAATATCTTCCCACAATAGTGAAATCCCCAAAACTATTCTAAATTTGGTCCAAGAATGTAAAATTTTGTAGTTTTGGGTTTAGCATCTATGATATACTATTTCCACCTATTCAATTATGAATTCAATACATTCATACACAATGCTTAACTTAATTCACGTGCTTAATATATATATCAAATTTCACATGAAAAGCAAAAATTAATTTTAAGCATGCAACTTATTCACCATTCATAGATCAATTTATAATTCAGTACATTCATCATTGCTAGTCAAGCTAACTAATTCACATAAACACACAAAAATAAAATATTTTTGAATTTTTTGATTTTTTTTTTCAAAGCAACAAAAACACATATAAAAAATGAAAACTTCCGTTTTCCACACCCAAATTTAAATTGGACATTGTACTCAATGTCTTAAATCATAAATCCACATATAAAGGGATGGAGAAAAAAGTGAAAAAAAGATTCCCCTGATATAGCGTGTAAATGAACGGCAAACTTTTCTATTACTTCTGGTGGCTCCTTGGTCGAAATTGGTTTAAATGTTCTGCGACGTCGTGTTCCTAAAAATTCAAATAAAGCATTAAAATCAAATAATTGGAATAAGTGTTACTTAACTCTAACATCTAATAAACCAACAAAAGAAGAACTACTGGGAAACGGGGTAGGGATGATGAATTCTAAATAAATTTAAAATAAACTAAATATCCAAAAATGCAAAAACAGAATAAACAAAAAAGGAAAAACACTTGGGTTGCCTCCCAAAAAGCGCTTTTTTAATGTCATTAGCTTGACTGCAGTGATGATTACTTTGGCTCATCTAAAAGTATGGAGGATTTTTATTTCGAAAATTCTCTTTCCAAATACCTCTTCAACCTTTGACCTTTCACTTTGAAACTAAATATCCAAAAATGAAAAAACAGAATAAATAAAAAAAGTATGGTCGAAATTGGTTTAAATGTTCCGAATAATATTTTCCGACATTATTTTGTATAATGGATTATTGGTTCACATTTTTCAGCCGAATAAGTATATATATATATATATATATATAATCAACACATCAAATAAATAACTCCAAAATGTATTTTATGTAACACTTTTCATTCTTTACCCCTCTAATAAATGATTTGGGTAAAAACCATACCTTTTTTTTTTTTACTTGTATCCATCCGGAGCCTTGATCATCCAATTTATTGAGAAGACAAGACATCTGTACAAAACTACCATTATTTTTCTAATAAAGGTACCAACAATTAGTATAAAATAACTAGAGTTTAGGGTCAATAAGCATATATTTTAACACCAAAAACAAATGTATACTACATAAAATCTTTCCCACAGTAACTTTTTTTACTTTTCTTTTTTCGTCATCACCACCAAATTAAATGTAGGATAAGGACCGCCCAAATAAGCCTTCAAATTCAGTTACAACATGCGATGCCAAGGGGGTAATGAATCTACAATCATAAAAGCACAAGCAATGAACAAGAGGATGCACTTACTCACTACACGCAACAACAACAATAATAATTTTAATGATGAAATTAAGTGGCAAGTAATTAGAATATTTTGATAGAAAAACATAATAGGATTATAGATTCAAATATTTTTCTCATATAAATCCTAAATAATACTCCATGTTGAAACTAGAGAAAATAACGAAATAACAGAAGCATAAACATACTTTGATCCATATTGTTTGATTGTTGGCCTGAATGGATTATGATTTTCTAATTGATTGGTGGTTTTCTCTTGATTTTCACTCTCTGTTGATTGGGAATGTAGAGAATCTCAAGAACACCAACAAATGGGGACCATAACCATATAAAACAATAGTAACTGAATAGTCACTATCTTTCAGTTACTTCAAATTGACCCATCATCAATTTAAAACAACATTCCGGTCTCTACACTATATTTCCATGAAACCTAATACTCATTAGCCACAATACAGTTTTAACAGATCACTTTAATTGACTAATATCTTGTAAATAATAGCACCACACATTTTAATAAACAATGTGTGGCCCCAAATATGTTGAAATTATCCAACAATCTCCCATTGAGCTATATGTGTAATCTTACAAATGTGCACGACCTTATGAGGTCAAATTTTTTCTATCATTATTATGGGTATTACCAAACAATCTCGTCCATTAATCATATTGATATAGGATCAAAGCGATTTTCGTCATATTTAAAGTGACTAAATCCATCAATGGTCACATACACACATACGACTAAATAACATAGATCAATCATGGGAGTGTAGTATGGAAATTACATGTTATGTGATCCAAACATGTCTATTTCCAACTGGTCCAACCTTATTTCTTAAGTGAAATCAATACTGAAACTTTAATCAGAATGAAAACTGAACTGAATACTTTATTTTTGAAATAAATCGAATATCCATAGATAAAAATGTGTCTAAAATAGAAAATACTCAAATACAAACTCCTACTAAACTGGCATATTATCAAAAGATGCAACACTCATACGAGTATTATGATCATTAAAGACCTTGGGTGGCAGCCATTTAGTGAATGGATCTATGATTACAGAGTTTGTCCTAATATGTTTTATAGAAATATAACCACCCTGATTTCTTTCCTTGACAATTAGGAACTTAATGTCTTTAAACTTTGACATCATCAAGTTCCTGTTGGAATACAAGATTGCTATTGTTAAAACGGTCTGTCAAATCCATCCAAAATATACAACTTTATGATAATATTTTGTAGTCATATTCCATGATCAGAATCAGAATATTCAATGATTTCCAATTGGTCTGATTTTCTTGAATTTGATCGTGTAATCCTTAGTTCTCTCTAGATAGTGAATAACATCATGGCTGTTTTCCAAATTTCCATCCCAGAGTTAATTAAATATCTGCACAGCATTCCAACGGTGAATGCTATATCTGGATGTGTATAAACCTGAGTATACATTAAATTCTCAATTGTTGAAGCATAGAGAATTTCACGTGTTCCTTTTTCTTTAAATTTATCCCTAAAGCATTAATTGAGACTAAACTTGTCTCATTTAGCAATATGGGTATTACCTGAATTCCATATCTGTATTTCAAATCTTATAAGAACCTTATCGATACAACTCTTTTGTGGTAATCCAAAAATACAACAAGAACAATTCTTGTGTATCTATATCAATAATACAAAAGAGGTATCACCAAGATTTTTCATTTCAAAATTTCATGACAGAAATTTCTTGGTTTCACGTAATAAGTTTATATCATTATAGACAAGTTGTCTGTGTATGTCATTGACATACAATACCAAAAATATGTTTACTCCCATTGAACTTGTGATATCCACAATCATCAACTGAATTCATCTCAAAACCAAATGAGATGATTATTTGATAAAATTTGTGATACCATTTTGAGAAACCAACTTAAGCCATAGATAAATTTCTTTAATTTGTAAAGCATTTGATGTAACTTAAGATCAAAATGTGTCACAAATGTCATAATTGTCATAAAAGCGTCTTTCATAGAAACCGGAGAAAAAATATCTTTAATGACAATGTCTTCCTTTTGAGTAAAGTCATTTGCAACAAGACGAGCATCATTACTCTCCACATTACCCTTCGAATCCTTATTGGTTTTAAATATCAAATTACAACAAATGAGTTTCCCACCTCCAAGCAATATGATGAGTTCCTAAACGTCATTGTTACTTATGAGCTTTATTTCTTTATGCATGACATCAATCCACTCTTTAGAATTATTCATTTGCACGGCTTGATGAAAGTTGATTGATCAATTCTTTTTTCGTCAATCCATGCCATCCTTATTTTCTTGGAGAAAGATTATAAAGTCATCCAAAATTGTCTTTCTGCCTTTTATAATGGATTTTCTCAATGATATTTGTTCTTGAGGTTGTTGAGTTTATTTTTCTGGAACAGTCTCTTGATTGTGTATAGGGAATTTTGTAATATAATCTTAATCTGAAATTGCTTCTTGAACAAAATCTGGAGCAAGAATTTGTCCATTAACCTGATTATTGTCAATTACAACAGAAGAAATATATAAATATTTTTCATCCAAGACAAAATTATTAACTTTATAACTTTATATCTCCCTGCAAACTCTACATCCTCAAGAAATCAAATATTTTTCTTATCGAAAATGACCTAATAATGGGACCTTTAAAAATTTGTAACCCCTTAATAATTGCTTTACTTGTAACTTGGTTGAGATAGTCTTTAGTGCTTATACATCCTTATGTATTGTGGGTAGATTCCACATTCCTCTAGGAATATTGGGAAAGGCCCTGAACGTTGTTCTCCTTATTCATCATATCTGTCATAGTATTCACCACTATGGTAAGATCTGACTTGTTAAATTCTTTTATTGAGTTGATTTTCAAACTCAGTCTTGTATGCCTTGAACATGTCCAGTGTTTGGAATTTCTCATAGCTGAAATATAGGTAACCGCATTGAGAAAAATTAGTCTATGAACGTAATAAATGATCGTTGACCATTCCAAGAATCCGGAGGGAATGATCCACAGATATTTGTATAAATTAGTTCTAAGACGTCTGAAATCCTATTGGCATCTAATCTCCTTATATTTCTTTGTTTTCCCTTATTGCAATTTACACAAACACTTAAGTCTGAAAAATCAAAGGAAATAAGAATTCCTTCCAACACAAATTTTTCCATTCTCTTTTGAGAGATGTGGCCTGATCGTTTATGTCATAACAAAGCAGAATTCTAATTGATTAATTTATGTTTAATACCACGCGAATTCACATACAAGGTTTCTTTATAAGAGGCAACCGTATTATGCAAATATAGGTTATCGTAACCGGATAAAGAAATGGTACCCACAATATTTGAATTAAGAAAAAGATCAAACTGATTATTTCCAATTGAACAAGAGTAACCAAATTTATCAAATATAGAAATAGAAACCAAATTACATCCAAAAGGACGATACCGCAAATGTCTCTTTCAAATTCAAATAATAATCAGTATTTAATGATAAGCTAAATTCCTTATAGCCTCAACCTTAATCGATTTATCATCGCCCTAGATAGATGAATCTTTCAGTATCAATCAGTTTTGGCAGCTCAGGCAATCCCACATAGACACACTTATGAGAGTAGTGGTACCAAAATTTATCCCTCAAGTTTGTCTAGGTATTGACGCTAAATTTACCTCAAAACAAACCAAAGTGAGAAATGTACTTTTCTTTACATGTCAAGCGTAGTCTTTAGTACAATATCTCTTTATATATCCCAAATTTTCACAAAAGTTACACCGAAATTTATTTCACTGTTTATTTTGAGCCGAACCGGACATAGTTTTCTTATTCTTTATTACTTGTCCTTAGAGGTACTTGCCTTAGAAGTACTTGCCAAATAAACATTTTCAGTTCTGTCTTACTTCAACATTTCTTCCTCTTGCACGCAATATGAAATGAGCTTATTTAGAGACCATTTCTCCTTCGACAGTTATAATTGACCTTAAATTGACTGAATTGTGCAGGAAGTGAGATCAATACCAAATGTAACGAGCAAGTCATCAGACAGCTTGAGCTTTAGTGCCTTAAGTTTAGAAGCAATGTGAGATATCTCCATAATGTACTCCCTTATATTTCCTTTACCTTTATACCTTATTGAAATCAAGCATTGCAAAAGCGTGCTTGTTTCAGCCTTATCGTTTTTGGCAAAAAGTTTCTCAATTTCAGCAAGGAAATCCTTGGCATTAGTCACTCCTTCAAATACTACGTCTCTAAAGGCTTCCGGAATGCCGTGCTTAATGATCATTAGACTCATGCGATTGCGATCCGACTTCTCAAAGTTCCTTTTTTCATCATATGAACTTTCGTCCTTAAGAAGAGTGGGTTGCTCAATCCGAAATGCAAGATCTAGATCCATGCAGCTAAGAACAATCAATACGTTCTCTTTCCAATCCTTGAAGTTTTGGTTCTAGCACGGGAATTGAATTGATATAGTTAAGAAGTTGATGGATGAACTGAATAGAAAACTTATACTTAATTAATATGTCCACATAGGAATCCGTATTAAAAAATTAATAAATTCAAATAATGGTAAACCACATCTCAAGATACCTAGCGCAACATTAATATCAAATCTTTGGACAATAATATTAATTACAAATGGTACACTTGGTGTAATGATCAAACATTGACAATGACCCATGTAAAATAATAAACTCATCTTTGAATTGATTTATTATTCACATGGAAATCTTATAATTGTCACACATTTACCACCACAAGTGTGCATGCAATTCGACCAAATATTAACTTTCCTTTGGGTCGGCTAATATCCGCATGAACTAGCATACACGCGAAGTCATTCTAATATTCTAAATTAATTAATTTTTATAAGAGAGGTTGCTTGGCAACATGTTGTTTCAATTAAGTCACTTTCGAATATTATATTCCCAAATGAGTTTTGTACCAAATTTTGAAAAGTGAAACACCAAAATTTGCACATATTATTTATATTGAAACTTTAGGGGTCTAAGGGTTAATAGTTCAGAACTTTAGGGACCAAAAATTAATTAAGCAGAACTTTATGGGTCAATAATTAATTGTTGAAAACTTTAGAAGTGAAAAAATTAATTATCCAATACTTTAAAGACCCAAAAATTAATTATTCAAAACTCTAGGGGTCAAAATTAATTAATTTTAAACTTTAGGAAGTAAAATTTAAAATGTAAAACATTTTGGGGCCAATTAGAATAAAATTAGAAATTTTGAGGGTTTTATTTGTAAAATGCAGAACTAAAATGACCCTAATTAATTAATTTTAAATTCCAGGAACTGAATTTATTTAAACACATAACCTTAAAACCCAACTTAAATAAACTTTAAACTTTAGGAGCTGAAATATTTAAACCCATAACTTTAAGACCCAATTTAAATAAACTTTAAACTTTAGGAGCTGAATTATAAATAACTCAATCCTAACCCTGATATTAAATTGCGAGCAGAGGCCCCAAATAAATGAATTTACAGCCCAAGGGCCTCCTAAACTTCCAAACTGAAACCAAAAATTAGGGTTTTCCTCCCTTAGCGACACCGGACATGGCGGCGAGCAATTTTTTTTTTTTTTAACAGATCTAAAAATCCTTAATCCATAAAATCCGATTTTTTATGAAGAAAAACTTTAATTATGGACGAAAAACATGAATAATATACCAAATTCATATAATAACATAATAGATCATATAACCCAAAAAAAAAAAAAAAAATTCAGAATTATTAAAACTTTAATTTCTCAAGAATCAACCATGGAGTGGCTCTGATACCACTTGATAGAAAAACATAATATGGATTATAGATTCAAATGCTTTTCTCATATTTACCCTAAATAGTACTCCATGTTGAAACTAGAGAAAATAATGAAATAGCAGAAGTATAAACATACCTTGATTCATATTGTTTGATTGTTGACCTGAATGGATTATGATCTTTCAATTGATTGGTGGTCGTTTCTTGATTTTCACTCTCTGTTGATGGGAGATGCAGAGAATCTCAAGAACATCAACAAATGGGGACCATAACCATATAAAATAATAGTAACTGATCTTTCAATTGCTTCAAATTGGCCTCTCATCAATTTAAAACAACATTCCGGTCTTTACACTATATTTCCATGAAACATAATACTGATTAGTCACAATATATCTTTAACGGTTCACTTTAATTGAATAAAATCCTGTAAATAATAGCACCACATATTTTAATATACAACGTGTGGCCCCAAATATGTTGAAATTATCCAACATATTTGCTTATCTTCAACACTCTTATTACATTGTATATCCTTAAAATAAATCATGAGAGCATGCCTTTCCCAAAATTTGAAGTCGAGATGTCTTTAAAATTGCACTTAATTGGAATGACCCGCATATTAGAGATAACTGCACAAAAAATCAATGATGTTCAAAAAAGAACTACTTTCCAGCAGAATTGACTTGTAATTTTAGTAGAAAAGTGAAGTTTACTTTCTTTCCTTTCTTCTCCATTTCTATAATCCTTTATGAACCGAACAAAACACATAAAGTCCACCATTTTCAATAAAGACATCAAGCTAAAGCTAAAGCTAAAGCTAAAGCATAAAGGCAGAGTATACATGCAACTATGTATTTAGTCTTCATTACATTCTTAAGACTTGTTCCTCATTTTCCCAAAAATTAAGCTAATTTGAAAGGTGCAAACCCACTAATCCCAAAGAGTAGTTCTCCTAGCATATGGAAACTTGTATATAAAGTGCTTACAATACGGGAAAAATTCATAGAAAAAACATGAGTATAAAATAATCGATTATTTACAAACTTGCAATTGAAAAAGGAAAAATAATTGAAGGTTTAGACCAATCGCAAATTCATCACCATCTTGCCTGCTTCCAATTGAAAAGGGAAAAATAAATCCATGCAAGTTTAGGCCCTAAAATTACATGTAAACTGCAAAAATTGAAAAATAAGAATGAAAAATCAATGCATTTGGGGACATTTCAGAATTTTTAAATTAAGTTCAGATATATACATATTGTCACCCACAGTTAAAAGTCAATGCTTTCTTATAACCTCAAACGAGCAGCCGTATTGATGCCTTTAATCTGATCAGACAATATAGTATACAAGAGTGTAACCTTTGTATTAAAACCGAGGACTCCATCTTAAAATGTTAACTTTATCGGTAGAAATGACAGAAAGAGAACAAAAGCAACTTGGAGTAAGATTACGAGCATCTTTATCATGAACATCAACTTTATGCTAAGGGATTTTACCTCTTTTATTCTTTAAAAGAAAAATTAGGCAAAGGAAAATCTGTGAATCTCATGGTTTGTCAAATTCCATTACGTCACAATGTAGGAGACCACCTTTTTGCATGATAATAACGAAGGAATTTTTAGCATTTGAGGCCTTTTTGACAAAACAGATAATAAAGACAGCAAGAATTATGGCTCCTTCGAAGTTAATTGTTTGAAAAAATTGCAATTGGCTCGTGTAAGTTTATAATATTCATGACTAAACAACACAAAATATATGGGGATATACCACTAAATGACCCAAATTCAAAGTCAAAATTCCAAAATAACCCCAAACTAACACATTTCACTATTCAAACATATAAACTACCTAAAATACCCTTAATATAAAAGGTTTCAAAATAAGTTATTTTAGTCCTCATAACTTTAATTCTAATTTTGGATTCGACAAAATTGTTTGCCCCTTGCAATAAAAATTAACTTTTCTTCACCATCAACTCTTTCCACCTATCTTGAGCCGAAAAATTTGATATTGATTAATAATTTTATTTTTGAATTTTTGCATTTTAGGTAAAATAAATTTGGTATCAGAGCCATATATCTTGAGGAATTAACGACATTAGAGAATGGAAGATAATAACGAAATTTGCATAGGATGGTACGTTAACAATTCTACTGAATATTTAGATACTGATAGTTATATTCAACATCTTGTTAATAAATCAAGAAATTTGATTAATAAAATAAAAGACTCCGATAGTCTTAAAATAAAGAAAAAATTTGAAAAGAAAATTACTTTTCTTTTAATAGATTTTGATGAAGTTTTAGACGAAAACATAGGATATCTTGTTAAAATGCCTATTCTTATAGAAATGAAAACTTTAAAAAGAATACAAAGAGTTCTTAATAATGAAATTAGGAGAATTGAAGAATTAGATACCTAAAAATCATGGAAATTGAAAATTCGGAAAATTTAGAAATTGAAGTATACGAAGGAATGGATGGATATGCTTTAAAAGGAAAATTTGATTGGGAAAAATTTAGAAAAATTAATAGAGCAGAATTAAGTCTAAAACCACCAGGAGAAAATAAATTATTTAATATTTTAGGATCAGCCTTCAGAAGAAAGAAGTTAGTCATTAACGAATATCATGAAATAGAAAAAGCCATAGATATTAAACATACACAAGGAAAAATAAAATTAAATCTTATAACAAAAAGAAATATTAATGAATTCCTAGGAAAGTTAAAACAAGAAAAACGAGATAAAATATCTTATGTTTACCTTGTTGGAATACAAATAATAATAAAATCATGTTTTAAAGAAGGAATTAATAGTCCTATAATACTTAATCTACAAGATGAAAGATGTATAATTGCAGAAAATGGAAATTTAGGAATAGTAAAAGGAAATTTAGCCTATAAAAAATTAAAATTTACTTGTTATCCAAGATATTGCGTACATATAAATGATAAAAATTTAGATGATTGTCTTAGTCTACATTTTAAGATGACTAATAAAATATTAAAAGATGATAATAAAGTTTTTACTATATTATATCAAGGATTATATTGTTATACAAATAGTAATTATGGAAATATATATAAAGAAAAGCCTTTTATAGAAATTGACGAAAAATTTAGGGATATAGGAGAAGCAATTTTACCCAGAGAACAAGACATAAAAGAAATAGAAAATTTTGAGATAGGACATGATGATGCTATAAGTATTGATCAACCTATAATACCAAGACAAATAACATATAAAGAAAATAAAATAATTATTGGAAATAATACAGTAAGACATAGTATTTCAAAAATAATACAAAGTAAAAATAATAGTGCTTATGGAATCAAAGGAAAGTTTTTTAATGGAAATAAATGGATAAATGAAATTAAAATACTTATTGATACTGGAGCAAGTCAGAATCATATTTGCTCTCTTATTGATGAAGGAATTAAAAAGAAAAAAGTTGAACCTTATAGTTATAGAGATTTTGAAGGAAAAATAAACTCTTGTGATATCATATGACAAGTTCAAATTAAATTAGGAAATCTATTATTAAGCATAGAATGCTATATTGATAACAATATGAATTTTGATGAACATCCAATATTATTAGGAAATTCATTTTTAAATAGTCTTGATAATTATAAAATAGACAAGGAATGAATTCTTATTATACATCAAGGAATAACTACATATTGCCCTAAAGAAAAATGAGTAGAGAAATAAAATTCCCAATAAGTGTATATATACAAATAACCGTATTTGAATAAAAAATAACTACTTGCGCTCTAATTGATACAGGATCTGAGATAACTGTCTTTAAAGAATTTTTATTACCAAAGTGGGTAGAAAATAAACAACAATTAACTCTACAAGGAATAACTGGAGTAAGAGAATCTTTAAAATATAAAAATGAAAATATAGAAGTTATAATAGGATCTAAAATAGTAACCATAAGAAATGTTTATCAATATAATATTAATGATTGTGATATTATTCTTGGAAATGACTTTCTGCAACAGTTTAGTCAATATAGTCAAAATATTTATACTATTCAATTAAAAACACCATGTGGCCATTTACTAAAAATTGCTAGAGAATTTAAACCATTCAGAGTTCAGCCAGCTCAGCGTGGTGAAAAAATAGAATTCATACCAAAATTACTCAATTATTCAATCAAAACAATTACTCTTGATCAAATAAAAGATCTTTTAGCTAAAAATTATAACGAAAACCCACTTGAAAAATGGGAAAAATCAAAAACAACAGCTAAAATAGAACTATTAGAACCAACAATCATTATTAGAGTCAAACCTATGCTCTATAATCAAGAATATAAGGAAGAATTTCAAAAACAAATTCAAGAACTTCTTAATCAAAAACTTATAAGGAAAAGTAATAGCCCTCATAGTAGCCCAACTTTTATGGTTAGAAATCATTCGGAGATAAAAAGAGGAAAACCTAGGATTGTAGTAAATTATAAAGAACTTAATAAAAACACTAAGTTTGATGGATATTATTTACCAAATAAAGAAGTATTAATAAATATAGTTAAGAATAAAAAATATTATTCAAAATTTGATTGTAAATCTGGATTTTGGCAAATTAAACTAGAAGATAATAGTATACCATTAACAGCATTTAGTACTCCTCAAGGACATTATGAATGGTTAGTTATGCCATTTGGATTAAAAAATGCACCACAAATTTATCAAAGAAGAATGGATGAAGTCTTTAAAAATTATAATTTTCTTATTGTTTATGTTGATGATATACTTGTTTGTTCGGAAACATATGAAGATCATCTTAAACATCTTAGAATTTTTGCTACACTTTGCTCAAAAGAAGGCATAATACTTAGTCAGAAAAAAGCAGAAGTAGCAAAACATGAAATTGAATTCTTAGGAATGATAATAAATAGTGATGGAATAAAATTGCAACCTCATATTTCAGAAAAAATAATTTTATTTCCTGATAAATTAGAAAATAAGCAACAAATTCAAAAGTTTTTGGGTTGTCTTAATTATGTTGAAGGATTTATAGAAAAACTTGCAGAAAAAAGAAATAAACTTCAGAAACTATTAAGAAAATCAAATAAATTAGGTTGAAATGAAGAACATACTCTTTGTGTTAAAAATTTAAAAGAAAATTGTAGAAATTTACCTAAACTTAGACTTCCTGATGAAAAAGATAAATTAATAGTTCAAACCGATGCTTCAGATTTATATTGGAGTGCTTTATTAAAAACTGATTTAAATGAAATTTGCAGGTATACTAGTGGAACATTTAATAATGCTGAAGTAAATTATTCAACCAATGAGAAAGAATTATTGGCAGTTGTTAAAGGAATAAACAAATTCAAAATGTTTTTGTTACCCAAGGAATTTATTGTTCAAACTGATAATACACAACTTAACGGACTAGTAAATAATAAATTACCAAATTCACCTCAACATAGAAGATTACATAGATGGCAAGTGTTACTATCTTTTTATAATTTTAAATTTGAATATATTAAAGGAAAAGATAATTTATTTGCTGATTTCTTGAGCATGAATCATGAATATGGAAAAGATTGAAGCATTTACAAAGGAATTACAAGATCTTCTAACAGATTTTAATACAGATTATCTTGCTGTTCAAGAAGATCATCTTGATATTCGACAAACTTTGTGTGATTTATCAAGCAAAGTTGTTGAAAGTGGGAAAAAGATTGAAAAATTGAATGATAACAAAGAAAAAATAGTTGAAAAATTGTCAGAATGTTTAGACTTTTGCAAATTGTAGCCAGGAGTATCCTCCTTTAAAAGGTGAATACAGCCGAAAGGCTAGTCACATCCCATTTCGGGAGATTAATACATCCACCTCGAGTGGAGAATCAAAATTTAAGAGAAATGACTCTCTTACCTCGCAAGAGGAAAATGTCATAAAAAAGGGTCCACAACAACTACCTGTCAGTATGGACAAATTGTTGGAAAAATTTACAAGTGGAAAAGGAGCCGCTGAGTCCAGTACTCAAACATCCTTATCAAAAGGCCCATTGGAACAGCCTACTGTTATCAGTGAATTCCAAGAAGATAAAAAATTACCAATTGGTGACCTTAAATCACCAAAGGGAATAATTGCTACTCATCACATCAGAGCTAATCTACATCCAATGGAAAAGGAGTATTATGAATTCTCAGAATGGGTATATAATTTCAGAGAAGGAAGTTCTCTATATTTGACAGCCCTTCCAACGGCGATTTATCCAAGGATCAGTGCAGTTCAAGGAGCAGATCCTAATATTGTTCGAAAATTGGCAGCATTTGGATTTTTAGATCGACTCTTCCCAGGGATAGATCTAAAAGAAATTGAACAGTTTGACAAAGAATTTGTTAATTGTGTTAAAAAATTCAGCGATAAACAACCGATTGAACTGAGATTTTACACAATTAGTCCTGAATATAAAGAACCAGAGTGGTATGGAGAACATCATCTCATCACAATTCGAAAAAATAATGGAAATCCACTCAAGGAGATTCAGATTTTTAAAGAATTGCCTACTATTAATAGAAAATGGATGATTTACAGACGAGCTCTCGGAATAAAATCAGTCTGCTCAACAATGCAGTTCTTTTACGGAGAAAGATACATGGTCTATGGTATGAGTAATAATTGGATCCTTATCTGTAGAGGAGATAAAGAATCAAAAATTCTTGAAGAAAAAATCTGTGGAATTATGAACGATCAATTTTCTGGAAGTGAAGAATGCATTAAAGAAGCCTGCCGACTTATGGGACACGTCCACAAGTAAAGGACGATCAAGAAAAACGTGACTGACAGCACCATGTGAACTTTGAAGATAAGAAGACAGCTGTCAAGCTGGAATCAAAAGAAATTGCCGACACTAGAATAAAGACAACCAACAACCACTTTTAATATTTTCGGCCACATTTGAAATTATTGTACTTCTTACTTTTGTGTTGTAAAAATCTGATTGGCCAGAAGCTTCTCGATGAAGTGCGAGCCTTTCTATAAATTGAGACCCTTCTCATTAGAAAAGATCATCGAAAATTAGCCATCTGAAATCTCATCCTGAACTACCATCTAAAAACCTTCAACAATGATCTTTGTAATCATTCTCTTTAGAGAGTAGAAACCACTCTTCGGAGTATCAATCTCTGTAAAAATCTTTGCATAATAGCTTTCAAGCTATCTTCAGATCAATAAAATCTTTGAGTTTGAAATAAATCTTTTATTACGCTTTGAGTGTTGTTCTACACAGTGAGTCTGTTTGAGAGTTTTGAGTGCCTTTGTGTCCATTTTGCTGTGATGCTGTCGGACTTTGGCCAACTCTTGTGACGAAGGTGACCAGGAACATATAACATTCTTGCTATTTGGCGAAGCGTGGTAAGGCCCTTATTTTAAGCTACAAGAAAATTTATTGTCTGAAGATTTGCATGAAAATTATCATATAAGAATTTTTATGAGATTGTTTACTTTGAAGAACTTTTATCATGGAAAGTTACGAGTTTTATTATAGATCTGTACCTTTTAGATATACTAATAGTATTGATTATAGTCACATAATAGAAATTCCAGAAACTTATGATAGTTATACTAGAGGAATAAATTTCATAAAAAGAGATAGTAGATATTATGAAAAATGTCTTACAATTGTATCATTTGGATTAAAAGAAAAATTGCCTAAAGAAATAATAAAAATGATTATATTTTTCTGGTTAGATAGTGAAAATAGTGAAAGAACTTTTGAAACTACAGAGCATGTAAGTTATAATGAAGTTTCTGAATTATATGATTTTGATCTTAGTTTTGACGATATAGAATAAAAATATGCCTGGAATAACTAGAAAATTTTGTGATAATAAAATAAAAATTTTAGAAGAACAGATAATAACTGACAACAATCGTAAAGAAATAGAAAGGGAAATTTCTAATTGGAATAAAATTAAAAGAGAATTATTAAGGAATGAAATTACAAGAGAATTAAGAAGAGAAGAACAATTTAGAAGAGAAATAAGACAAATGATAAATAATATAATAATTAATTCCTTAAATATACCAGACTAATATGAGTTTACCAACAAAGATAAGATTTGATAAACAAGAAATAGAAAATATTAGACTACCAATAGGAAGTTATCAGACTAAAAAATGGAATACAACTCTATTTCAACCTTTAAACTCATGGGGAAATACAGATGAATGGTTAAATATGACTACAAATTGGACTAATGCATTTTTATGGCAACAATTAGGACAATTAAAATCTAAAGATGTAGAAGCTATAGACGAAATAAATAATATAGATCCAAAAGATGAAATAGCTAAAGAAAGGTTAGAAGTTTTAAGCAAAAATATGTCTAAACAATTTAATAAAATAAAAGAACAAATTAATAATTTAGAAATACTTGATGAAGCTAAACTTGAAGAAATTCAAAATCGAATATCAAAAATTGCACAGAAAAATAGTATTAATAAAATAGCAACTTTAGAAGAAAAAGTAGACATTATTAATTATAAACTTGATATTCTATTAAATAAAATAGGATTTGAAATTGAAAAACCATCTTATAAAAAACCTAAAATATGAGTATGAATGATAAAATTAATTTAATTGAGAAAAATATAAAAACAATTGATGAAAAAATAACTAGAATTGAAATAGGCTACGAAGAAGAAAAAGAAAGACTACAAAATAACTTTTTAAGAATAGAAAATCTTTTAAATAGAATAATAGAAAATCTAAATAAAGAAAAACCATTTAAACCAGATTATACCAAAGAACTTAAAGAAGTTAGAAAGAAAATTGAAAAATATGAAGAATTAATAAAACTTAATGGAGGATTAAAAGAAGATATAGAAAGATTATTGATTGATCTTAGAAAGCAAGAAGAAAGTCTTATGGAAAAAGAAGAAGGAAAATTAATTATAGAAGAACAATGAACGAAGAAATGGAAAATTTAATATTTGACTTAGAAGACTTAAAAATTTGTGAAGAAATAACTAAAAATCATATGGTTGGAAAAACAGGAGGACCACGTGCAGTTAAACAAGAAGAATATGGAGAAACTAGCACAACTAGATATGAAGCAGAAATAGACCCTAGAAGATATGTTAATACAAAAGTAGATTTTAAAACTACCAAAGAAAGAATTATAGAGACCAATTTAAACCAGTTTTAAGAGAATCAAACCCAATGAAAATTGCAGGATCATATTTAAATTTAGATTGTGAATTAGATGTTAGAAGAGCTATAAATGAATGGAGTACTAATATGATAGCACACTTTAATTATAATCGCGATGAATACGTATAATAAAAATAGAATCGAATATCTATTAGCAACATTTAAAGGAAATGTGTTTAATTGGTATAGAGGATTAGAAGAAACAACAAAATGTATTTGGAAAGATAGTATTGAAGCAGGATTTGGAATTAGCATAATAGAAGGAATAAATAGAGTTGCTACAAGAATTTATAGAGAATTTGTTGGAGAAGATTGGGTAAATGAAAGTACTAAAGCTAGATTAGAAGAAATAGAAGATGCTAAAAATAGAATGGAACATTTACAAATTTGTAATATGTGTTACCTCAATGAATATTGTTGTG
Organism: Fraxinus americana; assembly: GCA_035079005.1. Classification (NCBI taxonomy): domain Eukaryota; kingdom Viridiplantae; phylum Streptophyta; class Magnoliopsida; order Lamiales; family Oleaceae; genus Fraxinus; species Fraxinus americana. The sequence goes on along the minus strand of CM068710.1, from coordinate 709,739 downwards.
AATATAGTAAATATTATTATATGATGTTTGGAAGTGGAGCTGATAATAATTATTATAAGGAAGTTTTTATTAGAAAATTACCACCACCATGGAATAGTTATTTTCAAAATAAGATTAAAGAAAAACAATTAGGAAGAAATGAAGAAGGATATACATTAGGATTTATTATAAGAACTATAAAAGACGAAATAAGTACTATGTGTAGTAATCAAATGATTTATAAACAATCAGGATTTATACAAGATAGGATTTGTTGTAGAGATACCGAAGTACCAGGAAATTGGGGATGTTATGATTATAAAAGAAAAATAAAAATAAAACCCAAGAAATATAAAAAATATAATAAGTTTAAAAAGAAATATTTTAAACCAAAAAGAAAATATTTTAGAAGAAAATATAAACCTTATAATAAAAAACCATTAGATAAAAAACGATGCTAATGTTGGAATTGCAATGAAGAAGGTCATATTAGCACTGAATGCCCAAAAAAGAAAGTTAGAATATTAATTACGGACTTTGAACAAATTAGAGATGAATGTGAAGAAGTTGATATTGAAGAAATAGAAGTAAATGAAGAAATATTTGAAGAAAAATCAGATTTAGAAGAAACGTCTAGTGATGATGAATAAAAACAAGAATAAAACGAATTTCGAAAAAATTATAAAGATTGAGGACTTGATCTGCAATAAATGACCCATTTCATTAAGGGTAAAACTGATTTTTTAACAAAAATCTTAAAAAGCCACTATTCATAGGTCATTTTGCAAAATCTCCCCAAAATATATATTATTTAACTCAAAACAATTTTGCTTTCATAAAATGAGTAATGTTATTCATCACTACCGGTGTCAAGCATCAGTCTAGGTGACAATTATATGATATTAAATGATAAATTCATTTAAATGTAATGTCATATGATTCATTTAATTGAATCTATCAAGTGTGGTTATCTAAACTGGTGTGCTCTACCACTATTAATGATAGATAAATTATTCTCATAAAATACACTATTGAGTGGATCAGTGAATGCTCGTGGGACGCCACATAAGGCATTCTGCGAGTCAAATCAACATCGTTTGTTTGGATTCATGGAATTCAGTGAACAACATGATGAACATTGTAAAGTTGGGTAAATAGGAATTTTTTTTAAAATTCAGTGTGCCTGTAAATTTAGGGACGAATATAGTTTTTAACCCCTTTTGAATTTATTGTTGGCTCTTGCTAACTAAACCATATGTGTATCACGCGGTTGTAAGGACGGTGAATTTGAGAACGCCACAGACACAAGCCTAATCCGTGCCTTGAATAGTCGTCGTTATTCAAGATGCATATTTTTCAAATCAAGAACAAAACAACTCGACTAGATTATTGGATAATTTCAAAAGTTAATGTAAATCATAAATCAGGATTCAACTTTCACTCAGAATATAAATTTTGTATTTGTTATACTTATGCACAAAAACAGAGGCTGAGACTTGTGCTTAATGGCTGTGTATTTAACTCCTGGTCAATCCTGAAATTTCAGTAGTTAATCCATCAAATTCATTGAATATTACGGACGAAGGATTCATTCGAACAAGCCGTTGGATTCAATGTATAATTCAAGATCTCAATGACTGCGAAAACACTGTCCTTAAATTTCTCATGTTATAGTAGACAGGAATAAGGAAAAAGAAGAATCTATAAATTTTATCTTTTGTACTGGAGAGTGTACTAACAAATCTGTACTTGACAGAATCCATAAATAGCTAAAATCTTATCTATTCTAGTCGAGCGTTGGAGAAAAGCTGAACCCTAATTGGAGATCTAATGATTTGAAATTCTGCTTAGAACTAGGCAAAGAAGAAGGTTTGCTGACAGGTCTGGTGGTTCTTGATCTGTCCGCGTGTGTAAGAGTAAACCTGCAGCATGTATCTTGAGCCGGCAGGGCCGCGGCTGCAGCCCACGTGGAAACCTTGCGGCCGTTGATATCAGTCTCCGCTCCATAATCGTAGGGGCGGAAGCTGATTTGAGACTCCTCATGGAGCGCAAAACCCGAGCTCTGGAAATTGAGACAATGAATATTTTGAAAAGGTTGAGCGAAATAACTAATACTGGGTTTTCTTGCTTGAAGCTGCAGCTTTTTTTTCCTCATTCTCTCCTTTTTGTGGGCATTTTGATGGCCTCCCAGTGCTTGTGAATTTGCAAACTCCTTATAACAAAATTGGCACTCGAATTTCTTGTCATCTGTTAAACTTTTCTCGCCAGAAACATGTTTTTGATCCGTCACGGTAGAACAAGACGACGATAAATTTACAATTTCATCCCTTTCTGCAGATCCATTTTCATGTGGATTTAGCTCGAAACCGAAAAGTTTGAGCCTTTTTGAGGGGTATATATCAGTAAATTCATGATCAGAGAAATCTTTTCCCATGTATGATCACTCTTAGAATGAAGAAAAAATTGATGTACTTATGTAAAAATTAATGATGTACAATTTGTGTTATGTCATCTACCTTATATAGTAAATTGAATTCCTGTTTGTTTTTGACTAATGCAGTGCATCTGTATATAAGAATCATTTTATATTCATGCATAGTATAAATGAACCAAAGGTCAACAAAAAGGGATAAAAAGGATCAGTCAGATTAGGGAAGTTGTTCCTCATGCAATATGAAGGATAGAAACATGTTTCAACTGACAAAATTATACAATGTAATGAACAAGATTTTAATTTTCTTTTCGTGGACGCAAACGCACATTATAAAAATTTTAGTTGCTTTTATTTCCAAGTACTCTTCTTCACTATCAAATCTTTCCTATCATCAATCGTTGAAAGTTTTTAAATAAAGTCGTTAAGATGATATAATGAAAAACAACAATGATCGAGAGTTTAAGCCCATATTTGAAACTGGTTTTTTCAAAATCATATTTTTCCACACTAATTTTCATCCACACATTCTAAAAAAAAAAAAAAAAAAAAAAATTTAAAGAAAATCAATTTAGCATTTTTCCTAATTTTTAACATAAATTCTTAAAAAAAAAAAATAATAAGAAAATCACTTATCAAAAAATCAACTACCCACAAGAGCTAAATTTTTCTAGTACGTATTAGTGACATGTCTTTGATGAAAAAACTAGGCTGTAAACAAAAAATTAATTAATTAATTATTCCCTCTTTGACGGTTTAAAATTTCAATAAAAGTGACTTGTCGCTTTATAATATATTGATAAACTAGAAACACCAAAACTTCGAGAATTTGTTAGTAGACTATATATGAAACATTGGTCTATAAGCACCTCATTTAATTATTAAAAAAAAACTTGCAATTTTATAATACAACTTGAGCAATTAAATAAAAATATTCCATGCTTCAAAAGGAGGATTGTTATTATATTAAGATAATAACAAAAAGTCAAGAAAAAAATAGGATGTAATCAATTTGAAGGAATTAAAAGATCTAACCTTTTCCAACAAATCTATCTTTGTATTTAAACTGTTAATTAAAATAAGCTTACTTTGTTTGATCAACTAATTAGTGTATTCATGTTTTGTTCTCTACCAATATTAGTAATTTTTTGGGAATAAAAGATATTATTGATCAAGAATAATCCTCGGTATTCAATTGCAATTTAAGGAGATTATGATTTATATGGTTTTCGACATTCAGTTAATCAATGAGCTCTGATGGGTCAATTCTCGATATTTATTGAAATTAACGATTATCTATCTTTTTTCATTCGTTGTTTTATTGCTTTCCATTATGTGAGGTGGTATCAGACACAATAACGTTCCTTAACATGATTTTAAGGAGACATGTTGATGCTCATGATGACCGATGTCGAAAGTATTTTTGTACGCCGATATTATTTTCACTCCGCTCAATCACGAGACGTGTGTTTGATGAAAAGTATGATGGTCTACTCATCCTTGAGATAGTGATCGATGTACCAAAGGATTCATTAGGATTGAAAAACATTTGGCATGACTTTTACGTTTTCTTTTGTTTTCTGTAGAAGAGGTTCATGAGAAAGACTCTTTAATTTTTGTTTGAAAATTAATTTTCAAAAGAGCTTTCTATTGTGGAAGTGGTTTTAGAAGGAACTACAGCTTCCTCTAAAAGCTTAGCACTTTTATAAGATTAATTAAACGGTGTTCAAAAGTAATTTTCGGATCTTAAAAGTTTCTTTTTAGTTTTCGAAAGTCATGTCAAATAAACCCTATTAGTTGAGGTGCATTATATTGTGAAGAAATGGGCTGCAACATTGGGGATTCTTAGTGGATTAAGCATACACGACCCATTCACCAGATCGATGGCATTTTGTCCTTTTTCAAATATATATATATATATATATATATATATATATATATATATATTTTTTTTTTTTTTTTTTTTTTTTTTACAGATTTTACCTTCTGAACAATTATTACCAAATATATATTAAAAAGTATTTAGCATAAACAACTTAGATCTACCTATTTTTAACTTCAAAATTATACTCGTTTCTCTATATTATAGTCTAATAGAAAATGATTGGCGTATGCAAGTGCTTATACATAATAATTATTCCAAATATTAGTCCATACATATTAAAAAAATGGATGGTAAATTATGTAAAGTCGTATTAAATTGTAAGAAGGTGACGTACACATTTATCCATATTGTTTACACATAACTACCCCTTTTTTAAAATAAATGAACACACATATTGTTTTTTTTTAAAAAAATTCATAATCTTTTTATAATAAACTCTCAAACATATGTTGGATTGTAACTGTTACTAAAAATCATTCAAAATGGGACCCCTCATCAATGTAGAAAGTCAGCGCTTCAAAAAAAAAAAAAAAACCATAATCGATACCCAAAACTTCCAACCTCCAAAGGAAAATATGACACTTATAATCGTTGGCAAAATATTTTGACAAATTATATTGTATTTTAATTTCTTTACAATGATTATGACATACATTCTGTTTATTCTATTACAATTTTTTATATCACTACAAAAAATGCGACTGATTTTCATTGTAACATGATCTATCAATGAAAATTCCCCGTTGATAAATCTGTCACTGAAATCCTCGATGCTAATTTACCTATGAATAGAGAATTCACTGATAATTACCAACATATTTGCAACAAATTTTTATGTTGGTAATTAATTATAACTTAATTCAACAACGATATTGACTACTTTCTTTGTCACAAATCACGTATGGATTAAGCCTGTCACTATCCAGAAACGAACTTAGATAGCCATTTTCATAGGTAAATGGAGTTCCATTCTTCCAGCAAAGGAAGAAATATGTATGTGTAAAATTCAGTTGAAGCATTGGTAAGTTTGAATTTCTGCTAGTAACATTTCACTAGCATTAGAATTGATGAATTCATAATAGGAATGGAAGTAGTTCATAAGCCTATGCATTCTGTGTTGGAAAATATATTGATTAGCAAATAGATTTTCCCTCGTGTATGTGAAATTAATCCCACATTTATTGAAAGTTGGGATTTGAAGAGGATCCTTAAAGGGGATTACATTCTCACATTGATTAGAAATTGAAAAATGGGAGTATATGAGGACTATAAATAGTGCCATCCCACATTGGAAAAAAGGAAAAAAAAATGTGACAATGTGGGAAAACTTAAATAGTTGTCCCACATATGATAGAAATGAGTTTGTGGACCAATTTATATATGGTTAATAATTTGTAAGGTGTAACCATTTGTTGTAAAGAGACTCCTCCATGGCCTACGCGCCAATAGGGGGTGCAAATCTTGGACCGACTTGGCCTTCGAGCCTTGAACTTTTGTGGGCGACATATATGCACGAATGTAGGACAAAATGAGTCGAAAATTGGCCACAAAATCCAAGCCACATTTTGGAATTTTTCTTTTACGTTTTTCCATTTAAAACATAACCTGAAAACGATTTTCATTTATTTTGTAACTCCAAAACGTTAGAATTAAAATGGCAGTGTAATGGCAGGAGTTATGGTTGCATTAAGAGGCGAAGGCTCCTCCTTGCCTATATATAATGAACAATCTCTTCAGTTCAGACACACCACAACAACTGCACAAAATCTCTCTGCTTCTTGTTCGAATTCCTGTCTTCTTCCAGTCACTTGGTGATTCCATTCCGGCACACTCTTTCGGTTCGACTGCGCAGCTGCAGTTCGTGCTGCTATATCTTGGGAAGCAAGCGCTTGAATTACTTCGGTAAGGGGGTGAATATTGCTTTAAGGACACTATGTTGAACACAGGCCCAGGCTCCAAGACGTCCATTTTATTTTCTGTCCATTGCAATTTGGTTTTTTACTTCTTCTAATTAAGTTAACTGTTTAACAAGTTTCTTACGATCTTAAAGCAATATACTTGGTACTAATATTCTGATTGTGTTTCAGAAATGGAAAATACACCTACCAATAAGGTTGTGGGATCTGCAAATGAAAATGTGCCTCCCGTAACTCAGGCTGTGGCTATGCCAAGTTCTGATGTGGCTCAAGTGGTGGCTCCAGTAACACATATTGTGGCTAATATGCCAAGTCTAGCTGCTGGCCCGAGTGGAACTAAGATTGTGGCTCCCATGCCAAGTCAGCTACTGGTCCAACTGTGACGGTCTCAATTAATCATAGGGAAAAGTCGCAGAAGTTCAATGGTTTAAATTTCAAGAGGTGGCAATAAAAAATGCTATTTTACCCCATGACCTTGAATCTTGCCAGATTCTTGACTGAAAACGCTCCAGTGATCCAAGAGAGTGAAAGAGACATTCACGCAATCAGTGCAGTGGATGCTTGGACGCATTCTGATTTCCTGTGCCGAATTATGTGATGAACGGTTTACCTGATTCATTGTACAAAGTTTACTGCATAATAAAAAGGGCCACGGAATTATGGGAGTCTTTGGACGAAAAGTACAAAATCGAGGATGCTGGAACCAAGAAGTTTCTTGTTGGCCACTTATTGGAATACAAAATGGTGGACTCTAAATCTGTAATCAGTCAAAGTACAAGAATAACAAGTGATCTTGTATGAAATTCATTCCAAGGGAATGGTTGTGAGTGAATCCTTCCAAGTAGCTTGCATAATTGAAAAGTTACCTCCTACATGGAAGGATTTCAAAAACTACTTAAAGCACAAGTGAAAGGAAATGAACGTTGAGGAACTAATTGTTAGACTTCGAATTGAAGAAAACAAAAAAAGTTCTGAAAGAGGGTTCAATCCGGTTGTGGCTTTAATTAGACTTCGAATTGAAAAAGACAACAAAAGTTCTGAAAGAGGGTTCAATCCAGTTGTGGCTAAAGTCAATGTTGTGGAGTATGGCCAAAGCACCAAGACCAATAAGAACAAGTCTGGGTCATTTGGTGGAAAATGATCAAGTTGGGGCCAAAATGTGGAATTTCCAAGAAGATGTTTCAAAGGAAATGCTTCAATTGTGACAAGATTGTTCACAAATCTATCGGAGTGCGTTTGTCGAAGAAGAAAAAAGAAGCAAATGTGGTTGAAGATGTATCTGACATCAACCTTTCAGCTGTCATTTCTGAATTGAACCTGGTGGGTTCAAATCTGAGAGAATGGTGGATAGACATCGGCGCCACCCAACACGTTTGCTCCGATAAGGAGATGTTTGTGGGTTTAAAGATGGGGAGAAACTGTATATGGGAAATTTAGCGACCTCCGAAGTCAAGGGCCATGGAAAGGTGGTTATAAAGATGACTTCTAGGAAAGAGCCGACTCTAAACAACATGCTTTATATGTCGGAGATTCGCAAGAATTTGGTTTCCACATGGTGTTTGAATTAGACAAATTTATTTTGTCAAAGTCTGGAATGTTTGTAGGAAAGTGTTATGTTAGTGATGGGCTTTTTAAGCTCAATGTAATGGCTATTAAGCCAAAAATTACTAAAATGAATAACTCTTCCGTTTACTTACTTGAGTCTTCCAATTTGTGGCATGGTCGACTAGAACATGTTAATTACGACACTTTGCGTACACTAATTAACATAAATTGCATACCTACATTCCAAATTGATATTAAACATAGGTGTGAAACATGTGTTGAGGCAAAATTGACAAGGTCATCATTTCAATCCATTGAAAGAAGAACTGAACCTCTTAATTTAATTCACACCAATTTATGTGATTTTAAATCTGTACAAATAAGGGGAGGCAATAAATATTTTATTACTTTTATTGACGACAGCACAAAATATTGTTTTGTGTATTTGCTTAAAAGTAAAGAGGAAGTTATAGAAAAATTTGTTCTCTATAAAAATGAAATTGAAAATCAACTCAACAAGAAGATCAAAGTGTTGAGAAATAATAGAGATGGTGAATATGAATCATCATTTTCTGAATTCAGTGCACAACACAGAATTAAACATGAAACAACAACACCTTATTCACCACAACAAAATAGTATTGCTGAACGAAAAAAATAGAACATTGAAAGAAATTATGAATGCAATGTTATTAAGTTCTAAGTTGCCTCAGAACATGTAGGGGGAAGCTGTGTTATCAGCTAATTACATTTTAAATAAGGTACCTCGAAAGAAAGAAGAAAAGAGCCCTTAAGAGTTATTGAAAGGAAGGAAGCCTTCCTACAAATATTTACGAGTGTGGAGGTGTCTTGCCAAAGTGGCTGTACCTACACCAAAAAAAGGTGAAAATAGGATCAAAAACTGTTGATTGCATATTTATCGGATATGCACATAACAGTAGTACTTATCGGTTTCTTATGTTTGATTCTAAAATTTTTGATAGCACAAACGCGATAATGGAATCAAGAAATGCTTCATTTTTTGAACATGTATTTCCATGTAAGTCCAAAGAAGAAGCAAGCTCTTCTAAACGAACATACAAGACTATGATTGAGAATAGTCAAGACAAAGAAGTAAAATAGGAAGTTGAGGTTAAACCAAGATGTAGCAAACGAGAAGGGACAGGAAAATCTTATGGTCTTGATTTTCTGACCTATATGCTAGAAACTGAACCTCAAAGCTTCAAAGAAGCTGTAAGCTCTTCAGAAGGACCTCAATCGAAATAGGCCATTAAAAGTGAAATAGATTCCATTCTACAAAACCATACATGGGCCCTGGTTGATCTTCCCCTGCGGAAGCAAACTACTATGCTACAAATGGATCTTCAAAAGAAAAATGAAAGCAGGTGGAACTATTGATAAGTATAAGGCCAGACTTGTAATTAAAGGTTATAGGCAACGAGAAGGCCTTGACTACTTTGACACTTATTCTCCGGTAAGGAGAATAATTTCCATTTGAATGATATTAGCGATTGCAACTTTTTTACAATCTCAAAGTACATCAAATGGATGTCAAAATTGCCTTTCTAAATGGAGATTTAAAAGAAAAAATTTACATGGAATAATTTGAGGGGTTTTCTGCATCAGGACAAGAAACTAAGGTGTTTAAGTTGGTAAAGTCATTATATGGTTTAAAACAAGCACCAAAATAGTGGCATGAAAAATTTGACAATGCCATGATGAAAAGTGGATTTAAAATCAATGAATGTGAGAAATGCATTTACATCAAAGACACAGGAAATGGTTATGTCATTTTATGTCATTATGTTGACGACATGCTCATCGTTTGTAGCAACGATAAGATAATTAAATCTACTAAAAATATGTTGAATTCAAGATTCGACATGAAAGATATGGGTTTAGCTGATGTAATTCTTAGAGTTAAAATTTCAAGAACATCAGATGGACTCATTCTAAGTTAGTCACATTGTATGGATCAAAATTTTTGAAAAATTCAATAATGATGATATTGGCATGGCTAGAACACCGATAGATACAAGTCAACATCTATTGAAAAATAGAGGCGATGGCATTTCTCAAGTAAAGTACCTAGAATAATCGGAAGTCTTATGTACTAATGAGTTGTACAAGACCAGATATAGCTTACACAGTTAGTAAGCTGAGTAGATATATTAGTGATCCAGAGTCTGGCCACTGAAAATGAAAAGTAAGAGTACTAAGATATTTGAAATATACTCGTAATTATGGACTGCACTATACCGAATATCCTACATTTATTGAGGGATATACTGATGCAAATTGGATATCTGATATTAAAGACTCAAAGTCTATTAGTGGATTTGTGTTCACATTGGGAGGAGCAGCCATATCATGGAAATCCTCTAAACAAACAGTTATTGCGAATTCTACCGTGGAATCTGAGTTTAAAGCTCTAGATAAATGTGGTGAATAGGCTGAATGGCTATGCAATTTCTTAGATGATATTCCAAGATGGTCAAAACAAGTGCCAGCAATTTACAAATATTGTGATAGTCAATCTGCGATTGGAAGGGCACAAAGTAACATGTACAATGGTAAGTCTAAACACATACGTCATAGACATAATACCATAAGACAGTTACTCTCAACTGGAGCTATTACTATTGACTATGTAAAGTCTAAAGATAACATTGCGGAACCGCTAACCAAAGGATTAAATAGAGAGCTAGTTGCAAAGTCATCAAGAGGAATGGGACTTAAGCCTCTAAAAGAATAAGTTATTGTAATGGAAACTCAACCTAACTGACTGGAGATCCCAAGATCCAGGTTCAATGAGAAAACCTAATTGCAAATACTTAACAAAATACTGGGGTTATCTCCTATCCATTCCTGTAATAACAGTAATGCCCATAGGACAAGGATAAGCAATAGACTTTTAATGATTCTTATGCGTCGAAAATCTGAGCTGAGTAATCCAGGTTACTCTTAATTAAGAAATCCCCTATGTGAGAGAGAAGTGGAGACGTTTCGAAGGGAATTGTGAGGCTAACTCTTACTGAACCAGGCATATGTTCATGCCACAAATGAACATAACCATGAGAACTGAATTGTGTTAGGAAGAATCTTGCGTAAGGTACATCAACGTTTACAAAAAAGGCAGAACAGTTCAAAGACATCATGTCTACTGATCAGCTAGTAAAGTAAATGTATTTTCATAAAGGAAGGTTCAAAGGGTAACACATCCGTATCCTATCCAGGTTTCAACTGTGGAACTTTGTCACCAAGTATTCCATGTCTCTATTAATTTCCATTCATATGGAGGATTGTTGGAAAATATATTAATTGGCAAATAGATTTTCACTTGTGTATGTGAAATTAATCCCACATTGATTGAAAGTTGGGATTTGAAGAGGAGCCTTAAAAGGGATTACAATCTCACATTGGATAGAAATGAAAAAATTAGAATATATGGAGACTATAAATAGTATCATCCCACATTGGAAAAAGGAAAAGAAATGTGGCAATGTGTGAAAACTTAAATACTTATCCCACATAATATAGAAATAAGTTTGTGGACCAATTTATATATGGTTAATAATTTGTAAGGTGTAACCATTTGTTGGAAAGAGACTCCTCCATGACCTACGCGCTCGCATGAAGGGGTACAAATCTTGGATCGACTTGGCCTTCGAGCCTTGAACTTGTGTAGGCGCGACCTACGTGGACGAATGTCGAACCGAATGAGTCAAAAATTGGCCACAAAGTGCAAACCACATTTTGGAATTTTTCTTTTACGTTTTTCCATTTAAAACATAACGTGAAAATGATTTTTATTTATTTTATAACTCCAAAATGTCAGAATTAAAATGTTAATGTAATGGCAGGAGTTATGGCTGCATTAAGAGGCAAAGGCTCCTCCTTGCCTGTATATACTGAACAATCTCTTCAGTTCAGACACACCACAATAACTGCACGAAATCTCTCTACTTCCTGTTCGAATTCCTGTCTTTTTCCAATCACTTGGTAATTCCGTTTCGGCATACTCTTTCGATTCGACTAAGCAACTGCAGTTCGTACCTCTGTATCTTGGTAAATAAGCGCTCAAATTACTTCGTTGAGGGGGCGAATATTACTTTATGGACACTGTGTTGAACACAGGCCCCGGATCCATGACGTCCATTTTAGTTTCTGTCCACTGCAATTTGGTTTTTTACTTCTTCTAATTCAGTTAACTATTTAACAAGCTTCTTACAATCTTAAAGCAATATACTTGGTACTGATATTCTGATTGTGTTTCAGAAATAGAAAATACACCTACCAATAAAGTTGTGGGATCTGTAAATGAAACTGTGCCTCCTGTGGCTCAGGCTGTGGCTATGTCAAGTTCCGATGTGGCTCAAGTGGCAGCTCCAGTAACATAAACTGTGGCTAATATGCTAATTCTTGCTGCTGGTACGAATAGAACTAAGATTGTGGCTCCCAGGTCAAGTCGGCTACTGGCCCAAAAACTCACAGTTAATTTCGCCCTCCTCCGCTCCTCGCCCAGAATGGGATATTTGGAAATTGGATTTGGTTAATTGGTTTTGCTGTAGCTATTGGATTTGGGCCATGGCTAATAGAATTCAAACAAAACCCATGGCCATGGATTGGGCTAATCAATTGGGCCTTTTTTTCTTTAAATAAGGCCCTAAAAAATTTGAAATTTCCTGCTTCCACACTAATTCTAGCTCCAATCCACTCCAACGCTTTCTTCTTCATCTTCTTCCCGACTCTCGATGGACGGCCGAAGCTTACGACTGACCCAGTACGGGCGCCCTAGAAGGCTGGTTAGGTGCTGGGTCCGCCCCTTATCACCAAGTACTATTAGAGGAAAAGGGACAAGATGTGTTTCTTTATGAGTCGTCTCGACATAGAAATCGGGAAACCAATAATGTCACTGTAGCCATGGATGATTGCTGTTCGTTAAATTCCGCAAGTGTATGGACCGTAACAAGTAATAAAATGGATTTATCAAGTTCGGATATCGTCCCATAGAGACTACTATTTACTATAAAGTTTTAAACTAATCTAGCTTCAATTTAAATTAAAATGGTAACTAATGATCAAATCAAATTTTGTTCTCTAAATGAAATTCTAATAAATAAAATAACAAACTCAAATTAAAAATGTAGATAAGATTATGTAATTGGATAGTTAGGATTATGATTTCTCTTAGGTTATTTATCATATATTTAATTCCAATTTATTTAGTCATTTTTCATACATGTCAGCGATCGAATTAACCTATTTTATTTAGTGATCTCTCTCAAGGAACACTAATCATATTCATATACCCAAACTTATTATTTCTCTATATAAATTCACATGCATTTGAACGCATTTATCTATAAGAATTCAACAAAGATCGCACAACTTATAACTATCTCTCGATCTCTTATAATATCTATATTAATTATTGCACGAGCTAGAATTATATATCACCTCTCGGTCTCAGTATTATTCTTATATCAATTAATTGTCGTGCAAATAAATAATAGCATTAAATACACAATAATTAATTAACAAGTATTAAAATGACATGAAAATCTTGAAATTAAACATATATAAAAACCTTAAACTACATCATCAATCCTAACAATAAAAATATTTAGCCACTCATAAAATTGAATTTAGACACGCAAAAGTAGAAAGACGTTACTAAAAATTGACGAAATGTGATTAATTTTGGTAAAAACTGCTTCCTTTGCTTTTGCTGCCCACTATGCGTGAAAATATAATATTAATTTTTGCAATTCATCTCCTCTTCCTGCCCCCAAAGTGCCAGCCTTTTCCTCCAATTTGTGTTTGACTTTTCGTGTGTATATATATTACTCAATTTTCCCAAAACCTTTGTTCTCTTTTTCTTTTATTTCATCAATTGGCTGCCGCTTTCTTTTTTCTTTCCCCAGAATTTGACTTCCTTTAGAAATCCAATTTGAGGCCCAATTAATTTTGTGTTTCTCCAAGTCATTCAATCTTTCGAATTAATGCAGTTTAGTTCTCGTACTTTCAATTTCACCATTTTTCTACTATTTTGCATTTTTTTCTTCAATTCTTCATCAAACAAAAAGTTTTACCTATAAAATACAATTTAACATAAATTAAATAGAATTTAATTCAAAAGACAATAAAATATTATGATTTAGCGCCATGAATAAGTGTAAAAGCTACACTTATCACACCCACAAATTTGACTTTTTGTTTGTCCTCAAACAAAACTAACGGATAACAAACACACAAACATACATAGCTAATTACCTAATTGGTGGCTAGTGACTCAAACAAAGAAGCTAGCTAAACTGCCTTTTTATCTCAGGATTGAAATCATAATATTAAATTGAACCACAATTTCAAAATCACAATACAGAAATTATCATATATTTTTCCAATGTAAAATCGACGTGTGTGTGAAGAATGAAGCATGGCATTATGAATTTATAAAGTGTTTCAATTCCCGACCCTCAATGGTTAAATATATTCTTTCATCACTCATAAGATTCACACATCCTTAAACGTATTCTTTTAACTCTTTTCTCGTGTGTGAGCTAAAGTTGAATTTTATATTGTCCTCACCTCTCTAATGTAGATAAATCTCACTAATCGCTACAATAAATAGGGATTCTCCATAGTTTGATTGTTTCGATCTCTAGAACTTAACTCAGTTAATAATCTCTTATCAAAAGTCAAATTTTCTCTAATAAGTGTTTGAGACATAACCAAGACATTTAGTGCTTCTTCTGTTTCATACACCTGTTTTGTTTTTATTTTCAACTTTTTTTTTTTAGCATTCTCACCCTTAAACTTTCTAAATGACCCATATAACAAGTTTTCGATCGATGACTCCCAAAATCAGATGACCATAGGGCATCAAGCTTAATTGTTCGAGTCTAATAAAATAATAATTCTTTTTTTTATGCTCTAATTAGTGCAATGTTCCTCATTAAACACCAATTTACGAAAAATGACCTTTAACTTGATATTTTCACCTAATTTCATCATATTGACCTTAGACAATCCACACAACAATTTTTTTATTTTTTCACACAGGGAATCCCAATTTATCTCAATATCTTCCCACAACAGTGAAATCCCCAAAACTATTCTAAATTTGGTCCAAAAATGTAAAATCTTGTAGTTTTGGGTTTAGCATATATGGTCCCCTATTTCCACCTATCCAATTATGAACTCAACACATTCATACACAATACTTAACTTAATTCACGTGCTCAATATATATATCAAATTTCACATGAAAAAATAAAAATTAATTTAAGCATCCAACTTATTCACCATTTATAGATCAATTTATAATTCAATATATTCATCATTGCTAGCCAAGCCAACCAATTCACATAAACACACAAAAAAAAAAAAAAAAAAAAATTCAAATGTTTGATTTTTTTTTTCAAAGTAGCAAAAACACATATAAAAAATGAAAACTTTTGTTTTCCACACCCAAATTTAAATTGGACATTATACTCAATGTCTTAAATTATAAATCCACATATAAAGAGGTGGAGAAGAAGGTGAAGAAAAGACTCCCCTGATATGGCGTGTAAATCAACGGCTAACTTTTTATTACTTCCGTTGGCTCCTTGGTCGAAATTGGTTTAAGTGTTCCACGACGTCATGTTCCCAAAAATTCAAATAAAGCATTAAAATCAAATTATTGGAATAAGTGTTATTTAACTCTAACATTTAATAAACCAACAAAATGAAGAACTACGGGGAATTGGGGTAGGGATGATGAATTCTAAATAAACTAAATATCCTAAAATGTAAAACAGAGTAAATAAAAAAAGAAAAACGCTTGGATTGCCTCAAGAAGTGCTTCTTTAATGTTATTTGCTTAACTGCAGTGATGATTATTCTGGCTCATCTAAAAGTATGGAGGATTTTTCTTTCGAAAATTCTCTTTCCAAATACATCTTCAACCTTTGACCTTTCACTTTGAAATTCCCCTTTTCTGGATGTTGTAGCTCAATTGTGTCATAAGGATATACTTTCGCCACCGTAAAAGGTCCAACTCATCGAGATTTTAATTTGCCAAGGAAGAGCCTTAGTCAAGAATTATAGAGTAGTACTTTCTCTCCCACTCGAAATTCTTTTCTTTGAATGAATTTGTCATGTCATTGCTTTGTTCGTTCCTTGTAGATACGAGAATTTTCATAAGTATCATTCATAAATTCATCCATCTCATTGAGCTGTAAAAGTGTTTTTCCTCCAACTTGTTGCATATCAAAGTGAAGTTTCTTCACTGTCCAATATGCTTTATGCTCCAACTCCACAGGTGAGTGACAAGCTTTTCCATACACCAATCGATATGGGGAAATTCCAATAGGTGTTTTAAACGCTACTCTGTATACCCAGAGAACGTCATCAATTTCTTTGTCCAATCCTTTCTTGATGCATTAACTGTGGTTTCTAAGATCCGTTTGATCTCCCGGTTGGAGATTTCCACTTGACCACTTGTTTGCAGGTGATACGTTGTAGCAATGCTATGCTTCACTCCATATTTTGATAAAACCAAGTCCGACCCTATTGCAAAAGTGTTTGCCGCCATTACTTATGAGTGCCCTCGTTGTTCCAAATCGACTGAAAATGTTTTTTCTTCAAAAAAATTATGACTACCTGAAAATCGCTGGTTGGTGTAGCAGTTGCTTCAACCCACTTAGAGACATAATCTACTGCCACCAAGATGTACTGACATGAATAAGAGAATGGGAATGGATTCATGGAATCTATACCCCAAATATCAAAGAGCTCTACTTCAAGTATGGAGTTTAGAGGCATCTCATTTCTCCTAGAGATGTCTCCAGTTATTTGACACCGATCACGTGCCTTAACTATGCTATGCACATTTTTAAAAAGTGTTGGACAATAGAAACCAGACTGGAGTACCTTAGCAGCTAGTTTCGTTCCTCCAAAATTCCCTCCATATGGTGACGAGTGACATTGCCTTAAGATTTCAACCATTTCTGCTTCAGGTACACACCTTCTAATAATTTGATATGGACCACGCTTGTATAGATATGGATCTTCCCAAAAGTAATATTTCAAATATGAAAAGAATTTCTTCCTCTGTTGGTGGGTGTGTCGGGGGGTAAAATGTTGTTAGCGAGATAGTTGACTATACTTGCGCAACAGAGGACCTCAAGTAGAGCGAGTAACTATTCATCCGGTAAGAATTCATTGATTTGATCATCCCATGTTGGTGTGGTCTTATCTAATCTGGATAGGTGATCTGCCCCTACATTTTTTGTTCCCTTCTTGTCCCGAATTTTCAAGTTTTTGCTCTTGTAAAAGTAATACCCATCTGATAAGCCCGGGCTTAGCGTTTTTCTTGGGCTGCAGGATCAGTGTAGACTATAACTTTCGACCGAATAAGATATGATCGAAATTTGTCAAATGCATAGACTACTGCTATCAGCTTTTTTTTCAGTAGTGGCATAGTTGAGTTGAGCATCGTTGAGGGTTTGAATATATTAGATCACATAAAGTATCTTATTTATTCTCCGCCTCAGTACTGGTCCAATTGCAAAGTCACTTCCATCACACATGAGTTCAAAAGGTAAATCTCAATCTGGTACTACAGTGATAGGTGCAGTTACTGTAACGTCCTGACCTTGTGCAGGAGTTATTATCATATCGTACGTACTGTCCACTTTGGAAGAGCCTTGGCCCATCTTACCCCTCACAGTTTTCTAACACGGCCCCCAAAATTCGAACCCAAGACCTCCATCATATGAGAGACTTAAGTTGAATCCTACTACCAATTTTGCTGAATGATTTTTTCAATTGTGTACCGAATCTTGTTGTACAACTTGTAGATCTTGAAGTTCCACCAATGTTCAACAAGTTCACATCGAATAGTACTTTTCGACATTGTTTTGTACAATGTCTTATTAGTTCACATTTTTTAGCCGAAAAAGTATATATATATATGTATATATATATATATATATATATATAGACACACACACACACATATAATCAACACATCAAATAAATAATTCCAAACTGTATTTTATGTAACACATTTCATTCTTTACCGCTCTAAAAAATGATTTGGGTAAAAGCCATACCTTTTTTTTTTGTTTTGCTTGTATTCATCCAGAGCCTTGATCATCCAATTTATTGAGAGGATAAAACATCTGTACAAAACTACCATTATTTTTCTAATAAAGATACCAACAATTAGTATAAAATAACTAGAGTTTAGGGCCAATAAGCATATATTTTAACACTAAAAACAAATGTATACCACCCAAAATCTTTCCCACTGTAACTTTTTTTGCTTTTATTTTTTTGTTATCGCAACAAAACTAAATGTAGGATAAGGCCCGCTCAAATAAGCCTTCAGATTTAGTTACAACATGCGATGTCGAGGGGCTAATGAATCTACAATAATAAAAGCACAAGCAATGAACAAGAGGATGGACTTACCCACTACACGTAACAACAACAATAATAATTTTAATGATGAAATTAAGTGGCAAGTAATTAGAATATTTTGATAGAAAAACAGAATAGAGATTAAAGATTCAAATGCTTTTCTCATATAAACCCTAAATAATACTCCATGTTGAAACTAGAGAAAATAACGAAATAGCGGAAGAATAAACATACTTTGATCCATATCGTTTGATTGTTGGTCTGAATGGGTTATGATCTTCCAATTGATTGGTGGTTTTCTCTTGATTTTTACTCTCTGTTGATGGGGATGCAGAGAATCTCAAGAACACCAACAAATGGAGAACCATAAAAAATAATAGTAACTGAATAGTCACTATCTTTCAGTTGCTTCAAATTGGTCCCTTATCAATCTAAAACAACATTCTGGTCTCTGCACTATATTTCCATGAAACCTAATACCCATTAGTCACAATACAACTTTAATGGATCAATTTAATTGACTAATATCCTGTAAATAATAGCACCACACATTTTAATAAACAACGTGTGGCCCCAAATATGTTGAAATTATCCAACAATCTCCCACTGGGCCATACGTGTAATCTTACAAATGTGCACAACCTCATGAGCTTAAATTTTTTCTATCAATATTATGGGTATTACCAAACAATCTCATCCATTAGTCATACTGATATCGGATCAAAGCGATTTTCGTCACATTTAACGCGACTAAATCCATCAATGGTCACATACACACATACAACTAAATGACATAGATCAATTATGAGCGTGTAGCATGGAAATTACATGTTATGTGATCCAAGCATGTCTATTTTCAACTGGTCCAACCTTATTTCTTAAGTGAGATTAATGCTGAAACTTTAATCAGAGTGAAAATTGAACTGAATACTTTATTTCTGAAATAAACCAAATATCCATGGATAAAAATGTGTCTAAAACAGACAACATTCAAATACAAATTCCCACTAAACTGGCATATCATCAAAAGATGCAACACTCATATGAGTATTATGATAATTAAAGATCTTAGGTGGTAGCCATTTAGTAAATGGATCCATGATTACGGAGTTTGTCCTAATATGTTTTATAGAAATCTAACCACTCTGATTTCTTTCCTTGACAATCAGGAACTTAATGTCTTTAAACTTTGACATCATCATATTCCTGTTGGAATACAAGATTGCTATGGTCAAAATGGTCTTTCAAATCCGTCCAAAATATGCAGCCTTATGACAATATTTTACATTCATATTCCATGATCAGAATCAAAATATCCAATAATCTCCAATTGATATGATTTTCTTGAATGTGATCATGTAAATCTTAGTTATCTATAGATACTGAATAACCTTATGGCTGTTTTCCAAATTTCCATCCCAGAGTTAATTAAATATCTGTATAGCATTCCAACAGTGAATGCTATATCCAAATGTGTATAAACCTGATATACATTAAATTCTCAATTGCTGAAGCATAGAGAATTCCACATATTCCTTTTTCTTTAAATTTATCCCTGAGTCATTAATTGAGACTAAACTTGTCTCACTTAACAATAGGGGTATCACCTGAATTCCATATCTGCATTTCAAATCTTTTAAGAATATTATTGATACAACTCTTTTGTGGTAATCCAAAAATACGACAAGAACGATTCTTGTGTATCTATATCCTTAATACAAAAGAGATATCACCAAGATTTTTCATTTCAAAATTCCATAACAGAAATTTCTTGATTTCACGCAATAAGTTTATATCATTGCAGAGAAGTTGTATGTGTATGTCATCGACATACAATACCAAAAATTTGCTTACTTCTACTGAACTTGTGATATCCACAATCATCAACTGAATTCATCTCAAAACTAAATGAGATAATTATTTGATAAAATTTGTGATACCATTTTGGGATACCAGCTTAAGCCATAGATAAATTTCATTAATTTGTAAATCATCTGATGTAACTTAAGATCAAAATATGTCACAAATGTCATAATTGTCCTAAAAGTGTTTTTCATAGAAACAGGAGTAAAAATCTCTTTAATAATAATGTCTTCCTTTTGAGTAAAATCATTTGCAACGAGACGAGCATCATAACTTTCCACATTACCCTTCGAATCCTTATTGGTTTTAAATATCAAATTACAACCAATAAGTTTCACACCTTCAAGCAATATCATGAGTTCCTAAACGTCATTGTTACTTATGAACTTTATTTCTTTATACATGACATCAATCCACTCTTTAGAATTATTCATTTGCATGGCTTGATGAAAGTTGATTGATCAATTCTTCTTTCGTCAATTCATGTCATCCTTATTTTCTTGGAGAAAGACTATAAAGTCATCCAAAATTGTCTTTCTGCCTTTTATGATGGATTTTCTTAATGACATTTGTTCTTGAGGTTGTTTGGTTTGTTTTTCTGGAACAATCTCTTGATTGTGTATAGGGGATTTTGTAATATAATTTTGATCCGAAATTGCTTCTTAAATAAGATCTAGAGTAAGAATTTGTCCATGAACCTGATCATTGTCAATTACAACAGAAGAAATATATACATATTCTTCATCCAAGATAAAGTCATTAACTTTATAAATTTATCTCCCTTTGCAAACTCTACATCCTCAAGAAATCGAACATTTTCCGTTTCGAAAAATGACCTAATAGTGGGACCTTTAAAAATTTGTAACCCCTTAACAATTGCTTTATTTGTAACTTGGTTGAGAATTTAAGCTGCAGCTTTTAGTGCTTATACCTAAAAAGATCCTGATGTATTGTGTGTAGGTTCCAAATTCCTCTAGGAATATTGTGAAAGGCCCTGGATGTTGTTCTCCTGATTCGTCATATCTGTCATAGTATTCACCACTATGGTAAGATCTGACTTGTTAAATTCTTTTACTGAGTTGATTTTCAAACTCAGTCCTGTATGCCTTGAACATGTCCAGTGTTTGAAATTTCTCATAGATGAAATATAGGTAACCTCATTGAGAAAAATTCGTCTATGAACATACTAAATGATTGTTGACCATTCTAAGAATCCTGAGGGAATGATGTACAGATATCTGTATAAATTAGTTCTAAGACGTTCGAAATCCTATTAGCACCTAATCTCCTTATGTTTGTTTGTTTTCCCTTATTACAATTTACACAAACACTTAAGTCTGAAAAATCAAGGGAAATAAGAATTTCTTTTGACACAAGTTTTTCCATTCGCTTTTAAGATATGTGATCTAATCGTTTGTGCCATAACAAAGTAGAATTCTCATTGATTAATTTATCTTTAATGCCATGTGAATTCACATACATGTTTTCTTTATAAGAGACAACTGTATTAAGAAAATATAGGTTATCTTAACCGGATAAAGAACTGGTACCTACAACATTTGAATTAAGAATAAGATCAAATTGACTATTTCCAATTGAACAAAAGTAGCCAAATTTGTCCAATATAGAAATAAAAACAATCCAAAAGGAAGGTTCCGCAAATGTCTCTTTTAAATTCAAATAATAATCAGTCTTTAATGATAACCTAAATTCTCTATAGCCTCAACCTTAACCGATTTGTCATTGCCCTAGATAGATGAATCCTTCAGCATCAATCGGTTTTGACAACTCAGGCAACCCCATATAGACACACTTATGAGAATAGTGGTACCGAAATTTATCCACGAAGTTGTCTAAGTATTGACACTAAATTTACCTCAAAACAAACCAAAGTGAGAAATGTACTTTTCTTTACACGCCAAGCGTGGTATTTAGTACAATCTCTCTTTATATATCCCAAATTTTCACAAAAGTTACAACTAAATTTATTTCACTGTTTATTTTCAACTGAATCGGATGCAACTTTCTTATTCTTTATTACTTGTCCTTAGAGGTACTTGCCTTAGAAGTACTTGCTGAATGAACATTTTCAGTTCTATCCTGCTTCAACATTTAAACCTCTTGCACACAATATGAAATGAGCTTATTTAGAGACAATTTCTCTTTGTAGGAGTTATAACTAGCCTTAAATTGACTAAATTGTGCAGAAAGTGGATCAATACCAAATGTACAAGCAAGTCATCAGATAGCTCGAGATTTAGTATCTTAAGTTTAGAAGCAATGTGAGACGTCTCCATGATGTACTCCCTTATATTTCATTTACCTTTATACCTTATTGAAATCAAGGGTTGCAAAGCGTGCTTGTTTCAGCCTTATCGTTTTTCGCAAAACGTTTCTCAATTTCAGCAAGGAAATCTTTGGTATTAGTCACTTCTTCAGATACTGCGTCACTAAAGGCTTCCGGAATGCCGTGCTTAATGATCATTAGACTCATGTGATTTGAGCGATCCCATTTTTCAAAATTCCTCTTTTCATCAGATGAACTTTCATCCGTAAGAGGAGTGGGTTGCTCAATTCGAAACGCAAGATCTAGATCCATGCAGCCAACAACAATCAATACGTTTTCTTTCCAATCCTTGAAGTTTTGGTTCTAGCACAAGAATTCAATTGATATAAGCAGATATTGAAGAAGTTGATGGATGAACTAAATAGAGAATTTATACTTAATTCATATGTTCACATAGGAATCTGTATTAAACAATTAATAAATTCAAATAATGATAAACCACATCTCAAGATACTTAGCGCAACATTAATATCAAATCTTTGGACAATAATATTAATTGAAACTGGTACTCTTGCTGTAGTGATCAAACATTTACAATAACCCATGTCAAATAATATACCCATTTTTGGATTGATTTATTATTCACATGAAAACCTTATAATTGTCACATATTTATCACTACAAGTGTGCATGCAATTCGATCAAGTATTAACTTTCATTTGGGCCGGCTAAAATCCGCATGAACTAGTATACACACGAAGTCATTCTAATATTCTAAGTTAATTAATTTTCACAAAAGAGGTTGCTAAAGCAAAACACCAAAATTTGCATATATTATTTATCTTGGAACTTTAGGGGACTAAAGGTTAATAGTTCAGAACTTTAGGGACCAAAAATTAATTATTTGAAACTTTATGGGTCAATAATTAATTGTTGAAAACTTTAGGAGTCAAAAAATTAATTATCCAAAATTTTAAAAACCCAAAAATCAATTATTCAAAACTTTAGGGGTCAAAATTAATTAATTTTGAACTTTATGAGGTAAAATTTAAAATTTAAAACCTTTTTGGGGCCAATTAAAACAAAATCTGAAACTTTGAGGGCTTTAATTGTAACATGCAGAACTAAAATGACCCAAATTAATTAATTTTAAAACTCCATGGACTGAATTTATTTAAACCCATAATCTTAAGACTCAACTTAAATAAACTTTAAACTTTAGGGGCTGAAATATTTAAACTCATAACCTTAAGACCCAACTTAAATTAACTTTAAACTTTGGGAGCTGAATTATAAATAACTCAACCCTAACCTTAAAATTAAATTGTGAGCAGGGGCCCCAAATAAGTGAATTTACAGCCCAAGCCCTCGCCTCCAAAAATTAGGGGTTTCCTCCCTTGGCGGCGGGTAATTTTTTTTTTTTTTTTAACAGATCTAAAAATCCTTAATCCATAAAATCTGAATTTTTATGAAGAAAAACATGAATAATATACCAAATTCATATAATAACATAATAGATCATATAACCTAACAAAAAAAATTCAGAATTATTAAAACTTTAATTTCTCAAGAATCAACCATAGAGTGGCTCTGATACCACTTGATAGAAAAACATAATAGGGATTATAAATTCAAATATTTTTCTCATATTTACCTTAAATAATACTCCATGTTGAAACTAGAGAAAATATTGAAATATCGGAAGCATAAACATACCTTGATCCATATTGTTTGATTGTTGGCCTGAATGAGTTAATGATTTTCCAATTGATTGGTGGTCTTCTCTTGATTTTCACTCTCTGTTGATGGAGGATGCAGAGAATCTCAAGAACACTAACAAATAGGGACCATAACCATATAAAATAATAGTCACTATCTTTCAGTTGCCTCAAATTGGCCCCTCATCAATCTAAAACAACATTCCAATCTCTACACTATATTTCCATAAAACATAGTACCCATTAGTCACAATACATCTTTAACGGATAACTTTCATTAACTAATACCCTGTAAATAATAGCACCACATATTTTAATATACAACGTGTGGCCCCAAATATGTTGAAATTATCCAACATTTGAAGCCGAGATGTCTTTAAAATTGCACTTAATTGGAATGACCCACATATTAGAGATAACTGCACAAAAAATCAATGATGTTAAAAAAAGAACTACCTTCCAGCAGAATTCACTTGTAATAAGTATACTTTCTTTCCTTTCTTCTCCATTTCTATAATCCTTTATGAACCGAACAAAACACATAAAGTCCACCATTTTCAATAAAGACATCAAGCTAAAGCTAAAGCTAAAGCATAAAGGCAGAGTGTACATGCAACTATGTATTTAGTCTTCATTACATTCTTAGGACTTGTTCCTCATTTTCCCATAAATTAAGCTAATTTGAAAGGTGCAAACCCACTAATCCCAAAGAGTAGTTCTCCTAGCATATGGAAACTTGTATATAAAGTGCTTACATTACGGGAAAAATTCATAGAAAAAACATGAGTATAAAATAGTCGGTTATTTACAAACTTGCAATAGTCGCTAGTCGAAGATTTAGACCAATCGCAAATTCATCACCATCTTGCCTGCTTCCAATTGAAAAAGGAAAAATAAATCCATGCAAGTTTAGGCCCTAAAATTACATGTAAACTGCAAAAATTGAAAAATGAGAATGAAAAATCAATGCATCTGGGGACATTTCAGAATTTTTAAATTAAGTTCAGATATATACATATTGTCACCCACATTTAAAAGTCAATGCTTTCTCCAAGTGGCCTTTGTATTAAAACAGAGGATTCCATCTTAAAATGTTAACTTTGTCGGCAGAAATGACAGAAAGAGAACAAAAGCAACTTGGAGTAAGATTACGAGCATCTTTATCATGAACATCAAATTTATGCCAAGGGATTTTACCTCTTTTATTCTTTAAAAGAAAAATTAGGCAAAGGAAAATCTGTGAATCTCATGGTTTGCCAAATTCCATTACGTCACAGTGTAGGAGACCACCTTTTACATGATAATAACGAAGGAATTTTTAGCATTTGAGGCCTTTTTGACAAAACAGATAATAAAGACAGCAAGAATTATGGCTCCTTCGAAGTTAATTGTTTGAAAAAATTGCAATTGGCTCGTGTAAGTTTATAATATTCATGACTAAACAACACAAAATATATATTATTTAACTCAAAACAATTTTGCTTTCATAAAATGAGTAATGTTATTCATCACTACCGGTGTCAAGCATCAGTCTAGGTGACAATTATATGATATTAAATGATAAATTCATTTAAATGTAATGTCATATGATTCATTTAATTGAATCTATCAAGTGTGATCATCTAAACTGGTGTGCCCTACCACTATTAATGATAGATAAATTATTCTCATAAAATACACTATTGAGTGGATCAGTGAATGCTCGTGGGACGCCACATAAGGCATTCTACGAGTCAAATCAACATCGTTTGTTTGGATTCATGGAATTCAATGAACAACATGATGAACATTGTAAAGTTGGGTAAATAGGAATTTTTTTAAAATTCAGTGTGCCTGTAAATTTAGGGACGAATAGAGTTTTTAACCCCTTTTGAATTTATTGTTGGCTCTTGCTAACTAAACCATATGTGTATCACGCGGTTGTAAGGACGGTGAATTTGAGAACGCCACGGACACAAGCCTAATCCGTGCCTTGAATAGTCGTCATTATTCAAGATGCATATTTTTCAAATCAAGAACAAAACAACTCGACTAGATTATTGGATAATTTCAAAAGTTAATGTAAATCATAAATCAGGATTCAACTTTCACTCAGAATACAAATTTTGTATTTGTTATACTTGTGCACAAAAACAGAGGCTGAGACTTGTGCTTAATGGCTGTGTATTTAACTCCTGGTCAATCCTGAAATTTCAGTAGTTAATCCATCAAATTCATTGAATATTACGGACGAAGGATTCATTCGAACAAGCCGTTGGATTCAATGTATAATTCAAGATCTCAATGACTGCGAAAACACTGTCCTTAAGTTTCTCATGTAATAGTAGACAGGAATAAGGAAAAAGAAGAATCTATGAATTTTATCTTTTGTACTGGAGAGTGTACTAACAAATCTGTATTGGACAGAATCCATAAATAGCTAAAATCTTATCTATTCTAGTCGAGCGTTGGAGAAAAGCTCAAACCTAATTGGAGATCTAATGATTTGAAATTCTGCTTAGAACTAGGCAAAGAAGAAGGTTTGCTGACAGGTCTGGTGGTTCTTGATCTGGCCGCGTGTGTAAGAGAAAACCTGCAGCATGTATCTTGAGCCGGCAGGGCCGCGGCTGCAGCCCACGTGGAAACCTTGCGGCCGTTGATATCAGTCTCCGCTCCATAATCGTAGGGGCGGAAGCTGATTTGAGACTCCTCATGGAGCGCAAAACCCGAGCTCTGGAAATTGAGACAATGAATATTTTGAAAAGGTTGAGCGAAATAACTAATACTGGGTTTTCTTGCTTGAAGCTGCAACTTTTTTTTCCTCATTCTCTCCTTTTTGTGGGCATTTTGATGGCCTCCCAGTGCTTGTGAATTTGCAAACTCCTTATAACAAAATTGGCACTCGAATTTCTTGTCATCTGTTAAACTTTTCTCGTCCGAAACATGTTTTTGATCTGTCACGGCAGAAGAAGACGACGATAAATTTACAATTTCATCCCTTTCTGCAGATCCATTTTCATGTGGATTTAGCTCGAAACCGAAAAGCTTGAGCCTTTTTGAGGGGTATATATCAGTAAATTCATGATCAGAGAAATCTTTTCCCATGTATGATCACTCTTAGAATGAAGAAAAAATTGATGTACTTTTGTAAAAATTAATGATGTACAATTTGTGTTATGTCATCTACCTTATATAGTAAATTGAATTCCTGTTTGTTTTTGACTAATGCAGTGCATCTGTATATAAGAATCATTTTATATTCATGCATAGTATAAATGAACCAAAGGTCAACAAAAAGGGATAAAAAGGATCAGTCAGATTAGGGAGTTGTTCCTCATGCAATATAAAGGATAGAAACATGTTTCAACTGACAAAATTATACAATGTAATGAACAAGATTTTAATTTTCTTTTCGTGGACGCAAACGCTCATTATAAAAATTTTAGTTGCTTTTATCAAATCTTTCCTATCATCAATCATGAAAGTTTTTAAATAAAGTCGTTAAGATGATATAATGAAAAACAACAATGATCGAGAGTTTAAACCCATATTTGAAACTGGTTTTTTTCAAAATCATATTTTTCCACACTAATTTTCATCCACACATTCTAAAAAAAAAAAAAATTAAAAGAAAATCAATTTAGCATTTTTCCTAATTTTTAACATAAATTCTTAAAAAAATAATAATAAGAAGAAAATCACTTATCAAAAAATCAACTACCCACAAGAGCTAAATTTTTCTAGTACGTATTAGAGACATGTCTTTGATGAAAAAACTAGGCTGTAAACAAAAAAATTAATTAATTAATTATTCCCTCTTTGACGGTTTAAAATTTCAATAAAAGTGACTTGTCGCTTTATAATATATTGATAAACTAGATACACCAAAACTTCGAGAATTTGTTAGTAGACTATATATGAAACATTGGTCTATAAGCACCTCATTTAATTATTAAAAAAAAACTTGCAATTTTATAATACAACTTGAGCAATTAAATAAAAATATTCCATGCTTCAAAAAGAGGATTGTTATTATATTAAGATAATAACAAAAAGTCAAGAAAAAAATAGGATGTAATCAATTTGAAGGAATTAGAAGATCTAACCTTTTCCAACAAATCTATCTTTGTATTTAAACTGTTAATTAAAATAAGCTTACTTTGATTGATCAACTAATTAATGTATTCATGTTTTGTTCTCTGCCAAAAGCTTAAAAAAATTCCAAAGCATAAACTACATTAAATATCTATGGGTAGATGTCTAGTCCCATCTACTACAGCACCCCAAATTATGTCATACAATATTACAATATGGGCCCGTTTAATTCTCATTATTGTAGAATGAGAATGAAAAATATAACTATTATTGAGCCCCACACAAGATATAGAAATTCAAAATTGATGGCTTGATGTGATGGATAACGGTCATATTTTTCATTTTTATGGATGAAAATGAAAAATAAACGGAGGTATATTGTTTGAAATGTCTCGTCCGATCTTGAAATTCAAATATATAGATTTTATTTTATTTTTCAAAATTAATTAACTTTCAGGTCGTGTAATCAAGTTAGATCGGTTCGACCAATTTAACTAGGGTTGTCCGTAGGTCGGTTCGGTTCAATTTTGAAGAGAACCGGACCGACCCAAAAATTTCGGGTATTTAATAAATGGACATGTCGGGTCCAAATATAATTATGGAACCGTTCGGGTTCGGTTTAGTTCGATTCGATTCTGTACCATAATTAATTTTTTTTACATTTACGACAACACTATATAAATACAACTAATGACATTTCATTCGTAACTTTGATAAATTAACATAACTCAATTCAAAAACATATAAATAACTAGTTGTTCAATAAAATTAATTCAATACATACAAATAACAAAAAGTAAATATTAATATTAAAATATCAGTGATCCAATCAATAATCCATATACGTGTATTTGGCTTTAAAATGATTTAGTTATTGGGCGTTAAAATTAAAATTATGAAATGGTCTGATTTATTTAATTAATTTGCTAATTTTTTTAGAAAAAAATAAAATACTTCAATTAATTCAATATAAAAAATAAAAAAAATATTTAGTTTCGATTCTTATTCGATTTTTCAGTTCTTATTCTAGAACCAAAACCCGACTCAAACCCATCGATTCTAGATTTGGATATTCATCCGGGTATTTAACTTATAATGAATCGCTCGATTCGGTCCGGCTCGATTCGGAAGTTTTGGACACCCCAAAATTGAACAAAAAATTTGAACCAGATTTGAATAAACTAAGAAGTCATGATCGTTTCAGTTCCATTCCTAATTTCATTTCAAAATTAGTGGGTTCACTTTGAAATTTTGTTTTTAGTTTTTATTATAATTTTTATACTAGCTCGATCTCAGATCGACTCTTTATTCCTTTACTCTCTATCTTTTTCGAAATCAATGCCAAAATTGTTGGATATATAGTATCAAAATACAAATATTTGTAGTGTAAATTCCATTGCTCATATCATGTTTTTAATTGAAAAAAAAAAAAAAAAAATAGTTTGCACGCAATTAACTTACTAATTGTTTAAACATATAAAGTGGTTGGGCACACTCCCCATACAATAATAATTAAAAAGAAAAACCCCAAATATATTAATCTTGACCATGTTTTTGGGATTGCATTAAAAAAATGATAGGAGATTGGAATATAAGTAAGTGGGTGATGGCGTAAGCATATATACTCATTAAGGTCTTCAATGAGATCTATGCATATCTTCTTAGAGCTGACAAAAAGCTATGTTTAATGTGAATCCAGTCATCATCTGGTATTAATCAATGTACAACAAGAACATTTGTGTTGGAAAGTTGTTTTAGTTTGGTCCCACTTTTTTTTATTTAGCTTTGGAACATGTTTGTAACTACATTAGATTGTGTTTTTATTCTATTGTCCATCAATTCCATTCACTCTCTTTGTTTTTTTTATTGTTTGTTAGTCTTATTCCATTTGCTTTATTCCTTTAGGGTTTATGAGAAGAATTCAAAATAGGCATGCTATGATATGTTTAAAATAATAATGTAGGTGGGTGAGGATTTATATAAAATATGTCAACCACCATTATATTATTTGACTTATTGTTAGATAAATTTGATGGAGATCAAAATCAGATTTTTAACAAATTTTGATAGAAATTGATGAAATGTGTGGGACCCATAAAATATGTGGTTAATATTAATTATTGATTTTGACTTAAATTAAAATTTAGATTTTAATTTCCACCCAATGAGAGCTTAGTTTATCATCGTGAAGCGATATAACACAATGGAGAAGATTGATTTCTAATTCTAGCACTTGATTGATTTCTTTGACACTTACATATATCCCTCCATGGAGGAGGATCACAAGATGACCCTACCATTAGCTATCCTCAGAAGTCACAATCGAATTTTTGTAGACTAGATTTTACCTCTTATCGACAAAATAATAGGGGGCAAAAGTAAATGAGAAACTTGTAATAAAGCTAAAATTGACTAAACATAACCTAAGACACCTCAAACATAGTTTTTTAAATTCCTTTCACATTGCTTGCTGCCTTCTCAGTGTGCTATTGTAGCAAATTCTATTGACTTAGGTGGCTTGATTTAACTACGAAAACATTTCGGTGGGGACGAAGGACACCATTGGCCCCACCTCCTCCGCCACTGCATACACACACGCACACGCTAGCCCAAACATTATAACCACATTAATTGCCACTATGTTATGAACATATTAGATTATAAATTCATAATCATGAATGGTTATCAATAAAACTTAAAATCCTAGTCATATTCTCATTATTGTGAAAACCACGTCCAATATTATCAGATTGTTCCTATCAAACATGTCCAAAAAAAAAAAAAAAAAGTTTTCATGCTATATGCTTTTTAACTCCCTTTACAACCTGGGACTGAAAAGCTGTAGCCATATAAAGGTCTTCATTTATATTTGGCATAACACAACGAGATTTTCCGGCCACTATGCATCAAGTTTCCAAAAAATTCAATTGCACGATTCAAAATGCAAAAGCACTCCTCTTACACATACCAGGTAAAGACCATGTATCAGAAAAAAAAAAAGGATACAAAATACCATCATTAAAATTTTAATGGCAAGATTTTGCGACCTTCCAACCAAAAACAGGACAAAATACAATGCAGCAGAATATCATTTGAGTTCCTTCTTTAACATTAATGGCAGTAACGCAATCTTTCTTGCATGTAGGAATATGCATATCATGCTGGTCGTTTGGAACGAGGCAGCAGGGAAAGTAGGATCTTCTTCCTTGGGCCCTGCAATTTTTGCACCTTATGTAACCGATAATCTAAAGATGAAAACCCCAGATCAAAGTATATAATGGTAGGGAATGAAAACAATGCCAAGGAAAGGAAAGGGCATGTCCTAGTAGCGGTGGCAATTGGGTCGAGCGGCTCGTACTATTCATACCCACGAGCCGCTCCGAGCCCGAGCACGAGCCGAGCAGGTGGCTCGATAGACGAGCCGAGCCGAGCCTGCTGGCTCGTTGAGCAACCGAGTGGCTCGTCTAGACGAGTCGGCTCGGCTCGTGGCTCGTGTCTAAAGAAAAATAAAAAATAAAAATTTTGACCCAAACGGTCACTGAACTTTTTTTTTTCAATTTCACATATATTTTTCTTCTATAAATACCCACCATAATCAACCATTTTTTCACACCAATATCAATCTCTCATTATTTACTATACAAATACAATACTCTCTACAATTTGCATTCTTATTTCTCCATAATTCCATTTATCAATTATCAACATTCAACAATATCATTCTCATTCATTTTCATTCATTCTATATTTCTATAATCATCATCTTCTTCTTTTACTCTTTTTTTACATTTCTCAATTCTACATTTCTAAATTCATTTTCTATTATTCATAACAAATGGATTCACGATCATTTGTTGAAAGCTTGTTCGGTATGGAGAACGAAACACAAACACCTACCCAAAATCAATTTGGGAATGAATTCTCCGGTCGCAATGAATTACCAATCCCCGAAAATACTGAAGATTTCAACGTTCGTGATAGTCATCCAATTGATTTGGATGACATTGATGATATTCCAATTGATTTGGAACAAAATGAAAAATCGATATTAAATATTCCCGATGCAACCGGGAAGAGAAAGGGGAAGAAGCGGGCAAAATGTTGGGATCATTTCAAATTGGTTCCCACTGGTCGTGTGGTCGATGGACTTCGAGAAACCAAAGCAGTATGTAAATACTGCCAACAACGACTGGCATGGCAAAAAGGCATTGGAACCATCCACCTCAACCGTCACTACAAATCATGTTCGGCCAAACATGAGCTTCTTCCAGCTGGTCAAACGCAACTACAATTTGGTACTCCACAAGCCGGTGCAACTACTACGCAACTTTTTACATGAATGTATTCGGAGGAAGAAGCTCGAATGAGAATGGTGAAATTCGTTGCCGCGGTGGAGTTGCCACTAGCAATAGCAGACAACCAACATTTTGTTAACTACATCAAAAGATATCTTCAACCGAGGTACCAAGGGGTAATTCGAAATACTCTTCGTTCTAATACAATTACATATTTTCTTAATACAAAGTAATTATTAATTTCGGATTTGGAAAAATATGGGGGTGTGATATCCTTAACTTCAGATATGTGGAAAGGGATTAATAAGAGGGGTTATATAACTGCAACTGCACACTACATAAACCCACTTTGGGTCATGCATAAAAAAATTATTGATTTTAAAATTGTTGAGTATCCGCACAACGCTCAAACTATATTTAATGCTATTATGTTAATAATTCGAGAATATAAATGTGAGTAAAATCCGTTCTTTTACGTTCGACAACGCCTCTGTAAATAAAGCTGTTATCGATAAATTGCATAGAGTTCTTAATCCTGATTTCGGTGCTATTTATTTCATGTTCGATGTGTATGCCATATATTTAATTTAATAGTACAAGACGGTTTAAAACACGTTAAGGATGAAATTAACCGAATTAGGAATGCACTTATGTATATCACGTGTACACCTAGTAGAACACAAGCATTTGAGGATTTTTGTGCAGAATCTGGGATGACAAATACAAAAACCTTTATTACTGACGTAGGCTATAGATGAAACTCCACGTACTTATTACTAAAATCATGTGAAGGTTATGAAGCATATATTACTGAATTTTTTAACAATAAACATGTTAGAGACGAAGACGATACTATTTTGAGTGAATCCGATTGGAATATAGTTTTTAAAACAAAAAGTTTTTTGACAAGTTTTTATGAGTTTACAAATATATTGTCAAGTGTTTATTATCCCACTAACAAGTTTTTATGAGTCCACAAATTTTTAGTCAACCTTTGCCTACTAACAAAACAATTAGTAAAAGTTCAGAAAATGTCCTTGAATTCTGACGAAATAACGAACGCCGATGGCCAGTAGTTGCTATTATGGCAAAAGATCTACTAACACCTCCGATTAACACTGTAGTTTCGGAATCTGCTTTTAGTGCAGGGAAAAGAGTTCTCTCTGAGGTCAGAAGTCAACTAAAAGAAGATATTTTGGAGGCGTTAATGTGCGTGAAGGATTGGGAAGACGCTAATTATCGAATTTAAGATAAATATGCCGAAACTGCATGTAACCAAGTAAGTAATATTTAATTTTACCAATCACCACATGCATCACATTATTTTATTTTCATACCTTTATAATTTTTTTAAAAAAATTTTTTACACGTAACAAGTTGTTCGTGTACAATTTTTAACTCTACATACTCGAAATTGAAGTAACCGGTCCCAATCCCGGATAAAGGATGATGGTTTATCTTTTTTTTTTTTTTTTGTAATTGTAAAAAATAAAAATGTTAGTAGGAAAAAGTATATTTGAAAAATTGTCTACAAAACGTGTTTATATATATTTTTCTTTAGGTATTTCTTAATAAATAAAATTTTGTTCTTATTATTTTAAAAATTTAAATTGTTTTGAAAAGTGTATATTTTATTAAAAAATTTAGATAATGTTTGTGTACAGTGTATATATATATTTATTTAAGTTTAGTGATTTAAATTTTAAAAAAAATGATGTCAAAGACGAGCAGAGCGGCTCGGCTCGTCTTTGGGCAAGCTCGGGCCACGAGCCGAGCTCGCCCAATTTGCCACAAGCCGAGCGGGTTCTCGGCTCGTGCGAGCTCGTACGATCATGGGCCGAACTGGCTCGGCTTGGCCCATTGGCACAACTATGTCCTAGACATGTCGGTCACTGAAACTCCTTGTACGCTTGAGGATGCTTGGAAATATCAAAACTAAGAAAGAATATTGATTTTATTTGAAATTAAAAAATTACAAAAATAAGATATAATATAAAATGTATAACAATTTAGATTAACATGTCCCCAATGTTTTATGCACATTTTTTTTCCTTGAAAAGTAGATGCGAGCGTGTTAGCGACATGTCTGTGTCGGGTACCAATAATTCATAGCATCTAGATTTCCAAAAATACAGATCGACTAGCCAACTTTGCAATTGAACAACTCAAATTACTACCATCCGCCACTTCACCACCTAATTACTTGTACATTCGACAATCTGAGCAAAATGTACAACTGTGAGGCAACATTACTTGTAGAAATCCCGGTTATGGAAATATTTTTTATATGATTGTATAATTGATTTTTTACCTTAACTAGATTAGGTAAATTTTATATTTCCCTAGTTAGAAGCTTGCCTTTTTTATTCCCAGTTTGTACTATATATTGAGGCTCTTTGTAATGTAAAGTTAAAGAGAATTAAATTCTCGTTTCCATATGGTATTAGAGCCTGATCATTCCTGACCGAGCCTTCAACCGACAATGGAAGAACAAACTGAAAACAACCAGCCAAGCACGTCTGAGTCCCAAAGCAGTGAAGTAGAATCTCTCTCCACCATGGGCTTCGGAGAACTGGACAATTCGTCTTTCCAACTCACCATGGAAAAATTAAACGGAAAGAATTACCATGAATGGGCTCAGTCAATCAAGCTCATTGTCGATGGAAAAGGTAAATTGGGATATGTTACCGGAGAAAAGAAGCAGCCTGCCTCAACCGATGCCGTCTTTCTGCAGAGATGGAGGTCGGAAAATTCATTGGTGACTGCGTGGCTGATTAACTCCATGAAACCCGCAATTGGGAAACCCTATCTCTTTCTACCAACGGCCAAAGATGTGTGGAAAGCCGTCTGTGACACGTACTCTGATACAGAGGACTCATCCTAAATTTTTGAGATCAAAACCAAGCTTTGGCAAACAAAACAGAGAGAGAGGGATGTGACGGAATATTACCTGGACATGAGTTCCTTGTGGCAAGAACTCGATCAGAACACAGAAGAAGAATGAGATTGTTCGGCTGACAGTGTGCGGAACAAGAACAAACTGGAGAACGAGATGGTCTATGAGTTTTTGGCTGGCTTGAATAACGATTTGGATGATGTGAGGGGACGAGTTTTGAGCCAGCGTCCGCTACCATCGTCGAGGGAGGCCTTCGCCGAAGTGCGTCGGGAGGAACATTGACGGAAAATTATGATGAATGGGAACCGGGACGTGCTGGATGAAAAAGGCAATGGATTGGCCCTAGTTTCTAAAGTGTTGGGCCAAATAGGTCGGCCCAATTACTTTAAAAATCTGGGGAAACCTATTTGCCTAGTGGGCCAAGAGTTAATAATTCTAAATGGCATGGGCCAATTGAAATGAGCCCATTATTTAAAAGAAATGGGCCTAGGGCTAGTGGGGCTGGAACAAAACAAAAAGGTCGTCCTTGGTGTGATCACTGTCGTAAACCGGACATAAGGAGGATACATGCTGGGATCTACATGGGAAACTCGTGGATACCAAGCAAATACTATCGAGGAAAATAATTCCACTCCGAGCAGTGCGTTTAATCCCGAGCAGATGGAGCAACTATATAAAATGTTTTCATCATTTCACTCTTCTAACTCATCATGTTCACTCACCCACAAAGGTAATTTTCTAAGAGCACTCACAACTGCTCAATCTAAGGCTCATTGGATTATTGACTCTGGTGCATCTGATCACATGACGGACTCTTATCACCTTTTTCCACATACTCCACTTGTGCTGGCAATATAAAAGTTAAAATTGTAGACGATTCCCTCTCATCTGTAGCCGGAAAATGGAGTATTCGAATCTCTAATTCCATAACTCTAGAATCAGTTCTTCATGTTCCAAATCTAGCTTGCAACTTATTGTCAATCAGTCAATTAACAAAATATTCCAATTGCACAGCTAAATTTTTTCCTTCTCATTGTATCTTTCAGGACCTATCACCGGGGAAGACGATTGGCAATGCTAAGGAACGTAAGGGGTTTTACTACTTTGAGGAGGCAGATGTGAGTAAATCAAATCTAATTGTAACATGTGATTCTGCTTTTAGTCCTCGAGATAGTGAAATAATGTTATGGCATTTTAGAATGGGTCATCCCAACCTCCAGTATTTACGACATGTATTACCTTCCATATTTTCAAATAAAATTACTGTTATTTTTCAATGTGAAAATTGTGAATTAGCAAAACATCACCGCACTCATTTCCCAAAATCTACATACAAACCATCAACACCATTCACTTTGATTCATAGTGATCTGTGGGGTCCCTCTAAAACCCCTAATCGAACTCACAAAAAATAGTTCGTCACATTTATTGATGACCATACTCGACTTTGTTGGGTCTATTTACTAAAAAAAAATCAGAGGTCCGTATTGTTTTTATAAACTTCCGTTCAATGATTCAAACACAATTCCAGACAAAAATTCAACTCCTACGCACCGACAATGGTACTGAATACTTTAACACTACACTGAGATAATACCTTCAAACACATGGGATAATTCATCAAAGTTCTTGTGTTGATACTCTCCAACAAAATGGGATTGTCGAACGAAAAAATAGACATCTTCTTGAAGTTGCTCGTGCCTTAATGTTTACAACACATATACCCAAACTATTCTGGGGTGATGCTATTTTGATATCAGTTTATCTCATAAATAGAATGCCCAGTCGTATTCTCTCTTTCAAATCACCCATCAAAACATTCCAGGAATCATTTCCCAATTCCCGCCTTGATTCACACTTACCCCTTCGAATATTCGGTTGCACCGCCTTCATTCACATACACCCTCATCATCAAGGCAAACTCGATCCACATGCACTTAAATGTGTATTTATTGGATACTCAGTTACTCAAAAAGGCTACAAATGCTATGATTCGTCCACAAGAAAGTTTTTGTTGGCCTCGATGTTACATTTTTTGAAAAAACTCCCTAATTCAAAAAAACCTCTCTTCAGGTGAAGACTTTGAGTAAAGATCGGCTCTTAAGTAATGATCATTTTTTTAACTTTGATCTCTCACCCACTGAACCTATCTCAAATACTGACTCGACCACGTCCCCTCATTCTAATATGCCAAATACAAAAGGACACTTAAACTCGGGGCGAGAAGCAGAAAAGCAAGTTAACAAAGAGATGCGAGTTTACTCAAGGAAGCAAAAATCAAAGTACGAGGAAAACCTCACATCCGAAGCACCAAAAGAATTTGAACCGATGATAGCTCCAGACCTCCATGAAAATTCCTCAGACCTAATGGAGTCCTCAGATGATGATCTACCTATTGCTCTCAGGAAAAAACCTCGGTCATGTACCTTCCACCCAATCTCAAAATTTGTTTCATATAATGTTCTATCTACAGGATTTCGCACTTTTTCCTCAAATCTTGACAATACAGAAATTCTAAAGAGTATTCATGAAGCCGTGACTATTCCAGAATGGAAAGAAGCAGTCCTAGAAGAAATGCGAGCACTGGAGAAAAATAAGACTTGGGATGTGGTGGAGTTACCTAAAGAAAAGAAACTTGTCGGACGTAAATGGGTCTTTAATGTGAAATACAAGGCTGATGGGGAAATAGAACGGTACAAAACTCGACTTGTTGCAAAGGGATATACACAGACCTATGGCATTGATTACACAGAAACATTTGCTCATGTGGCAAAACTTAACACAATCAGGGTTATCTTGTCCTTAGCAGCGAGTCTGGATTGGCCTCTTCAACAGCTTGACATTAAGAATGCATTCTTGAATGGAGAATTAGAAGAAGAGGTCTTCATGACGTTACCCCCAGGTTTCAATGAATGTATGAAGACAACAAGGTGTGTAAACTAAACAAATCTTTGTACGGCCTCAAATAGTCACCCAGAGCATGGTTTGACAGGTTTGCAAGGGTGCTAAGGAGCCAATGATATCAGCAAGGATAGCCAGATCATACTGTGTTCTACCACTTGTCTAAAGATGAGACAAAAGCAATCGTCATTTTATATGTTGATGACATAATACTAACAGGAGATAACATAGAGGGACTAGAGTGCCTAAAGAAAAACTTAGCAGCAGAATTCGAAGTTAAGGATCTGGGACATATGAGATACTTTTTAGGAATGGAAGTTGCCCGATCGAAGAAGAGTATCAATGTTTCACAACATAAGTACATTCTCGATCTCCTGATTGAAATGGGCATGCTTGGATGTAAACCAAGTGACACACCTATAGACATAGGAAGAAAAGGAGTAGACATGGGAAAACCAGTTGAAAAGGACAGATATCAGCGATTAGTTGGCAAGTTAATCTACCTCTCTCATACAAGACCTGACATTGCATTTGCTGTTAGTGTAGTAAGTCAACACATGCATTCCCCAAGGGCAATTCACCTAGAAGCAGTTTACAGAATCCTCAGATATCTAAAAGGTACTCCTGGAAAGGGGCTCTTCTTTAAGAAAAACGAAAGAAAAGAAGTAGAAATCTTTACTGATGTAGATTGGGCTGGATCAATAGAAGACAGAAGATCAACTACTGGCTATTGTACATTTGTATGGGGAAACTTGATAACTTGAAGGAGTAAGAAACAAAATGTAGTAGCCAGAAGTAGTGCCGAAATTGAGTTAAGAGCAATCGCACAAGGAATATGCAAAGGATTGTGATTGAAAAAATTATTGGGACAGTTACAGGTTATGGTAAATTTTCCAATCAAAATGTATTGTGACAACAAAGCAGCTATCAACATCTCCGTCAATCCAGTCCAACACGATCGAACCAAACACATTGAAGTGGACAGACGTTTCATCAAAAAAAAGGTTGAATAAGGGATTATATGTATGACATATGTACCTACCAAAGAATAGATCGCCGATATATTCACTAACGGACTACCTCGACAAAACTTTAAGGATTTCATCTACAAGTTGGATATGGTCAACATCTACGATCCAACTTCACGAGGAGTGTAGAAATCCCGGTTATGGAAATATTTTTTATATGATTGTATAATTGATTTTTTACCTTAACTAGATTAGGTAAATTTTGTATTTCCCTAGTTAGAAGCTTGCCTTTTTTTGTTCCCAGTTTGTACTATATATTGAGGCTCTTTGTAATGTAAAATTAGAGAGAATTAAATTCTCGTTTCCATATTACTTATTCAGTGGACAATAGCAGCCGCAAAGCAAGTTTTATAATGTTTTTGATGCTACCTCATCTACCGGCCACTAGTATATTTTTATGAGCTATGAAGGGATATTTAAATACACGAAGTAATACATGATTGGTTATTAGTTCACAAAGCCAATTACCATAGGTATTCCCAATGCTTTCAGATCACTGCCACCCATCTGCTTCAAAGAATACATATCCACCTGCAGAATGTATCAAAATCAATTAATCCATGAAAAAATCCTTTATTTTCCCAAAACCTGAAAATTTTGGATACCATGTGCTAACCAAAAGAGTAAATTCATGATCAAGTACATAATTCATATCACGTTTACCATTTTACTCCTGGCTCCTGCCTAAAAATTGATACCTTCTATGTCATTTCAATTTCTTAATTAGACCCTTTTATTTCCTTCATTATTTCAACAATCCTTCTCCTAGATATGTTTCTAC
Organism: Fraxinus americana; assembly: GCA_035079005.1. Lineage (NCBI taxonomy): Eukaryota > Viridiplantae > Streptophyta > Magnoliopsida > Lamiales > Oleaceae > Fraxinus > Fraxinus americana. The sequence goes on along the minus strand of CM068710.1, from coordinate 669,727 downwards.
TTGTAGAGATCAAGACTGACTGTAGGGTTGTAAGCCCTGGAAGTCCACATCACAAGAATGGAAAGATTATGCATTGCAAGTTAAAAACATCGTTAGAATCACCAGAAGTCACATACTTCCTCAGCCTTAAAGTAAATTGCATATTTTTCCAGGCCCAGAGATTGCAAAAAGCTTTCAACGGTAAGATGATCATTCACCTGTACAATTTATAGCCAGTTCAGTATTGAAACACAGGAAAATAAAGATAAGACAACAAAGGTTTGACGTTCATGGATCTTGTAGTAAATGCACTGTCGACTGATTTAATACTGATGTAAACAAATTCCACTAAATTAAAGAGTTCAAAGAAAAACTAAAATAATCACACTATGAGATCTTGAAGGAATCAAGTTAGGACTTGGGAATTTAGAGAAAGTGGTGGATTAGGAAATTGTTGGATTATAGATAGCTGGTAAACCATCACAAGTTCATACCACACGAAGCAAGTTCCAGGAATTTACAAACTCGATACTAAATATGTAAAAACAAACATGAATAATTGACTAAGTTTGACATCCTTTACCAAATTTTATAGAACAGTGGATATTGGATAAACATTGAAACAATCAGTGTTCAACATAAGAAATCCATAAAATTCATGATTAATCCCACTGTAGCTCATAATGGAAAGAGTCCATTTTAAATATGCCACTCTAGTATTGATGAGGAGCGCAACATCAGATAATAAGCGTCTGTTTGTCGGCCATTTTCAAAACGATTCAAATTAAACAACAGTAAAAAAACAATAAAAAATTGGGTGGAGTCTGAAAACGATATGACCACTTTCCACCATTCACTCTACTTATTTCCATTTTCACCCCTCACAGTGGAAAATTATTGGAACCAAGTCTGACACCATATTTCCCATTTTTCAGAATCTTGCAGTACCTACTTTTCCATTTTCATTATTACACTCATTCCTCACATCACCTAACCCCTCAATATGGGTCATTACTCAACGATAACTTGTTGAATTTCTTCATTCCGTTTCTCACTTTTTACTACAATTTCCTTTCGCGCGTATCAAACGTCGATTTTTTTATTCCATTCCACAATATCTTTTCGTCTTGGTGGAACCGTTTACATTTCAACGTATTCGAATTATCTAATTATTCGACAATTTTATTATTACTCGAAACCATAAACAATTATGAAACAATCCAAAACATGAAACCTTAAACATTCGACATGGAATATGCTAGCCAATTAATCACACTATCGTAGTTCGTGCGCCATATAATCACGCAATTGGTTCCATGGCAAATCTTCCTCCGCCATTGCATCAACTTTTGTTGTCGCTTCGTCCTGCTCCGATGGGAGTTCTATTTCTACTTCGTCATCACTTTCCTGTTTCGCTCTACGAAATGCTTCGTCTACACTGCTGTTACGCCTCAGATAATGATGCACCGCCATTGTCGCAACAACAGCAGCTGTTTGCACAGGAAAGGAGTAGCTTGGCATAGGATCAAGAATTTTCCATCGCTATTTCAATACTCCAAATGACCTATCGATCACATTCCTACACGACGAGTGATAGAAATTGAATCATTCTCATGCATTGCGAAATCTTCGTCGTCTGCCTCTTGGCACCACACGGAACTCCTTAAAATGATATCGAATATCCGATCATTTGTACGGCGCCATATATCCCGGTCGGTGTGCAAATCCAGAGTCAACGAGATAGTACTTCCCAGGAGCAAGAACGGGGAAATTAATATCCGAATTATGTACCGCGTTAGCCAAAATGCGATTGTCGTGCGTATTCCCTGTACACTCCAGAAGCACGAACGTGAAACATAAATTAAAATCGCAAGCTGCAAGCACGTTCTGCGTTGGATATCCTTTACGCCTTCTGAAATTCTCTCGCTCGTGGCGCGGTAAGACTGCCCTCACGTGTGTACCATCAATGGCTCCAATGTAATCCTGATCACCAGTCAAACATTATTGCGTTTCCTGTTTTCAAATAGTGACACATATTAGCACATACAAGTAATAGATTTATCATTGTAAACTGGAACAATGGATATGCAATAGGGTTTGGATGATGATGTTCGACTCCGTCATTGTATTGTGGGTCGGGCTTGATAATATTTCCGGCGAATGTGACAACAACTCGAAGTACTGCTTTGAAATGGTTGGATATCGTCTGCAACGAAAGGCCAAAAAGTGTTTGCAACTGTCTATATCCTTTCCCGTGCTCTGGAGACCGTACTCGTCACGTAGCATGTGCGTGAAAGACGTGAACATTCGTGGGTACATCCGAAACTCTTGAAAACACGTTTGTGGATATGCAAGCAGATTTTGTAGCATGAATAGATGACCACTTCGTACATAAGGAAATTGAAATCTTGGTTCATTTGATCGATGCAAATAGTCACGAACCACTGTTTCGAAAATGCGACAATATCCAAGCCACATTTCGATGTCCTCTTCGAGTTGTTGCACAACAACTTCGTCGTCCGAAGTATCCGACACATCGGAGTTTGGATGAAGGTTGCAATGCTGGAAACGATATTGTGAAATGGTGCTTCCGATAATGCACCAAGAAAATAATTACTTTACCGATTTCAGGAAAAAATAATTCGGAAGGGGGCTGCAAAAGGTGTTTTTGGTGTTCCGGTGGCTTCATTTCAATGTATTGTTCTAAGTCTTAAACTTGTATATATATTGGCCATTAGTAGTGTTGTTCCCTCCATGAAAAGACAATTGCAGGGAATCAATTTACATGTTAGATTTTTTGCATGACAAAGATTTCTTATTATGAAAAGGTGATACAAATGATGGATCACCTACTTAAATTTCCCATGCCCAAGTACAAGTATGATATAGGGGTGAATGCCAAAACATGCAAACACAGTACGTAAACAGATATTGTTGTACCAACAATATATAAAAACAAACAGGAAAATCTTTAGCACAGTCTGACATAGAATTAATGATGCAACAGTTAGAACAAAAACTAAAATCACACAACAATTGCACACAAACGACGGAAGATGGAAACGAACGACTGAGACAAGCAAATGTAAATTCTCAACCTTTCAAATAATCCACTACCCATCAAAAGGAAGACGACGTGATGAACCGACTTTACGTTCCTTGAAGTCATCATAAGACCACTTCAACCAACTCATTTTCGTCCCCTCATCTTTTGCGGCCTTCCATATGTCCCTGTTTCCACGAATGCCTAGGAATGATAAGGCGAACATGAAAAGATCGCTGGTCCTGTCGACAAGTCCAGTAGCATCGATCTCCGCGATGCAGTCCTCGACCGAAAGATCATTTGAACTATGTCTCCGAGAGAACGACTGTAGTTCTGCGAACAAGTCAGCCATTCGATCTACTGAAGTTGAGATCGCACGTGCTCCATATTTTTTTTTCCCTTTTCCGAACGAGATGTGGACTTACGCTTGCTACCACTACGCCTGCTCGATCGTGACTTACGTGCACTTGAATTTCCAACTTCTGGTTCGTCACTGGACGAACTGCTTTCAAGAGATACTGGCAATCGATCAGCTACTTGGTCGCTCACATCATCGTCACCTCCACCGAACCCACTCCGTGACAACTTGGTTGGGGTGAAATCATACTTGCTAGAATCGAAGGTGTCACCAAACAGACGACTGTACCGATCATAAATTTCTTCCACATCCTTATTTCGAAACCTCTCATACTTGGGGTTCTCCCGCATAACACAAATGACATAGAAATTGTTCATGTACCTATTGGGAAAAACTGTCGTTTACCATGTGTTTAAGATGAACGAGTGCACGACACAATACAATCCATGAAGCATTCAGTGGTCCAATAAGACATGCAACCATACTATCAAATAAATGCAGTTCTCGGGTGGGAGGTTAACCCCCATTTTGGTGAACGATCAGACCCATATTTCAGTATGCTCAACAGTACAGAATGTATACAGATCGTCAAGACGAAAGTGCAGACAATGTAGAATCTGAGAAATCAGTAGCAGTCCTATTGGCGTGCATTTTTTACAAATCAGTTTACGACACAACAAAAATTGTAATTAAGAAATGATGGGTGCAGAGATAGGTTTGTTTCGTATCCACTGTCTGGAACAAATTTTTTGTACCTTTATTTTACGATCCCACCACTCGTCATCAGCCACAACGCGATTACCGGTAGTTCGGTCGTACTCCACACCTGTGCAACGCAGTAGTTCGAACAACAACTTGTGATCGAAACGCATTTGCTATAGGTGATTTCTCAATTGGAAGATTGTCTAATTCTTGTTTGCCTTTTGGTTGAAACGAGATAGAATGCGGTCCCAGCCGGGCTTTGTGAAACACTTACCATGACGATGACCTTCTGCGACAGCCAATTCACATGCAGCCATGAAAATTTGATGCTCTTTTACTGCCCATTTTGCCATTCTACGAACCGTCTCCTCCGGTTGCAAATTGACATGGTCATCTCCAGGGAGTTAAGATGGGGCGGCTGTTGTGTAGCTCCGAAAGGGACAAAACAATGCAGATTATTAGGGACGAAATCGAAGAGGTGGAATAAATAATTGCAGATAGACACGGAGGAAAACACGTGGTCGTTACCATGTAATGTGGATAGTTATAGTGATGCCCGGTAAAGCCGTCCATTATTAAGAAATTGACTTGTAACTGGATGTCGGTGGAGGATCTGTACACAATCGGACCAAATTTGTAGTGAATAAATCTGTTGGAAATCATATGGGAAAACGAGTAAGAACATTTTCAATGTAAAGGAAATCGAGGAAAAAAGGTAATGGACACTTTATACTTGCCGGAGATTGACTATATCCGGCCAAACCACTTCGTCTTCGGAATAGAGAAATGTGTACGGCGGAGCTGAATTTTTTTTTTTATATGTGAACGTTTTGGGAAGCAGATCTTCAGTAGTGTGAAAATTTGTGTTGTATTTCTTCTTCTCCGTCCGCAACGGCTTCAAGCAAAATGGAGATTTCTGGTCGAGGAGAGAAATGCTTGGATTGGAGGTGTGATGTGGTTGGTGGTGGGGTTCAATAGGTGTTAGGTGAAGTTGTCTACTGTGAGGTGTAAGTGGAAATATGGGGTAAATGTTTGAAATTGGGGAATCTCGTTGTCAGACCTTTTCCATTTGTTTATAATTTTTTTACTATTGTTTAATTTGAAATTTTTGTGAAAAATGGCCGGCAAACAGACGCTAAAATGAATTTTAGAACATTGAATACGCCAATAAAAACAAAAAGCTTCTAGTATTGCAGCCACTATTATCATGTAAGCACTCTCTTCTCAAATAACATTAATGACACAGTTAAGATTAACGACAAGGAGCCTAGCGCGATCACAAAGCATAGACTAGATCTTTTTCACTATGTAATCAGAGTCTTTCAGTCTGGATAAGTTATTTTGCATTTTATCCATAGCTGGAAGTCGGACTTTATGTCCCCCTACAGAGTGTTATATTTCCTTTTCCTGCAATAATATTAATAAAGAAACTGCCATAGGGCAATATTTGTTTTTTTTTGGGGAGGGGAGGGGGGGGGGGGATTGAACAGGCTCAATATAGATTTTTCTACGCAGTAATAATGGAGGCTGAAGTAGGAAAGAGAGACCCAACATTGAATATGGCGATCTTGTCCCATTTTTAATTTATATCCTGCTCTAACTGACAGCATTTAAACTTCTGCACATGTGAACCAATTTGTAGTAAGCAGAGGCCTTTTAACATCCATCTTGTCCCATCTTTAATTTCTATCCTGCTCTAACTCACAGCATTTAAACTTCTGCACATGTGAACCAATTTGTAGTAAGCAGAGGCCTTTTAATATCCCATATGCAACAATACTAAAAGACACTACGCCTTATTCTCAATACACTTGAAGTTGACCTATTTCGATATACGATAAACAATAATTTCAAACTATGCCTGATTCCCATTATACTTGAAGTTGACTGATTTATGTTCCATCAGGTCCCCAAAAGGTTTTTAAAGTAAGACAAGGGCAGCCAACATAAGGCGCTTCCAAATGAATAGGTAGCAGATGCCATTATAAATTGACTAGGAGAATAAGCCAATTAAGCTTTTGTTTGACACCCAGTTTGGGGAAAAAATGAATTCTGGAATAATGATTGATGGAAGAATGTGTCATTGAAAAGTAATGAAAAATTTTAGATTAGTGTGTAATATTATTTTATTTGGAAAATGTGCGGTTGAAAATTGAAATGAAGAAAGAGAAAAAAATGAGAATTGATGTCAAACAGAGCATAATTTATGACATTCAACAAGGAGAAAACATTTTTTTTAAAATAGTACTAACTTAACTTTTCAAATGGACAACACCACTCATATTGGTAAACATCATATACAAAGTGAAACTCATTTTTCATGTAAACCTGCTGTCTAAGTGCATTATCTAGCAAATCCAAATCCTACAATTGGAGCATTCTCCTAAAAATATAAGCAACTTTACAACTTGCAAATAAGATTAATATCAAATTTTACCATTCATAGAGCACACAAATAAACAAACATCAAAGTCTTATTTCCAATAAGTGAAGGGGTATGAATCCTTTATTCCAACCCTGTCAGTTCATTGCTATATCTGTCACAAGAACCAATGCAACTGGATTCTTAGCAACCACGTCAGGCCATGTTGGTTTTGGTGTACCCCTCTCACTCATGTTGGTGTTTTCTACCCCACTCTTATGAACGGTAGCCTCTTTAAGCGTATGCAAAACATGTCCGACCACCTAAGTCATAGTATATTCATAGAAAAAACAAGAGAAAAAATAAAAAATGGCAGTTACCACAAACTATTCTCCAAGTAACATGCAGCAGAAGCAATAAAAACTTTACAGGAAGAAAAGTAGAAAGTTAAGTAGTCTGTACTGCATATGAACTCCTCGGTAAATCACTGCCAGGCAGAGTATGTGGGGCAACCAATCGTGTCAAGGTCTTTGAAGGTCCAGCAGACGGAACCACTTTCATCATTAAAGGTGAAATATTATTAGAGCTTGAAAAGTTAAAAACATCGTTGCTCTTATATGTCCTCATTCCAACATCATCATATGTCCTAACTGGAAGCCTTCTCCGTAATTCTTCGTCTCTACTGGGTGGTGAGAGACCTTGGGAACTCACCAAAAAGTCACCCGGCGACCTTCCCCTTAAACGGTCCATAGTCCAGGGAGAATAAGAATTTATCACTGAGTCCACTTTGGGCACATCATTCGCAGTCCTCGTAGGCATATGTACATTAATGCTTGAACTTCTGGGCTCAAGGATTTGACATCTGGCATCATGGATTCCGTGTTTAGCTACCCTGGTTTCAGCCGCACGGGGTTCCCTTGGGTCAGGCATGTACTGATCCCTGGCTTCAGGTCGGTGCGGTCTAGAATCTATGGTTACAGAGGTTAGCTGCCTACCATCCTTTCATTCCTGGAAATGCTGTCTACTATACCTTAGTTCTGGATACCGCAATCCTGTATCCTTTTCCTTAGACGTGCTCCTGAGTAACTACACTATTTGTTGAAGATTAAGCAGGCATAGACAAAATGTGGCGAAGGTCTGTCCCATTTTTCTTGTTGCTATGATTTTTCTCCTGCTTCATAATTTTCTTTTGCATGATTTTGAATCGGAGGTCATCTCTACTTAGACGAATGTCTTTTTTCATTTAAGAGCACCAAAAATTAACAAACAATAAGCTTGTTGAAGACTTAATTTTTAAATTACATTAAACTTTAAGGATTCAAGACAAGTCTATTACCGTCCACACCATTAGCAGAACTTCCATTTCCCCTCATTCTGCGAAACATAGGACAGACTCCATAAATATACAACTTCTAGAATATAATCTAACCATTTTAACTTTTTCTTTCTGGATTGTAAATAATTTAACATGTCTTCAATATTAGAACTAATGAATAATGTCTAATCTTATATGGAATCAGAATAACTTTAGCAGCAACTATAGTTCAGGACTTATAGTTATATTTGTGAGATGAATATTTACAAAAGAAAAAAAGGAAAGGATAAGCTGAACCCCTGAAACTAAGACAAGTAGCCAATACTCAGAACAACTTCATAACAACTATAAGACGATAAAGAAACCAAAAATATGTACCGCTTGTTGACTTGGAGAGATAAATCTACATTACTTCCCAGCCTATCTCTAATGGATCGTTTGCTTCCAACTGCTGGCTGGGAATCAGCAAAAGAACTATCCACCGTAGAGCCTGATCGTTTCACCACCTGCAGAAGCCAATTTATCAATATATGTACGTATATGACAATATAATTATAACTACCTGTATATGTAAAGCTTTAGAGTGTAAACTTATCAATCACCCATTTCCATACCATCCAAATAACTAAATTTAGTATATGAATCAATCTTAATCAGGAAATACCGTTTCTATCTTTCTCCACATCATTTGATCATCAATCATCATATTTTAATCCTATTAGAAATGCCTATAATAGCACATAATAGTCCTTTCCAATTAAAAATAAAGAAATCTTTTTATAATTGCTAAATCAATACACAAAAAAATCAGCTCTACCCCTTTTCTCCACATTATTTATTCATCAACAATGCATTTACAGCCTAACAGTAATTTAAATACATATAATATCTCATAATAGTCCTTCCAAAAAGAAAATAAAGAAATCCTTTTACATTTGCCAAATAAATAAAAATTAAAAGTATAAAAGAAATTATAATTACCTGCGCATCGCGTCCTAGGGTAATAGTGACTTGAACCCTTGATGTGTTTGACATGGAGATTTGCAAAAACAGAAAAAGCTTCGAAATCCTATTTAATCAATCAATTAATCAAACAATCAAGCAGATAGTAAAAAATAAAACCATCCATCGACTAAGTACGCATCAGGACTAGCAAAGTTTGTCCAGGTTGAATCAAATTACGGTTTTTCACTTTGAGGTGTGTGTATGTAACAGGGAGGGTGGGAGTTATTGAGCGAGTGAGAACGATTGCGCGTGGGTATATGATTTAATGGTTTAAACGACGTACGGCTTCGGATTTAACCAATAAATAAATAAATAAATTTTATGGACATGTCTTGTAGAGATTCTTAAGAATAGATTTTGTTAAACAACCTTGTTACTTGTACAAAAAAAGTTTGATAAAAAAGTTGACAAACTCTCACAATATGGGAGGGTCCACTTTTTATTTTCAATTTTTATTCACGTGGGGCCGACAATCATGTGAGGGTTTGTCAACTTTTTTGTCAACCTTTTTTTGTACAATTAGATTTTTTCTTTGTCAAAAAGTAATTTCTACGAAAAATATATAAATATATGTATAAATTTATGTTATTGAGAGAAGGTACTATTACAAAAATAATTTTTTGAAAAAAATGTATTTTAATAAAAAAATTACCAAATAAGAGCTAACTATTTAAAGTTTGAAAAGTTGTGTTTTCAGTCTAAAATCTTGCAAATTACTACTAATTAATCCTTTATCTTTTTTAACATCAAATATTCCAACCTTCCACTTACTCGCAAATCACGTCCTAACGCCATTTTTTTTTTTTTTTTGTTAAATCAACATAAAATGACGAATTTGCCATTCTTTCAAATAAATAAATATAAAAGAAAAATAAAATAAAATGAAGAAAAGTTGCATATAGAGTTCCAAATCTTTTTAGAAAAATACAAATAGATCATCTTCTTATCCAAGACCCATCTTCACTCAAACCATCACCGCCACCAGCCCACAACTATCTAGTTAGTCGTGCGCCCCAACTCCTACAACCTACTAACACATTTGATTATTTCTATTAAACCATCGCAAAACGAAACGATAAAAAGAAAAATAATATAAAATCAAAAAGGGAAAATTGCCTTTTGAACTCAAGACCCCCCCACCGCCACACTACAACCCTTATCTAAGACTTCATCGCTTGCACCGCCCTCCAACACGACCAAAATGTCCCCTATCATAAAAATCATTTCACAAATTCAATGATTTTCTGCAAATTATTCTAACATTTTCAATATCTGGATCAGGGGCGGACCCACATGGGGTCATGTGGGGTCAAATGACCCCACAAAATTTTATTTATTTTTTTTTAGTTTTCCTCTTTGAGTTTTTTTTTTTTTTTACGTAAACATTTTTGAATTCTCATTTTTGACCCCCACAAGAAAAATGGTCTCGGTCCGCCCCTAATCTCGATTGACTTGATATATTGATAGATGTCAAGTATGGAAAGGTGCGTGCATTGATTCATCTAAGTGGGTTCATGGTAAATCATATTTTATTTTAATTTATATTAATGTGATCATTGTGTGGATTCCTGTTAAAGGCTAGACATCTGTTGTATTGTACAAGATCGTATTAGATCAGATTCAACTTCGTTGTAACTTATAAAAATTCGTCAAAAGGTTTTCATTTTTCTTCACTTGTTCAACGAGTAAGGCTGCATGGCGGGAGTGAGATTTAAGATGGGGTTAAACAAGAGGTGGTTGCCACCCTTGACAACACAATTTTGGGAACTTATCATTGCCTTAGAAGGTCTTATGCTAACACTATAGGGGTTCTTATGAAAGGAAAACTAGATTGGTCATGGAAGAAAGGATGATAGATGCACAAGCACAACTGTTGGCTGACATGTAAAGCTTCAGTGCGAATAAAGTACTACTGCATCTACTAATGTTGAATCTACTAGCTGTAGCCAAGTTAAAGAACATTATTTTGTTATGAAATAAAGAGGGATATCTATTTGCTTTGATACCACTTGTTAAATTCAGAAAACAAGAGTAATATGGCATTGGAGAGTAAACAATCACAAACACAAGATTTACGTGAAAAACCATGGACAGTGGAGAATAATTCAATATATAATGAAAGAATATAATGATTTTGTATTTTCAATTTGTTCTCTATCATAATCAGAAGTTAACTATATATAGAGCACATGTCAAATCCCAATTATTGTGTTTTAGATGAAAAGAGTATCTTACAATTGGTCAAATCACAAAACAGTCATGGACCGGATAATGTCGACGCTCGAGCGGCAGCCTCGCTCCCAACGAGTGGTACTCGACGCTCAAGTGCCAAAGCTCATTGATAACAAGTAGAATGCATCATTAAGTCATAGCACTCAAGCGCTGAATCTTTATTCCAAATTTGTTTTTACACCCCAAATGTTAGCTTAGGCGCCCAAATAGTGGCACTTTGGTAGTGTGGTAAACGGGCAGAGCGGCTCGTTGGCTTAGTTCGTGAAAGTTTGCTTAAGGGCTACTCAAGCTCGTCAAATGACGAGCTTGAGCACGAGCAGGAGCCCGCTCGGCTCACCCATAAGTTTATTTTATTTTTTCTAAAAAAAGTTTATCTTTAAAAAAAATTTAACGAGGTCGCGAGCCTAGCTTGGCCTACAAGTAATGAGCCGAGCAAAAGCTAGGCTGGTTATAAACGAGCCATGAGCTCTGCTCGTGATAAGTACACGAGCCGAGCTCGTGGGGCATACGGGCCGAGCCCAGCGACTTTTGTGGCATATGGCCAGGCCGAGCGTGTGCATAGCTCTGCTCGGCCAGGCCCATTGCCACCTCTACACTTTGGGGCCCGATTTCTGTCCAAAACTCCTTTGATTTATATTTTGACCTTTTCATTACTTCTTTCAATCAATCCATCAATAGTAGATGAGTTTAGGTTGCATTTTAACAAATCTTCAGCTTGACACAAATTCCATTGCAATGAACAAAGCTTTAAAAATTCTCCACCGAAGACAAATTTCACGACAAGAAATAGTACTTAGCTCTTCAACAAAACTCTCCACCTATTTCACAAAGTCCAACTAGAACAAATTTAATAACTGAATATCAACTAAGTCCAAGCACTGCTTAGGGGATTACCTTTGGTGCCAAAATTGCTCGAATTATCACCACTAGCAAAAAGATCACAAATAACTCAATAACTGCCAAATAGGGAAGTAGAATATCCTATAACAGAATCACCACAGCTAAATGCTTCCGTAGATGGTTCTTCTCTAAACTCAGTACCTTCAACCACATTTAAAACAAAAGCAACTAAATCAACTTCCCTGTACCTTTGTGGAAACCTAATATCTCTCGTAAGTTTGTCTCTGGCAATTAAATAATGTGGCACCACTGGTGGTGGTGGCACAACGACATTACCCATAACTTCTGTACTCAACTAAGATGCATTTTTTAATATAGAATCTAAACCGAATTCCAACGGCACTTTACCAAACTCAAAATCCACCTGAGTGCTTAATTTCTACAAACTGGTATCTAAAGATTTTGTACAACCCTGCAAGACATATAATTGGGACCTTTTCTGCCCCTTCACCACAACACAGGCACATCTTACTTACTTTCAAAACTCCACATTCACCAGTATACTTGTACCCTTTTAGTTAAGATTACTTAAAAAGATAAAATTTCTCTTCAAATTTGGAACATGTCTCACATCGTCAATTGTCTTAGCAGTCCCATCTAACATCTCAATTCTGACCATTCCAATATATCAGCTATCTTACAAGGTACATTATTTTTCATTATCACAATACCTTTTGAAATTGTTTTGTATGTTGAAAACGAATTCCAATTAGGATACATATGAAAAATGCAAGTTGTATCAAGAATCCAATCATCGTCTAATTTGTAGTCGCTGTCAGAAATTACCTAAAGTTCTCCATTATTGTAGCAATCTTCTGCAACACTAGCTTCACCTTAATTTTCTGGTTGTTTTCCCTTTTGATTTGCATGAACTAATTTTTCCTCATTGTGTAACTTATAACATTCCTTTTTAATGTGCTCATTTTTCTTGCAGTAATTACAAATTTTATCACTGAAATTGTACTTCAATTTATACCCCATATCACTATCAAGAACAAGTCCTTCTCCATGAGCCTCAAATCTAACAAGACGCTTCATTTTCTCCTTTGAAAATGGAGTATCATATACTTTTTCAATGGTGAGAGCATCATAACTATATAAGATTATGTCTCTAAACGACACATAAAAAGTGGGTATCGAACATGATAAAATCAATCTAAGATACTCCTCGTCATATTTAATCTCCAAAGTTTCTAAATCAGCCACAAATTCCTAAAAAACGGCTTAGTGATCCTCAAGCGACGTACCTTCAAACATATGATGAGAATGCTGAAAGCCCAAGAGGGGGTAAATTGGTTTTCCAAACCATTTTCGAAAAATTAATTTGAATTCAAACAAATAAAGACTAAATAAATTAATTCAAATAATGAGTCCACATATAAAGCGATAAGTAAAAGGGAAGAGCATTTGCAAACGATGTAATTGTGGAAGTTCAATCTAAATCAATGATCTGCGTCATTTGTTACCAAACTCTCTGTCACAAACAATGCATTTTCACTAAATTTGATTGACTTATGGTACAATTCAAACCCTTACAATGCTTATAGTGACTTACAAACAAAGAATACCGATCCTTATACAATATTGAGAAATATGCTAATACTTTAATGAATAGCAATGAATGAAACTCAAGTGTTAGGTAAGAAAAAACTTTGATGATAAAGATATTTTTCAAAAGTTGATTTAATCAAAAGTTTTTCAAAGTAAATGATTTGATGAAGATAAATTAGTTGTAAGATCATATAATTTTGCTAAATAATATCTCACTTAAATGCTCTTAAAAGTGAACGCAATGAATGCAAAGTGAAATGATATTTACAGAGTTCCTAGGTAACCAGAAAACCAATCCAGATGTCCGCATTCTGAATCGGACAACAAAGGTAGCCATTGTGCGTCAAAATTCAAACCGGTTAAACAAAATGACCGTTGGACGATCCGAACGCCCGCATTGACAGTATTTCCCAAATTTTTCTTTCTTGAATATTTTGTGAAATGTAGGTTTTTGAAGGGTGTTTTTCACTTTATTTTTCAATGTAAGTGATATTGTAATAAGTTTGAATAACAAATTGAAATACTTACATTTTTTTAAGAATAATTTTTATGTAAGTATTTTTATGAAATAATCTTGCCTGCATAAAAAATTATTCATTGAGCTTTTATTAATTCATTGCTAAATATTAAAGTGTTGTACCTTTCAACATGAATACAAATATCTTTATCTAATATTTTCATTGAAGTTCTTTGTCTCGTGTGATTTTTGTTGATCATCATATGCAAGTATTTTAATAGTGACATTTTTATCCTCAATTGATCAATTTTGCAACAATAGCTTTGAACACTTAAATTCAATTGTTAGAAATAAAAATTATCTAGTTTGTTATGATCAAAACATTAAGGATGGAATCAATCATATGTCGATAAATACAAGCATTGCTTTAAGTGTAACATACAAGTCAAACTCTTTGTCATGAAAATTTACTTCAATTTCAACCACACCACAGTGACACTTTTCTCTTTAAGAACATCCTGAAGAATCTGATTTGAAAGAAAATGATGAATTTGGGATAGGACCTTTCGATCCCTACACTGCTTTTCCTCCAACATCCAAGTTGAGGGCATCTTGTCAGGTTCCAACGAAACATCATTCGAATCCATCCGAGCAAGCACTACTTGCATCTTTACCTCCTATAATGAAAATCTGGTGCTGTAATCCAAAAATGAAATATCATACTTCATGGTTGTCATTAAAAAAAAAAAATCAAACCTCGAACGGATTTGATTGAACATTGCTCTGATACTAGTTTGTTATGAAATAAAAGGATATCAAATTTATTTAATACTACTTATTAGATTCAAGCAACGAGACTAATATGGCAATGGAAAGTAAATAATCACATACAAGATTTACGTGAAAAATCACAGGTAGAGTAAGAGAATTCAATATATGATGAATGAATAAAATGATTTTGTATTTTCAACTAGTTGTCCATCAAAATAAAGAGCCAACAATATATAGAGTACATGTCAAACCCTAATTATTGTGTTTTAAATGAAAAGAGTATCTTAAAATTCGTCAAATCGTAACATAGGCCTAAGCCGGATAACGTTGGCGCTCTAGTTCCAAAGCTCGCGAATAGCAAGTGGCAGAAAGTGCTTAGTCGTAGCACTCTATTCCAAATTCGTTTCTATACCTCGAATGGCGCCTAGGCGACCAAATAGTGTTGCTTGAGCACCTAGACTCTGTCCAAAATTCCTTCAATCCATATTTTGACATCTTCAAGACCTCTTCCTACCAATCTAGCAATACCAAATGAATCTAGGTCACATTTTAACATAATTTTCATAATTGACGTGACAGAGCCAAGGAAGTCTGACTTGGGATATGAGCGGTGATTTAGGATCATCATGGGTCAGTAGTTGCAGCTTGTGTGAAGCGAGCAAAGAAGTTTTCAAACCTAAATTTGAAAATCTCTCAATTTGTGCAATGGCCTTCGGTTTGCAAAAGCAGGGATCTTCATATTGGTGTTGCGGCGCAACGAGTGATTTGAAGTATAATGTCTTTTTAGACTTTCCCGAATGCTTTGGTTTTGTATGATAATGCAGTGTTTATGAAAGATGTAAGTGTAGCTTTGTTCCTCAAGAGGGCAAAATTGTGGCTCATAATCTTACATCTTTTGTTACCAATTCCTCATTGGCAAGTAATGCTGCATTTTCTTTTCAAAAATTTGCTCGCTAAATATTCGAGTTGGAAGTACTACAATCCACACTCACACATCCATAGGTTCCATACACATAATAACCACAACGAAATTTTTTTTTTTTTTTTTTCGCCGGGTAATGGTCGAACAACACATTTATCTAATTATTCTATTTAATCTATATTGGTATTTTAAAAAGTGTGAAGTATGATTACACAGCAAAGTCAAACTTCAAGTCTAAGTGTAAAAATATTTTCTTCTTTTAAATATTATTTTAATCATTTGAAACCATTAAATAAATAAAATAATGCATAACAAATACTATATTTTTAACTCTTTATCAGACTCCACTTCTATCTTCTTTTCTTTATCTAACTAATAACTCATGGTAAGGATTTTGAATAGTTAGGATTTAAGAGTTAATTTCTAAGACTTAAGTTTCAAATTTCAAACTAAAAAATAAAAGTAAAGAGAAAAATATTTTGGAAAACAAAAATCTTGTGCCTAGGAGCACCTAGTCATTAGGCAATCAACTTCCTTCGTGCCTAGGTGTCTTTCTAAAACATTGATCTATATATGTGTAATATACTAAATTTTACATTAAAAGTTCTAATTTTTAATAATAATGGAAATTAAAAATTCAAGGTTTAATTACGAGCATGAATTTTGGTTGTTTCGTTCATGATCTAATGGAAAAATAAAAACAACTAGATCCAAAGCAATAATAAATAACTATGAATGTTAGTTTTGGTCTACAAAAACCATATACTACCACTTAAGTCATAGATTCCTTAGTTTTTGTTAACTTCGTGTCACACTGGCTTATTTCTTATCTTATTCACAATCGTGTATTGTTCGTGCAAAACCCGTAAGCGTACGAGATCGTTGACAAGTAAGAGAATTTATGAGTTAAAAGTATCGTCCCACAATGAATAAATTCAATTCAAGTTTACTAACTTTTAATGGGATTCGAATTATGTAAACAAAAGAGAGTTTGATTTTGTTTTATGTTAAATTATCTAAGAAAGCAGTAAAAATGTGGTTTTTATCAATTTATGGATTATTGCATTGAATCTCGAATCCGCCTATTGTTATCTATTTCAATTCTTGTATTCTCGACAATCGATAAAATTATGATATATAATTTTCTTTTTCGAGACAAATTAAATCTATTCTAACCACGACCGAAACTATTCCTAGCCCAAATTCGAATGATTATAATGCATTAAAGTTTAAATTATCTGTATGATTGCACATGTGATAAATGTTATTCCTAACATCTATTGCACAAATGTTAATTTTACCGTGTTCTAAACTTATTGTGAGTCTCTCAACACTACAATAAGCAACTAATTATCTAATTGGTAGTCAATCAATTAAATAATGCAATGAGTTTGTAAAATTAATCAAGAAACGCAAGAAATAAATTAAATTACTAGTCTTGAATTAAAACAAATAACAAATAGGGTTCATCTTCATCCAATACAAAAATAGATCTAGCCTAGAATGTTGATATATAAAGAGGAAATTTCACAAAATGTCCACTTTTTTGTGTCAATTTGCAAAAATGTCCATTTTGAAAGAATTTAGACCAAAATACCATTGCTAACAATTTATAATTCCACATAAACACAAAAATGTCCACTTTATTAAAAAATTTGTTGGCCAATAAAATTTTGACACATAACTCTAACATATTTATTTCAAAAGTACAATTATCAAATCGCAATAAATGCAAATTTTCTCATTGACACAGAAATGTCAAGAATGTAGAAAAATGTCATGTTCAAAATGAAATGTCATTCTAGACATTTAATATGTCGAGAACAACATTTGAAATGTCGAAAACATTTAATATTTTGATTTGATGTGTGTACTTTTGAAATATAAATAGGGTTCAAATGTCGCGAACGACATTTGAAATGTCGAGAATATCATTTGAATGTAGCTTCTCATGAAAGCTACTTCTCGAAATTTGTGAAAAATTGGGAAAAAAAAAAACAAATTGCTTCATTTTTCCATTAAGGGCATAATGGGCAATTTGGTACAAAATTCAAAATGGTGGACATTTTTCAATTGACACCCAAAAAAGTGGATATTTTTTAAAATGCCCCATATATAAATTACAAGAAGAATAATAGAAAAATATCACCTGAATCATGAAAGAAATTAAAAGATGTTCATCTTCAAGCTCAAGGTTGAATTTTTCAAAATCTTGATGTAATTGACATTCAATTCCTTGCTTTGACTTGGTCTTCTCTCCCAAAATATAGTAATTGGCTTCTTGTTTTTGATTAATTTGATGAAACTATAGTGTATGAAGAGGCAAGAGAGAGTTCTTTCTATGTGTAGCCATCGTTCTCTATTTATAAAAGTCAGAAAATAGGTCAAAATAGTGTTCAATTTGGTTTCCAAAAGAGTTTGAATCGCGAAAGGAAACTGAAGATTCGTCTGTGAAAAATGCTCATACGCGCATGCCGGTATAAGTGTTGCACGCGCGCCGTAGAACCAAATGGTTCTCAGGTTGGGAAAATAGTGTCGAGCGCGCGTGCCATGAATTGCCCCGCGCTTGTGCAGGTCTGTTTCTGAACATCTTTTAGTATTTTCATCATACTTTTCTTTGAAGGTATTCGATTAAGCTGCGTTGGAAAGGTAATTCAAAGGGTTACAATTCTTCTAGAAATATAATTTTTCCAATTCGAACATTTTCTATCCGAAAATTGGGTCTCAAGTTGAAGCTAAAAGTTCG
This sequence comes from Fraxinus americana, assembly GCA_035079005.1. Taxonomy (NCBI): domain Eukaryota; kingdom Viridiplantae; phylum Streptophyta; class Magnoliopsida; order Lamiales; family Oleaceae; genus Fraxinus; species Fraxinus americana. The sequence goes on along the minus strand of CM068710.1, from coordinate 651,384 downwards.
GAGCATAAAATAATTCCACTATATTTCACTCATTTGACCTCCAATTGCATCCAATTGATCCTATATGATCTTCAAGCATTGTTTTGTGCTCCGAATCAACTATTGGATGTTACATTTTGGTCCCCAAACTTTGGATTTCCTTCGTTTTTGCACTTTTTTATTCATTTCTTCTAAATCCACCAATTTGCATTGAGTTTAACCTGACAAACATAATTAACACAAAATTAAGCTATAACTCATCCAAATCACTAACAAATATTCTAATTTTATGGCCTAAATAATTGTACAAAATACACTTATCAAACACTCCCAAACTTGAACATTTGTTTGTCCTCAAACAAGATTATAATCTAACTTAACCAAAAAATTTTAACACATATAGTTAGATAATTTGCCTTTTGTCTCAAAATTGGAATGCATGAATTAAAATTATGAACTGCTACAAAATTGCTACACTAAAATCAATTTCTACTTATCCATTGCAAAATCGACGTGTGTGTGTGTGAAAATTCATGTCAAGTATCATAAATTCATAAAGTGATTCAAATCCCGACCCTTTATGACCAAATATTTCATTTCTTCACTCGTAAGATACACACCCCCCAAATTTCATTCTTTTCACTCTTTCCCCAATGTGTGATATAAGGTTTCATTTTTAATATAATACTAATCATTACCCTCTTTAGTTTGGTTCGATTTTACTAATTGCAGTTCAACACATCAACAAATGCGGATTCTCCTTATTTTTTATTGTTTCAACTTCTAAGAAACAATTAAATTAATAATCTCTTGTCAAAAGTCTAATTCTCTCAAATAAGTGTTCGGGGCTTAATCAAGACATGTATGAATTTTCTTTTTATTTTATTTTTTTAAGTTATTGTACAGACTCATCTCCGTTAAACTTTCTAAATAACCCCTGTAGCGAGTTTTCATCCGTTAACTCTCAAGTCAAATGACCATAGGGAACCAGGTTTTTAGATTCCCTTATAAACTTAATCACTCGAGTCATAAAGGCTACAAAAAGAAGTTTCACAAATAGATAACATCACATATTCATTATTTTTTCTATATATATATATATATATATATATATATATATATATATATATATTTTTTTTTTTTTTTTTTCTTTTTATGATTCATGCAATACCCCGTTATAAACACTCATTTTCAAAAATCGACTCCCAACTTAAGATTTCAACATAATCTTCATCTTATTAATCTTACACAATCAACACAAAATTTAGTACACATGGAATCCATATATATCTCAATTTCTCCCTACAATAACTCAATCACCCCCAAACTATCTTAGAATTGGTTTAAAGATGTATAATTTAGTGGTTATTTGGATTTAGCATCAAGGTCCACTAATTTTTTTTTTACCTATTCAAATTTTGAATTAAACTATTTTCTCATGATGCAAAACATAAATCTTGTATGCAAAAATATCAAATTTTACATGAATAATCATAAATTAACCTTAACACGTAACTTTTTCACAATTTATAATCTAATATATGATTCCAAATATATGCAGGCAGGCAAACTAATCTAACCCACACAAACATACTAAAACAATAAATAAGCTAAAAATAGATTATTATTTTTTGCACTCGAGCAAGCACGTAAACCAATAGAAACTTAATGTTTTTTCACCCCCAAACTTATGATAGACATTGCCCTCAATGTCTAAAAATATAACATGCAATACTAAAATTAAAGGGCAAAGAGGAGAACTAAGTACTCCCCTGATATATATTTGAAGGTAGTGGATGGACTGGCATAAAAGTATGTCTTTTTCCCTTCTCCAATGTGTTCAGGTGGCATGTTCTTTCAAAATAATAAAAATCAATCAAAACATGGAACAATTTATAATAAACTCTAACACATCTTAAAGGGAAATATGGAGATAAAGATACCCTATATTAATTAAAAGCAATAATATTTATAAGTCTATATTCTAGAAAACAAAATTAAATAAAAGAGAAGAAAATTGGGTTGTCTCCCAATAAGTGCTTGTTTATAGTCATTAGCTTGATTTTGTTGTTTTCGCTATTTCTGGTGGTTTAAAAAGAGAGTTTTCAGTCTTGCATCGGCTGCACTGTCAATTATTCTTCAATTCATCTTTAATCCTCCAGATTACAAGATTTCCATTATTGTCCCGTCCAACTAATTCCACCTTCGTCTTTCCTATTCTTATTAATTCTCCAATGATTGATCTTTCGGCATTCCTCTATGTCTGAAGGTTGTTTGAGTGGAGTATTCATGGTGAAACTTTGTTGTTTTTCTTCTACCCTTAAGATTATTTCACATTTTTTAAAATCCATTAATGCTCGTGCATATGCTGAGCATCTATATCAAAGATAATGAAATCAGCTGAAAAGAAGTTATCTCCAACTTTGATGAGCATATCCTCTACCACTCTATAAGAATGTTTGAGTGTCTTATCAACTAGCTATATGATTATTAATGTTGCTTTTAGATCATCCAATCCTAATTTCCTGTAGATAGACAATGGCATCAGATTAATACTTGCTCCGGAATCAATTAAAGCATTTAAATTATTTTAATTTCCTATAGAGCAAGGTACAGTGAAACTCCTTGGATCTTTTAGTTTAGGGAGGAGCATTTGCTTTCTGATTGCGCTACACTCTTCTATCAGAGCCACTGTTTCATCTAACGGCAGCTTTTTCTTCTTAGTCAACACCTCTTTTAGAAACTTTGTGTAATTTGGAATCCGTTGAATGGCGTCAATGAAGGGAATGTTAATGTAAAGTTGTTCGATGGCATCGAAGAACTTTTTGAATTGTTTGTCCAGTTTATTGTTCTACAATCTTTGAGGGAATGGGACTGGAGGTATGTATTTATTGGTGGAGCAGTTGGTTTACCCAGTTGACTGTCAGACTTTTCTTCTTGTGTAACCTTTGTTCATTCTTCAGACTGAACTACTTGTTCCTCGCCCGTGGTAGGTACTTGATTCTCCTCTACTCCTATTTTTTTCGTAGTAATTTCTAGCAACTGAACTTCACTTGTTGTAATGGCCTAGACTTGTTCCTTTTTTTGCTTCCGTTGAAGTCTTTGAGGAAATGGAATAGGTGGCACATATGCTCAAATGGGGTTGCATGCTTAATTTCTGGTGTCTCAATAATTGCATAATTCACAGCTTCAATTGCTAATACTCGTTCTTGGATTTGCCTCTGTGTAAGGTCCCTTGAGTTCTCCCCGCTAATGCAGCTGCCATTTGACCCATCTGAGTTTCCAAGTTTTTAATTGCAGCCTGCTGGTTCTGAATAATTGTCTATTGGGTTTGGAAATTAGTCTCACTCTTTGTAATGAACTAAGTTAATAATTCCTCCATCGATGGCTTTCTGTTTTGTTGCTGCTGTTGTTGGAACCCTAGTGATCTGCCCTGAATCTAACATTCTTGACCCTGATTAACCCATGAGAGGTTAGGATTCTTGCTCCAATCTAGATTATAGGTATTGGAGTTAGGATTGTCCTGCTGTCTCTGAAAGTTCTGTACATAATTGATTTCCCCTGACTGATAAACATGGGTTGAGGCTAAAGGACAACTTGCAGTTATATGATTTTCTCCACAGCCTCCGCAGACTGGTGCTAGTTGGTGCACCATGCTCACATTCTGAGTTAGTTTGTTCAATTTCCTTGTTAATACTTCCAACTTGGCTGCCAATGATGTAATTGCATCAATGTTGTGAATACCTGTTATTTACCTTAAAGTTTCCCTTTCTCTTGGCCACATAGTCTGATTTTCTGCTATTTTCTCAAAGAGATCTAAGGAGTTGTCTAAGGAAATATCCATGATCGATCCTCTTGTTGAAGCGTCGACCATGTTACGGTATTCAGAATGCAGGCCTGAATAGAATATGTAGACATTAGCATTGTTAGGAATGTCTAGATTGGGGTACCTTCTGAAGTAATCATTAAATCTTCCCCATGTTTCTAGATAGCTCTCAATGTCCTTTTGCTTAAATGTAGTGGCTTCATTTCTGATCTGATGGACTCGAGAAGGTGGGAAGAATTTCAAGTTGAATTTCTGTACCATGTCATTCCACAAAACAATACTCTCGGGAAGTAGTGAGTTTAGCTATTCTCGTGCGTTTTTCTTTAAAGTATGAGGGAATAGACGCATTCGAAAAGGATCAGCTGACATGCCTTCATGACTGATCACCTCGCAAAGCATCATGAAAGCTTGTATGTGTTCATGAGGATTTTCAGTTGATTTTCCTGATAACCTGATGTCCCAATGATTCTGAAACAAGTTGATGACATCTGGTCGATTGTGGAAGTTGGTATGTCCAAAAGGTGGATAAATAATAGCCAGTTACACAGGAGCAAGTATGGGATTTAAATAATCCCTAAGAACTGGATATGGTTGTTCTGGTGGTAATTGAACTTGATTTTGATTTTCTGCCATGTCTTTTACTTCTCTCTATTCTTTTCTTCGTTGTCTGAAGGTTCTTTCGATCTCGAGATCCAATGGTAGGAGCTCGATTTCTTTAGAATCTTACATAAACTGCCAAAAAATAAATAAATAAATAGTTGTGTAAATGATATCATAAATTAAATTAAAATAAAAATTCGAATACTATAAAACTAATAAACTCAAATTAAATTATTTACCATGTCATTCCAAGAAACAATATCCCCGGAATTGATAAGTTAAGAGTATCGTCCCACAAGAAATAAATTCAATTCAAGTTTGTTAACTTTTAATAAGATGTGAATTACGTTTAAAGAAAAAAAAAAGAGTTTGATTTTGTTTTATATTAAACTATCTAAGAAAGCAGTAAAAATGTGATTTTTATCAATTTATGGATGATTGTATTCGATTTCGAATCTGCCTATTGTTATCTATTTCAATTCTTGCATTCTTGACAATTATTAAAACTATGATATATATAATTTTCTTTTTCAAGACAAATTAAATCTATTCTAACCACGATCGAATCTATTCATAGCCCGAATTCGAATGATTATAATGAATTAAAGTTTAGATTATCTATATGATTCCACGTGTTTAAATTTTATTCCTAACATCTATTGCACATATGTTAATTTTGTCGCGTTCTAAACTTATTGTAAGTCTCTTGACGCTACAATAAACAACTAATTATTTAATTTGTGGCTAATCAATTAAATAAGGGAATGGGTATGCAAAATTAATCAAGAAATGTAAGAAATAAATTAAACTACTAGTCTTAAATTAAAACAAATAACAAATAGAGTTCATTTTCATCCAATATAAAAATGGATCTAGCCCAGCATGTTGATATATAAATTACCAAAAAAATAATAGAAAAATATCACCCAAATCATGAAAGAAATCAAAAGATGTTGATCTTCAAGTTCAAGGTTAAATTCCTGAAAATCTTGATGTAATTGACCTTCAATTCTTTGCTATGACTTGATATTCTCTCTCAAAATATAGTAAATGGCCTCTTATTCTTGATGAATTTGATGAAACTATGTTGTATGAAGAGGCAAGAGAGAGTTCTTTTTATGTGTAGCCCTCGCTCTCTATTTATAAGAGTCAGAAAATAGGTTAAAATCGCGTCCAATTTGGTTTTCAAAAGAGTTTAAATCGCAAAAGGAAACTAAAGATTCGTCTGTGAAAAATACCCGTGCGCGTGCGTCGAGAACCAAATGGCTCTCGGGTTGGAAAAAATAGCCCCGTGCGCGCAGGTTTGTCTTTGAACAGCTTTCAGTATTTTCATCGTAACTTTCTCTACAGGTATCCGATTGAGCTGTGTTGGAAAGGTAATTCAAAATGCTACAATTCTTCTAGAAATATAATTTTTCCAATTCGAACGTTATCTATTCGAAAATTGGGTCTCAAGTTGAAGCTAAAAGTCCGAAGCATAACTTCTTCGGCTAGAAATTAATTTGTGAAAATAATTCCACTATATTTCACTCATTTGACTTTCAATTGCGTCCAATTGATCCTATATGATCTTCAAGCATTGTTTTGTGCTCCGAATCTACTACTGGATGTCACACTTTGGTCCCCAAACTTTGGATTTCCTTCGTTTTCACACTTTTTCATTCATTTCTTCCAAATCCACCAATTTGCATTGAGTTTAACCTGACAAACATAATTAACACAAAATTAAGCTATAACTCATCCAAATCACTAACAAATATTTCAATTTTATGGCCTAAATAAGTGTACAAAATACACTTATTATGTATTTACAAATTTCATGCATTATGCTACATTCTGTTATAACTATTTGTCCAAATTATATTAATATTTTTTATTGGGAATTGGGTATAATTGGGCCAAAACAGTGGACGGACTTGTGAATACACATTTCAGACATTTGGTCTTGCCCATGCGGTCGTATGGGCAAAATTGCCTTGCGTTCGCATGGAGCACTCGATTTTTACCCGAGGCTAAAAGGCTATAACCATGCGATCGCATGGATTACGCCTGTGGGATCGCATGGATTATGCTTATGTGATTGCATTGTTGTAAAGTTCCATCCTTTCATGGAGAGTTGGAACCATTTCATGGTGTATCACATGAATACTATAAATATGTGTTAGTATTCCATTTTAAACAATAAATTAACATCAATAAATCAATTTTTGTTATTCCAAATCCTCAAATCATAATCGAAGACTTTCAAAGTTTTCACTTTGTTCATATTGAAGAAACACTTGCGTTTTGGTGTTCTTTATGACGCTTATTTAATATTTCGAACTATTTGCCAGAAATCCTTAAAAACATTTGGAGAGAATGCAAATATCGTTTGAGGACAACGTTTGATCATGTGTTCAAGTCTTGCTACTCCATTCTTAGTTTTGGTGTTTCTATCTTCATTCATTTTCTCTCCATTGTTGTACAATTTGCAACAATCTCAAATGATATTTCTACTGCAATGGAGATGGAAACTACTTTGGCAAGCATCAAGTTGATGAACCAAGATTTAGTTCATTTGGATAGGTTCGATGGAACCAACTTCATTCGGTGGCAAGACAAGCTTAAATGCCTACTAATGACGTTAACAATCTTCTATGTACTTGATCCAAGTTTGGAACTGAAAGTTACGTAGTTCGACCCTAACAGTACCTAGAGAGGGGTAAATAGATATATTATGCGAAATTAAAAATATTTTACGAATTAAACAACAACAAATATTTAACGAAAGCATAAATTAACACCAGGATGATCACATAGAAACCCAACTGGGAAAACTCCGGGTACTTTGCTAAGCAATCCACTATAAACAATTCAAACAACTTACAGTCTATCCGATTAGTTGATCCGTACTATCTGATCTCTTGACTGCACTCCTTATAGCTCTCTCTGGATCCCGTGCTCCCCTGCAACAATCCTTAGCTGCTGTTGCCAAAACTCTCCTTGGAATCTGCTACCCTGTAGCACTCCTAGTGATGAGAACCACGTAGCAATAGTAGATACGCACCCGACCCAAGAAAGTCCACACAAGTAAGTTTATGGATTTTGACCCGAAAACTGTGAATTAAACAACCAACACAATCACAAGGATATGTTGACCTTTTAATTACACAATTCTAGAATCTAACCCGGATTTAAAGTTCGACCCAGTAGATTATTGAACCAAGTAACCAAGATAAAACAGTGTTACCTCAACCCTGTGATTACAAGACATACGAATCTCACTTTGATTTGTTGAACATCACAAGGATTGTTAATACTCGATAAGTTCGGGATTGTCTATTGAAGGAACAAGAGAGAAAGAAAATGCTTTAATTTATCATTATCAAAAGTCTTTTTTCATTACAATGAAAAGAAATATTATTATACTAAAGCCTAGAAACTCATAAAAATCGAAAATAATATTAAAAGATTACAAGAATCTTACCTAAACTAGAATTATAACAAAATAAGGAAATTCGTGAAAAAAAGAAAGTTTCGCCCATTTTTTGTACAATGCAGCCGCATGTTATACTTGGTCGCGGCAGCATGGAACAACCAAAAAACTCTTTTGAGTTTTGGTATTTACCTTCGCGGCTGCAAGGCTATTATGTCTATGCAGCCGCATAGGCATAAATTTCAGCCTCGTTTTCTTCTGCCTCTATCTACATGATCCGTTGGACTTCCGACCTCGACCCCAACATGGAACTTGCTCCTTTCTTTGTTATGAATGCCATACCATCAACCATAGCTTGAACAAGCAATGTCACCACCTCTTTCACTCTCTTCGCACTCGATCGAGTCATCGGTCATTCCTCAATTATCAATGGATCATTCCCCGGGCTTGTCTTCGTTGCAACGGCACCTTTCGAACTCTCACCCGCCTCTTCTGTATGAACACCTAATAACCATCGTAAAGATCAAAATGTGCTCATCCCAATGACTTCCTTCTGCAAATGTGAGATGCCCCAAAGACTGAGTAACCGTGCTCTCCCCTGTCTCATGCTGCCTCGGTGATTGTAATAATGTTACTGCATATGGAATCATCTCTCCCAACAATTCACCTTGATAATTCAATCCGCTGCATATGAATTCCTCCCATGGTAGCTTCTTCTCCTCTCCAGGAATCACAGATTCCACCTCTGATAATAAAGAGATTTCTAAGGTAATGTAGGAAATATTAATTTCATCCACAACTCAATGCTCAACTTCACTTTCATTCTTTTGCAAGCTCACTTCTAACCTTTCTTCCCTCTATCCCTCACGTGGATCTTCTTCATCCTTTGTTGGCTCTTCTTGTAATTTATCCCCAGGGTTCCTCTCAAGTGTGATCATCTTATGTAGCTCCTCATTTTTTTATCACACTCAGTCACCTAACTATTTTAAGGCATTAAATATGTCGCGAATCTTCGAGCATTCCAATTTATAATCCAAGCTAGCTGGTTTATTTGGGATATTACCAACATGCTTCTCAATAGGTATTTTACCTCCCATTGGTTTTTCAACTCCATCACTCCTAGTACCCTCTCGAAATCCTCTTTCACGCCTATCACTCCTATACCAAAAATAAAGACTAGGTGCATATCGTTTCTTCATAATAGCTCTCAACTCATCCCAAGTTTCAATAGGTCTCTCATAATTCCTTCCCCTAGAAATTGTCAACTGATCCCACCAAGTTATAGCATAACCTACAAAGTGAGTTACAGCTAACTTTACCTTTCTTTCCTAAGAGTAACCATGAGCATCAAATATAAGCTCCACCTTTTCTTCCCGCGCCACGTATGCCTCTGGATCACTTTCGCGCTTGAATGTTGGAATAGTCATCTTGATGTTGCCTACATTTTGATCAACACTTCCTCCACTAAGATTTCTAACATGTTTACCTTGCCTCATTGCATTAGGAATTTCCCTAGAGCGATCCCTACATAAGTCAGCAAGTAATGCATCCCGCCGATCCATCATGCCCCTTATGTCACCAAACAAGCTCTCAAACCGCTGAAACATCTCATTCGACATCCTAAATTCTATAATATTTCTGCCTCACCAAAGTTCACTCGTGTTTCACTCAAGTTTGGCTTTTACCCTCTATTGATCTCACCACTCTACCTTTTTAAATTCAATGCTTCCAATCAAGTCCTTCATAGACAATTCAAACTCAACCAGGAGTTATCATCATAGGATTCAAACCAAGTGAAATTTGTGACCTAAAAGACTCAAGAAAGAAATGGATAAATTGGGGTGAGAAATAATTTTGATTCAAGAAAGTGGTTCTTGATTTTGGAATAGACGGAAGAGAATTAGATTTGAATATAGAGCTGATACTAGGATGTTGGAATTTCTCAAAATAAATCAAGAAAATTTTTTTCATAACGGTACGGATGAATAGTAACATAAACAGTGATTTTTTTTATATAAACTCGAAAATTAACTACAAGATCAACGAAACAAACGGAAGTTGATTTGGGCGCTAGATTAGCCCAAAAACAACTTTTGACTTTGTTTTTTTTGGAATTTTCTGAATCAAAGACAAAAAAATTTATGGACACGAAGAACTGGACAGAATAAGGAAAACAAGGAATCAAACAAACAAGAAAACAAGAAAAAATATATAACTTGACTTGTTGGAAACTAGCTCTGATACCAAATGATGAGAACCACGTAGCAATAGTAGCTACGCAACCCAGCAACGATATTGAAATCCGACCCAAGAAAGTGCACACAAGTAAGTTTATGGATTTTGACCCGAAAACGGTGAATTAAACAACCAACACAATCACAAGGATATGTTCACCTTTCTAGAATCTAACCCGGATTCAAAGTTCGACCCAGTAGATCATTGAACCAAGTAACCAAGATAAAACAGTGTTACCTCAACCCCGTGATTACAAGACATACTAATCTCACTTTAATTGGTTGAACGCCACGAGGATTGTTAATCCTTGATAAGTTCGGGATTGTCCATTGAAGGAACAAGAGAGAAAGCAAAAGCTTTAATTTATCATTATCAAAAGTCTTTTTTCGTTACAATGAAAAGAAATATTATTTATACTAAACCCTAGAAACTCATAAAAATCGAAAATAATATTAAAAGATTACAAGAATATTACCTAAATTAGAATTCTAACAAAATAAGGAAATTCGTGAAAAATGAAAATTTCACCCATTTTTTGTACCATATGGCCGCATGGTATATTTGGTCGCAGCCGCATGGAACAACCAAAAAACTCTTCTGAGTTTCAGTATATGCCTTTGTGGCCGTAAGGCTATTATGTCTATCCGGCCGCATAGGTATAAATTTCAGCCTCTTTTTCTTATGCATCGATCCGCATGATCCGTTGGACTTCTGACCTCGACCCCAACATGGAACTTGCTCATTTCTTTGTTATGAATGCCATACCATCAACCATAGCTTGAACAAAGAATGACATCACCTATTTCACTCGCTTCGCTTTCGATCGAGTCATCGGTCCTTCCTCAATTATCAACGGATCCTTCCTCGGGCTTGTCCTCGTTGCAATGTCACTTTGAATCACATCACCTAGCCTGGTGGAATCGTCTATTTCCCGTGGATCAACGAAGAACACCGCATTCTTCATAGACTGGAACTCCAGTCAAACTCTCTTGATCTTTAAAACTCTGACCAGATGTAAAGCAAATGCAGTTTGATATTTGAATTGTAGAAACAGCGTTTTTCTCACCAAAACAATCAAAGTAGATGAAGGTTAAAAGGTAGAATCGAATGAATCTCTCACAGATGAAACTATCTCAATATTCAGCCTCACCAATTTTCGTACAGATGTGTTTTGGTTGGTATATATAGGTAGGTTAAAAAAACGAATGGGCCAGGTAAAAATTTCCCGGATAACCACTTCGCTCGAGAGAGGGTTCAGCGAAGGTCGAGAGACAGTATGTCGCTCAAGTGAGGAATGGGCGATAGTCTAACGACAATATTTCTACTTTTGTAGTTTGAGCCAAACCTTAGCGACAATCTAGAGAAAATCTGCACCATTTTCCTCTTTTTTCCATTCTCGAACCCTAGACGTAGTACCCTATTTTCAACTATTTGCACATTACTCATTGAATTTTTAAACATAGTACAATTCAATCCTTTTGTTTACAGAATTGCCAATTACAAAAACATCTAAAACCTAATAGGAACCAATTGCTAAAGCAACTGATGAAGATTCTAAAGAAGTATAGGCCGAGAGAAAGAAAAGACAAGATGACAAACTAATTTGTTGCGATCATGTTTTTAATGCTCTTTCCGATCTCTAAACAAATGCCATTTCGACAAAGTAAATTTGAGAAGCGCTTGAAAACAAATACAAAGTCAAGGAGGAAGGTACCAAGAAGTTTTTAATTTCAAAATACTTTGATTTTAAAATATTAGATAATATTCCCATATTACCTCAAGTACATGAACTTCAAGTACTTGTCAACAAATTAAAGGCGATGAAGATCGAACTTCCCGAATCATTTCAAGTAGGAACAATTATTGCTAAATTTCATCCAACTCGGAAAGGTTATGGAAGAAGATCCTTCAAAACTCCAAAAAATTTTCTTTTGAACATAAACAAAAATATCTTCGTATAGAGAAAGAATAAAGGGCAAACGATAACATTGAAAATTCTTATGATGGCTCATCGAAAACAAATGTCGTGGACAAAGTTGATCACACCAACAAATACAAGAAGAACGGAAAGCATCTTGGTCCTAGAAAGGATCAAGAGAAGTTCAAAAATAAGTCCAAATGACATTTCTATGTTTGTGGAAAATCAGGACAACATGCAAGAGATTATAGAAAAAAATCAACAAAACAAGAAGAAAAATGTGAACTCCGTTGTAGAGATTTATCGCTATGGTGAGCAAAATCAATATAGTTCAAATCAAAGTTTTGGGACGGTGGTATGACACATGAGCAACAATCCATGTTTGTTGTTTTAAGTCACTTTTCAAAACTTATCATAGCATTGTTGATGGACAAGAGATTCAAATGAGAAATAAAGGACGATCTAAAGTGATTGGCAAAGGGAACAATGAAATCATCTACACTTTGGAAAAGATTACTTTGGACAACATTCTTCATGTACCAGATATGAATAGAAACTTAGCAAGTGGGGTTCTTTTGGGAAAATCGAGAATTAAATATGTATTTGAGTCGGAAAAACTTGTACTAACCCGAAATTAGTATTTTGTTGGTGAATGCCATTTAAGTAAAGGAATGGTCAAACTATGTACTGTTAAGGATGATTCTAATAAAAATAATTATTTTGCTTATATGATTGATTTATTTAATTTATGGCATGGTAGACTAGCACACATAGGTATTGATGCTATAAAAATAATAGTTAAATGTGGATTAATATCATGCGAATTTAAGAACTTTGATAAATGTGAAACTTACATTAAATCTGAGATGATTAAAAAGTCATTTTATATCGTAGAAAGATCATCACAATTACTTGAACTTGTGCATTCTGATATTTGTGAATTGAATGGCATGCTAAGAAGATAAGGTAATAGATATTTTATTATGTTTATTGATGATTTCTCTAGGTATACTTATATGTATTTACTTACACATAAAAATGAAGCATTTAATGCATTTAAGGTATATAAAGCAAACGTTGAAAATCAATTACGAAGAAAAATAAAGATTCTTAGAATTGATAGAGATGGTGAATATTTTTCAATTAAATTTAACATATTTTGTGAACAAAATTGCATCATACACCAATGTTCTACACCATGTACATATGAACAAAATAGTTTAGCAGAAAGAAATAATAGAGCATTCTTAGAAATGATTAATGACATGTTACTAAATGCTGAATTACCATTTAATTTATGGGGTGAAACCTTACTTAGTGCATCATAAAGTAAATATGATTTTTTTAAAAAAAGAATAAATTTTCTCCATATGAAATATAGAAAAGAATAAAACCAAATATAAATTATTTCAAAGTGTGTGGATGTCTTTCTTATTACAAGAACACGGATCCAAAGAAAACAAAATTACACTCTAGAGGTATAAAATGTTCATTTGTGGGATATGCTTCAAATAGCAAGGCCTAACGACTTAGAATCAAATGTTATAAAAAAAATTAAAGAATGTGAAGTTCTTTGAGAATGTATTGGAAACGAGAAACTCTCAAAATGAAACTCATGTAAACATTCTTGCTTCTAGATAATCAAAAGTAGAAAAATCTAGGAGAGATGTTGAACTATCAAGTGAACCTCGAAGAAATATGAGAGTTGGAAAAGACAGGGCATAGGATCGGACGAAATAGACTCCCAACTTATTTCTCTCTACTTAGTCGAGGGAGATACGAAGGATGTTGTAAGAACGATTCATTTTGTTCTTCAAGTTGAAAGTGATTCTAAGACTTGTAAAGAAACAATGTCTTCTAGAGATTACATATTTTGGCAAATGCAATAAATGATGAAATGGAATCTATTATATCTAAAAACACTCGGAAAATTGTCAATTTACCAAGAGGATCTAAATCCATTAGTTGTAAATGGATGTTTAGAAGGAAATATATTTTTGATAGTACACTCAACACCTATAAAGTTAGATTAATAGCTAAAAGATATCGACAAAATGAAGGAATCGACTATTTTGACACATACCTATGTGTCAAAATAAAGATGTAATTTTTTTGGTTAATTAAGGGCGTGTCTGGGCGTGCTGCAAGGAGGAAGGAAAATTGATTATGTTACTGTTTTTTTTCAAACCTACAGCCCCACAGTGAGAGAATTGGTCCAAAATTGCGGCTGCCAACGGCATGAATTGTGCTGCCAACGGCTTGATTTCTACTGAAAAGCAGAAACAGACACCATCTAAATAATTAATGATATAATGTTTATGTAATTGACAAATAATTAGATGTATGATTTTGATGTTGTGATGTAGGTTGGTGAGATTGAAGAAAATAAGCAAAAGTTGACAAATTTGGAGAAATTGCTAAATTGTAAGGAATCCAAAGTTCGGGGACTAAAATGTAAATACTTAAAAACTATGCTGAATCTCACGATGATGATTTGAGAGTGTTCGGAGTCAATTGGATAAAGGAAGACGTCAAGATGATCAAATTTAGTCAAAAGATGATCACAAATCAATTTCCAACCGAAAAGTTATGTTCTGGTGTTTTAGTCTCATATTGAGACCTATTTTTGGCATGGAAAGTGATCGAATTGGAGAATGATGTCTGAATCAAAGTTTTAGTCAGATGAGTTAGCTTTCCAACGCATTTTGAATCGCCTCAATCGGATATCGGAATACAAAGTTATGATAAAAATAATGAAGGAAGGTGCAGCTACCCGTTTAAAATAAGAAATTTTGTTACATAATCCGTTAAAACAACAAATTCTGTTAGTTTTTCCGTTAAAATAAGAAATTTCGTTACATAGCCACTTTTAATATATAGAAGATATAAACAAACAATGATTTGAAATGTTACCAAAAATTTTTGTTCCCAAATTTATGCGGAATATAACACTATTATACAAATATTGGGATTTGAGCGATAAATCGATAATTTTAAATTCGATAATTTAAATGAGAAAATTCCATATATAACTAAATCCTAAATAATACGAATTTAAACTGTTAAATTCAATTTAACCTTGGATGTCAAAGGCTTGAACGTCGAATACTACTAAGATAATGTGCACCTAATTAAACATTAAAAAATTCTTAAAATAAAAACTAGCAATAAATGCTTGATGAAATTTTACTTAGTGACCTATAGGAATCAACTCCTTCAATCTTCCATACATCCAGCATGACTCGTTGTAATATGAAATTGTTGTATGAGTGAGTATTTCGAAAATATTCCGTCCGTAAAAATACGTGCAAATTCTTATTTAACGTGATATAAATATAAAATGATATAAAATACCGATATTCTTAAATTTAGAGTAAACTGGTCGTGATATCAGATAGTTCAAGGAATTTTTTTAGAATTCGTATACCCCGTAATATTTACATATTTAGACATGACGATTTATTCCGAAGGATTTACATAAAAATCGATCTGAAGGCCTTAGAGTATTTCATGCAAAAATTATACGAACATCTAGAAAATAAGAATTTACCATTTTACACTATGTATTCTTACCTCAATTGATACTAAAATAATCTGAAAATATGAGTTCTAGAATGATATAAAAAATAAAATTCCTCAAAAAGTGTGGTGTGCGTTTATAAATTGTAAAATAATGAATTTATGAAATTTTTAAAGTAAACACACGCTCACCTAAATATATAATATATAAGCTTGTTTGAGCCCCACTTTTATTGAAGAATAAGTTTTGCAATAGTAAATTGATGTAGAATCTGCGGGTAAAAAAATAAGAAATAAATTTGAATTTAATTGTAATATTATTTTACTGAAGAATTTGTTATTGAAAAGAAAAGAAAGAAAAATGTATTTTGAAAATAACGAAAATCGATCATATATAACATCCAATTATACACGGAACCTCGGTCAACTAAAACGCCTTTCGGGTTAAAATATGGAATCAGGAGTTTAATTAATTTATTTATTATAAGTTAATGAATTAATTAGGTTTGATTGCTTTAATTGCATTAAACCCTTTACATTTCCTTCGTATTATAACCGTACACACACACATATATGTATATTAAAAGACAATCATTTTCTTTCTATGAGTTTGAACATAACAACTTTAAAAATCATTTTTCTTGAGCCCAATTTATGTTATTTAACACGAGCTAAAAGATGAGTGTAATATTTAATATATTTTATCAACTTCCATGATACTTAAATATTCGATCCAAATAAAATTTACGTTAAATTCTATAAAAATGCACATAAGAAAATAAATCATTTACGCAATTAAGTGGATTGATCTTATCACTTTAACTTTTAGACTTTAGTGAGATGACAAAACTAGATATGGATTATTTCATTTGTTAAATGACCAACATTAAATTTAAACCCATATGAAAATGGTAAGCATAACTTCGATAAGGATCTTATTTGCATTAGCATCAATATTTTGATTTACATGTTCATCAAATAGATGTCAAAGCGATATTCCTAAATAGGGATCTTGACGAGGATGTCTACATGGAACAATCGGAAATATTTGTTTTTGTGAGAAATGAATATAAGGTATGCGAATTAGTCAAAGTCCTTATATGGATTAAAACAATCAACTAAAAGTGGCACGAGAAATTTGACTCTAAAATTGTCAAATGGTTTTAATCATAATTCAGTAGATAAATATTTATATACTAAAGTGTATGATAGTATAATTATATTTGTATGTCTTTATGAGGATGATATGTTAATAATTAGTAATGACATAAAATTGATTAAAGAAAGGAAGAAGTTTATATCCTCCACATTCAAAATAAAGGATTTTGGATAAGTGAACACTATCCTTTATATTAAAGTTGAGAAGGATAGTGGGGGTTATTCATTAAGTCAATCACACTATGTTGAGAATATGATAAATAAATTCAAACATTTGAATATTAGCCACATCAGCACAAGCATATATCGAAGTATATAATAAAAAGTCTAGACATATAAGTCTAAGACATGAGAAATTGATCAAGAGTTGAATAATTTCTCTTACATATATTAAGTCTAGCGAGAACTTAGCTAGTCCGTTAACTAAACATCTTATAATAGAGTTAGTAAAATCAATATCGAGAAGGATGAGGTTGAAACTCCTTGATTAAAAATCTATTAATGATAGCAACCCTACCAAAATATACTAAACAAGTATATTTAGGTGGTAAAAACAAATCATTTGATAAGTAGATATATTTCAGCACTATTAACTTATTTAAAACCTATCATTGATGAATAGTGCTAGTTGTTACGATTGGAGAGATGAGTTATAAAAGTCTTGATGAAGTTTAGTATGAGGTACCAACATTTCTAAAAGTAACAATGACACTAGAAGAACTTCACCTATGTGAACTTGGAGGTGGTGCCACCTCAATAGAAAATTAGAATTTCTCTCTTAAAAGTTCAATGAATAGGATAAGTGTAAAGCCATATTAGCACTATCGAGTTTGAAGAACTTGAAAAACGTAACATTTGTATGTATGATTTCACTGGTATTGTCACGAGGAATATCGGGTTCAAAGCCTTCATGTTACATGAAATTTCAATAATACTTTGTGAGATTTATACTATGATAGATTCAAATCGAAAGATATTTACTCCTCATGCATAAGTTTTGCTTAGCTTGAATATGATATAATTTTGAACAAGTGGAGGATTATTATAATTGTGTTGTTCAAATTATATAAATATAGTGGATTGGGAAGTGGGCTTAATTGGGCAGAAACATTGGATGGACTTGTGAATCCATATTTCAGGCATTTGATTTTGCCCATTCGATCGCATGGACAAAATGGCCTTGCGATCCCATGGGGCACTTGTTTTTCCTGGGGCTAAAAGGCTATATCTTCCTGGGGCTAAAAGGCTATATCCATGCCCCTGTGCGATTACATGGGTATAGAAAATAGTCGTTAGGCTGGTTTTCAGATTTGAAATATGGGGACTTTTGGCTGCAAAGTTCCATCTTTTCATGAAGAGTTGGAATCATTTCTTGGTGTATCACTTGAATACTATAAATATGTGTTAGTATTCCATTCCAAACAATGAATTAACATCAAGAAATCTATTCTTGTTATTCCAAATCCTCAAATCATATTCAAACACTTTCAAAGTTTTCACATTGTTCATATTGAAGAAATACTTGTGATGTTCTTCATAAGGCTTGTTTAATTCTTCGAATTATTTGTCAGAAATCCTTAAAAGCATTTGGAGAAGAGGCAAATATTATCTGAAGACAATGTTTGATCATGTATTGAAGTCTTGCTATTGCATTCCTAGTTTTGGTGTTTCTATCTTCATCCCTCTTCTTTCCATTGTTGTATTATTTCCAACACAATCATCTCATGAACTTCTTGTTCTTTAACAACCCAATATTTAGTATCGAAAAGCATAGAAGTCCATTAATTGTTCTGTGGAAGTGGCATTTTAATCTTATAGGATTCTTCTTATAACAATGCGGATATATATATATATATATATATAGGAGAGGAGTTGGATTTTTATCATGGGATTGATAAGAATTTCACAGATAATTGAAATAGTCTCTTCATATTTTCTCCATTCCAATTTGTCAGAGATTCATAGATTATGATCATAAGGTTAAAAGGATCCTTGGTACTACACTCGATAAATATTGAACTTGAGATTTTGGAGTGTGAGAATTATTGATACTATATGACTGTAGTATTATGTTTCGTAGTGGTTGTATTTGTATCTTCCATTGCGCCCATAATTATTCTCTATTTTTAATTATAACTGCTTCTTAATATAATCCTTAGATTCAACTGGAATGGAGTCCCTAAGTCCTATAATTAATTTCTTGATTTAAAATTTGTCCCGTTCAAGATTTCAAAGATTAACACATTCAAATGGATAGGCTTTCGAAATAATCGAAAATTCCAAAAGAATGAATAAAAGAATGAAGAAAGGGGCAAGCAAATCATTTGCTACAATTGTAACAAATCGGGTCACAAAAGAACCGAATTTCCAAATAAAAAGAATTTTTTCAAGAAAAAGGCACTCCGAACTACTTGGGATATTGATAGTGATGATGAAGACCAAAATGAAAGCGATAGTCAAAATGAAATCGCCAACATGTGCTTTATGGTACTTGAAGATGAGACATATTCAAAAGAAAAATATTCTTATGATGAACTACTTAACTCTTATGATGAATTGCTTGAAGATTTTGAAACATTTAATTTGAGTCACTCTATTCTTAAAAAGAAAAACTTCTTATTGAAAGATGAATTAAAGAAACCTTTAGAAAAACAAAAAGAAAAAGTTGATTATGATTTATTAGTCAAGGAAAACATATCTTTACAAGAAAAAGTTGATGATTTGACAAAAATTGTTTATAAATTCACTGAAGGAAAGAAAAATTTTGATCAAATGCTTGGAAATAAAAAATGTGTGTTTGACAAAGAGGGAATCGAATTCAAACCTTTCTTGAAACAAAATTATTAGTAATTATTTAGGATAAATATATTTAATCCCAAGTTTGATAAATGAATGGTAATTGTGTACAATTGACTAAAATTAATGTTTAATTTAAATTAAATATAAAAAGTAATTTTTTAAATAAATTTTAATGTTTGACCAAAAGAAGGCTAATTCACTCAAGACAATCATTTCCTTACCCAAAACCTGACCTTATGAGTGACCACAATAACAGCAGTGGTCATCAAAGGGACAAATTCATCATTTCCAATTATCTTCTAGAAGCTTATACATATACATATTTCAACACAGATTATCGGTACTTAACCTAACTGTTCAGAATTGAACGTGCATTGCACGTTATTATGAAATACTTTATAAGTGTTATAAAAATAATATTTGATACCAATTTGTTGCGAGGATTTGATAAGTTTCTAACGAACTAAAGAAAATAAAATTTAGAATATAAATTTAAGATAAGAAAATTGGACTCTCAAAACTCAACTTCTATGATTCAAATTTTTTGTGATCATAAAAACTACAAATGAGCAATATTTTTATACTACATTTGATACATTAGAATTAATTACTAATACATGAATTTAAGCCCCCATTAAAATTTCTACATTACATGAATATAAATAAATTCATTTATAATAACTTTAATTCATGCAAATCAAAATTCATTAAATCTAGATTCATTGAGTCTAGATTAATGTTAATTAATTAAAAATTAATAACACGAAATTCATGCATGATAAGGGTTTTGTAGTATTTATTACATATTGAAAAACGAAAAGTAAAATATTATTGAGATAATTGAATTGTAATATAGTTAAAATTGTCCAAAAAATGATTCTCATATGATGTGATATTTAATATATTATAGATAAATTCAAACTTAATGTACTATTTGTCCTCCTTAGTGATTATAAGCATATGAGACAAACAAAACCTAAAGTTATGAAAAGTCTAACAAAATCTAAGAATTTGTCACCTTGATTATATTACCTAAAGCTAGGAAGAACCGTAATGAACGAGAATTGTTGAAACTAAAAGATTTAATTATAGGCCAAAATAACTATAAGCAGCTAGGATATTATATGTTTCATTAATAGCATATTCATTTTGACAAAGAAAATCTATTTTTATTGAAACCCTTATATGCTATTGCAGCAATAATGGATTTAGATTTATTCTCAAAGATTAAAGGAAAAAATAATTAGTTTCTACTGATATAGAATATATTTCTGATTTAAAAAAACATGGGAACATCAAACCCTAGATTCAGACAAATCCAACTAATGCAAACAGCCAAAACATATGAAAATCTGAAAGCAACATCCAACCCAAATACAAGCATTCAATACATACACCCAAATAGAAATATTTCAGTTTTATGTTCTCAAGAACAACATTTATTCTTTACATGCTCATAGAAATTCACCTTCTTAATACTTTCACAAACTTATACCAACCTAGATTTGGGTCAAACAGACAACAGCCAGCACGAGAAGCCCCCAGTAATTATGCTTTTAGAGAGAGAGAGAGAGAGAGAGAGAGAGAGAGAGAGAGTATGAATTTATTCTCAAACAAGAAAAAAGAAGCAAACCACATGCTAAGAAATGATCATACCATGTTCTTCAATCACCATATCTAGAGCAAAACAAACTATTTGGAACTCCTTGAAGAAGATGTCAATTTAACAAAGATTCTTCATATTGAGTGCACAAGTGAAGAATCTTAAATGACTTGTAGATAAATAGATAGATAGATAGATAGATATTAATTTGCTTGATCTAGCAAAATACCGGACCGACACGCTTCAATTCCCCGGAGAGAGAAGGAGAAGGAGAAATCCATTGCAGACTCATGACTCAAAGAAGATCAGAAACAAAAAGTAGGGTTTCCTCTTCTTCAATGAATCCATCTTCAATATCTCCAGTTTTCTCTCTCCTTTTCTTCCTTTTTCTTGGTCTGGTCTTTGAGTTTGTAGATGGGGTTTGTTGATGGTAAAAGAATGCCTTGTGGTGAAGACGAAAGTATGGGACTAATGATGAAATACAAAGTTTACAGGACATGATGATTACTGCAAAGCAAAAATTAAGGTATATAGCTGCAAATAAACTCAAATTAATTCTTGATCTTCCCCTACAGGCTATAGCAGGAGAGAGAGAGAGACCTAATCATATATTTCTTGATCTTTATAAAGTTTTATATGTTGTCCTAATTATAGTTTCTTTAGATGTTAGGAAAAGAATATGATTTACTTTGTATTAAATTTTTCCTAGTATTATTTTTTCTCTCTCCTTTTTCTACTACTTTCCTCGAGAGAGTGGCCCTAGATAAAGATCCCAGAGAATGTAGAAAAAGAAGAAAATCGACTAAGTATATCCCCAAAAATTTCCCTTGCAATTTACGTTTACCATAGTCCATAGATATCTTTATTTACATTTAGGCTGGTACCATTATACCAACTAAATTAAGGGTCGATCGAGTAGGTTTCTTTCTTTCATTTTAACCCCATTCGATCATGTTGGTTCAAGATTTAAGATTCAAGGGTGACCATATTGAGAAAATTTGAGGCATTTTTATCAAGAGAGCTCAAAGAGTGATGAATTACAAATCAAACAATAAAACAACAAAAGCTGTTTACAATTTCTATTAATAAAACCACAAACCTAGATATTCAAGCCAAACATCATTTTTTTTCAGTTTTATTTAACTATTATGTAATCTTTGATCTTTTTGTATCATTAAAAGTTTATTACCAGATTATATCAAATAATGAAATTAATATGGTACGAATCCATTGTAAATGGCCTTTCGATTATTAGACAAAATTATTTATTTTAATATTGCCTTCCCGTAATGTGTATCTAATGTGAATTATTTTTTTCTGAAAATATTTTCTTAAATTGGCGCCCGTTGATGCAAACTCAGAACCTTTAAATGTGAAAGGATAAATTAGTTTATTTAAATTATTGAACCATTTAGTCATACCACTTAAATTTTTCCTCTTAAATGTACTATTTGTCATGATAAGGTGTAAAAAAGTGTACTTGACTTGAGATTAATTTAATAAATCACTATTAGCTTACTTTATGTTTGACTCTAAAAAAGTTGCCACTTTATTATTTCATCTTATCCTGAAATTTTATTTTCCTTTGATCCAGGGTACAACAATCATCAATATTAACCGTGCTGAAAATTTAAAATCAATTAGAGTTGGTGCCATTGTTGTGTCAACTCATTTCTTATTGCAATGATTATGGTTTCTTATATTGGGGGCAAACGCAATTCATGAACTTCTGGATGAATTTCTACTTTTGCTTACATGGGAAGCATAAAAGCCAGATGCCACCCGCTTCTGCCCTACTGCATTCACTACATCTCCTATAGGTGTCCAGCAGGTCGAATCGGGGTACGTTTTGTGACGGTCCATTGGTAACATTTCATAGTAAATTTAAGTGATCTTCTCTTTTAAGTGACTGGGAGGAAAAATTAGTTTTAACGTTTGTTGTTTTTGGGCTGCCTCACTAATATTGGTATTGAGTTGTCATTATTGATAATGGGCTGCTACCTTTGGATTTGGGCCGCTGAAACTGGACTTCCAGGTCTTGATAACTCGCAGCTTGTAAATGCGACTTTGCCTCTTTTAAATGTTTGTGATCGACCCTACACGTGGCAACTTCTCAACTGTTGGATTTGAGTGACTTTTGGGCTGATGTTTAAACTCCCAAACGCGTTCATTCATTGGGTTGGCTTAGTGTGTTGTTCTGTATGTTTCTAGGGTTTGCTTTCTGGTTTTTAGTCTTCTTCTTCTTCATAATTCAATCTCTGTATTTCTTTGTGAAAGGTTCTTGGTTGTATTTGGTGTACAAATTGAGAGATTGCGAGTACATGTTGTTGTACTATAGAGAGGCGAGAAACAAAACACTGTGAAGAAATCTCTCTGATTTCTTCGTACATTTATACATATTCTTGGTTGATTCCAGCGAATCTGAAGCGTAATTTACTTTGTAGATGTTCAACGTGGTGATTTGGCCTGTTGGCTGAACATCCAAGCCCTTAGTGGCAAAAAGTCCTTGTGTTCTTGACATTTTTACTTTCTGCAATTTTATTCTTGCAAACGATTTTGATTAAAACATGTTATCTTTACTGATTTCGACCAACAAGTGGTTGGTGTCGATTTTTATATCCTACAAGTGTACGAATCATAGCACGTAATAAAGTAGACCGATGAGTCAAGATATCGTTCCCACGAGGACTAATATCTAACGATTAGTTACAATATTGATAACTTTAATTTGATCGAAAACAAATAATAAAGTTTGTGATTTGTGTCTTAATTATCTAACATACACAATTTATCGAATTTGGGCTTTAAAAGTATGAATGTTGATGCATGACTTACAATTTTACCTATGAATCCCATTTAATTCGCCAATCGAGATTCATTAATATTGTAGTGTTCGATCGAATTCTTTTATTGTATTCAATTTACCCATCTTAAGTTCTCATTGAGTCTATCTAACTAATTCAATTCAATATTTCTATGTGAACCAATCTTAATTAAACGAAATATTAGTTCTAAAAATTCATCTAATGATTGTAATAATTAGTATAGGTATCTTGATGAGAATGTAAAATGCTATATTTTTCATCCATTTATCTTATGCTTTTGTGATTACTCTTATATTTTGATTTAGGTTGCAATTGGATGAATATGGTAAAATTTAGAAGAAACAAGCGAAAATGACTAAAGTGAAAGAAAATAAAAGCTCAGGGACCAAACTGCAAATATCCAAAAGATGAATCGGAATGCAAAACAAATATGTGAAAAATTTGAAGACCAATTAATAGAATACATGAAGCATTGGAAGAAAAAAACTAGAAAAAAAAAACTACGAATCGAGAAAACGAAATTTGAGGAATAAAACGCAACAATTGCATAGTTATCAATGCTATGCGGTTGCATCGCATACGTGGTTTCAAAGAAATGAAGGCTGAGTTTCAAATGAACTATACGACCGCATGCATTTGTACTTGGTCGAAGTAAACTGGAACCTCGGAACCAATCCAACTATGAGATCTAAATTATTTTCATTGTTTAATTCATTTTTTGAGTACTAAATGTTCTTCTGCACTTATTTTCATGATTGTTGCGTTTAATTGGTTGGAGACCTACTAGTTCATTATTTGTTGCAATCTATATCTAAGTTAAATATTAAATTCATAATTGTTTGATCCCTTTAATTTATGAAGCAACTAGGATTTAATGATTTGATGCATCAGAAATTATTAAATTTTGGAAAGAACGTTTGACTAGATTAAATACAACCGCTTGTGCTGGTATTATTTAGCTTCATCGATCTATCTAATTATTAAGGATGTTACTATATTAAATCTATAACGCTTGTCTTGGGGTTGTTCAATAATTAGCGTTAATTGGATCACTTGTTTTCTAATTAACTACAATTAAGGAGAGATAAGAATATAATTTCAATGGTGAATATTCAAAGTGTGAATTGATATATATATATATATATATATATATATATATATATATATATATATATATATATGTGTGTGTGTGTGTCTTCATCTATGATCAGTTATAAAATTTCGATGGTGGATGTGGATTTAGACGAATGATTGTTCTTTTGATTGCCTTCGATATTTTAATTTGAGTTATTGATTTGTTAATTTCTTTAAAATAGTTTCCGCGTAATCAAAACCTCCAATCATTGTTTACATAGCATAAACTTAGACTAATTACTTCCACTACTATATTTTTTGGTGCCTGCAACAGTACACCATATCTCTACACGTTATGCCAAATTATCGAATTTTACTATGTGGTCTAAATCTAAAACTCACATCTCGAGTCGTAATAGATGCACAAAATCATTGAATAATTGGCCAAAGAATTCAAAGCATTAAATTCATGAATAA
Source organism: Fraxinus americana (assembly GCA_035079005.1). NCBI lineage: Eukaryota > Viridiplantae > Streptophyta > Magnoliopsida > Lamiales > Oleaceae > Fraxinus > Fraxinus americana. The sequence goes on along the minus strand of CM068710.1, from coordinate 625,956 downwards.
AATCAACACATATATATTTAAAGAACTAAAATCTTGAATAATCGAAATAAAAGGTTACATATAGAATACATTGTTCACCCTATCTATGAATTTGGGTACTTATAATAATGAAAGAGAAACAAAAAGTATAGAATTCATAGCCGAATTTTGAATTCTTGATTATGGAAAGAATTGGATCTTGTACCAACAATCTTCTTCAACCTCAAAAATTTTCAAATCTAGTTTTTGCTCTTTGATCTTGATATTTATGTGTTTTTCTCTCCCAAATTGTGTATAACTCCCTCAAAATGGGTCAAAAACTTGTATTTACACTCTTCCCTACGTTTGTTTCCAATGTAAGGTATTTACACTTTAATTCCCAAGCTTTGGATATTACCCATTTTTTCGTCAATTTTCATTTCTTTCTTTCAATTTCATTTCCTTTCATTGAGTTTAACCTAAGAAACAAAATATACAATAAATTAGGCTATAATTGTTCAAAAGAACTATTAATTGTCAATATTTTTAGGTCCAAATAAGTGTATAAAATACACTTATCAAATATCCCCAAATTTTTATTTGTCCTCGAACAAAATAATAACCTAACTTAACAAACACACAATTACGCAAAAGGTTTTGGTTAGATAATCTTCCATTTTGTCTTGAGATTGAAATCATTGTATTAAAACTATAGACAGTTTCAAGGTCGCATTACCAAAATCAATATCTACTTTTTTTCAATGCAAAACTGATGTGTCTGTGCGTGAAGAATTAAGTATACACTATAGATTCACGAGTTGTTTCAATTTCTGACCCTCTATGGTCAAATTTTTACTTTCATCACTTGTAAAATTCACACTTCCCTAAACTTATTTATTTTTATTTTTTTCCCAGTGTATGATCTAAGATTGAATCTTTATACTAACTCCTCACCCTTTTAGTTTAGATGGATCTCACTTATTGCAAATCGATATTTCAACAAATAAGGATTCTCTAAATTTTGATTACTTCAACCTCCAAGACTCAATTAGGTTTATAATCCCTTGTCAAATATCTAACTTTCTCAAATAAGTGTTTGAGACTTAATCAAGTCATGTAGTATATAAATGAATAATTATTATTTTTTCTTATCTTATGTGTAGACTTATCTCCATTAAGATTTCTAAATGATTCTTGTAGCGAATTTTAGGCCGATGACTCCCAAACCAGATGATCATATGGCGTCAGGTTTTTAGATACCATTGCAAGCTTAAACACTCGAGTCATAAAGGTTACGAAGAGACGTTTCACAATGAGATAGCTCTTTCTCTCTCTTTCCTTTTTTTTTTTTTTTTTGCTATGATTAGTGCAATACTCCTCATTAAACACTTATTCTCAAACATCGACCCCTAATTTATGATTTATACCTAATTTTTATTATATTAGCATTAGACAATTCACACAAAAACTTACACGCATGGAATCCCCATTCATATTCATATCTTCCTACACCAATAAAATCATCCTCAAACTAATCAAAATTTGATCGAAGGATATATATTATAGTAACTTTTGGGTTTAGCATCCAAGTTCTACTATTTCAACATATTAGGCATATGAATCAACCAATTACTTTATAATGCTAAGCTTAATTCATGAGCGCAAATAGTACCAGGTTTTACATGGATAAGAATAAATTAATCTAAGTACGTAATATATCCATAGTTCATAAATTAATAAATAATTTCAAATATATTTATCGGCAAGACTACCTAACACATACAAGTACACAATAAATAAAAAGTAGATATATATTTCTTAAAATTATCCATTTTTTCAATTTTTTTATATATAATAAACAAATAGAAATACATAATCACATAAAAATAATAAAACTAAAAATTCAATATTTTTTTTTCCCCCAAACTTAAAGTAAATATTGTCCTCAATATTTTAAAGTCTAATATTGCACATATAGGGATGGGAAGAACAGATGAAGGTACTCCCCAAACTTTATGTTTGATATTTGGGGTAGCTTGTTGTTCTAAGCTACCTCTTGCTTGATATCCATATACCTCTGAAAAATTAAATGAGACAAATATAAGAGTTAAGACATAGTTTAAAAGCAATAATGTGGCGTATATGATAACCAGATTTTTTTTTTGACGTCCCTAGAGCATTGAAAAATGTTCCACATATCTTTCCTAATGTGTTTTTTACTCAAATATATGATTTTTTTTTAATTAGGTTGAATATCGATATGGTGACCCTCTTTATTGAAACAAAAACATGCATAAAATTAAAGTTGCGTAATAGACTATATGCAGTGTAAATACAGAAAGCATAATAAATAAAAAGATAAGTTGGGTTGCCTTCCAATAAGAGCTTAATTCAAAGTATTTAGTTAGACTTTTGCTCAAATGTTTCATGGCACTTTGAATATGATTTTGAAGATCCTACTTAGCTTGATCGTTGTTCTGTATTTCACACGTCCTCCAAAATAGTACTTTGTCCTTTTGAATACGGTATAACTTGCCTAAATTGCCCAATTCAAACTTAACTAAGAATAGTTCAATTTTCTCAATGACTTTAATCACAAAATCAATGAAGTTGGAGATTTGAATGCTAATCTCATCTTCTTTGAATTCCACTAATTCATTTGGCTCCTTCGTGATTAATCTATTCGTTTCTACATATTCTTCTTCTTTTGTTGGTTCCTGGGGTTGAATAATGAAGAGATCCTCTATTGGCATGTTATTTGGTTAATCTAAAATTACTTGATCTTCAATCTGTATATATTTTTGCATAATGATGTCTCCCGTAACTATTTCACTGTCATCATCTTGTCATATGGATCATCAAATATAGCTTTCATTACTTCCTCTGGAGACGCCAATAGCAAGCAATTTCTTGTAAGATGCAGTGCCCCAAAATATTCACAAGTTGGTTTTATCTCCTCATTAACAATAGATTTGATATTTAGTCCTTTCGAAAAGTTATCCTTACAATAGGTTGATCGTATCCTCACTTTTTAAGTTCTTGTGTGGAGGAATTCTCCAAAGAGTATGTCACCTTCATTTAAGTCTAGATCAATCATTGCGAATTTTTGACCTCGTGCATCTTTTCATTCAATGTCAATGGAGCAAAGAGAAATAAGTAGATCAATCGAAAAAAGAAAGAAAAAAAATCAAACAAAGGCAAGAAATAATTAAAACCAATATTAAATCAAAATAAGCCTCGGCAACGGTGCAAAAAAACTCGTTGTCAATTTGTATATCTCGAAAGTATACGGATCATAACAAATAATATAGTGAACCAATGAGTCTGGATATCGTTTTCATGAAGACTGCTATCTAACAATTGGCTAACTTTAATTTGATCGAAAACAAATAATAAGTTTTGTAATTTGTGTCTAAATTATTCTAACTAAACTAAATTATCTAACGTACACAATTTGTCGAATTTGAGTTTTAAAAGTATGAATATGGATGCTATCACTTACAATTTTACCTATGAATCCCCTATAATTAGCCAATCGAGATTAATTACTAATGTAGTGTTTGATCGAATTCTTCTATTGTATTCAATTTACCCCTCTCGATTTCTCGTTGAATCTATTTAACTAATTCAATTCTACATCTCTATGTGAATCAATCTTAATTAAACGAAGTATTAGTTCTAAAAATTAATCTAATGACCGCAATAATTAGTATATGTATCTCTACACGTTATACTAAATTACCGAATTTTACTATGTGGTCTAAATCTAAAACTCACCTCTCGATTCGTAATAGATTCACAAAATCATTGAATAATTAGCCAAAGAATTCAAAGTATTAAATTCACGAATAAAATCAACTCATATACATTTAAAGAACTAGAATCTTGAATAAAAAAAATAAAAGGTCACACATGGATTATATTGTTCGCTCTAACTATGAATTTAGATACTCATGATAATGAAAGAAAAACAAAAAATATAGAGTTTATATCCGGGTTTTGAAATCTTGATTATGGAAAGAATTGGATCTTACACCAAGAATCTTCTTCAACCTCAAAAGTCTTCAAATCATAGCTTTTTGTTCTTTGATCTTGATGATTATGTGTTTTTCTCTCCCAAATTGTGTGGAACTCTCTCAAAAGTGTCAAAAACTTGTATTTATACTCTTCCCCACATTTGTATCCAATGTAGGGTTTTTATGGGCTTCAAAACAGGTCAAAAACGCGCCGCTAAATACACTCAGGTAGCTCCTTGACGCAGTGGGAATGGCACCACGGCACCGCGAAGATATCATGGTGGTACCACCTTTTAGGTAAAATTCTGCACTTCACTTCATTTAGTATTTTTATTTAACTTTCTTTCTCGATATCCGATTGAGAAAATTCAAATTGGGTTATAAAGATAACTCAAATGGCTAAAACTTACCAAAATACGAAAGAGGCCCACCGCACCCAGACGCTTTACGCCCAATCCTTCCAAATAACACTTGCATCCTCTATCTTACCGCGGCTGCTGAAACATCCTTTTACAATTGAAAATTGATTTGTGAAAGTATTTTGGTCATACTTCACTCCTTTTGACTTCCAATTGATCCATAGCATTCTTGAAACTTCATCGTGAATTTCGACACAAATTTTGAGTATTTAAACTTCAGTTTCCAATCTTTAGATATTGCCCGTTTTCACCAATTTTCACTTTTTTTCCAATTCGACTTCCTCTCATTGAGTTTCACCTAATAAATAAAATATACAATAAATTAGGCTATAATTGTTTAAAAGAACTATTAAGTGCCTATATTTTTAAGCCTAAATAAGTGTATAAAATATACTTATCAGTTGTATCAAAGCTTCGTTCTCCTTTTTTTTAAAAAAAAAAATGGGGGTTGAGGTTTTATTTTTTGAAAACCCTAGTTTTTCAAAACAATTTGCTTGCTTTTAAATCTAGAGATTTCTTAAGCTTTGTGAAAAATTTTGTTTTTTGAAAAGGTACTTAGTTGATCTGCCTTATAATCAACTTTTGGTTGGATTTCTTTAAGATTTTGTATCTTCTGTAGCTAGATCTGAAATATCTTCTTTAGACCCTGTTTGACATCCATTTTGAAGGAAAATTAATTTTTGGAATAGTGATTGATGGAAGATTATGTGGTTAAAAAGTAAGGAGAATTTTTGGGTTTATGTGTAATATTATTTTATTAATAGAATGTGTGGTTGAAATGAAGAATGAGAAATAGAATGAAAAAAAAAATGGGTGTCAAACAGGGGCTTAATACTCTATTGTTCTTGAGGCTAAATTTTTTTTCCTCTAAAATCCCTTTTGACTCGTCTGTAATCTTGAAGGATCAGGTATATCTCTACTAAGTTCTGGTGATTTTGTTGTTGACTCACTATTGAGTGTGGTGATACTTGTAACTCGTACTGAGTTCTGGTGAGTTGAGTGGACTCATTCTGATTCCAACCGATTTTTTGACTCACTGTTGAGTTAATACTTAGTCATTGTGACTCATTGGGTTTTCTTGCACTAATTGGGGTTCTTGGTTCAATTCTGATATTCTTGTACTCCACCATTCTTTTTGAAATTTTGAGATTTCAAACTCTGGTATAAGCTTCTCAACCTTTATTTTTCTACCGTTATTAAATTGTTCTTGGTCACATTTTGTCTTGGTTATAAGGTAAGTAATCTTTCATTACTTTTCTTTGTCCAAAATCTCTTGTGAGGATTTGAAAATCTGAGGGAGTAGTGGACTAAAGGATTATCACTCCTTAAACTTGACAAAGTGACTTTCATATTTGATAATTGCTTGACTGCTTTGATCATCATTCTGATGTTATAAATATTATATATTTGTATACTTGAAATATATAACCTATTTTACAGTCGTGTCCAACTTGCATGATAAGTAGGCTTGAATATTCTTCTTTACTCTATCCTGATATTTGGACACTATGTAATTCTATCACATTACTTGAATCATTTATACTCTGTGTGTTGTATAATTCTATCGTTGTGATCTTATCAGTCAATATGACTACTGCACATAAATTTGAAGTTAAAATTTGGAGCGGTACTGTAGACTTCAATCTCGGGCACCAAAAAAATAAGATCTTTGTTATTACAATAGAGATGTGATGCTGCTCTTGATGGCACATGGGCTATTGAGATTAGTGCCTATATGAGATAAGAATTGGATGAGGTTGCTAGGAGCTCTATTTTTCTTCACTTATCTGACAGTGTGATAAGGAAAATTGATGAAACCAGCACAACTCAAACACTTTGGGCTAAGATAGGAACACTTTACCTAACTAAGACTATGCCCAACAAAATGCTACCTCATGAGAAAATTCTATAACTTTAGGTTTGACTTTTCTTCTAGCCTAAAAGAAAACGTCGATAAGTTCTCAACACTAATTCAAGATTTGTCTAACTGTGATGAAAAATTTTCTGATGATCAACAAGTTGTTGCTCTATTAAATTCACTAAGTGATCAATACAAAGATATCATAAATGCCTTGAAATATGGAAGAGAAGATCTTACTATTGACATCATTATCTCAACTTTAAGAAATGAAGAACTTGAACTAAAATATTCGAAGACTCTAAAATTGGTAAATGGCTGCCTATCAAAGAAAAACTAAAATAGAATAAGAGAAATAATTTGTGTAATTACAACTCTTCTAGGAAAATTAAACCCCAGAATCTTAGATCTAAAGATAAGATTAAAATTCAAGTGAAATCTAAGAATCAATTCAAGAAACGTTTGAGGAGTGTCTTAAGTTGAAAAAAGGTGAATAGCTCTGCCTTTAAGAAATTGCATAAACTTAAATTAGAAAATGAGAGTTTAGAGTTCAAATTTAAGGAGTAGATTAGTGGATTGAATGAATTAAGGATTGAGAAAGAGTCTTTAGAAATTAAGGTTAAATCTCTTACATTTGATCTTGAAAAATCGAATGCTCAATTTCAATCCTTCTCTAGTGGATCTAAAATGATTGATAACATGATATGTTTGGATTTAAAAAAATTGGAATAGAAGAGGTGTAGGCTTTAATGAAACAAATTCTCACACTGATTCTTCTTCAAAAAATAAGTGTGTACGTGCCTCGAAGCCTAAGGCTCGAAACTTGAGACCTAGAGTTACTTCTAGGTTCATCCCCATATGTCACCATTGTGGTAAGGTAGGACACATAAGATTTATGTGTCGCAAGCTCTTGAATAAGAACAAGACCAACAATGTAGGTGTTTGAGGACCGAAATCATCTGTACAGCAAAGATTTCCTCCACCTAAGGTTCGAAATATAAAACACATAGTTATTCCTAAATTTGCTCCCACGCGTCACAATTGTGGTGAGTTTGGACATATAAAACATAGGTAATACAAACTTTTGAATAGAAATAGAAGTCAGAATATATCTAGTCAGGTTGACTTCCTTACTGATCAAGTTAGTCACTTGACCGAGCTGATGACACAAATGACTAGAATTAATTTTGGTTCTAGAAAAGTTTGGATTAAGAAGAGTGATCTGAGAGATTATGAATCTTATCATGGTGTCCTTAAAGGTAAGAGCGATGGTATACCTCAATGAGCAGATACTTTCGTGCATGCACCTACATTATTCATGATTTTTATATATTTATGCATGCACTTATTTCCATTATATATTAGAAGTTTCATTTGCTTTATTCTTTATTATAAAAATATTATGAAAATGAAAAAAAAAGAAAAATATTTTCTTTTCTGAACAGGCTATTTTGTTATCAAGTACTAGTTAAGTTCATAATTGGTAAAAAGTAAAAGAAAACTATACATATATAAGTGCTTACAGATAGGGGGAGAAAGAAAAAATTTATACAAATAATTATGAGCTCTTTAATCTATAAAGGTCCTAATAGAACTGAATTTGATTTCATACTTTGAAAAATATATTCATTCACTAGTGATTCTTTGTACGTTCTTTTTCATTGATTTAAGATTTTGAGACTTGCTTACACGAGTTTAATGACATTTTTCACACATGAATGGTTTAAACAATTTACTCCATCGAGCTTTAAAATAAGTCAAGTAAAAATTTTTACTTGTATATGAACTATTTATGTATAAGTAAGCAAATAATAGTTCATAATGACAAAGTTAAAAATTTATGAAAAATTCAAAAAATAGTTGGTCTCAAAATTGAAAATTTTTTATTCTCCTGTCGCATCTTTTTGAATAATTTTTGCATCATTATAAATGTGAATATTTTTTTACTCATTCCTTTCTGTGTTTGACATAATTATTATTTGAGATATGTGTATTTATTTCAGATAGTTAATTATATGAGTGGGGGAAGATTTTTAAATTTTTGATTGATAGATAGGGGGAGTCATTTGATATATTTGTTGGAATTTTATTATCGATATAGTGTTGTATTTTGTTTATATTTATATAAAATTCTATGGTTTATTTCTAAATTTATAATTCACGTAATATTGTATATTTCGGTGTTACACGTGTTTTATTATTTTGTTTTCTTTAACTTAGTAATAAAACTTTCGGGCACTTTGCCGCTCAGTAATCTATTACAAACTTATAGTACGGTCAAGACTCGTCTACCCCATAGAACTTCGAACCTCAATTTCAACAGTCTTCCTTGATTCTACTAGAGGTATGTGTTTATCAAAAATATGTTTCGAATAAAAAATATCGCAAGTATACGGATCGTTCAAGTAATAAAATGGATTTTAGAGTCCAAATATCGTTCTTACAGAAATTTACTAGTTCGATTTTACCTATTTTAACCTTAACATAAACGTGAAATATAGTTGAGCTTTGTAACTAAATTGTAGTTAAACTAAATGAAAGCAATAGTGGATAAATTAGTTGAACTAAATGCAAATTATATGATTGAATGCAAATTGAAGTAACTCATTGAAAATAAACGCACTAGGTTCGCGAATCACCATACAATGATCCATTTTAATTCTAGTTCTACAAAATTGACAACATGTTTGAATTGATGAAAAATCAATAATCTCTCTCTCTCGAGTATAATTGAATCTATTCTCACATACCATTTGACAATATTTCTATGACAAATGCAATAGACAAGAATGCATGACGTTTTGTAAACATTTAGAAATTCATGTAAAGTATAGCTGTATATTTCTATCCCCTATCGAACCCTATGATGATTTATACCCTATCAAGCTTATTTTCCTTCTTTCGAATGCATAAAATAAGCCACCACACTCATACAATTATTCCGCATATAATTGTAGAGAAAAAATAATGTATATAAATCATTCAATAATTCAAAACGTGTTTTAATGTCAACAAAGTAAAATTAAAAATTAAAATATCACATTACAAGGTTCATCGTTCACCTAACACATATAAATCTAGTCTAACATGATAGAAGAAAAGAAATCAGAAAATTTAATAAAGAACGAAATCACCAATTTAGATTCTTGAATTGATTCTTCGCGTCGTGTTGTTATTCTCCTTGTTTGTGTCTTGATTTCTCTCTCAAACGCTTCAAAAGTCTCCTCTGAAGTCTGCCTAGGGTTTGAGGATGGCTTAAGAGTTTATATAGTTGTCAAAAGATTGGTTTCCATAAGAGTTGGAACGAAATAAGGAAACCATAATTTTCACACCCAGATTGAACCATGCGGCCGCATGGTAGTATTCCATGCAGCCGCATGGAACAAAAAAATTCCCTCCTCTGATTGCCTGATTGCATATGTGCGGCCGCATGGTACAGTGACTTTCCCACCGGACAGCTTTCAATGTTTTAGTCATATCATTCTCTCTCAATATCCGATCAAGGTGATTCAAATTGCATTGGAAAGCTTACTCAAAGGACTAAAAATCCTCTTGAAATATAAATCTTCAAATTCGAATCTCTTCTTTTCCAAAAATGGGTCTCAAACCAAGACTGAAAATTCAAAGCATAACTTTTTCAGTTAGAAGTTGATATGTGATAGTACTTCCACTATATTTCATCCCTTTGGCTTCTTTCCTCATCTAATTGATGCCCAACACTCTCAAATCTTCATCGTGAGATCGACACAACTTTTCAGTAATTGCACTTGAGTCCTCAAACTTTGATTGTGCTTCATTTTAGTCGTTTTTGCTTGTTTTTCCAAATTTTCACCACGTTCATCATTGTTGTCATGCAAAACACAAATTACATCGAATTAAGCCATATTCCACATGTTTATTAACAATTATCCATGTTTGCAGCCTACAATAAGTGTGTAAAAATGCACTTATCAACTCCCCCAAACTTGAACTATTGTTTGTCCTCAAACATCTATAACTTAATTCCACATAAAATATGGTTAGACAACCTGTCATATCTCAGGATTGGAACTTAGTACTAAACAAAATGAACAACTACAACAGTGCATAATCAAATCAATCTCCACATGTTACAGGTATAACTTGACGTGTACGTGTGTGAAAAATCATGCCAACATATTAAGATCACGATTAGCTCAACACCCAACCCAGAGTAGTCAAATATTTCCTTACTTTGCTCGAGAGATGCACACACCCCCAAACTTATTCTTTTCACTCTATTTTTCTGGGGTGTATTCTAAGTTGAACTTATTCAATTCTAGTCCTTACCTCTCTCGGTTTAAATAGATCTTACTATCACAAGTTCACACTTCAACAAGTAGAGATCCTCCTATTTTTGATTTCTTTAACTCTTGAAATTAAATTGAGCTAGTCGCCTTGCATTAGAGATATAGTCTTATCAACCGAGTGTCTGGGGTTAATCAATAAATAGATACCATTTTTTTTTTCTTTTCTTTAATATAACATATTTCATTTGCTTTCTATATAACCCATGTAACGAGCTTTAGGCCGATGACTCCCAAATCAGATGACCATAGGGCACTAGGTTTTAAACCCTTACAGGCTTAATCACTCGAGTTATATAGGCTCGAATAGATGTCTTTGTTTATTCAATGATTAGTGCAATACCCATTTTCTTTTAAATACCCAATTTCTAAAACTAAACTCTAACTTGAAACTTTCACCTCTTTTTCATCGCATTGGTGTTAGACAATCCACACATAATATCGTGCACGGAACCCCGACTCATCTCAGTGCTCCCTTGCAACAGTTCAGTCACATCTAAACTATTCTAAAAATTGGTCATGGTTTAGCACAAAAGAGGTTTTCCGGGTATATCCTCTATGTTCAACTATTTCTAAGCAATGAGTCAAATCATTAGCCCAATATGTATGCATGAGTGTTGTGCACAAATTAAATCAAGTCTCACATAAACATGTATTGATCAATCTAATAGCACACAGTTTTTTTAATTCATGGTCCACATATAGCTCATAGAAATCATCATGGTTGGCAGAATTGTTAAACACATGTAAGCACACAAAATTCTAAATTACTACTAGAAATGCACAAAACTAAGAATGACCTGGCAAAAAATGAAAATTTGATAATTTTTTTGACAAATCAAACAGGCACACAGAAACATGAAATCCTATTGTAATATCGATGAATACTGAAAGGTACTGCAAAGTTAAAGCGAGTTTCTTAGATTGTCATACAAATTCTACCACCCCCAAACAAATATAAACATTGCCCTCAATGTGCATATGATAAGATTAGATACTAAGTTTGAATGACAATGGGAAATAAAGCAAAAGAAGGGAGAGATGAAACTTCCCTGATCAAAAAGAAGGCGGTGGTGGAGACGGATGAAGAAAACTGAAGCCGAAGTGTCATCTGCTAGATGTGGATGTTACTTTCACTTAAGAGGCATCTTCGTGATCTAACTAGATGATGGATGACCTGTAATTATCAAAACTAAAGAAATTAAACATGGTTCCTAAGTTAATATCATATATGGAATAAATAAATAGGTAAAAAAATGAAAAGAACTGTTAGGTTGCCTCCCAACAAGCACTTGTTTAGAGTCTATAGCTCGACTATATGGCGTCTGATCACGGGCACCTAAAGAAGGCTTTTGATGCCTTGTCCATTTTTCTTCTTTTTGCTTTGATCGACTTTTCATTTGATATCCACACCTCTTCCTTGCCATTGTCAACATAATAGGACTTATCTATTCCATCTGACTCAACTTCAACTATGTAGATTTGTATCTCCTCATCAGGCTTAATCACAAAATCAATTTTTGGACAATCAATAAAGTCGGAAAAATGTGAGGTTGTTTCCTCCTTATTGATCGCCTCATCCTCTTTTAGCTCCATTGTGATTAAATTTTCACTCATTTTTTGCTCTTATTCAATTGTTGAACTCTCATCGAATAGAATGATTGGTCCACAATCTAAATCCAAGGGCAATGAAAAGTCGATCCTGATGACCTCTTCCAGTGGATTGTAACCCCAATGTTGAAATTCTTCCAAGTACATCCATTCTCCCAAAAACATCACGCTTTCATCCAACTTGACCAGTTTTTAGAAATACTTTGCAATTACTTTTTCTTCTAATAGAGGAGGACCATCCCCTACAAGTTTGATGTCATCATCCCAATTATAAGGTATAAAATCTCCAACGCACATGTACCCTTTATTATTTTTGTCAATCGCTTGCTTTCGACACCTCAAATATTCTCTAAATCTCATAAGTTTTGGTGTTTATAAATCAAAGTACGAGAACAAATATAGGCCATTTCAATGCATCGCATAGCAATTACCACAAGTCGAGTATCCTCTAAGCATATCGTCATAATTTATGTAGAGATTATCCATTGCAAAAGTTTCATTACCTTACCAAGTTAGAATCATTCAATTATCTGAAAAAGTATGAAGAGAGAGTGCAAACACGAAATAGATTAATAATACGGGGTTAACAAAAATAAATAAATAAAATAAATAAATAAATAAATAAAATAAAATAATAAAAGAAAAGAAAAGAAAAATTCGAATTAGTGTCAAAGTAAATAAAATCAAATTAAAGTTAAATCCCCGGCAACGGCGCCAAAAACGTGTTCATCGAAATATGTTTCGAATAAAAACTACCGTAAGTGCACAAATCGTTCAAGTAATAAAATGGATTTTAGAGTCCAAATATTGTTCTCACAGAGATTTACTAGTTCGATTTTACATATTCTGATATTAACCTAAACGTGAAATATGGTTGAGTTTTGTAATTAAATTATAGCTAAACTAAATGAAAGCAATAGTGGATGAATTAGTTGAACTAAATGCAAATTATATGATTGAATGCAAATTGAAGTAACTCATAGAAAAGAAACGCACTAGGTTCGAGAATCCCCATGCAATGATCCATTTTAATTCTAGTTCTACAAAATTGACAATATGTTTGAATTGATGAAGAATCAATGTTTCTAACATATACAATAATCTCTCTCTCGAGTATAATTGAATCTATTCTCACATACCATTTGACTATACTTTTATGACAAATGTACTATACAAGAATGCATGACGTTGTGTAAACACTTAGAGATTCACATAGAACATAGCGGTATATTTCTATCCCCTATAGGACCCTACAATGATTTATACCCTGTCGAGTTTATTTCACTTCTTTCGAATGCATAAAATAAGCCACCACACTCATACAACTATTGCGCATATAATTTAGAGAAAAAAATATATATATAAATCATTCAATAACTCAAAACGTGTTTTAATGTCAACAAAATAAAATTAGGAATTAAAATATCATGTCACAAAGTTGATCGTTCACCTAGCACATATAATTCTAGCCTAACATGATAGAAGAAAAGAAATCAGAAAATTTAATAAAGAACGACATCACAAATTTAGATTTTTGAATTGAATTGATTCTTCGCTTCGTGATGTTATTCTCCTTATTTGTGTCTTGATTTCTCTCTCAAATGCTTCAAAAGTCTCATCCGAGGTCTACCTAAGGTTTGAGGACGGTTTAAGAGTTTATATAGTTGCCAAAAGATTGGTTTCCATAAAAGTTAGAACGAAATAAAAAAACCAGAATTTTCGCGCCCAAATTGAACCATGCGGCCACATGGTAGTATTCCATGCAGCCGCATGGAACAAAAAAATTCACTCCTCTAATTGTCTGTTTGCATGTGTGTGGCCGCATGGTAGAGTGATTTTCCCACCGGACAGCTTTCAATGTTTTGATCATATCATTCTCTCTCAATATCCGATCGAGGTGATTCAAATTGCATTGGAAATCTTACTCAAAGGGATACAAATCTTCTTGAAATATAAATCTTCAAATTCGAACCTCTTCTATTCAAAAATTGGGTCTCAAACTAAGACTGAAAATTCAAAGTATAACTTTTTCGATTAGAAGTTGATATGTGATAGCACTTCCACTATATTTCATCCATTTGGCTTCTTTCCTCATCCAATTGATGTCCAACACTCTCAAATCTTCATCGTGAGATTGACACAACTTTTCAATAATTGCACTTGAATCCTCAAACTTTGATTGTGCTTCATTTTAGTCTTTTTGTCGTGTTTTTCCAAATATTCACCACGTTCATCATTGTAGTCCTGCAAAACAAAAATTACATCGAATTAAGCTATATTCCATATGTTTATTAACAATTATCCATGTTTGGGTTTACAATAAGTATATAAAAATGCACTTATCAGTACGTTCCTTCAAGATAAATCTCGACTCCTTGTATATGCCTTAGCTTTCTTGGATTGTGTGCTCATAATACCTCACCTTAGTCCTCCTGAATTTGTATTTTTGCAACAGCTCTCGGTCATTGGTATCAATTTATTTCCGGTGGATTAGGTGGTTTGGTGTTTGATAAAATCGAAGAAAAAACCAGTCATAGTCATGTGGTATAAACTGAAGGACGAGGAAGTGAAAATAAATTTTGATGGGTGTCAAGGGGAACCTAGGTACTGTATTCGATGATGGGGTTTTAAGGGATGAAAATGGGACTATGACCTTGACATTTTGTGAAAATTATAGGGTCACTATAAACACTGAGAAAAAATTACATGCGCCTAGCTTAGGTAACATGGCGACCACAAGTAAAGGTATCAATCCGGGTGGTCCAGGCCGGGTCGGCCCGCCAACATGTGAGCCCGGTAACGGTCCGCATGAAAAAAAAGCCCGCCCGCTGCGGGTTCCGGGTCGGTTACGGGTCGGTTCACAATTTTGGACTACAACCCAGGCCCGCCCGCTAACCCATCCGGGTCGAGCCCATGCGGGTCACGGGTCGTGCGGGTCGCGGTTCGTTCCGGTTTGGCCCGTGTAATTGTATAAATAAAATTATAAAAATATAGAATTTTTCATAATTATATCAAACAATTTTTACATAGAATTGAAATTTAATGTTACATGAATTATTTAGAACTTTGCAAACTTAAATTTAACTTAAACAAATAACAACTACATCAAAATGTATGTCTAATTATTATTATCAAATATTTATAGTATAAGAACATCCCAATTAGGTTGGCAATTACTTTTACTATAATTTATAGTTTAAGTACATCCCAACTAGGTTGGCACCTACTTAACTATAATTTTTGTTTTCCAATCAATCTTCAGGAATTGCAAGATTTTTGAAGTTTTCAGTAATATCATCAATAATTTTATCTTGTATCATTCGATCCGCGAATATCCAATCTTTCACGCATATGAGAGCTTCCAAAATATCTTCTTTAAGTCTAGATCTTCTTTCGTCCAATACCTTGTTACCTGCACTAAAAGCATACTCGGATGCAACTGTTGAGACTGGAACTGTTAGTAGATCTCGTGTCATTTTAGATAATACAGGATACGACCGCTCATTTAATTTCCATCATCCTAAAATATCTAATTTATCCACTTCATCTTCAGGTATTACACTATAATGATCAAATTGATAATATCTTTCTAATTCAGCAGGTGTGGTATTTGGATTTGCAGTTGAAGTTGTAGATGAAGAACCAAGAATATTACGTTTCTTAGCTATTATGGAGAAAAAAGAAGATTTGCCTTTCAAAGTTGTACTAGAGTTTGTAGAAGAAGAAATATTTTCATTGTTACCATATTTAATAAAATAGTCGTTATACATTTCATTAATAAAAGTATCCAATTGTCGATTTGTAATATTTATGTTAAAAGCTAGTGTATCAGAAAGTGATTCTAAAGCACAATGAACACCAAACAACTTAATGCGAGGATCCATTACAGCTGCCAGTGGAAAAATTAGTGGATGTTTTCATAATATTTTTTAAATTTTTCCTCCATTGAGTAAATAATTTGAAAGAAAAATGGATCGTCTCTAAATGATGAAAACTGTTCAGCGATTTCTACTAATTGTAAAAGTACAAGATTACTAGTTGGATAATAAACTCCAGAACTAACTTTTGTTGCCTTATAAAAAGGTTTCAAAAATTTCATAACTTAAAATGCTTTTTCCCAGTCCGAATCAGTTATATAAAATTGACTTTGCTTTGAATAAACAAATGCATTAATGGCATTAGTATAGCCAACACACGATTTTAACATTAAAAATGTTGAATTCCATCTATTAGAAACATCGTCAACAAATTTTCTTCTTCTCAATCCAAGATTTTTACAATTTTTTGCAAATTCTTGTTGTCTAGAATCTGAACAAGCAATATAATTAATAGATTCTCTAATTATACTTATTTGTGGTGTTATTAATTTCAAACCATCTTGCACAACTAAATTATATATATGACAAACACAATGCATGTGAAATAATTTAGAATCATATAGGGGTTTAATCGCCCTAATTAAAAACTTAATACATGCATTATTAGCACTTGCATTATCAAATGTAACACTAAATAGTTTATTTAACACACCAAATTCATTAAAAACTTGTAATAAATTTTCACACAAATTTACACCATTATGTGGATATTCAAGTAAACGAAAAGCAATAATTCTCTTATGCAATAACCAATTATTATCAACGAAATGTGCTGTAACACAAGCATAACCATTATGATTTCATCCAGACCAACAATCAGACATGAAACACATAATTCCATCAATTTTTTTAAGTCCATTTTTTAAATTCTCAGCCATTGTATAAAATAATTTCATAGAATCAGAATGAGCAGTATTTCTACTTACACTCATGTAAGAAGGTTGAATGCACTTTTGCAGGAATTCCTCAAAATACTGATCTTCTGCAAATGTGAAGGGCATCTCACGAGCTGCTAAAAATTCCGACATCCCAACTCGCATTCGTTCCTGCGAATAAACAAAATTAGTAAAAGCGACTGATCCACTAGCATTAGTAAAACCAGTAATTTGAGTTTGTCTAGGATCCAAATGTCCTATTTCATTTAGATGTTTCTCTTTGTGTCTCCATAGCGTGCCGGTGCCTTGACCATATCTCCAGACATAATCTTTTTTGCAGATATTGCATATTGCTTTTCCATTCTTTTCATTTACTGTAAAAATTTACCACACCTCTGATAGTGGTGGCAAATGAGCCGAGCGGCTCGTCGGCTCGCCCGCTCGGCTCGTACTGTTCACGCCCACGAGCCGCTCGGGCTCGTAAAAAAACGAGCCCGAGCACGAGCCGAGCGGGCTCATGGGCTAGACGAGCCGAGCCCGCTCGGTTCGTCACTGTTCACGAGTGGCTCGGCGAGCGGCTCGCCGAGCCGCTTGTGAGACGAGCCCACGAGCCTGGCTCGTGGGCTCGTCTAAACGAGCCGCCAGGCTCGTCTTAGACGAGCCCAGGTAATAAAAAAAAAAATTAAAATTGGCCGAAAATGGCCGGTGACCAGAACGGTCACTGATTCAGTAACCGTTTGGTCACTTTTTTCAAAAAAAAATTTTTTTTTTTTTTCTACTTTTCTCCAATTCTTCTCCTATAAATACCCAACCCATTACAACATTTTTTTCCCACCAAACTTTCATTCTATACTCTCTACTCTACAATTTACAATTTACAAATCATTATCAACAATTCTATAATTCTCTTCTACATTTTTTTACATTATTATCTTCATTTTACAACTCATTTTATACATTAGCCAGTAGTACATAATCTACATTTCTACATTTCTACATTCTATTTCAAGAATTCACAAATGGATCCACGAGCATTTGTTAAAAACTTGTTCGGTATGGAAGGTGAAACACCTGCCCAAAATCAATTTGGGAATGAATTTGCCGGTCTCAACCAACTACCAATTCCAGAAGACATTGACGATTTCGACGTTCGTGAAGCCGATCCGATTGATTTGGATGACGTTGATGTTGATCCTAGTGTTCCTATTGATTTGGAACAAGATGAAGAACCTGCACTAAATATTCCCGATGCAAGAGGGAAGAGAAAGGGGAAGAAGCAGGCAAAATGTTGGGACCATTTCAAATTGGTTAACACTGGTCGTGTGATCGATGGACTTCCAGAAACGAAAGCAGTATGTAAATACTGTCAACAACGACTGGCATGGCAAAAAGGCATTGGAACCACTCACCTCAACCGTCATTACAAAGCATGTGCGGCCAAACATTGGCTTCTTGAACGTGGACAAACGCAACTACAGTTTGGTACTAGTAGAGACGGTGCTACTACTTCGCCAATTTCTACGTGGATGTATTCGGAGGAGGAAGCACGAAAGGGAATGGTGAAGTTCGTTGCCGCGGCAGAGCTGCCACTAGCAATAGTGGACAACGAACATTTCGTAAACTACGTCAAACAATATCTTCAACCAAGGTACGTTGGGGTAAGTCGAAATACTCTTCGTTCTAATACAATTGAATATTTTCTTAATGCAAAGCGATTATTGATTGGGGATTTAGAAAAATATAGGGGTGTCATATCTTTAACTTCGGATTTATGGGAAGGGATTAATAAGAGAGGTTATATAGCTGCAACTGCACACTATATAGACCCACTTTGGGTTATGCATAAAAAAATTATTGCTTTCAAAATAGTTGAGTATCCTCATAATGCTAACACTATATTTAATGCAATTATGTTAATAATTAAAGAATATAAATGCGAGAGTAAAATTCGTTCTTTTACTTTTGACAATACTTCTGTAAATAAAGTAGTTATCGATAAATTGCATAGAGTACTTCAACCCGATTTTGGTGGTTATTTATTCCATATTCGATGTGTGTGCCATATTTTTAATTTAATTGTACAAGACGGTTTAAAACATGTGAAGGACGAAATTAGTCGAATTAGGAATGCACTTACGTATATCACGATTACACCTAGTAGAAAACAAGCATTTGAAGAATTTTGTGAACAAGCTGGGAACTCTAATACAAAAACTTTTATTACTGACGTAGGTCATAGGTGGAATTCAACTTACTTATTATTAAAATCATGTGAAGGTTTTGAACCGTTTATCACTGAATTTTATAACAGTAGGCATATTAGAGACGACGATTTATGATATCTTAAATGAATCCGATTGGAATACGGTTTTTAAAATTAAGAAATTTTTGGAAAGTTTTTATACGTCTACGAATATATTGTCTGGTGTTTATTATCCAACTAGTTGCATGGTTCTTGAACGTCTTTATATAACTGCTAGGGCTTTTAATAGATATCAAAATGACCCTGATTTTCATGCTGTTATATATGCTATGGAATTAAAATTTAGAAAATATTGGGAAGAATTACCTATGTTATTTCCTTTAGCATGCGTCATGGACCCCCGATACAATTTATCGGGTACTAAATTTATAATTGACCAAATTTCAAATGCTTTAACTTTTAATATGCCTATTACTTATAGGAATTTGGAACAAACGTTAACTGAAATGTATGAATTATATGCTTCAAGAATAGGTACACAAGTTACTCGTGTACCTACTCCTCCTCCCACTAATATAAATGATGACGACGCTGAAGTAATTAATTTATTAGAAAACATAGACTCAATTAGATATGATTCAACTGCATATGCATATGGTTCCTCTAGTAGTAGTAGTATGTCTTCCACTACATGTACTCAAACTTCGAGTAGCAGTCCAAATGCGTTGCCATCTGAATTAATTGATTACTTTCGTTATACTATGCCTAGTAACAAATCAGTTAAGAAAAGTTCAGAAGATGTAATCGAATTCTGGCGAAATAATGAACGTCGATGGCCAATTGTTTCTGCAATTGCAAAAGATCTACTAATACCTCCGGTTAGCACTGTAGCTTCGGAGTCTGCTTTTAGTGCAGGGAAGAGTGTTCTCTCTGAAATTCGAAGTCGACTAAAAGAAGATATTTTGGAAGCGTTAATGTGCGTGAAGGATTGGGAAGACGCTAATTATCGAATTCAACATAAATATGCCGAAATTGCATGTAATCAAGTAAGTGATATTTAATTTCAATACATTCATTACAAAATTTTATTTTCATACATTTATAATTTTTTTAAAAAAATTGTACACGTAAAAAGTTTTTCGTGTACAATTTTAACTCCGCCTACACGAAATTGAAGTAGCCGGTCCCAAACCCGGATAAAGGAGGAGGGTTTATCTTTTTTTTTTTTAAATAAATGTATATTTACTATTTTAAAAATTATAAATGTTTCGAACACGAGCCGAGCTCGTTCGTCAATGGGCCGAGCCGGCTCGGCTCGGCCCATTGCCACCACTGACCTCTGATATTTATTTTTTTTTCCTTGATGATTGAGATGATCCAACTTCTGCAACATTATCATCTTCTAAATTTATTGGGGAGCAACTATCATTGAAAATTTATTGGGGTGCTCTCTCCCCCCTTTTTTTCAAATTTTTTCATTTTTTTTTTTTGTATTGCGGGTCGCGGGTTAACCGCGGCCCGTGAAGCCTAAACCCGCGAAACCAGCGGGTCACAACTTTTTGGCCCGTGACCCGCCCACACGGGTCACGGGTCGGCCCGCGGTCCCTGTTTTCACGGGCCGATTTTCACGGATCATGGCCGGTCCGTTCGTCTTGACACCTCTACCCACAAGCTTGCATCTATAACTACCCATTCTCCAATTAGATACGGCCGAATTGATTAAATCTCGAATTTTCTTTCCCATGATGCTCAAGGCGATTTAATATAAAGTATTTTTGCTTTTGGTTTCAATGGAATCTACCTTAAATCTAATGAAGCCTATATGTAGGCACTCACCAACGACATGTGGAAGAAGCTCTACACAGGATAGAATGACACGTCATTAAATATTGAGCACCTATGGGGACACGTGTTCGGATTTGGCACAAGGACCATTTTGGGATGAAGGGAACACTCGAGATCTTAACTTAGAAAGAGATCGGTTCGAGTTTAATTAAGGAGAGCCCAACCTATTTTCACAGGGCCCTTTCGACAATATTGTAAGGCTTCCTAAGAATGGCGATGATTCAATTAGTCTAGTGGAACTCAAACGGCTTAATACTCATAGTCCCTAGGGCAAAACCTCAACCACCAATGGACGAAAAAGACACGAAGAGGCGAGGGTTATTAGAAAAAGTAGGTGGTCGAGACGGAGCACCACGATCTATTGAAGTTGATTCAGAATGGGGTTAAGTTCGATACTCAATTAAATGGTGTTTGAGCTTGGTCGAATGGTTGATGAGCCACAACATCGAGTTAGGTCGAATGAGTTTGAGCTTGGTCGAATGGTTGATGAGCCACAACATCGAGTTAGGTCGAATGTGAGCTTAACTGGGTATGATCGAGTTCAACCGTGATGAGCTTCTTCTGGTTTTGGCTAGTTGGGCTCTCGTGTCTATTGAGCTCTACCAACCTTGAATGTGGTTCGGTGAATTGATGGCATCGATTTCTACGATGATCAAGGCAGCAAATATCATTGCAACCATTAATTTTATCTAGGAGTCATTAACTGGGGTTTGTGCGAAACTCTTCTATCATTGTCAACAAAAATTATTTGCACTCTACACCGCCCTATTATTGTGTCAAGGGGTTATATTTGCCAAACAAACTTTCAATCTCATCTAAGATTAAGCATTCTATTGAGAATATGTCCGACATTTAATATTCGAAGAGGCTCGTTGAACAAAAGGAATTTCACTCAAGTTATAATCGACAAAAGTTGTATTCAATCTGTGAAGGTGTAGCTACTAACTAGTTAGTGATATACAAAAAGTATCATCATTTTGAAATTTTGGAAAATAAAGTAAAAAACAAAAGAAACCAAATAACAAAACAAGAATAATCCAACTGCCAATAAAATTCCATGGCTCCAAAATGAACAAACGAAATTATGTGCCCCCATTTGAATCCCTCTCATTTTTAGGAGTGAGAATCGGGTCGGAGTCAATAGAATTTGTACTTGATCCATATAGCTCCTGGATCCCCATAAAATCATCATTGGCAAATGGCCGCATTTTAGAAATGGTATGGTCAAATCCTCCAATCACCACATAAGCATAACTTATTAATTATTCACTACAATGATGTGTTCAACATTATAAGACAAAAACACATGTCATTTCAAATTTTAAAAGGATTTTTTTCACAGACTTCTGGAGAGTCTGTTTTCAGACCTCCCAGACGAGTTCTAGAGGTTTGGACAAACTCCCCAAAACCTATTTGGGTGGTTTGTTTCCAGGCATCCCAGACCATGTTGACAAAGAACAGGTCTATTGTGATTTTTTCATAGATTTGAATTTCTTTAACACAATAAAAAAAGAATTTGTTTAAATCTTTGAATATTAAATCTAAAAGCAAATTATCCATTTGATATTATAAACAAAAAATTAAGAATTTAACCAAATAAAATGCAGAAACTTTGAATATGGAGATGGAGATGATTACGAAACCTTGAAGAATCGATTTATGGTACGAGAGATTTTCAAATTTATAACATTCTTCAAATTCTCAACGTTCAACTTGGGGGTGAAATGGATAGTGATTTCCTTTTTAAAGAAATTACTTTTCTTTTTTGTTGTTTTACTCAAAGGTCATTGCGAAAAAATGGTCATATCAATCGACAATCTCATCCGAGATTAAGCATTCTATTGAGAATATGTGCAACATTTAATATTGGAAGAGGCTTATTGCACAAAAGGAATTTCACTCAAAACTATAATTGATAAAAGTTGTATCCAACTTGTGTGGGTGTAGGTACTAACTAGTTAGACTCTGTTTGACGTACAATAATTCCTCATTTTAATAAAAAATGCTGCCGTTGCAACAGTAAATGCTACGGTGACGTAGTCGCAATATTTGAAAACACAAAAATCAGCCGTCTTTTGGCATTTGAAATGTCATAATTGTCCCTTAAAAAAAATTGGCATAACACAAGTGAGGGGCAACATGGTATTTTCACAAAAATTTTCAACTGATTCAAGCAACACAATCAAACATGACTGTCAAAGTGGGCCAGGTTCACTGTATAACGGCAGAATATTTCATTCTCATTTTCGGAAAAATGCGCACCAAATAAGGGCTTAGTGATACACAAAAATTATCATCACTTTGAAATTTCTGAGAATAAAGCAGAAAGACGAGAAACTAAATTACAAAAACAAGAAAAATCCAATAGTCAATATAATTCCATGGCTCCAAAATGAACAAACCAAATAATGTGCCCCATTTGAATCCCTCTCATTTCTAGGAGTGAGAATCGGGTCGGAGTAATTGGAATTTGTACTCGATCCATATAGCTCCTGGATCCCCAGAATATCATCATTGGTAAGTTCCACTTTCCTCATACCCGAAGAAATAGTCGGGTACATAATAGCCGCTTCATCGGAGCTATGACCCAACCCGAGTATGTGCCCGATTTCATGAACCACAACCGACTCCAGATCCACAGCTGATAGTGGCGAAGCATTGATAAAATCACCGTCCATCACCCAATTCTCGTCACCGTCCAAATGAAACAGCCCCAACGGCGGCGAAAATGCATGTGCTAACGTCCCCAAAATGCCGTCGAACGCCTCGCCGTCGCCATGATCTCCACTGAAGAATCCGATCTTGATGTCCGCCCTTAGGAATGACGACGTTTCGGTGAACGTTAACGGCGTTACTTCCGACCAACGTTCGAATGCTCGTCCAAATAGGCTTTTGACATTCTCCGTCAGCTGATTATCCGGCAAGAATGAATATGTTAATTCAGTCTTACTCGCCGGCCAGCTCGGTTTGTCAGGGAAAAACGAGTAATGCGCTACTGTATGAATCGTAGAATTCGTCTTGGGTTTACCAGAATTCATCGTTGAAGTGCCATTGATAACATCAGGATTTCCGCATCTGGGTAGTACAATGTGCTTCAATGTTTGTACATCCAGTTCACCAGTGTTGTTCAGATTGAAGTTAATCTGATACATTTTGACTGCTGATTCAAGAATTTCATCAAAATCATCTGTAAAATTTGCTGATGAAGACGAACTAATATACCCAAATCGTTGAAAGTAGTTCTTGAGTTTTGCTAATCCGTTTACTTTCTGACCTTTGTGGGATCCCAGAAACTGGCTAAAACCGTCCCATAGTGTTGTATTTGGGATCAAAGAAGTTGGGATTGAAGTAATGTTGGGGAAGAAATGGGCTGAAATCGGAGTAACTGTGAAGAACAATACAAAAATAAATAGAGAAAGTTTCATCTTGTTTTAGAGAGAGTCTAGGTTTGAATGGATCTCAGACTTATGGGTATTTCAATAGAGTTTGATGATTTGGATTTGCAGAAATAATAATTGAAAATGTTGAAGAAGAGGCCGGCATTATTGGTTACATCTATGTACGTAAGACTTTTTCTTGAGATTGAATGAATCAATCAATGTGATGTTTCAATTCTGTTTCCTCCGTAAATTTTTTGTCTGTATTTCAGGGTTTTTTTTTTTTTAATGTCTATAGTTTTAGTAGAGGTGTCAATCCGGGTGGTCCGAGTCGGGTCGGCCCGCCAACATGTGAGCCCGGTAACGGCCTGCGTGAAAAAAAGCCCGCCCGTTCCGCGGGTTAGCATTGGTCGGCCCACAATTTTGGACTACAACCCAGGCCCGCCCGCTGACCCATCCGGGTCGAGCCCATGCGGGTCACGAGTCGCGCGGGTCGCGGTTCGTTCCAATTTTAGCCCGTTTGATTGTATAAATAAAATTATAAAAATATAGAATTTTTCATATTTATAGCAAAAAATATATTTTTTTATTAAATGTAAACTAAGAATTGAACAAAATGATAAATTCATAATTATATCAAGAAATTTTTACATAGAATTCAAATTTAATGTTACATGAATTATTTATAACTTTGCAAACTTCTACAACATTATCATCTTCTACATTTATTGGAGAGCAACTATTATTGAAAATAGGATTTTGAGAAAAAGAATCGCGAGAATCCATAATATAGTAGGATTAAAAAATTTAGTAGTGACTAGTGAGAACCGAGAAGAAAGAAATATAATCAAGATGATGATGATATTTGCAATTGAATAATTGTAATTGTAGTAAGGTAGTAACAAGTATAAATATATAATAACTAATGAGAGAGTATTGTAAAAATAATTGTAAAAATAATCTTCCCCCCACCCCCCTTTTTAATTTTTGTTTTATTTTTTTTATTTTTCAATTTTTTTTTACGGGCCGCGGGTTAACCGCGGCCCATGGGGGTGCAACCCGCGAAGCCCGCGGGTTACACCTCCTTGGCCCGTGAACCGCCCGTGCGGGTCACGGGTCGGCCCGCGGTCCCGGTTTTCACGAGCCGATTTTTACGGGTCATGGCCGGCCCGTCCGTCTTGACACCTCTAAGTTTTAGGGAAAATTGTAGTCGCGGTACCAAATATTTCATTAAATAGTAGATTTTGTCCAAACATTTTATTTGTACCATCAACAGTACCAAACCTTTAAAAATATTGCAGCTGAAATCCAAATGGATGGAAATCTGTTAGTTGACCGGAACAGTAAAAGTTGACCAAATGTAATTTGAGCAAAATAGTAACTTTAAAATTTTCACAAAAAATATAATAATAATAATTAAAAAAAAAAGAAAATTCTTCTACTTCACCCCACCCACCCCGACGCTTACAACCATTGCTACTCACCCAAACGTCAACAGCCACCACCACAACCAGTCCCACTAAGACAACAGTCGATTTTACCACTATAGATGATGTTAAGAAGCAAACAGAAAATTCGCCATCGCCATCACCACCGACCCAAAACCAATCATACAACTACGGCGTGTGTAATTTTAATTATTTTGGTTATTTTCTACCATAAATGAAAGAGGTACTTCCTTCTGTTCATAAGTCGTTAGCCGAGCCGAGCCGAGCCGAGCCAAATGGCTTTATGGCTCTGCTCCGCTAGACTAATTTTTTTTTTTTTTTTTATTAGTTTTGTTCACAACCGAGTCAAATGGCTTTATGGCTCGGCTTGGCTAACTTCTTTTTTTCCTTTTAACGTTTGATTCAATATTTTAAATTACAGATATTCATTTTAAGCGATTTAAAATTTGTTGGAAAAGTTGAAGTGCGGCCATGATAAATATATAATCGATAAATTTTAAATATCAAATTTTGAAATACGGCCATAATAAATATATGATCGATAAATTTTAAATATCAAAATAATTTTACATTAATTGTGAAACATAATGTTGTAATTGTTTATGTTTCTTTTCAATCCCAACCTCATTTCAATGTTCTTTTTTCAAACTTTATTTTCCTATAATTTTTCGTTTGATTCGATATTTCACGATATGAATATCCATTTGGATGGATTTCAAATCAAATTTTTAAAAAAAAAAAACTTAAAATGTGATAATAATAAATATATTGTTGATTAAGTTAAAATATAAAAATGGCTTTATGGCTCAGCTCGGCTCGGCTCGGCTCGGCTAAGCCTTTTTTTTTATACGTTTGATTAGTTTTTTTGCAATTTCTTTGGGTTTATTAGTT
The DNA here is from genome assembly GCA_035079005.1 of Fraxinus americana. Taxonomy (NCBI): domain Eukaryota; kingdom Viridiplantae; phylum Streptophyta; class Magnoliopsida; order Lamiales; family Oleaceae; genus Fraxinus; species Fraxinus americana. Next base: position 599,252 of record CM068710.1, on the reverse strand, counting down.
ATTTATTTTGAGTTTTTTCTGTTCTTTTGTTAAAAATTTGATGAAGAATTTATGAAGTAATTGACAATGACTATTCTATCAGAAATTCGTAAGAAGACATTTTTTGATAACTAGAGGCTGTGGTGGAAGATAAGTCTCGATTTCTTCGATAAATGTGGGTGTGATTTTTTTTTTCATCTCCACATTTAATGTTATCTCGAAACATTTAACAACTTATAAGAAAATTTTATGTAACTAATGTTTGACATAAATATTTTTTTTAATACCTATGCTATTACGTAATCAACAATATCATGGCACGTGCCTTGCACGTACTTCTCACTAGTATTATAAAAAAATGTAAAATTACCATTTTAACCTTTTAAAATTAGTCAAAATTATTGTCAATATCAATTATTTGGTCAATTAAATGTCAAACTAACAGAAATCATCCATTTGGACTTCAACTACAATATTTTGAAAGGTTTGTTACCATGTCTGCTATTTAATGAAATGTTTGGTACTGCTATTGCAATTTTCCCATAGTTTTATTACCCTTTTAATAATTTTATACAATTTGGGAAATTCTAACAATGTTTTCTTCCTAGTTAAAAGATTTTTGATGATTACTGTTGTATAGCATAATTGTTTATAGAATATCAGTAATGTTAGATAGCATTATTTTCAATTAAATGAACTATGTCTTCTTATATTTCAATAAATTTATCATTAATTGCCATCTAAACTGATGTCAAGTATTAATGGAGTTAGATAGTATTATCATTTCCCTTGTGCACCTAACAGACTCGTTTTAGGGATTGCATGCATGCAATTAGAGGTGCAAAATAGTAATTTGAACACGATATGAATGTCGTTGAGCAAACTAGTGAGGCTCATGAGACGACCAACACCAATAGTTATGTCAAGGATAGAGCAAGGAGGAAAAAAAAAATTCTACTGAATTTATACATTGCCCTAAAAATGCCCAGACTTGTCCAGTTGTCCCCCTCCATCTCTCTGTGTGTTGCGTCATCAATTGTTGCTTTAGGAAACACAAGTGATTCATCGAAAATCTAGATATGGTTAAAGTTGATACGGAAAAAAAATAATAATGTTATATGTACATCAATCATGACAACTTGGTTGATGTTTTATTTTACGTAGACGAAATCTATGCAATGATGTGATAGATAAATTCAAAACCAAGAATTTATATGTTGTCACGTAGAACAGTGTAAATGAAGGTGTAATAGAGAGTACGTTTAACAAGATTGAAAAAAATATATATATACATATCTATATATATATATATATATATATATATATATATATATATATATATATATATATATATATATATATATATATATATAAGGTCGAACTCCTTCTATAACTCTACCGATTGCTACTATAAAATATTTGAATTTACCTTTCAACCAGAGTACTTCGTCAGTAAAAATTAAATGGACAAAAAGATTATAATAATAAACTTGTTGGAAAAACTGGAAAAAATGGCTGACTTTGGCACTAATTTTGAGCAGGACCCGCTTGGCTATTTTGAAATATGAAAGTTGATTTGTGTTCTCCTCTGTGAGTACATCGAAATCATATACTTACTTGTAAAAAATGATGCTCGAGTGAATGAGAAATTGAAACTCAAAGTATGCCATGTGAAAGGAGTTTGTTGGTTGGAAAAATAAATATTTAAGCTTTGTCCCACATAGGAAGTGGAGGAAATTTAAAACCACTTTATAAAAGATTGCACTTTAAAATGGTGTAATCATGTGTAGCATAGAGGCTCTCTACACGTGCGTGTGCAGGGAGGGTGCAAATCTTGGACCGAAATTGGCTTCGGACCCTGAATTTGTGTGCGAGCTCGACCTGCGTACACGAATGTCTGACCGAAAGGAGCAAAATTGGCCCCTTAGGAGTGTCCACGTTTTACTACATTTTTTAATTTTTTTTCCGATAGACTTTTGGTTTTTCAAAACTGTTGAAACTCCAAAACTCCTGTTGCAATTGCTATGAAATGAATGAGCAAGTTACAAGATCCTAAGCCTATATATATCTCGTTTTTCCAGCCTTCAGTACACGAAAATTCATCTGCATGTTCATCTGGTCACAGTTGGAGTCTGCTTTCGTTTTTACTTTGTGTTCCTGTTTGGTTTGGTGATATTATTCGGGCACTGGTTCAGTTCGCCAGAGTACAATCTGTGGTGCTCAGATTATACTGTTACGCCGTTGTATCCTGGGAAACGGACGTTCTGTTAAACCTCAAGCACAGATGATGAGGGAGCGAATCTGTTTTAAGGAAACTATGTGGAACACAGGCCTCGGGTTAAAAGTTTCCTGTCATTTAATTTCTGCGATTATTTGTTTGTCACTTGTTTATGCAAATTTGCGTTTGTAGTTCTGCTTAAATCAACTGTTACACTTTACTGCAATTTAACATATATTGTCGAATCTGCTACTGTATTAAATCTGTTGTGTATATTTGAATCCATTGTATTCAAGGTTATTGAATCTGCTACTGCGAATCCGGTATCCAATATTGAAACAATTTGCCTACAAGCTTAAAACAGATCTGTTGTTTCATTTGATTAATATTAGTTTATTGGAAACTAATATTTTTTGTTTCATTTTCAGAAATGGCAACTGAACAAACTAACATTGATGTAACCCAAGCTGTGGCTACTGAAAATCAGGCCGTGGGCTCTAGTTCTGTTGTGGCTCAGACTGTGGCTAGATTGCCAAGTCATGTTGTGAGCCAACCTATGGCTACTGTTCCGGTTAATCATAATGAAAAATCGGAGAAATTCAATGGCTTGAATTTCAAGAGGTGGCAACAGAAAATGTTATTTTATCTGACCACCTTGAATCTTGCGAGATTCTTGACTGAAACTGCTCCAAAACTCAATAAGGGTGAGGGAGATGTTCAAGCGATCAGTGCACTTGATGCTTGGAACCATTCGGATTTTCTATGCCAAAATTATATTATGAACAGCTTAGCAGACGTACTATACAACGTGTATAGCACTATGAAAACTGTTAAGGAGTTGTAGGAGTCTTTGGACCGAAAATATAAAATTGAAGATGCCGGGGCTTAAAAAGTTCATTGTCGGCAAATTCTTAGATTATAAAATGGTGGACTCCAAAACTATAATCAGTCAAGTGCAGGAACTCCAAGTAATTCTTCACGAAATTCATGCTAAAGGGATGGTGTTGAGTAAAACTTTCCAAGTTGCTGCAATTATTGAAAAATTGCCCCCTACATGGAAAGATTTCAAGAATTACCTAAAGCACAAACAAAAGGAAATGAGCGTCGAAGAACTAATTGTTAGACTTCGAATTGAAGAAGACAACAAGAGTTCCGAGAAGAAGTTGTTCAATCTTAGTGTTGCTAAAGCCAACGTTGTGGAGCATGGTCAAAGCAGTAAGGCCTACAAAAATAAGGCTGGGTCATCCGGTGGTAAAGGGACCAAACTAGGACCTATAGGTGGAATTTCTAAAAGGAAGTTTCAAGGAAAATGTTTCAATTGTGACAAGGTGGGTCACAAGTCTTCGGAATGCAGATTGCCAAAGAAGAAGAAAGAAGTAAATTTTGTTGACTACATGGCGCATGATGTGGCGGAGATGAATCTAGAAGCTGTCATTTCTAAAGTGAACATGGTGGGCTCTAACCCAAAAGAATGGTGGATTGACACCGGAGCTACAAAGCATGTGTAATCTGATAAAGAACTATTTGCTGCTTTCGAAGCAATTGAAAATGGAGAAAAGTTGTTCATGGGAAATTCAGCAACTTCTGAAATCAAGGGACAAGGCAAGGTGGTTCTGAAGATGACTTCAGGGAAAGAGCTGACTCTTAACAATGTGCTATATGTGCCGAAAATTCACAAGAACCTTGTGTCCGGGTCGCTTTTAAATAAGCATGGTTTTCGTATTGTATTTGAATCGGACAAAGTCATTTTGTCAAGAAGTGGAATGTTTGTCGGAAAATGCTATGTTTCCGATGGTATGTTTAAACTTAATGTAATGGTTGTTAAACCAAAAATGAATAAAGTGAACTCTTCCACTTACTTGCTTGAGTCTTCCAATATGTGGCATGGTAGACTAGGACATGTTAACTATGATTCTTTACGTAGACTAGTTAACTTGAATTGCATACCCGCTTTCTATATTGATTCAAAACATAAGTGTGAAACTTGTGTTGAGGCAAAGTTGACAAGGTCATCATTTAAATCAATTGAACGGAATACAGAACCATTTAATTTAATTCACAGTGATATATGTGATTTAAAATTTGTACAAACAAGAGGTGGCAACAAGTATTTCATTACTTTTGTCGACAATAGTACAAAATATTGCTATGTCTACTTGCTAAAAAGTAAGGATGAAGCGATAGAGAAATTTATTTTTACAAGAATGAAGTTGAGAACTAACTTAACAAGAAAATTAAGGTGATAAGAAGCGATCGAGGTGGTGAGTATAAAGCACCATTCGTTGAATTCTGTGCACAACACTGAATCATACATGAAACCACCGCACCTTATTCACCGCAACAAAATGGTGTTGCTGAAAGGAAAAATCGCACCTTAAAAGAAATGATGAATGCAATGTTGGTAAGTTCTGGGTTACCTCAGAACATGTGGGGGGGAGGCTGTGTTATCAGCAAATTACCTTTTAAATAAGGTGCCCCGAAAGAAAATGGAAAAGACCCCTTATGAGTTATGGAAAGGAAGAAGGTCTTCCTATAAATACTTACGAGTGTGGGGGTGTCTTACTAAAGTGGTTGTCCCAAAACCAAAGAAGGTGAAGATAGGCCCGAAAACTGTAGATTGTATCTTTATTGGATATGCTCGAAACAGTAGTGCTTATTGATTTCTTGTGTATGAATCTAAAATCTCAGAGATACACAAAAACACGAGAATGGAATCGAGAAATGCTTCGTTCTTTGAACATGTATTTCCATGCAAGTCCAAAGAAGATGCAAACTCTTCTAAACGGACATATGAGACTATAACTGAAGATAGTCGGACCAAGAATTAGAAGATGAGGTTGAGGTTGAGGTTGAGGTTGAGGTTGAGGTTGAGGTTGAACCAAGACATAGCAAAAGGGAAAGGATAGAAAAGTCTTATGGTCCAGATTTTCTGACATGCTAGAAAGTGAACCTCCAAACTATCAAGAAGCTGTAAACTCCTCAGAAGGACCCCAATGGAAAGAGGCCATTAAAAGTGAAATAGATTCAATTTTGCAAAATCATACATGGGAGCTAGTGGATCTTCCTCCAGGAAGAAAACCACTAAGTTACAAGTGGATTTTCAACCGGAAAATGAAAGCACATGGATCTATTGATAAGTATAAGGCTAGATTAGTAATAAAAGATTTTAGACAACGAGAAGGCCTTGATTACTTTGATACATATTCTCTAGTAACGAGAATAACATCTATTAGGATGATACTTGCTATTGCTGCTCTGCGAAATCTTGAAGTACATCAAATGGATGTTAAGTCGCCTTCCTGAATGGAGATTTAGATGAAGAAATCTATATGGAACAACCCGAGGTGTTTTCATCTCCAGGGCAAGAAAAGAAGGTTTGTAAATTAGTGAAGTCATTATATGGCCTGAAACAAGCACCGAAACAATGGCACGAAAAATTTGACAGTGTCATGATGGAAAGTGGATTTAAAATCAACGAGTGTGATAAATGTGTTTACGTTAAAGACACTGGAAATGGTTATGTCATTTTATGTCTTTACGTTGACGACATGCTTATTGTTGGTAGTGACAATAAGATGATTAAATCCACTAAAGATATGTTAAATTCAAGATTTGACATGAAGGATATGGGTTTAGCTGATGTTATACTTGGAATTAAAATTTCAAGAACATCATATGGGCTTGCTCTAAGTCAGTCACATTATGTGGATAAAATTCTGGAGAATTTCAGTAAGGATGATACTGAAATGGCTAGAACACCGATAAATACAAGTCATCATCTATCCAAAAACAAAGATGAAAGTGTATTTCAAGTAGAATACTCGAGAGTTATTGGGAGTCTGATGTACTTGATGAGTTGTACAAGACCAGACATAGCCTACACAGTGAGTAAACTGAGTAGATATACGAGTAATCCAGGAGCTCATCACTGGAAAGGAATAGTAAGAGTATTTAGGTACTTGAGATATACTCGTAATTTTGGACTGCACTATACAAGATATCCAGCGGTCATTGAAAGATATACTGATGCTAATTGGATATCTGATATAAAAGACTCAAAGTCCACGAGTGGATTTGTGTTCACATTGACAGGTGCAGCTATATCCTGGAAATCCTCTAAACAAAAAGTTATAGCCAGATCTACTATGGAATCTGAGTTTATAGCTTTAGATAAAAGTGGTGAAGAGGTTGAGTGGTTGCGCAACTTTTTAGAAGGATATTCCAAGATGGTCAAAACCTGTGCCAACAATTTGCATATATTGTGATTGTCAATCGGCAATTGGAAGGGCACAGAGTAACATGTATAATGGTAAGTCTAGACATATACGTCGTAGACATAATACCATAAGGAAACTACTCTCAACTGGAGTTATCACTGTTGATTATGTAAAATCAAAAGATAACATTGCGGATCCGCTAACCAAAAGGTTAAATAGAGAGTTAGTTGAAAAATCATCGAGAGGAATGAGACTTAAGCCATTGAATGAATAAGTTAATACAAAGGAAAACCCAACTTAGTTGACTGGAGATCCCAAGATCTAAGTTCAAAGGGACAACCTAATTGTAAAAACTTGATAGAACCACTGTGGGGGATATTACCTCCTATCAATTCCTATGATATAACAGTGATACCCGTAAAGATGAAGGATAAGCAATAGGCTTTTAATGATTCTTATGCATCGGAAATCGAGCCAAGTAATGCGGGTTATTTGTAATAAGAAATCACCTATGTGAGAGAGAAGTGTGGCCGCTTCTAAGGGAATTGTGTGGGGCAAAATTCTTGTGAACTCTCACAGAACCAGGCGTATGTTCATGGCCAAAACGAACATAATAATGAGAACTGAAATGTGTTAGGAAGAATCCTGTGTGGAGTATATCATCGTTTACAAAAACGGCAGAACAGTTCAAGGACATCACGTCTACTGGTCAGCTAGTAAAGTAAATATGCTTTTACAAGGGAATGTTCAAAGGGTAACACCTACCTATCCTATGCAGGTTTCAACCGTTGAACTATATCACCTAGTCGTCATGTGTCACATTCATGTGTCGCTCCCAATTTTCATTCATGTGGGGGATTGTTGGAAAAACTGGAAAAAAATGGCTGACTTTGGCATTAATTTTGAGCAGGACCCGCTTGGCTATTTTGAAATATGAAAGTTGATTTGTGTTCTCCTCCTTGAGTACATCGAAATCATATACTTGTCAAAAATGATGTTCGGGTGAATGAGAAATTGAAACTCAAAGTATGCCATGTGAAAGGAGTTTGTTGGTGGAAAAATAAATATTTAAGCTTTGTCCCACATAGGAAGTGGATGAAATTTAAAACCACTTTATAAAGGATTGCACTTTAGAATGGTGTAATCATATATAGCATAGAGGCTCTCTCCACGTACGCGTACAAGAGGGTGCAAATCTTGGACCGAAATTGGATTCGGACCTTGAACTTGTGTGCGAGCGCGACCTGCGTACACGAATGTCTGACCGAAAGGAGCAAAATTGGCCCCTGAAGAGTGTCCACGTTTTGTTACATTTTTTAATTTTTTTTCCGATAGACTTTTGGTTTTCCAAAACTGTTGAAACTCCAAAACTCATATTGTATTTGCTATGAAATGAATGAGCAGGTTACAAGATCCTAAGCCTATATATATCTCGTTTTTCCAGTCTTCAGTACACGAAAATTCATCTGCATATTCATCTGATCACAGTTGGAGTCTGCTTTCATTTTTACTTTGTGTTCCTGTTTGGTTTGGTGATATTGTTCGGGCACTGGTTCATTTCGCCGGAGTACAATCTGTGGTGCTCAGATTATATTGTTACGCCGTTATATCCTGGGAAACAGACACTCTATTAAACCTCAAGCACAGATAATGAGGGAGCAAATCTGTTTTAAGGAAATTGTGTGGAACACAGGCGTCGGGTTAAAAGTTTCCTGTCATTTAACTTCTGCGATTATTTGTTTGTCACTCGTTTATGCAAATTTGCGTTTGTAGTTCTGCTTAAATCAACTGTTACACTTTAGTGCAATTTAACATATATTGTCGAATCTGCTACTATATTAAATCTGTTGTGTATATTTGAATCCATTGTATTCAAAGTTATTGAATCTGCTACTGCGAATCCGGTATCCAATATTGAAACAATTTTCCTACAAAACTAAACCCAGAAATTCTTGGCTCAGAGAGACAGCTCATGACATGGATTCTATCGTTAAACAATTTGTTCTTCACAACAAATGCAGTCAACGAACGATATTAGTGCCCATGTGATATATGTCATAAGTTTTCTCAAATATTCGATTTAAATGACAATTAAAATTTAATCGAAATTTAAAGATGGGCAACCTTGATTCGATTTTATTTAAAATTATCATATATTAAACAATATAGTTATGGATGATTCGACTTTGTTGAGTGAAACCACGTTACTTAGCCATTAAATTAATGCAAAGTTGAAGAAATTTTACTTTTAATTAACAATAAATTCTTGCTCAATGATATGTTGGTATAAATATATTATTCAAAGAAATGAATTTACTAAATAATTAAGATACAGAAAAAGATTACAAATACAAAAAGAAAGAAAGAAATTAAAAAAAAAAAAACTCACAAAATGTGAAAAGACGAGAATTTGGTTCTAACCTTTCAAATACAGTTTTGATCATGATGGTCTTTTGGAGCCTTGCTTTATTCCCTTCTTTGGTTCATAATTTTCAATTTTCTTATAGATAATACAGTGTAAACTGTTGTGATTTATGAATGGAGAGTTCCATAGGATTATGTATTTCGGATTCCCAAAAAAAAAAAAAGAAATGAAATTAGGTGGTGATATAGATAAAGGTGTTAAATGAGGCAAATCGAGAGTCAAGATAAGGATATAAATAGGGTGAGCCGCTCGTCGGCTCGACTCACGTCCCAAGTAAGTTGTAGATGCAACTCGCGGTTGTAAACACAAGCCGAGCAACGAAACACTCATCCAAACTGCTCGCCAACTCGCATGTGAGTTACGTCGTGGGTTAGTTTGGCCCTTTCCTTCATTTAAAAAAGATCCTAGGTGTAATTGCTTATTCACTCTGAATTGAATCTTGCACTCTCAGACCGATCCTTCGTAAACCTTTAAAGTGGATAAGGGCATAAAGTTCCACAACTAGGAGGTAATTTGATCAGGCCTCGGTCACAAGAATCCTCGATTTGTATACAATCAGAGGTGTCCTCCCTACTCACCTCATGACTAAACTACCAACAACCTAGAATCACACTTCACACTTTTGAAGCAACGAAAAAGGTAAGCTAAGCTAAGCTTAGAACTTTATAGCTAGGTCAAGATGCAATGGAGGCGTCTCAACTCTTGTAATCTAATATGCATTTATTCTGAGACTTGTAATCTAATATGCATTTATTCATGAGTAATGTTATCTAGCCACATTGATGTTTAACACCGATTTAGATGTTGACATATGTAACATTAAATGATATATCCAATTAAATCCAAGAAGACTATCCACTTAATTGGAAATATCACATGTTGCCACCTACCCTGTTACTTTAATACAATGAAGCTAGATAGCATTATTCTTTGATTTCTGACTTGGTTGACTACATTGACATCTTCACAAAATATATGCCATATATTATGGCCTCCAGCAAAGTGCCATAGAATTAAAAGATATTTAGACTGATTATGTAAAAACTGGTGAAAATTATCTATAGAATGTCTCTTAGGCCAAATGGATAGTATAGCACAATCTTGTACTGCAGCATAAAAGCACCTCCGTGGAGAACATATACATATAGAGCACAAAATAGTACTCAGCAACTAATAGGTCTCTCATAATTTGGAGGTAAAGAAGGGCAATTCTCATTCATTTTGGCATACGGCTCTAGAGTGTTATAATCCGGCAACTCCATTCGATATTCACCCAAAATCTGGCAGAACGGAAGCTTTTCGTTCCCATTGTTACACCAATTAGGTAGGCGTGTCATGTTGTTCTCAAATATTTTGAGCATGTAGGCGTCCCTGATCTGCATGCACCAAGCAGCAATGGTGACATCATAAGCCGAGTTATGATGAGGGCAATAATCCATTAGTAAAATATCAAATGCATTAATCTGGCTTTAGACCCTCACCGTGAACTCAGTTACTTGAATTGAATCGGAGATTGGAGCAAAGACTCCGGCCTCTTTATACATTGCCAGAATAAAGGCCACACATGTAGTAGACTTCCCATCGCTGTAGATCCAATCATCTTGTTCCGGAATAGTAAGTAGTTGATCAAAGGTTATGCCTCGTCTTTCAGTCTCGGCTAGAATTTCATACAGGTTGAGATCCTAATAGAAAATAATGACCAGTTAGGACATCCAACCATGCAAAAAATGGCAGGAAAACTCCACAAGTATTCACCTGATGCAGTCAAAAGATTATTAATCTTGCTAAGGTGCTATTCAGCAGTAGATCTGAGGTATGAAGAAGAAGAGGGACAACACGTGCAGTGACATAAATAACGAGGGCTATCATAAAACTTCAATGGAAAAATTTAAGCTGAAGGCACATTCTAAGTTCAACTTCTACAGGGAGAGAGAGTTTATTCAAAAGTCCAGGGCTGCAGAACCTCCCTCAGCCCGTCCCAGCCCCAAGCCCCTTCCACATCCAATTCGGTTACTTCTTAGTGCCCTGCTACATTATTACTGTGGTATGATCTCTATACCAGTAAACCTATAGGAAGAAAATTATCACACCTGTTTCCACAAGTAAAATTAGAAGAGTGGTAATATAATGTGTCCTTCATTTGCCATGACTCTCTTGGAAAATGGCAATCTTAATTTCTTCCCTTTCTTTTTTATCTTGAATGGGCTGTTCTACTCAGGATTAAAAGCAAAGCTGATTCTAAATGTCAATTAGCAGAAAAACCAACTTTTAAGTGGAAATGACAAAAGAGGCTAGCGGAGGAAACAATAAAAATGTTCTCTGTGATTTGGCTCAAACACTACTATTCTACCTAAGTTACAATTCACACAATTGTTTCATGTGCATACTGGAGGGAATCTAGCATGTTCAACCTTGTTTAATAAAATTAAATTTTCTGAAATTTTCATTATAGATCCTTCAGAACATGATTGATAAATAAAAATGTCACAAGAACAAACAAAATCAGATAATTTAACATGTAGAAACAAAAATATCAATAACAAAAAAAGATGCAGTCACCTCTGTCCCAAGTCGCTTATTAAGAGCTTCATTCCACATGTTAGCTGCATATGCTGGTTGCACTCTTGTCCACATAGACATGACAGAAATGACCTGCAGAGAGTTTGCTGTCAGAACAAGCAAAAATCAACAGTCTTATCTGAATGCAAAAGGAATGAACTAGATGAACCAATGCTTGTATAGTTGTATTCCAGAAAGACAGAATCCTTACAAGCTATATAACATCTAAGTTGTACCAATTTTTGTCGCCTATTATTATCTAATGCAGTAAGTAACAGTTAAATTTTAATTTCCCATTAACTTCTGTGTTATGGGTGAGACCCAACATAAAACAATTACTAATATATGTTAGTCAGAAGGTTTCAGCAGAAAACATCCAAAGGAATCAAAGTGACATGATCCAATAATCAGGTGATGAACCTACATCAGGTATGTCTTATGATTCAAGCGAGAGCAAAGAGATTTTTTTTTTTCCATGAATTATTATATGCATACCAAGTGAGCATCAAGAGGTGGAGGATAATTGTCAGATACGGTGTCGATCCAACTAAAAATCATGTTGTGATAACCATACGGCTTGCCTGCCATTGTCCGAGCATATTCCCATGCTGCGGTAGAATTAAACCTTGCACGGATCTCAGGATGTATAGGAAGTAACGCTATTTGAGGATTAGAACCATCTTTAAGCGCCAATTCCCACCATTCATCCCATGGAATTATCGCTATGATTTCTTCACCCTGTAGAAACACCAAGAACCAGTAAGAGAAAATTGCATGCATGCTTAGCAAATAACACCAAGAGTCATAATTTTCAACTTTTTAAATTGGAAAAATCATAAAAACCAGAAAACAAGCAACTTATATATTTATATAAAAGCTCTCAAGCCTGCAGATGCAATGCCAAAACTTTTGTGAATGCATTTTTTCGCAAAATGTAATTGAAATATTTCTTTGCCATCATAACGACCAGAGAAAATTCTCACTTAAAATTCCAATTTGCAAATCTAGCTTGCCAATATCAGCAATTTTTTGGCTGATAACAAACTTGATGCTTTAAAAGCCCAAGTATTGATATGCCTTATTTATAGTTTTCTTCCAGGGAGTTTTATGACTTGTGTATTTGAAAGTAAAAATATTGAAGTATGAACACAGGCCTCGAATTGTATTTTCTATGTGGAGTAACTATTAAACTCTACCAAAAACAAACGAAGAAACCAGTATATTCTTCACATAAAATGAGATATATTTATATACCTTTTCATTCTCATGTCCAGATTCACCAACCCAAAGATTACCCAATTCGTCTTTCAGGCATACTGCTGTGTGACCAGCAAATGCACCAGTGACCCACTTCTCCAGTGTTTCAAATCCACCCCAGCGTCCACGTATCTTTGAAACGGCTAAAAAATCGCCAGAATGAACATCTTCTGGATTGATAGTACTACGCCACGGTTGAGGACGTTTCTCAAATGATGCACCCATGTGTTTCTCCAAAAAAGCTATATTAGCATTCTGACCCCAACCAGTGTTAGAGAACAGAGGCAAGACATCTACCATGGAAAGCAATGTCCCCATCATTCCTGATGGCATGAGAAATACTGAGATCCCATGCTGCTTTACCTACTCAGTGATGTTCCAAATGTCACATTTTTACATATTGAAACAATCATTTATTAGAAGCAAAAAAAAAAAATCAAAAGGCATACATATTCCAATTCTGCCTGTTCCTCCCAAGATTCAATTTTCAATGTATGGTCTCGAGCCGAGAAGTAGTAATCCCAAGTGACTCTATAAGGTGTGGCAAAGACATACAGATCCATGCACGTCCAGCTATGGGCAGCAGCAGTCTATGAGTAAGAGCAGGAGTTAAAAACTTCGTAGAATCTTAAGAACAGATTTCAGGCAGTCAGCTTAAAAAGGGAAGAAACTCTTGGAATTAAGTATGAGGCCTGGATTTCATATATAAGAAAATAAATACAACATATGACAATTAATCAGACTTCAGAAAGACAGTATTAATATTTAGTTTAGCCATGTACCGTTAAACTAAAGCAACCAGAAGTGAGTTCACTCCAGCTTCTAACAGAACATGATTCTAATTTTTTTTTTTTTTTTTGAACGGAAATTTTGCAGAAAATCTTGTATGGAAACTGGAAAGTAAGAAACCCCTTTCTGGCCCTGGCAAGGTTTTACACAATAGACGGAACATTAGATAAGAACCAATTCAACCAGAAACAGTTGCTTACTATTCCACGTTTTATCACTTATGTAAATATAAGCCTGTCATTCTTCACAAGCATTTTTCTTCATTCTCATCACTAGTTCAAGCCATATTCACTAAGAATAGCAATGTTTATCGCAATACAAAAACAAAAGAAGCACAATCATACACAAAAACCAAAATTCTGCACAAACTACAAAAGATAACATGTGTGACATTCCATCCCTCATTCTGAAAAAATCAATGGATCGCTCATCAGTTACCCAACAGTACCAGAATGGGCACTAATCCAATTCGACAATTTAAGCAATCATTATCTCCAGCACAAAAGTTCACTTAACACATTGTTTAACATCAACTTTATAAAATTCTTAAGCCCAATAATACATGAAAGTTTTTTGAAGAAAAATACTTTATCTCCAGGAGACAAAATAAATAAATAAAGAGAAAAAAGTGTGACGAAAATGCATTCATACCAATGTTTCAACTTAGTCTTGTTTCTTCCTTGTGCTTTCATCATCTTACCGTTTTCAGTAGCTATTGTTCAATGTGAAATATGTCATCAATGTAGTTTAGAAACCATATCCAAACCAGAAACAACTCTTTTCGTCCATTACTTACGCCCTTCAATTTACTATACTATCCATAGCTCCAAAAAAAAAAAAAAAATTCAACCCAAAAGTTCAACTGGCAACTTCATAATATCCTTTTATACGCGCAGAAAGCATAATTTACATATACATAGTCACAGCGTTGAGAAAACAAACCGCGAGATAGATAACGCCTCCCCCTTGGGCGTGATCACCGGGCCCCATGAACTCGATCTTGGCCTCATTATCGAAAAAGCAAGCACCTTTCCACTTAATTGACCCGTTATTCGGTGTCAATGATCCGATATACTGCGGCATCAAATCAACAGCACTGTGAATGTTATTCATCACCGGCCATGAAATCTGACGTGGTAGCACCGGAAGCACGTCCTTCACTCTGAATGGTACCTTAATTGCATCCCCAAACCCTAACCCTAAAATCATTACAAATTTCAATAACCACAGCTTCCTCTCGAAATTCAACATATTTTCAGTTATAATTTAATAAAGTAAAGTGAGGTGAAACAGTAACTAATTTGATTTTCTGGGTTATGGTTTAGATTTCATTATGGATTCAGGGGGTAGACTTTTGATTATTCAGATTGGTGTGTTCTGTGGGGGGATGGGGAGGGGTGGCCCTTTGGGTTGGATTTCTTGTTGCTGGATGTGTGGAAAGTTGGAATATTCTGCTCGGCCGCGACCGCTTGAATGGACGTATTTTATCTTTGAAAGTTCCATTCAACGCTTCATTTTTTTCTTTTAAAATCATGTTACATTTACACCCTTTTTTTGGAGGAAAAATTCACTTTTCCTACTTTATTTTTAGAGGAAATTACACCTACACCTACTTTTAGATTTCCAATTTCACAAATAAGATTTCAAATTTTAACATTTCAAAAATTAGGTTTTAATTAATATTTTTAAAAACATTTTTTATTTTTATTTTTATATGTATATAGAATAAAATCATTTTAACCAAACCCTAAAATCATTTCAACCCATCCTCTCCACTCTCATCTCCCGCCGCCTCTCTCCGACCGCCGCCTCTCCCACTCCCTCCCCCTTCCCCTTCCCCTCATTCTTCTCTCTTCTTCGCCTCTCCCCCTCCCGTTTTGCGATTCAGCCGACGACGCCGCGAATCGCGCAGCCGAAGACGCCGCCACGCCGCCGAACGGCCGTGGCAGCGTCGCAGCGACGATGGTCGGATGTTTGTGCCTGGGTGCGAGAGAGATGTGTTTGGTGTGTGGGTGCGGCAGATCTGGGTTTGGCGGAGGTGCGGCGGTCTTGGGAGGATCGCAGCAATGGTGGCGCAGGTGGTGGCTTGTGATTAGTATCGATCTGTGATCTGTGGTCTGTGGTGGGCGTGGTCTATGCCGGCGTGGTGGTGCGTCTGTGGGTGCATGGTGGTGGGCGTGGTGGTTCTTCTGTGGCTGTTAGCAGTGGGCTGTTGGTGGGGGCTGGATCTTGGTGTTGGCGGCAGCGGCGATGGGTCGGCTGATATGGTGGTTTTTTTGGTTTGTTGTTCCTGTGTCGACGGTTGTGGTGGTGTTGTGACAGGGGTGCAGTGTGGGGTGCAGTTGCGATCTAGTCCAGTGATTGGTTGAGTTTTGCTTTGGTGGTCAGCTTGTTGCACCGCCGTGATCTGGTTGGCACGGCGATGGTAGTCGTGGCGAAGTGGTGGTCACAAATGATTCGGGGGTGGTCACAAATGATTAGGTTGTTTGTGACCAAGAATTTGGTTAGGTTGTGACCAGTAAACAATATGTGACCAATGAAGTAGATGAACTGTGACCAATAAATGCTTTGTGACCTAGAAATTATTAATTTGTGACTAATAATTTGATAAATTGTGACCAAAAATATAATATATGTTCAATTAATGGGATGTTTGTGACCGTAAATAAGTATTGTGACTTACAAATGTTGTGATTTGTGACCAATGAAAAATTGTGACTTTCAAATTTTTAAGTTGTGACCGATGAACAAATTGTGACCTATGAAAATTTTGAATTGTGACCTAAAAAATTTTGAATTGTGACCAAATTGTATAGATTTGTGACCTTAACATACTCGCCGGAAAAGTCGCCGGAGAAGAGTGGTGATCGGAAAGGTCGCCGGAATATCCCCGGAGGTGTAGGGGTGGTGGAGGTGGGGGTAGGTTAATTATTTTATAGTAGAATTAAATATTAATAATAAATTAATTTAGTAATTATTATTTTATAATTAAAAATTTTAAAAAAACCTGAATTTTGAAATTTGAAACATGTTTTGGGATTTTTGAAATAGGTAAAAGTAAAAGCATGATTTATGTAATCTTCCCTTATTTTTACCCTATTTCAAAAATAATAAAACAATTTTTACATTTCAAAAATCAGAAATTTTGATTTATACATACACATTTATATAAGTATTTATTTATATAAATATATAAATAAATATAAATAAATAAATAAATATATGTATAAAATTAACCCACCCCCACGCCCACCACCCCACCATGCCGGCGACCGCTCCGGCGACGTCTCCGATTTCGACGACTTCTCCGACGATCACTCCGATTCCGACAACTGCTCCGATTCCGACAACTATTCCGATGACATCAATTTTTTGTACGGTCATAGCCCAAGTCACAACCCAGGTCACAAGTCACAGTCCAAGTCACAGCTTAAGTCACAGGTCACAATACATGATTTTTTTGTTTATAATAATTGATAACATAATAAGGCTCACGTCTCACATTTTTATTAATAGTCACGGATTATTTTCAAATGGTCACAGCATCGGTCACAGTACATATATTGCACATAGCTCAGGTCACAGTTTTGTTCATAATCCCATTTTATTTTCAAATGACTCAGATTCTTATTGATAGTCACAAGTTTATTTCAAATGGCCACAGCACAGGTCACAGAATATTTTTTTGGGCATGGCTCAGCTTTTTATTGATAGTCACAGCATCGGTCACAGTATATGGCTCAGGTCACAGCACATGGCTCAGGCCACAGCATTGGTCACAGCACAGCCACCACAGCAAAAACCGCAAAAAAACATGCCGATTAATCACCACAGAACCCACTGCACAACGCCGCAAGCCATCATAGAAACATCCACACAAAACCACCGCCAACCTCACGCACAACCACCAACCACATTCCACAACCACCACAAAACACACTGCACAATGCCGCAAACCACCATATAAACATCCACACACAACCACATCCCGCAAACCCACTCCACTCCACGCGGTGCCACCACCATCTAACACCAATGGCGCCTCCACCACCACCCACCACAAAACACCATCCACACCACCACCAAGAAATTCCGATGCACCACCACACCGTACCCACAACACCAGCATTGGCAAAACAACCACCATTTTCAACCGCTACTTTACAGACCAACCACATCACATCGCACCACACACATCCATTACTTCACAGACCAACCACATCACACCCACCGCACAGCACACAGAAAAAAGGAAGAATAGTGGATTTGCACTCCCTGTAGCAGCGAAGGGCGAAGCAACTTCGTGACCGTCTTCGCAATGGTCGCAGGGAAGGGCGAAGCAACTTCAAATCAACGCAGCGACGTTCACATCGAGCAGGGTTGCGGCGGCGCTGCTGCTTCAAACGGAAGGCGCAATGGTGGTGGACAATTTTAGGTCGGCATGGTGAAAGAGAAGACACAATTTTCGGTCAGCATGGTGGCGGCGCAGTGGTGACAGAGAAATTAGGGATTTACCATTTTGGGGATAGATCGGATGATAAATCTGAGATCTGCGCCGGAGATTTTCGTCCAGCGGTGACGTCGCTGCGCCGGAGCTTGGCGGCGCTGCGACGAAGAGAGAAGACGGTCGGCGACGGGTTGGCAAATGGAGGAGGTGACGGGCTGGCAAATGGACAGAGAGAGGAAGAGCGTGAATTTTTGAAATTAATTAGGGATTGAAGTATAAATTAATTTTTGAAATATTATTAATATTAATTAAATATAAAAAACCTGTATATGTATAAAAAAATATCTGATTTTTGAAACTTAAACCTTCATATCTGATTTTAGAAATTGGATCTCCAAAAGTAGGGCTCCATGTAATTTCCACTTTTTTTTACCTTATACTAGAGTTGTCAAGATGGCCCGCCCGGAGGCAAACCCGCCCGCGGTTTGACCCATAAACCGTGTGGGCGAATCACAGGTTGCTCGGACCTTAAACCGGTCCGAGCCAGTTCAAGGCAAACCGGGCCAGCGATTAAAAATAAATTTAAAAAATAATAATAAAAGTGCATGTAGCAGCAGGCGCTACTGCAGGGGCTGCAATCAGTCAGAACAGTCATGTGACCATTTTCGCTGAAATTTTTTTTTTATTTTTTTTTTTAATGCATAATAACGGTAATATTTTTTTATATATATAAATTGTAATATTGTGAAGTGGAAAAATAGTAAACTATCACAATCTACAAGCTTGAAATCTCTATTTTCTCGTTCTCTCTTAATATTTTCAACAAGCATTTTTAATATTTAGTATTTTGTGCTTTTTTTTAAACTTGTTATTTCTAAAATTTTTGTTAAAGTGTTATGGATTCTCACTATTTTTCTTCAAGAAATGTCAATTTACATGATAGTTGTTCTCCAATAAATTTGGAAGATGATAATGATCCAAATATAGGATCTCCTCAACAGCAAATGAATAAAAAGCACAAATCTGATGTTTGAAAAATCTTTATAGTAGATGAACTAAACAAAATAGCAATATACACTCTTTGCAGAAAGAGTTATGTATGGGTTAAATGTTAAGGCACGGGTACATTACGAAGATACGAAGATACAAAGATAAACGCATGAATGAAAGAGGGCATTTAGATGTTAAATAAGCTCAAATTACTTCTTTTACTAATACTAGTGGAACAGTTACTTTTTCTAATTTTTGTTATTCGCAGGATCGAATGAGAACAGAAATGTCTGAATTTTTGGCAGTAAGCGAGATGTCTTTTACTTTCGCAGAAGATCGATACTTTGAGGAGTTTATGCAAAAGTATGTTCAACCCGCTTATCGGTCTGTAAGTAGAAATACTGCTCGCTCAGATATTTTGAAATTATTTCATACAATGACTAAAAGTTTAAAAACTGAATTTAACAACTTTAATGGAGTTATGTATTTTAGATCTGATTGTTGGTTTGGACGTAATCACAATGGTTATGCATGTGTCACTGCACATTTTATTAATAATAATTGGTTACTTCACAAAAGAATTATTGTTTTTCGCTTACTTAAATATCCACATAATGGAATAAATTTGTGTAAGAATTTATTACAAGTTTTTAATGAATTTAATGTATTGAGCAAATTATTTAGCATTAGTTTTGATAATGCTAGTTCAAATATTGTATGAATTGAACTTTTGAAAAGTACACTTAATCACTCGTTTGACTCTAAATTATTTCATATGAGATGTGTTTGTCATATATATAATTTAGTAATGTAAGATGGTTTAAAATTAATAACACCACAAATACATAAAATTAGAGAAGCTATTAACTACATTTCTTGTTCAGGTTCTAGACAGCAAGAATTTGAAAAAAATTGTAAAAATTTTGGATTGAGGAGAAAATTTATTAATGATATTCCAAATAGGTAGAATTCAATATTTCTTATGTTAAAATCGTATGTTGGTTATACAAATGCTATTAATGCTTTCGTTAATTCAAAGCAACATCAATTTCATATAGATGATTTTGATTGGAATATTGCATTTAAAGTCATGAATTATTTGAAACCATTCTATAAGGCAACAAAAACTAGTTCTGGCGTTTATTATCCAACAAGTAATCTTGTGCTTTTACAATTTGTAGAAATTTCTAATCGATTTTCAAGTCATAAGGACGATCCATTTTTCTATGATATTGTTTGTACAATTGAGAAGTTTCGAAAATATTACGAAAATATGCCAATGATTTTTTCAATTGCGGCTGTAATGGATCCTCATATTAAATCTTTTGGAGTTCAGTGTACTATGGACCAACTTTCTGAAACTTTATCTTTTAATATAAGTATTACAAATCAGGAAATTGAATGTTTTATTAATGAAATGTACAATATTTATGCTATGAAATATGGTAATAATGAACATGTTCCTTCTAATACGAGTTCTGCTACATCTTCTAAAGGTAACAGTTCTTTCTTTTCTTTAATAGCCAAGAAACGCAATGTGTCTTTTACTTAATCTAATAGTTCATTTTCAAATGAGAATGTTACACTATCTGAATTAGAAAGATATTATTAATTTGATTACTACAATTTAATTCCACAAGAAAAAGTTGATAACTTAGATGTTTTACAATGGTAGAAGTTCAATGAACGGTCATATCCAATATTATCAAAAATGGCTCGAGATCTACTAACAGTTCCATTCTCAACAGTGCCATCGGAGTCTGCTTTTTAGTGCAGGTAACAGAGTGCTAGATGAAAGAAGATCAAGACTTAAAGAAGATATTTTAGAAACTCTCATCTGCGTGAATACTGGTTATTTGCATATAGAAGAATGCAAGGTAAAGTTGCTGACGATATTGCTCAAAACTTTAAAAATCTTACCATAGATGAATAAAATCTAAATTGTAATGACGAAATTATAGTTAAGTAGGTGCCAACCTAGTTAGTATGTACTGTAACTATAAGTTTATAAATAGTTCGAACTGTTTAATTTGTCAAGTTAGGCAAGATATTGTTCAAAAAATTGTAAGTTTTTATGTTATTGATGTAAAATTTATCGAAAAATAAATCAATGTAAAATTGATTTTTATATAACTTTTATCGATTTTCACTCTAATTATAAAATATATTTTTTACCATTCATTTTTTTTTTAAAAAAAAGGGGGGCCGAGCAAGCCGAACGACCCGACCCGGCCCATGCAGGCTTGCCGGTTCGGGTCGGGTTACACGTTTTTTTCCCCGGTCCGGGTCGGCCCGGCCCAGAAAGCCCGTATGGGCGATTTTTTTAGAAGCGGGTTGTATACGGGCCCGGCCCGGCCCGCCCATTTTGACATGTCTACCTTATACCACGAGACAAAATGTCATTCGACGATTTTTTTTAAAAAATACACCTTCCCGCGCATAACTTTTTGAACCCCAATAGGACGCAAACAACAATAACAACCAAACAATGTACACTTGACATTATTCTTTTTTATTATTAATATTGAATCAATTGCTTCTAGGCAAACCCTTACGGTCTCTATACCCTTATATTCTTTATCATTCAGTGATCATTTAGGGATCTTTCCCTCTCGTTAAGAAGAGCACCAGACCAATTATGTTCGATGCCTATAGACTTCTTCCTCCACTGTTGAATGTTAATGACTAACTAATCCAGTGAACGGGGTCTAGGCGCTTACCTGCTAAGTAGGTGAGAACGATTCGTTCTCGCATATAAATAAGTTACGAATCAAGCCAATATTAGATTCATCTCAATGAGCCAAATCGCTCAAGGTCTGGGTAGTGGTGTCAACGAGTCGAGTCGAGCAGGAAAAAAAAAGCTCGAGCCGAGCCCAAGCTTTTTTCGGCCCGAGCCGAGCCCGACCAAAAAAAATAAGACTCGGTCCGAGCCTTAGCGGGCCGAGTCGGCTCGATTTTTTATTTTTTTTAATTTTTTTCAACTATTTTAGCTTTAAAAATTTTTTTTTTTATTATTTTTAATTTTTTTTATTACTCATGGGCCGGCCTCACTCGGGCCGACACCCCAAAATGGGGCTCGGCCTGAGCCTAGGCTCGGTTCCACAGAACTTGAGCCGGGGCCGGCTCAAGCTTTTTCCAGGGCGAGGTCGAGCCGTCGGAGTTGGCGAGCTTTTTTGCCACCACTGGTTTGGGTTTGTGGGCTTCACTGGCATGGCCATAAGGAGGGGGAAAAAAATTAAGAGAAAAGACGCAAATGAATTATGCTGCTTTGTCAAAAAGTGATTGATAGATGAAGTGATATAATGTTTGTTTGATTCACATTATTGTAGAATGAGAATGAAAAATATAGTCGTTATTGGGCCCCACACAAGAAGGAGAAATTCAAAAGAAAAATGTTATTCATCCCCAGTGGGGATGCATCCCCAGTTTATGTGGATGTAAATGATTGGTTAAATGATATGTGAAATTAAATGACTTATTTAATTTCACCTATTATTTAATGTCACATTAACGACACATAGATTAGGGATGCATCCCCACAAGGGATGAATAACATTTCTCAATTCAAAATTGATGGATTGATGTGATGGATAACGATCATATTTTTCATTTTTATGGATGAAAAATGATAAACAAACGAATGCGTAATTGAAGGAAAAAGATAACCATATTCAAAACAATCCAAAGATGAAATGCAATTCTTGTATCAAGAATTATGTCATTGTAGCATAATTCAACGCAAATTAGTGGATAGGTAATTCCAGCAAACGGAGTTAGTGTTTGTCATTTAACAAAATATAATTAATTGCACTGTGCCCACATATCTTGCAGGTAATTCCTGCAAGATTCGATTTTTCCAACTAAAATCGCGATCCAACGGACTCTAAATTTTAGGCATCTTTAGGGTAATTTTCCCCCGTTGCTACAATGCTACTGAACTTTAAAAGTGAAATTTCAATCACAAACTGACAACATAAATAATTAAAGTTTATATAAGCATTTTTTAACTTATTTCAACTACACACTAGTGATAAGGCTAGCTGCAATAATGGAACAACGTAAAGAATTGGTGTTCATCCCCGGTCCAGGGATGGGCCACCTTGTCTCCGCCGTGGAAATTGGCCGCTTAATCCTCAGCCGCCACCAAAACCTCTCTATTACATATCTTCTCGTTGATATCCATCCGAATGACAAATCCCTTGATACTTACACACGATCACTGCCGTCATCCGCCACTTCACGGCTGCGTTTCACCAAGCTCCACCGTGCACAACCAGAGTTAGGCCCAGAACTCGAATCAAAACCCCTAGCCGTTTTGGCCACTCTGATTTTTGACAGTCACAAGCCATATGTGAGAGAAGCGGTTCTTGAAATCATTAAATCCGAGTCGTCCCAGGTTGTCGGAATTATAGTCGACATGTTCTGTGTAAACCTGATGGATGTCGCCGATGAGTTCAAGATTCCGAGTTACGTGTTCTTTACCTCCGGCGCTGGCTTTCTTGCCCTCATGTTACAGGTCCAGGTTTTTTCTAGTAGACTCGTAGCTAATCATAAATTAGTCTCCAACATTTAGCTCAAAATCAGATAGTAGATTATGTTAAAAATTGATGAAACTTATTGTTGTTAAAAGTTGTATGTCCATATGGGTTGATAATTATTTCGAGGAAATATGTGTAACTAGTAACCTAACATGTAACAGGCCCAGGTTATTACCGATGAGTTCAAGCAGGACATAACTGAGTTTGACATGGACAAAGAATTGTTGATTCCAGGTTTTCTAAATCCAGTTCCGGCTAAGGTTTTGCCTACTGTAATGTTGGATAAAAATGGCGGGCTGGATTTAGTCGTGTCGACTGCTCGGAGAATCCGAGGTTCTCGTGGAATCATGATTAATACATTCCTCGAACTTGAGACAAATGCTATCAAATCTCTGTCATCTGATGATAAAATCCCACCTGTTTTTCCTGTCGGGCCTGTAATCAGTCTTAAGCAGAATTTAGGTGATGATGGGGGCATTTTAAGGTGGTTGGACAATCAGCCGGCTTCTTCGGTTGTGTTTTTGTGCTTTGGAAGCTTGGGGAGTTTCAATCGGGAACAAGTCAAGGAAATAGCTGTAGCAATAGAGCGAACTGGCTACAGATTCTTATGGTCCTTACGGAGGCGGCCGAAGGATGGTAGTGTAGAAACTCCATCTGATTATGAAAATCTGGAGGAAGTTCTGCCCCAAGGTTGGTTAATTAACTTTTTCATCGTGAAGTTTAAATTGTTAGAGATAACACCAAGTTTCTTGAAAGTTTTTACATTTATATCAAAATTTTGTAACTTTCCTACTTGGGATAAGTATTTAGAAATTTTCAATAAATCAAATTTTTTACTAGTTTTCAGTGGATTACTTTGATATCAAATATTCTATTTAATTTTAAATGATTTTCGACAAATAAATATATTACGTTAATCATCTCGAGAAGTGGAAGTGGATATGATTGGTCCCGTTAAAATCGAAATATGGGTCCCTCTCAAATTGAAGCTCAAAGTTGACCGAATTCACTAGTTAATAAACCATTTTCCAACAGTAGTTGCATAAGTGCTCTCTCATCTAAAAGTAATTGATTGAAAAAGTGTACACTTAGTCCCTGTTTGGCCCCCATTATTTTGTATTTTTGGGGGGTTGAAAGTTTTTAGAATAGTGATTGATGTGAGAATGTGTGGTTAAAAATTTTTTAATTTGTGTGTAATATTATTTTGTTTGATGAATGTGTGGTTGAAATGAAGAGATAAAAATTTAATGTAATGTAATATAATTTAATGGGGCCAAACAATAGCTTATTTACTTAAATTATGTCTGCTACAGGATTCTTGGAAAGGACTTCAGCTGTGGGAAATGTGATCGGGTGGGCACCCCAACTGGCCGTGCTGTCGCACCCAGCTGTTGGTGGGTTCGTGTCCCACTGTGGCTGGAATTCTACATTAGAGAGCCTATGGTTCGGGGTGCCGATGGCTGCATGGCCGATGTACGCCGAGCAACAGATCAATGCCTTCGAGATGGTGGTAGAATTGGGCATGGCAGTCGATATAAAAATGGATTACAGGAATGAGGTTAACATAGACAGCAAAGTCATTGTGAGTTGTGAAGAAATCGAGCGAGGAATTAGGCAGCTTATGAATGTGAACGAGAATGAAGTTAGAAAGAAAGTGAAGGACATGAAAGAAAAGAGTCATAAAGCTTTGATGGAAGGTGGATCATCCTACGACTTCTTGGGACGTATGATCGATGGCATCATGCATGGCTCGTGCTCCTCTGTATAATTATTAAATTAGGGGTGTCTACCTTAAATTTGTGAGTAAGTGATGTATAATAATGAGCAAAGAATACTCGTCTTTTTATTTTTATTTTTTATGCATGGTGGAAGAAATGATAAAAAATTACTTGGAGAAAAGAAAAGCATAAAAGAAAGATGAATGGAGTTTGAAAAAGCAAAAAGAAAAAGTTACATTTAGAAAATGCAAAAGAAAAATAGGAGACCTAAGTTTCGTTCTTCAAGGTTTATTTGGAAGTTCACGTCGCCATTAATTTGATCGGATTTTTAAATTTAGATAGTAATTTATTTAAGGCACTTCAACAATACTGATAAATTTCAGGAAAGAAGCTCTGATTCAATCTGGAAGTAAACAAACAGAAATGAAAAATAAACAGAGGAAGAAACCGGGAGATAAACCTGCTGGAAGCAGGGAAGTAGATGAAATCTTATTCATTCAACTTAAGGAAAATACAATGCAACCTACTCTATTTATAGAAGAAAAACTAATCAATTATCTAACAAATCTAACAAGATAACTAACTAAAGAAGCAACTAGAATATGCTAGAATCTGTAGGCCGAAGGTGGGCCGAACACGTGAAGAGGAGCTTTGTATTGGTGCCCGGTGTTACAGTGTTCTTGGTAAAACAATGGAATCTGATTTGGGCTGGATAATGTTGTTGTTGGGCTGCTGGACGGTTGTTGTTGATTTGGGCTTTATATTCCAACACTCCCCCCTCAAGATGGAACATCTTGAACCATAGAGAAGTAGAGATGCAAGCAAAGAAGGAAGTATTATTGCAGGTCCAAAACTTTGAACTGATCTGATGATGAGCTGGTAGGCTGGTAGAACATTTTTGAAGATTGGTAGGCTGCAGGTTCTGAAGCTTCCTGGGAAGCTCGTTTTCAATCAAACAATTCCTTGTTTCGAATCATCTTCATATCTTCATTCAGAAGATAAACTTCCATGTGTTTCATCATTCAATTTTTTTTAAATCCAATCATCTCTCGCCTGTGCATTCACTCTTGGAAGCAGGCTGGTATTTGTTGAAGACATACATGACTTCAAGGTACCACAGAGACTCCCTATCTGGGAATAGATCAACCATTGATCTATCTTCAAATTCTGGTTCTTCGGTTCAGTTTTCTGCTGTTCAGCAGCTGGAAACCAATTCAGAATTCAATAGCAGATTACCTCTCTGGTAATTGATCTGCTACACTCAATCCTCAAGGAGGAATAAATCCATTTCGACATTTCGTCGAGTATCTAGTGAACCAATTCACTAATCTGTTCTTCTGGTTTTTTGTGTTTTCTGATTTTGGGAATTTTTTTTTTTCGGTTTTGATAGATTCAATATAGGAAAGAAAAGGAAAGAAGATGAATTTCAAAAGGCAGGATCCGAAACCCGCTCTGATACCATGATAAATTCCAGGAAAGAAGCTCTGATTCAATCTGGAAGTAAACAAACAGAAATGAAAAATAAACAGAGGAAGAAACCGGGAGATAAACCTGCTGGAAGCAGGGAAGTAGATGAAATCTTATTCATTCAACTTAAGGAAAATACAATGCAACCTACTCTATTTATAGAAGAAAAACTAACCAATTATCTAACAAATCTAACAAGATAACTAACTAAAGAAGCAACTAGAATATGCTAGAATCTGTAGTCAAGTGGCGAACACGTGAAGAGGAGAGTCATCTTTGGTGCCCGGTGTTTTGGTGTTGCTGGTAAAACAATGGAATCTGATTTGGGCTGGATAATGTTGTTGTTGGGCTGCTGGACTGTTGTTGTTGATTTGGGCTTTATATTCCAACAAATACTCTCCATTTTTACTCGTTAGTTTACTTCAAAAAACTCATTATTTTGCACATGGACTCCACACGTTAGCTACAAAGGGCCCTATTGAATGCCCACGTGTCTTTGAACATTCTTGCCTTGTTCGTGATATAGAGTTGAGCGAAAAATTCCTCGGTCATCAAAGCACCATTGAATAATAAAATGTGCAGTACCTTGACACTTAGCTAGAAAGACGATTGAAGGCATTGGCACCAAAAGGAATAAAGACCCAGTAAATATATCTAAGAATTTGAATGATATGTTCTGAAATGGAATAGAAACTCCAGAATGTATAGAAATGATAGGTAAAAGGAGAGTTTAACAAAGCTTAGACTATCCTCTAAACCTGAAGCATTGTTCTCACTAAGGATTGCATGAATTCCTTCTGCTCCAGCAGCATTTGGATTGGGTTGCCCAGTGCAAGTAGCATTTTCGCAGGCCCCAGATGTTTCAGCTACAAAATTGGCATCAATCTCCATTACATGATAAATCACTCGTACAAGTAACATAATCAGCACTTTGGGCATTGTCATCTTTCATCCCATTATCGTCATATGACACCTGCATTACGGTGGAACAGGGTTTTTCATTTGGAATGTTTTGATCTCCACTTTTGGAAATACTTAGGGGGAGTTCTCTTTGCTGTTTTCAACCCGTTTTCTGTTTTCGATTTTGCAAAACGGTGAAAACGTGTTCTCTTTGTCATTTTCGAAAATGAATTTTGGAAAACAAGGAAAAATTTTGTGAAGGAAATGCAAAACGGCTTTTCAGCCATTTTGGGCGTTTTAAGGGGAAATAGGAAGAAATTGGAAAACACGGGAAAGATGCCTAAAACGACTCCACCATTCTTCTGCATTCCACACTCCACCGTCACTTTCCCATCCTCTAACTCCGGCCAACCTCCTCCAAAATGGCCGGACTTTATACCATTGTGAAGCCCTCAACCCCCTCTTCAATTACCTCACAAACAACAATCCAATCATATAAAAAAAATCAATCAAAATTATCCTCAAAAAATAATTCGGGAGAACTGCTTCTGCCGAAATCTCAACCTCCGGCAACATCCAAGGTCACGCACCATCACCGGTTCATTGCCCCACCCCAGACGACTCCAGCCATGGCTTCAAAACTCACTGATGGCTTCCATAAAATCACCCCATTCCAGAAATAATCGAAGGCGACTTCCATAAGAGCAGCCCATTCTGGAAACAATTGAAGGTGACCCATTGTAGTATGTGATGCGCCTTGTTGAGAGGAGTGGATTGATGGTGGTCCGCGATCGGAAAGGTGGCCGACGGCAGTGTTTACAGGCCGAAACAGTGAGTTACCGCGCAGCTGTTTTGGCTGACTCCGGCTGATTTCTGGTGAAATAATCTGGGGAAATTGTAGAGGGAGGTCAGGGGGTTGGAGGGATGTTGGGATCTGGTGGTCTAGGTGGAGGGTGGTGGTCGGTTTGTGAGGAAGAAGACGGTGGATCTGGCGGGGGAGAATTTCCAGCGGTTTGGAGAACGAAAACAATGACAAAAATGTGAATGCGTTTTTTGAAAATGTTTTGGGAAATATTTTTACAAAACGGTAAAAAAGAACGCGTTTTCAATCATCTTAAAATGGACACTCAAAACACAAAATACAAAATGAATTCAAAACTCAAAACGCAAAACTGAAACACAAAGAGAACGCCCCCTTAACAGTTTGAAAATTGTCGAAGCAGCTTCGTCAACAGGACATTTATTCCCTTCTCCAATACCGGAAACAGTTTCGGCAACATGATTATTAGCTTTCGCAACATATTCTGTGTTCTCTGCACCCTGGGACCAGGAAAAAACACCTAGAACTTGCTCAAGCAACGTCGTCCAAATTCTCATGACCTTTTCTACCTGTTCAGCAGTACAAACTTCTCTACAAAAGTAGCTGATGAGCCAATATAAATATTCATGGACATGGGCGGACCGGGGGGTCCTGGGGGGCATGTGCCCCCGCCCCCCTCCCCCAACTTTTGAGTTTTTTTTTTTTATATATATAAAATCATGTTTTGTATCAATTGAAATTTTAATTTTAATTTAAATCAAAGTTAACAATTAATTTTGATAACATATTTCATGAAATCCATAACTATTTAACTTTTATCAAAATTTACTAAAAAATTGATTTTAATTTCCATCAAATAGGGGCAAAATCACAATAAATTTTAATTTTTCTCTCGCATTTTAACAAAATCTCAACTTTCCATCAAACAAGGGCGAACTATTGCATTCTTAATACAATTTCGAAGTGTTCACTGTCTAGTTTTCTACGTCGTTAATGGCGTACAAAACTATCAATCATAGCAAATGATACGACTTGTTAAAGTAAGCCGTTCAAAATTAGTATTTCAAAAATTTCGATAATATGCTGACTTTAAAAATTTTTCGACGATCGTACGCTAATCGAATCTACAAATTGCTTATGTCATCTCAAAACTTATTCGAGAACTACATTATAAGCATATCAAATAATCCAAATAGATATCGAAAATAGTAAAAAATGTGTTAAACGTGAGTTTTAAAGAAAAACGTTTCTCGCATTTTCTTTTTAAAAATTCAATTATTTCATTAACATTTATTATTTTTGCAATACAAATTTCTCAATATAATTTTCATCCTTTTATTAGGAAATTAATATGGAACATGACATAAAAAAAAATTCGAAATTTTACATCTGAAAAAGTAATATCTCATATAAATTTTCGGATGCAAAATTACATGGGATATGATTTTTTTGGAAGTAAATTTTCGATTGTAAAATTTATCCCAATTTCTTTGCAAATTCGACTGTATCCCCCTAACTTTTAAGTTCTGCGTCCGCCCCTGTTCATGGATGGCAGGATCAGGAAATTCAAATTCCATATCAGGCCTAATGGGTTCTGGTTGTCCAAGAGAAAATAGAAGCATTTCATCTTCACTGCAATTCTTTCCACTCATTTCTTTGATTTCGGCAAATAATGCTGAATGCAGAGAAAATGACGAGGTTAAATACATGGTAAATATAGAAAAATCAATTATTAATCTTCTCCTCTACTCTACAATAAAAGAGAGGATCACTCCATTCACTGTTCATTTGTGGTTCATCCATTTCACACTTAACTGTTTCCAATTTTTTTTTTTTCGTGTGGAAATGGGTTGTAGACGTGTAATTTATTGGGAATACAAATCTAGGCATGTACTTTAACAATTTCAATAGGTTTGCGAACAAACATATTATGTCCATGTTTGTGTATCATTATTCCAAAAAATTGTTTGGTACAGTAAAAGTCTTCACTATACATTCACCAAATAAAATATTTCACACACAAATCAATAAAGTTACTTTCTCCAAAAAATACTGTTCATTACTCTATTTTTCTCCCAATAATGGGCGACAAACACACCCTACGCGCAGTTTGGATCAGATTAAAATTTGATTTTAATTTAAGTCAAAGTCAAATAATTAATATCAACTGCATCTTTCATAGGTTCACATATTTTCAACCACACATTTTAAAAACTTCTATCACAATCAATTTAAAATCTAATTTTAATCTATATCAAATACTCTCTATGTAGTTAGTTTAGGCGTGTACAGTAACAATCTTTCTTGTCATAAGAAAAAGCAATAATTATTGTAGTAATTCTTCTGCGGTAAGAAGAGAAAAAGCAACAGCAGATACGCAATTGCTTTCGACTTTGTCAAGATGTGGGCCCTGTGGGTTGGCAAATGTCACATTTTAGTTTTTCAGAATTGATCCTCCTTTATCTCTATATCTCTTCCTCTAAAAGAATGGATTATTGGCACCCGTGTTCACACAGGACGTGTATTTTGCTTCCAATTTTTTCCACTTGTGGCCTGTCCAGTTGTGGTTGGCCTGCATTCACCTCCAATATCGGTAAGTAGGCAAATTATTTGTTTCAATTTGACTTCTATGGCATGATGCAGGTAAATATTTTAAATTCCCATTTTATCCTTAATACCAATATTGAAAGAAAATAAAGTGGAGTTATTTAGTCAAGGTAATGTTTGCTAAAGTAATTATTAAAATAAGGGAGTAATGGTCTTTTCAATTCTCATATAATAAATGTACGGACCTGACAGAGCTGAGCGTCTCACATGCGAGACCTGCGTCATTAATAAAGCACCCCAAACACTTACAGGTACACCAAGCTTCATCCCTACTCTGATCTGATTTTTTGACTGCCCATCTTGATTTCATCTGCTTTCTCTGAATCGTATTTTCTCACAAAAAATTTCTGCTGCTGTATGTTTCTTCCACATTCTTTACCTCTGCTATTGCTTCTTCTTTGCAAAACGACAGAACATCGACACCTGTAATATTTCATATTTACTTTCATGTAGGGTAATCTTGTTTCATAAAGAAACTTTTATATTTATAAATTTCGGACGATTTTAGCTTCCAATTTTGTTTGTATATTTGCCCTGAATTTTTTTGTTGTTTTTGTGTATAGGGTTAGATTATATTAGTCATCTTGTGGAATGGAAGACTGTAGTGGCGAGATCTTTGTCAGGTAAGGGTTTTTAAATAATTTTTTTTGTCCAGTTGATGCTTTGTGCTTGTGTGTATAAAATATATGAATATGTATGTCATCATTTGATAAGAATTAAGCTCCTATGTGAAGCCCTCATATTTGAGATATAATCTTATAAGATTTTTTTATTTTTTTTTCCCAAACCTTATAAGCCTAATTCAAGCATTTGCCTTCCCTTATCTTTACTTTACTAATTCTAGAGGGAGAAGAAAGAACTCATCGAGACAGGAAGTATTTGACAATCTTTATATTTGGATACCACTTCAAATAATACAAATCATAAAAACAGAGAAGTGGGAAAAGGCAACAAGAAACTTAAGCTTGGAGAAATTAATATGAGGTAAGACATGAAATCTTTATTTGAAGAATTACTTTAGTTATATACTTTCTGTCTGTTAAGATTAGTAGTTTCTTTCCTATTTTCATAAATACAAATGGTGATCTCAATTTACTTTGCAAATAAACTTGAAGCAAGAATAAACATATAGACATGACATAGAAATTTAAGTTAGTTTCATAGTCTGGAATTAAACTATTTTAACTCAATTGTGTTGGGATGAGAAGAAAACTAACAAAACCACATGGATTAAAAACTGTTGGAAGAGAAAAATTAATTAAATTGAAAATAGCATAAATGAATTGCAATCTTTTATTATCAAATTGCAACTAAAGAGGATGAGTGATGTTCTCATCCATTAGTCAACCTTCCAGCAAATTGGGAAATCTCAAAAATGGATTTTCGTAAATCATAAGGTACAGGAGCAAGTATATTCAAATGGAGAAAGCAACATTGGTATTTCAAGGTTTATATATATTGCTTTCAGTCAGCTACAACAAAAGGAAAGTGGGGAAAGGAAATTAGGGTGCGTTTGATTGCAAGGGTGGAAAATGGGTGGAAAGAAAATGTTTTACAGGGAAAAGATTTTCCTAGAAAATGTTTTGCAGGGAAAATGATTTCAAGTTTGTTTGATTGGTATAATTTTCCACCCGGAAAATTTTTAAATTTTCTATTCGTTTGACTTTGTTTTACATGAAAATTGTCCATTAAAGTGATATTTTTTCCACAATTGGTTATAAAATTTGTTTCCATTGCCAAAAAGTAAAAAAAAAAAAAATGAAAAAAAAATTGTTTCCTAAAAAATCATTTTTTTCATCAAAGTTTAGTGTTCGTTTGACTTTGTTTTACATGAAAATTGTCCATTAAAGTGAATTTTTTTTTTACAATTGGTCATGACATTTGTTTCCATTTCCAAAAAAAAAAAAAAAAAAAAAATTTAGCAGCCGGCCGGAAAATATTTTGGTGGGAAAATATTTTCAAGGATTTCGTGGAAAATGCTGACGTGGCGTGTAGGGTGGGAAAATATTTTTCGTGAAAAATTTAGGCTATCAAACAACGCAAAAGATGGAAAATGGAAAAAATTTTCCATTTTCCATGGAAATTGTGGCTAATCAAACACAGCCTTAGTTACTTTCCTGCTTACTGGCAGTTTGAAATTCCCATGGAAATGAGTAATGATTCAGTTCTTATAAAGAAATCATTAATTTACAAGTTATAGGGTAATTTATTCACAGGCGATTTCCTTGGGGTTTTGGGTAAGTTAAAAAAAAATTGAATCCTCCATCCCTTGGTGGAAATAACTGTTCAAGTTCCATTCCTTTCATTTCATTTCTGGTAATTTCACATTATTTAGAGTCTTAATTCAGAGGCAATCACTTAATTGGGGCATTTGTAGCCTCACGTCGTTCTCTTTGTAGCTGGTAGCTCTAAGTTTTCATTTTACGCTTAATCATTTTACAATTACCAAAACATGCTTGATCAATTTTTTTTTTTTTGGCTGCTTAGGTGTATAGGTTCGATTATATTATTTAGCTTGTGGAATTGAAGACGGTAGTGGCGACATCGCTTTCGGGTAATGGTTTCTAAATACATTTTTTCCTTCAATTGATTATTCATGGTTTTCTATAGAAGTTTTCGATTTCTTTCATTCAGCATTCTTTTTCGCTTCATCTATTTTACTTATTTTAAAATTTTATTCATTTTCTTCTTTCATTCATCCTCTTAAGTTCGTCCTTAGCTTCAATCACACTACATCTAAAGTCCGAGTTCTTCTATTCTTGTTAAGTAGTTCCCTGAATTGTAGGGAACTTTTACCCTATTGAATGTACCAAGTGTTGCATACGTATTACCAACATGCATTTATTGTAAACATTGTGGTGCACAAAAATTTTATAGAGAAAGTAAAGGTTTTTGTTGCTCTGATGGAAAAATTAAGTTGTTCATGTCTGATTCACCATCTGAACCATACAACTTGTTTACTTCTAAAGAACATATATGTTTGGAATTCAAAAAAATTTCAAGGGGATATAATAATCATTTTGCATTCACTTTATTTGGTGTAAAGTACGATAAAAAACTGTTTAAATCATACAGAG
The DNA here is from genome assembly GCA_035079005.1 of Fraxinus americana. Taxonomy (NCBI): domain Eukaryota; kingdom Viridiplantae; phylum Streptophyta; class Magnoliopsida; order Lamiales; family Oleaceae; genus Fraxinus; species Fraxinus americana. The sequence goes on along the minus strand of CM068710.1, from coordinate 565,244 downwards.
GTATTTACACATTTAGGATTCAAGGTGAAGTATATCATTATGTAAATCAACTTATGCAAGAGAATAGTACACCTTGTTATATGCAGTTGTATTTTTACGATACAGATAATGAATTTAAAAATCGTATGAAAATTTCAGAGAACTATGTTGAATCTACTTTGATTAGTTTAATTGAAATCCCGAAAGTAAATCTATACAATAGATTCTTTAGGTCTTTAAGTCACATGACTAGTTTGTACGACCATCGAATACACATTAGATGTGACTTAGGACTTGATCAATGAGTTTTCAATACTCCTACGACATCTCAAGTAGCTGCTGTATGGGTTGAAGATGATGAAAATGCAAGTTTTCGAGCTCGTAATATTACTATTTACGGCCATTTTAGTGATTCACACAAGGTTCATTACTAGTACGGTTGTTATGATCCTTTACAATGTGTATTGCTTTTCCCATATGGGGAATCCGATTGGCATGAAGGCATTGAGAGATGTAGAAGCAAATACTTTCAACCTCAACATTTGCTTGATTTAGGCGCTTTTCCTAGCACAATTACTTATGCAACTGAAATTATCGAAAAATAAAATCAAGGTTTGTGGATATATTTTCTTTAAAATTTTAAACTTTTGCAATTTAAAGGTAGTAAATGAATATACATTTTTTTCTCCTTTTTCGTGATGTAGTGCTTAATGGAACGAAGACACGTTCTCAAGTTTCTTGTCAAGAATACTATTCATACAAATTCCAAATTAGGCCTTCTGGTAAGTCTTTATTGCTTCACACTAGTAGATTGTTTCAACAGTTTGTTGTAGATATGTATGTAAAGATTCAAACAGCTAGGTTAGACTATTTTCTTAATAATCCAAAATAAATTCGTGCTGAACTTTATCAAGGTATTGTGGTTAGTGTTGAAAATGGGGAAATAAGATGTTACAAAATTGGAAGAAAATTTATTACAAGAGATATGATAAGGAGATACACGGATACAATGTCTATTGTGCAGCGTTTTGGAAAATCAGACATTTTTTTTCTACTATAACATGTAATCCTAACTGGCTAGAGATTAAGCAAGAACTAAACCACAATGATGAAGTTTAAAATTGACCAGATCTAATTGCACGTGTATTTCGAGCAAAATTAGAAGAGTTAAAAAATGATTTATATAAGAAAAATATCTTAGGCCACGTTGTTGCACATATATATATATATATATATATGATTGAATTTAAAAAAAAAAAGAGCTCCCTCATGCGCATCTATTGTTGATTTTCAAATCTGAGTAAAAAATTTGTTGTGTTGAAGAGGTTGATAGGATAGTGTGCTGCGAAATTTCTGACAAAAATAAATAATTTCATTTTCATTCTGTTATTGTTAAACACAATATGTATGGTCCTTGTGGAAACATTAATCCAAAAAATATATGTATGGAAACAAATAGATATAAAAATAAATATGCTATGGATTACTGTAACACTACTATATTTGATGTTAACTCATACCCGTTGTATAAGCGTAGTAATAATGGAATCACTGTTTAGAGGCTAAATGTTGGACAATCGATGGGTTGTACCATACAATCCTTATTTAAGTGCAAAATTTGATTGTCATATTAATGTTGAAGTATGTTCTTCTATCAAAACTGTAAAATATTTATACAAATACGTGTACAAAAGACATGATCGTATTAATTTCTCAATTCGAACAACTGATACAAAGAAAGAAATTGACGAAACATCTGTTTATCAATCTGCTAGATGAACATCTCCACCTGAAGCTATGTGGAGAATTTTTTCTTTCAATTTGTCAAAAATGTGTCCTATTGTTTATTTTCTACAACTTCATATTCAAAATCATCAACAAGTAACATAGGATGATCAAGATGATTTATCTACTATTATTGAGAATGAAAATACGAGGGGAACAATGTTGACAGAATTTTTTCGAATGAATGAAGCAAATGAGTTTGCTCGAACATTGTTATATCGAGATTTTCCTACACATTTTGTTTGGAATACAAATAAAAAGATTTGGATTCGGAGAAAGAAACAGATTGTTATAGGACGAATTGTCACAGCCAATCCTTCTGAAGGAGAACGATATTTCCTCTGCATTCTTCTTAATCACATTCGAGGACCAATATCATTTCAGGATTTACGAACTTTGAATGGGATAACTGTTGCAACATATCGAGAAGTCTCACTTCTACATGGTCTATTAAGCGGAGACAACCACTATGAAGAATGTCTATCTGAAACTATTATTTATGAAATGCCAGTTTCTTTAAGATGTCTATTTGCTACATTTCGTATACTTTGTAACCCTGATAATCCAAAGCTACTATGGGATAAATTCATAGCTTATATGATTGATGATTATGTACATAAAAATACACCAATGGAAGTTACTAAACTACGGGCTCTACAAGACATTAGTTCTGTTATAGAATCATTGGGTAAAAACATAACTGATTATGGAATAGTACATTTTAGTGTAAATATAGATGAGAATGAAAGGTTGGGAAGAATGGTCATAAGAGGAGACAACTAATTTAGATATTGAAGGAGGGTATGTTTGTGCAGAAAACTTAAATAATTAACAACAATTTGCATACGATGCAATTATGGAAAGTAAAATCGGAATCGAGTGGTGCTTTCTTCATCGATGGTCTAGGTGAGACAGGCAAAACTTTTTTATATAAAGTACTCATTGCTGGTGTGAGGTCTCAGAATTTAATTGCTTTAGCAACTGCATCTTCTGGAGTATCTGCATCTCTATTACCAGGAGGTCGGACAGTTCATTCAAAATTTAAAATTCCTTTAGAGACAGTTGGTGAAGTTAGCTGCTCCGTTAGCAAACAATCAGGTCTAGGAACTTTATTAAAAATGTCTAAGTTAATAATTAGAGATGAAGCTCCTATGGTAAATCGTTCTGTTGTTGAAGCTCTAGATAAAATGCTCAGAGATATTACCGATTGCAATTTGGGATGAAGCTCCTATGGTAAATCGTTCTGCTGTTGAAGCTGTAAATAAAATGCTCAGAGATATTACCGATTGCAATTTGCCTTTTGGTGGGAAAGTTGTCGTTCTTGGAGGAGATTTTTGACAAGTTCCACCTGTAGTGCCCAATGGAAAAAAGAAGAAGATATAATGAAAGCTAGCTTAGTCTTTTCTAACTTATGGCCTTTGTATATACACCTACCATTGAGAAGATGAGGGCGAATTTAGATCTCACGTTTTGTGATTATTTACTTAAAATTGGAGATGTAACGGAGTAAGTACATACTTGTAACTGCATTAAGCTTCCAACGAGTATTATTCTACCATTTGAGGATGAAATTATGCCTTTAAAAAATTTAATGAATCATGTTTTTCCAAATATAGAAGTATATGTTGACAATTTACATGCAATGACAAATCGAGTTATTCTTACGCTTACAAATGAATGTGTTGATCATATTAACATAATTTTACTCGAACAAATTCAGGTCAAATTTTCACATATTATAGTTTTGATTAAGCAAATGACAGATCGGAATAGAGCCTACAAGAAGATTTCTTAAATAGTTTGACCTCAAAGGGTATTCCGCCACATGAATTGAAGCTCAAAGTAAATTGTCCTGTAATGTTATTGAGAAATGTTAATGAGAAACATCAATCCTTTCCTTTTGAAGGGTTATGCAATGGAACACGCCTCACTTGTCGAAATTTGAGAAAAATGCAATTCTTGCTGAAATCATAACTGGCGAGTACTGTGGAAAACATGTTTTTTTACCGAGAATTCCTTTTATACCTCTTAAGAGTGGTCGGAATGCAATTCCATTTAAAAGAACTCGATTTCTTATTAAACCATGTTTTACAATAACGATAAATAACGCACAGGGTCAAACACTTGATTTTGTTGTTTTGTATATTCTAGAACCTTTTTTTGCCATGATCAGCTTTATTTAGCATTATCAAGAGCTAAAACAAGCACGTCTATAAAAGTTTTGTTTAAACCATCAAATACTGACAATTTACACAATACGCCCCTGTTTGAAACCCCTTTTTTTGCCCATATATCTAATTCTCCTACAGCATATTCAGACAAGGCTCCCCAAAGTCAAGAAAGCTGTCAGAAACCCAATTTTTTAACAATTCGCCCCGTTATAAAATGTTTTCATTTTTGCCCACATCTTTCATTGCATCTACACTCATTTCGGCCAAAACCCATTTCCACTTACTCCTCTCCCATTTCCACTTACTCCTCTCCAACAGTTGCAGAAACATACCAGATCACGGCGAACAAAACTAGGGGAAAAATTGGAACAAGTTCTCAGAAATCTAGGTGCAAATATGCTTTTTTCACTATCCCAATCGAAGAGCCATTTTGTGGAGATTTCACTTTCTTCTCCTCTGCAGTGTTCCAGGCTTCGATCCGGGTGGAACTCAGGCAACAATTTCGGTGTCTTGCACAAATTAGTGACCGTATTCCATGGAAAATGACTTATCCCAGTGGCAAAGTTCTTCCGACCAAACGGTAAGCCATTTCTCATTCGATCTCTGTGAAGGAGCATATTGTGGAAATATTTCCTACCAATCGAAAAATATACTAGACATCGCTTTTCTGCGATCTTGTTGATCACACTTACTCAACACGACAATTTATATGGCACGGGATGCGATCGGTCTTCAACTGTAATTTCGGACGACTTCTTCGAGCGCTACATTCTCACCCTTCCACTATCAATGATCGGTTTGCAAACCTTATCCGCTACCGTGCGGTTGTGTGAAAGATGTTGGTTCTCTACCGATCGTCCTCGAATCGCCTTTGGGGGTCAATAGACTCTTACGCAAGACTAGAGTTTCATGACCGTCCCCCATCTGACAAAGATTCCTTCCTCTTCATCATCGTCGGGCTCTCAACCTCCTCATTCTCGTCTACAACTTCTTCATCAATTAGGAGATTTTTACCCGGCCGATTCGTGGTTTCCTGCAATCGGTTGCTCGATATCCTTGTTCACCCGTACTGAAGCATCTAATACACCCGAACTAGGATTATCCCGTGGTGGCCGTTGAGTAGGACGAGGTGCTTGAGGGCGAATGGGGCTACCTTCGCTTCCCGACCACCCGGTTTCCTACTCGTCGCTTCTTCTACGACAAGTGCACGCTAGTATGCTTCGTAAACAAATTACGCGAGTGGCGCCGAGGACATCCCGTACGGTTGTCGCAATCCTCCCAAATATCTCGCCACCATCCGTTCTTCCGTTTAGACGAGATCATTCCGAGCCACCAATTGATAAAACTCCTCGGTGTAGTCATCAACCGACCTTATGCCCCTGTCTTAGAGAATGAAGCCATTGAAACAAAGTTTGAGTATAGTAGAAAGGAAGAAAGTGACATTTCATCTTCTTCTTCATTTTCTCCCAATCTGTGATTTTGGCTTTACCCCCGTTTCTCTGCGTGAACGTCTCAACTTGCTCCCACCATGCGAATGCCCTACCTTTAAGTTTGATGGCAACTAACCTTACTTTGATGTGATCTCGGAACCTCCTTGTACTCAAAGATACGTTCCACTTCATTCGGCCCAATCAACAAAACCTTCGCTTGTAACGCACCGTAAAACTACGGTAGATCTACCCGAAATCTACCCATGATGATCCTCCCGACCACGATGCTCCTGCATCTGACCGAGCGGGGTTGTGATACGGGTTTCGTGAATCGGTATCGGACTCGTAACCCTCTCCGGTTCCATGTCGCACGCGATCCGCGCCGCGTACGGCGAAGTTAACTCTACAACTTGCCTCTGTAAGTCTTCAATCGTCACATCTTGAACGTTACGATCACGGTGTGGGACTTCCTCATTCGAACTCCGCCCTCTGCGGCCCGACCACGACCACCAACCATGATTGACCGATGAAATCTAGCCCAAGAAGATCTTGAAGCTCGATACCAGCGACGCAAGGCGTAATAGTGATTATTACGCGGTGGGTTCAATTGACAAAAACAAAGAAGAAAGCAAGAGAAACACAAAGAAAAACGAGAAAATTCTTTACTATTCAACAACTGAATGAAAATAACCCACAAGCCGGGTTAAATAGCCAAAAAATAATAATAATCGGAATTTTGCCAAAAATAGCAAAATCCTAATATTCATACCAAAATAAAATACTTAATAAAAGAAACAATATCACCAAAATTCGGCTCAAATCGAGCAATTATTCTATGTCAAAAGGGAAACCGAAATATTACCATAAATAGCAAAAAATAACTTAAATTGATGATTCGGAAGGGAAAACAGCTAAATTTGATCTCGAATTCGATGCACACCGAGCATAGCTGGGTGCCCACGACGTGCGCGCCGAAACGAACTTTCCGAATTGGGGTCACGGGCGTGATTCTGACAACCGTAGCCAAAATTATGGCCAAAATACCAAAACGTGTTCAAAATTGACCCCAATTAGGAAATGTCGTCGATTACTTTCCATTCTTACGTCGATCTGCCAACTCATGGTACGTTAGCGCCATCAACGAGTTATCTGACAACTCAGTTTCGTCTGACTCGGACCCTCCTGCATCAGGGAGCCCACATAAGTTGCACCATGATTCTTCCAAGTCGTAGGCAGCCCCGGGAGTGGTGCGTAAGACGCCGAGGTACAACCAGCTGGAGCACAAAGTATTCATCGACACCTGCGAACTTGTCATAGCTGAGGGCCACCGACTAGGCAAATGCTTCTCCTCGAAAGGATGGCATCGTATATCAGACATGTTCAACGCCTCGACGAAGAAGGACTAGACTATATCGCAGATGAAGAACTATTGGAATAAACTGCGAACGGATCACAAACTTCTGTTTGAGTTGTTGCGATGCAATGAAATTGAGTACCGCTCGGGTACCGGAAGAATTTACGCCCCTAACCATTGGTGGAAAGCAAAAATTAAGGTATTCGTTCACATCTATATGTACCTAATTATTATAAAGGACTAATAGGCAGTAAAACATTGTACACTGGAACGATATTGAATGTTGTTACTTGGAATAATTTTCACACACAGGGGTCTCACATGTTCTAAATGCCATTTGTAGTTTACGATGATTTTTTTGTTTTTTGTAATATCATATTAAACTTGATGTTGGTTGGGTTGATAGAACATGATGTTGGTTGTATTGGTACTGATTGAACATGATGAACGTTGTGTCGGTGTTGATAGAACATGATGTTGGTTGTCTTGGTATTGATTGAACATTATTACTCCGGTAAGTGTTTTAACCAATGGATACGTGTACATACACAAGCGACTAATTATTTCGGACTCCAACGTTATTTGTCGTCTACCTCGTCTATGCAGGAGAACCCAAAGTGCGAAGTACAGGAACTTCAACTGCAGCTAGATTTATGACACGTACGATAGATTGTCCAGGGACACTGGAGATTCGACCAAGTATGCATTGTCTCCAACAAAGTTGTCGCACCGTGGTTTTGAATTGGGCATAGATAGCGACGAAGAATAGGGAGGTGACAAGTTCCCCATTAACGCGGAGGCAACAGATTCAAGTGGTAGCCCAGTCGAAGGCTGAGCAAACTCCTCCATGAATATATCTGCACACCCTAATGGGGATAAAAGAAAAACCAAGCACGAGTAGGGGCAATCAAAGAAGAAAATGTTCGGTGCACGAGAGGTTTCGGCTTCCCTTGAGTAGATGGTTAGTGTTGGAATGGATCTTGCTTCAATTGCGCGCTCGTATCGTAAGGGAGGAATGACAATCGGTGAATGCGTTGACGAACTTTTGTCGTATGGCTGTGTTTAGGAAGGTGATCGGCTCCACCTTTTTGTCTTGTGGTTCCACGGGACAAAGACAATCGGAACTCGTACTATGCTGCCAAGACACCTTGAGATTTAAATTCATCGAGTAATGTCTCGAGCGAGAATATGTCCATTAACCGTAAGGATTGAGCTCTCCTTCCGGACGTTTGCGATGAGTTCTTAATGTTTTTCTCGTTGTCGTCGGACGATTTTATGTGTACATCACCCGTGTTACATTTTCATTTTATTTATTACTTCGTATATCGTAGAATTTTCGACTTTGTGTTATAATCTGAATTATCATGTCGATTCCACTAATTTCGCACGTTTAAAAGCTATGCTGAAATTGTGTGTCGTCCTACTTCCATGGACCGCATGGAATATATTCCATGTATCATGATTTCAAATTTCTTGCATGTTACAATTCCATATGTTCTCCAACCCCACATTATTACTCACACCCTTGTGATCAACATTTTCAACAAAACAATACGGTATAGAATGCAGGGAAGAAATATTTTTATGTTTGAAATTTCTTGCATGCTACAATTCTATATGTTTTCCAACCGCACATTATTAGGGCCACCACTATGATTAACATTTTGAAAGAAACAATAGTCAATAGACTGCAGGGAAGAAATAATTGTGTTTGAAATTTCTTGCATGCTACAATTCTTTTTTTTTTTTTGTTTTTCCAAACACATATTATTACTCCCACCCTTGTGATTAACTTTTTTAAAAAAAAATAATAGGGTATAGACTGCTGGGAAGAAAATATTGTGTTTGAAATTTCTTGCATGCTACAATTCCTTTTTTTTTTCAGACGCACATTATTACTCCCACGTTCGTGATTAACTTTTTCAAAAAAACAATAGGGTATAGACTGTTGGGAAGAAACAATTGAGTTTGAAATTTCTTACATGCTACATTCTTTTTTTTTTTGTCCAAACGCATATTATTACTCCCACCCTTGTGATTAACGTTTTTTAAAAAGAAAAACTATATAAATTGTAAGGAAGAAACAATTGTGTTTGAAATTTCTTGCATGCTACAGTTCCTTTTTTTTTTCCAGACGCACATTATTACTCCCACCATTGTGATTAACTTGTTCAACAAACAATAGGGTATAGACTGCAGGGAAGAAACAATTGTTTGGTATCAATACGCACATTATTGCTCCCACTAAGTTGCATAATTTTTTCAACAAAATAATGGGTCATGGACTGAAAGGAATATATTCCCATGAACTTGAATTTGAAATTTTGTTGATACAATTGGTTGAGTAAAACGAAAAGGACAAATCAGTTATTCAACAACCAGATATTCAAATAATTATTACTCCTGTGGTTTAAGTTCTATAAATGGAAACTGTACGAGAAAAACAATTTATTTCATGACTCAAAACGTAGAGTTCTTAATTCTTTCATACACTCCATCCAATTTGGACCAAGTATTTGATACGAATATTTGAAATGTATGCATAACATAAACTAGTTCCAAACGATATCTGATACTTCAGATGTGTACGCATCTTCAGAAACAAACTGCGACGTTCAGTCAATGTCTGATTCAGATAGGAGTTCAGATGAAGATCTGATGGAGCAGTTAGGGGATGACATTAACACTTGGCTTCGGTACTGTAGAATCGCACAACGAATTGTTCGCGAGTACTTGGCACCAAATAGAGCACGTGGGTTTTTATTCCCGACAAAGCGATGCGGGCACATTTTTATGCTACAAAATTTGCATGTGCATCCACAAATGTGCTTCCAGGAGTTCAGGATGTACCCGCCAATGTTTATGTACTTCACGCACATACTTCGCGACGAGTACGGACTTTGCAGCAGCGCAAACATTGACATATACGAATAGGTGGGAATGTTCTTGTGTATTCTAGCACACGACAAAGGATATCGGCAAGTCCAAACGTTGTTCGATCATTCGTTGCAGACGATCAGCCATTACTTTAAGACAGTCCTACGTGCATGCGTGGCTTTCGCGGCAACCACAATTAAACCAGATCCTCGTTACCATGAAGGAGCAGCTCACCATCATCCTAACGTAGAACGATATCCTCTATTCCAGGTTATTTTGTCCATGTTGTAGATCGTAGAATATGTAATGTGCTTATTTATAACGTTGTGTTCATAATCATACATATTATTATTACAGAATTGCATTGGTGCGATAGACGGAACTCATGTACGAGTCGTGCTGCCACGCAATGTAAGAGAGAACTACATTGGAAGAAAGGGGATTCCAACCCAGAATGTACTGGCCGCCTGTGATTTCAATCTTTGTTTTACGTTTGTGCTGCCGGGAACCAGCAGGAACATACAGGATAGCCGAATTTTGGCCCGTGCTGTGCATAGTCAGGAAATCAATTTTCCCCAACCCGCAAACGGTAAATACTACATAGTTGACTTTGGTTTCGCAGACAGGCCTAAGTACATGGCTCCATATAAGGGCTCTGATATCATATATCATTTTCAAGAATTCGGCAACGCAAGGGAAAGACAACGCCGTCGGTTCTGAAATGCACTGGAGCGGTTCAATTTCCATCACTCATCATGCCGCAACGTTATTGAGCGTGCCTTCGATTTTGGAAACGGTGATGGAAGATAATTTTGATAGAATGCCTGGGTATAATATGAGAGTGCAAATAGCTATGGTAGTGCAAATAGTTCTCTCTTACATTGCGTGGAAACACGGTTCGTACATAGGTTCTGTCTATCGCACCAATCCAATCCTATAATAATAATATGTATGATTAGAAACACAACGTTATAAATAAGCACATTACATGTTCTACGATCTACAACATGAACAAAATAACCTGGAATAGAGGATATCGTTCCACGTTAGGATGATGTTGAGTTGCCCCTTCATTGTAACGCGGATTTGGTTCAATCGTGGTTGCCGTAATAGCCACGCATGCACGCAGACCGTATTAACGTAATGGCTGAACTTCTGCAACGAATGACTATTTTGACTTGTCGATATCCTTTTCTGTGTGCTAGAGTACTCAAGAACATTCCCACCTGTTCGTATATGCAATGTTTGCACTGCTGCAAAGTCCGTACTTGTCGCGAAGTATGTGCGTGAAGTACATAAACATTGGCGGTTACATCGTGAACTCCTAGAAATACAATTGTGGAAGCACATGCAAATTTTGTAGCATAAAAATGTGGCCGCATCGCGTTGTCGGGAATAAAAACCTACATGCTCTATTTGGTGCCAAGTACTCGCGAACAATTTGCTGTGCGATTCTACAGTACCGAAACCAAGTGTTAATGTCATCCTCTAACTGCTCCATCAGATCTTCATCTGAACTCCTATTTGAATCAGACATTGACTGAACGTCGCTGTCTGTTTCTGAAGATGCGTACACATCTAAAGTATCGAACATCATTTGGAACTAGTTTATGTTATGCATAAATTTCAAATATTCGTATCAAATACTTGGTCACAAATTGGATGGAGTGTATGAAAGAATTAAGAACTCTAAGTTTTGAGTCATGAAATAAATTATTTTTCTCGTGCAGTTGTCATTTATAGAACTTAAACCACAGGAGTAATAATTATTTGAATATCTGATTGTTGAATAACTGATTTGTCCTTTTCTTTTTACTCAACCAATTGTATCAACAAAACTTCAAATTCAAGTTGATGGGAATATATTCCTTTCAGTCCATGACCCATTGTTTTGTTGAAAAAAGTTATGCAACTTAGTGGGAGCAAAATAATATGCGTGTTGATACCAAACAATTGTTTCTTCCCTATAGTCTATACCCTATTATTTTTTTGAAAAAGTTAATCACAATGGTGGGAGTAATAATGTGCGTCGGGAAAAAAAAGGAATTGTAGTATGCAAGAAATTTTAAACACAATTGTTTCTTCCTTGCAGTTTATATCTTTTTTTTAAAAAAAAAGTTAATTACAAGGGTGGTAGTAATAATATGCATTTGGACCAAAAATAAAGGAATGTAGCATGCAAGAAATTTCAAACACAATTGTTTCTTCCCTGCAGTCTATACCCTATTCTTTTTTGAAAAAGTTGAACGTGGGAGTAATAATGTGCGTTTGGAAAAAAAAAGAATTGTATCATGCAAGAAATTTCAAACACAATTGTTTCTTCCCTGTAGTCTATACCCTATTGTTTGTTTGAAAAATTTATTCACAAACGTGAAAGTAATAATGTGCATTTGGAAAAAAAAAGGAATTGTAGCATGCAAGAAATTTCAAACACAATATTTTCTTCCCTACAGTCTATACCCTATTCTTTTTTTGAAAAAGTTGAACGTAGGAGTAATAATGTACGTTTGGAAAAAAAAGAATTGTATCATGCAAGAAATTTCAAACACAATTGTTTCTTCCCTGCAGTCTATACCCTATTGTTTTTTTGAAAAAGTTAATCACAAGTGTGTGAGTAATAATGTGTGTTTGGGAAAAAAAAAGAATTGTAGCATGCAAGAAATTTTGAACACAATATTTTCTTCCCTGCAGTCTATACCCTATTGTTTTTTTTTTTTTTTTTGAAAAAGTTAATCACAAGGGTGTGAGTAATAATGTGCGTTTGGAAAAACAAAAAAAAAAGATTTGTAGCATGCAAGAAATTTCAAACACAATTGTTTCTTCCCTGCAGTCTATTGACTATTGTTTCTTTCAAAAAGTTAAATCACAATGGTGGCCCTAATAATGTAGGGTTGGAGAACATATGGAATTGTAGGATGCAAGAAATTTCAAACATAAAAATGTTTCTTCCATGCATTCTATACCCTATTATGTTGTTGAAAATGTTAATCACAAGGGTGGGAGTAATAATGTGGAGTTGGAAAACATATGGAATTGTAGCATGTAAGAAATTTGAAATCATGATGTAGGGAATATATTCCCTGCGGTCCATGGAAGTATGACTGATATATAATTTCATCATAGCATTTAAACATGCGAAGTTATTGAAATTGACAAGGTAATTCAGATTATAACACAAAGTCGAAGGTTCTACGATACACAAAGTAATAAATAAAAGGAAAATGTAACACGGGTGATGTACACATAAAATCGTCCGACGACAACTAGAAAAACATTAAGAACTCATCGCAAACGTCCGGAAGGAGTACTTAATCCTTACGGTTAATGGACATATTGTCTTGATCGAAACAATACTGGATGAATTTAAATCTCAAGTAAGGTGTCTTGGCAGCACAGTACGAGTTCCGATTGTTTTTGTCCTTTAGGAACCATAAGGCAAAGAGGTGGAGCCGATTACCTTCCTGAACATGGCCAGACGACAAAGTTCGTCAACGCATTCACCGTTTGTCATTCCTCCCTTACGATACGAGCGCAATTGAAGCAAGATCCGTTCCAGAACTAACCATCTGCTCAAGGGAAACCAAAACCTCTCGTGCACCGAACATTTTCTTCTTTGTTTTTCTCTTCATGTGCTTGGTTTTTCTTTTATCCCTACTATGGTGTGCAGATATATTCATGAAAGAGTTTGCTCGGCCTGCAATTTGGCTGCCACTTGAATCTGTTGCCTCCGAGTTGATGGGGAACTTGTCACCTCCGTACTCTATTTCACTATATGTGACCAATTCAAAACCACGGTGCAACTTTGTTGGGGACAATGCACTTGGTCGAGTCTCTAGTGTCCCCGAACAATCTGCCATACGTGTCATAAATCTTGCTACAGTTGAAGTTCCTGTATTTATTCCAAGTAACAACACTCAATATCGTTCCAGTGTGCAATGTTTTACTGCCTATTAGTCCTTTATAATGATTAGGTGCATACAAATGTGAACGAATACCTTAATTTTTGCTTCTCACCAATGGTCAGGGGCGTGAATTCTTCCGGTACCCGAGTGGTACTCAATTCCAGTGCATCGCAGCAACTCAAACAAAAATTTGTGATCCGTTTGCAGTTTATTCCAATAGTTCTTCATCTGCGATGTAGTCCAGTCCTTCCCCGTTGAGGCGTTGAACATGTCTGATATACGATGCCATCCTTTCATGGTGAAGAATTTGCCTAGTCGATGGCCCTCAGCTATAACAAGTTTTGCAGGTGTCGATGAATACTTTGTGCTCTAGCTGGTTCCACCTCGCCGTCTTACGCACCACTCCCGGGGATGCCTACGACTTGGAAGAATCAGGGTGCAACTTATGTGGGCTCCCACTTGTGAATCATTAACATAGGAAACACGCATGATGAGTCAGGTAATATTGATAAACAACTACAAATTGACAAGGCAAAAGCAGAATCCGTCTACATTACAGGGAGAAGTATGCTTCGCGGGTCTGATATAATTTATATAGAAGTCCATCAAATTGGAGTAATACCCATGTGCAAAAAATGACAATAGTGGAATAAACATGTAGCAAATTGACATAGTATGCTCCTTCACAGAGATCGAATGAGGAATGACTTACCGTTTGGTCGAGGGAACTTTGCTACTGGGAGAAGTCGTTTTCCATGGAATTCGATCACTAATTCGTGCTAGACTCCGGATTTGTTGCCTGAGTTCCAACTGGATCGAAGCCTAGAACACGACAGAGGAGAAGAAAGTGAAAAATCTCTACAAAACCGGACACATGTAAGGAGAAAAATTACTTGGGTATTCGATTGGGATAGTGAAAAAAGCCATATGTATACCTGGATTTCTGAGAACTTGTTCCAATTTTCCCCTAGATTTGTTCCAGAGGTTGCCATTCGCCATGATCTGGTCTGTTTCTACAATTGTTGGAGAGAAGTTGGTGGAAATGGGTTTTGGCCGAAATGAGAGTAGATGCAATGAAAGATGGGGCAAAATCGAAAACATTTTACAACGAGACAAATTGTTAAATAATTGGGTTTCTGACAGCTTTCTGGACTTTGGGGAGCCTTGTCTGAATATACTGTAGGAGAATTAGATATTTGGGCAAAAAAGGGGGTTTCAAACAAGGGCTACATGTACTAAAAATGTTGTCTACAAGGAAATCTTTTCATTCATACATCCGTATAACTACAACATTTTCGTAAGTACTTTCTAATATTTAGCTTATCTGAAACTCTCTTCTCTGAGATCAAATTCAATAGAATTGAAATGGATTATCATTTATCTGCTTTTTTTTAATTTGTTCCCTATATATTAATGCAAAATAACTTGGTTGTACATAATTCGAGGACCTTCTAAATTCATGCACTGAATTACATCGAACAATTTAACAGTCTTACAAGGAATAACTTACAGAAGAGCAGGAGAAAACTGAAAAAAAAAAAAAATTAAAATACAACCTGATAAGGTTTGTGAAATATTGTTTTAGAAATATTTTTTTATCGATGTAATGTGTTGTATAATATTTTATCTTTTCCTTTTTCAATACACAAACTGAATATTTTTATAGAAGTACTATGAGATCTTTTCACATCACATTTTGCTACAAAATGAAATTTTTTACAATCTGATGATTCTTATCAGCCTATTCCTTAAAAAAAGATTTTCTTTTAAATTTACACCTTCTTTTTGGATCATAAATTTTTGCCTTTAAATGTACATAGTTACTTATAAGATTACTTTGATTGTAGGGTGAAGCATATTGCCTATTTTAAATAAAAATTAGCTGGTCGATGCTCTGTATAACAACTGGAACACTTATTCTAAAAGAGACAAATAGAGACAGCGCCTGATTCTTTGAAATGTCTTGTTTAATTAATCAGCTGCAACTATAGTACCACATGCTGCTACAATCATCCTGAAAGAAATTCAAATAGTAAATTGTTGATTTTTTTTTTCTTTTTTTGAGTAATCAACCCTCTTATTGCTATTGCACATGTTATAGCTTATCCTCCTTCACATTTTGGCTTTGGAGTTGTTATTCCATCAACATCTCTTTTTCCAACTTTTGATCCTAGGTTGTTGAGACATCAGTATAGTGAAAATTGCTTATGCTTTCGTCTGGTTCACAGCATCCTTATGATGCATGAAATTGATTAATTAAGATTGTTAAGTGTTTGATATTTTGCACAATGTATTTTATCTTAGATTTTTTTATTGCTTTGCAATAGTTGTTTCTTATTTTTTCATTGATGAGCTCAATTTTAAGATTCTTATTATTTGATTCGGAACATATTCTATCTCCTAAACTAAGTTTATGACTCTTAAGAAGTTTAGAAATTTTCCCTTGAAACTTTACTAGGTTTATCTTAATGTGCTTATCTCTCTTCTCCATGAGCTTTCGAACTCTTATTCCGTAGCTGGAATCTCTGCAGGCATCAGCAGCAACAACTGATGGAAGTTGTCAATCTGTAGCAACCACCCTCGGCATGCTCTCAAAGATGCTAACAATCCTGCAGGGTACTATGTGACCCACCCTTATTTTGTTAATTTTCATAAAATTACATAACTTAAAATGTTGAAATCTTACATAGTCAACATTGATATTTCATTAATATAGGTCTATGATTTTGCCTAACTCCTCTTGATGGCGAAGGAGACTTTCGCAGAATTCTTATCAAAGGCCAATGTACTGCCGTCGATTGAGTCCAGATGCCAAGATGAAGGTTTGTTGTGTTTTTTCTAAATTCATCTATTAATTGAATCATTTTCATGTTTTCCATTAATTATACAGTTTCCAATTGTAAGATTAAATTCAATGGCACGTGCGAATTTTTATTTCTATTAGCCTGGTCCGAATTCAATTGGGATCTTTGCCATTTCTCAAAATTGTGGTAGAGTGGCAGCTCGAGTCTACAGTCTTTTTAGTTTAGAACCTGCAAATGTAGCATCTCGCAATTCTATTACTTTTTCGTTTGGTCCTTATTCCAGGTTCTTATTTATCACTTCATAGATATTTGATCCTATCGTGTGACATATTATGGTTAGTTGTCTCAAAATTAATCTCATACATATTTTCCTTTAAATTTTGTAGATTGCATAGATCCTTAAAGATCGTTCTTCTTCTTGGTTGTGAGATTGTCGAAGCCTTGAAGTTTTCACTATGTTTCTTGTTGGAAGTGGAGGTACAATTGAACTTGTGTATACTCAAGTAAATTATTCAAATCTCTTGGTCCTATAATGTTCTACATTCAGGTTCCCATGTGGAAGAAATACATCATTAAATGCTAATTGCGCACTTATGCACCAACTACACTGGCTCTTGCTCGTGACTTTCGAACTCTGAGATACATGATCACCTTAGAAAATGAAAATCTTGTGGTATACATCTCTGAATATTTTTGTTCGCTTTTTTCCTGTGTCAATTTATGGCCGCCTATAGCTGAATATAGACTTCTAACCAGTGACTGATATAATCATCATGAATGTGTTGAAATTTCTTGATATCTGGCACTAAACTGAAAAAAAACTCGTCTTCATATTTGAATAAAATGAGCATTGAATAACTTGCATTACAATTTTTTGTCTCATTCTCAAGCTCTAGAAAAGCTTCTCATCATTGATTAAACCTTCTTGGGAAGGTTGCACTTGTACACAGACTAATTTAAAAGAAAGAGAGATATATATGAATAAAATGGCCTTATTTGCAAGCTTCACAATTGTCTGGACTAAGATAAACTGTTGTTGCATTTGTTCCAGTATTATATGTGCTCGACATGTCTTTAATCTATTAAAATGGGCTATTACAACTTTGTGAACCGTGATTTTTTTATATCGAGGGTAGTGTCATACATCTTTTTGTTTTTGATCTTTTTCCATTCTTGTTCCATAAATGTCTGTGAAAGATCTCTTCTTGGTACCAGGGCTAGCCCAAGTGTAGCTGCAGCTTCACATTTTGAAGAATCGAGATGCTTCCATTTGGATATCCGATCCGGCCATGTGAGGGTGGATGGTCAATCATTCATATCTTTGATCACCTGAATCTCAAGGTTAGATGCGACATTAAACATAATACACTAAAGTTTCTTAGATCTTCCCAACTTAATTCGTAACATGACTCCTACTTCCAGGCCTGAAATGTGCCAGAGGTTCTTCAGCCTCTACCGAACATTATAGCGTATAAAATGACTATTGCGGTGAGTATGACTATTTAATATCATACGTGTTTGAGTCTTTGTAAAGATCATTCAAAGATTCATCTATTGACTAAAGAGCTAAGACCGACCGGATTTTCTACTGATTTTGCATTTACTAATGTTGCCCATCCTTATATTATATTTTACCATCCCAGACGCACTCCGAAAAATATACCGGTTGGCTTGTTTAGTTCTTTTTCCATGTTGCCAAAATCTATAGTGATCGTTCTTTTTGGATTTTGTTACAAAGGCACTACGATATATCAGGTAGATAACTCGGGAGACGAGTGGTGAGATAGTATACAGAGTTAGCTGGCAACCAGCTGTTCTACGCACATTCAATCAGAGAATAAGCAGGTAGATACCACTATATTTTGATCCTATTTTGGCTTGTACCTAGGGACATGTAATGCACAACAGTGTAAGCTATCTTTTATGTTTGCTGTTGTAGTCGAATTTTAATAGATTGCTATTAATAGAATATTATTCCTGTGCAGAGGCTTTAATGATGCTATTAACAACTTCAATAATGATGGCTGATCATATTTGAACTCTGACGGGATTCAAGATATAGTAGTGGCTATCAACTACTCCAAAAACCTAAGCACTGGACCAGACAGAATGCCTATGAGGCTCTTCACATAACTACTAAGAAATTACCTTTCAGTGAAATTATTACTTCCGGCACGAGTCTAATAATATACTTATCTTAACATTTAAATATCCTTAATATGGTATGATGCTTGGCAAAATGATGGAGCATGGAAACTGTTGAAGCTGTGGTTCTTTCTGTTCTTTCATGGATGTGTAGTATAGGTAGGTTTATCAATTACTTGGTATAGGTTATTACTATTTCATGTGCAGATTTGTCATCCATAATGCAATATTTCGACACGCTAACAATACCTTCAAAATAGTACAACCCATACATTATACCGGCAGCGACTAGTAGTAAAAAAAATAAGGCTCTGTTCTCTTTACCGTTTTCAAACCGTTTTCTATTTTTGATTTTTCAAAACGGTAAAAACGTGTTCTCTTTCCTGTTTTCAAAAATGTATTTTCGAAAACACCAAAAAAAATATTGAAGAAAACAGAAAACGATGAAAAAGTCTTTTGGGGCATTTTCGGTTGAAAACACGCAAAAATTGAAAACACGGGAAACAAGTCGATGTTCTAAAACCTACCTGTGAGAGAAAAGCCTCTTCATCTTCCTCAACAAACTGCAGCTGTCACCTGAACTTCTCTCAATCCACTCCCATTCGAACCCCATGAACTCTCTCTTCTACCCTTTATACTCGTCCATGCCACTTAGTTGCAAAAACCGCCCCCAATTTATGGAAAAAACGCGTGACTATCGACGGTTTTTCCATATTACCGCCGCCGTCGGCCACCGTTTCGAAGTTGGAGCACCAGTTTCGAAGTTGGAGCACCACCATTCAACTCCTCTCAACCAGACGCATCCAGTTTCACCATTGGAATCCTGCAATTTATCGTCTAGAATCGAGTGAAAACTGTGGAACTAGTTGACTGCCTTTTGTGAATTCGTCTACTGGGCTCCTTCATTACCAGGTTAGTTGTTAATTTTACACCATTTAAGTTCAATTGATCTTGAATTGATAAAGTAATTGTGAAGTTTGACGTTTAATTTCGCCCCTTCCTTTGTGGTTCGTTTTGTGTATTTCTCTTGGTTTCACAAGAAATGAGTTCGTTGTGCTGTATAATTTTAGAAAAAGATTAGAATAGTTACTGTTCTGGTTGTACTTAATATCTATGCTTATTGTAGAGGTGGTGGTGGATTACTAGACCTTGGAAAATTTATGAGGCCATGCCTGAAAGGGTGGACTTGTTCGGTTGAAATTTTTTGCTATTTATTTGTATCGCAGCAATTGCCACCGATTGTGCTTTCCTCGATGTAGAAGCTTCTTGTGAAGTGTATTTTGATGCTTTGTTGCTCCCATTAAATTTTATGTTGACATCTTATCTGCAGACAGATTTATTTTGCCATTTTATCTGCACATAGTTCGTTCTAAATGAGTGGTTCAATTGTATGTTATCTTTTTGGTTTCTCACGCTATAGAAATGAACATAGGTAATCTTGTGCTCACTTGTAACTTCTCCTTTCTCTCTCCCTGCGGGCATATCTGCGTGTGGTACTGAATTTGGATTCCTCGTGTCACATGTCATTTTTCTTATTAGAAATATCTTGTAACTATTATGTTTGTTTTTCTTCCTTTGTGTTATAGCTGGTGAGGTTACATAGTCATGAATCTAAACTTGCATAAATTTTATGTGTTTATATTGTTCGACTCTCGCTACATTGTTTGTGCATCAAATTTTACATTTTTTAGCCTTAACATAAAGGTCAAGTAAGCCGTCATATTATGATACTTGGATTTGATTTGATTGGAGGGAAGATGAATAGGTAAGTAGGCATATATATATATATATATATATATATATATATATATATATATATATATAAGCATAGGATTTTTGGGAAGATGTAGTAATAATTCTCAAACAAGATATAAAGTTTATATAGATAAAGTTGTAAATTTAATGAGTAGTAAAGGAATAAAAATGATTAAACCTAAAATTTATGATTCAGAAATTTTAGCAGGATTAGAATGGGATTTAGATAAGTTTTTAGAAACTCAAGAAAAAGTTTTAACTCCTCAAGAAGCTATAACATATAAAGATTTGTACGGAAGGACTAGTCTAAGATTTGGTAATTACAGTACTATAAATAGAAATGATAATTTTGATACAGAATCTAATACTACTAATGAAGAAAAATAAGAACAAAAACCTTTTCTTAATACAGTAGAAACAGAGATAAATGATAAAATTTTATATCCTAGAGAATTAGGAATGATTTTATCTCCTACATAACTTTTAAGATTAGAACATCATTTGTTTTTAAATAAACAAATAGAAGAACAAGAATATTTATATTATGATAATTATCAAAATATAAGAGTAGGAATCAATATAGAAGAAATTGAAAATAAGTCAGAAATTTCAGAAATTAGTAATTATAAAGAATTGGCAGATGAAGTTATGCAAGGTAAACCGAGAAACATATCAATATACAAATTTGGTTATCCTCCTAGATTTGCTTATACAGATTATATATATATATATATATATATATATATATATATATATATATATATATATATATATATATATATATATTTTCTTTTCAATATACTCTTTTGCCAATCAGACGATTTTACAAGGGATCAGTATCTGCCAATAATTTTTTTTTATTTTTTCCGATCATGACGATCTATGTCTTTCTTAAACTAGTTTTCTTATAACTGATGAAGTGAAATAAACATGACCCGAAACCTACATTAAAATTATAATGTATGGAGGTTTTGTACTTATCTCTTACTCCATCATAACGAAGTTTTATATTTTATGTAATTCTATATTAGAGAACCATGCTCTGCACCTGTATATAATCAATATAGGGAAGATGGATAGTAGTATATTGCATTTAATTGAACGGAATATCAACTTTGGTAGCGCTCTATTTATTTCTGACTAAATTCACTGATGTGCAATGTTAACATCAGAGTGCCAATAAGTTAACATCAGAGTGCCACTATTCTAATCTCTTTATTCTGACATTTGGTAGTCCACCTCTCCCCAGCTTTAGAATTCCAGTGATATGCCCAGTTAATTCCCCTTGCTTGAACTATTTTTTGATTCTATCTTGGATATTAGTAGAGGAAGAAGATCTAGTTGAGTTGGTTCCTTGTGTGTAAACGAGATAGGGAGAGTACAATTGCTATGTTGCTTCATTTTTCAAGATTAGGTAGCTTGTTGACAATCTTTTGTGGCAGTCAGCGGATGAGTGAACTGGCCCTTTCATTTCTTTTGCTCAGATTTCTCAACACTATTTTAACAGGATCTTCACCGAGATTTTATGATTTGCAAACTCTTTAGCGCATTATGATCAAAGTTTCATTAGCAATTGTTTTTATAAGGATATATACATACTATGAATTCTTTGTTGATTAACCTGTGTAGTTTATTCAAGAAAATTGAGATAATTATGAAATAACATGAATAAACCTAAATATATAAATATACTAAATGATGGAACCAGGTTTAGAGCTTCCCAATGTAACAATATTCTATGGTTTCATCTTTCAAAGAAGTTAAATACTGATTTGTTGGCAAATTGGACTGGAGTGTCTAAAACTATAAGAATTGTAAGATGTGGTTTTCAGATGACAATCTAGGGATTCTTGGAAGATGTTGTAATAGCTTGAGCTTCTTTCATCAATTTTCTAATATGCCTAGATAATGTTATGTTTAACATATTTCTTTCAGACTGCAAAGCTGACTTTGATCCCTGAGAAAAAAACTAAGGAAAACGAGGATATCTCCATTTAACAAGAAAAGTGGTTCAGTGCTGGGAAGAATGGCCACAATGGAGGAAGAGGAGTCTCCAACTTCAGCCGGTATAGAAGAGAGTAACCAAGTGGTAGTTACAAGAGCCAGACCACAGAGGGCTAACAGTAGGAAAGCTACATATGTTCTAAGTGATGAATATTTGGACAGTGATGTGGCTGAATATTCAATCAGTGATGTTGCTGATGATGACTCTTGACTTCAATTAAGAATAGTAATTCTTGTAGTTCATTTTAGAACACAGCAATCTATACTTGGGACCTACTGAATTTTGTTTATGGCTGGTGAACTTGTTTGCTTCCAATGAAAATGCAACTTTCTCTAGTGTTTCATGATTAAATCAGTTGGGATTGGATTAATGCATTGTAGAGTTGTAATAGCAAATTCAGTATTAGATTCCTTACCATTGTTGATTCACATTCTTGCTTAGGATGGTGTAAAACATAAAATTTTCATATATTTAATTAAATGAGCTTTAGATATTTTTTGAATCATTGGAAAGGATATTAATAGTATGAGAATAATACAGTATAAGAAGTATTAAGGAAGAAAAATGACCTGAAATATTGCTAATAATATTGTCCATTTTTTCCAAATATTGAGTACCAAACATGCACCAAATGAATATGACACCAAATGTCATCAATATGGATATCTGACCTTGATAAGATTGATTTCAAAATATTTATTACCATGTCAACTTGAGATTAGTGCTCCTTTTTTTGCAACTTGATTAGGTTTGGTTGTAACCTGGTGCTAGTTAATTCTTGTAACAAGTTATGTACAAGGACAAAAATAAGGACTTGCCAAATTTAATTTAGGTTGTATTTTTTATATCTAGGAAAAAATATTTTATTTCAAGATTCACCAATTTCAAAATTTAAATATTATTTAATACTATATTAACATTAAACCATTAAAATTTATTGAATAATCAGATTTTTTTAATAAAATATTATTAAAAAAAATTCTCAAAATTTCAAAGTAAACGCGTTTTCCATTTTTACGTTTTCGAAAACAGTTTTTCAGAATGGCAAAAAGAACGCATTTTCAGAAATTTCAAAACAGACACTCAAAACACAAAACACAAAACGAATTCAAAACTCAAAATACAAAACTGAAACACAAAGAGAACGCCCCCAAGAGAACTTTGTTACAGTGATATCTAAACTAAGTTATCTTAAATGTAATGTTAGTTGCCAATCTAATTTCTCTTTTCTATGTATTCTAAGGAACTGAAGCCATTTTGCCTAACAAAACCTAAAGTTGGACAAATTTGACATTGCATCTTACTTTAAAGGCATATTGAATTACATCAAATGCTCAACCATTTTAGAATAAAATAAAAGAAAAAACATTCAGATCCATGATTTCCAAATTAACTATAGAAAAAAAAAGTAGCTAGTCGAATAATCAAACTAGGTATAGGCTCAAACTAAAGGATGTGTATTTTTTAAGAATTCTAAAATTTGTTCTTAATTCTATTCAGATCAAGTCTCTTTTATAGTTTCATGCCAAATGATGGGATAAAAGGGGAAAAAAATTAACCAATTAGTCACAAACACCTAAGTAGTTGATCATAAGCACTTTTCATCCCACCCCCACCTAACCCCATCCCAAATAGTTGGTCACAAACACTCCTCACCCTGCTCCCACGATCAACACCAACAGTGGGTCAGAAATTAACCAAATAGTTGGTCACAAACACTCAAATTGTTGGTTACAAATACCCATAGTTGGTCACGAACACTCAAATAATTGATCACAAACACTCTCCATCACATCCCATCCAACCCAACCTCAACCTCAACACTACACCAATTGAACGTCGAGCCATCTCACCACCACCACCTCCATCAACACCACCACCTGCACTACCACCCCACACAACCATTGGCAAATTACCAACAATCACTCCACAACCACCTGCACCACCACCACTCCACCATAACAATTAACAACCACCATTTACAAACTGAAAACAAACAAGCCACCAATAACAAAACATTGTCGAGGTTATCCCACATCGATTGTGGAAGGAACTAGTGGCCAGTTTATAAGTGTGAAGGAAAGCCTCACTTCTTGAGCTAGCTTTTGAGGTTGAAAAGGCCCAAGACCACCCAACACTGGTATTAGAGCCCAGGTTATCAACAATTATCGGTCCAACAATCCACAGGAGGTACATGTTTGCTCCCACCTAGGACTTGATGTGTGAGGGTGAAATTATTGAGGTTATCCCACATTAGTTGTGAAAGGGGCTGGTGGTCAGCTTATAAAAGTGAGGAAAAGCCTCACCTTTTGAACTAGCTTTTGGGGTTGAGAAGGCCCAAGACCACCCAACACTGGTATCAGAGCCCGGGTTATCAACAACTCTCGGCCCAACAGCCCACGGGAGGTACGATTTGCTCCCACCTAAGACCTGATGTATGAGGGTGATATTGTTGAGGTTATCCCACATCGGTTGTGTAACGCCCCAAATTTTGGAAGAATTTGAATCGCTACCAAAACTAATTAACGGAAAAAGAAGCATAAATTAATACTACAATTTTTCATGTGTGTGTGGGTAGATTAATATATATATACATTTCCTCAATAAGTGGCACGTGGCCCAAAATCTATTATTTAGAAATTTGAACATGCAAGGCAAACTGTAAAATAGATTTCCAAGGCTCCATTATGTTTTTACTCCATTTTGACGTGAATAATCTGCTAAAAGTGAAATAGCAGGGAACACAAATACTCAAAACAAATTAAATTCTCAAATCATTGTACGAACAATTGTCCCAAATTTCAGCATTCCAATAAATAAATAAAATAAACAAAGGTTGCTGTTAAAAATTTAGAAATTCAAAGCACGTTACACCGGGTTCGATTTATTAATTCCAGTAGATCTTGGCACAACGAAATCACCTCATCGCCCGCCAACCAACGACCCGATCTAACCTGTGAGATGTAGGAAAAAGGGTGAGTACATGGGAATACTCAGTAGGATACGATTAATGGTGCGATCCCGATTTAAATATAAAATCATGCGTCAAAATATCATACCGTCATATTTCATGAGTACAATAATCTATCAACATGAATTAAATAATTTAAACACGTGTCAAGAATTATCATACCGTCATCATAACTTTAGATCCGGTAAGAGCTCATATCATATCATATCATTTGTACCGGAATGGCCATATCATCATTTCATATCATAATCATATCATAACTTCATAAGTACGAAATCATCAACATGAAGAAATAATTTAAACGGGATAGAAAATTTACTGCACCTCTTTTCCTACCTTGTTAAACTTGCTTTAGTTTGGAAGAAAAACCCACAAAATCACGTTACTGTATTCTTTTATTCTCTGCCCTTATTGTGTTTCCCGTGCATGCACAAAGTGTAGAAAAGTTGTTGCTTCTCAAAGATATATTATATCATAAAATGTGGGACAAGAATATTGGACTTCGTGTAGCATATTAAATCACACGTCTCTATCATGTAAAGTAAGATATCTCAACCAACAATATATGAGACACGTGGCATGCTAGGAAATGTTACACCAAAATATAATAATATTTTATTAAATCTAATTGGCACCTTCTTCAACAACTCCTATAATCTCTAAAAAGTAGCAAAACCACTAAAACAAACTACCTATTTTCATGTAGCAAAAACCCATAGCACACACTCTCTCTCCTTATCTCTCTTATATACATATATAAAGAAAAAGTCATAACTTACCAACTTTGATACACGTGACCTCATTGTAAACTTTAAAATATATTAAATAATAAAACAAAATGCAATACGAGATAAAATCTTCCAACTTCGATAACTTAAGGTTCGTCCATTCCAAATTAACTTTTCTCGAGCCCAACATGCATAATTAATTACGATCTATTCAACGAGACCAATATTCAATTCTTTTCGATAACTCCATCAATATCTAAATATTTGACTCAAATAAAATATAATTTGATAAATGTATCATTTAGTCCATCACTTTCAAAATATTAAAATATAGTATATAAAAATTGAATTCTATTCTATAAGAATTTTCGGGGCATTACATGTTGTGGAAGGGGATAATGGTTGTTTATAAGTGGGAGGAAAAGCCTCACCTCTTGAACTAACTTTTGGGGTTGAGAAGGCTCAAGACCACCCAATAAACAACCACAAAAGTCCAACTAAGAAGATCAGATCGAAGGAGGAAGAAATTACATTAAAAACTTAAACCCCCTTCCCATATCGGCACTAGACGCCATCGCGTCTGGCCATAGGTGATGCGCCATATCGGGCACACTGATTGGTAACACTGCTGTTGCAATAACAATAGTGTCGACGTCGTTGTTGCTGCAACATCAACGCTGATGTTGCCCTTCAGCCCCGATGCTATCGAACAACAGCCGGTGATGATTGACAGTAGACAAAAATGTCGACATTTTAAGGGTCGTTGGCGGCTAAACTTGTAGTGTGTGAGAAAGGGTATAGGTATGGTGGATTTGGAAAATTTATTAGGGTTTGTGATTTGAGTGTGATGTGTGTGGAGAATTTTTATTTATATTTTAAATAAAAAATTAACTATAACCTGATTTTTATAAGAAAAAAAAATGGTTATAATCTTATTTTTTAAGTTGAAAATTTAAATGTAGGGATGGCTGTAATTTACCCAATATCTAATTTAAGCACGCCCATCTAAGTAATTGGGCCTGTCAACTTTGATCCTACACGATCCAAATTCCTTTTTGATGATTCAAACATATTTTGACAGTGTATAAATGATTTGAATTATAAAATATATAGACTTGAATTGATAAGTGGATAGTACTTATATGTCCTGAAAATATATGGATAAAAAATAATTTGAGTGTGTATAAACATAAATCAAACATATGTTCATTGCCATTAAAAAGAGTAATGCTATTCATCCCCACTGGGGTTTAGCCCCCAGTCTATGTCGGAATTACATGTCATTAAATGATATATTCATTTAAATACAAAGTCACGTGACTCATTTAATCGAGTCTATCATTTAATGTCATGTAATTGCCACATAGATTAGGCTCAACCCCAGTGAGGATGAATAACATTATTCAATTAAAAATAAAGTCTAAAGTGATAACTTATTTATTCTCATCATATTAATTTGAACAATTTTTCGTATTTTTAGAGAAAAATAACACTTTTTACCCTATTTTATTTTACCAAAAAATAAGTATATCATGTTTTCGTTACTAGTAGAAAACTATCTTATATTATCTTGCATAAATCCAGAAAATATGATGATATTGCATACACACTCTAAATTCATTTACTTATTAAAAAAAAAAATCAAGGAGTAATCGAAATTTTAATTTTTAATCTGCAAGCACATTATTTGCTTACCTTACATATATCACATTTAACTTATAGCTCCTTTTTGCAAGAGCAAAACCCTTCTAATTGAGCTATATTTTTCAAGTCAAATGGAAGATGTATGTACTACTTAGATTTTTTACACGTCCAGTGAGCCATTCTCAATTTGAAACAGAAACTTTCGATTTAAATTTTTTTTAGTTCAATCCTAACTTTATCCTTAACTGTGTATAAAGGCTATCGACTTCACGACCAAAGGTATGTTGTGCCAGATTTGACTCCCTAAAACCGGGTATGAAGAAACTCAGATTGCTCATAATATGAGTCGCATCCAATGAATTAATAATGGGTTTTTTTTTTTTTGGGAAGGCACATGGTATCTAAATATTTTATTAAGGTTTAAACTTTATATACACTTTTATTAGTTAAATAATAAACATTATGGGTTTAATACAATACATAGACATCTTAGCCACCGACTGCCAGCTCTTAAGCCACTATCTCCCATCGCCCATCATTATTAATTAATACCGTTAGGTTTGAATTATTGCTGGACAAGGAATTAGAATGTCGATTTATATATATATATTTTTTGAAATTATTAAGAAAAAGTTCTTATGATGTTGTGAAATATATTTGAAGAGGAATTTGCAAGAGAAGCTAATTGGTCATGATTTTGTTTTATGTGCATTTTCATGAAGAACGGTACAAGTAAATTTCATGAAGTATGTTTAGGGTGCGTTTGATTGCAAGGGTGGAAAATGGGTGGAAAGAAAATGTTTTACAGGGAAAAGATTTGCCTAGAAAATGTTTTGTAGGGAAAATGATTTAAAGTGTGTTTGATTGGTATAATTTTCCACCCGGAAAATTTTTAAATTTTCTATTCGTTTGACTTTGTTTTACATGAAAATTGTCCACTAAAGTGATATTTTTTTCCACAATTGGTTATAAAATTTGTTTCCATTGCCAAAAAGTAAAAAAAAAATGAAAAAAAAATTATTTCCTAAAAAATCATTTTTTTCATCAAAGTTTAGTGTTCGTTTGACTTTGTTTTGCATGGAAATTGTCCATTAAAGTGAAATTTTTTTTTACAATTGGTCATGACATTTGTTTCCATTGCCCAAAAAAAAAAAAAAAAAAAAATTGAGCAGCCGGCCGGAAAATATTTTCCCACCAAAATGGTGGAAAAATATTTTCAACGATTTCGTGGAAAATGCTGACGTGGCGGGTGGGGGGGAAAATATTTTCCGTGGAAAATTTAGGCTATCAAACAGCGCAAAAGATGGAAAATGGAAAAAATTTTCCATTTTCCATGGAAAATATGGCTAATCAAACAGAGCCTTATTGTTTCTCTTTGCCCTTCTTACTAGAATAGTCTTAAGATGTTAAAAGGTGAAAAGTCGTATACTTCTTCGAATAAATCTCTTGCAAAACTAAACCTTACTCGTTTAATCATCTTATGTTACTTCGATCTCTTAATTTATCTATTGTATTACGTTAATTACGAAAGAGTTATCAACTCTCTTAAAAAGTAACATAAATATACAATGCATTACAAATTGGTGATTTTGACCCTTTTTTTTTTTTTTGTTATTTTTCTTCCAATTTTACCATCTGTAAAATAATTATTTTCAAATCTACCCTAAAAAGGAATGAAATTTAAATAAAAAGAAAAGAAATTCCTCTTAAAATAAATCTCTCTCTCCATTCAAAGCAACAATAATAAGTTCGAAGGTTAGTCCACACACAATAGGAAATGATTGGATAAACAATTGAAAGTCATATTGAATTGTAAAGAGTGACATGCATTTACTTCATATTGTTTTTACACTTACATTTTTTCATATATGGCATATTTGTGATTTTATTCTTTTAAAAAAAATTAAAATCGATAATAAATTCTCAATTATAGGTTGAACTATTTTAAAACTCACTATTAAAAGTCAACTCAAAATCACATCGCTTATAAATGCTCAAAATCGATACTTTAAAAAACTCGTAACCATTACGTCAAAACTCACAAACAGGCCCTAACTTTTCATAATTAATCCGCAACAATTATTTCTTCAATTGTCGCATGATAACTCAAAAAACTTCAAAATTGTAGAAATTAACTCCAGTTGAGAAGCAAAATCAAATGTCATGTAATGATTTAACAAGACTTTAAAGGTTTTTGCCATTCTAAGGATTTGCTAACTATGTATTAGCTAGAATTTCTCATTGCAAAAATGAAGTTTATTTTGAAAGTGGCAATGAGTATTGACAAAGTTTAGAATCTTCATCTCACTTTCCTTCAAATAAAATTCCACACGGCGTGTGGACCAAACAATAATAAGCTTTAGCAAGCATATGCTGACTTCAAGACTAATTTGTCTTTTAACAAAAACAACACGTTTCAGCCTATCTTTCCAACGAAAAATCCACACTTTTCTTCTCCACCGCTTTGGCTTTCATTCTCTCTCCGACAATCACCGGTATTTCAAGAACGACCTCAAGAAAACAGAACAAAAGCCCACTGTCGGCATATACAGATTCAAATCTTAAAACCCACAAAAAAATGGATTCTTCAGAGCAGTGGCATAAGAGAAAACGCATATTCAGACAGTCATATTCAACGTGTTCTCCACTGTGCTTTTTCACAGTAAGATCTTTTGTTTTGTGTTCTAGTTTTCTCACTTTTCTTTGTCTTTTATCATATACAATTCCCTTTAATTCTTCGGCTTTCCGGCCTGTTTTAGTTGTTTCAAGATTTTCCAATTCTGCTAAATCAGTCCAAGATTTTCATAAATTGTCGATGCCCATAAAAATAGAGAACCGAGTTCTGTTTCCTGATGATGTTCTGTTGTTGGTTGCTGGTGGAAGGAAATATGGGTTTATAAAGAAGAGTATTATTGCAGAATTAGAATGTGTTTATTACAGTAAAAATGTACTGGATAATGCTATTGTTGATAAGGAGAATGTGCTGTCTGTAGATGAATATGATGAATTTAGGTCAATTGTGAGATGCCCAATCCCTTCAGTGAATTATTCGACAGTCGTAAATTTACGGTGGCCGTATAAAAATGAAAATTTGAGGGAAGAAAATGGATTGTGGATAACTGAGAATCAGACTATTCATTCTTGGGAAAATGTAGCATATGGAGCTGTTTTGGATGGGGAAACGGTGGTTGTGTTTGCGAAGGGTTTGAATTTGAGACGGGCTAGAGAATCCGATCCGGGCCAATTTAGTTGCCATTTTGGTTTAGGGAATTGGGAAGTGGATGAAAGGTTTATGTTCACCACAAAAGCTTTGGTTGCTGGTCAAGAGGTTGTGAGATGTTCATTGCCTAGGAGCATAAGAAAAAATCCGGATAAGGTGTCGGGAATCCCAGTGACTATTGGAATGACACCCCATGTTCGTGCTCAAGGTCATGAACGCGCACTCTTGCCGTCTGTGGCAAAGATATTCAATACCAAGTCCGAGCAAAAGAGGAAGGGGGAAGGAAATTACGAGCTTTGTGTGTGTACAATGGTGTGGAACCAAGCTTTTGCATTGCGTGAGTGGATTATGTATCATGCTTGGCTTGGAGTTGAGAGATGGTTCATTTACGATAATAATAGCGATGATGGAATAGAAGAGGTTGTTCGGGAACTTGACCTTGAGGACTACAATGTCACTAGGCATGTGTGGCCGTGGATCAAAACTCAAGAAGCCGGTTTTTCACATTGTGCTCTCAGAGCTAAACATGAATGCAATTGGGTTTCTTTTATGGATGTAGACGAGTACTTCTACTTCCCGTATTCAACGCCACGACACCAAAGATTTAGAGAATTGGGTTATGCAGGACAGAATTCACTTCGTACCTTGGTCACAAATTTTTCATCATCATCGAACACTATAGGAGAGATCAGGACATCTTGCCACAGTTTTGGACCATCTGGATTGAATTCACCTCCCACACAGGGCGTTACAGTGGGTTACACTTGTCGTCTTCAGAGTCCCGAGAGGCATAAATCTATAATTCGACCAGATGCACTGGATTCTACACTCCTCAATGTGGTGCACCATTTTCACCTAAGGAAAGGATTTGAGTACCTTAATCTCCCCGAGAGCACAGCAGTACTCAATCACTATAAATACCAAGTATGGGAAGTTTTCCGATCGAAGTTTTACAGGCGAGTTGCCACATATGTTGCTGATTGGCAACAAAACCAAAACGAAGGTTCAAGAGACCGAGCACCTGGGTTGGGAACGGAGGCAATTGAACCACCTGATTGGCCACTGAAGTTTTGTGAGGTTTGGGATACTGGATTAAGAGACTTTGTTTTGTCAAACTTCGCTGATATTTGGACCGGTTTGCTGCCTTGGGAGCGATCTCCTTCACGGTGATTTAAATCGAGAATTCTTGGTGCTTGATCGCCATCAAATCTAGTATCTAAAGGAGAAAATTACATAAATAGACAATTCATTTTTTGATTGTTTCACCATTGTATCTGATTCTTTTGTTCTTGAATATGCAGAAAGATAGAGATTTTTTCAAAATGTAATTCAGGATATTTTCTGAAAAATAACTGAGTCATCCTTCAGTTGGAAAGATGTTTTAAGACAGTAACATAAATGAACATAAATATTGCAATCCTTGATCTATGTCTAGTAATGTCTGATGCTCTTCGGTATTCTCAGCAAATGGAAGGCCATGATTATCCTAACAAACCCTACTTCTCTACAGAATCCATACAATATGATTTTACGAAGTAATTTTTAATCACAATGGAGCGTGCTAGTTCATTGTTGTAGAAAATGTTGTAGGGAAAACAATTTGACAATGAAAAGAAAAAAGAGCATAAATCTAAAGGAGATAAAAATGAAGCAAGGTATGTAGTAACAAATTCTTTTTAAGATACATGTCATCTCGTGCACACGTGCTAACAAGATGAACGGGCGTCTTTTTCTCAAGATAAAACAATTTTATTGTGCTCTTCTTGATCGAAATGACCTTGTCGCCGAACGAAAATTTGATTGTACTTTCTGTTGGATAATTGTTTCAAAAGCTTCACGAAACAGAATATCGGATCGAGTACCGGATATGCAGAATAGATAACGTATTTACAGTAAGTTTAAACACCATATTTCCTCATATCATTTTGCATACAAATTTGACTATAACAGATTTAATTATACATAACAGATTCATAAATGATTTATAAATTTCAGTAAATAATTAAACGAGAATTGCAAAATACTAATATTAAAAACGAATAACAAGAAGGAACAAAAAAGACTTTTAACCCGATGCCTGTGTTACACACAGTTTCGTTAAAAAAGATTTGTCCCCTCACCGTACGTGCTTGAGGTGTAATTTAAGCATTTGCTTCCCAAGATACAACAGTGGAATAATAGAATCTGAGCACCACAGATTTTACTCCGGCGAATTGAGGTAGAACTCGAACAATATCACCACCAGACTCAAACAATAACAAAACTTGAACTGTATGCAAATGAATATTCAGATGAATTCTTGTACTGAAAATTGGGAAAAATCGAGGTATATATAGACTTTGGATCTTGTAACTTGCTCACTTACTTCATGGAAATTACAACATGAGTTTTAGGAGTTTCAACTGTTTCAGAAAATAAAAAGTCAGTTGAAAAATAAAATAAAATGTAGTAAAACGTAGGCTCTTCTAAGGGGCTAATTTTTGGTCAATCTGGCCCGACATTCGTGTACGCAGGTCGCGCCACACACAAGTTCAAGGTTCGATGCCTATTCCGGTCCGTGATTTGCACCCCCTGCGTGCGCACGTGGAAAGAGCATCTGTGCTACACATTATTACACCATTCTAAAATGCAATCCTTTATAAAGTGGTTTTGGTTTTCATCCACTTCCTATGTGGGACAAACTTATTTTTAGTTTTCCCACCAACATAAACCCCTTTCACATGACATACTTTGAGCTTCAATTTCTCATTCACCCGAGCATCATTTTTTACAAGTATATGATTTCGATGTACTCACGGAGGAGAACACAAATCAACTTTCATCTTCCAAAATAGTCAAACGGGTCCCGCTAAAAATTTGTGCCAAAGTCACCCAAAACTCAATTTTTTCCAACAATCCCCCACATGAATGAAAATTGGGATCGACACATGAATGTGACACATGATGACTTGGTGATATAGTTCAATGGTTGAAACTTGCATAGGATAGGTAGGTGTTACCCTTTGAACCTTCCCTTGTAAAAGCATATTTACTTTACTAGCTGACCAGTAGACTCGATGTCTTTGAACTGTTCTGTCGTTTATGTAAACGATGATATACTCCACATATGATTCTTCCTAACACATTTCAGTTCTCATTATTATGTTCGTTTTGGCCATGAACATATGCTTGGTTCTGTGAGAGTTCACAAGAATTTTGCCCCACATAATTCCCTTAGAAGCGGCCCCACTTCTCTCTCACATAGATGATTTCTTATTACAAGTAACCCGCATTATTTGGCTCGATTTTTTACGGATAAGAATCATTAAAAGCCTATTGCTTATCCTTCATCTTTACGGGCATCACTATTACATCATAAGAATAGACATGGGGTAATATCCATCACAGTGATTCTATCAGGTCATTACAATTAGGTTGTCCCTTTGAACCTAAATCTTGGGATCTCCAGTCAACTAGGTTGGATTTTTCCTTTGTATTAACTTATCCATTCAAGAGCTTAAGTCTCATTCCTCTTGATAATTTTTCAACTAACTCTCTATTTAACCCTTTGGTTAGCGGATCTGCAATGTTATCCTTTAACTTTACATAATCAATAGTGATAATTCCAATTGAGATAACTGCCTTATGGTATTGTATCTACGACGTATATGTCTAGACTTACCATTGTACATGTTACTCTGTGCCCTCCCAATTGCTGATTGACTATCACAATATATGCAAATTGTTGGCACAGGTCTTGACCATCTTGGAATATCCTCTAAGAAGTTGCGCAACCACTCAACCTCTTCACCACTTTTATCTAGAGCTATAAACTCGGATTCCATAGTGGATCTGGCTATCACTGTTTGGTTAGAGGATTTCCAAGATATAGCAGCACTTGCTAATGTGAATACAAATCCACTCATGGACTTTGAGTCTTTTATATTAGATATCCAATTAGCATCACTATATCCTTCAACGATCGCTGGATATCTTGTATAGTGCAGTCCAAATTTACGAGTATATCTCAAGTACCTTGGTATTCTTACTATTCCTTTCCAGTGATTAACTCCTGGATTACTCGTATATCTACTTAGTTTACTCACTGTGTAGGCTATGTCTGGTCTTGTACAACTCATCAAGTACATCAGACTCCCAATAATTTTCAAGTATTCTACTTGAGATACACTTTCACCTTTGTTTTTGGATAGATGTTGACTTGTATCTATAGGAGTTCTAGCGATTTCAGTATCATTCTTACTGAACTTTTCTAGAATTTTATCCACATAATATGATTGGCTTAGAACAAGCCCATCTGATATTCTTGAAATTTTGATTCCAAGTATAACATCAGCTAAACTCATATCCTTCATGTCAAATCTCGAATTTAACATATTTTTAGTGGATTTAATCACTTTATCGTCACTACCAACAATAAGCATGTCGTCAACGTCAATACATAAAATGACATAATCATTTACAGTATCTTTAACGTAAACACATTTGTCACACTCATTGATTTTAAAACCATTCTTCATCATGACACTGTCAAATTTTTCGTGCCATTGTTTTGGTGCTTGTTTCAGGCCATATAATGATTTCACCAATTTACAAACCTTCTTTTCTTACCCTGGAGATGAAAACCCCTCAGGTTGTTTCATATAGATTTTTTCATCTAAATCTCCATTCAAGAAGGCAGTCTTAACATCCATTTGATGTATTTCAAGATTTTGCAGAACAGCAATCACAAATATCATCCTAATAGATGTTATTCTTGTTACTGGAGAATATGTATCAAAGTAATCAAGGCCTTCTCATTGTCCGTGGCCTTTTATTACTAATCTGGCCTTTTACTTTTCAATAAATCCATCTACTTTCATTTTTCGTTTGAAAATCCACCTGTAGCCTAGTGGTTTACTTCCTGGAGGAAGATCTACTAGCTTCCATGTATGATTTTGTAAAATGAAATCTATTTCACTTTTAATTGCCTCTTTTCATTGATGTCTTTCTGAGGAGTTCATGGCTTCTTGATAGCTTTGAGATTCACTTTCTAGTATATAGGTGAGAAAATCTGGACCATAAGATTTTTCTATTCTTTCCCTTTTGCTACGTTTTGGTTCAACCTCAACCTCCTCTTCTAGTTCTTGGTCCTAACTATTTTCAGTCATAATCTCATATGTCTGTTTAGAAGAGCTTGCTTCATTTTTAGACATGTATGGAAATATATGTTCAAAGAATAAAGCATTTCTCGATTCCATTATCGTGTTTTTGTGTATATTTGAGATTTTAGATTTATACACAAGAAATCGATAAACACTACAGTTTTGTGCATATCCAACGAAGATATAATCTACAGTTTTCGGGCATATCTTCACCTCCTTTGGTGTTGGGACAACCACTTTAGCAAGACACCCCCACACTCGTAAGTATTTATAGGAAGACTTTCTTCCTTTCCTTAACTCATAAGGAGTCTTTTCCAATTTCTTTCGGGGTACCTTATTTAAAAGGTAATTTACTGACAACACAGCTTCCCCTCACATGTTCTGAGGTAACCCAGAACTTATTAGCATTGCATTCATCATTTCTTTTAAGGTGCGATTTTCCCTTTCAGCAACACCATTTTGTTGCGGTGAATAAGGTGCGATGGTTTCATGTATGATTCCATGTTGTACACAGAATTCAGCAAACGATACTTCATACTCACCACCTCTATCACTTCTCAAACCTTAATTTTCTTGTTAAGTTGATTTTCAACTTCATTCTTATAGAGAATAAATTTCTCTATCGCTTCATCCTTGCTTTTTAGCAAGTACACATAGCAGTATTTTGTGCTATCATCAACAAAAGTAATGAAATACTTGTTGCCACCTCTTGTTTGTACAAATTTTAAATCACATATGTCACTGTGAATTAAATCAAGTGGTTCTGTATTCCATTCAATTGATTTAAATGATGACCTTGTCAATTTTGCCTCAACACAAGTCTCGCACTTATATTTGGAATCAATATGGAACGCAGGTATGCAATTCAAGTTAACTAGTCTACGTAAAGTATCATAGTTAACATGTCCTAGTCTACCATGCCACACATTGGAAGACTCAAGCAAGTAAGTAGAAGAGTTTACTTTATTCATTTTTGGTTTCACAACCATTACATTCAATTTAAACATACCATCGGTAACATAGCTTTTTCCAACAAACATTCCACTTTTTGACAAAATGACTTTGTCTGACTCAAATATAATACGAAAACTATGCTTATTTAAAAGCAACCCGGATACAAGGTTCTTACGAATTTTCGGCACATACAACACATTGTTAAGAGTCAACTCTTTTCTCGAAATCATCTTCAGAACCACTTTGCCTTGTCCCTTGATTTCAGAAGTTGCTGAATTTTCTATAAACAATTTCTCTCCATTCTCAATTGCTTCAAAAGCCGTAAATAGTTCTTTATCAGAACACACATGTCTCGTAGCTCCGGTGTCAATCCACCACTATTTTGGGTTTGAACCCACCATATTCACCTAAAAAATGACGGATGCGAGATTCATCTCGACACATCATGTGTAATGTAGTCAACCACATTTGCTTCTTTCTTCTTCTTTGGCAATCTATACTCCGAAGATTTGTGACCCACTTTGTCACAATTGAAGCATTTTCCTTGAAACTTCTTTTTAGAAATTCCACCTTTAGGTCCTGGCTTGGTCCGTTTGCCATCGGATGACCCAGGCTTAGTTTTGTAGGTCTTACTGCTTTGACCATGCTCCACAACATTAGCTTTAGCAACACCAGGATTGAGCAACTTCTTCTAGGAACTCTTGTTGTCTTCTTCAATTCGAAATCTAACAATTAGTTCTTCGACGTTCATTTCCTTTCGTTTGTGCTTCAGATAATTTTTGAAGTTTTTTTCACGCGGGGGGCAACAGATTCAATAATTGCAGCCACTTGGAAAGTTTTACTCAACATCATTCCTTCGGCATGAATTTCGTGAAGAATCACTTGGAGTTCTTTCACTTGACTGATAACTGTTTTGGAGTCTACCATCTTATAAACTAAGAATTTGCTGACAATGAACTTTTTAGCCCGGAATCCTCAATTTTATATTTCCGGTCCAATGACTCCCACAGCTCTATAGCAGTTTTCATAGTACTATACACATTGTATAGCAAATCTGCTAAATTGTTCATGATGTAGTTTCGGCACAAAAAACCGAATGTTTCCATGCATCAAGCGCACTAACAGCTTGAACATCTCTCTCACCCTCTTGGAGTTTTGGAGCACTTTCAGTCAAAGATTTTGCAAGATTCAAGGTAGTCAGATAAAACAACATTTTCTGCTGCCACCTCTTAAAATTCAAGCCACTGAATTTCTCCGATTTTTCACCATGATTAACCGGAACAGTAATGGTATGGCCAGTTGTTTGTCTCACAACATGACTTGGCAATCTAGCCACAGTCTGAACCACAACAGAACTTGACCATTGAGCCATAGCAGAGCCCACAGCCTGATTTTCATTAGTCACAGCTTGGGTTACATCCATGTTGGTTGAATCGGTTGCCATTTCTGAAAATGAAACAAATATTAGTTTTCAATAAACCAAATGAAACAACTTATCAAAAAGAATCTATGTTTTAAGTTTGTTAGATAATTGTTTCAAAAGTTTCACGAAACAGAATATCGAATTGAGTACCGGATATGCAGAATAGATAACGTATTTGTAGTAAGCTTAAACACCATATTTCCTCATATCAAATTTGACTGTAACAGATTTAATTATACATAACAGATTCATAAATGATTTATAAATTGCAGTAAATAATTAAACGAGAATTGCAAAATACTAATATGCAAAACGAATAACAAGAAGGAACAAAAAAGACTTTTAACCCGAGGCCTGTATTACACACAGTTTCCTTAAAACAGATTCGCCCCCTCACCGTACGTGTTTAAAGTGTAATTTGAGTGTCTGCTTCACGGGATACAATTGCGGAATAGTAAAATCTGAGCACCACAGATTTTACTTCGGTGAACTGAGTTAGAGCCTGAATAATATCACCACCAGATTCAAACAGAAACAAAACTTGAACTGTATGCAGATGAATATTCAGATGAATTTTTGTACTGAAAATTGGGAAAAATCGATGTATATATAGACTTTGGATCTTGTAACTTGCACACTTACTTCATGGCAATTACAACAGGAGTTTTAGGAGTTTCAACTATTTTAGAAAATAAAATGTCAGTTGAAAAATAAAGTAAAATGTAGGCTCTTCTAAGGGGCCAATTTTTGGTCAATCTGATTCGACATTCATGTACGCAGGTCGCGCCCGCACACAAGTTCAAGGTTCGATGCCTATTTCAGTCTGTGATTTGCATCCCCCTGCGCGCGCGCGAGGAGAGAGTATCTGTGCTACACATGATTACACAATTCTAAACTGCAATCCTTTATAAAGTGGTTTTAGTTTTCATCCACTTCATATGTGGGACAAACTTATTTTTAGTTTTCCTACCAACATAAACTCCTTTCACATGGCATACATTGAACTTCAATTTCTCATTCACCCGAACATCATTTTTAACAAGTAAGTATATGATTTCGATATACTCACGGAGGAGATCACATTCAACTTTCATCTTCCAAAATAGCCAAACGGGTTTCGCTCAAAATTCGTGCCAAAGTCACCCAAAACTCAATTTTTTCCAACACTTTCTTGATCAAAATAACAACACACACTTGAATCTCAGAAACTCAAGTTATTTGGAGAAAGTTTTAGAGAATAAGAGGAAGAAATTATTCAGAACTAACTAGGAGTGAAGAAAACATAATGAAGCGGTTCAATTTATAGATTTTTATGTGTCTATTCTAAAATGCTGAGTCTTTTGCCTCAAATTAATTTGGGACATTAGATCGAACATTTCAAATTTGGACATGTCTTGACGGTTCACATCACACCCTTTTGAGATGGTCCATGACCTTTCGATGTGACTTCTCTCTATTTGATCAGTGGTGTTCAGTTAGATCTAGTTCACTTTTCTACTCTTTCAATAGTTAATCTTCATTCTCATTTGTTAAAGATACAATAAAAGCTTCATTTAAAGGTTTTCATTGAGCTCATATGGAAATTTATCTAATTCATCCAAATGCCCTTTTTTCAATTTAATGTCATTGCAATTTCCCAATAACTACTTGTATTATAGTAGGACGGTGGGAAATGCAAAATAAATAAATAAAATAAAATAGCCAAGAAACAATTACAGTGATATCATCTATTAATGGGAATATCATCTATTAAGGGACAGAAACAATTACAGTGATATGGCGATTTGAAAGATTAATTTGGAACAAAACCTCGCCGATACAGTTATCAAGAGCTTACCAACTACTTGTTTTTAGGTTCATATCATAGGTATGATAATTCGGGATGTGTCATAAACACTTGAGGGTAAGTGGAGATTGTTGGATATGTGTCCAAAGTGTTGGACTTTAACTGTGTTTTTTTATACATTGATTTGTCTATTGATAAATATTGTTTATTTATTTCGATTTAATTGTTTAGTGCTTAATTGAGCAAGTGATTAAGGACCATTGACCGCATTAAGACAATGAGTCATGTATTTTGTATAGAGAAGTGTATAAGAAATTACTCGTATTTCGATTAAAAGGGATTTGTCTTAGACTGACCAATAAAATTCCGCACTCTATTTGATATAAACTCAAAATTACAAGAATACAAAAATTTAGGGCATGTTTTCTTTGTTGTTTTCAGGTCATTTTCAGTTTTCAATTTTTGAAAGCACTGAAACACGTTTACTTACCTAAAACAAATTTTCAAATATGAATTTAAAATTTACAAAGAAAACGAAAAATGTCAAAAAAGTCGTTTTGGATGTTTTCAGTTAAAACTAAGCCAAAACTTTATTTTTTTTATTTTTGAAAACAATTTTTCAAAATAACAAAAAGAACACGTTTTCAACAATCTCAAAATGGACACTCAAAACACAAAACCCAAAATGAATTCAAAACTCAAAATTAAAAACTGAAGTGTCTCAAAAAGTATTTCCCCCGTCTGATCTCAGGATCAAATCTCCAGCATTGAAATGCTGAGTGCAGTTTATTGCTCTCAAAATGACTATTGAATAGGATCTGTGTTCGACTTGGTCAATAAATTCGTATAATAAAGTGAGTAAATATTGATGATGACCTTTGTTAAATAGAGAACAAGTAACTTTGATCGGGAAAAGTTTATGGCTCAGGTGTTTACTATTCCAAAATTAAAAATCAGGCACAACAGTTTAAAATTACAAAAATCAGGTTTTTCTTAAATTAATTAATTACATTTCAGAATTATTATATTAAATTAAATATTTAACTGTAATATAATAAAATTAACCCACCCCACCCCACCCCACCCCACCCCACCCCACCTACACCACCCCCATTGCTCTGGCTACTACTCCGGCGACCGGCGACTGCTCCGATCTGAAGACTTTTTCGAGGTCACAGATCAAAAAATTTGTAGGTCACGGGTTATTTTGAGATCATAGATAAAAAAATTTATAGATCGCAGATTATTTCGAGATCACAGATTTAAAATTTTATAGGTCACAGATCAAAAAAATTAAGGTCACATATTTAAAATTTTATAGGTCACAGATAAAAAAAATTAAGGTCACAGATTCTTTTTTTAAGTTACAAATTATCAATTTCAAAGTCACAGGTCAATAGTAAGGTCACGGACACCTATTAGAACCACAATAGCTAGGTCATAATCACCTAAACACCCTTCCCCCATCACAGATTGAAAAAAATCAAAACGTTTACTTGTTTCAACTTTATTTCAATGAGTTACAGTTACAATTCCTAGGTCAGAGACACTCATCTAGGTCACAGACACCCACGATCGCCTCCGCCGCCACCATAGCCGACCCGTCACAACAACACACAACCATCGCCACAACAGTTCCAATACCACCAAAACGTAAAAATAATCAGCACCACTCCAACAACCAAAAAAACCCCAACTAAAAACACTAATGTCACCACTAAAAACACGAACACCGCTGTCACTCCTCTGTAGATCACCAAACTATAAACCACGCCGACAACCCATCACTCTACCTCCATCTAACTAAACTTCCCGTCACTGCTGTACAGAAATTTCCCACTCGTCACCTACC
Organism: Fraxinus americana; assembly: GCA_035079005.1. Taxonomy (NCBI): domain Eukaryota; kingdom Viridiplantae; phylum Streptophyta; class Magnoliopsida; order Lamiales; family Oleaceae; genus Fraxinus; species Fraxinus americana. Next base: position 523,318 of record CM068710.1, on the reverse strand, counting down.
GGGATTCACAGCACCACCATCACCAACACCGCCTCCGCACCAACAATCACCAGCGACGAACATTTTCAGATCCACCCCGAAGATTGCTGCGTGGGTATTGAGCTGCTCAACGCCTCCCCCGGTGTGAATCGCAGCAGCGACGCTGCTGTGGGTGTGCAGCGTCGCGTTGCTGCTGTGACACCCACAGCAGCGTCGCTGCTGCCGCGACGCTGCAAACCCACAGCAGCGTCGCTGCAGTGGGTGAACGGTGGTGAGGGAGAAGGGAGGGAGGGGGAGAGCCTCCCCCTGTGTGAATCGCAGCAGCGACGGCACGTGGGTGTGCGACATCGCGTTCTTCTTTGTAACACCCAGGCCGGCGTCGGCTGTGCCGCGTCAGCGGTGGGTGAACGGTGGTGAGGGAGAAGGGAGGGAGGGGGAGAGAAATGGAGTGAGGGAGGAGGCGACGGTGATGAGAGTGAGAGTGAGAGAGAGAGAGAAACGAGAGGGTAGGGTTGTGTGGGATAAAATGATAAATTAGGTTTTAAAGAGTTAATTATTTAATTAAAAAGATAAAAAACCTGATAAATTAAAAAAAAAGTTAAAAACCTGATTTTTAAAAAGGAGATACTTAATGCCTGGTTTTCCCTAATTTTCCCAACTTTGATCTCAGGAGGCTGTTTGTAAGATCTATGCTCTCTCTTCCAGCTGGTTGATTCAGGCTCAAACACAATCTGGGCTTAATGACTTGGGTCGAGCCATTCATGGGCCCACAAGCGTGGTTTCATGGGTAAAGAAGGAAATGGGAAATTATGAAAGTAGCACCAAAATGAATCAGTTGGTGAGATCTTTGAACTTGCCCGCAATAAAGTAATAAACAGAGAACTGGACGGATTGTTCCTTGCAAATTTTCACAATAGTCTTGCTAGAAATCGAAGAACCCTAACAGTTTTTTCTTTAGAAATTGAGGAACTCAATTAGAAGAAGGAAGAGGCGAAAATTCAAGCCATGTCCTTTTCAAAATTGTCGCAGTTAATTATATTTTTCTTTGTTTCGATATCTGCACTTTCCAATTACTCTGCAGCTCACAATTCGTAAGTGAATCTCTACTACTCAATTACTTCAAATTAATTTCTTGATATGATAACAGTATGAATTTTTTCTGTAGAACTTCTATTATAGGAACTAATTATTCGAAAATTACAGAGGAATTCGAGTAATAAAGCGGAGAACGCTGATGGGTTTTAAAGAGACGCCAAATGGTGGAAATCTCACATTCGATTGTTCACCTTCTGGCCCTTGCATTCCCTGCTCTCGTTCTGAAAAGGTGCCATTAAATTCCCGTTTTAATTATTTCTAGTTTATTGTTTTATGGATGTTTGATTGATACTATTCGAGTAATTTTAAGATCATGTATTTGTGATCAAATGGAACGCCTTGCAGATTTTTGAAAAAAAAATAATCGTGACATAGTATGGTTTCATCGGATTAATATTATTTAACTTTGGTCTGGGTGATTTCACTTTTGCAATAATGTTTTCAAATTCAACTAAAAAACTCTGCCTTCTTTAATTGCTCCCCTTCTGGCCCTTGTATTCCCTGTTCTCATTTGAAATGGTGTCCTGTTCCGTTTCTGTAAATGCTTGCATTCCCATTTTAATGATTCCTACTTTATTGTTTTATAGATGTTAGGTTGGTACCATTTGAATGATTTCACTTGTGAACCTATCAATTTAAGTTAATGGGGTAGTTAAAAAATTGTGTATTTGTGATTAAATTGGATTCCTTGCACACTTTTGTTTCAATTAGAAATTTTTCTTGAACAAAATTGTGAATTGGTAAGGTTGAGTACAGGATTCATTTGAGTATTATTTAACTTTGATCTGATTTCAATTTTTCTATAATAATATGCAATTACGCAGATTAAGATTCTATAATTCTGAAAAAAATAATTCCGTGTTATCTGATCTTGTGCTCTCCTTATCTTGTTTTAACATCTATTGCGTGTTATCTGATCTTGTGTATTGTTCCTAAGGAACCTAAATTGTTGCTCAACCTTTACAATGAAATGATAAATCCCTTGTTTCATGGTCATAGAATATTATACCACGTACATAACTCATAAGATGAACTGAAAACTTTGACTCTACCATTTCTGTAAAGAAAAAAACAAGTTGGTGAATATATGAATTTTGAATTGTATTTGTACTATTTGATTATATCTCCCTTTAGTTTCCACTAAATTAATCTATTTAAGAATAGTATGGGTTGTGGGCATACAATTCGTCTTTGATAATTGATATGCCGAAAAGAAGCTTGAAGAAAGAAAGAAAGGAAGAAAGTATAGTTCTTTATGTTATCAGCCATATCCTTTGTTCCCTTCTTGAATCTTTATTTGTGCTTATTGAAAGAAATATTGTTTTCTTTGTAGAATGATGAAAAATATCGCTGCAGCGAAACTGGATATCGCATTCGCTTGAAATGTCAACCAACTGGGACTAGTTCTAAAAAGGAAAAAAGCCAAAAATTAGAAAACGGGCGATCTGATCTTGAGACCGAACAGATTACTATTTCAACAAGACAAAGAAGTCTACTAGATGATTCATCCAAATCAAAAGGTGGTTCTAACTTTTATATCACTTACAGAAGCTGTATACCTGCAGTAAATGAAGAAAAGTTGTCAGTACTTGATTTTGAGGTAAGTTCTGATATTTGATAGCTCTAGTGTACATCAATTTTTGGTGGTCCCATTACATAATGGTTTAAACTGTACAGCTTGTTTCTAGAAAATTCCAGTTCAAAACGAAAATAACACAGAATTTGAAAATTGTCCGACTAAATATTTAGTTGTGTTCTCATCAGTCTAATCCATTTTAACTTACTACTAATGTGAGATTTGGTTGAGTTCTGATATTGTTGTCTCGGTAGATCGTTCCTCTCAGCTTACCTAAATGTTCAGAAATTGCCAATCATTGGCTAATAAAAGTAGGTAACTTGGCACTTGCCTTCTTGTGAGTGCAGCTCCTTAGTGCTTAAATGATTAATATTGGACTATTCTCCTCTTTTTACTGTTAGACTATATGGCCTAATCATATAGTATAATTATTTCCTCTAGTGGACTGACCTATATTGAGTCTGCTCCCTCTTGATAATAGGCGAATTGATGGAGGCTACTCTTCCTCTTGATATTAGTTAGGGGGTCGATTTTGTGTGAGAAAAACCTTCTACTCTTCTTCTCCATTAAAATGAAAATATACTAGAACAAGTAGATGTAGTTCTCATGAACCACTATAAGTTTGTGTATTTGCTGTACTTGTTTTCAATTTTCATTTGTTTATTAATGCACTTGTAGATAGAGATTAGTGCTTAATCTTTAACAGATATGTGCCATTCTTTTCCTTTAAATTATTACCAATTAAGTATGGAACTGTATAAGTGCTGAATTAAGTCCATCATTTCTATTCTAGCAACTATATACCGCTAAATTTTACGTATCATTTTTTTTTTTTTTTTATAACCGTGGATGTCCGGCCAGCTTGCGCGCACCTCGACTAATTCCACGGGGCCCTGAAGTTTACGGTCGGATACTCACCTCAGTAGCCTGAGGAGACTCGATCGTATCATTTTTTAGTATGGATATTAAAGAGTTAATAGCTATTAGGATTGTTTCATCTGATGTTTACTGCTTAATTCGATAGGCTGGCAGTCAGATTCTTTCTATTGGTTTTGACTTTCTGAATTGGAAAGTTTATGCTCTGCATAAAAGATTAAATCAGTTAAAGGCTTTTCTTCTTTTTCAGAAAGACAAAGATACCCTATTTTCTTTTATTTCTGATTGGTTGTTTTTCAAAGTTTGCAATCAGTAAACCATTTGTTCTATCGTTTTGGTACATGTATCATAAAAAGCCTAGTCATTTTAAAAGATCGACTCTTATTAAAATCCCCCATTTCATGTTGTTCCAGTCAAAATTTCGTAAATTTTCATTTATATTTTCATGAGTGCGCGTTACAATCAAAGCTCCTCTACATCATGTTCACGTACTAAATTTTGCATATTTTCAGTCCTATGTTTTGAGAGTAAAATTGAAGGGGAGAAAACTAGTGTTTTACAATAGGGGCTTTTAATTTTTAGTGCCAAAAGTAAACTCTTTAAGAAAGATAAATCATAAGAACCAATATTATCCTCTTATAAACTTAACGTTATTTTATAAAAAAGTTTGTTTTGATCTTTTGATGATATTCATTGCAGTCTATGAGGAAAATCTTATCGGAAGAATATTTAAAGTTAACATTTAGTCGTATTATTGAAAAATTTAGGTAAAAGATGGTTTAGTTAATGAAATTAAATACTGCACATAAAAATCTTAACCAAAGAAGTTAATCTTTGTATGGTAAAAGTTGGATCGTTTAAGCTTAGTTTTCATTGTCTTTAATTCGTAATTTCTTACATACATTTATCTATAATATATTAAATATCGCATCAAGCGAGAATCATTTTCTAGATGATTTTAGCCATACTACAATTTAATTATTTCAATAATACTTTACTTTTCGTTTTTCAATATATATTTAATTGAATATTAATTATTAAACATGCACACAAATAAATAATTGAATTGTATGAGAACAATCAAATTAATTCATGAATATGGAATTTAATTAATTTGAATCAATAAATATAGAAAAAGAATAATGTATATACATTTAAACAAAGAGGGTGTAAGTGAACCAACATGAAATTTAATTAATTTGAATTAATAGATATAGAAAAATAATAATTGATATACATTTAAACAAAGAAGGTGTACATGAACCAACATGGAATTTAATTAATTTGAATCAATAAGTATAGAAAAAGAATAATTTATATACATTTAGACAAATGGCGTTATATCATAGATAAAATGAATAATATAAATTAAATAAATGTACATGAACTTGAATAATTTATTTACTCCTATAATAATTGAATAGTTTCCAAATTATATGATCTTTAATAATTTATATACTCATAGAATAATTTATGATAAAATGAATAATCTTGAAAATAAATACGTGTTCATAAACTTGAATAATTTATTTACTCCTAGAATAATTGAATAGCTCCCAAAACATGTGTACATGAACTTGATGACTTAATGTTATATTTAATATATCCATAAATAAATGTTAATTAATATACATGCACATACATAAATAATTGAATTGTAGTATTTATAGAGTAATCGAATAGCTCCCAAAATATATAAAGTGTATTTGCATGAACTTGAAAAATTAATTGATTGAATTATAATAGGATATCTATAAATTAATGTTAAGTATTGTCATACACGTAAATAAATAATTGAATTGTATAAAAAGTTCATTTCACATAAACAGTTTTTTTTAACTATTTTTTATATTCATCGATTTTCAAATATCATTTGTACAGCGTTTATAAAATATTTCAAAATAGCATGCAACGCACGTTTAATTGTGACTAGTAACTCAAAATATCAAACAATCTATTGGAAAAATACTTATTAGAGTGTATCTAAGTGCAGTGTCTTAATGCTAATATTATACTTTCAATCTTGCGATATCCCTACAAAGTGAAGGCAATTTTGTCTTAATAGTCCTAGTTTGATTGCATTTAACTTACTACTTTAATATGTATAAACCATTTGTATTTTGCATGAATGAAAAGTATGATCAAATGAAATGATATAGAACCTTTAAAGAGTTAAGGAAATATTATAGACAAAGAGAAAGATTAATTTGGAATATATATAACTTTTTAAGAGTATAAAATAAATTATGATCATTAAAAGTTTGTTTTTAATCTTTAGATTTGACAAATTAGTCACTCCATACATAGCTAAACTTTTAAGTATTTTAAAGTAGTAATTTGTTTATACTGTTTTCAATGTATGATGTGGTAAAGTTTAGTTACCTTTATAGCAAAGAGAGAAAAAAAATTGTTCTTATTGTTTTCAATATATGCTTTTTTTGGTGTGTTAATTTAATGAATTTACATAATCGCATGAATTATTATAATTTTCAATTAGTTTGCAATTTACACTTCCTTTTTAACTTTAGACACTATAATAATTGTTCGAAATTCAAATTAAAAGCATGTTTGGCAAAGCTTAAGTTATAATTTAAACTAGTCCAACACTTTTTTATCAACACATGTTATGCCCACACCTTATTACCTACTTTTTATTCACATATTTTATGGGACTCGTTGCTTAAATTTTAATTTGAACTCTCCCAAACAAGCAATAACATCCATGTATGAGTATTATGAATTAACTTATAAAAAACGGTTGTGCTATATGTATATAGTGATTTACATACACATGATATAGTGAGATATGACTGTATCTAAGTTTTTTCAACCAAAAATCAAAAATAAAAAATTCTCACTCTCTTTTTGACACCATCTGTATGTAAACCATTATATTACTTTATTTTGTACAAATAGTATTATTCTACAAAAAATACATATGCATCTATTGAGCCCTATTTTTTGAGAATTGATTTTGTAAAAAGTGATTTTTTTTTTTTATTATTATTATTTTTTGAAAATGTGTGATTAAAAAGTATGGAATTTTTTTTTTTATTTATGTACAAAATTATTTTATTATGAGAATGTGTAGCTGAAAATGAATTTGGGAAAAAATGAATTTTAAAAAATGGGGCTCATATTTGGGGGGGGGGGGGGGGGGGGGGGATTAAATATTTTTTATTTTTATTCTGAAATTGATAAAATATGCTTAAACAATTAATTTTTTATTTTTTTTATTTTTTAACTTTGTATGGAGATGAAACTTTAAACTATGATTAGTGGGGATGGTGGTGCACAAAGGGGGGTGTATGTCGTGATGCAAATGAAGGGAGGTGGAGCACGAAGGATTGTAAAATTGGAAACAAACAAAATGAAACAGAGGAGAAATTTGTGCGCATGGGAAGAGTGGAGAGGGGAAAGAAGCTATACAAAATAGGGTGCAGTTGGTAGGAAAGGGGGATGCAAGATTGGGACAATGGTGGGGGTCAAGTCGCCAGTAGAATGGGGATTAGAGTCTCTTTTGAAAGGAAAGCTTGGTGGTGTGAAGGTTAATTGTTATTCTTAAAGCCCATTGATTACTTTAGATTTAGGCAATGGAGTTGCTGCACTAAATAGTCATAAGCAATTTATAGGAGGCTATAAGTTTTTAGATTAAGCCTCTGTTTGGTACACATTAAAATTTTCATTCTCATTCTCCTACTCATTTTCAACCACACATCTTTCAATAAAATAATAATTTTTATCACATCAATAACTTTTCCTTCATTTTCAACCACACATTTTCCATCAATCTACTATTCCAAAATACATTTTTCCAAAATAATGTGGATCAAACACACCCTAAATAACATAAATCAGGCTCGTACACTCAAATATTTAGTTTCTCCTTTTATCTTGTACCCTTTTCATTATGTTTTAAAGTATTTACACAGTTTTATGTTATTGTATTGCAGCATAGCTAATTTACTTGGATTGTGAAAAATTACTTCTAGTATGGTAAAGAATAAATACACGCATGGTCCTTTTGTTGTTAAATAATTTATAAACAAAATACCTTTTCGTAGCATACTTTGGAATAGATGTTAATTTACTTGTAGGAATGCTTCCGCTTTCCTACAAAAAATGGCAAATGGTGAACTTTTTCTTTAAATTCATTCTTGTTTATAATCAATGTTAGCTTACATTTTTCATGAAATGATGTCATTGAAGTCATTACCCTTAATATATGAAGAGTGCATTTGTCTTCCCCTATAAAGCATGGAGATGGGAAAGTGCCATTCACGTCTTTTGTACTCTATGACACTGCACGTAAAATGCAAACTTCCTTGTAAAGAATCAATAGAAAATACGCACTCTCTCAAATATTTAATTAGTAGGTTATCATGACTAGCAACATGTTCTAGTTTCAATCAATATTATGTAAATCGCTCTACTCTATTATACATTACTCCCATGCTGCGTGTAATGTGTATTAGTCTTAGTCGATACTTTTAGGTTACATTTGGTACACTGGATTAAACCGTACAAGAAATTATGATTAAAACTAGAGATGGTACTAGATAGATAGTGTTAGGGTGGATTAAGGTTGATAATATTTATTTCTTTCAAAATGATGTTATGTTCACTATCTTTTCTATATGGCTCGAACCTACCTCCTCACTCTGTATTTTATTATCTAGTTAGCTTAAGAAAGATAGTGCAATTAACATTCTTCTAAATGAAAAAATGAAAATACTATCCACCCTAATACTATCTATATATTAGTGCCTACTCTAATTTTACACTTGGTGCCTTTTACGGTTTAATTCGATGTACGCATAGTGTTTTGTATGCTGACTGCAAGAATTGGTTAACCCATACTATCACTTGCACTTGAGAGCTGTACTGAATCGACTACTTCTAGTTTACTTTTTGTTGGTAACATCATCACAGAACAACCTATCATGAGTTCACTGATTAAATACTCTGTATTTCTGTTTTAACTTCATGTTTTAAACCATGCTTTGTAGGCAATAATGATGGTTCTGCTGATCAGTAGTGGTTCGTTTATATACTACAGACGAAAGCGAAGCAGTTCAATTCAAGGAGCTGTCAGAATTCCTACCAGTTTTAGGTTTTAAGCCCAACATTATCTTCAATTTGGGAACATATTGTTATCTTGGTTATATTGTAATACCTAGTTTTGCTTCTTTTTTGTGATTGATTGGGTTGTAATACTAAATTGTAGGAAAGTCAAGAACTAAGCTTCCGTTTCGCAAATTTATAAATCAGAGCAATATTGGTGGATATCACGAAATGTGTGAATAATAATAAGTAATAGTTATGAATGTGTGGTTGAAATCAATTTTTGACTGAATAGTTTATAAATTGTATCCGAACGGAGGCTAAATTTACGTTGGCCAAGTAATTTCCTTCTTTGTAATTATTCTAATTTGAACTGTCAATTGGCCAATTAATAATGCTTTCTTTTTTTCTTTTTCCTTTGTTTTCCCTAGAGGGCCTAGACCATTACATATGATTGAATAAAGTAAAATTCTTTTATATTTCGTTTTATTTTAACTCGATATATGTTTGAACAAGAGTTTAACTTTTGATATTAGTTGTGTCCAATTCAATTCAATATCAATATACCTTCAAAGTTTACTTATCCACGATTTCATATGATAGCAACGATTTTCATTGTGAGTTTGTCTTTGATGTTTACTCATTCACGATCTCTAATCAAACTTTTTAAGGGAGATATGTATGTAGCTGTTGTATGAGCATATTACACGTAGAACTTTACCTTAGATTATTACTTGTTGACTTAACTAAAAAATTTTACGTTGCTCACTCATTTATTCAAATGTTTATCCATCAATCACTCATTTGAAATCCATTACCCACGATTAACGGACAGACGGAAAGTTGATGTGGCACACCCGGGTAAATCAATGATGCAGTTACAATGGGGGAAACAATGACTATGGGCATACACAAGTACACAAACAAGAACTAGAAAACCATAAGAAAATACAATCACCCCAAAGCTAGTGATTCATAACGAATCAAAACATTAGAATACAAGGTAAACATTACTTTGTATACATGTGTTTTGATACTTCTAACAATACTCTCCACATGGGGTCTCATATTTTCGAAAATCAACCTATTCCTTGCCATCCAAATGCAGTAGACAGTACTAGCCAAAGCAATCCGTTTGGCTTTGTTAGGCCATGAAGTTCCTTTGGCCTCTTTTTTCATCCACTTCAGTGCACTTGCTAATGTTGTCATATCTCTTGTGATGCCAAGCCAAGTCTTTATGTTATCCCAAATACTCGAAGTAAAGGAGCATTCAAAAAATAAGTGGAGACACGTCTCTGCCTGAGAAGTGCAAAAGCTGCAATTCCGATCAATATCAATGTAGTGTAGCATGTCTTTGGTGAGCAATCTGCGAAGGAATGTTTTGGAGTTATGAAATGCTTCCAAACCTCCTTCGCCCAGCATCTAAGATTGCCTTTGGGTCTAAAAAAATCGTAGGCTTTAGAAACACAGAACTCGTCACCGTTACTGGCCAGAATCTGGTCAAAAAACTGAGTCGCTGCCTGAAGAGTGGGCAAAACTGTTTGAAAAAATCTCTAATTTCAAGCAGTTTTTTGAATAAAGGCGAGTGATCTTTTAGTGGCGAAATCTCCCAAATACTAGCTCCCCGAAGGTAAATTTGGTCCACCCACCGAACCCATAATGTGTCCTTTTTATTATGAATGTTCCACGGAACCTTGGTAAGCAGAGCAGAATTCCAGCTTCTCAGATTTCTAAAACCCAATCCTCCCTCATTTTTTGGTAAGCATACATCCATCCAAGAAATCAAAGGTTTCTTGGAACCCCAAAGAAAGATCCGACATAGACTTTGGATTCTAGAAATGATAGTAGCTGGAATAGACTTTGAATCTACTCTTTGTTCTAACTGGAGATTGCACTATTAAAGAATAGTAAGAAAGGAAGATAGTGGGGCACTGTACCTATGGATCTGAGGTTCTAGAGATGTCAGCTTTGAAGCCTGAACTTGTGAATGACATGGGTGTCGGTTACGTTTATCTTCACACAATTGGGGGTTTTGATTTGGGCGATTTTTGGTTTTTAATTTGGGGGTTTTTTATTTAATTTTTAATATGAGTAGACAAATTAACGGTGTAAATATACCACATCAACTTTCAGTTTTTTGAGTTTTCCATCAATTATGGGTAACGAATCTGAAAAGAGTGATGAATAGGTAAACATTTGAATAAATGAGTAAGTAGTGTGCAGTAAGTTGGGTAAATTTAGTTAGCATTTCATTAACTCGCTATTTTTAACAAGCAAAGAATAGACATTGCGGCAATTTAAGAAAGAATAATGCAATAAGAAGATTATTTTTCATCCTAATCATCAGAACAACTCCTTGAATGCTACTAGTATACAAAAATCATGTGCAAATTCGGTTACATGTCTACTAGCATCCCCTCTACCATGCCTTCACCAAGTTGGTGTTTCACCATCCAGCCTGGTATTTTGTCTTCTCGGGTTCCACTAGGTCGCCGCATAGATGGACATGAAAATATTTGATGTGCACTCTCAGCCTTGTAGCTTCTCATTTCAATTTCAAGACCGTTGCAACCATTATCAAGAAACCCAGAATTCTTCATCTTCGATATTCTTTTCCAGATTTGGCATTAATTGCTAGGTTAACGAAAAAAAGAAAAGGATGAAAAGGGACTTCAGTTTGAAACCTCACGCGGCACTAATCAATCTATTGCTATGAATATTGCAGAACTTATGTTTTAAAATTGTATATTGAAGGCAATATACAATTATAAGCTGCATTTTCTAACGCAGGTTTGCTAACATAATTGAAGAAAAGGAGCTTTACCTATACCATCACGATCTTGTTGACCTTGGATAATCACATTCCCATTAGAGATTATAAGAAAAACTAATAAAGAAAGAAGAACAATGGAAGAACACAGAATTCAGGATAGCAGAATTGAAAGAGAAGATGTGTATCTGATTTTTATTTCTAAACAAAAAGTATATACAAGAAGTAAAAGTATCTTGCAACAAATTCTGTAACAGAAAATCAGGTGGGATTTCTAGAAAATTCGTCCAGCTCATCTTCTTCAGGAACCTTCTGTCCTTCCAGATTTCTACAGCACCCAAGCCTCGTTTGCATAGCTGACTGTATCGGTTGCTTCCCACATTTTAACAGAGATCCATAACTCGCATAATATTGCAGACTTAGAGAACATCAATAGTATAAGTCTGATTGAAGTCTTGTAAAGCAATCAATCAGAAATGTTAAGGAAGTTTCCTCAACTCTGTTCTGATCACAGCACTGCGGCTGAAGATGATGTCCTTGAGCACTATGTCACGGACCGCATGGTAGTGACATGAGATTGGGCATGACACGGGAATGTCATGGCACCAAGTGGGAAAATGAGTTAGACCTATGGTTGATTAGGTCTAGACTTCAAAGGTACATGGCGATACCGGTGTCACCTAATTTTGTGGGGAGATGACCGGTGTCCATGGTGTCGGGTTCATGTCTAGGTGATGGCTGGAAAATTCGGGTGCAGTCCGGCGCTGCGACGCAGGTGACGTCGCAGGCAGATGCTGCGACGCAGGGTGCTGCGACGCAGGGTGACGTCGCATTCAAGTTGCAGGCAGTCCCAGGACATTGCAGGTAGTGCCCAGGACATTGCGGCAGCGTCCAGGACGTCGCAGGTAGATTGCAAGCAACGCCCAGGACGTCGCAGGCAGATTGCCGGACGCAGGCAGATTGTAGGAAGCGTCCAGGACGTCACAGGCAGATGGCAGGCAACGCCCAGGACGTCGCAGGCAGATTGCAGGCAGCTCCCAGGACGCAGCCAGGACATGGCCAGACACAACCGCATCGATCACGACGCAGAAAGACAAAGAACACGTAATGCGAGCCGCCTGACATGGGGAGTGACATGGGCGCGACATGGGCAGTAAATCCCAGCATACCAGGTGGTTTTCTGGAGGAAAATACCATGGGCAGATTCTGGGATATTTTGGGATATTTTGGGAAGACTTGTCCAAGTTGGTTACTTAACCAACTTGCAAGAGAATGGCCAAGGGAGGAAGAAAAATTCAACTTGATGACTATGAAAAGGACATAAATCCCATGGGATTTTTGAAGGGAAAATCCACTTGCAAAGAAGCAAAGTCCAAGTTTGCTTCCATTTGGTCTAAGGAGGTTTAAAGGCAAATTGTAGCCAATGGGGACCCTTGGATAGGGATTGATGAGGATTGATCTTGGCCATTAAATCTAAGAAGGTTTACATGGGATTTGCCTATAAATAGGGATGGAGTCCCATTGTAATTTCTACACACTACACATTGGAGTTTTAGAATTTCATATAGCATATGCGAGTTGAGAGAATTGTTGGAAGGCATGCAATTTATGGATTCATGCTATTCTTATAATTCTTAGATTTATTGTAGATTACATTGGTGTGGAGTTTTTATACAAAGAGAGATTTTCTCCCAAACTTACTTGTTTCTCGATATTGTCTTTATTACTTCAAATCTCATACTCAAAGTTTGTCTTGATTTAGCCTACAAGGTTGAGTCATTTTGGGGGCGTCGAAAGGCTGACTTAGTGCTTTCTCGTAGGGACGGAAATTGTATTGTGTTAAGGCCGCACGGTGTCTAGTTTTTCTAGTGTAAGAAATCTAGCCCCGTGACAAGTGGTATCAGAGCGGGTTCGTCAAGTGATATCGAAGCCTCGATGGTAGGTTGTTATCATGGCGGATTTCCCACAAACTTTGGAAGAGAAAAGGGGACGTGGTGTTGCCCCAATTAAAGTAAAGAAGACACGGCGAAAGAGTGCGGGTGATCGGGTGGAATCTCTTGGAAACTCCTTTGCTTCTTGGAGGAAGGAGTATGAGAAAAGAAGGAGGATGAAAGCTACACTTCATAGTTGTTTTGTTTGCAAAGGACCACATTCCATGAGGGATTGTCCTAAGCAAGGATCGTGGGCATCCATTTCCGTAGGGGCGGAAACACAACAACCATCGGAGGCGAAGTTAGCCGAAGTCCTTAAAGAGGAGTCATTGTCGGAAAAGTCCAAAAATGGGAACATTGATGTTCAATCATTCGACAAGCGTGGGGACGCTACAACCGGGAGAGTTGTTCAACCGAGGAACCCATGCAGTGACGCAAGGGGTGAAGGTTGGTGTCGACTGTGGCATGTAAGAGGTTGCAACGGGGAGAGGTGTATGGAGCACCGTGGAAACCCGTCCATCAAGGGGATGGTGTCACAAGTGGAGAAAACATTCGGTTCCATTTTCGGGAGGACAATGCAAGGCGTGAGGTGCATGAGGGAATGCTGAACACGTTCCGCTACGAGGGCGTTAGCGGATTAGGTGGGGGAGATTGTCACGGACCGCATGGTAGTGACATGAGATTGGGCATGACACAGGAATGTCATGGCACCAAGTGGGAAAATGAGTTAGACCTATGGTTGATTAGGTCTAGACTTCAAAGGTACATGGCAATGCCGGTGTCACCTAATTTTGTGGGGAGATGACCGGTGTCCATGGTGTCGGGTTCATGTCTAGGTGATGGCTGGAAAATTCGGGTGCAGTCAGGCGCTGCGACGCAGGTGACGTCACAGGCAGATGCTGCGACGCAGGGTGACATCGCATTCAGGTTGCAGGCAGTCCCAGGACATCGCAGGCAGATCGCAGGCAGTGCCCAGGACATTGCAGGCAGCGTCCAGGACGTCGCAGGTAGATTGCCGGACGCAGGCAGATTGTAGGAAGCGTCCAGGACGTCACAGGCAGATGGCGTGCAACGCCAGTGACGTCGCAGAGCGGTGCAGCGGCTCCAGGACGCAGCCAGGATATGGCCAGACACAGACTGCAGTCGTATCACGACGCAGCAAAGACAAAGAACACGTAATGTGTGCCGCTCGACATGGGGAGTGACATGGGCGCGACATGGGCAGTAAATCCCAGCATACCAGGTGGTTTTCTGGAGGAAAATACCATGGGCATATTTTGGGATATTTTGGGAAGACTTGTCCAAGTTGGTTACTTAACCAACTTGCAAGAGAATGGCCAAGGGAGGAAGCAAAACTCAACTTGATGACTATGAAAGGGACATAAATCTCATGAGATTTTTGAAGGGAAAATCCACTTGCAAGGAAGCAAAGTCCAAGTTTGCTTCCACTTGGTCTAAGGAGGTTTAAAGGCAAATTGTAGCCAATGGGGACCCTTGGATGGGGATTGATGAGGATTGATCTTGGCCATTAAATCTAAGGAGGTTTACATGGGATTTGCCTATAAATAGGGATGGAGTCCCATTGTAATTTCTACACACTACACATTAGAGTTTTAGAATTTCATGTAGCATATGTGAGTTGAGAGAATTGTTGGAAAGCATGCAATTTATGGGATTCATGCTATTCTTATAATTCTTAGATTCATTGTAGATTACATTGGTGTGGAGTTTTTATACAAAGAGAGATTTTCTCCCAAACTTACTTGTTTCTCGATATTGTCTTTATTACTTCAAATCTCATACTCAAAGTTTGTCTTGATTTAGCCTACAAGGTTGAGTCATTGTGGGGGCGTCGAAAGGCTGACTTAGCGCTTTTCATAGGGATGAGAATTGTGTTACATTAAAGCCGCACGGTGTCTAGTTTTTCTAGTGTAAGAAATCTAGCCCCGTGACAACTAGCTGTAGATGAAGCCATTGATAACTAGACAATTCCTAGGATTCTGACTTTGCAACTAAGCATCGACTTTCTTGCATCAAATCTTTCATTAGTATTACATGAAGAAGATTTCCCTGAACTTTTTTCATGATCTATAAGAGTTTCCATTCCTACTATACAGAGAAGTGATAATTTTTCTGCTGATATTTTCAAAAGTTTTTTGTTATCATCTTCTGCTCAAAATTTGTATTTCAAGGGAAAACTCGAGTGAGGACAGACTAAGGTAGAACAATCAAAACCTATATAGGATACTTTGTCTGTTGTATGCCTAGAAACATTTTGCCTTCACAGTTCATTTCTTTGATATTTCTGTATTGCAATCGTGTTATCTTTGGCGGTCATGTGCCAATTTAGCAGTAACAAAAGTAATCTTTTTGGATAAAGTTTGATGAACTGAACAATCTATCAATACAACTTATTTCATTCATAACTTTTATTCACTTTTTAATTACAAATTTCTATAGACCATCAACTATATAGTAGCTAAAAATGTACTTTAAACAAACACTATATGTTTCTTTTCAAAAAAGAAAAATTAAATAATTGCTCCCGAACGATGTGCAGTGACAAAGGGAAAAGTCGATCCCTCTATAAAATAATAAAATAAAAGGCAACAATTGCTTGCATAAAAAAATAAAAATCTCTCTACACATTAAGATTTGTTATGCATAAGATGTTTATTATGAATAGAGAATATTTTGGAGGATGTTCATGGTTCTTCTTGTAAATCTTTATTTTGTTGAGGGCAAATTGGGAAAATTGATCAATTAGGGTTTCTCGCACCTCTCTTTTACTGAAAAATATATATATAGTTAGTGCAGGACTACCGAATTCAAGAGGAGGCCTAAATCCTTTCCAGTCACTCTCAACTCATTTACTTCAATTCATTTAACGATCTGTGAAAGCCTAAATTTTTTAATATAATAGATAAATGAGGAGTAGCGAATTGTGGAAATCTCAGCTTTGATTGAAAAAGGTGCCCTTTTACATTCAATTTTTTCGATTATATTCTCGTTTTAGTGATTTAGAGTTTCTTAATTTATAGATGTTGTGGATCTCTATTAGAATGATTAAATTTGTGAACTTGTCCGTTGGAGTTCATGGGATAATTATGTAAATGTGATACTTTGTAGATTAGTAATGATTTATCATCTTGAATGTGAGTACGTTTTATATTCATCTTTGATTCATACTTTTCCACAAAAGTAAATTAAAAATGCTTCTGTTTGAAATTCCATTGCTAAGAATATTGAAATACCTTTTTAATGCAGCTTTGCTAACATACTTGAAGATTAAGACGAGACGACCAATTACATCCCCAATGGAGTTCCATAACTTACAGCAATGGTTTGCATCCATTGTGAAAAATTCTTCTTTGCAGATAGCGGGAATTCCATATCCTTGAGCACTCCATTGTGGACTAAGTAATTGATCAAGAGACTGTTGAACATTGAAGAAGGCAGTTATTGGTGTTGAGCGAATTCTTAGAGTGTAGAATGATATCAATTGTTGGGACACTA
The DNA here is from genome assembly GCA_035079005.1 of Fraxinus americana. NCBI lineage: Eukaryota > Viridiplantae > Streptophyta > Magnoliopsida > Lamiales > Oleaceae > Fraxinus > Fraxinus americana. Next base: position 506,511 of record CM068710.1, on the reverse strand, counting down.
AGTATGGGTAAGATTACTCTAGCCTCGAGAATTTATACGAATGTCACAACTAGGTTTGATTGTTTTGCATTAATCTATGTCTTGCGAGTCAAGAAATGACCAGTAAATTGAAATTTTGCTCTCTCCCCAAATTTCTTCAAATGTTCCATTATTTCTGGCATGAATTGCTCATATGTTCCCTTTGCAGCCTCATAAATTCCTCTATGAACGGGCACATCTGTTCCCTGTTATAAATGGAAGTACTCCTGTTGATTCTACTTCTCTCTTTCCTTAGGGCTCTCTTAACTATTTAGAGGATGATTTTGAAAGTCTTACCTCGAATTTGGTGGGTTCGAATAAGAGATTTGCCTGCCATGATGCCATTGAGTCCGATCCCTGCAATTCATCAACAACAGGTTTATCAAGCTATGGGCAATACTCTCAACTTAGATCTCTCTTGAATTCTAAGTAATATATAGTTCTATGACCACATGTCCAGCAATCTTTCTGAAATTCATTTTTGCACTATATTTCTACTATATTTACATCACTCAATATTTATATTCGAAGTCGGTGTGAATACAATCCTGGATAATATATGGCATTACCTGGATTACAAAACAGCGAGTGTGTATCTTTGAATCATCACAAACAAACCAATCACTAGGAGAGGAATGAAGTGACTGAAGATCCCTTGCTGCCTCTTGTTTTTGCTTCTCATCTGCGGCAACGACTGCTGTCATTGTTGAAGCTGCTACACATGCTGCCATCTCTGATTTGTGAACATGTTGGTTTGCAGTCTCTCCATCCATTTCCTGGTGCTCATCTCTTCCCCCTAAGGAAACATCAAATGTAAGTTGGGGTTCAGACCCCAAGGATATCAGGTCCTTAGCACGAGATTGGAGATAAGATGCAGCTGCCACTGCAATTTCATAAGCAGCAGATGAACGAGTGTAGCGTCTTTGTTCAGAATTATCCTTTTTTTCTGAAAGAAGATCGGTCATTGCTGGTGTTGTTACAGGTACACTAGTGGAATCCTGCTCAATTTTAACCTTTATAGCTGCTGTTTCTGCCTTCTTCTCTAGGGAAGATGTTACGAAGTCTAGTCCACAATATCTCCTTAAATCCCCCGTCTGCATGTTTTTGGAACAAAGTTAATTTACTTTTAAGTGATTCAACTAGCTTCATGCATTATCTTCTCAAAGTGTAATATAAACTATTTATGGATTATCGTTGTCTAAATGAAGGAGATGAAACTAAACACAATAGCAGTTAAGAGGGCTCAGGATTATTATTTTTTTCTATTTTGTAAGTTTCATTTTTGGGAAGGTCCTTTATTTATACCATCCTGTTGAAATTTCATTTGACAGTATTGTTGTTTAACGAGCTTAACCGTTCTAGATTTGTGTTACATTGTGCTAATATGATACAAGTGGCTGTAAAGAATATAAGGTTGGGATAGCAATGCCCTTACAGGGACTACAGTGGTGCCTCAAGGACATGACTGCAGATCTTGTTTCTTTAAGTTGTAGAGGGCAAATTCAGGCTGCGACTTGGGGAATGTTTTCTGATGACCTTGCCTAATGCTCAGGAAACGGAAATATAGCGATGGCAAAAATTTACAACGAGGATTAGTTGCCGATGGGCTATATGCACCATTTTGGACATGCACAAGGGGAAGAAGATGAAAAAAGCATAGAACGAGGTTTTAAAGCCGAAGCTTGTTCTTTCAGGCATGCCACTTTGTGTTATACTGGTGAATTCTATTTACAAAATGCCTGTCAATTCTATCTTAGATGAGGAAGTTTACAAAGTTTTATAAGGTGGATTTGACAATACTAGATAGAATTTAAGAAGAAAAAGAAGTTAAAATCTCGTCTACTGTATCGTTTACTTGTGTTAAGAACCAAGTGTACTTGTGATGCAATTAATAAACATACCTTGATATCTGTAATCACGTATGCCAGGTTAGACAAGAAGGCCAGCTGAGAAAATAGCTTAGCATCTGACCAGGATACATGTTTCAACAAGGCCGAGAATGTTTATCTATATGGATATCAACCTCATCGTTTCCATAATCCGCTTCACAACCTCCATCTTCATCACAATCTTTCTCATTTTCTTTGCCAACATTTCCTTCATCTTTCAGTTGTTTCTCTTTCCAGATATTTCGGATTTCTAGAAGTTTTTCGACCCAATTCACTCTCTTCTTCTCCACATCCATCTCCTCGTGGTCATCTACTTCTACCATGTTCTGCTCCATTTTTCTCTCTTTGCTCGTCTCTGGATCAAACAAAAACGATCGAAAAGTATCTGACAATGGAATATTGAAGAAACTCATGGAACGGCTGTTCTTTAGCTTTGGTTCTGTCGTTGAAGACTGAATGACTTTTATAACAACATAGATGGTTTTCTGAGTATGATCTTCGCATTCCCGTTCTCTGACACAGTTCTTTACTTGAAAATGAGCGACGAAGCCTGCCTGCCTTCTTCTTTAAGCACATTATTGCAGGCGGCATTGGTAATTTGAGAGCTTGTTATGGATGACAAAGTGCATGCCATTTCTGCTAATTCTTCTCGCAGGTTTAGTACCTTAAGAAAGTAGAAAATCAGTCAGTCTTCGTGTTGCTGCCTAGAAACTTCAGAAGATACAAATTTAGTTTCTGATTGTATTATAATCACCGGGGGGCGGGGGGAATTATTAATGCCACATAGAATGTGTTTTCATCTCCACTGGGATGAATAACATTACTCCAAATATTAAAATGAAAAAAGTCTTTACATTTCTTGGAATCATTGTATTGTGTCTTTAATTCTCTATTCTGTGGTGTTCAGAGTATCTCCAAGAGACTCTTTAAACATGAGATACTCTTTATTTTAAAGAGTTAACATTTAAAATCATACTCCAAGAGACTCTTTAAATTAATATCTTTATAATTAAATGCATTCAAAGTGTTTTAATTTTCAATGTAGAAAAATAATAAAATAATCTAAAGAAAAACTAGATAAAATAAAATATAAACAAAAATAATAAATATTTTTTGGGAGCAATAAAATTAAGTGTTTCTCAATTCCAATCCATTTAGTCTTTCTTCGAAATTCCTTTATTGGATTCGGATCTCGGTCAACAGGTTCTAACTGCTGGATCATACTCAAGTTTCATAACTTTTGGCCTGCTATTTCGATCATGATTTTTCTAGTTTCCTCTTAAAGATGCTCCCTTTCTGGCAAATCGTAGGCGAAGAGGGATTTAAAACCTCCCAACACGTGCTCTAATCCTCTGATCTACATGCCTCACCTTGTATCCACTAGATTAAAAACTAAAGCCGTCAATTTTAGAATCACTTTGGTTGCTCAAGAACTTATTTGTTGATAAAAAGTGATCTCAAAGAGATTCAAAACTAATCAAAATCATTTGATGATTAAGAAAAAAATGTTGGGGGTGACTTGTAGGGAATTCCATGTTCCCTTGTGAGCAAATAAGTCCAACTACATAACGTCTGAACTGAGAATAATGAATAATCACTAAAAGAAATGTATAAATTCAACTACATAATTAATTACCTTGAAACTTTTGACGATTTGAAGGTGGTTACATAATTAATTCATGATGCTCCTTGCATCAATGTATTTCTCCAGAAAATGGCTAGAAATCCTTGTAGTTGTTGCAGCAATAAAAACTTCAAGAAATGGAAGCAGAAATTCTTGAGAGATCCCAATAACAATGTAACAACTCTAAATGCAATGTTTATATATACATGGGAGGTCTTTTGCTGAGATTTGCACGTGTTTTTTTGGTGTATTCAGACAAGTTTGTGGGATGTGTTCTTGTTTTTTATACTATGTACATGCATTATGAATTTCTCTGTGAGATCTATTTTGATCTATGCATATGTTTCAGGGTAGGGGTGGAGTGGGGGAGGGGGGGTGGGGGTGCCGGTGGGGGGTGAAGAATCTCCTGACAAGGACAATGAACATGAACACTTGTTACATTTGAATCTTTCTTATTTTCTTGGACTTATTTGCCCATAAGGAAAAATGGAATTCCCTACAAGTCATCTCAACTTTGAAGAATTTCCTTTCCCTTTAGTGGTTGATAGGAAATTAAGGGTTTCAATAAAGAAAGATACGTGTAATGTTTGATCACATAATCAGACATTTCAAAATAAACGAAGGTAAAATTTATGTCTATTGTATTTATCAGTATAATCTAACAACGTGTTAAACTCTTAACAATTTTCTATTTCAATGTCGTAATCTAAAGAGATAAAAATATTCTTAAACCCAAGTTCGTTCAGAAGTCGAATCATAAAAAAATAATAAATTTCGTATTAGATTAAGTGATCGTTCAATAATCAAAACTTCGACTATACAAGTCATTATCAACAACTAATTTCAATAATTAGTAACCATTGGCCCACTGGAAAGCTTGTTTAGGGGAAAAAAATCATGACTTTGAAAATCAATTATCATTTGACTTAATAGACTTAATTGTACTTTCAAGTAATGGAAAGGGCATTTTAGGCATTCAAGATAATAGTGGCAGTTGAGAGATTTTAAAGAGTAATGAAAAAAAGAAGTGTATAATTGTAAATTAAAAAAGGCAATAGCCAAATGTGCGGTTGCATGGATTAGAGAGACTATATAAGCAACACATGTTGATGGTTCTGGACAGAAATACAATTGGAGTAACACCACCATCAAACCATGCTCTTCGCCTTCGGTATTCCCCATTGAATTATAATTCATTTTTATCTCACTGTTTATCAATCACTTATTTTTCAATAAAATAATATTATATGTAAACTCAGGGACGGATCTATGATAGGATTACAAGTCGGACTAATACGTAAACCTGCAGTAAACTCAAAAAAAATTCTTTCTTTTTAACTACATATTTTCTAAAAAATTATTATTTCTCTCATTATAATGTGGAATAATGAAGGTCAAACACGCACTTAAAATATCTTATAGCCTACTTAAAAGAAATTGGACATTCTAAATGATATTAATTTTTATCATATGTTGACCCGGAAATTTATTAATTTTAGTAAATTACTTGAAAGACAATCCCACCTCGTACCCAAAATCCACGTTCAAACATGTATAAGACTACATTCGACAATCGACAAATACAACATGTTTGACATCTTTAAGTTCACCAGCATATATACGATGATGATTTAACTCGCGCAAGCAATGTGTTGTCCATAATAGGAAAATGAAATAGTATACACTATGGACATGTTTAGTAGTGCTGCAAAATCACTACAAAAAACCATGCAAATGTAACGCTGAACCACTACATCGTGCCTCAACTTTGCCCACATAGGCTCTATTCACAGGTGTTGCGCATCCACGAACAGATCTGTGGCTGCGTGTAATATCGACGTTATTTGTGGCTGCGTGCCTTCGATGTCACCCGACGCTGTGTGAAGAGACAGGGTGCACTAGAGGTGCCATGTTGTGCAAAGGATGGGGAAGAGAGAGAGAGAGATGAGGGGAATGGTTTGGAATCTCCGCCACCCATTTGCCCTGATTGGGATCTCTAGAGAAGAGAGAGAGGCGGGGAAGAGAGGTTAGATGAAATAGATGAATTAAAATTTGATTTTTGTATAAACAAAGTTTATATCTGAAATTTGAAATTGAAAATTTAAAATTCTGATTTTGTGTAATTTTCACAAAAAAAAAAAAAGAAAAAAAAAGAAAAAAATAAAGTTAAATGCCTAAATAGAAACAATTAAACCCAGCCCAATACCCATCTCTCTACGTATATCTAACTATCCACCTTCTCCATCTCTACAGAAAGTTTCCTTCAATTGTAGGTATTTCTTCTTCGATTCTAGAGTTAAATGTTTAATTGACCACTGAACTTTGCACCATGTCACGATTTATTTATCGTACTTCATTAATTATCCCATTGACCATTGAACTTTGCTCCGTCCAACTTCATCACCCACCCGATAAAAATCGTTAATAGACATGCTGACGTGGCAAACGAAAAAAAAAAGAAGACGTGGCCGGTTAACTCCTTCCAAGTAGTAAGTGATTTGCCAACTCAACTTCCATGTCAGCAAAGGCACGTCCAAACCCGGCTTTACCAATTTTATTTCACACGACTTTACAAAATCGTAGCCTAATTAGCGTGAAGTCTCTCCTCTCAAATCAATTGATCCCATTCGCGAAGAACCCTGTGTCTGAACCAAGAACCTCCCAAGATCTCTCAAACCCTAACATCATGAAATCTATTCTCCCAAATCTCACGCGATTCTGAAAACCATTCAATTCGTTCGGGTAATTTCCATCGTACCCTCGGTATCCCGAATCAGGTCGTCTAATTTTTGTGAGCTTCAAATTCATCTACAGATAAAAAGGTAATTTTTGTTCCTGTTTGTTGTAAAATTGTTCCTATGGTAGGACACAATTTGATTTTTGAATGGAAAATTGATTTTGTTCGTAACTCATTTTATTTTTTGCATGCATCTTCTTCTTTCCGATCAATGGTCAAGAAGATTTTACCATTACACCATTTTCTAGTCGTTAATGGAGGAAAAACATGTTTATACAATTCCTCCCCATAATCCAATTCACACTCATTTTTAAGCTGCAATTTTATTATTTTATTTTATTATTTCAAACTAATGAATTTGGCTATTTAGCTAATAGAGTGTCTGAGAAAATTGCAGTAGCAATTGCAGTAATTTTGTGAAAATTTTCTCCTTTTTGTCATTTGATTTTGACAGTGCATATGCATGCATGTTAACCGCAATTTTTTTATTGAGTGGGTCTATGTATTGCCAATGTGATTAGCATAACTCCATGTCTGCCAATTGATGTGTGGGTGAGTAGTAAGCATAAATGTTAACTGCAATTTTTGTATTGAGTGATAATTTTATTGTTCGTGGCTGCAATAGCGCATTTGTCATAGCTGTAGAAAATGCTGCGCCAAATACAATTTTGGTCGGGTGAAACATGTTTATTCATTGGTCACATGAAAATACAATTTGTCCGCGTTTTTAATCTTTGGAAGGAGGAATGTTTAAGATGTTATAAAAAGAAAAAAAAAGAACTTACAAGACATAAATTGAGTGTTAAGTAACAAGTAAAAAATAATGTGAAGGGCAACAATGTAATGGTATCATTTACGAGTCTGGACATCAGATATAACTCTACTCTAATCTCCGATTGCTTCCCTCCTTCGCCTGCCCCAAATAAATAAACAATGTACCATCTCATTAAACGTATACTCCGGCAAGTGAGGGGGGAAGCAAACACTACTACCACCACATAAATCCAAACGCTGAATTAAAAGCAAAAAAAATCATTTCTTCAAGATTTGTTTCACAATAAACTTCCAGAATTGATTATACAATCTTCATCAACATCGAAATGAATGATCTGTTGGCCCTTTTTTCTGGTGAGCGTCAGGCAAAACTGCCAAATCCTTTCGTTATTCTCCGACCTGCTGAACTGACACAATTAAAAGCAATATTAGCAACTAGCCAAATAAATGATTCCATTGTAAAAACAAGAGCATTGACCTCACCTAGCAGTTATGCATATTCAAAATTTATTAGAATATAAAAGAATTGGAATATATGGAGCAAATAATTTAAATATATGGTGTATATTAAACTTCAGATATTAACATCATAACGAGGCAAGTGGGATGAATTTTTGCTATGATTATTTAAAAAAAAAAAAAAAAAAATATATATATATATATATATATATATACACACACACACACACACACACACAATTTTTCAAAATTAAAGGAGGAAAAATAGAAGAATATGTACCGAGAGAAAAACGAAATAATCATGGTAATACAGCAGATTGAATAAGCAACCAAAGGACTCGTTTCGGAATTACCTTCAGGTGAACCATCCATGTGCATGCCTTTGGAATGGTCAACAATGGCTTGTTTGTTCACAGACTTCGCGGCATAGAATTGAGGACTAGGGTTCATAGCTTCACAACATAGAACAGAGAAATTTGGGGGAAATGGATTTCAGCTTAAGGGTTTGATTTGGGGGAAATGGATTTCACGATTAAGGATTCGATTTGGGGATATGTAATTGGGAGAAATGGATTCACAGTCACGAGTTGGTTATGGGGAAATTGATTTTCCATGCCTAAGGGTTTGGGTTTTACAATTGAAAGTCGTGTTTCTCTAATTGGTAAAACCCTGTTTGGATGTGCCTTTGTTGACGTGGAAGTTGTGTTGGTAACAACTAACCACTTGGAAGGAGTTAAACGGCCATATCATTTTCCCATCTACCATGTCAGCACGTCTATTAACGATGTTTATCGGGTGGGTGATGGAGTTGGACGGAGCATAGTTCAATGGTCAATGGGATAATTAATGAAGTTCGGTGAGTAAATCGTGACATGATGCAAAATTCAGTGGCTAATGAAACATTTAACTCTCGATTCTTCGATTTTAATTTGTTGTCTCTCTCCATTAATCTGTGTCAGGTTTTTATATAGTTGCTTGTCTAGAGATGAGTTTTGAATTACATTCAGCATTCTCAAAATTATTGCATTATTTTTGCCTTTTTTGTATGGAAAAGTTGAGTCAAAATTGGCCTTTTTTGTTTTATATGTTCCATATTATGAATTTCTTCGCCAATCACCATTAGTACATATTTTAGTCTTCAATTGTTTTTGCGAATTACTTGAAGATTTCAATTTTACTGTGAATTTGGAACTAAAAAGCGAAATTTACTAAAAATTGTCTTGTTCCCTCTTTTACCAGCCAAACCTAAAACCCTCTTTAAATTGTCCTCTCTAACTTTTTTTTTTTTGGTTTATCTAGTTTAAGTAATACTGCCATGCGATTTCAGAGGTGCTCTTTATGTTTTTTTTCCCCTTTGAGTTCTGAATTTATTTTATATTTTTACTAATGGCATGTTTGCTCACGGATCATTTTTTTCTTTTCTACAACTTGATATGTTTTTTAGAAGGATTTTGATGCAAGAATGTTTATAATCTTTTTGTTTATGTAATTACAGCTGGATCTTTAGAAGGTGCAGTCCAAGAGGTCGACTTTCTTAAATCTCAGCCCCCGTGTCTTAAATCACTGCTATAAAACTTAGAAGACAACCAGAACTAAACTTTTTCAATGGCAGATTCAAGTGAACAATCTGAACAAGGTTTGAATTTTTTTTCCCTGTATCTTTATTCATATTAAAATTTCGACTTAAATGTCTTTTTTCATATTTCGATACTTGACATATTAAAATTGAAGAGCATGATACTCTGGTTCTTGATTATATTTGTCTGTGGTTGCCGGAAATAATAATTTTTTTAATTAATTTCTTCATCTTCTTATGGTTTTTATTTTCTTTCATCTTTGAAATTTGTGTGTAGTTGGGTCTAGAGATTGGAAAATTTTGATGGGTTTTTTCATGGGGCAATGCAATGATGTATCAAGGGTTGAATCTTTGAACGAAAATCTTAATTCTGATATTTAAAAAAAAAAAAAAACTAAACCTTTTCTTGTAATACCTTTTCAGACTTAGAACTATGTATCTTGGTGAATAAAAGTGTATACCTTGATGAGTCTTTATACTGAATAAAGACCTTTGATGTAATAAAAGATGAAATACTGCTTCTTTATTTATTGCCTTTTGTTTTGATGGCAGTGCGAGTTAATTTGCATCATGTTTTTCGTTTTCACTATGGAATATATCAATTTAGTAATGAACTAGGTTTTACTTTCGTCGTAGTTCGAATTGTTGGCTTAAAGTTCTTATCTTTATCAGGTTTTGCAATGTAGGGAGTGCTATATTATGGTTTTTGAATGAGGGTAGAATTATAATGTCGTCTTCAACTTTTAATCCCTCGGACGACATACAATGTTACTTCTTCTTCCAGTTACATTCTGTTCTACTGTATTTGAGTTTTGAGTATTCTGTATATTTGCTTGTGTGAATGTGATAGTTTGAAGAGAGTGAAATAGTTCATTAATTGAGAATCCAATTTGAGGCTGGGTGTTAAAAATGGTCGACAGTTTGATGTTATGTTTCTCGTAGTTTTCCGTAACATAAATTTGAACAGGGGAAGTTTTGGTTTGTATTTTTATATTGTAAGCTAGGCAGACAAATTAAGCAAGAATTGTTGTTCTGATTAGGCTTCCACTGTATGAGAAGTTTCAATTGCATTTATTGAAATATCTTAGAACAGAAGAATACTGTATACAAATTGAAATATATTTTTGACATTTGATTGCTATTAATTTTATGGTCTTAATATTTACTCCATTAATTAACTATTTATTGAACTTCAAACGGATAGCTCAGGAGTTACTTGACATGTACTTGCTGTCGCATTTGTATGACATTGGCAACCTAATGAAAATTCATATACAATATCAACTGGAATTTATAAGTGTGATAGTTTACAATATTATACAAACCCGACGGTTAATTACTTGATATTTTCAATTTATTTAGCTTTATATTTCATATGAATCCGTCCTTTTTGTCTTACAAAAGGTAAACTTAGTATGTTTAAATGTAAAGTATTAAGTGCATTTCTGTGCTCAACTTATTTTGTTTAACTAGCGGACCTAAATAATTAGTATTAGTTTTCCAGGATTCTCTATATAACATATCAATGAGTTGGCCATGGTGTTCACCACTTATTTCATGGAGATAGTTTTTGAATCTTCAGGGTTTTATGAAATTTTTGTTTCAATCATTCTCTCATTGAACTTTGTGTTCTGATCTCTTAGATTTAGTTGTTTTACTTACTTAATTTTTGGAAACTTAGAAAAAAAATTGTGTTTTGCAGTCTGCAATTTCTTCAGAAAGCCATCCAAGGCCAAAAATATCAGAAAAAGGACTGCCCCAGAAGAGGGGGAGAACGAGGATGAAGATTCTAAAGCTGAGAGTACAGTGATATACAATAAGAAGAAGCCAACTGCTGTTGACAATAAACTACACTTTTCTAGCGGGACTACCAAGCGTTCTATGATGTCAGAGGCTAACCTAGAAACAAGAGCCCCAGTTTTTGAATACGAGTCCTCTAAGGAAATTCAGGTCCAGAATGATAGTAAAGCAACAGCCACGTTGGAAACTGAGACAGAGTTCTCTAGGGATGCTCGGGCTATTAGGGAGAGGGTTCTAAAGAAATCTGAGGCGGCTCTAAAAGGAAAGAAGAAGAGTGATGGTGATGAAAAGTTGTACAAGGGGATACATGGGTATACTGATTACAAGGCTGGGTTCCGAAGAGAGCACACGGTTGCCAGTGAGAAAGCTGGTGGAGCGCACGGACCTCTAAGAGCTTCTGCCCACATTAGGGTTTCAGCAAGATTTGACTATCAGCCAGATATTTGTAAAGATTATAAAGAAACTGGCTATTGTGGGTATGGAGATTCATGCAAGTTCATGCATGACAGGGGGGATTACAAGTCTGGTTGGCAGCTTGAGCAGGATTGGGATGAAAGAGAGAAGGCAAGAAAAAAAGCTTTGGCTTTGGGAATGAAGGATGATGATGAGGGCGATGCTGAGATGAGTGATGAAGATGATGATTCACTGCCATTTGCATGTTTTATTTGTAGGGAGCCTTTCGTAGATCCTGTTGAGACCAAGTGCAAGCACTACTTCTGCGAGCATTGTGCATTGAAGGTAACAGATTATTCACATCTTTTTATTTTAATATTTGCAGTCATTTCTTGAATTTTTTAGGAGGAATCACAATTATGGCTTCTTTGATCTTCTACAAACTAATGCATGATTCTTAGAAGGCAAAAAAAAAATTTAACTAAAAGGCTCCTTTATTTACTAAGAGCTGTCTATCATCACCTGTTGCTTCCATTGTGAAGTGTGAGTATAAAAAATTATGACAGATCGCTGCATTTTGTCATCAATGTTTGATTCCCTTTGGTCTAATTTCAACCTTTTGAACTGTAGTCACAATTTCTATTGGATGTGAGTTCAATCAATCATAATGGCAATCCCTCAACCCTCACCCAAAAAAAGAAAGAAAGAAAGAAAACAACTCGCTTGAAAAGAAACTAAATTGAAAAACTAAGTACATGACAAATATTCTTTTTAGTTTTTACTATTGAATTCAGTTCATTGTTCATATTACCATGCAATAAGTAGTGCCTGAAACTTTAAAAAAGAGAGTACATATCACATTATATTATCCAATTCCAATTGTGATTTCATTTCTATGTTTACAGCACCATGCAAAAAGTAAGAAGTGCTTTGTGTGCAACCAGCCGACCAATGGTATTTTTAATACAGCTTTTGAGATACGCAAGAAGATGGCTGCTGAAGGAAAATGACGGATCTAAGGATACACCGTAATAATTTTGAAGTTCCATGTGTTTACTATCTTTATTGTAAGTTCTCTCTGTAGGATGTTTCTTTTCAACATGGGTTTGTATTCGGCAACTTTGTACTGGATTACTATTGAACCTTTTCAACTTTGTTGTCGATGTAAATGTTTAAGTTGATTGTAAACTGTATGGGTCGCTAGTTCACTTAATAACGGAGGTTAGCGGAGTTTCTATTTCCATCGATAGCAGTGCAAAATGCCTTCTCAATTTTAGCTCTGTCTTTGTAACCCATGGCCATGATCTTGAAAAGGCAATGCCTCACTCACCTTTAAGAAGTAGGGTTCATCCCCCAACTCGTTGTCACTAAAGGTCATTCAGATTTTTCCAATATATTTCAAACTTTCAGTTACACTAAGAGAGATGCGATATTATGGTTTTAGAGCTGCGATTGGAACCTTTTTATATATCTTGAGATGTTTAACTAATATGCTTAAATTGTTTATATTGGAACTCAGAGTTCAAGTGTAGGAGGAAAACTGGCATGTAGATTGCCAAGATTATTACTTGCGTGAGGTATGAACTGGGATTCATGATACAACCATCCTCTTGACATAATTCTAAAGCTAAGATCTGATAGTTTACATACGCACCTTTGTTATTATGTGGTAGTGGTAGTTAAGACCGTATGACGTAGCAGTCTCGGTCATTTGTAATTTGTTTGTTGCACTTCATATTATCTTAAGCAATGTAGAGCTTTCTTTGTGGTAGGATCTTGAGTTTTTGAATCATTTCCTGAATTTTGCTTATAAATTGTTGAATAAATTTTCCTAACTCGCATCAACATATTATATCAACATTATCGGCGAACTATCCATACAATTATACAATGATAAACAAGATGCTTACATGATTATATTTACAAGATTGAAGAAAAATTAAGTTTCTGCATTCAAGTCTTGTGAAAACCTGGAATTGATAGCCAGGAAAAAGTTTAGACGCTAGTCCTTATTTTCTTTGCCACTAGCCAATCTTCGAAATTAGGTTTGTGGCCCAATAATGGCCACAGCTGGTTCCTCTGTTCTCTTGCTTCTTTGACGACAAGCCTTGCACGTTGTCTGGTAACATCATTCAATGCCTTAAGATAATTGCTTGATTCATGGTCCCTAATGATTGTACCATCAGAACCATAGGCTTTGGGATCACTTAGAGTTTCCAGTGGATGGGGAGAATTTAGGAATGCTCGAAGAGCTCTCTTGGTAAGGGTGCAGTCGGTATTTTCCAAGGCGTACAAGGCACTGCCTGAAGGAAGTAAATGATGAGGAGGAGATGACTTCTCATTGGGCTGAAGAATAAACATTTTCCCCACAGGAGAATATAATAATTTCTGCAAAGAATTATGAAATTTAGCAGGAAAAATTAGATATATTGGCAAAGCTAACATTTGAAATTTAATAGCAATCGATAATGTGAATGCGGATGCAGGTATTTGTGTCAACATCTTATCAATTATCCCGAATCTAGCAAGTTAACTGAAAAGGCACTTACATTTTTCTTTAGACAAGGATGGGACCGAAAGGTGCCATTTAGACGCTTCAGGACTTGAGCTGCATAGTCAGGGTAGGTACAGGAGAATGCTTTCGAGACTATATCTCTGTGCATCATCACACAATAAACATGGTTTTCGTCCAAACCCAATTTATCGAGGACTTTCTGACCTTCACAGAAGATAAATGGTGACCCAAAGTGACCACTGGTAGAAGAGCAGATGGCCTAACTACCTTTCTTGTTAGTAACATCAAGTTGACTAGAAGTGCAAGACTGCCCCCTAGACTCAAGATTAAGAGAGCTTTTTCTTGAAATGGCAAATAAACAATGAAACCTATTTCTTACGTTCCTATAAATTCTCGTGGCAAGAGTAGTCTTACCCATACTTCAAGTTCCAACAAATGATATTATCCTACATTGTGAGTTTTGGCACAGCAGTTCTATTATGTGGATGTTATCTTCTTTTTCAACTCGGACTTATTGAAATATGTTTAATGTACGCTCTTCCAAAACAGTAATGCTTCTACAGTTTGGGAACTTATAAATTCGGCGTTTTTGTAAATTTGTTATTACTGGTAATGTATGAAGATTGTTGTTGTCTTCCTCTATAAAGCATTGAGATGGGAAGTGCCATTTACATCTTTTGGACTCAAGCAACATCATATAAGTGCATTTTTCATTTTAAATAATCAATGAGAAATTTATGTGTGCTCAAATGTCAACAAGTGTTTGTTCTATTCAAAAAATGAGTTATTTTCCCATTAGTTTAGGGCAACAATACATATATAAGTAGAGGTGTCAATCCGGGTGGTCCGGGCCGGGTCGGCCCGCCAACATGTGAGCCCGGTAACGACCCGCGTGAAAAAAAGCCCGCCCGCTGCGGGTTCCGGGCCGGTTACGGGTCGGCCCACAATTTTGGACTACAACCCAGGCCCACCCGCTGACCCATCCGGGTCGAGCCCATGCGGGTCGCGGTTCGTTCCGATTTTGGCCCGTATGATTGTATAAATAAAATTATAAAAATATAGAATTTTTCATATTTATAGCAAAAAATATATTTTTTTATTAAATGTAAACTAAGAATTGAACAAAATGATAAATTCATAATTATATCAAGAAATTTTTACATAGAATTCAAATTTAATGTTACATGAATTATTTATAACTTTGCAAACTTATACAACATTATCATCTTCTAAATTTATTGGAAAGCAACTATTATTGAAAATAGAATTTTGAGAAAAAGAATTACGAGAATCCATAATATAGTAGGATTAAAAAATTTAGTAGTGACTAGTGAGAACCGAGAAGAAAGAAATATAATCAAGATGATGATGATATTTGCAATTGAATAATTGTAATTGTAGTAAGGTAGTAACAAGTATAAATATATAATAACTAATGAGAGAGTATTGTAAAAATAATCTCCCCCCCTTTTTTTAATTTTTGTTTATTTTTTTTATTTTTCAATTTTTTTTTACGGGCCGCGGGTTAACCGCGGCCCGTGGGGGTGCAACCCGCGAAGCCCGCGGGTTACACCTTCTTGGCCCGTGAACCGCTCGCACGGGTCACGGGTCGGCCCGCGGTCCCGATTTTCACGGGCCGGTTTTTACGGGTCATGGCCGGCCCGTCCGTCTTGACACCTCTATATATAAGGTGTTTGAAAGAAACGATTTAAAAATTACGAAATTTGTTTTAAAATTTAAAAAATCTGGTCATAATTAAATATATTAGAATGTCTCAGTCATAAATCACTAATTTTATTGATCATAACTTATTTATTAGTTACAAATTATAAAATTCAATAGTCATGCATTATTTTTCAAACATTACATAAATCACAAATTTTATAGATCAAAATATATTTATCGATTAAAAATCAAATTCATAGGTCAACTATTATTTCTCAGTTAAAAATCATAAAATTTGTAACTCGCGACTTATATCACAGTAACGTATTATAACTTAACAAATTTAGACGTAATCAAACATTTTATAGTTCTTATATTATTTATTAATTACAAATTATCTATTTTATCTATTACAAATACCCCACTCCACCCCACCCCACCATCAGTACTAATCAAACATCGCGTCACCTCACCACCAGTGCCACCATTGCCCGCACCAGCACCAACATCACCAGCACTACAATCGTCGCACCACCACCACCAACCACCAACAAAAATCATCTCAAAACTCCGGCTAAACAACAGATCGAGATAAAGAAACAACCTCAAAACCACCCTAAAAACAATAGATGTTGTGAACACCGTGAGGGGCTATGTGAGCATTGCTACGTAACAATGCTCGCTAGTTGTCTTTCAAGGTGAAAGAAAGAGGAGAATAATTCAGGGAGTGAAATGAAGATGAGGTGAGCAAAGTGGGGTGGTAGATTAATTTAATTGTATAATATTATTATTAATATTTCAAAGTTGAATTATCACTTGATTTTCGAATAAAAAACATTTAAACTTCATTTTTGAATTGAAAAGTGAAAAATCACGTGTGAGTGTAATTTTCACTCACTTTAGTGTCGGAAAACAAGTGAGAGCCCTGGTCCAATACCCACAAAATACCCGTCTCCTAAACATGTTCAAGAAAATCAGTGGGATTAAAAATAAAAATCATGCATATTCCTCGATTGAAAACGGCCTGAATAACTACATTCCCACCCTTCATGAAAGTTTTCAAATTTGGCAGAACCTTCATCCCAATGTCATTTCCAAAATATTTATTTTCACCAATGCTTTCGACAAGTCGAGTTAAAAATGGGAAATAAGATATGGTGCTCAAATCTGTTTTCCTACCATAAATTGTAAATTACAGAATACATTTATATTGTGTCATAGCTGCTTCCTCCTTTTGGGAAAAAATATACAAGCCAAAAGACTCGTGCCTTCGTCACATCTCTGGAAAGTATGTTGAGCACATAATCAAAGTCAGCAGCAGCTGCAGAAGAGCAAACTCGGAAAGAAAGAATGTAGAAAATAATCCTCAAATAACAAAATTCATCTCTTAAGACACATCTACAGTAACATAACTGCAAGCAGGGACTACAATCAGTGGACCAAGGTATTGAGTTCACAAAAAGTAATCTGGTGTCTTGCGCGTTGCATCAGGCTCAATTTGCCGAGGAGCTGGGTCAAACTGAAGGAAATTCTGCTCCATGTTCTCTCCAATTTCGAGGATTGCAGCCATGTTTCCACAGCGGTAACAATAGTTTGGAGCACTAAAAACTGTTACTACATTCTTTTCCTGTAAATTGAGAAGAAAATATAATGAATGTATAAATTAATATTTAGCCCAAGAAATGTGGGACAAGATGGGATATCATTTTTTGTTTGAGCCCCATTATTTGGTAAAAATAAATATTAAAAGTGTGATTTTTTTGGAGAATGTGTGCTTGAAAAGTATGGAAAAGTTTTAGATTTACATGTACAATTATTATATTAATAGAATATGAGGTTGAAAATGAGTTCGGCCAAAAATGTATTGTTGAAAAATGGGGCTCAAACAAGGGCTAAATAAATATACAGACCTGACACCAGTTGAAACCCTCCATGACAAGCTGGTGGGCTCTTGAAATCAGAGTGAGGCCATTGGTATGGTTGAATTGAGAAGCTATATCCTGTCCAAAGGTGTAGCCAGCACCACGGGGCGATATGCCCCACCCACATCGATCATCAGGATCAGACCACAAGAGATCGCACATTGGTCCTTCATGTGGAACCTAGCATACCATGATCACCGAGTTCATTAAAGAGAACTACTTTAGGAATAAAAGTTACGTCCAAATGTTGTTTAATTGATTCCAGGCTCTTATAATAGCTGTTACTTTGAAGGAAGAGAGTAATAGAGCAGGATCTTAAAAGCCTAAGCAATCCTATCCAGAAAGCCAATATTTTAATGCCAGAACTATTATTCAAATCACAATATGCTAAGCAAAAAAGGCATAAAGTGGACAACAAGGTTTAGAACATATTTGGTTGTGCTTAAAACTGGCCTTTTTAAGTTATCTATCAAAACATGATTTTTAAAGTCAGATTTATTACCATAACTTACTTCTCTAGAAAGTAGTAATATATATATATATTAACATGAAAGTAAGTTCTAATTTACTTTCAAGGAAAATAACTTTTAAGAACAACCGAACATCTATTAGTTAATCAAACAGGATTAAATTTGCAGAGATGGAGGCAATGCAGAGTAGATAAAACAGGACTAAATTTGCTTCCCAATTGGCAAAGAGTTCGAAGCTAACAACTTGAGTCAGACTGTAACCTCAACCATTATATAATGGAACTTGCATCACCACCCACGCACTCGTGCTCCACCAAAAATAAAAAACAGAAAAGAAGCATCTCAAAAGATAAACAACAAGTCAAGAAATGTTAAATCTTACCTCCTGTATACGTTCCAGAGCTCGGATATTATCTAAGGTATCAAGAGATGGTGAAAGTCCTCCATGCAAACAGAATACCTACAAGGCATTGCAAAGCATTAAAAATAATCATGCTATTACTCAAAATTAAGAGTAAATATAGCTAATGTTCAAACCTGACTCTCAATAAGTGCAGTGAGGGGCAGATAATCAAAAAGATCAGTGAAATACTTCCACACATTGGCATTGCCATACTTCCTTAAGCATTCATCGTAAAATCCATACCTGGAATGCAAAAATGTAAATGAACAATACTGTATTGGACTAAATCTGAAAGATTTGAACAGAATTCACAAGAACCATTTCTGCATGGACCAAGCAAACTATAGGAATTAGAATATGTAAATCCAATTCTAATAATTACTATTATAAGCAGATATTCTCAAAGTGAAGTGAACTATCAGATATTATGATAATTATCTTTAGGAGCCAATTAGAGTGCAAGTTTTGGCCTGGTTCAGAGACTTTTTAAGTCCGCCATGAAATCCCAGGGTTCAACCCTGGACAGGCGGTGGAAACTACCAAGCTCGAGTACGGTAGGGGCAAAGGGACTGGAGTTTATTCAAGAAAATTTTACTAAAACCAGAAACTGTGAACTTATTGAATATCAACAGTTATTGGGAAAAGGACTTAGTTTGTTGTTATATTGCATATTAAGTGTTGATTATGATTTTATATATTCTGCCCATGGTTTAGGGTGTAGGGCCTTCAGCAGATCTACCGATGATCAGAAGGGTGTGGGAAAAAGGATTCACGAAGCCAACCCCAAATTTATAGGAAACAAAGCCTAGTTTACTGTTGTGTAATTCGGTTGCTAGGCATTGAAATTTACTTCCCTCCTTGACTCCTTCCAACAATCCCCCCAAAATTTCAGGCTACCAAAAGTTTAGTTGTTCATTCGATTAACTTATATTGTTGAGGTTCATGAAAGGAAGATAGGTATACTATAACATCCTATAAAAATGCAAAGATGCCAGTACAAAGGAGTTACGTATTTGGTTGGTTGCGCATTAGAGAGAGAGAGAGAGAGAGAGAGAGAGAGAGAGAGAGAGAGAGAGAGAGAGAGAGAGAGAGAGAGAGGGAGAGATTGCACTGCTCTGCAAAGGCACAGATGTTAACAATTTAGGAAGGCAACAAAATGCATTTACCCTAGCGTGCTCCTCCTTCCTAATTCAGGACTAATTTGGCAATGGCATATTTATTTTTTAAAAAACTAAAACAGAAAGAAATCAATGCACGAAAGTTGACAATTGATATTGCTCTAAATAGAACTAACCATCAAATAACAATCTTAGCAGCCTTCTGAAGGCTAATTTAGTATTGTCAATGAAAATATATGAAGGCATCAAAGAGATCCAGTGCATCATTTGGCAAAGTTAGGAAGTAAACCCCATATAAACCACAATTTTTTTTTTTTTTGTCATGTATTTTTTGGAATATAAAACTTTTCTAAAATTCAAAATCAAACAAGAATGTATAAACACCCAAAAATCAAATTTAAATTTTGCCCCTGTTTGAGGCACATTAAAATTTTCATTCTAATTCTTCTACTCATTTTCAATCACACATTTTTCAATAAAATAATATTTTCCATCATATCAATAGCTTTTCCATCTTTTTCAACCACACATTCTCCATCAATCTACTATTCCAAAATACATTTTTCCAAAATAATGCGGCTCAAACACACCCTTCATTTCTAGTACATAAACTTTTCTAACAAACCAGTGACTAATATTAATATACACACTTCATACAAATTATAAATATCCACGTGTGGGATGGAACAAAGTACTTGGACTTGCAACATTTACTACGCAAGTTAATCTATACTTATTGCAATTAGCAGACCAAATAAAATAAAGGTCTTACACTTGAGTGATTTGCCGGCTTTCATGATTTCCTCTAAGAATTGTGATTCTATCTCTATAACGAACTTTCAGAGCCACCAAAAGCGTGACAGTCTCCACAGAGTAGTATCCACGATCTGCATTACGCAATTATTGGAATGGAATAATGGAATGTTACATTAAGACCTATGAGGAGAGAATAATCAACAAACATAAAACTGCACCTTCAGTTTCACAAACTTTACCATTATAAGAAGGAACAAGTATGAATTAGATGTATATAATGTCATGAAGACCCGTGCAGCTAAGTAAAACTTTACTGGAATTAAAAGCTTAGCATCCTGGTAAAGTAAGTAAGTAGTTTTTCTAAAAGCCATAAATGACTAATAGTGAAACCTCTAGCAAAGCACTGTTTCGTAAAAGCATGCAGTAACTTTTGTCTTGATTCTGTTGACGACATATACGAATAGCGTTGCAGCATCATATGTAATGCTGACAAAATTGAACATCTTTCACGTCTATTTTGTCAGCATCATTGATAACTTGGGCTGCAGTCCCGTCAAAACATTACGCAAGCAAAGTAAGATGCATATCGTATTCATTCATCAAATTACATGTTTTTTATCCACTATTGCTCAATCATGGATCAACTTTCCCTCTTATCCTTGGCCTTATTACACTTTATCTCAAAACACATCAGACAACTCAGAAATTCACTCAGTCCTCAGAAGCACATGAAATCATCAATTTTCAGGCTATACTCCATTAGATAATACTAAAAAAAGAATCTGAAAAACAGAAATATTCAGCTATGTAATCACTTTAATTGTCATTTTCACTCAAATTCAAGTAACAGATCTCGACAAAACATAAGCAGGCATCACTGTGCAACACCCAATGCAACAATTCGGAGATATCTTAAACTAGATAACTTCTTCACTTATTGTTTCCAATAAACCCACCACCAAAATAAAATCACTAAGCAGTAATAAATCTATAAAATATCCGATTCTTAACTAAATATTCCACCAGATACGGATGAGAAAACATCTTTTTTTTCCCGAACAGATGCTCAAAAATCCAGGGAATACTCACCGACGTAGTCCCCCATGAAGAGGTAATTGGTGTCAGGAGCGTTGCCGCCTATCCGAAAAAGCTCGATCAGATCGTAGAACTGGCCATGGATATCGCCGCACACAGTAACCGGACATTTCACCGGCTGAACATTCCATTCTTCCACCAGAATCGCCCTGGCCTGATCGCACAAGGTCTTCACCTCCGCTTCCGACAGAGGCTTGCACTCCATCAATTGTTCTATCTGCCTGTCCAAATCCCCGTGCCCCGGCATTTTCACGATTACTTTCAATAATACTCAAAAAAATCAAAATCCCCTCCTTTTTTGCTTTCAGATCTGTGAATTATTTAACGATTTGAGTTCAAAAAAATACAAAAATAATAGATAAATCAGAAAAAGCAGAAAGATCTGGATTTGATAGATTTGTGAAGATAACTGATTTTGTAAAAAAATTTCATCATTTTCTATTGATTTATGAGACTCGTTCTCATTTCATGTTTTTCTCTCTCTAGAAATGATAAGAATTTATGTATAAGAATTTTATATAAATTAAACGAAAGATGTATATGTGCCAAATGAAATGAAATGAAATGCAAATGCAAATGCAAATGCAAATGCAGAAATGGAACAATCTCTCTCACACAGTATGAACGGCGAAATGAGTGGTTCTATGTGGGAGTTAATATTTATTTCATCTAAGATTATCGAACTTTTAAGTGAACCTTTAATTAGGTTATTAAACTTTAATTCATCTCAATTAAGGTAATGCTACTCGTATAAAATGAGGAATTATAAACTTATGCGGTAATGCTACTTGTATAAAATGATTTACAGATTCATCATGTGAATAATATTATCAGACTTCACTTTATTTCATTCTCTCTTTCACATTATCAATCTGTTCACTATTATGTATAAGTAGCATTACTCCACGATGTCTATAGGTTACAATGTTGAGATACTTTTTGAAATGTTGTTGCTATAAATTCACATTTCCATGTGGCGATTATGTGAAAGATTATTTGTGTTATGACCTACTAATTAAGCAACTTCCATCATTCTGAGAAGAATAATACTATGTTCATCTGTCTAAATTGCAGTAGATCACAACGAAGTCTACCGACGAAATTAAAATGATTTGATTCATTCAACAATGAAGTATTAGACAACACTACGATTCACTACAATGTGATAAGTACCAAAGATGATATATAGCCTTTTTTTTTTTTTTCTTCGAAAATGGTAAGTGACAAAGTGGTAATATTCAAAATTAAGTTTGAAGTTTAGTGGCCTAATTAAGGTAAATTAAAGTTTAATGATCCAATTGATTTTTTGTAAATGTTTAACGACCACAAATAAAAATTTAGTTAGTATTATAATAATGAAATGAGAAATTTCTCGCTCCGATCCTATGTCAGTGATGTGGAGTGCATGCATTGATTAGGCCTAATTGTTGGGCTTGGACGGATTTTATTAGGGGGATAAATTTACAAATGACTACTCAATTTTATATTATGTGTTATCATGATCATTCAATATTTTTTTACTTCATCACGATCACTCAATTTTATACTTAGTGTCATCATAGTCACTCAATTTTATTTTATTTTACCATGAGCATC
Organism: Fraxinus americana; assembly: GCA_035079005.1. NCBI lineage: Eukaryota > Viridiplantae > Streptophyta > Magnoliopsida > Lamiales > Oleaceae > Fraxinus > Fraxinus americana. The sequence continues at coordinate 483,701 of CM068710.1, read as the reverse complement.
CAATTTCATATAATGTTTCATCATACCCACCCAATTTTATATAACATTTTAACATTATTACATAACTTCTTTTCACCATTATCATTAGTTTTAAAAGGGGTAAAACGGTAATTTTGCATCATGTATATAAAATAAATTTTAAAAAATTAAAATAAGAAACTTATTTTAAAAAATATGTTTTAAAAAAAAACTTATTTAAAATAAAAGCTTATTTAAAAATAAACATTTTTAAAATTAAAAAAAAATCTTTTATATATATAATACAAAGTTACCGTTTTACCCCTCTTAGAATTAATGAAAATAGTGAAAAGAAATTAAAATTCAGTAAAAATATGATTTTTAACTAAGTCAAACAGAGGATAAATATAGGCATTAGGAATCGAACAAAGTAGCATATATAGAAGTATGAAAATGCCGTAATTCATCTTTTTATCAGTCTACCAAAAAAAGGGTCAAATAATTAATATTATAAAACTAATATTCCTTTTATTAATCAAATGAAATATCTAGATTTGGTCGTGGTCCAAAAGCAAACAAAATTGGACTTTTGTTTCCCATTTTTGTCCAAAAAAAAAAATTAAAAATAAAATTGTGTATTGTATAGTTATTATTTAGCCCAGGTTGGTGCCCACTATTTAAAAAAAAAAAAAGTAGGAGAAAAATTTGAATAGTAATTTTTAGGGGAACGTGTGATTAAAAAGTAGGAAAAAAATTTAAGTTTATGTACAAAATATTTTAATATGCAAATGTACAATTGAAAATGATCATACAGTAAAAAGAATTTTAAAACAATGAGCACCAAACGGGCGCTTAGACTTGCTCACTTCTTTCTATCAATGGGAAAATAATTAAAGGAAATAGAACCTTTGCCGGTTATGTTATTTATAATAAAATTAATTTTTAAAAAATCTAAATTAACCATGATTCAACTAGCCTAACCCATCATAAATTGTCTACTTAGCTGGTTTAGCATGCCATGAAGGTCATGTCTACGCATGGCCTACAACCTATGTGGGCCTACAAAATGTGACTGGAATAACCCATTTAACACGAGTAGTTACCCTGTTACATGCTCGCTTGTATGGTGCACTTTTTCCCTTTTTTTGTTTTTGGGAATTTTCAAAAATGTCACTAAATTTGAAAATCCAAAAAAAATTGTCACTTTCACCTTTTGTTTGCAAGAATGTCACTTTTTTGGTGCAAAATGTCCAAAATATCCTTGTTACCACCTTTTTAGGAGCAATAAATGTTTGATTTGAATGTAATTAATGTTGTGATGTGATGATTTAGTTTAAATATTATAAAAATTGTTTATAGTATATTATATTGAGTAATATGAGTTTTCTTAAAAAGAAAAAAAGAGAAAAGAATTAGAAATATGAACATAATCATACATTCTTCTTCTCCATTATCAAACCCTAATATTTTCTTCATCTTCTTCATTCCTTACTCAAGAACACATTATTCATCATCAATATTTCGAGGTAAGTCATTACAAATTATTTATAACTTTATAAATTTATATTATAGGTTATTATTTCTTAAATGTTTAAATAAAATATCTTCAAATGCAATGTGAGGTATATTTGAAACTATATTCATTTGTTTGATTTTGGAAATATTTGTGAAAAAAATTCAATCATCAATATCATTTACATAAATGAAGGATTCCATAATTAATGAAGCATTGAACTGTTTATTAATGAGAAGATGCTTTCATGTGGTAGTTGAAAATTGATTATCAGCATTAATGTTTTCAAAAATTTCTTCAACATACAGGATTTCCAGTTCCCCGGTAGTTTCTACACGTCATTAAACGCATAGTTAAAGCTGTCGGGCAGAGCATTTATGAACTGTCGAACCCGACATTTATGAACTGTCGAATTCGACAGTTGAAATTTGTTAACACAGTGTTGATTTCACCTTCTGCTATTCCATGGATTTCAATATTCGAAAGTTCGACGTTCATATTATTAAATGTAGACATATTTATTGTGAATAATTCTTACCGTTGCAATCTCAACGTTTCAGGTATGAGTACTCATTTGAGATTTATAGTGTCATATGGGGGACAATTTGTTCATGTGGATGACGAATGGAAGTGGAGAGGAGACAAAACCACTTCCATTTTAGTGCCGACAAGTATTACCCTAACCGCACTCGTGCTACAATTGAAGGACAAATTTGGTATTCTTGATCCCTGGACTAAAATTGAACTGAAGTTCAAAGTCCAGAACTTGAATATACCTCCGGCCGAAATACGTGAAGAAGAAGACTTAAAATGGTACATATCAGTTCACAACGAAACTGCCATATGCGTTACTATTTCGGAAGCCGAGCTCCCAAGTGTTGGCATGGGGAGTGATATAAATTGTGCAGATCGTTCGTTTCCCGTGGCGGATGTTCACCAAAATTTACAGCATGAGGAGTTCAATCATCAGCATAGGGTAGCCAACAATAATGCATTCGAAACTCCAATTGGGACTGCACCTTCAGATAAGATTTTGGACAACCCATTGCATGGTACAGAGGCTACTAATATTGATGACGTTGACGAGCAAATGTCCTCACATTCGACAACTTTTAACAGATACGATTGGATTACAAGAGTGAATACATCCGATCTTGCGAAAAGGCAAATATTCTTAAGCAAGAAAGAGGTGTACTCGAGAATTCGTGTACTCGCTTTGCAAGACAAGTTCCAATTTAAGGTCATCAGGTCAAGTATGAAAATGTTAACTGTTGTATGTGCTGACGATAATTGCATGTGGATGGTACGTGCTTCGTCTGTGAAAAAGTCTGCAGTCTTCATGATCCGTAAATTCAACAATGTTCACACATGTTCCGTAGATTTTCGTCGCAACGCACATCGACATGCCACTACTTCAGTAATTGCTGAGCATATTTTGAGAAAATTGGACAATCCATACCGATCCTATGACCCTACTGATATTGCACGTGACATGGAATGTTTGGTGTCGAAATAAGTTACCACAAAGCACGTAGGGGAAAGTTGGCTGCTTTACATTTGCTACATGGAACACCTAAGGATAGTTTCCAAAAACTATCTTCATAATATCACGTTCTAGGAGAGTGTAACTCGGGGACGGTTACCCACATCGAAGTTGACTCTCATGATAGGTTCCATTACTTCTTCCTAGCTTTCGGTGCAAGCATTCGTGGTTACATACAGTACATGAGGCCCGTTATTTGTGTTGACGGTAGTCACTTGAAAGGTCCATACAAAGGAACTCTTCTACTGGCAACTGCCCAAGATGCGAACAAACATATTTATTCGTTAGCATGGGGGATCGTGGATGCAGAAACAAATAAATCGTGGATGTGGTTTTTGTCAAACTTGAAAGATCTTATTGGCGATTCAGATGAACTGGTATTCGTTTCGGACAGGAAAACCAGCATTGAAAAAGTTATTTCTCACTTATTTCCATTGTCTCACCATGGTTATTGTATGTGGCACATGGAAAAGAACTTAATACAGCGTTACAGCAATGCGAGTTCAATATTTCTATTCAAACGAGCAGCTACAACTTATCGGATCGACGAGTTCGACAGACTGATGGGTTAGCTTCGTAGGTAAGTGCAAGATCGTACGGGTACTTGGAGCGAGCACGTTTTTCATTTTGGTCACGAGCACTATTCGTTGGCCATCGGTACAACATCATGACAAACAATAACGCTGAATCTCTAAACATCATTGTTAAGACATGCCCGGTCGTCACCGATCACGTGCTTGGTCGAACAAATTCGGAGTACTATGCAGAGGTGGTTTTATGAACGTCGAAGCGATGCAACAGCGTGTACTACTGTACTGTCGTCGAGGATGGAGAGCGAGTTACGGACAACGTTCGAAGCCGGTTCCAGGCTTCGAGCTCATGCCTTGACAGACAACTTAACACAGGTTGGACTATCCAATGACACGGACATTGTAGACTTTTCTGAAAACAGTTGCACATGTCGTGAGTTCCAGCTAAATCGTATGCCTTGTGTTCATGCAACTCGTGCTGCTTGCTTGAGAGGTACTTCATTATATGATTTGTGCTCCCCTTACTACACATCGGTATATTGGATGGGTGCGTACAGCGAAACAATATATCCCGTCTCGCGGGAAGTGGACTGGGTTGTTCCGAACGAAATTACAAGTACCCCTATTTTGCCACCCGTCGTGCGTCGTCCTCCAGGGAGACCACCCACACGACGCAAGCGATCCAGATATGAGTCCACCACACGTCCAAGGAAATGCACTCGTTGTGGTAGACTTGGTCATAACCGGACAACATGTTCAAGCCCCGCTGTAACACAACCGATGTAATTTTACTTCATTCACTGAACACATAAATCAGGTCGCATTAGTGTTTTCGGTTCTGTTCCCCAATTGCGTCGTAACCTTTTATGTGATGTTATTATTTTCAATTTGCATTGCTATTTGGACCTTACATTCCCATTCTATTCCATTATCGTTTGCCGTAAGTAGTAGCCATGCGAGGGGGTGGATACCCTAATGAGAGGGGGTGGATACGCTAATGTACGGGTCAGATTATGTAATCGTACCTAGGCGATTTTGCAACACATCCCGACACTTCATCTGTCGTTCCCGACAGATGTTCTCTGTAGTTCTCGGCAGTTGGAACAGAACAGCAACTGCATTGCTACGGGCAGTGCGAAAGGGACAACATTGCTAAGACATGTGATTAATGATCATTACTAAATATGCGCGAAATAAAACGATGAACACATTGTTAACATATATTACGGCTTCCCGATCAAAACGTACAAAATGAGAGCCCGTTCCATAAGACGGTATTTGTAACACATCCTACGACAACTATCACAACTTCGTTCCTTCCCCATGAAAGTGCATGTCCATCACAGCAAAAGTTATACACACATGACCATCACTTATTACCGCCCACAGGATACCATCACCGGTGTCCTATTCATTGCACACGGATCCCCCATCTGCACCACTGTCGTCATCTGAGTCGTCCGACGATATGATAATTATTTCAGGAGCTGGAGCGATGGGGCCCACCTCGTCATCATCGGAATCATCGGATATCTCAACCGGGACATCGAAAACATTTTGCAGCACGGTCTTAGGTGATTGTGATTCCATGCTTGCGAATGCGTCGAGGTCCGGAAACGGAATTGGGGACATGACTCTCCAACCATTTGTACGTACATCGTCCGATGAAATGACGATGGGGTAATCCGGAGATGAACCGGGCGTCGCCGTCGGCAGGTTCAACAGCTCGGTGTCATTGCTTGCTGTGGAGGAAGCCATAGGGAACAGAGACTTGAAACGTATTTCTCACTTCTTAGCAAAGTAGTTGCCCAGTGCATGAACTAGATTGAAGTGCTGACATTGCATGAGAAAGGGACTTGTTATTTATACTTGTTTGGGTGATACATCATTTATGATGCTCAACATTCCAACCACCAAATCCAATATGTCTAACTTAAATGTACATGACCTTTGGTGTGATGTTCCCAGTAATTGATGGGTACTGCCTTTCAGAATTAAAATTTAATCCATGAACTAATTACCTCCCCATTTGGCACCTGTGATAAGTTGTATATGCCTCCCCAATTTTTTTTTTTGATTTATAACTTATTCTTCTCCCTATCATTATTTTCATAATTTACGAATAAAGTAATAAGTTATTGTTGTCGATGAATTTGCCATATCCGTCCCGAATGTGCTTATTGCCCAAAATAATCGGGGTTGGTGACGAACTTTGCATTTAAAGAAACGAAACAATGAATATTAACATTAGGGTTGGTGAGGGAAAATCGCATTTACAAAATTCCAACATATATTACGTTCACAAACACCTGTGAACATATAATATAAAAAGTTGTCTTCCTACTAAATTATACGAATCCGCCATAAGTACACAAATATGTCTATTTATTACAAAATCTATTTTGTACCCCTGCAGCTTTGCCAGTTGTAGTGCAAGCCCTCGACATCAACACAAAATAACAATGTTCTGAACTTATAAATTGCCGCCCACAAAATTCTTCCTGGATGTTGTCATCAATCACTGATGACAAGTTCAGCCGGAATCGAACAACCTGCGACATATTCATACAGAGTCAGGGATACACACATGTTGCTATGTATATCACGACTTCCTAACCATTTGTACAATTGCCTGTGAGAATGCAAAATAATATACAGTATTATGCTCTTCGAGGGGTTAATGGGATAGCAAAAATACATTATTATTTCTAGTTGTCGATTCTGAACCATAACTATTCATACCATTACGGGCAAAACCATGGATTGTACAATGACATAAACAAACCTGAGAAACTGCAGTATATGGGTCACGCCTAATCCTCCTATTTCTTCTTCGTCCTTCTTGCACCCCTAGTATAAGGTGTCCTAGTGGAAGCTGCTGGCCTTCGAAGTCGCGACGAACGACGCCTTGTAGTAGGGACTGGTCTGACGTCACCTGCATCGGGAAGTTCGACATCATCGTCATGTACCAGTGCATCACCTACACATAAGCAAGGCGCATTAGTTTATAAAACCACGCACATGTACTTTTTACGCAAGTAGAAGTACGTCTACCATACCTCCCGCAGTCAGCGCTCCGGAAGTGGTATCTGCGTCGTCCGTCTGCATGCCATGAAGCCCGGGCCCCATGTCGCCTCCGGGTACTGCAAAACAAAGATACAACCTTTTAGTAGATTTACATCAAAGCAACATGACATTTTTTATGGGAAGTTCGAGATCATCGTCACCTGCATCGGGAAGTTCGAGATCATCGTCAGCCAGGATCGGACCGCCTACAGAAAAGGAGCGTCAGCCAGTTTATATCACCGCGCACATGTACATTATGACAATCGAAGTACTTGGTACCATACCTCCCACGTCCACCGGGTCAGAAGTTGAAGGAGCGTCCTCACTCTGTATGCCATGCATTTCGGTCCCCATGTCTCCTCCGGGTACTGAGAAACAAAGATAAGAAGAACGCATAATCAGTATTACAAAAACCAGTAATGGAGAATTTACAGCCATCGTATTTTACAATGTACTCAAGTTGTACATATACCTTCAGGTGAAAATGTTGACGGTGCAGTATCGGGATGCATGTCTTGCGGAGCGGTCGGGGGGGTGGAAACGGGTGGTCGTACTATTGTCTCCATGAACTCGCGCAGTCTTCTACATTCGCGTGTGACATGCTCAAACATTTCGAGTTTCACAGTTCAGAGGCGCATTTCAATTAGGACTCGTAGCTTAAACAACATGTCCTCGACCTCAGATCTACTCAACCCACCTCCAGATTGGACACCTCGATTTCTGGATGTGGAAGGTGCGCTAACCCCAACGTGCTCTTGTTGGGGACCGTCTATTCCAATAGATTTTCCACCCATCATTCATCCTTGGTCATGCACATCTGGACGCTCGGCGTTGCCACTGTCGCTTCGTGCGCCAGCATTGCCGTCTCCGGTGTCGTCAGAACTAGACGCGTACTGCTCTGTGGCAGAGGTCCCCTCAACACCCCCTGCAACGGCACTCACATCATCCGACCCTAGAGCAGCCTCCTCGGCTGATTCTCTTTCGGCATGGCCATCTCCTCCACTAAGTTCGGCCTCAGATTCGAACTGTGCATCGACGACGGTTGTTACTATGTTGTCCGGAACGGGAACGGGATCATCATCGAAAGGCACAAGAGTGGAGATGTAGTGTTGGTTGAGCTCTAGATCGGTCGGACGAATTGTGGCATATACATGAAGCTGCCGAAGAAGAGAAATATCGTTCATTATGTCAGGATATTACTAAGTTGTGAATGTAATTAAAATTATTTCACAAACTAGGAGTTGATAATCAGTTACCCGCACTCTCTTGAAGAAAGCATCGTACATGCGCATCTGCGATTGTTTAGTGGCCGTTCAGCTGAGTAGCCATGGGAAGCGTTCACCAATATGCTGACCGAAGTGGGTACCAATTTCTGGAATCGCCTCGTATGCCCATATCTGTCCCATTACGGTCGCAGTAATTGTTATTGAAAAATAGAAAACGTTTGAGAATTAAATGATGCTATAAAAAACAATTAAACAAACGCTTCGTACCTGCAGGGCTATGGGAAACTCGTGCACTGTGTAACTGATTTCCTTCTCTTGCCTCCTCTTTGCATCCTGAAATTTCCTCGCCCAACTGCCTCCAAATCCCTTAATCAGACGATTGTACTCCACTCTCCCCCAAGGGTATGCGAAAAATATGTCCAGGTCGTCGACGAGGGAAAGTGTCTACACATCTATCTCAACATTATTATCCGAGGCTTTGAAAATACCTTCCACTATGAGAGCAAAGCCAAGCTTGTATCTGTCAGCTCGTGGGGTCGTTGAACGAGCACATGTGTTTTCAAGCTGTGCGCAAGAAATCTTGTCCGAAGACTTGAAATACTTGTCCTTCAATCTTGTTTTTTCCACGACTCGATGGAACCGATCATCATCCGGAAGGACACCGCAACGTAGCCTTGTCACCAACGCATACTCTTGCAAACCAAACCGACACAGGTGACCTTGAACGTTGAACCAAAGCTCCTGCTTCTTGTCTGTTTCAATGCATCTGAACATAAATTGTTGTAGGAGTTGAGCGGAGAATTGGATGTCCGCTACATCAGTCAGGTAGCCTAGGGAAGACGCACGAAAATCGTTGCGCTGGCGCTCATCGAAAATTCCCATTACCTTCCCCATGTACTTGAGGTTGCTGCGTTGGGAAATCCTAGCAGACAACCTTGCGTCTTCAGGAACCAAATAGTTGAAATCCATACAGCCTGTAGTGCATAAAAAATAAAGAAAATGATCAGTGTTTTCGCAGATAATGAGAGCAAGCGACACGAGAAAAAAATACAACAAATATTGTACGTAGTACGGAATTCATAACACATAAACAATATATTATAAATGCACAAAGACATATCACCGAATTGTGGTGCACTTTAAATAGATTCTAATGGATATCAACAACCAGGTCTCCACAGTTCATGAGTCAACTGTCGTTCCCGACAGTTGACTCAGAAACGACAGTTTACGGAAAAAAAAGGCAGGACCAACAAAACTAATTCATGATGCCGGCAATGCTATAATAACAATTACAATTCATGATGCCGGCAAAGCAATCGATTCAATCATTAACAATTACAATTCATGATGCCGGCAATGCCGTAATAACAATTAAAATTCATTATGCCGACAAGGCAACAGAAATAATTCATCATGCCGGCAAGGCAATAACAAAAAAATATGTCATGATACCGGCAAGGCAATAACATTCATCATCAATATATGATGCCGACAAGACAATCGAGTCAATCATTGTGCCGACAAGGCAACAAAACTAATTCATAATGCCGACAAGGCGATAAAAATAAAAAATATTATATGAACAAAGCATGGCAATCGATGGACAACATTAAAACATAACGTAAAACAAGTAAAACATGACTGATGATTTATTGCAGGGCATGGAATTATTTGTCTCTGACACGCCTGCCATCTTTTCGAACTTGTGCAGTTTCTATTGGAGATTTCTAGTGCTCAAAACAGGGACAATCAAATGGAGCCAGTTCAGACCTGGTACGTGTGTTAGATTTGGATACCGAAGCTACTCTATTCGTTTTGAGATTTGCATTTACAGAAGAAGATGAAATAAACGGAACTTCGGAAGGATCAATCAACTCGGAGTTAGATGAAGTGAAATTTTGCAAGCACAAAACCGTGGATACAAATTGTGCCCAGTACATGAATGTTGGATCAAATGTATCACAAATGAAATGTTAAGTAAAAATTACAATGAGATAGTAGTAGATGTAACTGCTGAAGTAGTCAAATTTTGGTTCGTCCAATAGTAGACATTCTTCCAACAAGTTAGTAATGTAGCAAGGCAACAAAACTAAATCATGATGCCGGCAAGGCAATAACAACAATGAATGTGCCGACAAGGCAACAAAAATAATTCAGGCTACCGACAAGGCAATAACAACAATCATTGTGCGGATAACGAAACAAAAATAAATCAGGACGCAGGCAATGCTATAACAACGATCCGATATGCCCACAAGGCAACGTTTCAACAAAACAACTCGGACAACTAGGCGAAAACATTGAATTCAATATGTTCCCCACAACTGAATTAGCATAGAGATGAGCAAATGACTTACAACTAGTATTCAAGCTTCTGGTTTTCGTATATATGGGTGAAATGGTTTCTGTGCACAGTTCAACAAAATCCCCTGTTGACAAGGAAGAAGAATTCCGCATTACAATTTAGAAAGAACTTTTTCTACAAGTACGTCCACCATCAATGAAGCCAATAATGTTTGAACAGGCTAAAGTAAATATGAACTTGCTATGAAGAAAACAGGAACCAAAGTAAACACTGAGAAGACATAACGAACATTTCAACCACCGTTACGCTTAAAAATCCTCACTATAGTCTAGGATTCATAGAATTTCAATATATAACAACAATCCCAAGTACAAATTTGATCATAAAGGACATTCTCACCTACACATGATGGAACACTTATAAAATGAAATATTTCATTGTTGAACTAAACTTCAATCCTGTAAGGTTTATATCGTACGAAAATGATTACAAATCTTATCCAGGAGAAATGGAAAAGTAGCAAATATGTTGTTGCTATAAAGACAATCAACTCAAACTATACATTCAAAATTATCCTCAAAAGCACATCAAATTTCATCAGTCACTAAACAGAATTGCTAAATAGTTATTTATAGGTAATTGAAATAGAAAAGTACAGATCTTCGAAATTGAGATAAAGTAAGAAGTTTCTTAGTTTCAAAATCAACTTTAGGCTTTCAAGAAGTCATCCTAAACGGACTCTATTTTGGCCAACCATAAGCTCAAAGTTACATATTTCCAAATTCAATATCTAATGTCATCTTTCCAAATTCAATATCCAATATCTAAATCATGTTTCCAACCATGATTAATCATTTGTCTAAAACAAGTTTTTGCACTGACCCTGAACAAGGTGTTGCTCAGGCCATTAAACGAAGGAAATAGACTTCTAAAGGGAACCATGACCAAGCATTTCAGAAACTGCCATGACTCTTGTACAATAGATATTAGAGCCAGATCCTTTGGTTCGACTCGCTGCAAAACAAGTTGTGGAAAGAATATTGTTCACGTTTGCTAAGTTATTTGATGAATACAAAATTGTTTTTCACCATGCTTGAAATCTGTTTTGTTCAAACAGCTATCATTCTCTAATTTTATATTTCATGCTTTGTTCAATTTCCATATCTCTCGGGGGTTTAGTGTTAATTTTTGCTGGGTTAGGTTCTTTACTAAATCTTGAAATTCTTTCTAATGTGACATCTCTCAAACCCTATTGAGGATATACACGGACGATGTAAATAAAATTCCACTTGAAAGGGCAGGAATGAAGAAAACATCAATTTTCCCTTTAATTCTTTCAATAAAATATCAATTTCAAATTAATAAATTCTTTGTTTCAAATATGAATACATCTTTTTTCTTCTATGTTCTCGTGTTTCGATTTTGTTGCAGATTATCACAGAAGAAGCAGATGATTTGTGGATGGCCTATAATCTAATTGATGAGGGTGATACCGTCTTAGCTGCCATGTCAAGTACCTTTTAGTTACAATTTCAGATTTTTCCTTCTAATAGTTGTATGCATTTATTTCTTTCACGTTCATGTTATTTTTATTTGGGAGGTATATAGCTTTGCTTGAATCATTAATGTTGTATTGAAAACACTTCGAAATTAGACAAGAGCCTATTAGCACTGTTTTTTGTATTGCATATGGGGAATTTCCAGTTAAACTTCGATTTCATCTTGTAAAGGGAGCATCTAATTGTAGGACTTTAATATATTGTCTTCCTAATTCGTTGTACGAAGTTTTGAGAGAAATTGCTTCAGGTGGAAGAGATGTAGAAAGGTGAAACTCAAAATGGAAATCAAAATAGAGGTCAGATAAAAATAAGGCAATAGATGCAAAGCACATGGGACTTCCAGAAATTACTCTATTAGATAGCAGAAAATGTCAGAACATAGAAGAGTATTCTTCCGTAGAAATAAAATTAGCTACCAAAAACTTTTCATTTAAATCTTACTAGGATATTATCCTTATGAAATTTTACTTATAATGATGTTACATAGAAGCTTACTAAACTTTCACAATAATCTAACTTTCCATTAATATTTGATACACTAATATTGTCTTAAAAATATCAAATCCCGTACATTGTACGGGCATACCACTAGTATCGTTAAAAGACTCTAAAAAGATAACCATTCTACTCCTATAATATGAGAAATCATATTCAAGCATCCATATCTCGGAATATAAAATTTCCCATACTATCAAAATTTAAAAATTCATAACATGAACCGAAGCATACGAGAATAACTATTATCTAATATCATTTCGAGTATTTGGTGGATAATTTATCAATCAAATTCCTCCAACTCGACTGCTTTACAGAAATTTGAAAATAATTTAAAGAACTAATCCAGCGAAACAGTGAACCAGAACTAATCCCAAGCACATAATGTAAAACCCATATGATCAATTTCCCTTTCTACCTTCGTAGTCTACACCCATTACTCCATCATCTTAAAACCATCCAAATTCATACAAAACAACAAGCAAATAATAAAACCCATTAGAAAAATTATTAATTATCCATCTACAGAATATATAAATTACTTCCAATATATTTTAACACGAAACCCTTCCCCCCTTTCCACCCGAAGAAAAGAATATAATCAAATGACGGAACACGTAATTAAAACACCCAGACCCAAAAAATTTATAAATTAAAACACCTAGACCCACAATAATAACCAAGGTTATAATCTTCTACATTGCAAGAAGAGAAAGTCCAATAGCTGGAGTAAATAAATCATTTCGAAGTAGATTCTTCGAGTCCCAAAATGTTGCATCCATGAACTCAAATTCTAGTTGCTCAAGAGACTAGAGACCATAAATCTGCCTGACATGCTTATGTGCAGAAACAAAATCAGAGGCCTGTATAGCAGAAAACTCCCTTCTCCCTTTCTTTCTCATTAAAAACAAGCAGGTCTCTACAGTTCTAAACTTTGCTATCGATTGGGGAAGAGCACCACTTGGCTACTGAAACTTGGTATATAGTATTATTAAAACAAAATTCCCTAAATCAGATTTTTAAAAAGATCACTATAGTCACCAAAAGTGAAAAGACACCACTTATTATGAACACCAAATCTCCCTTACAGATTATTAAATGTTCAGAGAAATTAATTCCTCCTTAAGCTTACAAATAACAAATTATATCAACCAATTACCAAATTCGTATGACTACAAGCTTACAAATTCGGAAGAAAAGCAATTAAAACTAAAGTAAAACAAAAGACACCATTTTCAAACCATCAGAGAAACGCCGACTAACAAGGATTTGGGTTCTTCTTCTTCGCACATAACACTATCAATGGAAAGCACCAAAACAACCAAATCAAAAGTTTAAAAATCCGGCCGTAATCTTACCTCGTCACCGGTCCGGAGTAGCGACTACCAATGTCCTCTGCCGGGAAGACCGAGAGAGCTCACTGCTCAGAGAGGTGGGACGGAGAGTTGGAACGGGCAGATGCGGAGCATGGCTGCGGTGCGAGATTGATGCGAACAAACAAATTGCCGCGTCCGCCCTTGGGTGGCCGTGTCAGTGTGCGGTGTATCGGCGTGTGGTGGGAGAGTGCCGTCGGACTGTGAACTGTGGGAGAGAGGATGGAGAGTGAACTGGTGCGGTGCGGCGGTCAGAGAGTCGACGGCGCTAAGACGGGACGGGAGAGATGAGAGGAAAGAAACGAGGGTTTTCAATTTTGATGAAAATACAAAATCTTCAAGCTCAGTGAGTTATTTGTCCTTTGATCTTCCTCCTGACAAAAATTCTGACATTTTGTACATATTTTAAATTTTGTCAAATCTGAATTAATGTTGGACATGCAAGGTATTTCAATTTATGCAGAGGGGCAAAAATGTCATAAAATGACAATCTTGGAAAGAGTTTAAAAAAGTGACATTTTTGTACATGTAAAGCCAAATATTGACATTTTGTGCAATTTCCTCTTTTTTTTTTTTTTTTTGTCACCGAATGAAAACGTCAACTATTTGCTTTGTAAACCCGTGAAACGTATACTGTACACATAGCAAAGCTCATTTAACACGGATTTAACTAGATAAATACTCGACTTTGTGACTAGATTTGTATATAGGTAATTATATTCACACCACACTTTTTATAAATTATTATATACCAAAGTTTATTACAATGAAGATTCCTATTTTTGTTCGTTTTGGCACTTACGTCTTAAAAAATTATATCGGGGTTTTATCAATGTTTTAAAACCCGCCCTGGGCATCGACTTGAAAAAGAGAAATGATCAAGAGTCAAAAGATTCAACTGATGTCGAATAGGTTCAAACCGGAAGTAATAAATAAATATTTATAAAAATTTAAAATTTAATTTCACAACAATATATAATTACATTTTTACACCATCAATTCAAAATAAATACAAATATGTCAAATGTATGTTTTTGAATATAAATTTTAATAGTTTTTAATTTGTTAGATCGCTTAAAACTCATTCCAATTTTACTGAATAATTTGTAAGATTAAAAAAATATATTTAGCAATCTATAGAAATTAAGTAATTCATACACTACGTAGTCATAAGTAATATTGAAAAGGTTTGCTTTATTGAAATTTGTCGATCCCACATTTGACGTGTATTAAAAGTGTGTTTTATTGAATTTTGTCCATGTTGAAAGTTTATCAATTATAAGACTCAAGAAATGTTTATAAAAGAGCTTCATAGGTAGAAAAGTGGGTAAATGGGTTTCCATCTTTAAGGTAACCTTTTTATTATATACTAGTAACGGCTAAATGTGCGTTACACGTTATTTTGAAATGTTTTATGAACACTATAAAAATGATATTTGAAAATAAGTGAATATAAAAAATAGTTAAAAAAAAAGGGTTCATGTGAAATGAACTTTTTATACAATTCAATTATTTATTTACGTGTATGATAATAATTAATATTAATTTATATATATCCTATTATAATTCAATCAATTAATTGTGCAAGTTCATGCATGTACACTTTATATATTTTGGGATCTGTTCAATTACTCTAAAAATACGACAATTCAATTATTTATGTACGTGCATGTATACTAATTAACATTTATTTATAGATATATTAAGGGCTTGTGTGGGAGGAATTAAAATCAGATTAAAATTGAAAATATAGTCGTTATTGTTGACTTTTATTAGACGAGTGGGGCCCAATAACGGCCATATTTTCAATTTTAATTGGCTTTTAATCCCTCCCGAACGGGGCCTAAATATAATATTAAGTTATCAAGTTCATGTACACATGTTTTGGGAGCTATTCAATTATTTTATGAGTAAATAAATTATTCGAGTTCATAAACATTCGTTTATTTTCAAGATTATTCATTTTATCATAAATTATTCTAAAAGTATATAAATTATTAAAGATCATATAATTTAGGAGTTATTCAATTATTATAGGAATAGATAAATTATTCGAGTTTACGTACACTTATTTAATTTCAATATTATTCATTTAATCTATGATATAACGACATTTGTCTAAATTTATATAAATTATTCTTTTTCTATATTCATTTATTCAAATTAATTAAATTTCATATTGATTCATCTACACCCATTTGTTTAAATGCATATAAATTATTATTTTTATATATCTATTAGTTCAAATTAATTAAATTTCATGTTGGTTCACCCCCCCCCCCCCCCCCTTCTCGTTTAAATGTATATGCATTATTATTTTTCGGTATTCATTTATTCAAATTAATTAAATTTCGCATTCATGAATCAATTTGATTGTTCTCATACAATTCAATCATTTATTTGATATTCAATTAAATATATATTAAAAAACGAAAAGTATTGTACTATTGAAATAATTAAATTGTAATAGTGCTAAAATCGTCCAAAAAATTATTCTCACTTGATGCAATATTTAATATATTATAGATTAACACCACGTTTGATACTCATTCTTTTCGAATACATTTTTTCCTTCTTATTTTCAACCACACATTTTTCAATAAAAAAAATTACACGCAGATCTAAAACTTTTTCTTATTTTTTAACCACATATTTTTCATCAAAATACTATTTAAAATGTATTCTTGGGAAAATAATGTAGCTCAAACAGGGTATAATTTTAAAAAAATAAATTGGAAACCGATCCAAAAACTGTGACCGATTTTTGGTTTCCTGTTTAATTGACCAATTTTTTGGTTACTAGTTTTTGCCCGTGCAAGGTTAATTTGAAGGTTATATTAACATGTTGAATTCTTATAAATTACATAGTTAATTTGATGTTACAAGTTTTGTTTAACCTGTGTAGGTATGTAAACTTATCTAATGATTGTAAGAGATGCCTGAACAGCAGCTTCTTTATACGCAGAAGCAGGGTTAGGTACTGGATGCGTTTGTGGTGGAAGCAAAAATTTGTTGAAGGGATGGACTATAGAGTGGATCACGTCAATACCAAAAATTCGGAATCCTATTGGTTCACTCCACAGTGAAAGAAAAGCAACTGAAAGAAAAATTCCCCCTTGAAAAATATTCTAACAGCAAATAACCACTTTCTACTAAAATTTTCAATAGTAGATCTACAATTGAAAGGTAAATAAAACAAAATATTGGTAAGGCACCACAATTGTAGAAAATCCACTTGTAGTTGATAAAGGGAGACTAACCGATCACATATTTCTAGAATTTTCTCAATCACGGGGACCAATAACAATATCCAAAGGGTTGCTAGATAATTTAGATGTATTCCATACACATAGTTAAAGCTTCAAACTTGAGATGATTGAACTTACGCTCATATTCAATGCAATTCCCACTCCACCTCAGTCACTTATTTGGTATCATTTCCAGAAACAATAAGGAATAGAATTCTGATCAACTCAAATTCTGTAATTCCATAATTTCATCAAAGATTTTCCACGGCCACAGTTACCAAGCAAAGGAAATTGATATCAGAGGACTGTTATCAAATTGAATTGCTACAAGTTAAGTCGAAGAAGTGGCGCCCAACACATCGGTAAAGAAGCCAAATGCAAATTTTTGGTAGAAAGTAGAATAAAATCACCAATAGAAGAGAAAGAAATGCACATTTCTTTTAAACAAAGCAAATCTGGATCCCAATTGATGAAGTATTTGCAAAAAAAGAAAATGCATCCACACAATTTATACATATATCAAACAAAATTCAACTTTCACATGGTATATAATATAGGTAGAGCGATTAGGGCAACAGAAGCATGCAACACCACCTGTGTGCCACTGCACTTCCAGTGCCAAAAGCCATTCCTATGGAATTTGAAGGGAAAAGGGAGATACATTCAAATCTTTGCTATTATCATTGTTCAATTGGAATTTTTAGCTTGCAAACAGGGACAACAAGTATTATTCTCAATAGGAATGGCAGGTTTATTTTTAAGGTATTATTCTCAATATAATCTTTTGCAGGTTTAGCTTGCAAACAGGGACAACAAGTATTATTCTCAATAAATTGACCCGTCCCCTCTTTCACAAGATAAGAAAAATCAGAGAAAAATCCAGATTTTTCCAAGTCAACGATCTTAAATATGTTTTCCACGGAACAAGCTAAGATGCACAAATATATATATCTTCTATATATTAAAAGTGACTATGTAACGGAATTTCTTGTTTTTAACGGAAAAACTAACGGAATTTGTTGTTTTAACGGATTATGTAACGGAATTTATTGTTTTAAACAGGCAGCTGCACCTTCCTTTAGTATTTTTATCATAATTTTGTATTCCGATATCCGATTGAGGCGATTCAAAATGCGTTGGAAAGCTCACTCATCTGGCTACAACTTTGATTCAGACATCATTCTCCAATTCGATCACTTTCTATGCCAAAAATAGGTCTCAATATGAGACTAAAACATCGGAGCATAACTTTTCGGTTGGAAATTGATTTGTGATCATCTTTTGACTAAATTTGATTCCATTGACGTCTTCCTTTATCCAATTGATCCCGAGCACTCTCAAATCTTCATCATGAGGTTCGGCACAACTTTTAAGTATTTACATTTTAGTCCCCGAACTTTGAATCCCTTACAATTTAGCACTTTCTCCAATTTTTTCAATTTTTGCTTATTTTCTTCGATCTCACCAACTTACATCACAACATCAAAATCACACATCTAATTATTTAACAATTACATAAACATTACATCATTAATTATTTAATTAACTAAAAAAATTACATCTTTATTAATAACAAATTAATTATTAAACAAAACTATTAAATATAAATTAGGCAAACGTGCATTGCACGTTGCTTGCACCTAGTGTGTGTATATATATATATATATATATATATATATATATATATATATATATATATATATATATATATATCTATCTATATATATATATATATATATATATATATAAACTACACAAATCATCACAGGCTTTAATATTAACTACACAAGCAAACACAAAAAAGACCAAATATTTCTTCACTTATATCATCACGATTTATAGCGGATAAAACACAACCAATTACAACCCCATAAAATTCAATTTAACAATCACACAAAAAATTAAATCTCAACCAAGTAAAAAGAAATCAAAACCTAAAATTGGGTTCACGCCATATACTCAATCAAAAAAAGAAAGGAAAAAAAAGCCAGAATTATAACGCAACTCAGAGACCCATTGAGGACAATTGTAACTCCATTTTTGGTTGCCTATAGATGATGATGAATGATTATCATCCCTGTTAAGAGTTTAAACAGAAAAACACTATTCAATTTTGTAAGACCCAGTACATTCACATTCTAATATTAGACGTATAACAAATAATTAATCACAGACCACTTACCTCCAAGATATTTACTCTTCTCTATAGATAACTTGTGAGCATCTGCAGACCTACAAATACCATCCAAAATAGCAATTAAATACAGTGATTATTCAGAATTATAACATGCAAAGAATTTTTAAAAAAGGAAAAGAAAGGAAAAACTGTTAAATAAAGATTCAATACTGGCATCTCACCCAAGATCGACAGTTCCCGGGGGAGCAACAGCATGGAAAGACCCATGGAAAGATGTCAATTCAGAAATTTCATAATCTGGATTCTGATCCTTCCTTCTCCATTAAAGCCCTCCAACCCTCAGTAACAAGCAGATTGAAGGAGAAGATTCTGAAGGCACAAACACTGTGCCATGTCCTCTGCAAAATTATCTATTTGGCTCTTTAACTGAACTGGTTTGGACTGGGGTAGGGGCAAAAAAAGAAAGGACATCACTTGGGGAGCTCTTTAAGAGGAACTTACTCCATGATGATCCTAGCAGGAAATATGAAGAATCTGATAAAGAAGCAAGGGGAAGATATGTAACACGTTTTATGAAGAAGATACTGAAGAATTTCCATTCTGCAACAAGCAGTAGTACTCTTTCATCTAAGGGTCATGCTGTTGAATCCATTCAATGAAAAGGAAACTCTCTAAGGTCAGTAAACTCTTACTAACTCTTCTAAGAACGATAAGTCAAGATTGGCTTCCATTTTGCAGTTCTGTAGACAATAGAATAAATGCAAGTGCAAAGGTCATGCCAACGAACACCAAAACTGAAGCCATGAACAAATTGGATGGAAAACTATCAGATTCTACCACATCTTTGGCAAAAGATCTTTTTATTCTGTATTAATTTATTCACTTATAATTTAGAGAGAACTTCATATAACCATATACACAAGGATGTATCATCCCAGGTATTCAAACTTAACACCATAAATTTCAGCATCTAATTATATCCCAACGGGAAGCCACTAATTTAATTGTAGTCCCCCAGTAACAATGCAAGTATCCCTTCATACACCATTAATTTTCAGCATCTAATTATATCCCAACGGGAAGTCACTAATTTAATTTTAGTCCCCCAGCAACAATGCAAGTATCCCTTCATAGAAGCTTGCATATTAATGACTCTCGGCAATTTCCAAATGATAATTTTCTTATGATACATTAAACTGAAGTGGTTATTACACTTTCCAATTATGTTATGAGCAAGCTCTAAAGGTGTTTTGCACAAAGGTTTACCCTGAAGAGATGACCATAAAACAGTTCATAAATTTGCAAAAAGGCAAGAGCAAAAACATTTCCCATAAGGCATATAGCTGCTGCCAACGTATTCAACATCTAAATAATCAAGGTGCAGATTAGAATAGAACTTAAATTCTCCATGGAACTGGATGCGTAGGTTAGATGCTGTCAGCACACATTTTAGGCATTATAGAGTATATGATATATAACCCAACAAAATAAAGCGGCAGTAAGAGAGTAAGAAATTACTCCCCTTTTCACTTGTTATTGTTTATGTTGTCTATGATGTGGTGACATTGCCAGAAAATTCAATTGTGACGGGGGATTTGGGCATTTTTAGTTAACATGTGGTAATCAATTTTCTTCTAGTTTATGACAAACTTTCAGACCACGGAAGAATATTAAAACCAACTGTGACATTTCGTCGAGCATGTGATACGCATAATTATGATTCCCAATAAGCTGCAAATTCTTGAGTGAAGTATTAAGTGAAATTCAGCCATAATAATCAAATCACACAATATCATATTATAGTAAGTTTATTCATGACTTCATAAGGAAATTTAGCCCCCGTTTGGCACCCATTTTTTTTCTCCTTCTCATTCTCATTTTTTTCTCTTTCTTCATTTCAACCACACATTCTATCAATAAAATAATATTACACATAAACCTAAAAATTCTTCTTACTTTTTAACCACACATTCTTCCATCAATCACTATTCAAAAACACATTCTTTCACAAAAATTGGTGTCAAACACCCCCTTAAGATCATCACCAAACAGAGCATGCAAAACTATAGGAACAGATCCTATAAGTTCAGATTCAGTAAAGATGGTTGCTGGAGGGGGAGTAGGAGTGATCGAAGAGGGTAAAAACGTCGTCATCATCTTCGGATGGTAAGGGAAAGAGTAGAGAGTCCATGTTGCAATAATTAAATCCATAAACAAAATTTCACAATCAGAACAAAATTGAAGAAATATAGAATTGAAATTAAACCTTTATTGAGCTGTATGGGCACGAAGGGGTGTTTCTTCACAGTAGCGGCAGTCGAAAATATGACGTCGCCTTCGATCAGCTTCACCCGTACTACCATCGGTAAACCGCCCTCTCAAAACAAAACCCTGGAACTATAAACTATGAAAAAGAAAGAAAATTTTACTGCGAACATCAAAATAAAAATGCAATTCTGGTCCCTTTGTTTATGTACCGCCGAAAGCCTGTAGAAGGTGATGGGTTTTTGGAGTACAAAATAGAGGAACAGGGTTGGAGAAGGGAATGAGATTGCTAGGGTTTCTGATTCGATTTGGATTGGATTTGGTAAGTGATGAGGAGGTGGAAAAAACTGCCTATTTTATAGGATTAGGATTAGGAAAAAAATAACTATCAATGAGACCGTGCGTGCACGGGGAGATCACTTCTCCCCGTGCGCGCACAAGGAGGGAGAAGTGTCGTCGTGCGTGCATGGGGAGATGGAATTTTTTTTTTAAAATATTTAAGATTGAGCAAAACAAGAGAATTCCAACTAAACATGTAATTATAACACTTTCTTATTTCAATTAAATAAAATCACAACAGAATTAATAAATGAAATTGTATTTATAATTTGAGTAAAATGTAAATAATAAATGTGAGTAGGTTAAATTTTGAAATTTTTTTTTAATTGAAAGTTGGAAGATTAAAAAAAGAAACGTATCCCCGTGCGCGCAAGGTTCTCTACGGGGAGTTTCATCCATTTTTTCACTTTTATTTGTTCTTATATTACAACGATTTTTTTCCCTCTACTTTAATATAAATCCAGGTATATTTTTTGGGGAGTTTGTTTCCGCAGAACTCTTCAACTGTAATGCAAGCACTGCATTTTTCTCTACCTGTGCTAATTTTCTAGTTTCCATAGACAAAAAAAAAACTAACACTAAATAACGGGCATTAAAATGAATGCTTCAAGAATATCTTGGAGAGTGGAACATCTATTTAAGAAGATAACCAACATGCATTTAACCTAATAGAAATATGAATATACAAAAATACGGCTGAATAGAAATGACGAAGGTAGATATAGGTAAGCCAAGCAATCAAAAATTAGGTGACCAGTAATAAAGAAACAAGTGCCGCAAACAATAATATGAAGAAAGCCCGATGAAAAGATTTATAAACATAATTTCTAACAAAACAATTGTATATAAATACTAAACATGCAAAACTAATAGAACGAAACATAACTTTTACGTAAATACTTACAGTGAAAAGCAATAAAGGGTAAGAAAATCTCATATTTGTGTGCTGCAAGACCAGTTTTCTTATTCGTACAAGCTGAAAATGATGATCATGGAGTAAAATAAATAATTTCAAAATTTCTTATATTTGTAGAAGTTAGAGAAGACGATGATAAATTTTTCTTCCTATATAAATACTTCTCCAACCACCGCCTTTCACTGTCGTCTTCAACCACCTTTAATGCAAAGGAAAGAATAAGAAAAATGCAGCCACCGCCTTCAACTGGTTCTCTCTTTTAATATAGTAGGGACAAAAATCGAGATACGATGAACAGTAACCGACATGTCAAAACTAAACCACATAAAAAATAACATGCCAATTGATACGTGTGAATAAATTAATTGAAGTGGGCCTCTATTTGGTTAAAATTGAATTTGAAGTCAAATGAAAACGGAAGCAAGACAGGATTTCAATCATCATTAACTAAGGGCATAACAGTACATAACCAATTTAAAATATGGAAGGTATGGCACTGTTACATAACCAGTTAAAAAAATCAGATAAAGTGTGAAAGTTATGGCACGGATTGAACAGTGGAATTCGCATCCGCTCTTTTAAAGGAAAGGTGATTTTAGTATTACCAAGGCGGATTTTGGTCCGGTTCCTAACTTTACTAGTTGAATAGGCCGGCCCATCCGGTTTTATAAACATTGGTTTTTATACTCATTCTTTGTTAATTAACATATTTTGTCCTTGATAATGGTCAACATAATTCGTAAAAAATGAATAAAATACTTTTTTGTTCATATTTTTAGATAAGCAAGATAAATAACAAATCTAAAAGATCAGCAAAATATGTTTCTCACACTAACATAATATTTTGACAGAAATGATTATTATAGATAAAATATGTTATTAATTGAAGTTTAAGATAAGAGTATTACGGAAAAAAAAATTTAAGTCATAAGTACAAAAATGAGCAAGAAGGTGAAATTGGGGACTTGGACATAGGAACCTAAAATTCGTGCATGAAAAATACTAGGTTCGTGATCAAATCCAAGTTGTAAAGATTATTGATAATAAGAAGCTGGTTTTATGGATTCTCTCAAGTAAATTTGTAGATTGAAGTAGGAGGGATCCATCAATTTTAGTTTGAACAGCAACAGTGTCAGGTTTCATGCCATTTGCCAATTCAAAAATTGGAGCGATTTTGGGAATAATTGGTGCAATTGAATTCATACCCAGGGTCGTTTGGGCCTGTTGTTGGATCGGTTAATGCCAATTTGTAGGTTCACATCAAGTTAGGGCTGGAATTGACAGAGACAGATTTGAAAAAACTGGAGGCGTGACTATCAGAGGTTCATAGGCTAGTGCAGATTGATAGGACAATGTTTGGTTGAGATGAAGCCATATTTGAGGTCGTTTTGTCGAGAGCTTCCTGACGGTGGTGGTGCGCGACCGTGAGTGTTGCCGGAGGTTGGGTTTCCGGCCAAGATAGCTTGCGTGAGTAAGTTGTTTCGGCTTTATTTCGTGGCTGATTCCGGTGGGTTTGTGACCGGTGGTGAGGTGGAAGATGTTGGGGGGAGTGGGGCGATGCCGTCTATGGTGCTATTCGGCGGTATAGGAGGCCGGACATTGGTGGTTTGAGGTGTCTTGGTTGGCGGCTATGGTGAAATCCGGTGAGTTTGAGAGATTGTCCACCTCATCACATTTTGCTTACTTGGCTAAGAAATTGTACACCACGTCACTTACTTCGTTTGACACATCACCAAAAATCGTTTGATTTTGAGGCAGTGATGGATAAGGTCAAAATTTACAAAGTTCAGTGACTATTTAGAGTAAATGTGAAGTTCAGTTACCTCATGAGAACTTCTAGACAAGTTTGGTCACTATTTGGGGGTATTAACCCGAGTTTTGTTCGACGTAATGTTCTAGCAATAAATTGTAAATGTTTGATAAACAACCCCGTTAAATCATTTTGTGTATGGACTTGACTAATAAAATGTTCAATGACAATCTCAATTGACATAATATACTCAGCGAATGCTCCTTATTTAAATTTACCAAAATTGTTATGACAAAATTCATGTGTGTTGTCGCAAGCATCCAAAAATAGTTTTTAAACCTCTAAAACTAATGTAGTAGTGGGAGTAAGGATCGATCCCACGAAAAGTGTGTAATTCAATATTTTATGCTTCGTACAATGATTAGGAGGTTTTTGTATGCAACAATTGTAAATAACATAATCAATAACAATGAAAATTAAATTAACGAAATCAATCAAATGACTAACCTTGGTCTAAGTCCACATCCACAATCGGAAATCCACAATTGATCATAGATACAAGGATAATTCAATTCATATTTCGAATATTCATCGTTGGAATTGATTCCTATTTCTCCTTAATTTTAGTTAATTAGAAACCAGCGTTCCAATTAACCCTAATTATTAAATAACCCCAGACCAGCGCTCAAGATTCAATTTAATAACAGTTTTACATAATAGAAAAATCGATGAACTAGATAACATAAATACCAGCGGTTGCATTCAATCTATTTAAACATTCTTCTTAAGATTCAATAACCTCTACCGCAGAAAATAATCAAATCCTTGTGCTTCACAAGTTAAAGGGATCAAACAATTACGGATTTGATGTTTAACTTAGCGGTAGATTGTTACAATCAATAAACTAGCGGGCCCTCTAACAATTAAACGCAACAAATCATAGAAATAAATGCAGAAGAACATTCAATACTCAAAATATAAATCAAACAATAAGAAAAACTATTTAGATCTCACAATATGTGGTTCCGAGGCTTCAATTTCCTTCGACCAAGCGTAGAAGTTTAGTTACACATGATAGATCTAAGAAAAATAAAGAGAAAATAGGTTGGAGGCGTTCTGCTCCGTTCTAGGGTTTTAAAATATGTATTTATAGTTGTTTCCATAGGTAGTTGACTTAAATTAGGAAACCAGAATTTTCGTATCGGAAATGAACCATGCGGCCGCATGGTTTAGAGGCTTGCGGCCGCAAGGAACAAATGAACTCAACCTTCAAACTCTCGGTAATGGTCTATGCGGCCGCATGGAATTAAAGGCTTGCGGTCGCATGGTTTTACGAAATTTCCTCCGAACAGCCTTCAGTGATTTGGTCGTATCTTCTTTTCCCGATATCCGATTGAGGCAATTCAAGATGAGTTGGAAAGATAACTCAAAGGGATACAACTTTTATTCAGATATGATCTTCCAATTCGATCGTTTTCCATGTCGAAAATGGGTCTCAATATGAGGCTGAAAATCGGTGTATAACTTTTCGATTGGAAATTGATGTGTGATCATACTTTGACGATATTTCATCCATTTGAGGTCTTCTTTCAACCAACTGACTCTCAAATCTTCATTGTTTGGTTTGACACAACTTTTGTGTATTTGCACGCTAGTTCTTGAATTTTCATTTCCTTTCACTTTGGTCCATTTTCACATATTTCTTCCAAATTACGCTATATCCATCAACTTGCCACCTAAACCAAAATATGAGAATACTAAGTACATTTAGGCATAAAATAGTCATATGAGTGCATTAAATAAAGATGTAAAATGTGTATTTTACATTCCTATCAAAAATCTTTTAATTGAATAATCGAAAAATTGAGCTCGTAATTTTATGGTTTGAGCAAATAGTCTTATAACCAAAAGCAACATTTCAAGTGGAAAGTAAGTAGACGTGTAACATTCCAACAGAAAAATCAATTAAAATCATAAAATAACCAAATGGTCTATGCGATGAATGTAAAGGTCTACATATATCTTCATGAATTATTTTTTAAAAAAGTTGAAAATTCAATATTAATCTTTTAAGTGACATGTCTACTGACTAACTTGTTTTGCGAACAAGTAATACATCGATAATCATTAGGTAAAATAATATTATGGTTCTTTAGGGAATGTTCCTATATGTTGTTAATTATTCTACGTATCATTATTTCTTTGGATCTCCAAAATTGATTATGATAAAATATAATTTCTTTTTTTTTAACGAACTTTGAGTTCGTGATTATGTTTGATTTAACAATTTTTATGAATATATATTACAAAAGGAAATATGTAAAAATATTCAATATTATTTCTTGTATTGTCTCAATTTTATATCCATTACAGTGGATATTTTTAAAATTGAGTAAATTTCTTGTGAAATTATTGAAATAATGTGTGTTGTCAATATTGTTTTTGTGTTATTAGCTCTTTCAGAATTTCCAATGATGTTTGATGCACCTAAGATTTTATTAACATTATTTTTTAAAAAAAATTAATTTGAAGAAGTACTTTTTGTTAATATGTAAAGATTTATGGTTCTTCGAGAACAATGGATTTTGTCGAGAGCAAGTAATATTCTTCTGATATATTAACATAATATAAAGTTATTATTCATAAAGTTGTGCTATTTCAGGAACGAAACAAAATATTACTTTAAAATAATTATAGATATGTAATTGTGATTTTTCAAGAAAAACACAATTAAAAAATCAGATATGATAATAGATAATAAATTTTCAATAACAAAAGGGATTTGATCTATTGCATATTTTAAAATTTAGACTATCCAATTATAATACCGTTGCAAAAAAATTACTCATTCGACAAACATTAGTGATTGCATATAATTGAGTATCAAAAACTATCACAAACAAACCACTTTCAAAATTTTATAATACAATCAAATTACAAATACAATCTGCATGCATATATATTACATGGATTTAGAGGACAAAATTTATCGGTGTGGTTAATGATCCATGTAACCTGCATGAGTTTTGTTTAGAGAATAAAATTAAGGATGCAGTTAAGTTTTTTCCTTATTTTCACAGGATGCAACGCATACAGAAATAGTATAATATAAAAAACATTTATATTAAATTGATTCGATAAACTCGACCACCTTGCATATACACATAGAAAGTTATTACTAATTCACTTTGATTTTTAATTTTCATCAATACCATGTTGGTAACCATTATTTCTATTTTTTTTATATAATTATTTTCAACCATATATTTACACAATAAAATATTCTGCACGTAAATTCAAAAATTTTTCCTACTTTTTAACCACACATTCTTTAAAAATTCACTATTCAAAATATTATTTTTCTCAAATAATTTCCATCAAACAAGGACTAAATCAAGAAGACAAATTCGAATTTAATGAAAGTGATTAAAAAAATTGTTGATGATGAAGTACGTAAGAAAGTGATACATTCTTATGTAGGACACTCCCCCAACATTTATGATCCAAGGACCTGGGATAATCTAGACATAGAGCTTGTTTGGGAGAGATTTTCGGGGGGAAAATTGATTTTGAATAGTGATATGATGGAAAATGTGTGGTTGAAAAAGAAGAAAAAATTATTGATGTGATGGAAAATATTATTTTATTGAAAAATGTGTGGTTGAAAATGAGAATTGATTTGCTGTAGAAAAATTTAATCACTCCCAAATAGGGCCATAATATCTTTGTTAGTGGTAAATGTTTCGATAAGAGTTGTTTAATTAAAAAATGGTCCTTAAGATTAATTTTCTAGATGTTTCTTTCCAAACTACTGCACTTCTAATTTATCAAATGGTGAGAACTGAGAAAGGTGATACGCACGGCTAGTGTATGTAAAGATCCAACATCTTTACTTGGGACCAAGGCCTCAGTCCTTTTAAGCAAATTGTATAGACACCCATGGTTGTGATAAGAACGGATGTAAGAAATGGTCTTCTTCATCAACATCCCATTTATGGCACAGACTATGTTTTGGTGTGATCCAAAATTTATGTGATTTAGTGTTTAGCTAAATAAAAAAAGTTTAAGGAGTTTTGACTTTGGGAGTTATAATTAATTAAAATCAAATTTCATCGAGGATAGTGAATTTGGCTTGAAAAAAGATTTTGAGATGAAGAAAAATACTTTAGAGGCACAATTATCGAAAGTGGGTGAAGTGGTGTGATCCAAATTTTATGTGATTTGGTATTTAGTTGAATAAAAGAAGTTTAAGGAGTTTTGACTATGGGAATTCTGATTAATTAAAATCAAATTTTATCGAGAATTGAGAATTCGGCTTGGAAAAGGATTTTGAGATAAAGAAAAATATTTTAGAGGCACAATTACCAAAAGTAGGCGTGGCAGCGCCCGTAAAAGGAAAAGAAGCAGGGAGCCTGGAGCTGCAACACTGAGCTAAGGGCGTCGGCCCTGCTGGTTTTATTGTCCCATGCCCGGGCCACCATGACGGGTTTATCCTCATTTTTTCGGATTTTATGTTTTCCTCTTTATCTAAAACTCCAAAAGAGGCTCATATATATATTCCACATTGTTGTATCTTCATATACATACTAAAAAATATCTTGAGAGTTAGAGAGCTTAAATTTCAATTGAGAATATTGAGATCTTGATATTTTAAACACATTCATTATTGATTATAGTGAAATTTTTTCTCTTCTGCATGTGGTTTTTCCCATATTGGTTTTTCATGTAAAGTTTGGTGTTCTTATTTTATTCTTATTTATTTCATTATTGTTATTATCTTGCGATAAATTCCCAACAAGTGGTATTAGAGCAATGTTGATTTTTGCACGGCATCGATGAAATATGATATTCCAAGTGAAGATTTACTCTATAACAAGTGAAGATGCAAGCGGTTCTCGCGCAGATGGATTTGAAGAAAGCCTTGCATGAGTTTAATAATATGCCTTCAACCCGAACGCGGGATGAAAAATTACGTAGGGATCGAAAAGCCTAATTACAAATTCATCTACATCTTTCAAGTCAAATTTTTCGGGATGTTCTAAAGGAGAAAAATGTCGCTGCGTTGTGGCTGGAGTTATAGTAACTTTATATGACAAAGAGTTTGACTAGTAAATTACACTTGAAACGTCACTTGTAATATCACCACATGTCCAAAGGTGCATCATTGGATGATCATTTAACTATATTCAAAAAAATCGTGACCAACTTGGAGACATTAGAAGTTAAGTATGATGAAGAGGACTTGTTTCCTATGTTGTTGTGTTCATTACCTCCATTATATGTGACTTTTAGAGATACCATTCTCTATAGTCAGAATATTTTCACCGTGGAAAAGGTTTATGATGCTTTATGATCGTTTGAAAACCAGCAAGTGAACGATATTGTGAACAAGTAATATAGTAGTGTGTAGAGTGTTAAACCCACGAGAACTACATATTCAATCGAATTAAAATTAATAGCAACATTAATCAAATATCAAATAATTTTTGAATTTTCTATACTAATGTCTAAATTATAAATTAAATTAAAAAAAAATTAACTGGGTTTTCAAATATGTGAAAGTATTGCTAAGATATCGAATCCCCCTTATTAATCCATTTTTAGCACAACGAATCAAAGTAGCAGTTTGTTGCCATTCTTGTTGGTCACTGTTCCTAATGTAATTGAAAACATCGCAATAGTTATCAAATATATTCCCCTCATGTGACTCTCATGTTGACATATGATTAGTTTCACTTGTTTTGATTATAACAAACAATACACTTATGGTTCTAACATATCCAGTTTATTGAGTTTTCATATATAAATATCCCTAAAACATTCAAAGGCACATATTGTCATCAGTTGAAGAGTGTGCAAACAAAAGAGACTCGAAGAGAACAAGAATCATGAAGACTAGTATTTGGAAGTTGTTTATCGAAACCTCTTTTATATGTAAAGGTATACTCATCAATTATTAACAAAGCATATAAAGCTTAAACTATGTTCATAATTCATCACGTGCATAAAAATGTTTTAGAAATGAAGATAATTTTGGAAAATGAACATTTTTTATATATAGTAAACTAACTCCAATATTTAGTCATTTCGGTCAACCGAACTATGTTTCGGTCGACCGGTTTGATCGACCGAAGTATCAACTGGAACTCCAACGGTTTTATTTTTGCAACTGCTATATCACACTTTGGTCGACCAAACTTACTCAACCGAAAGCGACTGATTGTGTCTTGTTTGCTCTATAAATACTCATATCTTTTTTGCATTCAATTCTAAGAACCCATAAGAAATTTTAGAGAGCCTATTCATTGAATATCATTGAGATTACTTAAATTTAAATTATATTTCACCTATTTCTTGATTGATTCAACATATTTCATTCATCTTATCAAAAATTATATTTTGCAAAGAATTTTTCACAATTTCATCTACTCTTCATTCTTGAGAAAAGTTTTCTTTGCCAACACTTTGATTTAAGTGTAAATCTCTATTCATACTTAACTTGTAATATTTGTTAAGAGAGATTCTTGGCTTGAAAGCTAGGATACAAAAAACTCATACTACTTCACTATCAATTATTCATCAAAGTTTTCTTCATAAACATTTGAGCTTTATTATTTGTTATCTATTGAAATGTTATCCCAACTCTCTAAATACTTGACTTGATTATATCATTTGTTAAGAAAGTTCTTTCAATTGTAAAATTATCATTTATACTTTAGTGGTTTTGAGAGCCTTGTGAAAACTCGATTGTGTTAAAGATAAGTGCTCCTTGTTGAAAGTTACTTAAAGATGGATGCTCCTTGTTGTAAGTCACCTAAGGATAAATGTTCATTGTTGTAAGTCACTTAAGTGTAAGTTACCATTATAATGCATTTGACCTTACTCGTGACGGAGAGCTTAGTAACGGGGACGTAGAACACATTGTGTATCGAACCCCATTAAATTGATTTGTTATCTTTATATTATCGTACTTTACTTTACATTACTATTTATATTGTGCTATATTCTTACTTGAATTAAGATATCAATCTTGCATATTTAATTCTAGTATTATACTTTGCATTCATATCTTGTGTATTGTATTATTTTGAGACTAAGTGTCGAAAAAGTTTAAAAAACCAATTTACCTCCTCTTGATTAGTTATTCTTGGGTTATCAATTGGTATCAGAGCCTAGGTGCACATTTTAAGATTTCACTATCTTGTGTTATGACTAATCTTAATATTGAGGGGCATTCTACAAATCGTTCTCCTTTATTTGATGATACACATTATAATTATTGAAAAACTAGAATGATAATTTATATTCAATCAATTGATTATAATGTTTAGGAGGTTATTGAATTTGGTCCTCATAAACTTACTAAGGTTATTAAAGTAGATGGAAATCCGGACAAAATTATTCCAAAATCTAGAGAAGATTATGATGAGGATTATAAAAGAAAATTGTCATTAACTGCTAGAGCCAAAAATCTCCTTTATTGTGCTTTGACCATAAATGAATTTAACCATATTAGCACATGCGATTCCGAATATGGTATTTGGCATGCATTAGAAATTACACACATGGGCACAAATAAAGTTAAAGAAACTAAGATAAATATCTTATTTAAAAACTTTGAAAATTTCTTTATGAAACAAGATAAACCCATTGCTAACGTGATTACTCGATTCACCGATATTGTTAATGGTTTTAAAGGTTTTGATCGAAAATTTACTAATGGTGAACTTGTGAGCAAAATTCTTAGGTCTCTCTCGAAAGATTGTGATTCATTAAGGATGTTGATAGAAAACACCAAAGATGTCAACACATATCATTTGGAAGAACTCTATGGAATTATGATAACCTATGAGCTAAATCATGCCGAAATAAAGGAGAAATCAAGAAAAGCAAAAAAGGAAAAAAGAAGGTCTCCTAGAAGGCAAATAGCTTTAAAATCATTAAATGATGAAGAAGCCTTAAACTCAAATAAGAGTGATGAGGAACTCGATGATCTTGTTCTCCTTGTCAAGAAGTGGAGAGATTTTTGCAACAACCGTCGATTCCAAAAGAAAGAAGACAAAGGTGAGGAAAAGAACAAGAAGATCGTATGCTATGATTGTAACAAACCCGGTCATAAAAGAACCGAGTGTCGAAACAAGAGAAAATTTTTCAAGAAGAAAGCTCTACAAGCCACTTGGGATGATAGTGATGATGAGCAAGAAGAAAATGAAAGTCAAGATGAAGTTGCAAACATGTGCTTCATGGCCATAGAGGATGAGGTAAACACAAATGACACTATTTCTTGCGATGAATTATCTACTTCATATGATGAAATTATTAGTGCTTTTGAAAAACCTGCTCTCAAACACTCTACCCTCAAAAAGCAACGTATTCTATTGAAAATGGAGACCAAAAAGATTTTAGAAACTCAATAGGATTTTGAAAAGAAAAATGATGATCATGAACTCCTAATCAAAGAAAATGTTTCCCTAAAAGAAAAGGTCTTTGATTTAACTAACATTGTACACAAATTCACACAAGGAAAGAAAAAATTTGAGTTAATGATTGGGAAACAAAAATATGTCTTTGATAGAAGTGGCATTGGATACAAATCTTCTCTAAAACAAAAATCTCTTGAAAACATGTTTGTCAAATCTTCTAACATCACATGTAGTTTTTGTAACAAATTTGGATATATATATTTTAATTGATCAATCAAAAAGAAATTACATTTTCAAAGAAATAAATTGGTTCAAGGGTCCACTAGCACTAACTATCAAAGACCCAAAGTTAAATGAGTACCAAGATCAAAATTTGAATCAACTCTTGTAGGTATCTTCAAAGATAAAGAGTAACTAGTTCTTGGATAGTGGTTGCTCAAAACACATGACTGGAGACAAAACATTATTGTCAAGCTTCAAAAGGAAAGATGACAATGTTACATTTGGAGATAATGCCAAAGGAAAAATCATAGTATTGGAAATATTGGTAATCATTCATCTCCATCTATTGAAAATATTTTATTAGTAGATAATCTCAAACATAACTTGTTAAGCATTAGTCAATTATGTGATGAAGGTTATCATATCAAATTTGATTCTTCGAAATGCCTTATTAAGGATGTTACATCAAAAGAGGTGTTGTTCATGGGCAGCCAATGTAAAGATGTTTATGTCATCAATATTGAATTTCAAAAAATTGTTTTGTTAAATGCCTACCAATTTTGAAATTTAAAAAGGACAAAAATTGTGATGCTTGTCAATTTGGAAAACAAACTAAAACTTCTTTCAAACAAAGCAATTCTCTTCAACTACAAAACCTGTACAATTTCTTCACATGGATATTTTTGGACCTTCTAAAATCGCAAGTTTAAGTGGCAATCACTATGCATTCGTTATCCTTGATGACTTTTCAAGATTCACTTGGGTTTTGTTTTTGAACTTGATGAATGGAGTTTTAAGAGTATTTAAACACTTTGTAAAAAGGTTCAAAATGAAAAAGGATATTTTATCACAACCATTAGAAGTGACGACGATGGAGAATTTGATAATATTGCTTTTGATGATTTTTGCAAAGAAAATGAATATGAACATCATTTTTGGACTCTTAGAACTCCCCAACAAAATGGTGTAGTAGAACGAAAGAATCGTACATTACAAGAAATGGTTAGGACCATGTTAAATGAAAATAATTTACCCAAATATTTTTGGGCCGAAACAGTTAACACCGCTTTCTACATTATGAATAGAGATTTGATAAGTCAAAAGAACACCAAAACTCCATATGAGTTTTGGAAAAATATAGTTCCCAACATTAGTTATTTTAAAGTTTTTTATTGCAAATGTTTTATACTTAATACAAAAGAAAATTTAGGAAAATTTGATTCAAAATCTGATGTTGGAATCTTCCTTGGATATTCACATGCTAGCAAAGTTTATAGAGTTTTCAACAAAAGAACTTTAGAGTGGAAAAATCCATGCATGTTACTTTTGATGAAACTAATTCTCTTGATCAAGAGAAATGTATCAATGTAGATTTGGAAACCTTTTTTGAGCAAATGAACATTCAAGATCAAAACAAGGAAGAACCTAAAGAATTTGAAGACAAAGACTTGGAAGAACAAATTTCTCAACGAGGAGAAGAAGAAACTTCCAAAAATCAAAATGATCCAACCCTCCCCATTGAATGGAAGTTTGTTCCCTCACATCCAAAAGAGTTCATCATCAGTGATCCCTCCAAAGGTGTAAATACTAGAAATTCTACCAAAAGTTTTCTAAATAATTGTGCTTTCATTTCTCAAATTGAACCAAAGATTTTCAAAAAAGCCGAATTTGATGAGTTTTAGATTCTTGCAATGCAAGAAGAATTAAATCAATTTGAGAGGAATCATGTTTGGGATTTGGTTAATAGACCAAATAATCAAACCATTATTGGCACAAAATGAGTTTTTCGAAATAAATGAGATGAAAATGGTATTGTTGTGCGTAACAAGGCTAGATCAGTGGCCCAATGTTATAATCAGGAAGAATGTATAGACTTTGAACAAACCTTTACACCGGTTGCTAGATTAGAGTCTATTTGCATGCTTCTCGTTTTTGCTTATTATAAAGGCTTTACTCTCTATCAAATGGATGTAAAAAGTGCATTTTGAAACGGTTTCATTCAAGAAGAGGTTTATGTTGAACAACCTCCCGATTTCAAAAATCACAAATTTCCAGAAAAAGTGTTTAAACTTAGAAAAACTTCATACGATTTGAAACAAGCTCCTAGAGCTTGGTATGAAAGATTGAGTAAATTTCTTATTTCAAATGGGAAATGCGAATACTACACTCTTTATCAAAACCAAAATGGATGACATGATTGTTGTGCACATTTACGTTGATGACATTATCTTTGGTGTAACTAATATTTCCATTTATGAAGAGTTTTCAAAATACATGAGCAAGGAATTCGAAATGAGCATGATGGGAGAACTAAAGTTCTTTCTTGGACTTCAAATCAAACAAATTAATGAAAACATCTTCATTAGCCAAACAAAATACATCATAGACATGCTCAAGAAATTTGAATTTGAAAACTTGAAACCGATGAATACTCCAATGAGTACATCAATCAAATTCGATAAAGACGAGAACGACACTCCAGTTGACGTAACAAAATATTGAGGTATGATCGGATCTCTCCTTTACTTAACCGCTATTAGACCCGATATAATGTTTAGTGTTTGCTTATGTGCTAGATTTCAATCCAATCCTAAAGAATCACATCTAAGTGCTTTAAAACGAATATTTAGATATTTATGTGGTATTAGGACATTAGGCATTTGGTATCCAAAAGGTACGCACATTGACCTCATTAGCTTTTCGGATGCCGATTGGGCGGGTTGCACTATTGATCGTAAAAGCACAAACGGAACTTGTCATTTTTAGGCTTTGCCCTTGTATCATAGTTTAGCAAGAAACAAAATTCCGTTGCACAATCAATCATCGAAGCCGAATATATCTCGGCCGCTAGATGTTGTGCTCAAGTTTTATGAATGAAACAAACCCTATGTGATTATCGTTTAACTTTTGATAATACTCCTATTATGTGTGATAATACTAGTCCTATAAATTTGTCAAAAAAATCCCATCTTACACCCTCGCACAAAGCATATCGAAATTCGACATCATTTTCTTAGAGATCATGTGCAAAAATATGATATTTGTTTGTAATTTGTCAGCAACGATAAACAATTGGCCGAAATTCTTACTAAACTTCTTGCTCTCGAGATTTTCTTATATACGAAGAGGCTTAGGTATCATTGATGAATCTGAAATTTGTGGCTAAATCTATGTATAATGAAAATTACATGTAACTTGTTGGTACAATCTTTTTTGTCACTCTGGTGTTCACCAAAATCGATTGCGTTAAAAATATCTTAACACAGGTCTTTCGGTTGACCACTGGATCAACCGATTCACTATTTCGGTCGACCCCCAGATCGATCGAAAGTAATGTTTCGGTCGACCACCAACCCGACGAAACCTCTTACAGCTCATACATTTTTTTCTTCTTCTTTCGATCGACCAATGGATCGACCAATGGATCAACCAAAATAGTTTTTCGGTCGACCTAAACACTCGACCGAAAACTCCTGCAGCTGGCCAAAATTTTTTTGCAGACTTTTGGTCGATCGAAGTTTATATCAGTCGACCGAAACCTTCGCATTTCACAGCTTTTAAAATTAAAAACCAACACCAAAAATCCCCATTTTAAACCCTAAAATTACGATTTCTTCATCTCCTCCCTTCAAAATTCACTTCTTTCATCAAAATTCCTCCAATATTTTGTTCAATCCATAAAATTCATTAGATTATCTCTTCAAAATTCAAGGCTCTACCTTATTTTCATCAAGAAATCTCACAAATTTGGGTTTTGGCTTCTGCACTCGAAGATTCTCGATTCTCTCTCAAAACTCATAACGAACCCGGTTAGAGCTTCACTCCATTTCAAAATCTTGCAATTCATTTCAAAAATCTTATAAAAATCTCACAATTCATTCAATTCTCACCTACAAATTCGAAATACCAAAAATTTCACTCACCCTTTCCTCTAAAGAATACGGTTCGACCATGCCTCCGAAGAAGAAATCGAAGAAAGGAGAATGAAGCTCGTCAAACATTGAGGCAGACACACTCATGCCTGATCGCTTCACTGATTACCCCATTTTAATCAGTAAGTCAATTGATGTTTTCAAATTCCATCTTCAAGCTCCTTCACTCAAGATAGAAGATTACTTTGAGAGTATCAAAAAAATATCATTTCTATCTCCGAAATTTTCTTCCTAGACTAATTCGTGATTTTTATTGTAATCCATCATTTTATTCCCAGCATGTTACCTGCACACTTAAGGGTAAACGTATCACTCTCGATAGGACTATTCTTCGGACTATGCTTGAGTTAGAGGAATGTGAAAATTACGCTTATATCCAAAATTATTCGGTTAGATTTGAAGGCTATAACGAACTTGAAGCCTGTTGTCGGGTCAACGACTGACCATTAACTACTAAAATGTCTTTAAACCTAAAACACCTTACTATTCCTTGCAAAGTTCTTCATCGTGCGATTACAAGTATCTTCGCCCCTAGGAGTGGCCATTTTGAAGAAATTCATCATCTTGATTTATTTATTCTTGACTCACTCCTTGTTGGTGGCAAATTAAACTTTTCCTACATCTTCTTGAAACATATCCAGTATGTCCACTCCTCTTCTCAAATCCTAGGTCTACCCTATGGCATGCTTCTCACAAAAATTTTTCAACACTTCAACGTGCCATTGGATGATGAACATATTCTTAAGCCGAAACACACCGGCATCATTAACATTAAAACCCTTAGTCGCATGAAAATTGTCAAAGGTGATGGGTAATGGGTGTGTCATACTCAAGGTTTCGACCATGCTTTGGGCCCTACTACTTGGCCATTTACCGAGGAAGAGACAGAAGAAGATATTGGTAATAATGATGATAATGATGGTGGTGATGGCGATACTGCACCACGGGCACGACATAGGCCTACTCCACAAGCTGCACCTACCTCAGACCAACAATTATCCGAAGATCAATTCAACATCCTCCAAGGACGCATTGATTCTCTTGCTACCACCGTTGCTAGCTGGATGGATGCTCTTGAGCATTGAATGGAACAAATGAGTCTCTCATAGGAGGTCTTCTTTGGACACATGTATTCCATCTATCCTCGAGGCTCTCCTCCTCCGATGGAAGATTGATCATGTCTCTTTTCTCTCCTTTTCGCTTTCTAAACCTTATGTTTCATTTCATATTATGACATATGATTAGTTTCTTATTGCACCTAGGCTTTCACAAAGGGGAAATTTCTCTTTTGTTGTTGATTAGTCCCGAGCTTTTTGATGATACCAAAAGGGGGAAAATGGACTATGTGATTTGAATTGTTAAGACTTCCAATATAACTTCGATTTATGCTTTATGATAACTTCTAATGTGATCTATGATCTGCTTTCACTATGCGTGACTTATTAATTTGGAAATATGATTTTGAATTGTTGAGACTTCTAATATAACTTTGATTTATGCTTTATAATATGATCTATGATCCACTTCCATATTTAATTGGAAAATGCAATCATGTGTAAAAGATAGGGAGAACATTTTGCATATCTCTACAAATCACATATTATTTGTTATAATCAAAAAGGGGGAAATTGTTGACATATGATTAGTTCTACTTGTTTTGATTGTAACAAACAATACACTTATGGTTCTAACATATCTAGTTTCTTGAGTTTTCATGTATAAATATCCCTAAAACATTTAAAGGCACAAATCGTCACGAGTTGAAGAGTGTGCAAACAAAAGAGACTCGAAGAGAACAAGAATCATGAAGACCAGTATTTAGAAGTTATTTATCAAAACCTCGTTTATATGTAAAGATATACTCATCAATTCTTAGGAAAGTACATAAAGCTCAAACTATGTTTCATAATTCATCACGTGCATAAAAACGTTTAAGAAATGAAGATGATTTTGGAAAATGAACATTTTTTATATATAGTAAACTAACTTCAAAATCCAGTCATTTCGCTCAACCGAAGTATGTTTCGGTCAACCGATTTGATCGACCGAAGTATCAACCGAAACTCCAACGGTTTGATTTTTGCAACGGCTATATCACACTTCGGTCTACCAAACTTACTCAACCGAAAGCGACTGATTGTGTCTTCTTTGCTATATAAATACTCATATCTTTTTTGCATTCAATTCTAAGAACCCATAAGAAATTTTAGAGAGTTCATTCACTGAATATCATTGATATTACTTAAGTTTAAATTATATTTCACCTATTTCTTGATTGATTCAACATATTTCATTCATCTTATCAAGAATTATATTTTGCAAAGAATTTTTCACAATTTCATCTACTCTTCATTCTTGAGAAAAGTTTTCTTTGCTAACACTTTGATTTAAGTGTAAATTAAGTGTAAATCTCTATTCATACTTAACTTGCAATATTTGTTAAAAGAGATTCTTGGCTTGAAATCTAGGATACAAAAAACTCATACTACTTCACTATCAATTATTCATCAAAGTTTTCTTCATAAACATTTGAGCTTTATTATTTGTTATCTATTGAAGTGTTATTCCAACTCTCTAATACTTGATTTGATTATATCATTTGTTAAGAAAGTTCTTTCAATTGTAAAATTATCATTTATACTTTAGTGGTTTCAAGAGCCTTGTGAAAACTCGATTGTGTTAAGGATAAGTGCTCCTTGTTGAAAGTCACCTAAGGATATGTGCTCCTTGTTGTAAGTCACCTAGGGATAAGTGCTCCTTGTTGTAAGTCACTTAAGGATCGATACCCCTTGTTTACAAGTTACCATTATAGTGCATTTGTCTTTACTCGTGACGGAGAGCTTGGTAACGGGGACGTAGAACACATTGTGTATCGAACCCCATTAAATTGATTTGATATCTTTACATTATCGCACTTTAATTTACATTGCCATTTATATTGTGTTATATTCTTACTTGAATTAAGATATCAATCTTGCATATTTAATTGTAATATTATACTTTGCATTCATATCTTGTGTATTGTATTGTTTTGAAACTAAGTGTCGAAAAAATTTCAAAAACTAATTCACCCCCCTCTTGATTAGTTATTCTTGAGTTATCACCTCAAATCTCTTGATGAAAGATACCGACATGGTAAATGAATGAAACGATCTCGAACACCTATTAAAATCATGTAAAACATAGAGGTATATCTCCATCCTCTATCGAACCTTACAGCGTTTATTATTTTTAGTTAAAAACATATTATCTCTCTCGATAGCTAATTAATTGAAAAGTCGGTGAAAATAATAATAAATATCCAAGAAAATAAACATACTAGTCGTCAAAATAATTAATTAATACTAAAAATTTCAAAACAATGGTTCATTTATATCTTAGCAATATAAAAATATAGCCTAACATAATGTGGAAATTAAACATGCAAAAGTTGAATGATATCACCAAAAATTGACGAAACGTGATTAATTCCCCAATTTATGGTTGCCAATTCTTCTCTGATGCTTTTTTTCTTTGTAGACATGTGTGTATATATATATATATATAATCTCGACAGTAGCCGTATTTCTTTGTGTGTATAATTCAGCCGCCCTGCCTTCTTTTCTGTGCATATATATTTCTCAATTTCATCCCATTCTCTCTCCACTCAACCGCCTGTGTGTATATATAAGTGAGAATTGTATGACAGAGTTGAGTATGAGGGGACTTCTTGATGGGCAAAAGACAATAAGATGAATCTTTGTAAACATTGTGTCTTTAGGAAACAGCAAAGAGCCAAATTCACTAAAAAAAGATACAACGCGAATGGAACACTTGAGTATATCCATTCAAATCTTTGGGGACAAGCCAGGGTGCCTTCAAAGGGAGGTGCTTATTATTTGCTAGCATTGATTTATAATTTTGCAGGAAAGTTTGGGTATTCTTCTAAAAACAGAAGAGAGGTGTGCTAAAGAGTGGAAAACAATTATAAAAAAGTATTCTGGAAAGCAGGTGAAATGTCTACATACACATAATGGGTTGGGATTTTGTTCAAATGAATTCAATAGTTTCTGTAGGGTTGAAGGTATTTTGGGACATTGACAGTTCTTGGAACCTCTTAGCAGAATGGTGTTGCAAAATGGATGAATATAACTTTTATGAAAAAGGTTCGTTATATGCTTTCAAACTCTGGGTTGTCCAAGACTTTTTGGGCTGAAGCTGCTACTACGGCTTATTTTCCGATCAATCGCTCTTCTCAGCTGCCATTGAAAAAAGATATCAGAAGATGTATGGTCTGGTAAACTTTTTTGTTGTTCTGATTTGAAGATTTTTGTGTGTCCACTTATACTCATATGGATAATGTAAAGTTGGAGCCTAGTCTAGAAATTACATCTTTCTTGGGTATAAATCAAGTGTGAATGGATATAAATTGTGGTGTCCTAAGACAAAAAAAATGGTGGCTAGTAGAGATGTGGTATTTGATGAACTTGCTATGTTTCACGGTTCACCCTGTAGAAATTCTAATAAAACTAATGAACAAAACCATTCAGTTCAGGTGGAGCTGAAAATTGGTCCAGGGGGACAATCAAAGATTTTAGAACAGTCTACTACAAATAAGTCTAATTCAGAGCTAATAGATAGTAATACTTTGCTTACTTCGCCTACACTACTAGCAACACCACAATATTCAATTGTTAAGGATATACCTCGCAGAAATATGGAGAAGCGGATTTAATAGCTTATGCATTGAGTGTTGCTAACAAAATTGATTCTACTGAATAGTCTGCTACATATTTAGAGACAGTCAGTTGCAATGATTGACTACCATGCAAGAGGAGATAGAGTTATTGAATAAAAATAATACTTGGGATTTGGTGAAATTACCTAAGGATAAAAATGTTGTTCACTGCAAGTGGGTGTTTAAAAGAAATCAAGACATATAGGGATTGGAGATGAAAAGTATAAGGCCAAACTGGTAATAAAGGGCTACATTTAGATTCCAGTTGTTGATTTCACATATGTGTTCTCACTTGTTGTAAAGCATAGTACTATTCAGGCTTTACTTAGAGTGGTTGCTAATTTTGGAGTTTGAGCATGTCAACACGACATTCTTACTGGAGAACTTGATAAGAGTATTTACATGCAACAACTAGAGGGTTTCGTAGTTTCTGATAAGGAAGACTACACATTCTCATTGAAGATGACCTTGTATAGACTGAAGTAGTCACCGATGTAGTGGTATAAAAAGTTCTATTCATTCATGACTACTCGTAGTTTCATTAGAAGTAATTATGATAATTGTGTATACTTCAAAAATGGAGATGGTGGATCGATTACATATTTGTTATTATATGTTAATGATATTATAGTAGCCAAGGATAAAGCAGATGCCAAAAAAGTGAAATCTCAACTTAGTAAGGAATTTGACATGAAAGATTTGGGTACAACAAGAAAGATTTTTGATACGAAAATCTTGAGGGATATGAATGTTAGCATATTGTATTTGAGTCATAATGGGTACAATGAGAAGGTGTTCCAAAGGTTCAATATGTTGAATGCTAAGGCTGTCATTACTCCCTTGATTTCCATTTTAAATTATCATCTAACTTGTTTCCTTAATCGGATGAAGAAATTTGTTACATGTCTCGAGTTCCTTATTCTAGTGCAGTAGGTTCATTTATGTATGTTATGGTTTATGCAAGACTAAATTTGGCTCATGCTGTTAGTAAATACAGACAAATCCTGGCAATGAACATTGGAAAGCAGTGCATTGGGTATTCAGACACTCGAGGAACTTTTCTAATGCTTGTTTACATTTTAGTAGAAATACAGATAGTGTCATTAGATATGTGGATTCAGATTATGCAGTGAATTTTGATAAGAGTAGATCGCTTACGGGGCATGTGTTTACCATTGGAGGCTATGCTATTAGTTGGAATACTACTTTATAGAATACAGTAGCTTTTTTTAAAACAAAGGCAGAATACATGATCATTACAGAGGCATGTATGGAGATTATGTGGTTGAAATGTAATAAAAGTTAAATAAATCTCATTACAAATTCAGGAAAAGAAACTATAAATTCTAGAGTTTTTCAATAAGAAAATACCAAAATATGTGAATAATAGATGTGAAATCACCAATTTCAAAGGAGTTCCACCCTAGCTTCACCAATTGTTTAGTTCTTCATGGGTTTTTTAAGCCAAATCAATGAAAGAATGGTGTAGAATGAAGAGTTCTGAGCCGTTCTAGGGTGTTTTAGGGTTGAAAAATCGCGACA
Source organism: Fraxinus americana (assembly GCA_035079005.1). NCBI lineage: Eukaryota > Viridiplantae > Streptophyta > Magnoliopsida > Lamiales > Oleaceae > Fraxinus > Fraxinus americana. Next base: position 440,639 of record CM068710.1, on the reverse strand, counting down.
AAATAAGTTACCATAAGTGGTTGAGTCATAGAAGAAAACCAAAAATTTTGTCACAGAAATGACCTATGCGGCTGCAAGGTATAAACCATACGGCCGCATGGAACAAAGAATTGCTACCCTTGGATTCTCAGTAGATGACCATGCGCCTGCATGGTTTTATAACCATGAGGCCGCATGATTATAATGTTTACCCTCCTGATAGCTTTCAGCATTGTGATCGTGTCTTCCTCTCCCGATGTCCGGTTGAGGTGATTTAAGATGTATTGGAAAGCTAACTCAAAGAGCTACAACCTTTCTTCGGATACTATCTTTGAATTCCATCATTTTCTATGTCAAAAGTGGTCTCAATATGAGGCTAAAAATTGGTGCAAAACTTTTCAACTTGATAGTTGATATGTGATAATGTCTTAGTTATATTTCATCCCTTTGACTGCTTCCTTTTTAACACTCTTGAATCTTCATCACAAGATTAGAAATAAGTTTACAGTATTTTCTATTTAGTCCTCGAGCTTTCACTTTCTTCAATTTTGGTCATTTTCGCTCTTTTCTTCAAATTCCACCGTTTTCACCCATTTGCAACCTAAACCAAGATATAGAAGTACTTAGTTTTCATTTATGCGTCAAATAATTATAGAAACACAAATATTAATGGGTGAAAAACGTAACAAATGTGCTATTATCAAGATGATTGATTAGTGAAATTAGTGAAGAGTTGTAAATTTGTACGGTATATTGTGATAGTTAGAGTGCTATTTTCTTGATTAAGGATTAGATGTTTCACAAGAGGACTAGAACATTGATGTGATGTATAATTTTGTGAGTGATGTGATTGCTCGTGGTGATATTATATTGAGCAAGGTTGATACTAAGAATAATTCTGCTGATATGATGACAAAATCACTTCTCATTACTAAGTTTGAGCATTGCTTGAACTTAGTTCATAATTATCATTGATTTAGCCTATTGATGCTTGTTTGGAAGAAGATGAGTGGTGTTTACTTTGAGATGTATTTTTTGAATTCCTTGTGTTGAAATTTGGTTCAATGTGGAGATTTGTTATGGCGTGACCAAAATTCCATATGATTTGGTCTTTGGTCGAATAAAAGAAGTTTGAGGAGTTTTGGTTTTGGGAGTCCTAATTAATTAAGATCAAATTTCATTAAGAATTGGGAGTTTGGCTTGGGAAAATATTTTGAGATGATAAAAAAATACCTTAGAGATACAATTATCGAAAGTGGGTGCTACAACCCGTAATAGGAAATTAAACAGAGAGCCCAACCCCGCAACATCGACACCTTTGCTTTTTTTATCTGTAACTCCATGTACACATTAAACAACATTTTGAGAGTTAAAGAGTTTAGATTTCAATTGAGAGTATTGAGATTTGGATATTGTAAACATATTCATTATTAATTGTAGTGAAATTTCCCTATTATGCACGCGATTTTTCCCATCTTGGGTTTCCACATAAATTTTAGTTTTCTTATTTTATCTTATTTATTTCATTATTTTCATAATCTTGCAATCAATTTCATAACAGACCATGAATATGGAAGTTCAAAATACTGCAGCACGTCCAACGGCATCGTACAATGTCGAAAGCTCAGTGACTATTTGGAAAACATTTTAAAGCTCAATGACTATTGGAAGAACCTTGAAGTGGCCATTGAGATTATTAACCCTTTGGAATTTTATTTGATGTAGTTAAATTCTTATATTTGACTTTAATTTGTTTATTTTAATGCGCTTACTATGGATATCTATATGCATTCTCAGAATAAAAAAAAGGTTTCATGGTACTATTGAGTAACACCTACTAAACATTTCACACAAATATTAGTGAAATAAAGAATATGATTCTTGACAGCCATCAAAAGAAAATATTAGTGAAGTAAAGTATATGGTTCTTGGCAACCATCAAAAGAAAGTATTAGTGAAATAAAGAATACGATTCTTGGCAACCATTAAAAGGAAGTATTGTTTTTCAGCCATAAATGGTATAATTAATCAATTGATTGTGCTCTCTAGTGGCCGCTTGTAAGGTACGGCCCTGTTTGGTAGAGATTAAAGTCAATTTTTTAGTAGATTTTGATAAAAGTTGATTAGATTTGTGGTTGAAAAATTGTAGGTTCCATAAAATATGTGGTTAAAATTAATTATTAACTTTGATTTGAAAATTTAATTGGATTTAAATCCAAACTAAACAAGGGTGTAATTTATCTAGTACACCAATCACACTTTGTGGTTAATTAAGCTATATTACAATGTAAATTGTGTGGGGGATGTATTGATAATGGTAAAACGGTAAAACTTTACATCTGTTATATTTCAAAAAGATAACTAATATACAAGAATTTGAATTATTTCTCCTAATAAGGTTGACATCTCAAAGTGATAATCCCAACACCAAGAATACAATAAAATCTTAATAAATGAATGTTCGATAAATTAATAATCTCGTTTAAAAAATAAAAAAAATTCCTTTCCAACTCGGACTAATGTATTAAAATAGTAACCTTGCTAAATGCACAAGGAAATTATTCATAAATACCCATCTTCTTATGTGTTACATATACTTTGTTACATTAAACAATATGGGATTGGATATGTAATGTGTAAATAAAGAGGTTATTCTATGTTTTGTACTTAAGGTAGTGGTGCGAGTGAGATGAGAGCAGATGACCCACCTTCCTATTCGAGCATGAGGAAATATGCTAGGACTCTTTGATAGTTTCATAGAGAGTGAAATGAAGCTATGAATTTTTGAAATTCTTCATTTTTCAAATTTGGGGTACAATAGTAAATTTACTAAATCTCATTCAAATAGAGAGTCTGAATGTGATCATAAGAGAAAGAGATACTACAATCGACGTATGATAATGAGGAGTATGAATATTACAAATGAAGTATAATCTCTTTAGTCATTACAATGTACAACAAACTTTAAACATGATGCTTCACTTAGTTGAGTCCAATCAAGAAATCAGCGATCCTAAATGAAGTAAAAATTCACGACACTTGCCCCGTCAATGCCATCTTTATTTCCTTCTAGTTACTGCTGACCCTAGAAAATGAGCTAACAGATGTCGAGTCCACTCACGCTAAGTCAAATATGATTCCGACACATTATCGGAATAAAGACGATAGCAAGTAGGAAATGGACGCAAGAGGTACTTTGCGGCAAGAGACAAAACTGTTCAATCTCCGGTGGGTGAAACAAAAGTAATCGCGCAAACAACGATCACCAGGCAGAAACCAAACGAATCTATGCAGTAACAAATAAGAATATGTGTAAGGATAGATAAAACATGTATAGAAGTTGCTATGTTGTATATTGAAATTTGCGTGATGAATATGTAAGCCAAACGGCAAATATTCAACCAAATGTTTATATAAAATTCTTGAGAGTTCAAGTGTGTATTTCGAATATATGATTGTCCAAATTTCAATCAATAATCCAACCCCTTTTCAATTACAAAGATAACCTATTTATATTACCTTGGCCAACGTGGTGATCGTTTGATCAGAACCATGTGGATTCATCTCCCTAATTAAGGCTTCACATCACTGTCTATTCATACAATTTATACATTAATAATGGGTCAGCCGTTCTATACAATAGGCGACATACTGACAAACTTTATTACAAGTGTTACATCAATCACTTCTAAGAAATTTTCGAATCTATTATGAGAGACAGCGTTGACTTCGTGAGCCACAGACGAGCTTGAAAGCCTCGGATGAATCTTTGAGGTGGTCCTCTAAGTGGAGAGCTTCAACTCCTTTCTTTGTTTACTTAGGCAGCTTCGTTTTTGAGGCAATGTCTCAGCTTGGACGTCGTCCTTACAGTGCAAGGATTTCGATTTTGTTTGACTTCTTCATATTTTGACCTCATGTGTCTTCGTTTGGCTTTTTGCTTATGTGGCTTGCTATGTGGCACTTTTACTTTGAGCATAAGAGGCGATGCGTAAGAGTCACCAAAATGTTTAGGCTTCCTTTTGCAAAGTGTATAGTCATCCCGAAGCAATTTTTATAGTTGTCGTCCACAATATAATATTTCCCAAAAGAGCGACAGTGGAAGTCATCATTTAGGTGATTGATTAAACTCGTCTCTCAATATCTTTTGCATAATCACATCCAAGAAAATTACTTTTCTTTTCAAAAGAAAAAACTCTCATTTCTTTCAAATAGTAACCCGCACAATCACCGAAGAAAGCGTACATTTCATTGGAGTTCAGAAAGTGTTGGGCGGGAAAGTGTATTTTTTTTAGAAAAAAGTCTAATCACGCTTCATCACATGCGACAATATAAAAAATGATGTAAAAAAGGTGGACATGTAGCATGGTTGATCATTTAATCAACCCATAAGTGTGATGTCCTTCTTAACAAGTAATTTTTCTTCATTATACAAAAATTATTTTATTATATTATTAATTTTAAATTAAATTAAGCCTCCTTCTGGGCTCTATTTTAATTTAATACATTTTTCTCTTTATTTATTTTTAATAACACATTTAAATATTATATATAAACTCAATTTTTTTTTTTTTAACTACAGATCTCCTAAAAAAATTATTTTATGGAGATCAACCAGGGTCAACCAAGAGGCATCTCCAAGATACTCTATTTTTAAAAAACATATTGTATCATTTGGAAAGTATCTATAAATTTAGATTGTTAAGATTTTAAAGTACTCCAACAAACTCTTTATATTTAACACTTAATTTTACTACTCCCAAAAAATATTATTTTTCTTTATATTTTATTTTAACTAGCTTTTTTTTAAATTATTTTATTGTTTTCCTATATTGAAAATTAAAACACTTTAAATGTATTTAATTATAGAGAGTGAATTTGGAGAGTCAAACTGACTCTCTAAATTAAAATATTAATTTAAAGAATATCTTGGAATAAGATTTTAAATGTTGACCCTTTAAAATAAGAATAATGTCTGTGACAGTCGCTTACTGTGACAGCCGCTCTATATAGTACACACACGTCAAGTGTGTGTTTGATGCATTCATGTAGCAAAAAAATCACCACGTTAATGTATCAAATAACTACTTGTCATGTATGTGTCACGTAGGGCAACTATCGCAGTGAGCGACTATGAATAGCATTACTCAATAAGAATAATGCAATTTACAGCCATGTATGTACCACGTAGGGCAACTATCGCAGTAAACGATTATAAATAGCATTACTCTTAAAATAAAGAGCATCTTATTTTTAAACAATTGGAGATGTTCTTATAAATTACATTTTAATCTTAGGCACGCGCACATGTATAACATCACGAAACAAGTCACCAAAGTGAGAAAAAAAACTTAGCACTGACAATCAGACAGCGAGAACTAGCACTGTGGAGAGGAAGAAATGGAGGAAAGCGACTACGTTTCAGAGTCAACTCCGGCGGCGGCATTCCGGCTAAAATGGGACGTGTTTCTGAGCTTCCGAGGCGAAGACACCAGTAATAACTTCACTGATCTTCTCTACAACTCCCTCTTCTCCAATGAGATCCGAGTGTTTAGAGACAATGATGAAATGAATCGAGGCGATGAGATAGCTCCGAGTTCGCTCGAAGCGATTGAGGACTCGGCGGCGGCTGTCGTTGTTATATCGCCGAATTATGCATCCTCACGGTGTTGCCTGGAGGAGCTGGCCATAATTTGCGAGTTAAGGAAACTGGTGCTCCCCGTGTTCTTCCAAGTAGACCCGTCGGACGTGAGGAGGCAGAAAGGGCCATTTAAGGAAGCTATTGAGAGTTTCGAGGCAAATTGTGGAGTGGAGAAAGTGAAGAGATGGAGGAATGCCATGGAAAGAGTTGGAGGAATTTCTGGTTGGGTTTACAACAGCAGGTTAATTTACTTTCTCTCTCTCTCTCTCTCTAACATCTATATGAAAAAAAACCCTAAATTACACGATTTTGGGAAACACAATGATCAACAATATTAACCAAGTAAAAGAAGTTAAAATCTTATGTACGATAATTAAAAATGGTCCACAAATGTCTTCGATTATGGTCTAAATCGACTCAGTATTCTTCTCCAAATGATCTTGACATCATTCCCTTTCCCGTGAGTCGAGTCGAGTCGTCTGGAATATCTCTCCTCTCTCTTTTCTTTAGCATTCGACCTTGTTCAATACCGATTATTAATATTGTCATAAATGTGTTTTGGTAGTCGATGATATGGCTTTGAACTGCATTCACAGGAAATAATTAGAATTTCATGTCATTAGGTAATAATCTACAAGGAAATGAGAGCATATATGTGTGCTTTTAATTAGAGAAATAAAAAACTTTATTAACACCAAAATATTTCACCAACTTTTATATTCATGATAATACTATGTTTTTGGCTCGAGGTCTAAGCAAATATCTTCATTCTAAAGCTAGGCCTTAGATAATCACCTTCCGAACAATTTTGATAAAGATAATTGTTAGTTAAAGAAAGAGAATTAGGAAATATCTTTCCCCTTAACTAAGAAATATGCATAACTAAGAAATTAGCACCAATAGTTTGGTGTTATATATCTAAAATGTTCAAATAGTTTGAACATTTATTTTTTGACTAGTTGAGTTTTTTTTCCATAAAAGTAAATCGGGCATTTTTCCCCGAACTGGTGGAACCGGATCGGAACCAAATACAACCGGCTGGTTCGACTCAGGTTGCTCGACTAAATGGGTCGATTTTGGGACCATACATCGAGAACCGATCAGTTCCGGTCCGGGTCAGATTCTCGGTATTGCCATGAGAACCAACAGTGAATTCGGTTCTCCCGTATTTTTTTTTACTTGCGCTAAGATGCACTAGACCTTTAAACAGTAGACCTTAAAATTATCCTATGTTAAAATTTTATTTTTCATACGCTGCTTCTTTCCTTTAATGTGTGATCGAAATTCAAGTCTAAATAAATTTTTAAATATTTTACAAATTCAAAGTTTTAATGAAACAATATAGGCTCAAAGTGACCGACTATCAAGAATCACGATCCTTAAGAATTACTAAAAAAATCAAGCTACTGTTATGTGAATTTTCTTAAGAATTAATTTTCAATCGAAATTTTACCGTTTATGCTATGTTTAATAGTTTATTATTTTTTCGTCTTTATAAGTTGATATTGAGCTTTGGAATATTTTTGTTTGTTGCCTTGATTAATAGATTTTTTGTATTGTTTGATTACAAGAATGACAACTGATTTCATACTCTATGTTTGTCTATTTTCAATTTGACAAATAGTTTCATACTTTACTTTTATAATTTTTTCAATATAAAGAACCGGACTAGACCGGACCGAATCGGAACCGGTTGGTTCGGTTCCAGTTCTGGTTCGGTTTTATAGTTGGATATGAAACCAATGGTTCCATTTCTAATATTCTCATTGGTACTCGGTTCGGTTATCTTCTCTTCTCTTCTCTTCAAAATCGGACCAAACTAGACCGCGTCCACTCCTACATAAAAGAGTGAAGAATAAATATAAATTAATATATGGACAAATAATTGGATGAGAAAATGAAAGTCTCACATTTGAAGCTTAAAGAGGACAAACAAGCAATTTGATCGGAGTTAAAAAAGCAGTTAAATTTAATCGTTGATTTTCTTAAAAATTTACCAATTTATGTAAGCACAAGCATGTTTATTGTAACACCTAGTCGAGGACTTGTATTGTTCATTGTACCATGGTAAGTTTATGTTAAAATCCATAACACAAAACGGGGTCGCAGAGTCTGCATACTTTTTTTTTTTTTTTTCCGTTCTTTTTGTTTACTTATAAGTAAAAAATATGCACCCAAATATGCTTATATAAGCTTGACAAGTCAAAAATTGCAAGATTTGTATAGCTTTCTCAGCACAAGAGAGTGATGAATATGAAAGGACACTAATATTTAATGGTAATGGTAGGGTTCAATATAATGAATGTGTCCAAAAACCAGTATTGTCACCTCACAATTGATGTCAGTTTGGGCAGGAAAACGACTTGCTAGGTTAATTTTTCTTTACGAAACTCCCAAAATTGCTAGATATAATTTATAAATAGATAGAAATGAATGATGAATAAGTGGATAATATTTAATGTGTGGTTGAAAAATGTTTTCTGTTATAAAAATGAGTTTCATTGAAGCATATATTTGTTCTTCAATCCTTCGATAAATAATTAAACAAATGAATTCCTAGGCTATGCTAACTTTATGAATGAATTGTACTTTTGTTGGCAGGGAAGAGACGCATTTGATCCAATCTTTAGTTAAAAGGATCTTAAATGAATTGAACAACTCCCCAGTTGTTGTGGCTCCATATACTGTGGGCCTTGATTTTCTGGTGACGGAAGTGATGAAATTATTGGATGTTAGGAACAATGCCCCTCAACTTCTGGGATTCCTAGGTACAGGTGGAATTGGGAAGACAACTCTTGCTAAAGCTGTTTACAATAAACTTGCAAGGCATTTTGAAAACCGCAGTTTCATCTCAAATGTTAGAGAAACTTTTGCTAAACCCGATGGTTTATTGTTGCTTCAAAACGAGCTCATTAAAGATCTTTATAAGAGTTCACAGAATCACGTTGATGGCAATAATGCTTTTATGATAGCCATCAGACGAATTTTTCAGGAAAAACAAGTTCTGCTTGTTTTAGACGATGTTGATGATGCTAATCAGCTTAATGAACTAGCCATTCGTAGAGAATGGTTGCATGAAGGGAGTCGGATTATCATTACTACAAGAAATAGAGATGCTTTGCCAACTGATCTTGTGAAGATTTATGAGATGAGACAACTATGCCCTTCTGATTCATTAAAACTTTTTAGTTACTATGCATTGAGAAGAGAGAAGCCTAATGACACTTTCTTGAAACTGTCTGAACAAATTGTTTCCATTACTGGAGGATTACCTTTGGCTCTACAAGTATTTGGTTCGTTCCTTTTTGACAAGCGGAGAGTGCAGGAATGGCATGATGAACTAGAAAAGCTGAAGAAGATTCGCCCCAACCATCTACAGGATATCTTGAGGATAAGCTATGACGCACTTGGTGATGAAGAGAAGAGTATATTTCTCGACATTGCATGTTTGTTATTGAATTTAGAAATGAAGAGAGAGGATGTAATTGATGTCATAAAGGGTTGTGGTTTCAAAGCGGAGATTGGACTTACAGCCCTTATTGATAGATCTCTCATCAAGGTTGTTGGGGAAGATAGGTTGTGGATGCACGATCAGATTAGAGATATGGGAAGACAGATCATTATAGAGGAAAGCTATTCAGATATTGGAAAGCGCAGTAGAATATGGGATCATGGAGATGTTCTTCAGGTCTTGCAGGGTGAGAAGGTATATATTTACGTCATAAATTTGTTAGATTGTATGGTGTCTAATTATATTATTCACTTGTTCCCTCGACTTCGGATTGATCTAGTTTTGTACGCTACATTATTTTACTATAGGGTTAGATTGGGCATGCATATATAATTTTTTTATTATTTGGTATACTGAGCATTAATATCTCTGTAATATTAAAACTTGGGATTCCACCTTAAAAGATCAACCTTATTAAGAGTAAAGCCTTTTGTAAAGATTCCGATCTTCCTAGTGATATGCACGACAAACATCGTTATATGTTGTCCAAGTTGCCAGCAGTAGTTCAAGTCCTTACCGTTGATCAATATTTCGATAATTAACCGATGTGAGATTTATCTCTTAATATACCTTTGCTAGATGGTGGCTCATTTGAGTAGAAAAAATCTGAAAATCTGTATGCTCGTTTTGAGTTTTAATCAAATTGAATTGCTCATTGAAATTTAATGGGATTTAATACCATAGGACTTGGGATTCTATCTTAAAATGTCGACCTTATTAAGAGAAATAGCCAGCACGTGTATACTGGTCTGAATTTCGGTACTTAACTGACGAGGGATTTGTCTCTTAACACGTAGGTCACATTGTTCCCTGTGCTACGTGAAGGGATCCAAGGGGCTTTTTTTCTGTAAGATAGACAAAGAGGGTGAGGGAAAAACCGTAATCTTCCCCTTCATTATAGTGAAAAATTTATTGTGGTGCAGGTAGTGTGTAAAACTGTAAATCAATGTGTGCATTTCTGTTTTTTGTTTCTTCCATTATTACTCTCGGGACTTGCATTAGAGTTTAATTGCTGACATTTTTCTTAGAGCACTTCTCAATTATACTCAGAAATTTAAATATCAATCTACAGGGGACACAATGCATCCAGGGGCTCATTGTTGACATGGAAGTGATGAATCGCAAAAGGATGAGAATTCCAAGTTCTATAGCTCTAGACAATCTTCGAAGATCCCCCAATGTAACTGCTGCATTAACATATATGAAGGAGAAATACAAGGAATATTTTCAACGTGATGCAGATGAAGGTGAAAAAATAGTTGATACCAGATGGTTTAAATCAATGGTTAATCTCAGGTTGCTTCGATTTAGTAATGTCCGACTGAAGGGAGGTTTTGAAAATATCCCTACAGCAGTGAAATGGCTACAATGGAGGAAATGTTCGCTCAAAACTCTTCCTTCTATACTTTTGGCCGGGGAATTGAGTGTTCTTGATCTCTCAGAGAGCGCAGTAGAAAGTTTGTCTGGAAGGAAAGGGTTCTGGGATGGAAGAAAGGTATATTTCACTTTCATGACATTTTTCGACAATCAATCCCATCAGCATGCTCTGTTACTTTCTCGGCTTGTGGTTTCTAGAGAAGACAGGAAACAATAGAACAACAATCACGATAACCAATCATCAAACAAGGTTGAATTTAGGCGAGGAAACTCTTATCTGTGCAAACATTATTATAACAAAAATCCCACCCTAATTATGAAATAAAAACAATAAAATACCATGCCTACCCAACGTGAAAGACAATAGAGTCCTAAGAATAATAAGTTTTAATTAAGTAAAATAAATCAGCAATAAAATAAAATAGAACAGTAGCAAGTTGAATTCGATCAGGCTTCCTCCTGATCTGCCGGTGGCGGGCTATGGTTGGAATTCCAGTTGGAGCTAGCTGCATCAGAAAGTTGAAAAGATTTAAAGAATTTATTCTTCCATAACAAATTTGAAACTGTGAAAGAGAAAATGAACTGAGAGAGTGGTGAATTAGAGCCTAATTCTATTCGAATCTTCCGTAATGAAACAAAATTGAAAAGAAAAATAATCTATATACATGGTAGAAATGAAGTCGTCTTTTGTTATGGTAGAACATAATGCCATGGTAATGTCATAATACTGTTTTGCTCTTTATTCTTATGATTTCCATGAGGGACGGATCATTATTCTTCTGATCACTCTGATTTATAGGATTGCCAAAAGTAGTGTTGATTTTCTCTTTTTATTCTTCTGACCACTAGACTATTAATCGATCAACATCAATCTCCAAGTTACTTTAAGATTACAGTTTATCTAAAAAGGCTTCCATGTGCTTGATTTCATTTTGCAAAAAAATCTCAGTTGAAATGCTCACATTCCTTTATCTGCTCAATGACAATTAATTTTTTTCTTCTCTATTTTCCAGGTGAAAAATAAACTTACGGTGTTAAATCTCTATAATTGCTGTAACCTGACTGCTATTCCTGATTTGTCTGTGCACGAATCCCTGGAAAAGCTGATACTCGAGCTTTGCGTTAACCTGAAAACAATTCACAAATCATTAGGCAGCTTGGACACTTTACGGCATCTCAACTTGAGGGCATGTTCAAGCCTCGTTGAATTTCCAAGTGATGTCTCTGGGCTAAAATGTCTCGAGGTACTTATTCTCTCTGATTGTTCAGAACTGAAAAATCTACCTTGGAATATTGGCAGCATGAACTCTTTACGAGAACTTCTTGCTGATAGAACTGCCATAGACGAATTGCCTGAAACTATATTCGGGTTAACTTATCTCGAAAAGCTTTCCCTCAACCATTGCAAATCGTTAAAACGACTACCCAAAAGCATCGGAAAGCTTAGTTCCTTAAGGGAACTTTCTCTTCGTGATTCTGCAGTGGAAGAACTACCTGATACCATTGGTTTTTTGGGAAATCTAGAGACTCTAAATTTGATGTGGTGTAAATCGTTAGTTGTGATTCCAGATTCCATTGGAAAGCTCAAATCATTGGCTAAACTCTTCCTTAGCGGTAGTTCCATAGAAGTTATACCAGCATCCGTTGGTTTGCTATTCTATCTGAAAGATTTATCGGTCAGCAACTGTAAATGTTTGCACGCGTTGCCTGCTACCATTGAAGGGTTATCTTCAATAATTGAGTTTCAGTTAGACAGGATTTTAATAACTAGTTTACCTCAAGAAATTGGTTCCTTGAAATCACTTAAGAAGCTTGAAGCCAGAGATTGCAAGAATCTTACTGCACTTCCAGAATCAATCGGAAATATGTCGGCCCTTAATACGTTGATCTTAGACTATGCTGTCATATTAGAGTTACCGGAATCTATAGGAATGTTGGAAAATCTCACCACGTTAAGATTGAATAATTGCAAGAAATTAAGAAAATTACCGGCCTCATTTGGAAAATTGAAGAACTTGTATCGCCTGTTTATGGTGGAAACTGCCATTACCGAATTACCTGAAACATTTGGAATGCTTTCTAATTTACGGACGTTGGGAATGAAACAGAGCCTCCTTTCTGGAACATCAGAGCCTGCTACTAGTCTAGAGATGAAGGTGCTTCCATCTTCTTTCTCAGATCTTTCCTCGTTAGTCGAATTCAATGCTTGTGCATGGAAGATATCTGGGAAGATACCTGATGATTTTGAGAAGTTAATATCTTTAGAGACTTTGAATTTGAGTCACAATGATTTTCATAGTCTTCCATCCAATATGAGAGGAATCCATGTTCTCAAAAAGCTAGAATTATCCCAGTGCAAATTGCTTAAAGTTCTTCCTCCACTTCCCGAGAGTTTGCAGGAACTAAATGCTGCAAATTGCACGTCTCTGGAAAGCATTTCTGATCTCTCAAATTTGCAGAATTTGATGCAGATAGATTTCGCAAATTGTGAGAAACTAGTGGACGTTCCAGGCGTCGAACAATTAAAGTCCTTGAAAATGTTGTACATGGGAGGTTGCAGTTCTTGTGCCTCAGCAGTGATACGAAAACTTGACAAGGTATCCCTCTCTCTTATCTGTATGCATGTGCGAATCCTCTTGAAATAGAGGGGTGCCTTGTCAGATCGTGTAGAAAAGTATTGGGTTAAGTCCCACAGAGAGCGCAACCTTCGTGTTTACTTGCCATAATTGAGTTTTGGATTTCAAATAGACTGCCCATGATAAACACGAAAGAGGTGAGGATGATGTCAAGTCATCATGTGCCTTGTGCTCTAGGCAGCACAGGTGTTACAATAGCCTGGACAATGGCTCTTTTTTCTCTTTTTTTACTTTGGTTTATGAATTTGTACTATCAAAAGCATGAATGCAAAGTAATTCAGCCCCTGATTGTCTACCATTATTCAATGAAAATGAATTTTGGAATAGTAAATTTTTGGAGAATGTGTGGTTAAAAAGTAAGAAAAGTTTTGGGTTTATGTGAAAATATTTTATTATGAGAACGTGTGGTTGAAAATGAGTTTGAGAAAAAAAGAGAATTGAAATAATGGAAGACAAATATGGGCTCACTTTGTTACAATTCCTTGATGCAGGTTGCTTTGAGGAATTTACGAAATTTTAGTATCCCTGGAAGCGAAATCCCGGATTGGTTTACTCCAGATGAGGTTTGCTTTTCCAAAAAGAAATATGATGCAATAAAGAGCGTGATTATAGCTGTTGTCATCTCTAACAACCCTCAAATTGAGCATGATTCAAGATATGACGGGTTGCCTGTAACATTCGAAGTCCAAGCGCAGATCCTGAGAGCAAACATAGCAGTTTTGACCCATACAATGAACTTAAGAGGTATCCCTTCTACAGAGGAGGATCAGCTCTTTTTGTGCAGATATCCAGATTATACTCATTTATTTTTGATACTACAAGAAGGTGATAAAATACGGGTGGTAAGGCGCAATCCTCCTTATGATCATAGAATTATGTTGAAGAAATTTGGGATATATTTAGTTTACGAGAATGATGATGATTACGATGGTGAAGAAGAATCCTTGAACGAAAATTTACACACTGTTTCACACAGATTAACAAGGTTTGTCGACTCTCCTAAGGAGCACAACGGTATTGCAGACTCTCTTCAAGAAGATGGAGGACAAGAAGGAAATGGACTAAATTGCTTGGGGTGTATATCTGGCATTTTAAGGATCCTTTTGACAAAATGTTTTTCTTTTGGATTATTCTTGTTGTACATAATATCTTACCTATTGGGGGGGCGTTTGTGGGCCCGCCCCCCCCACCCCCAATAGGGGACCGCCATTTGTCAATTATGGCACATATTAAGTAAAGTGTTATGTACTTGTAGTATAGCCCTTTTCTTTTACTGGACACATTGCACTTTTCATTTACTGGACACAATGCAGGAAGCTAGTGAATTTTTTGATTTTTGGTATTACTAAGAACTTGTTGAGACTAATTTTTCTATGTACATATTTTTCCACGTAGTAGTGAACCAGATTTAACATTGTAATTAGCAAGTTCTAGCTCCTTTTCCTTTTCTATGTACGCGACACCTTTACGGTAACGCTTTCGTGATTTACTTCTAGTCATCATATGATGTTTAGGCTTCCATTTACGATTACGCTTGAAGTCATCTCGATCAACTTGTGCAGTAGTAGTTGTAAGGGGTGGGCTTATATGTGAATTATTCTGTATTAAATTAAAAGCTATCAATTTTGGTAAAACCCTTTAAAGTGATCTAATAAGGTTTCGGTATTTTAGGAGCCTGTTTGGTAAAAATTTTCATTTTCTACAGTAAATCAATTCTCATTTTCAACCACACATTCTTCAATAAAATAATATTTTCCATCACATCAATACTTTTTTCTTCTTTTTCAACCACACATTTCCCATCATATCACTATTCAAAAATCAATTCTTCCCCCAAAAATCCCTACCAAACACACTCTAGATTTTGAAACATCTAATTAAATTGTGGACCTTTATGTGCAAAGCTCAGACTCGTTCTTAATTCATGATGGGTCGAATTAGGTTAACAGTCCGTTAATGTATATATACATACGGTTATGGTCCTCGAATTATACGTGATTGTTCAATCTTTTCTGACTCCCATCGTCAGAGAGAAATAAAAGAATAACGTGTTGATTTGAAAGATTAAAATTATATGATTCATTTATTACATTAATCATGTTTGATTCAGGTACGCTTTCGCTTTGGTTCATGAATTCTTAATGGTCACTGCGCCACAACAACGGGGTTGCCGTGTCAAGCGCCGCTGTAAGGTGCGCTGCGCTCGCCTGCTTCGGCTTTTGGGGCGGCACTGACGAGCGCCACTTCTTCACCCTTAAAGTTTTTGTTTTAGGGTTTTTTTTCTCAGTTTGGTTGATTTTGGGGGCGGGGGTTTGTGACGGAAATTAGATAATTTTAGGCCCTTCTTTGCAATTTCAAATTAGGGTTAGGGTTGCAATTTTTTTAAAAAATGAGTTTTTTAATGTTTCAGCTCCTTAAGTTTAAAACATTAGTGATTCAGTCCATTAAGGTTAAAATTCATCCAAATTCAGCCTTTAAAGTTCTGGATTTAATTATTCAGTCCTTGAAATTTGAAAATTAATTAATCTGAGCCATTAAAATTCTGAATTTTTTAATTAAACCCCT
The DNA here is from genome assembly GCA_035079005.1 of Fraxinus americana. Lineage (NCBI taxonomy): Eukaryota > Viridiplantae > Streptophyta > Magnoliopsida > Lamiales > Oleaceae > Fraxinus > Fraxinus americana. Next base: position 424,933 of record CM068710.1, on the reverse strand, counting down.
AAAAGTTTATAATTTGTTTAAATTGGTTCCTAAATTTTTGAATAATTAATTTTTGGACCCTAAAGTTTCTAATAATTAATTATTGACCCATAAAATTTTGGATAATTAATTTTTAATCCCTAAAGTTCCGAATTATTAACACTTAGGACCCTAAAATTTCAAAATAAATCAAATATGGAAATTCGACAATTTTTTTTTTCAAATTTTGGTACAAAAGACTTTTTTTAGAGGTATAATATTCGAAAGTAAATTAACTAAAACAACATGTTGCCATAACAACCTCTCTTGTAGAAATTAATTAATTTAGAATATTAAAAGGCATTTGTGTGTGTTATTCATGCGAATATTTGATCTACCCAAATGAAGGTCAATATTTGGCTGAATTGCACATACACCTATGGTGATAAACATGTGGAGATTATTTTGTTTAATGTGTGATCAATAAATCGGTCTAAAGAAAGATTTATTGAATGACATGTTTCTTTATTGTCAATGTTTAATAACTACACCAAGAATACCACTTACAAGTCAATATTTTTGTCCAAATACTAAATATTGATGCCGTGTTAGGTATCTTGTGATGGGTCCTACCATTATTTGAAATTATTATTTGCATATTATGGATTGTGAGCTCTTCAAATTAATTGTTCTCTAATCCGGTTTCAGGTTTTGCTACCAATATCTCTGCTAACATCAATTCATTTCAATTATAATGCTTAATGGCACGAACTTTAGGGCATGGCAAGAGAACATGATGATTGTTCTCAGAGTTATGGATCTGAACCGAGCTTTGCAGGTCAATTAACCTATTGTACTTACTGATAAGAATATTTCTAATAACAAGAGGGAGATGGAAAAGTGAGAACGATCGAATAGCACAAGTTTGATGGTCATAGAGCGTGTTATTCCAAAAGCGTTTCATGGCACTATATCTGTTGTGAAACAACCTAAATAGAAGAAATATTAATATACTCAGATCGTTGTTAGTAATATTGGAAATACAATAATTATGTATTATTTGAATACCATTTGATGAAACCAACCACCAGAATGAATTATTGAAGTTATATGTCAAATAATAAAGTATTAGATCAAGCAAAAGAATAATAAAGACAAGAAATATGACTGAGAAATTAAGAGATTTTATCGAATTAAGAATAATGGAGAAGAGAGAAAATTATAATGGATCATATAATTCCACTAATATATTTTCTCACATTAAGAAATTGTATAAAAGTGCCTAATGTTTATAGAGAATATATATAGGATGTCCAAACCCTTCTAGTAGAGTTGTTGATGAAGTAGGATACCAAAAAATTGAGTCTAAAACAAATTTCAACTCTCCATGGACTTCCAAAATAGAACTTCAAATTGACATAGGACTCCAATAGCATTCCAAATTGAATTTTTCCTGACGTGCACTTCAATTAAAAAATTTCAATTACTCTAATAAGGAATTTGGGTCACACCCAAATTCTAAAAATTTTCATATTGACACGAATTCCACTGCAACAAACAAAGCTCCAAAATATTCTCCACTTGGAGAAGAAAATCGGTCTACAAGGAATGAACTGACTCTTCAATAATAACCAAAACTGATTTCTCCAACCAAACACAAAATACTCCACCTCTTCTAATGAATCCAAACAATTCTCTGCAAAATTACCTCAAATTCCCTAAAGATTATAATAATTTTAGAATTCACCAAACTGGGCTATAAGACACCCCAATCAAAATCAAACTTAAATATTTTTAAAAAAGACTCATTAATAGATTGTACACCTACTACACTAAAAGCATGCTCAACAAAATTAACATCCACATACCTTTTGCCACTGGGTCCTTTCCTAGCAATTGAATACAATGGCACTGCAGGTAATAGTGGTAAGGCAGATTATCCATATCTCATGAACTTCACTTAGCAGTATTCTTCAAATCCAACCATTTACGAGCTCCTAAAGGAATTGTATCAAACTGAATGTCCACCACGGTACTGAACCTGTACTGATTGACTCTTCTAGATTCTATACGACCCTGCAAGATGTATAACTGAGATATTTTCTATCCCTCCAATACAACCTGACCACACTTACAAACCTTTAAAATTTCACCTCCACTAAAAAACTCATAACCCTTTGAATCAATGATCGGCAACGAGATGTGGTTCTTCTTCAAATGCGGAACATGTCGAACCTAGCCAAGTATTCTAATTGTCTCATCCGATAACTTCAATCTGACCGTACAAATTACAGCAACCCGACAATGTGCATTGTTTCCCATGACCATGATATCTTTGGAAATGTTTCATGTGTAACAAACAAGTCCTTATTTGGACATATATGAAAATACACGCTAAATCCAGAATCCAATCCTCATCTAGTTTAGACTCGATGTCAGAAATAGCCAAGAGATCTCCCTCACTTACAATGTTTTCTGCGAAGTTTGCTTTACCTGAAGTTTTTGATTACTTCCCATATCGACTTGCAGCCAACCTTTCTTTATTCTGTAATTTGTAGCAATCCTTCTTCATGTGCCCCTTCTTCTTGTAGTAGTTACAAATCTGATTGCTGAACTTAGACTTCGATCTGCCCCTTTCAGAACCACCATAAGCAATCGGGCCTTCTCCATATCTGGCCTCAGAAATCAGATGTTTCATCTTCTCTTTTGAATACAAAGCATCATACACCTCATCTACGGTAAGAATATCATGACTATATAAGATCGTGTTTCCAAATGAAGAAAATGAAGCGAGCAACGAATACAATAGGATCAAGGCCAAATCTTCTTCATCATACTCTATTTCCAAAGTTTCCAAATCAGTGACGATCTTTATAAATACAGTTAGGTAATCTTCCAATGATTCTCCTTCTGCCATTCGATAAGAGTATAAATGTTGTTTGACGTTCAACTTGCTTGTCAAACTTTTAGTCATGCACAATTGCTCCAACTTCAACCATAGAACAGATGTTGATACCTCCTTCAAAACGTCCTTGATGAGTGCTCCACACTCAAGATATTTATGCCACTTAATTCATTATTTTGTTACCATTGAGAAAATTTTAGAGTGTTTTTATGTGTGTTTTGATGTTGTGATGTACTTTCGTGATATTGAAGAAAATAAGCAAAAGTTGACAATTTTGGAAAAAATAGCTAAATTGTAAGAGATCCAAAGTTCGGAGACTAAAGTGCAAATATGTAAAAGTTGTGTCGATCCTCATGATGAAGATTTGAGAGTGTTCAGGACCAATTGGATGAGGATAGATGTCAAAGGGATCAAATTTAGTCAAAATATGATTACAAATCGATTTCCAACCGAAAAGTTATGCTCCGAAGTTTTAGTCTCATATTGAGACCCATTTGTGGAATAGAAAATGATCGAATTGGAGGATGATGTTTGAAGCAAAGTTGTATCCCTTTGATTTAGCTTTCTAACGCATCTTGTATCATCTTAATCGGATATTGGAAGAAAACGTTATGATAAAAATATTGAAAGTCGTGTAGTCTGTTGTTTCGTCGAATGTGCCCATTTGTGGGCGCCGTAGTGCCCAGCTTGCTGAAAATCAGCAGAATACACGGCGCCGGATCCCGAGAAAGAGAAAAAATGAAAATTTTAAAAGATTTTCGGTTCAGTCCAACCCTATTTCATCTTGCAACTTGTGGATACTATAAATACCATCATAAAGACATAATTTTGGAGGTGGGAATAAGGAGAGAAAGATACAAAAAAGCTGAATCTTCAAGGATAACAACAAGAAGGAATTGAAGAAATCAAGTGAAGAAATGGTGGAAATCATAAAAGGGACTTCGCTTAACACTTCAAAAGAGTTCTTTCTTACCTTTTCTTTTATATTTTCCATTATAAATTGTATGGATTTCATGTTCTATTTCATGAGCTAGACAATTTAGTTAAGGTTTCATGTAGCCAACTTGAGATTATGGGTTGATGAATACATGAATTATTTTTTTTGGAATTTCCCACTTATATTTAATTGTGTTGTGATTATAATGCTTTCAATTACCTAATTAATAATTGAATGAATAGATGTTAGTCAATTCCGGCACTCTAGAGAAGGGAATTTAGACGCGATCATAGGATTGACACAACGTAGGTTTTATGGGTTTCGAGATAAAGTATAAAATCTATTAAACTTACTACGCAAAAGAATCGGGACTTTGATAAATTCTAAACTTTAATTCGAAATAGAGATATTGAGATTGAATTCTAGGATTAATTTTTAGCCGGCACTCGAGAGAGGGGAGAGAAATACAATTAGATTCTTGCTTTTAAATATAAGAAAATTAATTGGACTAATTTGATTTCATTGAATCATAATCAAAAGTTGGTGAAATCAATCATTAGACTTTCTCATTTTGATAATTTATATTCTCTAATTTTCTCATAGCATTTTACCTTTGATTAGTTTTTAAAAAAAATCATTTAACCATTCATTTGTCTATATAAAATAGAAGTTATACGATTGTATTACTTGGTAGAAATTAAATTAAAATCATTGTGGGTTCGACATCCTAACTTTCACACTATATTAAAAAATTTGACACCGTACACTTGCTGTATAATTCACATTATAGAAAAAAAGTGACAAGTTTTTTGGCGCCGTTATCGGGGATTGTGTTATTTGATTTATACTATTATTACCAATTAGTTTTTATTTTAATTTAGATTTTTAATTTTAATTTTATTTATTCTATTTTTATCTCTGATTTTTTTTTTTTAAATTTCAGCTGTTTGTGCGAAGGGCGAGAAACATCGACCTAATACCTCTTGATCTTGAACCAGAAATCACATTTTACTATCTAAAAGGTATACAGAGAGACGAACGTGAAGCAATGGTAGAACAGGAAAATGGAGCAGCAAATGAAAATAATCAACAACGGGCTATTCAGGACTATGTCAGATCATTTGTTAATGACAACTATTCTGATAATGCACGCCCAACTATTGCTACAAATAATTTCAAGCTGAAGCCGGGATTGATACACGTGGTACAATAGAACCAATTTAGGGGAGCTCCGAAAGAGGACCCAAATGCGCATCTTGGTTCCTTTCTCGAAATCTGTAATACAGTCAAGATGAATGGTGTTACTGAAGGCGCAATCAGACTTTGCTTATTTTCCTTCTTCTTAAGAGATAAAGCCAAAGCATAGTTCCAATCTTTGCCATATGGATGCATCACGACTTGGGAGTGGTTAGCTCAGAAATTTCTAACAAACTTTTTTCCACCTTCCAAGGCAGTTCAATTACGGAGTGAAATTGGTCAATTCAGACAATCTGACATCGAGCCATTTTATGATTCATGGGACAAATTCAAAGATCCACTTAGAAGATGTCCTCAGCATGGTTATCATAGTTGGGTGCAAATCCAACTCTTCTACAACGGGCTGAATGGTCAAACAAGGAAAATAGTGGATTCTGCAGCAGGAGGAACTCTGATGTCCAAGACTCCGGATGTGGCTTATTCATTACTGGAGGAGATAGCTACTAATAGCTATCAATGGCCAAGTGAGCGTTCAAGTGCTAAGAAAGTTGTTGGCCTTTATGAGGTGGTTCCTATAACAGCCCTTGCAGTTCAGATGTCATCTCTCACTACTCAAATAGCTGCATTAACATCACAGGAAACTCATAAGAAAGTGGATTCTATCATGGCTACTTCCACTTCATACCATGAATCCAAGTCAGAGAAGGAGCAAGTCCAGTATGTGAATGGCAGAAGCTTCAATCAGAGAGAAAACTACTCAGCAAACCGGTATCATCCAGGACTGCGAAACCATGAGAATCTCTCTTATGGTAACAATGCGAATGTATTACAACCACCATTTGGGTTTAATAATCAAGCTTCTTCTGAAGGAAAGCTATTACTGGAAGATATTTTGGGAACTTTCATTTCAGAGACTAGATTGAGGTTCAACAAAGATGAGTCAAGACTTGACCACTTCAAAGACTCATATGACCAACTTGGGAGCTACAGTGAAGAATTTAGAGGTGTAAATTGGTCAGATAGCAACTACATTATAGTCCCAACAGAAAGGAAAATTTTCCGGTGACATGGAGGTTAACCTAAGGGAGCACTGCAATGCCATTACATTAAGGAGTGGTAAAGAAGTTGAAGAAAGCAAGCCTAAAGAGGTTGTGGGACGTACATCGAATCCTATACTTATAAAGGAAAAGTAGATTGAAAAGCAGAAATCAAAGTAGAAGCAACAAAAAAGATTCATAAACCTTACTCAATCTCATTTCCAGACAACCCACCTATCTTGAAGCCCCAGCCACCATTCCCATAGGGATTCATGAAGAAGAAATTTCATGAGTAGTTTACAAGGTTCCTGGAAGTTTTCAAGAAAATCCACATCGATATTCCCTTCGCAGATGCCTTAGCCCAAATACCTAATTATGCCAAATTTTTGAAGGAAGTGATGTCAAAGAAGAGAAAGTTGGAGAAGTTTGAAATTGTAAAGTTAACAGAAGAGTGTAGTGCCATTCTCCAAAAAAACCTCCCTCGGAAATTGAAAGATCTAGGCAGTTTCAACATTCCTTACAATATTGGTGGTATCACATTTGATAAATCACTGAGTGATCTTGGAGCTAGCATTAACTTGATGCCCCTTTCAGTATTCAAAAAGTGGGACTTGGAGATGTGAAGTCCACAACCCTTATCTTCCAATTGGCAGACAGATCATTTACATACCCCAAGGGCATTATTGGAGAAGGTCAATAAGTTCGTCATTCCGGTGGACTTTGAGGTGTTGGATATGGAAGAGGATGAGAAAGTACCATTAATTGTTGGTAGATCTTTCTTGGCCACAGGTAGAGCATTGATTGATGTACAAGAAGGGAAGTTGACATTACGGGTTAATGAAGTGCAAGTAACTTTCAACATTCATCGAGCAGAGAAACCTCCAGAAAAAGTTAACACTTACAACGTGATCTAGTCAGCTGAAGCAGTTGTAGGTCATAGAGGGAAGGGGAATCATTCCATGATCCTTTAATGCAGAACATGGAAACTAGCTACACAGTAGATGATACATATACTACTAAATACCTAGGAACCAAGAAAGTGGTAGATTTCATTTTGGCTCAAGAAAGTGATCTACCTGATAAAATAAAGAGCTATGTAGAAAAGCCTTTGAAACCTCCAAATATTGCCACATCAAAACAGGTTTTGAAGGCTACACTAAAGTTAACACCGCTTCATTCTATTGGCCATGCTACAGCGAAGACGAAGACAAGCCCAAGGGTGAAGTTTAGAAATAAGAGAGAGGTGCCACCTGAAGATCTAATATAGTCACTACGGTTGAGTCAAGCTAATGACGTTAAAGAAGCGCTTCATGGGAGGCAACCCTAGCTTTCTTCCCTTTTACTTTTTCATTTATTTTGTTTTTGAATTATAGGATAGTTTAGTTTATTTTATAATTTAGTTAGAATTTTTCATCCATATCCCATTTCTTTAGGTCATTGAGTAATTAAGTTGGTTGTTAGATGTTTGAACTAAATAACACTTGTTCCATGCAATTAATCTCTAAAATTTGATTTTTCAGGAACATGACGTCGTTAAGTATCCAAACCAACATTGACAAGGAGAAAACAGGATGCATCTCAAGTTTAGGAGAAAAGATAGAAGAAACATTGAATAACACCAGCATCATCATTACCACAATGTCATTGGCAGTACAGACAATTCAGGGAAGTGTCCTCATATTTATTTAATTGTACATTGAGGACAATATTTAATTTAAGTTTTGGGGGTGTATTATAAATTGTGTCTAATTGTCTTGATTTTATTTTTTTTATGTTTTGTGTGATTTGTGTGCATGGAAAAAAATTTACACATTTTTACATGTTTGTATGAGTTAGATAGCCTTATTGGCATAGGTTTATGTAATTGAGAAGTTGTGTTGGTTTATGAATTGTATATAAGTTATGTGTTTGAATTAATATTTTTGTTTATTCATGTGAAACGAAAAATATTTATGCACGTGAGTTGATTGTAATGTTGTACATGAGTAGGTTGATTCACGTTTATAGGTTGAAATAGAGAACTTAGATGCTAAACCCAAACAATCAATAAACAAGATTCATATCCCTAAACCAAATCTAGGATGTTTGGATAGTCGAACTTTTGTAGGGAGACATGGATGTAGATGTGGATTCCATGTGTGCTAAAATTTGTGTGGAACGTTTGAGACCAATAAGATGAAAATTAGGTGAAAACTTTAAGTTAGAGGTCAATTCTCGAGAATAAGTGTTTAATAAGGGGCATTACACTAATCATTGCGTATAAAAAAAATTGTGAACGACTATAATAATTTCATTGTGAAACATCTATTCGTAGCCTTTTATGACTCGAGTGAATAACCTTGCAAGGGTTAAAATTTGGTGCCCTAAAGTCATCTAACTTGGGAATCATCGGCATAAAACTTGCTACATGGGTCATTTAGAAAGTTTAATGGAGAGATATCCACACAAATGATGAATAAAAAATATATATATAGCTAAAAAAGCAGGTGCATAAAATAGAAGAAGCACCACTTATAATGATTAAGCCTCGAATACTTATTTTTGAGGATTAGACTTTTGATAAGAGGTTAGTAACTTATTTGATTCTTGAAGGTTGAAGCAGTCAAAAATAAGAAGAATCCTCATTTGTTGATATGTTGAACTACAATTAGTAAAGCCTAACCAAATTTGAGTGGTGTAAGAAATTAATATCGAAATTCAACTTAGAATACACCCTTGGGAAGAGAAAAGAAAACAAGTTAGGGGGTATGTGAATCCCACGAGCAAGGGAAGAGAAAAGTAAATATTTGACTTTTAAGGTCGGGAATTGGATCAACTTATAATTGTACAGTGTTGCACTTGATTCTCCACATACACCCGTTTTGCATTGAATATGTGAGAATTTAGCTTATACATTATAATTTTGAAGTGATTCATGAAATTGATGTTATGTTTTCAATCCTGAGCTATGAAGGTAGATATCTAGCACAATTTATTTTAAGTAATTTTGTTCATATTTACTTGTTTGTATATTTGTTAGTGATTTTCCTTAGTTTGGTGTTTGCTCGAAGACAAGCAAACTATTAAGCTTGGGGGGTATTTGATGAGTGCTCCACATTCATGATATTTATGCCACTTAATTCATTATTTTGTTACTATTGAAAAAATTTTAAAGTGTTTTTATGTGTGTTTTGATGTTGTGATGTACGTTCGTGACATTGAAGAAAATAAGCAAAAGTTGACAATTTTGAAAAAAAAAATAGCTAAATTGGAAGAGATCTAAAGTTCGAAGACTAAAGTGCAAATATGTAAAAGTTGCGCCAATCCTCATGATGAAGATTTGAGAGTATTAAGAGTCAATTGGATGATGATAGATGTCAAATGGATCAAATTTAGTTAAAATATGATTACAAATCAATTTCCAACTGAAAAGTAATGCTCTGAAGTTTTAGTCTCATATTGAGACCCATTTGTGGAACAGAAAATGACTGAATTGGAAGATGATTTCTAAAGAAAAGTTGTAACCCTTTGAATTAGCTTTATAACGCATCTTAAATCATTTCAATCGAATATCGGAAGAAAAAGTTATGATAAAAATACTGAAAGCTTGCTGAAAAATTGTATTCCATAGATGAAGATGAATGTGAGAAACTGTCTTCTTAACCTGCAACACATCATCCAAATCCAGTTGTACAAGTACTTCATGCATCTTAACCTGTCATAGCGAAAATCTAGTACTCTGATCCAAAAGTGAAATGTTATACTTCAAGGAAGTCATTACAATAAAAAAAAACCTCGAACAAATCAAACTTTGCGCTCCTGCGGAACTGTTGAACCTAGGCTCTGATACCACTTTGTTATTAAACAACCAAAATATCTCATGTTAGAAAAAATATTAATATACCCGGATCGATATTAATAATGTTGGAAATGCAAGAATTATGTATTGTTTGAATAACACTTGATGAAATCAACCACCGGAATGAATTGTTGAAGTTATATAGCAAATAATGAAGTATTAGTTCAAGTAAAAGAATAATAAAGATAAGAAATATGGTAGATGAATTAAAATATTTTATAGACTTAAAAAATAATGAAGAAGAGAGAAAATTACAATTGATCCTATAATTTTAGTACTTTATTTTCTCACATTAAGAAATCATATAGAAGAGCCTAATATTTATAGGGAACATATAGGGAATGTCAAATCTCTCCTAATAGAGTTGTTGATAAAGTAGGATACTAAAAAATCGAGTTCAAAACAAATTCTAACTCCCCATGGGCTTCCAAAATAGAACTTCAATTTGACATATGACTCCAATAGAATTCCAAACTAAATTGTTTTTGACGTGCACTTCAATTAGAATTCTTTAATTAGTTCAACAAGGAATTCGAGTCATATCCAACTTCTAACAATATCTGATAAGGTGACACAACTAAGGGTATTTTTGAGGACCTTGGGAAGATGTTTGCCAATAATGAAAAAGCTGAAACTAGTATACTTTTGGCAAACCTTATTTCAATGAGGTACAAAGGAAAAGCAAACATTTGGTAGTACATTATGGAAATTTCTCACATTGCTTCAAAACTAAAGACACTAAAGTTGGATTTATTTGAAAATTTGTTAGTGCACTTGGTTCTGGTATCCTTTCCGCACATTTCAGTCAATTCAAGGTGAGATATAATTGTCAAAAGGACTCTTGGTTCATTAATGAGCTCATCTCACACTGTTTCCAAAAAGAGGAAAGATTGAAGTATGACAAGATAGAAAGTGTTCATTAGCCACCACATCCAAGGGCAAAAGGAACAAGAAAAAGAAAACTGATAAGGAAGCTGTATCGCAAAAGAACAACTAAGGAACAAATTGAGGGTGGTTGTTTCTTCTATGGAACTGCAGGTCATAAGAAGAAGAACTGTACCAATTATCACACATGACGTGCCCAGAAACGTATTCTTCTTCATTTGGTTTATTTTGAGGTTAATTTAACTTCGATACTTAGACACTCATGGTCGACAGATTATGGTGCAACAACTCACATCAGTGTATCTATGCAGGGTTACCTGAGTTGCTGAAAACCAAATGATGGTGAATGTACATTTATGTTGGCGATGGCAAGACACTGGAAGTAGATGTAATAGGAAAATTTAGATTATTGTTAAAGACTATTTTTTATTTAGATCTTAATGAAACATTTATTCTTATAAATGGAATTTGATTTCCATTCTCGTTTTGGATAAATCTGGTTATTCTTATTCATTCAGTGATTCAAAATTGGTTGGTTCCGGTTCTTTATCAAGTTACGATAATCTTTACTTAATTGATACGATTACTTCTTTTAATGAATCCTTGCATGTAAATACTCAAGGTGTAAAGGAAAAATTAACCAGCTAGAATTCTGTCTCGTTGTGGCACAAGAGATTAGGTCATATCCCCAATCGGAGAATTTAGAGACTTGTATCTAACAGAGTTCTTTACGGATTATGCCACGTGTGTTAACTGTATAAATGGAAAACAAACAAATAAAACGAGATTCAAACCAATAAAACTTTGGACACGTATTAGAACTTTGTGAACCATTTCCTACAACTTCTTGGAATGGTCAACAATATTTTATAACGTTTATTGATGACTTTTCAAGATAGGGCTATATATATCTCATTCATGAAAAATCATAGTCGCTGATATGTTCAAAAACTATAAAGCTGAAGTTGAAAACAAACTTGGTAAAATGATTAAAAGCATTAGATTTGACCACGATGGTGAATAATATGGCATATATGACGGTTCAGGTGAAGAATATCCAGGACCGTTTGCTAAATTCCTAGAGGGATGCATAATCGTCCCACAGTACACTATGTAAGGTTCGTCCACTATTAATTGTGTTGCTGAAAGACGAAATAGAATGCTTAAGAACATGGTAAGGAGTATGCTTACTCATTCTACCTTACCATAATCACTCTGGGGTGAAGCATTAAAGACCACATCATATATACTTAATGGAGTTCCAACTAAGGCCGCTGATAAAACCCCTTATGAGTTTTGAATGTGTAAGATTTTTAATTTGAAGAACAAACACATTTGGGGATGTTCAGTTGAGGCAAGGCCTTATAGGCTAAATGAAAGTAAATTAGATGCAAAGACTATAAGTTGCTATTTTATTGTATATTCTGAAAGGTCCAAGGGTTACAAAGTTTATGATCCCACAACTAAGACAATTTGTGAGACAAGAAATGTCCGATTCTTTGAGGATGTTGAGTTTGCGGGTGGAAAAAGGGTTACAAACTTTCTCTTCGGGGAGAAATATGTTGAAATTCCTCCAATTGCCATTGTTAATGATCAGGATCAGGTTTCTATCCCTGACATTTTTCAGGAAGCAACTTAGGATCAAGGCAATGTCGTTGTATCTCCATGTGAAGGTCAACAACTTGTTCCAGAAGAACAAACTCTACACCCTTAAGAACCGATGCCATTAATAAGATCCACTAGAGAGAGGACAAGTGCGATTTTGGGTAATTACATAGTATTTTTCCAAGAACATGAAGTTGACATTGGAGTGGTAGAAGATGATATGATCAACTTCCGTCAAGCCATGGAAAGATCTAACTTTCAAAAGTGGCTCGATAATATGAATGAAGACATAAAGTCCATGAAGGACAACGACAAGCGGGACCTCGTCCCATTGCCTGAAGGTAAGAAACTCATTAGTTTCAAATGAATATTTAAGACCAAGAGAGATTCGAATGGTGGTGTAGAGGGGTATAAGGCTCGTATTGTAGTAAAAGAGCTTTACATAGAAAGAAGGCATCGATTATAAAGAGACTTTCTCTTTGGTTTCTTCGAAAGACTATTCCAGGATTATAATAGCATTGGTAGCACATTTTGATCTTGAGTTACATTAGATGGATGTTAAGATAGCAATTCTTAATGGTGACATTGATGAAACAATCTATATGGTGCAACCAGAAAACTTTGTGTCTGATGGTGTAAAGCAAATGGTTTGTAAACTAAAGAAATCCATATATGGACTCAAACAGGCCTCTTGTCAATGGTATTACAAGTTTCATCAAGTGATCATCTCATATGGTTTTGAGATGAATTTGGTCGATGATTGTACATACCACAAGTTTAGTGGTAGTAATTATATTTTTCTGATTTTATATGTCAATGACATATTACTTGCAGCAACGATATATGCTTATTACTCGAAACCAAGATATTTCTAGCAATGAATTTTGAGATGAAAGATCTTGGTGACGTCTTTTTTGTATTAGAAATTCAGATATACTGGGATCGTTCTCGGGGTATTCTTGGATTATCACAAAAGAGTTACATCGAAAAGGTACTAAAAAGATATGGTATGCAAGATTGTAAACCAGGTAACACCCCTGTGGCTAAAAGAGATAAGTTTAGTTTAAGTCAATGCCCCAAAAATGACTCGAAAATTAAATAAATGCAGAAAATTCCTTATTCTTGAAGTATAGGAAGTCTGATGTATACTCAAGTTTGTATGCGTCCGGATATAGCGTACATTGTTGGGATGCTATGGAGATATTTAAGTAATCCGGGAATGGATCATTGGAAAGCAGCCAAATGGGTCATGCGGTATTTATAGAGAAAAAAGACTACATATTCACATACATGAGATTAGATCAGTTGGAGATCATCGGTTATTTCGCAGGATGCCAAGATAGTAGGAGATCCACTTCAAGCTATATCTACTTGCTTGCTGGAGGTGCTATTTCCTGGAAGAGTGCTTAGCAGACACTCATAGCTACTTTCACCATGACAACGGAGATTATAGCATGTTATAAGGCAACAAACTATGGAATATGGCTACGAAATTTAGTCACTAGACTGTGCATTCTAGACATTATAAAAGGACCAATCAAGTTATTTTGTGACAATAAATCAACAGTGATATATTCCAATAATACTAGGAGCTCAACGAAGTCAAAATATATAGAGATCAAGTTTCTTGCTGTTAAAGAAAGAGTTCAGAGTGGACATGTGTCAATAGAGCATATAGGGACAAACTCCATGGTTGCGCATCTACTTACTAAGGGATTGATACCTAAAGTCTTCATGCGCACACTGCTCATATGGGTGTAATATCTCTTGAATATATCTAGTTTAAGTGAGAGTTTATATTTCTGTACTTTTTATATTAAACACATGTACAGATGTACTATCATTTATATATAGTTTTTGATTAAAGATTTTTTTTTTTGCTGTAAAGTTTCTGGTTTATTATCTATGATCTCACTAAGGTATTAATGTGGACTAGTTGGAAATAGGGATGTTAAGATCACATCACATGTAATTTTCATGCTACACATCCATACTTGATTCATATCATTCAATTATGTCGATATACGCGACCATTGATGAGTTTAGTTACGATATAAGTAGCGAAATCCACTTTGATCTTATGTTGATATGATTGATGGACCGATTGTTTGGGGATGCATTCTTTAATGATAGCAAAATTCTAAGTACTCATAAGGTTATGTTTAACCCATAATTATAAGATAACACATATAGTCCAATTGGGAGATTGTAAGGATTTTTAATCGATCACGTGAGCTTATATATGAATTATTATTATGTATTAAACTAAAAGCTATTAATTTTTTTAAACCCATTTAAAGTGAATGATGATTATGACGATAACAAGTTTTCCAAATAGTAGTGTCCAAATTATAGTTTTTCCTGAAAAACCGATGTCGAGAGTCAACATTTTGGTAAATCCTTTTTTTTTTTTTTTGTTGAAAGCTATAGGACTTTTTTTTAAATGATAAATCTCAACTGACCTCGTTGGAATCGAAATATGAGATGCAATTAACAAAATCAGAACCAATTAGAAAACGAGTAGCAAGTGAAACAAATAAGTGGACCACTTTATTTTCAGCTCGGAGAATAAATTGCCTACTTCGTGTAAAAGTGCTGCAATATCATTGAAGAAATAGGCATTAGAAGGAAAGAAAATATGAGCGTAAGCTTTGAACAATTTAGAGAGAATCACATTTGACGACGACAATGAGGAATTTATGGTTTTTAGCCAGGATAAGTCCCTCTAGTAGGGCCAACGTCGCACCATCCTTGACTGAGAAGGCCCCAATAAGTATTTTTACACATTTATCCGAGCTCTTAAATCTACTTAGTATTTGATTATTTGGACAAATTTCTATTTATATGAAACTGGACTCTAAAATTAAGTTCAACGATAGGAGCAACTTCGTATTTATTTGCCATGGTTTAGGTTGGAATTCAAGACTCGAGATAGTAAACCGGAGGAAGGTTAGATGACTTCAAGTCATCGTGCCAACGGCAACTCACGTGCTAAAAAAGCTGGACATGGGGTCATTTTACTCATTGGTTTTTGAATATGATTACTAAAGGAACGCATCAAGAGTTGCGATAACTTTTGTAACAATTTCTTGATGCAGCTTGCTTTGAGAAATTTATACATTTCTGCATACCCGGAAGTGAAATGCCGGACTCGAGACGAGCTTCGCTCTTCCAAAGGGAAAAATTACGTAATAAAGAAAGTGCTTATATATGTTGTCGTCTCTAAGAACGCCCAAATCCACCATGATTCAACGTTCGATGTGTTGCCTGTTATAGCTGAAGTCGAAACAAAGATACTCACAGTAACCAAAGCATTTGACAGCCATGCTTTATACTTAAAAGAGGAAACCCATCAACACGAGAATCAGAATCATTTGCAGATGTCCGAATGATCATCCATTAGTTTCCGTACTAGAAGATGGCAAAATAAAAAACAGGTCACAAGGCGCAACCTTCCATTTGATCCAAGAATTATGCTGAAGCAATGTGTGATTTGTTTAGTTTACGAGAATGGTGATGATTATGACAGCGATGAAGAATCTTCGAACGAAAATTTATGCACACTGTCGGACAGATTAACGAGGTTGGTCGACTCTCCTGAGGAATCCACCAGCAACTCAAACTCTACTATTTTATTGTGTGAACTGTTTGTCTCCCATTATGGGAGAAATAATAGAGTTTTGAATAGTATTTTTAGAAGAATGTGTGGTTGAAATTTAAAGAAACTTTATTGGTTTGTGTGTATAATATTTTATTGTGTGAATGTGTGGTGGAGAATCTTACTTAGCAAACAATTTTTTTGATTAATGGTAGACAAACAGGGGCTAAATTGTTTGCTACAGTATCATTTTTCCACCACACATTCACACAATAAAATATTATACACACAAACCAATAAAGTTTCTTTAAATTTCAACCACACATTCTCCAAAAAATACTATTCATTACACTAATTTTCTCCCAATAATGGGAGACAAACAAGCTCTTAATTTTTAAAGGATGACAAACACACCCAAAAGAAGATAAAGGACAGGTAGGGAATGCAGTCCATTGCCTGGAGTTTGTATTTGGCAGTTCAAGGCAGCTTTTGGCTATATCTTCTTCTTTGCCTTGAACAAAATGCTGTAAAGTAGGTAGGAAGATTTTGATTTTTGACATTGCTACTCATTGATGAAACTATATATTAGCGACCGGCAATGCTATTTGGCTATGCTTAAAAGTAACTTTTAGCTTCCAAAAATATTTGAATACGTTACTATAAGTTTATAAATTATAAATTATTTTACATATAAAAGGGTGGAGATTTTATGAAATTAGCTTCAGAAAGTCCCCCAAGGGATGCAGCAGTCCACACCTGATAATGAAATGTAAATGCAATACATTTGTGATTCGAGAAAGAAATACATCATTGCATTCATTGAAGCACAAATTTATTTTCTCGAGATATTCATCCTTCTCGAACACAGCTTTTTATTGTTATTTACGATCCTATGAAGATTATGAACTCACAACGTTTTTTCAAATGCGCCACCTATCTGCATATGAGACCATTCTGGTGGTGTATTCCTATCATTTTTTCTTGCGGCTTGTGAATCAAATCCCATGCCAGGATTATCAAATGTCTGCAGAGATATCTGGTAAGACCAACAAGAAATGTTGTAGAATTAATTGACAATGAAATGGAAGGACGAAAAATAAATTTACAAAGACAATTCTGCCAAAGCACATCATCCACTAACTAAACCTTTCCCAATAAAGTTAGGGTCGGCTAATCTTTTTCTACGGGAATATATAAAGTTCTTGAACATAGTAACTAGCAAGACTGATAATCAAAGTGATTAATGACCGTTTGACAAGGCTTCTGTTTCTTGTTGAAGAGCTGTTTTCTCTAAAATCTTTTCTAGCTAAATAAAACATTTCAAAATTATTCAAACACGTCCAAAGCAGATTTTTAATCCTAAAAGCAGCTTTTGGCTTTTAGAAATCCTTGCAAATGGGCCCTAAAAGTTCAAAACACAATCACAAAGATAATCATCTTTCCGAAAACTTACATCTTTTGAAGAAAATCCATCAACCCCAGGATTCACTCTTGCATTCACTGCTTCAAGCTTCATAGAAAGAAACTGAGACAAGAAACATAGTACTTAAGTTCAAGTTTTCCATTGGATTCGACTAACCTTAAATACGGAGAGAGAGATATACCTCGACCTGACGCTGTAAAGATTGTACATAATTAATTATCTCATCAAGAACTAGTGCTTTGCCAATAACCTGAATCCATATAAACCTCTCTAAAAAATTTACCACATAGAGGAGCATAAAAGAACATTAAGGACAGTAATGGAGGATGACCATCATTCCTATATTCAAAAAACACCAGTCGAGAGAAATAAATAGTATAATAGACAAGATTTGAAATTTTTCTTCCCAAATCCTGTCCACTACAACGTATCAAACATGTGGAATGTATATAAAAGACCACGGATAGGAAAAGATGTTAGTACTCACCTTATTACAACCGGGGACTAAATCTTGGAGAATTTTCATCCTCTCACTTATCCTCTCCCTCCTTGCCTGCCAAAGAGAACAATTCACAGATATAGTATATGATTTTCATTATCCAATATTAATTCACGAATCTTTGAAAAGAAATTTAAGCAAATGTTTGAGAAGTGTTTATAAACAGTTTAAATAATAAATAGGTACGAATGAGTGGTGGATAAGTACACACTAGAGTTGAAGTGAGATTAATTACTCTTTCGGCTAAACTATGACTATCAGTAGCTTGACCCCTTCTTGCTCGTACATGGATGTAGTCTTGCTTTGGTGGCTCCACCAGTTTTGCTGGCTTCTCCGCCACTTTGTGTGAATTCCCGTCTCCATCCGCGTCAGTTTCAAGATTTTCATTCGACCCCATTACCTTTTGCCTTTTCTTCCCGCTTCCATTCTGCTCAACCATCCACAGTAAATAAATTAAAAAGATAAATAAAACAGTTCTATCATCTATGACATGTAAACTACACACACTGGCTAGTGTATCCAATCAATATGGTAAGTTTATATATATATATATGCATCAGACTGAACTCGACTAGACAGAATAATAGACAAATATCTTTACTCCATTCTAATCCGCAAAGATTGAACTCGACTCGACACAATTGAACACGATAACGAATCAATAGCTATTAGTCACAAGAAATACATTAAAATAATACCATGGAAGCATGATTGTAGCCATTGCTGTTGCTAGTAGAAACTCGCTCAGTATCTTCATCCCTTTGCGTCCTCGATTTCGGACTCGGACTATGATCCGATCTCTGCTCCATAACCATCGGATTCGGATCCAAACCCGGATTAATTCCTGGCAAATTGTAAGACCGCTTTTCATTGGCATTAATCTGGAACCCAGGCCAAATCTCTGCAAAGTTATACAACCGTTCACCTTCATTCATCATTGCCCCCTGAGGATCCATCTGTGCAGCCCGAATAGGACTCCGATTCGACCCGAATAAAGAATAACAGATTGATCATTTAATTGCATTGAACATTGGAAAAGGCGTGTATAGATATGGGAAAAGTGTATGTATAGATAGTGAGGTGGGTTGAGGGACAGGATCGGGATCTTCCTTCAATGGTGGAAGTTGCTAGGCGCTTATTGTACACTTCAGTGGCGTATAATAGCAGCTGCCACCAGTGGCTAATATGTACTTGTTTTAGGGAGATAGACCTCGGGAGTTGAAAAGAAGTGACTTCAGTGAGCTTTTTCGGAGTGTCCAGCGTTTCATGTCTTAAAACTCTCCATAACTATCATCTACAACCGGTCTACCTACACCCAACCAATAGAAATGGTCTAATTAGTGATTATATGTTTATTTATCAATTATTGGTGTCTACATAAATTATTCGTAGACTAATTTAAAATTCACTTTTAATAAATTTAGAGTTGATCATGAATCTCACTTTAGAACTTCATTTCGAATTTTGGACCTCTCACAAAACACATGTTATGTCTCATCTCGTGAGATTTTAAGCATCGACCACGTTGTAGTCAATTAGCAAACAAACTCAAGTACACACTCTCTATCACTATCCTACTAGCCTATTTGAGATAACATGGTAGTTGAAGTGATACACCACATCCGTTGAAACATCATAGAGGGCGAACTCTCCATAGTTGAGGCGACAAGTCACAACTTGCTCCATTACTATTAATTCGAAGTAAAGAAGCTTCAAACACACGAAGGCATTTTCCTCTTTTAACCCCTCAAATAGATCTTCCATATAAGATCTATTGTGATTAATTGATGTGACTTAGTATAAAAGTTCACACTTAGTATCGCTTTTCATTCTATAAAAGTTCATATTTAGTATCATTTGAAAGTAATGTAATTTTACACACTCATAATATCACTTATTTTCTCTATATAACCCGGTGCCCATATATATACTTATGACTCGTGTCTTTCGTTCATCCCACACCTTGATACACACACACACACACAAGTTAGCTAATTTGATTGTCGAACTCTTCGCATTCGCTTCACCCACCATCAAAGGAGGTCACATGCTTCAATAGTTTGTCCAAGTGTACAAGAGTCTTACGCGTGAATATGAGTAGAGTCAAAATCTATTGATCATGTTATCAATCAAAAATTGAGGTCAACAACACGTGACGATGTATCATAAAATGTGACAAAATTTTTATTTTATGTTATATGTTAATATATAAAAATTCTCCTCATAAATATTTCTGATCAAATCACTTTTTATCAATTCATCTCATAGGATTCATAACTAATTACCTCTCTACCACTCATTTCCTATTGTTTATAAACACTGCCCAAACATAAATTGCGGCTAAAATCTGGATATGATACATTTCATCAAATCTTTCCATTCATGAGTACAACATTGAAAATTAATAACTTGACTCGTTGATGAGTTTTAGCCCATGTTTGATTTAGTTAAAAAGTTGATAAAAATTTAAGTCAAAATCAACAATTAATTTTAATTATACATTTCATGGAATTCAAAAATTTTATCAACTAGATTTTAAAATTTTTTAATCAAAATTTACTAAAAAATTGATTTTTAACAAAACTAAGGACTCAACTAAAAGGGCACAAATCTGTCAAACCAAAAGTGGTTAAATTGGATTATGTAAAAATCAATTAATAATCAGTTTTGGTGTAATTAATTAAAATATGTGCTTAGAAAGATTAGTGATAATGATAGTTTTGGGATTGGAAAATTAAGTTTATAGTTGGCTAATTAAGATGTGGATTGATCATTTATTGGCCCACATTTTCTCAACTACTTTACATGGCAACATTTTCTAAAACTTTAAAAAAAATTAGGCATGCCGATCGAAAGATGCCTATTCATTAACGAAAATTACGGGGTCGAGGCTCTTGTCGTTCAAGAAATACAACACCTGAACATTTTTGTTAATGATTCTAATCAGTAATTTTCTTTATTTTTAAATTTAAAAAAGTCAAAATTGGAATTTAATACGTAAAATTACATAATAATAATGGCATAATGAAAACAATGAAGAAATCCGCAATACTAAACCTTAATATTCTTGTTGCAATTCGCTATCACTTCATATTTATATTTGTATCTCAACCTTAATCACTTTTTGACCAAACATAATGTTTGTTTTATTTGCTTTATTTCAACTGTCAGCAATAAATTTATATGCAACATGACTTCTATGCGTGTATAAATCAAGCTTTAATCACTTCTTCTTATTCAACCAACCCTTGTAACAATGAAAAAGTAAATTATATAGCTTCTTTCAATTTTGCCTATATACTCATCAATCTTATCCACTATTAAATATCGTACATGTCTTAATGAAATGCTATCGTCAAACATGCAATTCTACTCGAAAATTGGAAGAAATGTGAATATATGTGTATTCTTTTTATCAACAAGATGAGAGTGATGACGACTAAAGTATGTCTGGTA
This sequence comes from Fraxinus americana, assembly GCA_035079005.1. Lineage (NCBI taxonomy): Eukaryota > Viridiplantae > Streptophyta > Magnoliopsida > Lamiales > Oleaceae > Fraxinus > Fraxinus americana. Next base: position 403,595 of record CM068710.1, on the reverse strand, counting down.
AATCTTTTTGTAGATTTTAAATTGCGGGTCTTATAAAATAGATGGTCAAAATGATGTATGATTAGCTTATAATCTTAAAAAAGTTTTGCCAAACATACTCCAAGAGAGTGTCATGTGAATATTGACATGCCATTAATTCCCAAATTGTGTTTAAAAAAATACTCAAGTTGAGCATTTAAATCGTGCCTATTTTGCTTTAGCATCAAGCTTTTTTTTATATATCATAGAATAACATTCCATGTGAAAATTTGCTCAAAACATGTCATGCTAATGGGGTCCTTGCAACTTCTAGGTTTGTTTATATATCAAAATTACTTTGTGCAGTTAGAATCTTGTACTGATATTCATTTCTTCTCGAGGCCCAAAACAAGTGATTTTAAGCAATGCTTTATTTGGTCAGAACTGGTTGGTTCGAAAAAAAAAAATTAATTAATTAGAACCAACCACCATTTCAATCGTTCACTTTATCATTTGAAAGCATCAGCTGTATTGTGCGCTCTGTGCTGTCAAAGATTGTACAAAATTGTACTTGTTGATAATGAGAGGAGCCAAGTCTATAACTAGGAGGTATCTAGATTGATTTTTTTGTGATGGAAAATAGGCCGAGTGGATCAACTTTATACCATTGATGCTAATTGTCGTGGAAAGGAAACAAGAAACACAACTATCTTAAGGTGTATCTGATGGATATTATTGAGGAAAAAATGAATTTTAAACAACGATATAATTGAAAATATGTTGTTAAAAAATAAGGAAAAGTTATTGATGTAATAAAAATATTGTTTTATTGAAGAATGTGTGGTTGAAAATGAATTTTGAAGGAATATGTGTCAAACAGGTGCTTAATAAGTCATACGGGTAAGACTTGATGATCATGTAATTAAAAATAAATGGAGAAAATTAAATTAATATGTCACGATAGTGGTGGATGATCAGCTAGAAGGAACATATAATTAAGGATTTAGTAGTTAGGAGTTAGGACTAACTCGAAACGATCCTCAGAAATTAAGTAGAGCTCTTTTTGTTACGAACGTCCAAATTGGTGTAGGTTTGCAATGGGAGATTCTTTGACATCATATATGTTTATATATGAACACAATGAGAAAAATCACAGTTTCCTTAGTCGACCCTGTTAAGTCGTACTAGAGCCTAATTATTATCGCTCTGTGGAATACATATGCTGATCAACATTTATGGTAAGGTCCAAGGTGTGCCGGGATGGAGCCTCGGGCTAATTAATTTTGCCCTGATTTTTCTTATAAATAGAGAGTCATCATTAGGGTCTAATATATAATTATAAAAAGATAGAGAAGGGTAAAGAAAATAGGTTGCGAAAGTTTTATCCCGTAAACTTACTTTCATCATAATGAATTACTATAACGACGGATGAGAACGCAGTCTCATATTGAGCCGAACATCTATAAATTTTGCCCCTTTTGTGTGTCTATTTTCTTATTGCATTTTTTTATTTTGGTAATATAGAATGTGAGTTTCTAATCCATGGTAGACCCCCACTACTCAACGGTTACTATAGCGAGAGAGATTTTGTTGAATAGGTGTCACTGTCCTCGAGCGAAAGACCAGCAACAGGTTAGCAATAACAAGTGATGCTTCCCTTCATGAAGGTTATTGAGTTTGGGGCGTGATACTTCACTCACAACTCCTCATCTTCTATAAATATGACCGTTTGGACATTCATTATGAATCTCATATCATTGCATTGAGTATTATGGGCCTGTTTGGTACAGATTTTCATTTTCTACAGTAAATCAATTCTCATTTTTAACCACACATTCTTCAATAAAATAATATTTTTCATCACATCAATACTTTTTTCTTCTTTTTCAACCACACATTTCCCATCATATCACTATTCAAAAATCAATTCTTCCCCCAAAAATCCCTACCAAACACACTCTATATCAAAAACTCTTGCAAAATACTTTCCAAAAATTATTCCAAAAATCATTGTAATATCTGAGCCTTATATTAAACAAGTAGCTTGTGAAAATTAGGGGAAAAAAAAAAAGAGCTTACCTTCGAGAAATTCAAGGAATCTCTTCTTCTTCTCCGTACGTTTGACCATTTTCTTCTTCTCTATATATAATTCCGACGTATTACATTTCTCTTTCAATTTCATAAATTAATCTTGTAATTCTAAACACCCATTGTAACCTTCAATATTATTCTATTCATTATTTTACTTCAATATCCTATGTGGGTAATGTGGGCTGGAAAGTTTAAGTCAAATTCTAAGGCCCAAAACCTTATGTTCTCCTCACAGTTTCCCATCTTCCATTGAATTTGAATTAAAAGTTCATTTTAATTTTTGGGAAGATTACATAAATCATGCTTTTACTTTTACCTATTTCAAAAATCCCAAAACATGTTTCAAATTTCAAAATTCAGGTTTTTTTAAAATTTTTAATTATAAAATAATAATTACTAAATTAATTTATTATTAATATTTAATTCTACTATAAAATAATTAACCTACCCCCACCTCCACCACCCCTACACCTCCGGGGATATTCCGGCGACCTTTCCGATCACCACTCTTCTCCGGCGACTTCTCCGGCGAGTATGTTAAGGTCACAAATCTATACAATTTGGTCACAATTCGAAATTTTTTAGGTCACAATTCAAAATTTTCATAGGTCACAATTTGTTCATCGGTCACAATTTAAAAATTTGAAAGTCACAATTTTTCATTGGTCACAAATCACAACATTTGTAAGTCACAATACTTATTTACGGTCACAAACATCCCATTAATTGAACATATATTATATTTTTGGTCACAATTTATCAAATTATTAGTCACAAATTAATAATTTCTAGGTCACAAAGCATTTATTGGTCACAGTTCATCTACTTCATTGGTCACATATTGTTTACTGGTCACAACCTAACCAAATTCTTGGTCACAAACAACCTAATCATTTGTGACCACCCCCGAATCATTTGTGACCACCACTTCGCCACGACTACCACCGCCGTGCCAACCATATCACGGCGGTGCAACAAACCGCCACCAAAGCAAAACTCAACCAATCACTGGACTAGATCGCAACTGCACCCCACACTGTACCCTTGTCACAACACCACCACAACCGTCGACACAGTAACAACAAACCAAAAAAACCACCATAGCAGCCAGACCCATCGCCGATGCCGCCAACACCAAGATCCAGCCCCCACCAACAGCCCACTGCTAACAGCCACAGAAGAACCACCACGCCCACCACCATGCACCCACAGACGCACCACCACGCCGACATAGACCACGCCCACCACAGACCACAGATCACAGATCGATACTAATCACAAGCCACCACCTGCGCCACCATTGCTGCGATCCTCCCAAGACCGCCGCACCTCCACCAAACCCAGATCTGCCGCACCCACACACCAAACACATCTCTCTCTCACCCAGGCACAAACATCCGACCATCGTCGCTGCGACGCTCCCACGACGCTGCCGTTCAGCAGCGTGGCAGCGTCTTCGCTGCCGCGATTCAGCAGCGTCGTCGCTGCGGAATCGCAGCGGCCAAAAACGGGAGGGGGGGGGGAGGGAGAGACTGAAGAAGAGAGAAGAATGAGGGGGAGGGGAAGGGGAAGGGGAAGGGGGAGGGAGTGGGAGAGGCGGTGGTCGGAGAGGCGGCGGTCGGAGAGAGGTGGCGGGAGATGAGAGTGGAGAGGATGGGTGATGAGAGTGGAGAGGATGGGTTGAAATGATTTTAGGGTTTGGTTAAAATGATTTTATTCTATATAGATATAAAATTAAAAATAAAAAATGTTTTTAAAAATATTAATTAAAACCTGATTTTTGAAATGTTAAAATTTGAAATCTTATTTGTGAAATTGGAAATCTAAAAGCAGGTGTAGGTATAATTTCCTCTTAATTTTTTCTTTGAAATTTCATATGCCCAACTCGTTTGACTCAACAAAAATCACGTAGGCATAAAAATAATTTATCCAGCACGCCAACCGCGTTAATAGAATTGAATTGACCTGACTCTCACAAGACACATCATTATTATTTTTACTATATTCAATACTCAATCATGTGGAATTATGATTTTTTGTGGCTAAGCATGGCCCACAAGCTGAGTTGCCAAACTTGAAAATGTATTATGGACCGACTAAACCGTATCTCCTTTGTCTTTTTATTTTCTATTGTTGCGCATATTGTTAATTTAACCCTTTTGATTATTTATGTTATAAAAATTTAAGTTAAAATTAACAATTAATTTTAATCAAATATTTTATGGGATATACTAGTTTTATCAACTTTTCAATAATACGTTTCGTAAATTTTTATCAATTTTTTTTTAAAATCTAATTTTTAAATAAACCAAACAGAGACTTAATTTTTATTTTCTGTAAGTTAATATGAAAGGTAATAAAAATATAATCACGTCATTGATCTTGAGATTGAGAATGATAATGAGGCTTATTTTATTGTTTTTGTTAATCCATAATAATTTATTATGCACGAACACTAACAAATACAACCTCGAATCAATCAAGTTTTTGTGATCCCATTTAGCTTTTCAAAAACGCCATTTCTTTCTTTCAAATTTATTGAACACAGAGCTTAATTTGTTGTTATCTTAAAATATTATAAGGTAACAAGGGCCATACGAGTGTTTTTCGAAGCCATACACAATATATGTGGTACGTGCACGTCTTTCTAAAATTCGAATATCGATTTATTGTTTGTTTATTAGAGCTTGTCTTGTGTAGACTTGTCAACAATGAATTTAAATAAAAATAAGTTTCAAAAAATGTCTATCAAACGTGACTTTAGTCTAATCATATGAAATTATTTTCAAGAAAAATCAATTCATAGATTTTTCTCCCAGCTAGTAAAGAGATTTTTGTGATGAAAAATAGAAAGCCACATTATCATAAAAATCAAACAATACTAGCTTTCAAACTTTTGTTTCCTCACCTAAAACGGTTTTGGTACTCGTACGTAAAATAATCACATGAAAATGGAGTTCGTTCTACAAAGCTTCTTATAAATGAGCTTTTTTTTTTTTTTTAACATTTTAAGAGTATCTTTCAAAGACTCTCTATTTTTAAAGTATATTATATCATTTGAAGAACATCTATAAATTTAGAAAGTTAAAATTTTAAAGTACTTCAACAAGCTCTTTATGTTTAACACTTAATTTTACTACTTCCAAAAAAATATTTATTATTTTTCTTTTATCTTTTATTTTAACTAATTTTTCTTTAAATTATTTTATTGTTTTCCTACATCGAAAGTTGAAATACTTTGAATGCATTTAATTAAAGAGAATGTGTTTGACTCTCCAAATTTAGATAGTCAAATCCACTCTTTAAATTAAAATATTAATTTAAAAAATCTTTTGGAATATGATTTTAAAGGTTGACTCTTTAAAATAGAGAATATCTCATGTTTAAAGAATATTTTGGAAATACTCTAAAATAAAGAGTGAGTTTGACTCTTCAAATTTAAAGAGTTAAACTCACGCTCTATTCTTAATGTATAATAGTTGCATCTAATAAGTCACAGATTTGAATACTCTACTTCTTAAACTGTTCAAACTACAATTAAATGTATTGGTCAATTGACATATAAAAAATTATGATAAATAAAATATGTGAGGAAATCAATAAATGTTTATTGGGAAAGTAAATTGAAGAGTCAAAATAGAGAGTATTATTGCAGTATATAAAAATTTTGACCATCTAAATTTAAGAATACTCTCTATAATATATAAAGATATTTTTTATAAATAAATTTTTTTTTGGAGACACTCTAACTTTTCTAAAATTCTGCCAAATAAGCTCTCAATAATCAATATTATGTAAGAATTAATGAGTATTTGTTGGTCAAAATTCATTGAGTAAATAATACTTAATCTCCCTTTAATCATCTATTTCTAGAAACAAGTTAGTATTCCTAGACAGATCTGAATTTATCTCATTATCTTCATTCTTCCTTATGAACTATAGCTGTATTCCAAAGGTAAGGTGACAGTGAGCTCATATTTGTATTGGATGTGCTCCTCTCTTAGCATGAACATGAATTAGATTCTATTCGATTTCTTTATTCTTATGAAAACCCCATTCTTTATCATATTTGTCCATTTGCAAGTGGTACAATAAGTACACAATATAAATATGCCTCGTATACCAAATCAATCTCTCTAACAAATCTTTAAGAAGGGCCTCCTTACAACTCTAAAGAGCCTTTTCCTAGAAATTGAAAGAGTTTAGGAATTAATTTCATTCTATATATGAATTTAGGAGTGAAAAATAGATAGCAAAGAATGGTCCATAGAGATAACATTCTCACTTTAGAGCTCTGCTCTGTGTACAGAAAAATGTTGCCAGAATATACTTGACAGTTTTTTATTCGATAATGACAAAAAAAAAATGTAGACCAACCGACGCTGCCAAATCAGCATCTGGTGAAATTCTGCCAACTCTACTTCTGTACAAACTGAGAAATCCTTCACTTTCCCCTACCTAATCCATTTTTAAGACTCCCAAATCCTCTCAAATGAGATCCACTATACAAGCTTTCAACGTAGATTCGGGGACAAATCTTTCACTCATTGAATCGTTAGGATTTAGATCAAATTGATGAACGATGTCAATTGCTTTTCAAGCTATTGAATTTTCCTCTTGAAGCCGTATTCAACACTTAGTATTAAACATGCCAATGAGAATATATTGAACAAGATTAAAGAAAAGAGAGTACTGGTGAATAAAAATGAATTATTATCTCAATGTTTAACAAATATGTCAATACATAATATTGTTTTTTATATATTATTATTATAATTATTGAAGGGACAAAATATATAATTATTAAAACTTTCTATTTAAATCCAAAATATTTAAATATCTTTAAACTTTAATGGACTGAAGACCCACTGTACAAACGTTTAAATGGACGACATATTTAGCTGTTTCTTTCTGTCTTCTTCATTCAAGTATTGTCTATGTCTATGGACTACTCCATGGCCATGGGACCCTACCCAATTCATGTACAAACACAAGGCTACCAAAAAAAATATTTTTTTCACAGTCAATTACTGGGGAGAGGAGGGGTGCACCACCCTAGCTAGTCTATTTGGGATTATATACTCGTCTGATTTGGTCAATTATTGAATCAATGCTGCTACACTAACAGGGTCACGTTGGCCCTAGTAGCCAGGGGGCCAGCTGGCCTCGACACTAACAGAGCCGATTGAATACAAATTAATGCAACATTTTTGTGGAGATACGGGTTGTGTGATAAAGTTTTTGATATAAATTTTAATAGATTTTGATAGAAGTTGATAAAATATGTAATTAAAAATTGTGAATTCTATAAAATGTGTTGTTAAAATTAAAATTTGATTAGTTGAAAAGTTGATAGTATTTTATCAAAGAGGCACCCAATTAGATTTGAAATATAAAAGTGGAAACAAAATAAGATGGGAGCCGAAATGAATTTTTTTTTTTGACGTAGAAACCCACAGCCACTACCCGCCGACAGAGCCCCGACCACCTCGAAGGGCGGAGGCCCGACCACTGTGAGTGCACACTAGATAAACCCCGCAAACTACACAGATGGGAGGGAGGTATCAATTCTCGAACTCTTCATCTCAGTTGTTGAAATAACAACTCTTAACCAATTGATACAAGGTGAATTAATATCCCAAATGAAAATTAGAGTTACATTGCAAACTGTTACTTATATATAATATACGTGACAACGCAAAGATAATGTGTCGTTAAAAACAATTAAAATATTATTTATTATACCCCTGTTTGTTGCAGTTAAAATTAGGATTTTTGTAGATTTTTTATAAAAGTTGATAAAATGTGTAATTAAAAAGTCGATAAAAATTGTGGATCCCTTAAAATGTGTAGTTAAAATTAATTATTAACTTTGATGCGTATTTTTAACTTTTTGAACCACACAAAATAGGGGTTTATAATTAATTTTTCTTACAAATTCAAATTATTTTTAAGTAGACTAGTGTGCTTTTTTTATGTACATTAAAGTTAAATATTTATAACTATAAAATAACAATTATACTACTAACCTAATTAAGATTTGACAACATTAAAACAAGATTAAGATAAGGGTCATTCAATTCCTAATTGTCACATTACAAAAAGAAAGTCGATCCTTTACAGGTCGGGTGTGTAAAGGGACGGTTCAGAGTTGTAGTTCAATTTAATCCCTTCGATGATCGACCCAGAGATGGATCTGGGGGGCTGGACCAGGCTACAGCCCATTCAATTTTTTTTAGTAGAAATTTTTTTTATTCTATTTTTTACGTATTAGTCCGGCTTGTAATTCGATCCTGAATCCGTCCCTGAATCGAGCCCTATGTGTATACATGTTTAGTCTATCATACCAAATATGTCATTAAATTTAATTTTGTTACATGATATAATTTATACTTGTAATGATATAGTAATATATACAATTTTGAAAATCCAAAAGAATTTTTATTTACTATTCATCTAACACATTGTCGAAATCATAGTTGAACACTGATGGTCAACATTTATAATGATGATGGGATATTAGAAATTATGAACATTTATTTTCCTTAAATATGCAGCTTGGTTGGTGAGGTTTTAATGACTTCTTGCCTATAGCTACTTGACATATGAAAAGAAATAAAACTACTCTAGTCAAAACTCTTTAAACCCTTGTTTGGACTCCATTAAAATCAATTTTTGAGAAAAAAAAAATATATTTGAAATATCAATTTTTTGAAGAATATCTGGTTAAAAAAAGGAAATGTTTTGAATTTACATATAACATTATTTTATTGAAAAATGTTTAATTGAAAAGAAAAAAAAGAAAGACGTATTAAAATTTTAATGGAGCCCAAACATGGCTAAATTCACTACCTTCAGGTCAAAGTCACCAACTAATTTTAATCACATTTTTTATGAGACTCATAATTTTTCATTACGCATTTCATCAACTTTTTATCAAAATCTAATAAAAATATGATTTTAATCCCCTACCAAACAGGGGCTAATTTTTATCTAAATCTAACGCATGCTTAATAAATATTGTCAAATATGTCACACGAGTATATTTACAAGCAATAATAGCAATGTTATAAGGTTCGACTAGACAGTTCGATTTGATTAGAAAATTAAGGATAGAATATTTAAACACATTAGAAGATTGGGACTAGGCAACCCATGTGACCAAAAACTTGAAAATCGGATATTCGAAACACCGTTAAAAGACTTCTGGAAGAGTGTGTTTAATTCCAAAATCAATCGGCTCGTCCTTAAACAGGTCTATTAACTTCTAAACTTTTGTAGGTAATATAATTCACTATCTAATTGATATCAATTCGATCATTGACTCGTAATTCATTATCTTTTTCGAATGAATATTGGGTCGATTTTAAAGCGCTGGAAAAATAGTTATTACCTTTGGTGTTCATTCTTCAAACAATGCACAAAACAAACGTACTTTCTGGGAGACACTGTAGTTCTGAAGGGTTAGACAACCTGAGACAGTAACGTTAATATCCCACAATACACGCGCGAACATGCGCCTACACACAAATACAGAACACACGCACGAAACTCCAAATACACACGTGCATGCCCTTTTTACCGCCTCGTTTCACGGGTCCCACCCCTAGAGATGCTTTCCCAACTGCCATCACCAATTTGCCATTTTTTCTTTTAAATTTGTGTGTAAAAATAATCAATTATGGAATAACTTATAATTGACCTTTTGTTTTTTTTTATTGGGTCTCTACCCAATTCCACTTTTTGGGCTATAGCTCTGAAAATCTTTCATAAACATACGCACTGATATTTATGTTTACTCGTCAAAGTTGAATATCTGAAATACTTTATAAATACTGTAAAAGTAATATTTGATATTAATTTATTGGAATGATTTGATGAGTATCAAACGAACTAAAAATAGTAAAATTTAGGTTAGAAATTTAAAAGGAGAAAATTATACTTTCAAAAATCAACTTCTATGATTCAAATTTTTTATGATGATGAAATGAAATATTATAAATAAGCAACATTTTTATACTACATTTAATACATAAGAACAAGAATTAATTGCTAATACACAAATTTGAACACCCATTATATTCATGTAGATGAAGATTAATTAAATCAAGAGTCATTTAGTCTAGATTAATGTGAATGTTAATTAATTGAGAATTAATAACACGAAATTCATACATGAAAAGAATCTTTTAGTACTTATTTACGAATTGAAAAAAGAAAAATAATATATTATTGAAATAATTGAATTGTAATATGATTAAAATCGTCCTAAAAATATTCTTACTTGGCGTGATATTTTATGGAAGATGTATATCTTTACTTTCTTTCCCTTTTTATTTGTGTGTAAAAAGAATCAATTATGGAATCACTTATAATTGACTTTTTTTTAGAAAAAAAAAAATCTGTCTCTTCCCAATTCCACTTTTTGGCCTACATTTCTGAAAAATCATTCACAAGCACTGATATTCACGTGTATTTAATTAATCTGTATCTATAGGCTGTGAGAGAAAGAGGAGGTAGTTGATGGGTTCTCTTTCTTTTCACACTTTCTCTCTCTAGAACATTTTCGTCTACTCTTGAACCGATATATGATCAGTTCGCCTTTATAACTTTTCTCTAGGAAGAATGGGGGCATGTGTTTCTAGACCTAATAATTGTGTGGGATGTAAATTGGGAGGTTCAAGAACGAAGATTAGGAAGAGAAGGAAAGCTATGAAGAGAAGGAATCCTTATCATGTCTCCGATCGATCTTTGCCTTTGGATCGTCCCTTCAATAATCCAACAATTCATGGTTCCCTCTCACTCTATATGTGTGTTTTTCATATTCAAACATGTACATTTTCTTATATGAATAGTTGTTTTGTGGTGAGTTGGACAGTACTAATCGATTAGAGAAGAAAAAAGTAGTTAAAAACGTATTGATAGAGTTCATATTTAGGATAAAGCTCGCAGAAAAAGCGGAAATCCCAGTATTGTAAGAGAAGGGTCAGCTCATCCAAGTGGATGTTGATCCTGTTTATGTGAATGCGTGGAGTTTCGATGATTGACCGTCTTTTTGTTGCGTTTCGATGCATTGTGAAATGTGATAGAATTTGGGGAATAGTCAGCTGCATATTGTAAGGTAGTTAAGGATAAATCTCACATCAAATAATTATCGAAATATTGACCAATGTATAAATTTTGTGCTACTCCTATTAATAAATTTGGATTTTTAAGATAGAATCCAAGTCTTAAATATTATAGTATTTTAAGCTCAAACGAGCAGTTTGATCCGATTAATACTAAAAAACGAGCATACAAATTTTTAGATTGGTTTGCTCAAACGAGCAACCATCTTTCTGTTAAGGGATAAATTTTATATCGATTAATTACCAAAATATAGATTAGTATATAAGGTCTTGAGCTACTCTTGTTGACATTTTAAGATAGACACTCAAGTCTTAATATGAGATAGATCACATGTAGATTATTTCTGTATGAGATGTTATTTTGTGTTGAGTTATCTATCGTGGGCATCGCAGTGATGAAAAATGATTTGTGTCGCCAACCCCAAAATTTATTTGGGACAAGACTTGTGTATTTCGTCGTCGTTTTTTTGTGTTGAATTATTAGCATTACGTATTGGTGAACGGGGATAGAGAATGGGGCTAAAGCAGTTTTACTTATGAAGTTTTGGGTATCAAGCAAAAGTAAACATACTTCCTGGAGAAATGTAAGACTAGTAATCTAAGGAAATTAAACTTTTGGGAACTGCATAATGAGGGAAGAAAGAAGCAAAATGAAACAACGGGGTAATGTACTGTTCGAGTTCTTGTATGGTCATTGCACTGAAGAAGGCTCGAATTACGATTAATGGGAGGAAGCCGCTTGATTGAGCTGTAAACTTGTTTATTGTGAATTGTTCGATTATGTAGTCTATATGTGGAATTGTAGGGACAATATTACTGTCTGCTCGCCCTTGATTGTAAAACTAATCAGGACTGGGATTTCCATCAAATGGAAGTCAAGCTTGATGACCTGTTGGGGTCTTATTTAGTAATGCTATAGATCAAGTGTTTTGAACTGCTTATGGTGTGAAGTTAAAAAATGGTAGAAACTGTCATATTATAATGAAATAAAGGAGAACTTTTAGTTTCTTTCCACGGCATTTACTGGTTCCCTTTTTGTACTAAATCTGCAACATGGAAGTAGTTCATCTTCAGCTGATGCTCTTGATCGACATCCATTTTATCTCAAATCTCGAAAATCATTGCCTTGTCTTGTTTTTGTTTAGATTGAAGTCATTAGACTTAGCTTGACTACGCTTGCAGGAAGTGTTGAAGAAGCATGGTTTGATTCTGCTGCAGTACTTGACTCTGACTGGAGTGACGAAGATTTCCAAAGCGTTCCTGATGGTATACCATACTAAATTATGCTTTTGATATATTCATTCTTCTTACACCTCAACAATAATATCATGCTTACTAAGAAAGAAAAAGAAGCTACTAATCTTACTGATTATATTGTCTACTAATACTTATATAAAACTTACACGTGGTTGTTACTGCAGATTTGCTCTCTCAGAGTGGCTTTGATGGGGAATCATTAACTGGCCATTCTGCTCGCAACTCGGTTAGTGAAACAGCTAGAGTGAAATCTGATGGACCTCTAAACGAGATAAGACATGTGTATGCTGATGAAATTTCCTCATCTTCTGGAGAAAATGCTGGCCGGGAGGGCAGCTTGTTGGACAATTGTGGAATTATTTCGCACAACTGCTTGCCTTGTCTTGCTTCTACTGTCCCGTCAGTTGAAAGGAGAAGATCCTTGAGCTCCAGTCCTTCAAGAAAAAAAGCTGCCTTGAGACTTTCTTTCAAATGGAAGGAAGCACATCATAATGCGTCTTTATGTGAGTACAAGTAAAATATCTTAACTTGATTATTTTTGGCACAAATTCCATACATTCAAATCACACGAATATTACCGTTTGCATATAATTGTTTTCTGTTTGTTTTCTTTCTTAATTTTTAATTTATGATATGTTGCAGTTTCTTCAAAGGCACTTCTGCAAAGACCTCTGGCTGGTTCTCAAGTTCCTTTCTGTCCATTAGGAAAGAGAGTTCCTGATAGCTGGTCGAACATTGAGCCGAGCACTTTCAAAGTTAGGGGAGAGAATTATTTCAGGTGCGTAGAATGTAGTCATTTCTGTACATTAGTGTTCACACTTGATCAAGAGACTTTGTATTTACGTCTTTCTTTGCACATTTTGCGTTCAGGGATAAGAGGAAGGATTTTGCTCCTAATTGTGCTGCGTATTATCCTTTTGGTGTTGATGTATTTTTATCTCAGAGAAAAATTGATCATGTAGCTCGGTTTGTGGAACTTCCCGTTAGTGATTCTTCTGGGACACTTCCGCCTATTCTTGTTGTGAATGTTCAGGTATTCCCACCTTTTAGGACGACTGCACTCTCGTAAGCTGACCAGAATATGTTAGTAACAGGATTTGGTGAGTTAGACACAAGGTTTTGCCGTTTTGCAAGAACAAGTATTTATATGGAAATGAGTTGTAGAAAATGGTTGATGTTCTTATGCAGATCGGAGTTTTTTAATCAGTTGAATTTCATCGTGGAAAGTGGATTATGTGGCATAAGTCAATACTCGTGCTAACCAACATATTTTTTTAGTTGTCTGTACTTGTGTATATTTCTCTCTGATGAAAAAATATTTTTATTTGTGCATAACATAAATGCGCGTTATAGGAAGCAATATTACTCTAGAGATAATTAGCTTATTTTTAATCTTAATGTGGACTGTCGTCTTTTTCTGATTTCGCAGATTCCGTTGTATCCCGCTACAATTTTTCAGGGTGAAACCGATGGGGAAGGAATAAGTTATGTTTTGTATTTTAAGCTTTCCAAAAGCTATGCCAAGGAACTTCCAACCCATTTTCAAGAAAATATTAGGGTAAGTTGAAATCAATTAGTCATTCACATGTCGCACGTTTGATAGTGAGGATTGTGGAATAGTACTGCAGACCAAATATGCACTTCGATTTTGGTCTTTGACGAATGAATTTGATTTTAGCATTTGGTTGATCTTGTACATTCATACTCCTCTTTAGTGATGTGTGTCTTCTCAATGTTTTGATTTTTATTTTTTTTACTTAATTAATTACAGAGATTAATTGATGACGAGGTAGAAAAAGTTAAAGGCTTTCCCGTAGACACAATCGTACCTTACAGGGAGAGGTTAAAGATATTAGGCCGTGTAGCCAATGTGGAAGACCTCCGTCTAAGTGGAGCCGAAAGGAAACTCATGCATGCGTACAATGAAAAACCCGTTCTTTCGCGCCCTCAACATGAATTTTACTTGGTAAGTTTGAGCCTATTCTTGATACTGTTACATGGTGAAATAAGCTGAGTGTTGACAATTTATTTTCACCCTCGAGTTATGGAAAATCGATCATACTAGTTTATTGATTATAAACAGCATGTGGTTTGCCAAAGTACACATCAATTATCTTGCGAATAAATAAGAATCGCATTTCTGTTTTCAGGGCGAAAATTATTTGGAGATCGATTTGGATATGCATAGATTCAGCTACATATCTCGGAAGGGTTTTGAGACGTTCTTCAATAGGCTAAAGCTCTGCATCTTGGATTTCGGCCTTACGATCCAGGCAAGTCTTGAAATTCTTACACTTTATTGCCTGAAATTGTTTCCGGATTCGGCTCTCATGTTAATACATATATGTTCTATAATTGTGGACCAGGGTAACAAGGCTGAAGAATTGCCAGAGCAGATCTTATGTTGTGTGAGGTTGAATGAAATTGATTATGTGAATTATCAGCAACTTGGGTTTTTTCAAGAGTCCCTTGAATAGGTTGACAAATGATTTAATGGATGAATGAATGAAATTTATCTACATAAGCTATTTCGTATCCTTGGTTTAAACTATTAGGCAAGTACATTAAATTGTCTTATGCACATCCTTCACGTCCATCAAAATACATAATGTGGCTCAAACACACCAAAGTCGATTTCCTTTAAAGACTTTTCATAGAATTATTCAAACATTTTTAAAAGCAGCTTTTAACTTTTCCAAAGTACTGTGAAGCAGATCCTAAGACGTGGACAACTTTCATAATAAGTGTCAACGAGGGTTGTACTCAATAGGCTTTGATATTGTATTAAGCTGCCTTATCTTTAAATTGAAGTTATTACATAAGGAATAAATATAATTAACTCGATTGCAATGGAACATGCATGCAAACAACGAAGTGGACTATATTGATATGGAGTTGTCAAAATGTGATGGGTCCGTTTTAGGACTATATTTAAAAAATAATAAATACTTGCGCAAAAAAGGTCTCGATTAACAATAAAGGAAAATATTATGGGTTATGCTACATGTACATAATTTTTCACCTAATCTTTTACACCCCACTCACATTAGGAGGTGAGGACCACAAGCCACCATTTTTAAAAACACATGGGGCCCGCGCCCCATGTGAGGGGGGGGACACCATTCGGTCATCCCCCCTCGGTACAAGGGGATAAACCCAAATATTATATCCCACAAATAAATACAAGAAAAATATAAAGCAATGATGCTTTAATCAATTTGTTTTTATTGTGATTTGTATAAAATTATAGCAAAAATATATGATTTTTTTATCTAAATCAAATAAAGACAAAATTTGAAAACGAGAGGATGAGAGCAATAGCTTCTCTTGGATTTGGAATAAATATTCAAATGATAGAACCCACAAAGCCATCATTCATGGACTTGGACCCATTCCTTCCAACGGTCCTTTGTAAAGACAAATTTTAAATTACTGATTAAAACTCTACTTTTAAAACGAAATTTTTAATACTGACAAGAATAAAATATTTTGTACGTAAAGTCAAAAAAATTTCTTACCCTTTAACAACATATTCTTCAAAAAAAAAAAAAAAATCAGTATTCAAACAACCCCACTACATGTACAACACTTAGGGTATGTTTGTCTCCCATTATTGGGAGACTAATAGAATAATGAATAGTATTTTTTGGAGAATGTGTGATTGAAATTTAAAATAATTTTTTTTGGTTTGTGTGTAGAATATTTTATTGGGTGAATGTGTGGTGAAGAATCTTACCGTAACAAGCAATTTTTTGAAATAATGGTAAGCAAACAGGGGCTTAGTGTGTTGTAATTTTTACAACCTCTCATATTGAGTGGGGCCCACCTCCATATGAGAGGTTGTAAAAATAGATTTTTTGGTATTCAAAACATAATTTTTTGAAAATAACGATCATCAAATATGGACTAAGATTTTTTGTATTTCTTCATATTATCACATTTTAACTTAATTTGTTTCATTCTAATGGATACAACCATTTTTCCTTGCTAATAATCGATACAAAATCAAACTAAATTCAGCAGACTAACAAAATTAGGTCGCGAATTTCATGAGTTTTGGCAAGTTAGGTGATGAAGGTGAAAAATTGATGTAACAAACTTGTGACCTCCAATTATAATAATAATCTTTGAAGACCTGACCCATGTCATGTCGTTTGTGCATCCCCATTTTTAATCTTTACTTAATTAATAAACTTAATCACAATCTTTCTCTATGTATAGACGTATAGTTATGTGTTAGACTTAGTTCACCTGAGCTGATGAACTAGCTTTCCTATTTGGGTTGGTTTCAGAGAAATTACGTAAAGAATTTGAAAGAAGAAAGCACCCATTGATTGATGGAAATGTGTTTTCATTTCCTTTGATCCTGGTTTAAAACTCAAAAGCCCAACGTTTTTTTTTTTAAGTGTTTTTGATGTGAAATGGGATCGACGAAGCTTGCAAAGTTCGTTTCATTGATCTCAATGAGTCGACTCAGATCGATTCACGTGTTGTTGGGTCTCCTGTTTTTGTATCTACTATTGGTGAGCTTTGAGATTCCGTTGGTTTTGAGAACTGGGCTTGGCTTGGAATCATCTGACGTCGAGTCCACTGAAACCCTCATCTCCAATCCAATTATCAGAAGCGTAAATGATAACCAATTTTCAAGAAAAGAGAAGGAAAAACAAGTTTTCCGTTTACCGGAGCGGAAGATGGGCGAATATAAGAAAATTTCTGGCCTCATTTTCGATGAAAATGCGTTCAATAGCGTCAGTAAGGATGAATTTTCGGAGTTGCACAGAGCAGCCAGGGATGCATTTGTGTTGGGTAAGAAATTTCTAGAGGAATGTGAGTCGGGGAAAACCCGGTCTGAGGTAGAGAACCGGACGATGAAGATGGCCTCCGAGCCCTGCCCGAACTCCGTGTTTGTGTCTAGGGAGGACTTTTTGAAGAAGGGGAATTTGATGGTGATACCTTGCGGGATGTCGTTAGGGTCCCACATAACAGTGGTGGGGACGCCGCGGTGGGCCCATGTTGAGAGTGAGTCAAGTATCGCGCTTGTGAAGAAGGATGGGGAGCGCAAGATGTTGTCGCAGTTCATGATGGAGTTGCAGGGATTGAAGGCTGTGGATGGTGAAGACCCTCCAAAGATACTGCATTTTAACCCACGGATTAAAGGGGATTGGAGTGGCCGGCCAGTGATTGAGAAGAACACTTGCTATCGGATGCAGTGGGGATCTGCACAACGGTGTGAGGGGTGGAGGTCCAGGGTCGATGAGGAAACTGGTATAGCATTTTAAGTTCAAAGTTAATGTTGTTTAACTTTAAAGGTTAATATGAATTGTAACTCTGACGATTCATCATGCTTATTTTCATCCTTACTTGTTGCTTTTAGAGAAAACTTTTAAATTGGCTTGCATAGTACTGATAGATGTTGATCAAGGGTTCGTTAGTGAAAATAGTGTTTGATGCTATAAACTGGTTTTTGGATTGAAACTAGTTTAGAATTGTTAAATCACCGCATAATTGTTTGATAGGAATTGGTTATTTGACCCAAAATTATATTCTGGATGAGTAGTAATAGGATTTGACTAATGTATAATATATTAGGACTAATTTAGTACATCGTTGTCTATTGAAGTGTCAATTGCTTTAGATATTCAAGATTTGCCCCCATTGTAAGTTATGTGTAAACTAGATGATGTTAGTTATCACCAGTTTGCAAGTTTAGGCATGTAATGTAGTTTATTGTTTGATCTTTGATTTGTCCATTTGCTGCAAATGTATGTTCTTTTATTTTTAATACTTTAAATTGTTTGAAGTTGATGGGCAGGTGAAATGTGAGAAGTGGATACGCGACGATGATAGTCACTCTGAAGAATCAAGGGCTACATGGTGGTTGAAAAGGCTGATTGGGAGGACAAAGAAGGTTACAGTTGATTGGCCATACCCTTTTGTTGAGGGCAAGTTGTTTGTTCTTACTCTTAGTGCTGGGTTGGAAGGGTATCATATCAATGTAGATGGGAGGCATGTCTCTTCTTTTCCTTATCAACCTGTGAGTATTCTTCCATAAACTCTTTAGATGGTGACACTGTGAAAAAAGCAGACATCTAAAAAAATTCGTCTTATCTTGACAGGGTTTTACTCTTGAGGATGCCACAGGTCTGTTTATAAATGGGGATGTTGACGTGCATTCTATTTTTGCTGCTTCGTTACCTACCTCGCATCCAAGTTTTGCTCCGCAAAGGAATCTGGAGCTCTCAGCGAAATGGCAAGCCCCACCTCTTCCCACTGGACCTGTGGAGCTCTTTGTTGGCATTCTTTCTGCAGGCAATCATTTTGCTGAGAGAATGGCAGTTAGAAAGTCCTGGATGCAGCATGGATCAGTAAAGTCCTCAAATTTTGTTGCTCGTTTTTTTGTAGCAATGGTAAAAATTCGCACTGAATAGGAAATGTCCCTTTAGATACCATTTTTAGTTTAATATTAATGTCCTTAAATTGCTGGGATTCAAATGGTGGCAGCATGCAAGAAAGGAAGTGAATGTGGAGCTCATGAAAGAAGCGGAGTTTTTTGGCGATATTGTTATAGTGCCTTACATGGATAATTATGACCTAGTCGTACTGAAGACTGTTGCGATTTGCGAGTATGGGGTGCGTTTTCGATCAAATTCCTCTTCCATTTTTGCCTTTCTTTCTCTAGCATTCACGTAGTTGGTTGTTTACAGGTCCGTACGGTTGCTGCCAATTACATTATGAAGTGCGATGACGATACCTTTGTAAGGCTAGATGCAGTGATGAACGAAGTGGAGAAAGCCCCAAGTGCTAGAGGCTTGTACATTGGAAATATCAATTACTATCACAAACCCCTACGACATGGTAAATGGGCAGTTACATATGAGGTGCGAAATCTTAGTTCGTCAAGTTATTTAATTTTAAGAAGATTCATTTACTTTTATGACCTCCCCGGCATGTTGCTTTTCACAAGTGCTATGGAATGTTGTTTTCTTTCCAGTTTATAATGCTTATGCTTACTTCAGTAATCATTGTCTAATAAAGTGGATAGACTTGGTTCAATCTTGGCCTTGTTTAAATGAAACGTTTTATTATTTCCGACTTTCACCAATAAAAAAAGTGATTTATTTTTGAAACGTACTTGTTTACTTATAACCAAACTTTTTAAGCTTAGAAAATAGACAAATATGCTGTTAGTGTTTTTAATGTCTTTTGTGGTTTTAGACTACAGTTGTCCTTGTAAAATGCTTTAGTTTGACCTTTTAAATTCCACCATATGTGAGAACTGAGAAGTTAGCTATCTAGTATGATATTCAACTCAGCAACTGTACTCCACCCCCACCAGTGTTTTTCTCTTAGTTGATGCTTCGTACTAAAGTTATCTTTCCTTCCATTCCCATCTTCTTTGTTGCGCAAAATAGCCTTAAATCCTGAACTTGAACATTTTTTTATAACCACAAAACTTGTGGTTGGAAGGATTGAGTTTTCTTATACATTGTCCAGGCAATAATTATGCTTGGGAAATTAAAAAGAATACACATGATGATCAAATGATGTGATAGAGCTTGGTTCTTAATGTTTGATCCCATTTATAAAATGGAAGAGAATTTTCACAGCATATAAATACTTGGTAAATGATCATCTCATTTTTGGGAATGTTGGTTACACAAGTAGATTAAATGATTCATGTGCTGAGCATTAAACTACAACTCTTACTAAAGGTGAAATGCTAATATATATATATATATATATATATGAAATCTATTTTATTTCTCCACTTTGAACTTGAAATTTTCACCACAAAAAATTCTCCCCTACTGTCCTAGTTTTTCTGGTAACCATGTGGCTGAGGAAATAAGAAGAAATGGAAAATCACCTATTGCTACTTGGGCATTGTGTGTGTAAGGAAGTGTTAAACTGTGTGGAGCCTAATCGTACTGTTCATATTCTTATCTTAGGTTTTCCCTGGTTTCGTACACTACATAAGGGGTTTATAGGGGCTGATCTTGGTCTGATTAGATAGAAAGGTGTGAGGAAGAAAATCTTGTCTTCTCCTTTTTAGTGAAAAATCTGTAACAGCAAGTGGGAATACGTCTTAGAATGAGGGTAAACCACTATAAATCTTACAGTTTGTGTACATTTCTGTGTTTTGTTCGATTCATTATTGCATTCGGGCTTGAATTAATGTTTAATCCCTCACAGGAAGCATTCAACTGTAATTTTCTCACTTCTGTTTGCTATTATATGGGTATGCAGGAATGGCCTGAAGAGCACTATCCGCCCTATGCCAATGGGCCTGGTTATATTGTGTCGTCTGACATAGCACAGTACATTGTATCTGATTTCGAGAAACATAAACTAAGAGTAAGTCTAATTTGGTATAATAAAATCAATCTCCTGCCATTGTGCCTGTATACACTGTTTGCGTGGGTGGGCCAGTGGGAGCTGAGGGCCATATGATGTGTGGTTTATTTTGAAATGAGCTTTATGTAATTATCTCTTGTACTATGTCTCAGTTATTTAAAATGGAAGATGTTAGCATGGGGATGTGGGTAGAAAAATACAACAGCTCAATTCCCATCCAGTACGTGCATAGCTTGAAGTTTTGTCAGTTTGGATGCATTGAAGGTTATTTTACCGCACACTACCAATCTCCTAGACAGATGATCTGCTTATGGAGGAAATTGCAGCATCAAGGAAAACCACTCTGCTGCAATATGAGATGACAACTTGTCACGAATATGGCACGTGTATTTGCTTACTAGAAATTGATTTGACAGATAAGATGAGAAACAATTTTTTTGCATGGATAGTGTTTGTACATAGTTTGAGCTATCTTGGACACTGAGCTGTTCTCTTTACCTATTTAGTCTATCCATTATTTTTCGAGTTTTTTCTTTCTTTCAGGGCCAGTTTTGTTATTCTTAGCAGATGATAATATTCATTTGCTGTTAAATATTATGGATACAGCTATTACCTCTAGTGGTTGTAACATAGCACAGAAATATCAGAAGCAATGAATCTTGTAACTGAGACATGCTGCTTATCTGCTTAAGGCCCTGTTTGAGCCCCATTTTTTGGGGAAATTTTGTTTTGAATTATTGATTTTTTGAAGAAAATATGTGATTGAAAATAAGTTTTAGAAAAAATGAGTTTTGGAAAAAATGAAGCTGAAAAATTAGTAGTAGCAAAAGTGTAAGCTAGAGTGGTGTTAATCAGGCTGGACGGGTTGCAGAGAGGCCCCGAATGGACCGCTTCCGAATTTTGTGGTGCATTGAGCCATTACTGATTTCACTGTCCATCCCTCTTATCAAAATTTTAAAGGAATACGTCTCATGTGCGTGCTACATTATGATTTTACAAAAAATTGAAGCATACCTCAATTTTTGCAAATGGATGGAGTCGAAACTTGCTCGCGTGAGAGAAGATGTATTTTTGTTCATTTAAATTTAGTATAACTTGCATGTGATATATTTACGTGATAACTGTAATCGTTATTAGATTTGAATTTATGTTGAAATGCGATTACATAATGGCAAATATATTGCCACCACAATAACATTTTTGTTCCACCACATTTTAAATACACCCCCATTAGAATTCATTTTTAATAAATTCACAGCTAATTTATATTTATATCCTTACCAAAAAAAAAAAAAAAATAGAAAAGAAAAGAAAAGGAAGCAAAAGAAAACAAAATTTACTACCATCTCCAGTCCATTTTACATAATGGTGCAACTTTCACACCATCTTATTTAATCATTTTCAACACATTTTATATAAAGGACCGATCTCCAAATCATCGGTGCTTCGTTTATGCTAAGCACTCGAGTGACATGACACACTACAAAATGTATTAGAAGATAATGATTGATTACAAAACTGATTACACTATTTATTGTAGTGTGCCACATCAACTGATTTATTTCAAAAATTATTTAATTACATATTATATTACTCTAAAATTACTAAATTAAAAGTTATATTTATGTTTAGTTTGAATTTTAATGAATAATTTTATCTTAATGTATTCAGTAATTATTATTTATTACTCGATTACACTTTATTATAAATGTTAATATAAATAAAAATCAAATCAAATCAAATCAAATCATTAATAAGTAATAAAAGGATATACTATGAATTAATAAGTAATCAAATTTTGATAAATTTGATTTCGAATGTTACATTATTAATAAAAAAAAATATTTTTCTAAATAGTAGGGGTTTTTACCCTAAAAAGGAACTTTTAAACACAGCTAAACATGTTTCAAATTCGATGATTTTATAATTTTTTTTAAAAATAAAATGGTTATTTTTATAGCTTTAATTTCAGGCACTGAAGTTTGTTGAAAGTTTAGAAATGATCTATGAAGTATTTCACTTATTCTATGAGCATCTCCAATGAGTAGGGATGTCAATGGGCCAAGTCGAGCCGGCTCGGCCTATACCCACACGAGCTCGGCTCGTGCTCGCACGAGCCAAGCTCGTGGCTCGTTTCTCGGCTCGTTGGATTTTGGGCGAGCTCGGCTCGTGCTCGAGCTCGCCCAAGGCGAGCCGCTCGTCGAGCGGCTCGCCGAGCAGCTCGTGGGCTCGTGCCCACGAGCCTGCTCGTGGCTCGTCCTAGACGAGCCCACGAGCAGCTCGGCTCGTGGGCTCGTCTAAATTTAATTTTTTTTTTCTAATTTTCTTCTCCTAACATTCTATAATCCCCTCCTACATTTTTTTTAAAATAATAAGAACAAAATTTTATTTGTTGAGTTTTGTTTTTTGTTTACCCTTTTATATTTTATTAAACATAAAATATACACATTTTATAAACAATTTTTTTAAAAAATAAACCCTCTTCCTTTATCCGGGTTTGGGACCGGCTACTTCAATTTCGACTAGGCGGAGTTAAAAATTGTACACGAACAACTTGTTACGTGTACAATTTTTTTTAAAAAAATTATAAAGGTATGAAATAATGAAAATAAAATTTTGTGATAAATGCGGTGAAATTAAATATCACTTACTTGATTACATGCAATTTCGGTATATTTATGTTGAATTCGATAATTAGCGTCTTCCCAATCCTTCACGCACATTAACGCTTCCAAAATATCTTCTTTTAGTCGATTCCTGACCTTGGAGAGAACCCTCTTCCCTGCAAAAAGCAGACTCCGAAGCTACAGTGCTATCCGGAGGTGTTAATAGATCTTTTGCCATTGCAGAAACTATTGGCCATCGGCGTTCGTTATTTCGCCAAAATTCAATGACCTCTTCTGAACTTTTCCTAACTGATTTGTTACTAGGCAAAGTATGACTAAAGTAATCAATTAATTCAGATGGCAACGCATTTGGATTAGACGGATTAGTACTCGAAGTTTGAGTACTTGCAGTGGAAGTCAAACTACTGCTACTACTAAAGGAACCACATGCATATGCAGTTGAATCATATCTATATGAGTTCATGTTTTCGAACAAATTTAAAACTTCAGCATCGTCATCCGTTATATTAGTGGGATAAACAGTTGGAGGTACACGAGTAATATGTGTACCCATTCGTGAAGCATATAATTCATACATTTGAGTTAACGTTTGTTCCAAATTCTTATAAGTAATAGGCATATTAAAAGTTAAAGTATTTGAAATTTGATCAATTACAAATTTAGTACCCGATAAATTATATCGGGGGTCCATGACGCATGCTAAAGGAAATAACATAGGCAATTCTTCCCAATATTTTCTAAATTTTACTTCCATCGAATATATAACCGCTTCAAAATCGGGATCATTTTGAAATCTCTTAAAAGCCCTAGCAGTTATATAAAGACGTTCAAGAACCATACAACTAGTGGGATAATAAAGAGCAGACAATATATTTGTAGACTCATAAAAACTTGTCAAGAAATTTTTAATTTTAAAAACTACATTCCAATCGGATTCATTCAAGATGGTATCGTTTTCGTCTCTAACATGCCTATTGTTATAAAATTCGGTAATAAACGCTTCATAACCTTCACATGATTTTAATAATAAGTAAGTTGAGTTCCATCTATGGCCTACGTCAGTAATAAATGTTTTAGTATGTGTATTCCCACCTTCCTCACAAAATTCCTCAAATGCTTGTTTCATACCAGGTGTAATCGTGATATATATAAGTGCATTCCTAATTCGGTTAATTTCATCCTTCACATGTTTTAACCCGTCTTGTACTATTAAATTAAACATGTGGCACACACATCGAATATGAAATAAATAACCACCGAAATCAGGTTGAAGTACTCTATGCAATTTATTGATAACAACCTTATTTACAGTAGCGTTGTCGAACGTAAAAGAACGAATTTTACTCTCACATTTATATTCTTTAATTATGAACATAATAGCGTTAAATATTGTTTGAGCGTTGTGCGGGTACTCAACAATTTTAAAAGCAATAATTTTTTTATTCATGACCCAAATTGGGTCTATATAGTGTGCAGTTACAGCTATATAACTCCTCTTATTAATATCTTCCCACATATCTGAAGTTAACGATATCACACCCCCATATTTTTCTAAATCTGAAATTAATAGTTTCTTTGAATTCATAAAATATTCAATTGTATCAGACCGAAGAGTATTTCGACTTACCCGAACGTACCTCGGTTGAAGATATTGTTTGACGGAGTTGACGAAATGTTGGTTGTCAGCTATTGCTAGTGGCAACTCCGCCGCGGCAACGAACTTCACCATTCCCGTTCGAGCTTCCTCCTCCGAATACATCCACGTAGAAAGTGGCGTAGTTGTAGCACCGGCGCTTGGAGTGCCAAACTGTAGTTGCGTTTGACCAGCTGGAAGAAGCCCATGTTTGGTCGCACCTGTTTTGTAGTGACGGTTGAGGTGGGTGGTTCCAATGCCTCTTTGCCATGCCAGTCGTTGTTGGCAGTATTTACATACTGCTTTGGTTTCTGAAATTCCATCAACCACACGACCAGTTTGAACCAATTTGAAATGGTCCCAACATTTTGCCTGCTTCTTCCACTTTCTCTTCCCTCTTGCATCGGGAATATTTAATGTAGGTTCTTCATCTTGTTCCAAATCAATCGGAACACTAGAATCAACATCAATGTCATCCAAATCAATTGGATTTGGATGACTACCTTCACGAACGTCGAAATCTTCAATGTTTTCTGGAATTGGTAATTCATTTAGACCGGCGAATTCATTCCCAAATTGATTTTGGGCATGTGTTTCGTCTTCCATACCGAACAAATTTTCAACAAATGCTCGTGGATCCATTTGTGATAATAGAAATTGAATTGTAAAATCAAGATAATAATGTAAAAAAATGTAGAAGATGATTATAGAATAAATGAATGAAATGGTTGATAATGATTTGTAAATTGTAGTAGAGAGTAGAAAGTAGAGTAGAGAAGAATGAAATTGTGAAAATTTGGTGCGAAAAAATTGTTGTAATAGGTAGGTATTTATAGGAGAAGAAAAATAAAAATAAAAATAAAAATAAAAAAAAAAAATATGTGACCAAACGGTCACTTGTTTTGGTCACTTTTGTTGGATTTTAATTTTTTTTTTTTTATATATACGAGCCCACGAGTCGAGCGGCTCATGGGCTCGTCTAATACGAGCCCACGAGCAGCTCGGCGAGCAGCTCGTGAATAGTGCGAGCCGAGTCTAGCGAGCCGCCCGCTCGGCTCGTGCTCGGGCTCGTTTTTTGACGAGCCCGAGCGGCTCGTGGGCATGAATAGTACGAGCCGAGCCGACGAGCTCGGCTCGATTGACATCCCTACCAATGAGGAACACCAAATTTGATATAAGATGGTTTTACATCAAATTTTACGCCAATTTTTATCTTAAATTATTTAATTAAAAATTATATTATTACTAAAATTGTTGAATTAAAAATTATATTTAATGAACTAAAATATTCTATTTATTAATAAATTAAAACAAAATTTATTGTATCAATAATTCTTACTTATTACTCGATTAGAATTTAAAAATGACCATCACATTAAAACAATTATAAATCTATTAATTCTAAAATATAGAAAATTGATATAGATGGAATAAACATTTGTTGTAAAGTGGAAGGGGGCCAACATGAGGATTATTGAACATTTTCAAATTTGGTGTAATACTATTCATCATACCAATTTAACACCATATTTGGTCCCTCGTGGGAGAGCATTTAACACCAATTTGGTCCCTCATTCATCGAGGATGACCTATCGCTAAAATTTTTAATTGTTACACGAATTGATCATTTGTCGAAAAAACATGGCAGATTTCTTAAGCACCGATGCTTAGTTAATACTGAACATTTGGGGTGACATGACACACTACAATAAGTGGTGGAAAATAATAATTGATTACAAAACTGATTACACCACATATTGTAGTGTGACACGTCACTTGATGTTTAGTATAAGCTAAGTATCGATATTTAGGAGATCAATTCCACACATATATACACACACGGGAGTATAATTTTAGGTTACATTTTTTTTTAAAACACTCTAATATTTATTTATCTTTAAAAAATTACAAAATTTTAACGATAAATAGAAATGAAAACCAAGTAATATGAAAAACTTACCGACCTTATATTTAGCCCTTGTTTGACACCCATTTTGAAGAAAAGACAAATTCTGGAAAAGTGATTGATGGAAGAATGTGTGGTTAAAAAGTAATGATAATTTTTTGGTTTATATGTAGTATTATTTTATTAATAGAATGTGTGGTTAAAATGAAATAAGAGAAAAAAAAAAAATGAGAATGAGAATGTGAAAAAATGGGTGTCAAATAGGGGATTAATTTTTAAAAAGCGAAAATTTGAGAGTTCATAATAGTTCAATTAATAAATGAATTTTTAAATTAGATTTTTTTAAACTTCTAAATTTATATTTATATCTATGCAAAAAAAAAAAAAAGTTTTACTTTCCGACCTTGCAATAATCCATCGATTAAACCAATGATTTGATGGTTGAACTCACTGACATGGTGCTCTGTGTTTGATAAACAAAATGTTTACATGGAAAAAATATTCAGATGAGAAAACTTATTACATAAATGCTGCTTTAATTTAAAGATGTTCTTTCAATTAATCTAGAGTGAATTGTTTCAAAAGTCACTGAACTTATACCATGGTCATGGACTGCTCACCGAACTTCATTGTGTTTCACGGTAGTCGCTCAATTTTGTCATTTACCTCTCTATCCATCACCGTCAAAATATATGTTTGTTGGATGCTGACATGACAGACGGATTTGCTGACATGTCATCTGACAACGTTAACTTGGTGCCAAGTCAAACAAATATTATACATGTGGATTTTTTAAAAACTAAAACATATTTAAAAAAAAAAAAAAAAGGAAAAATCAACCACCCGTCGTCCACCATTTCGAACCGACAGAACCTTCCCATCTCTGATCTCCCTCCTCAAAATCAACCACAACCACCACCAGTCAGCGTAAACCACATCACCGACGCCCATATCCACCACCAATAGACAGCAAATTCGTACTTCAACAGAAGAAAAAATAGGGTAGATTTTATGTCAAATGGCTAAAAATTGGGCAGCTTTTGATTCAAAAAATTGGAGCAAGTAATGGATTAATCGATTCAATTGAGCAGTTACCCAATATCGTATTGACCTGCTGAAGGTTCTACTGGGTCCAATTTGTAGCAATAACATTACTTTGCCCGTCAATTGGAGGCGGATTCACTGAACTTATACGCGTGAGGGGCTGGAATTTGAGGCTGAAATTTTTGAATTGTTGCACTATTTGATGATATGAAACAATGGTTGGATGCGCCTTGGAGTGTAGAAGAGGCCGATATGTGTTGGGCGTGATCAGAAGGGTGGTTATCGCCAAGTTTTTTGGCTGCCAACGGTGACCGATTTTGTGGCTATGGGGGTGCATTTGGGGGCGGCGTGAGGTTGGGATGGTGGTCGGGATTTGTTGGGAGGGTGAGGCCGGTGGTGGTGATACCCGACGGCCTAGGGGGCGGGATGGTGGTTTTTTGGAGGTGGAAGTCGGTGGTGACATCTGCCGGTTGGACGACGGTGGTTGATTTTTTCATTTTTTTATAAAATATGTTTTAATTAAAAAAATCCACATGTATAATATTGTTTGACTTGGCACCAAGTTAACGCCGTCAAACGCCATCTCATCAATTCCATCCGCCATGTCAGCACCCAACAAACAGATTTTTTAACGGTGATGGATGGAGAGGTAAATGGTAAAGTTGAGTGACTACCGTGAAGCACAATGAAGTTCCGTGAGCAGTCCGTGACCATGGTATAAGTTCAGTGATTTTTGAAACAATTCACTCATTAATCTACAATATTTAAAAATAAAGGATTGGGGAGAAACTTTTGAATACTAATTTTATTCTTATATATTTGGCTATATGCCCAATATAGCCTCATCGATACCCATTTTTCCATTTTGTCCTCATTTTTTTTTTGGTTTTGTCAATAATGTCCTTAGTCTATTAATTTATACTGATCTTATTTTGAAAACATTAAGGCCCTGTTCTCTTTACTATTTTCAAGCCGTTTTCTGTTTTCGATTTTTCAAAACGGTGAAAACGTGTTCTCTTTCCCGTTTTCGAAAACGTATTTTCGAAAACACCAAAAAAATACTGAAGAAAACAGAAAACGGGGAAAATGTCGTTTTGGGCATTTTCTGTTGAAAACTCGAAAAAGTTGAAAAACACGGGAAACTAGTTGAAAATAGAAAATCCTCTTCATTTCTCTCTCTCATTTCCCACAGAGAGAGAGAGAGCAACGGGAGGAAAGGGGCTTCGCCCCCTTCCTCCGATTCCACCACCACAGCCGACGGCGGTTGGTGGCAGCGCCACCACTACCATAGTGGTGGCGCCGGTGCAGTAAATTTGGCGCGGATTGAAGGCTAAACCGAGGTGTTAGGGGTTCGAGCTTTTGGGTTTCTTGGCTCGGATTCTTGGGTTTTTCTGGTAGTGTTCGAGCTGCAAATGGGTGGCGAAGTGAGGTAAGTCCATGGGTTTTCGTGTTTTCTTGGTTTTGTGGTTGATTGTGTGATGTTGGTGAGGTGAACTTGTGGAGGTGTTGCAGGTGGTTGTCGATTTTGGAGGTGAAGATGGTGGTGGTTTTGGAGTTCGAATTTGTGACTGTGGCAGCTGTGTTGGAGGCTGTAGCTTGGGGTTTTGGCTTAGTGCAGTGTCTGGGTTGAGGTGAGCTTCGGTTTGGTGGTTCTGGGTCGATGGCCGTGTGGTGTTGTTGGTCTCGTGAGCTGGAGGTAGTGTTGTTAGTGATGGTGTAAGCTGCTGGTTGTTGGTTTGGTGAGTTGGGGATGGAAGTTGAGGCTCAAGTGTGTGTAGCAGTTAGGTTTTGAGGTTGAGGTCTCGTTTTTGCAGCTTGGTGGTCTTTTGCAGTGGGTAGTTTGAGGTGGTTCAGGCTGCAGCTTGGTCTCCGTTTTGGTGATGGTGAAATGGGTGGAGTCTGCTGGTGAAGGTGGGGGTGTTGAGCTAAGGAGATGGTGGTGTTGATGCTATTTTCTAGCATCACGCGTGAATCTCCAAATTGAGGGAGGGGAGAAACTTACCAAAAATAGCTGCTGTCAAATTATGTGTCGAAAATCTTTAAAGACAACTGGAGAGCGGAAGATGTTGTAATAGATTTGGACAGTGATGCGGCTGAATATTCAATCAGTGATGTTGCTGATGATGACTCTTGACTTCAATTAAGAATAGTAATTCTTGTAGTTCATTTTAGAACACAGCAATCTATACTTGGGAACTACTGAATTTCGTTTATAGCTGGTGAACTTGCTTGCTTCCAATGAAAAGGCAACTTTCTCTAGTGTTTCATGATTAAATCAGTTGGGATTGGATTAATGCATTGCAGAGTTGTAATAGCAAATTCAGTATTAGATTCCTTACCATCGTTGATTCACATTCTTGCTTAGGATGGTAAAACATAAAATTTACATATATTTAATTAAATGAGCTTTAGATATTTTTTGAATCATTGGAAATGATATTAGTAGTACGAGAATAATACAGTATAGGAAGTATTAGGAAGAAAAATGACCTGAAATATTCCTAATAATATTGTCCATTTTTTTTCAAATATTGAGTACCAAACATGCACCAAATGAATATGACACCAAATGTCATCAATATGGATATCTGACCTCGATAAGATTGATTTCAAAATATTTATTACCATGTCAACTTGAGATTAGTGCTCATTTTTTTGCAACTTTATTAGGTTTGGTTGTAACCTGGTGCTAGTTAATTTTTGTAACAAGTTATGTACAAGGACAAAAACAAGGACTTGCCAAATTTAATTTAGGTTGTATTTTTTATATCTAGAAAAAAATATTTTATTTCAAGATTCACCAATTTCAAAATGTAAATATTATTTAATACTATATTAACATTAAACCATTAAAATTTATTGAATAATCAGATTTTTTTAATAAAATATTATTTAAAAAAATTCTCAAAATTTCAAAATAAACGCGTTTTCCATTTTTACGTTTTCGAAAACAGTTTTTCAGAACGATAAAAAGAACGCATTTTCAAAAATTTCAAAACAGACACTCAAAACACAAAACACAAAACGAATTCAAAACTCAAAATACAAAACTGAAACACAAAGAGAACGCCCCCTAATGCTTTCCTTTTTATTAAACGAATTCAATACATGAAGATGAAAGGGCATAGACCATATGCAGAAATTCAAAGAAGAATCGATGCTCAATATTATTTCAATAATTTTTTTAATCGATATCAATGAATTTTTATAACAAAATGACTTCCTGGTCAACCTCAATTATTATGATGATAAATACATAACAAAAAACCTATTCATCTTC
The DNA here is from genome assembly GCA_035079005.1 of Fraxinus americana. Classification (NCBI taxonomy): domain Eukaryota; kingdom Viridiplantae; phylum Streptophyta; class Magnoliopsida; order Lamiales; family Oleaceae; genus Fraxinus; species Fraxinus americana. The sequence continues at coordinate 372,316 of CM068710.1, read as the reverse complement.
TTACTGATTTGCACATTTGAAATTCCTAATGTCTAGATGTTATTAGCCTAACTCTATTAAATCACTTAGTGAGGCTTTGGATACCACTAAAACAATCATTTGTAAGGGACAAATGGGTGTGCTCGAGTTTTCGAGTTTCACGAGCAAATTGCTTGCATGTTTAAAATCGAGCAAGAATAGCTTAGTGGTCATGACAATAATTGTTGGACGAGGTGGGGCCAGCTTAGAACTCCTCAAGAGAAAACGGCTAACTAGAGACTTAAGTTGCTTATATCGATGAAACTCAAATAAAACTTTTTTGATATTTTTCATTTTGTTAATCTCTCAATAAAATTTCGACAACTCCTCCCCTCAAAATCTAACTTCTATACATTAAATATTCAAATCTTCTCCAAATAAATCAATAATAAAAGAAGAAAAATTATTGTTAAGGCTAGTAATTGGGCAGTATTTCTCTTTCTCAATATTGTTTATTTAGGGTCTGTTTGATTGTAAGAATGGAATTTGGATTCCCACCAAAGTGGTGGGAATAGATTTACCTCAAAAACCAAGAAAATGTGACAAACCAAGAAAATATGAAAAATCAATTATATGAAAAATGTTTTCTATCAAACACTCTAAAAAATGGAAAATGGCAAAAAGTTTTCCATCTTCCATGGAAAACTTACCCTATCAAACATGGCCTTAATTTTTTTGCCTTTTTGCCTATAATCCGAAGTGGTTTTAATTAGTTGGTTTGATCAACTTCTGACCAATTATTTTAGTGAGTCCCATTAGTTAGACAAATGATTTCTTTGGCCAATGTGTTCTAATCCATGAGTAGATTAATGTAATGTATTTATTTTCTCAAAACCAATTTATGATAAATTAAGGTCGAAAGATGACCATTTGAAGTTGAAATAATTTGAGAATAAAAATTGGTGAAAAATTGAAAAATGACAATTCCACATAGTAAAACTAAAAAAATAGAAACTATTCTATATTGATCTAATTTGAGACTTGTGTTTGGGTACCAATAGTCTTTGAAACTGACGGTTAACATTTAAACTGCTTGTCCAAACGGGTTGTGTCTGTTGAAGACACAACTTTTCGGCTATTGTGTCTTTTGGACATAACTTTTCAACTTTCATATAAAGGTCTCCATACCTTGGATTTTATTCATTCCAAATCAATTATGATTTTTCTATCTTGCAAATTATATTCCTTCCTTCTTACATTATTCCATATTTTGCATTACGGCCTCGAATATTATTTTCGTACATTTTAGTCCTCCAGTTTTGGAGAGATAAAAAACGTTAGTAGGTTCGTCGGTCTTGTAATTTGAATGTTACTATTACAAGTTGAGGTCGTTGTATCTTGGGAGATGAGTACTACAAGATCGTCAGCACTAGTGCAGGACATTATAGTCTTAAGGAGAAAAAAATCAAACTATTGCCTCGACTATTATCATTTTTATTTCGTTCATTTTTGCAAGTCGGTATTCTGTCCAACTATTTATTCATAAATTATTGTACGATAAAATCATTATTTGCCAACAGAAAAGTGGTGCAGTCATCTACTGTCTATTATCCAAAAGTAAGTGTGTTAATAAATATTTATTTACTTATCATGCATCCTTTATGTTAATGTTAAGAAGGAATGAAAGTACTTAATTTTCTCTAAATCTTTCGTTGATACAAAAATGTGAATTTGATTGAAATTTACGTCTTTCAATAAACATCAGGTATTGTATGTTATGTTTCTTCAAATAAGTAATAGACAACATTGCAATTATATTTTGGGCAATTGGCGCAAAACGTCCCTACTTTTGAAGGTTTTTGTGGAAAACGTCCCTACTTTTGAAGGTTTTTGTGGCGTAGAACGTCCATACATTTTACATTTTTTGCGCTGAACGTCCTTTTCACCAATTTTTAACATAAAATGACCAATATACCCTCCTATATAAATAAAACAAAAAAGAAAAGAAAAGAAAAATAAAGAATAAATTGCAATCTGCTCCTAAACTTTTTTAAAAATGCAAATCAGTCCAAAACTTATGAAAATATTAAAAATAACAAAAACACGCTCTCTCTTCTCCTCCTCCACCTCCATCCACCACCTCCACCTTCCGATGATCACATCTACTCTTCTCCACCGCCACAACCTCCGGACATTGGTACCAACACATTCTCCTCAACACCCTCTACAATTCCATCCCAAGAATTCTCCATATTATCCAATAATCCGGCAGAAATCAGCAAGCAAAATCAGCTACTCGAAAAATGGACAAATTGCTGGAAGTCTCACCTCCGGCCAGCAACAGGATCGTTGACCACCACCATCCAGTTGCCTACACCTAGACGACCTCAGCCATGTGGGCAATTCATCCAAAACACTTATCCAATAGGTTCAATTTGAAACTGAAAATAACGTAGTAGCGACTATCGCATCGTGCACTGAACTTGGCTGATTCTTGCATCGTCCCTTTGACCGATGGTCGCGGACCACTCCATTCAGCACCCTCTCATCATGACGAAGTTATTCCACCCATGGGTCTTCCACAATTTTGTCTGGATTCGTTAGAACTTCAGGTCGAAATCCAATTACAATTTTTGGAACATAGTATTTCTCCCACGAATTGAACGGTTTCATGTCGAACTTGACCTAGACCCATGGTTGGGCTAGGTGCGCCTGGTGAAGAGGGACCTAGCCTAGGTGGTCCGCGACCATGGGCGTTCTAGAGGGCGCTGGAATTTGAGAAGTTCGCAGGCTGTGTCGCAACTGGCAAAGAAATTTGCATGAAATTAAATTTTTTTTTTGTTGATGTTTGTTGTAAATTGTTGGCATGGGTGTGGTCGTCTGGTGATAGGAAATTGATAGGAGGTGAGTTCCGATCATGGGGGTGGCAGGAATGTAATTTCCGACGATTTTTAGATTTGAGGACAGTGAACTTTCAGCATTAATTCCGACCACTACAGTTGAAGAAATTGGGAGCGATTGGGTGGTAATTGAAGGAGGAATTGGGGGACTTTTGACCGGTGTCAACGTCCGACGACTTGGGTGGCCGGTGGCTGTCGGAATTTGGATGCATTTGGGCTGAAAAAAGGCAAAAAATGCCTCTTTTTGGACTGATTTTCATTTTTAAAAAAAGTTTAGGAGCAGATTGTAATTTATTCTTTATTTTTCATTTCATTTATTTTTTGTTTTATTTATATAGGAGGGTATATTGGTCATTTTATGTTAAAAATTGATGAAAATGACGTTCAGCGCAAAGAATGTAAAATGTAGTGACGTTCTGTGCCAAAAAACAAAAGGTATGGACGTTTTCCACAAAAACCTTCAAAGGTAGGGACATTTTGCGCCAATTACCCTTATATTTTTATGGGTTGATAATTTTGTATTTATCCATTCTCGATCTCCAAACACACAAAAAACACTAACACAAAAAAGTGCATGAAGAAAAGGGATAGCGTACTCCAATATCAAATCACTTGCCGACCCTCTTTTGTTGATACCTCATTGAAGATGTTGAAATGTCAATTTACGCTTTCTAGGTTTGAGTTACATATATAAAGTAATATTGTTACGTATATAGTGGATTACTTACCATGTTGGTCACTAAACTTTGTGGAAACCGAGGTTACTAAATTTCAAAAGTTTTCTCGTTAATAATTGAACTTTATAAAAGTTTCCACATTAGTCACTGCGTGATTGATGAGATTACACCTTTTAAAGTTCAATGATTTACAAGAAAACTTTTGAAGTTTTACTGGTGGATAAGATTACATTTGTAAATCTCAATGACTAATGGGGAAACTTTTGAAGTTCAGTGATCCCCTGAAAAAACCTTACGCGAAGTTCAGTGACCAATAAGGTAATTTATCTATGTTTATGTTTTTAGTCTTTTTCTTTCCTTTTCCTTTTTCTGTTACTCATTCCCCAAAATTTTAGGGGGCTATTCTCTTTGTGTTTCAATTTTATATTTTGAATTCATTTTGGATTTTGTGTTTTGAGTGTTCATTTTGATATTGTTGAAAATGTGTTCTTTTTGACATTTTGAAAACACCCAAAACGTGTTTTGAAAATTTGACTTGATTATAGCTGAAAACACCCAAAACGACAAATTTGTCATTTTGAGTTTTCTTTGTAAATTTTTAACTTATTTTCACAAATGCATTTTCGAAAATAGGAAAGAGAATATTTTTTCACTATTTTGAAAAATCGAAAATAGAAAACGGCTTGAAAATAGTAAAAAAGAACAGACTTTTATTCTCTTTAGCATCTTCAAATTTAGAAAGAAAAAAATAGCATTTATCTCGAGGTAATCGACAAGACCGTCTACGACCTCTCTAAGATCAAAGATGCAACAATAATCCATGCAACAAACTATTTTGGAAGAGAACCCCTTAAGTATTGATCACTTCATAGTATTCAAGTTTGAAATTCATACACATTTTTAGCCAAAATCTTATAGATTTTTTTATTTTTATTCAGGTGTGTTCTAATGAAAAGACAATTGAAGTTGAAATAGCCCATAAAACTGTCCTCTATTGTATTTTTTTATCTAGAGGGGTCAGTAAACAATCTTGTCGGTTATCCCTAGGATAACATGTTATTCTTTTTTCTAAATTTGATGATATTAGAAAGAATAAAATAATGGGGTAAGAGTATAGAAAAAAGAAAAAAAAAGAAAGAAAATATAAAGATTGATTAATTATCTGCTTGGTAATTGAATTTACGTAAGGTTATTAAGTTACTGAATTTCAAAAGTTTCTTTGTCAGTCACCGGACTCCAGTGACTAACAGGAAACTTTTGAAGTTCTCAATGATTGATGCAGCTACATTTGTAAAGTTTATCGACTAACACGGAAATTTTGAAGTTCTCAGTGATGAATGAAACTACATTTGTAAAGTTTAATGATTAATAGGAAAACTTTTGAAGTTGTCAGTGATGGATGAAACTACATTTGTAAAGTTCAGTAGCTAACATGGAAATTTTTCAGTTCTCAATGATGAATGAGACTACATTTGTAAAGTTTAATAATTAATGGGGAAACTTTTGAAATTCTCAATGATGGATGGAACTGAACTACATTTGTAAAGTTCAGTGACTAACATGGAAATTTTGAAGTTCTCAATGATGAATGAGACTACATTTGTAAAATTCAGTGACTAGCGGAGAAACTTTTGAAATTTAGTGACCTCTTGAAAATCTTACGTAAAGTTCAGTGACCAATTAAATAATTAACCCCGTATACTTTCAACCCATAGATATATTAATTAATTTTTTAAAACTTATATATATATTATAAACTTAAGTGACCTCTACTATGTTGAAAATACTTCAACAACAATTTTAAAAATTTTAACAAACGTCAACATGTTATAAATAAATTATTATTTGATGACTAAGTATTGTACCCCTACTACTTTAATTCTTAATATCTGGCTTAATTCTCAACAAAATATGTACAAATTTATTGAGTCTCTATTTTTTCACTTTACTTTATAATACTTTATCACTTGAAATTTCAACCAAATGAGTAATCAAAATTAATTCTTATCTTCTATTCAACTAAAAAGGACAGAAGTCTAGCAAAAATGATTCTTCTTCGTTATTCAATAAAAAAGAACATCGTGCTATTGAAGAAGCATTAAGCTCGCATTTATATTTCAAAATTTTATTATACTGTTGTTCTTGTAGAAACACAATTTTATATGTATAGTATAACAAAATGTGTTAATGTTCACAACCTAGCTATATAAATATTTTAAAAGAATATTATTTTATTATTCCTGAATAAATAAATATTCTAGAACAACCTAGCTATATAAATATTTTAAAAGAATATTATTTTATTATTCCTGAATAAATAAATATTCTAGAAGAATATTCTATTAGCATTGAAGAACAATTTCTTAAAAGTTTATCTTTCTATATATAAAAAGTGCATATTTAACGGAATTTGTTGGTTTAACGGAAAAACTAACGGAATTTGTTGTTTTAACGGATTATGTAACGGAATTTCTTGTTTTAAACAGGTAGTTGCACCTTCCTTCAGTGTTTTTATCATAACTTTGTATTCCAATGTTCGATTGAGGCGATTCAAAATGCGTTGGAAAGTTAACCAATCTGGCTATAACTTTGATTCAGACATCATTCTCCAATTCGATCACTTTCTATGCCAAAAATATGTCTCAATATAACGGATTATGTAACGGAATTTTTTGTTTTAAACAGGCAGCTGCACCTTCCTTCAATGTTTTTATCATAACTTTGTATTTCGATATCCGATTGAGGCGATTCAAAATGCGTTGGAAAGCTAACTCATCTGGCTACAACTTTGATTCAGACATCATTCTCCAATTGGATTACTTTCTATGCCAAAAATAGGTCTCAATATAACGGACTATGTAACAGAATTTCTTGTTTTAAACAGGCAGCTGCACCTTCTTTCAGTGTTTTTATCATAACTTTGTATTCCAATGTCCGATTGAGGCAATTCAAAATGCGTTGGAAATCTAACTCATTTGGTTACAACTTTGGTTCAGACATCATTCTCCAATTCGACCACTTTATATGCCAAAACTAGGTCTCAATATAACGGACTATGTAACGGAATTTCTTGTTTTAAACAGGCAACTGCACCTACTAAAGAAGTATAATTATATACAAATATTTCATTATTCTAGTAGAATATCGATTTGTTGTTCCAAGAAATGACTTTATACATATTGGTAGTTTAGAAAAGTATAATTTATTTTCTTATACTCCTGACAAGTGAAAAATCTTAATTTTAATTTCTATTTCTCTTGAAGAAGTACAAGTTTGGTATATCAATATATTATATGAATAAAATTGACGCTCTCAAAGAACCATACCGCAATGTCTCAATCTTACAATATGAATTTCTTAAGAATGTGATATGAAGATGTTGTCTACTTAGAGGCTACATCAAAGAAAACCTTTATAAAACCGGTGATATCGAGAACAACAAATTTGCTCAAATAATAATTTGGCTGATTTATTCACATGGAATTCAAACATCTATATTTAAAAAATTGGTACATAAGATTAGATTGTATTGACTCGGTAATCAACATAGGACGAGTAGTCATCCTCTTTTTTTTGGTCCAAATTTTGTCAAGAAAATCCAGATTGACAAGATTTTAATAAGGCAATGTTTTGGTACTCCAAATTCTTAAACAATTAAGCCACAGTTTGACAACCATACTTTTCAAAAAAATGAGTTTTGAATAGTGATTTTTAGAAGATTGTGTTATTAAAAAATAAAGAGATTCGATTATCTCAAAGTAATAGCGGTTTTAAATTGGTCTGAAATCAATCAGTAGTATGTCTCGCGCTTGATTGGCAAAGGATGTGGCCCACTTGGTGTTGGATTAGCTCGACTGGTCAATCAATAGTCTTTCGCAGAGTACAACCTAGTTAATCTAGTAGTGGAATAAACCTTATTCATTCAAATCAGATACGTTCAAGCTAAGTGGCTTGAAGAAGTCGTTCTTGTTAGTGTACCATTGACTAAACTAAACATTAAAAGAATATCAATTTCAAACAGCAAATCAATGCCCTTCTCTTTTGTCAAGCAAGGAATAACCAGTCGGAGGGAAGTATTCGTTAAACAAATTTGTAAGCTACTACGGTAAATACCCAAAGGGAGAGTGCTAGTATAACATAGATGTCCTCTATTGCAATAGCCAATCATAAAGCCAAGCCAACATATCAGGCGATGATATTCGTGAACCTATTTACTTTATGGAAACAATATTATCTCAGATGCATCAAAACACCAAACCATCCAATGTGAAGACGGTTTTTGGTGCTGATTATCTCACAAAAGAGATAGTACGGGCCCTTGCCCTTAATTTAGTTTATAACACTATGAAACTTTAATTCTCAATGAAGTATACAAAAATATGTTTACACTATTCTTTTTTCTTTAGTTTATAACACTGAAAGTTGCTAAAATTAAAAGCTTGTTTGGGATAGATTTTTGAGGGAATAATTAATTATGAATAGTGATATGATGGGAAATGTGTGGTTGAAAAAGAAAAAAAAATTATTGATGTAATGGAAAATATTATTTTATTGAAGAATGTGTGTTTGAAAATGAGAATTGATTTACTGTAGAAAAATTTAATCCCTCTCAAACAGGGCTTAATGCTTGTGCTATTTCTCTCCTAAACAAATTGAACCGGACCCCACAGAAAGCCAAGCAAAAGGAAACCGGAAACCATTAAAGCGGACCGGAATATACAGACACCACCTCCTACAAACCAAAAACGAAGTTTCAAAATTTATGTAAAGCTAGCCATCGTCAGCTCTAATCTCTGCACTGTTGGTAAGTCTAAATTTCAACTATTTATTGTTTTCAATTCAATGAACTTTTGGTTAATTTTTTTCTTAATCCAAATGTTGTTTTGAGTTTTACTATACCATATAGCCGTATTCGCCGTTTTTCCTTTGAAGATTTTCTTGAAAATTGCGTAAGTTATAATTTTTGATCAAAAGATTAGATTTTATCCATTATACTTTAATTTAATTTTTCTTAATTTTATCTGAAATCAGATTATTATTTGAGAACTAGAAGTTTAATTTCTTTGCTCGTTACATGTTTGATACATTGCCTTAATTAACTTGCTCGTTACAATATACATGCATATGTATAACATAATTGTGATTCAAACATGATATATTTGTCCATTTTCTATGCTTGCGGAAGTTCTTTCCTTGGATAGATGTTTCGCATGCATTTCATTTTCAAGTGCAAGAAACCAGAGGTTTTCAATGTGATATATCATAGGGGAATAGATTTTCGGTTGTGCTACATGTACAAGTAGCATTATTCATAGATTTTTGGGTAGTGGAGATGCTGATGGGAGTCAGGTTGGTCTGAGTGGGATTATGTATTTCATTGAAGTTTTTCATAGCCTTTAGAATTATAACTTAATTTTAGTTGGAAAAAATAATTGAAGAGATGTCGTGAAATGTTTGTTTTCTTTTTGCATTTGGCATAGCTGATACTCGTCATCATTCAGAATCCGGAGTTGTGAAGGTATTTGATTGTTATACAGTCTTTTTTTTTTTTTAATAACCGTGGATATCCGGGTCAGCTTGTGCGCACCTCGACTAATCCCACGGGGCTCTGAAGTTTACGGCCGGTACTCACCTCAGTTTATACAGAGTCTTGACTAAATGAAGGACCATTTTAGTTTCTTATTGTTTGGTGAGAGGCTGATATGTAGCTTACATTTGAAATTGTTGTAAGAAAACGGTTGTGTTCATGATAGAGTTGATCCCTATATTAATATGTGGACAAAATGTCAACCTAATCTTGATGTTCAGTTTTAGTACTTGATTTCAGGTTTTAATGCAATTTATTTATTGTAGGCTATACACTTAATTGTTAGACTGCAGAGATTCAATGTTTCCACTTTTCTTGTTTTTAACTTCCAATAAAAAATGTCAAAAGTCAAGATGAAACCAATCTTGGTAAGAAATGGTTGGCACATGTCAAACTTGCAGGGAGGCTATCAATTATGTAGAATTTTGAGTGTGTATGTGTTGTGCTTCTGTGTACTATATCTATATCTGTTTTACTCGCAACAAATGATGAGTTTTTCCATTATTCTTTTACTTTTGAAGATGGAAAGATATATCTGAGTCATGTATTTGATATTTTATTTTATTTTATTTTTTTGTGCAGGTCATGAGGTGATGAAAAATCCTGTATTCTTTGGTTCTTCAATATGAAGGAGAACCACTTTGTTTTTAATCGTGTAAATTTGAAATCCTCGTAGATGGGTCTCTTTTAGACATGAGGAGGCCTTCCATCTTCCTATTAAGCCGTTGTCAAGTATTTTCTTGCCATTTACACCGAGGTTCCACCACAAGAGAATTCTTATTCTTGTTCCGATTTAATAATTCATTGACCCAAAATCTATCTTCCTTAAGCTCAATCAGTACAAGAGCCTTTCCTGATTTTTCACCAAAGAAACCTTCAATTAGGGACTCTGAACTTGTCCACCATATCTCAACTACCATCAAACAACGGCAATCTGAACCCCTTCACCGTCTTCTGAAGCCCTTTGAATCCAAATTCAGGCCTGACCACCTCATTTGGGTTCTCATGAACATAAAGGATGATTACAGATTAGTTTTGGATTTCTTTGACTGGTTCTGTGTAAGAAGGGATCCATCACTTGAAGCTCGTTGCATTATAATTCAAATTGCAGTGGCCGCAAAAGATCCAAAGATGGCTCAAGAACTTTTCTCTGAGTTCTGGACAAAGGCCAGTACTAATGTTAGTTTCTCTTTCTCCCGTGTTCTCGAAAAGTTAATATACACTTATAAGGGTTGGGGTTCAAATCCATATGTGTTTGACATTTTCTTTCAAGTCCTTACTGAAGCTGGAACTCTTGATGATGCGAGAAAGCTTTTCAATAAGATATTGAATTTTGGTTTGATTCTATCTGTTGATTCCTGTAACTTATTCCTTTCTAGACTGTTAAATAATATCAATGGTCCTAAAATGGTATTGAAGGTGTTCAGCGAATTTTCTGAAGCAGGTATTTCTTGGAATACTGCATCATATAACATAATGATTCATTCACTTTGTCTAATTGGGAAAATGAAAGAAGCTCACAGCCTACTGTTGCTAATGGAGTTCAGGGGCTGCATTCCTGATGCTATAAGTTATAGTACTGTAATCAATGGATATTGTAGTGCTAAAGAACTTCGATCAATGTTGAAAGTTTTAGAAGATATGCGACTTAAGGGATTGAAACCAAATGCATATACCTTTAACAGCATAATCCTTCTTATGTGCAATACTGGTAGTGTAGTGGATGCAGAGAAGGTCTTGAGGGAGATGATGTCTCAGGGAATCATTCCAGATAATGTAGTTTACACCACTCTCATTGATGGTTTCAGCAAAATTGGAAATGTTGCTGCTGCAGTTAGAATGTACAACGAAATGCAGAGCCAGGACATTGTTCCTGATTTTATAGCATACACTGCTCTCATTTGGGGTCATTGTCAAAATGAAAAAATTGCAGAAGCAAATAAGCTGTTCAACGAAATGCTTAGCATTGGGTTAAAACCTGATGAATTTACTTATACTACGCTGATTGATGCTTACTGCAAGACAGGTGACATTAAAATGGCATTTTCTCTTCATAATGAGATGGTTCAGATTGGACTGGTTCCTAACGTTGTCACTTACACTGCACTGGTTGATGGACTCTGTAAACATGGGGATGTCGATGCAGCAAATGAACTGATTCAGGAAATTCGTGAAAAGGGACTTGTTCTAAATATCTACACATACAATTCACTTCTCAATGGCCTTTGTAAATCAGGAAATATAGGGCAAGCAGTAACGTTAATGAAAGATATGGAGGTAGCAGGCATACAGCCTGATGTTTTTACCTATACTTCTCTAATGGATGCTTATTGCAAATCTGGAGAGATGGTTAAGGCACATCAGCTTCTACGTGAGATGTTGCATGAAGGGATTCAACCAACTGCTGTTACATTCAATGTTCTGATGAATGGATTTTGTATGTCAGGGATGCTAGAAGATGGTGAGAAGCTTCTCCAGTGGATGTTGGAGAAGGGTATAATGCCAAATGCCACCACTTACAATTCTCTGATGAAGCAATACTGTGTTAGAAATAATATGCGTGCAGCAGCGGAGATTTACAGGGGCATGGGTCATCAAGGAGTAATGCCAAATGAAAATACATATAACATATTGATACGAGGACATTGCAAGGCAAGGAATATGAAGGAAGCATGGTTTCTGCATAAGGAAATGGTAGAGAAGGGATTTGATCTTACATTCGATACCTACCATGCACTGATTAAAGGTTTTATAAAGAGGAAGAAGTACCTTGAAGCTAGAGTGCTGTTTAAAGAGATGAGAAGTAAAGGTATTTTTGCAGATAAGGAATTGTACTTAATCTTTGCAGATATGAACTATGATGAAGGGAACATTGATATGACTCTTGAGCTTTGTGATGAAGCCATAGAAAATTGTTTTATGGATATGAACAAAGGCGGGCAGACATAATCCTGTGGCAATACATCGATTTGATGATCGTGGAGTTCATCTTTGCTCTGCATGGTTATTTCCAACAATCTGAGCAATTGATTACCAAGCGTCAAAATGACAGGTAATTTCTAATTTGTTGTACTCGCCGCTTAATAAGTGGCTTAATTGCAATTTGTGTGGGCGTGCATACATTATATGTTCCCGTGGTGATTTACCCTCTACAATTCTTCCTCTCATTCCATGGCATAATAGTGTTTCAGGTTTTAATATGGTTGCTAAAAGGGTATTGACTGATGCCAGATGTACTTAATTTCGCAGTAAGAAAACATGAAACCAAAGTCCAAAATTTTTATTTACTATAGAAAGGCACCCTGAAGAAAAATGATTACATAAAGTATAAGATGCGCAAAGAGCACTATTTTTGGTTAGTGACATAAATTTGGTTCTTAAGAGCATGTAGTAGTTGTTTAATTCAGAGAAAAGAAGAAGAAAACAGGAAGGTTATTAAGTTCGAAGAGCATTCATGGCTTTATGTCTAGGCCAGTGCTGTTTAACATTACTCCAAGTGTCTTAAAAGATCGATATGATGATGGATGATTATTCAAACTGTTGACTTAGAACGGAACAAGTATATGATACAAATCTTGTGCAAAATTTTTTGAAATTCATTTAGAAACCAGTCCTTTAAGATTTGGAAAGCTGCAGATTTAACAAAATTCACAACTAAGTTCCTGTTTGGGTTAATAGCAATTGTCTTTTGTTCCACTGACGGGTGCCGCATTGTCAGCATTATGTCTACATTATGAGTAGGATTTATCATTCTATATCTATTTAGGTTTTAGAATGATATATTTCGCCTGTGTACCTGTCTGTTTGCTTTTCTAATGCATTATGGTATAATCCATTTTGGTAGCAGGGCTAATCAACTGCCTAGTTTGTAATATGTACGTCATTATATTGAGACATCATCCCCACCCCATCTTTGCTCTAATCCCCGTCAGATCTGTACAGACTTTTTATGCTCGTTTTAATAAATTTTCTTTTTTTTTTTGTACATGGCATGTGGCGCAGGAGAAAGCAATATCCACAACCGAATCTAGACATTTGATGTAGAAGAATGATGACATATCCACAACTGAATTAATAATTTCATCAGATGCAAACTTGGATGGGAATTTTAAATTCCCTGTTGCTTCTCATTCTATTGCCACGTGATGCAGAAGATTGATGGAAAAGCAAAGATAATGCAGGAAATATTTAATTGCAACCGAGGACAGGGCATCTACTTTGATTCATATTGTAAGTCTATTCTAGTGGCCAAGTGTTGTTTTTTATTAATTCCTACTTTGGTGAAAGGACACATTTGTTGAATAGAATGATATGACATGATCATTTGCAGATTTGCACGAGTTACTATCTTTTTTTGATAATCAAGTAAAATGATACACAGTATGTCATAGACACTTTGAGTTCAATCTTCGAATTTTATTATCTTCTTGTCTGAGCTGGAAAGAGAGGAGCAAAAGAAAATAATGAGCATATGCACTTCACAATAAAGTACGTACAATGTTCATTATTTTAAAAAGGAAGGCTTGAAGATCATTGGTCGTAATCAAGTGAAAATTAAAATTATAATAGGCGCAGAACATATTGTGCTTAGTAAATAATTATATTTTCCTTTTGGAATTGCAGGTCACGCAGATTTGGAGAAAATTGTAACAGATCATTGCTTTATGATCTAAGCAAAAAAAATTAAGCTGAGAAGACCTGGAGATATTTCTTTTTCTTGGATGATCTACATCTTAGGATCAGGTGCTGAGGAACACAGTCACACTTAACCATCCATGTTGTTGACCTAGGACAAACACATTCATGCCCTGACACATAGCATACAGTTACTTCACCATCGGATCAACTCTAACTCCAAACCGACTTGCCGTGACTTCATAATAAATCCATCTTGCAACACAGAAAGAAGCTCGGTCCAGAGGAAAGGGAATGGTCCCCCTATTAGACTTGCCAATGAACTGAAAAATAATAGGATACCTTACATTTGGAAGAATCACAGTAGTTGTTAAGCTCCACTACTTTCTGGGGAATTCTTCTGCTGCCCAAATATGACTTGCTTAGATCTCTGTACAAGTGTATACATTACAGTTATCATTAGTTTAATAAACTTGAAGATTTCACAAAGCTATAATGTGCAAGTGCTTCATTGTTTACCTTCCATACACGCAGGATAGAAATAGGCACCTGATATTGTTGCTCAGCCGAATTTACCTACATCAGAGTGGCAGTAGATTGTATCTATGGAATCAGCTTAAGTATTACCCCTGGAGTTTGTTGATGTTTAGAAGGGACAAGGAAAAAAAGCCATATGTACAGAGGAGTCTCATAGGGAGAGAGGTGGCATTCTTGGATTGGATGATAGACAAAAAACAGATTAAAACAGGTCAATGCAGTGTTGACGCTTGTCATCTGGCAAAAAAACCAGTGAAACTCCCCTGTACTTGTAGCATTGTTGAGAATCAAGACTTTTGAAATACCATCTGTTGTACCCCTTGGAGATGATATCTACCCCTTCATGTTAATCCTCTAATATTTAACTTATGGTAAGCATCCATGTGTAGCTGAGTGCTAACACGTCATCCTAGAAGTTAACTATATAGAGCCCGTTTCTCTCCACGGTAATGTCACACTCATTAGTCTCTTGGTCCATATTTATTTGAATTCATTCTAGAAATTCTTGAAATAAATTTACAGTTGTTGAACATGTTTGTCCTTTTGAATGCCAATGGTAGTGTCAGGAGATGAGCCTCTGCGATGATCTTGGGATAGGTTTGTAAAAAGAGTCTACTGTATGACCACATGATCTAACATAATTATGTTCTAAAACTACTATTGAGGCAGAGAATTAGCATAAATAATTCTAAAGTGTAATCAGCTGATGTTAAACTATATAACACTCGACAAGATTAAAAAGAAAAAGATATTAGATTTAAGCTATTATGAAGTATAATGGAAAAATTCACTATGTTGTTATGTGGATATCACTGAACACAGTTAAAACGAACAAAAGGCAGTCAAAGTCTTATTGTCCTATGTGGTACTCTGTAGTATCAAATGCGTCTACAGTTCATGTAATTAGAGAGCATAATTATTTGCTATGTTAAAAATTATTTGCATTTTGGATAACCTTTGCCATTGCCATCTCCCATCATGATGAAGAAATTTTCATCTGAAGCTATTATGGTCAACCATGATTTGCTGTAAAGGGAAACCATAATAAACTTAAGCAAGCACAATTCCAAAGGTTTTTCCAATTTATTTGACATCATTTAGTTTTAAGATTAAATTATGTATTATTGAAAGGTTAATATGATATTTAAAATTTATTAAAAAAAATTAAATTTGGCGTTGTTTTGGTTTGTAATGTGATCATATTTAGATAGTTTACAAATCAACAAGTTCAGCAGTCTATCTTTACCGAGTGCTTGTTTGGTAGGGATTTTTGGAGCAAGAATTGATTTTTAAATAATGATATGATGGGAAATGTGTGGTTGAAAAAGAAGAAAAAATTATTGATGTGATGGAAAATATTATTTTATTGAAGAATGTGTGGTTGAAAATGAGAATTAATTTGAGAATCAATTTTCAAATAAAAACAAACACCCCCCGAATATCTATAATTGGAGTCGAAAGTAATACGACCCAGAGGTCATAAAACATGTAAAAGTTCATTGCTCACTAGAAATTGAGATACCACGTTTTGTTGATCTAGCAAAATTCAACTATTCAATTGTCATTACTAGTTATTTTACTTCGATGTCTCCCTTTTTGTAGTTAGTTTTGTAGCAAAAGAACATATTCACTTATGTATAAAGCAAACAACAATAGGATGTTTCAAAATAAATTTTTAGCCTTTATTCACCCATTATAAATAAATGTTTACGTGCATAATACATAATTTTTAGGGAGAGGGGATGTCTTAACCTCATTTATTACATCTAAACCTAGTGTGAAAATGTGGTACCAAGCATGAGATGGCAGATGCATAGCCACCCCTCCATGGACCAACTTGGGGGTGGAAATTGGAGCAAATGTGGTTAAGCCATAGCCACATAATTTACCTACCACCCATACCCTCTCTCCTATATATTTGTTACACTTATTGACCAAAGTTAATGCATATGGTCTAAACCAAAACAAAGGTAACTATATAAATATAAAATGATTTATGGAAAATATCACAATTGGTTTTTCAAATATATTATTCAAGTAAGTTTGGTGCACATTTTAAAAGTAAGAATGCATATTTAATGTTGATGTGATGGAGAATATGTGATTGAAAAAAAAAGAAGTTATTGATGTGATAAAAAATATTATTTTATTGAAAAATGTGTGATTGAAATGAGTAGAATAATGATAATGAAAAAAATAATGTGGGTCAATATAATTATAGGCCCCATAAAACACGTATTTCAAATTAATTATTAATTTTGATTTAAATTTTTATCAACATTTTAAATTAAAGCAAACAGGACTATAACATCTAGACTAGAGTTTAGCATGTTTGGTGAGTGTAAGGTGGCGAATTGAATGAACTTGAATGGCACATCTCACACCTTTCCGTCACAACATTAATCACACACGGTGATCTAAAATGCATAATGCGTGGTGGCCAAACTATTGGATAAATGAGTTTAGGCGAGGTATATGAGTAAAAAAACGTAAAAATACATTTTCTTATTTTAATATTATTTTAATTTTTAATCAGTCAAAAAATTATATAATAATTAAAAATAATACCTATCAAATATAATATATTTATAGAAAATTTATACATTTTTTTAAAAGTTTCCAATAAAAAGATAAGTTTCAAATATAATAACATTTAAGTTTTAACTTAAAAGTAGGGTTGGGCAAAACCCGCCCGAACCCGACCAACCCGCCCAACCCGACCCAAACCGATCGGTTTGGGTCAGTTTTTAGTTTTTTTTGGTGGGTTTCGAGTATGGGAATGATTAATTGGGTCGGGTTCCGGGTCACCCAAAAAAACCCAGTATAACCCACTCGACCTGACCCGACCCGACCCGCCTATATTAAAAAAAAAAAAAAACGTAAAAGGGGTAAAAAAGCCCTAAACTCATAGTCTCACACAATGGCAGTGGCACAACACAAATTCATGCTCTCTCTTGCCTCCATTCTTCAAGCCGCAGCTCTAACGCCAACAACAACTCTTGCTCCCATCATTTTCTCTCCAATCGTCGACGGAGATCTTCGTTTAACCTTACCGATCGTCGTTTTGTCCACACTGCAGTGCTGGATAAGTTTATTTCCTTATTTTCTATACATGTTTCTTTCTCCTGTCATCATTTTTTCTCCACTTCTCATATGTGGCTTGACTCTTGAGACTTGAGAGCTGGAACTCTAAATGCTATGGTTGTTTACGAAAGTTAGGGATAAACACGAATATCTTTTGTTGTTAAGGTCCTTAATGAGTGTTGATTTTTTTTTTTTTTTTTTTTAAATTTCGCCCTTGGTAGCTTTTGGAGGTCAGAGGCCTTGTTTGGGTTGAAGGGGCAAGGTTATAGAAGTTGACATTCTTTCTATATCAGCAAGTAGTTGACATTCCAATTATTTCTGTCAGCTTTCCCTTTTTTCCCCTCTTTCTGCCATGAAAATAGATTTATTCCTTAGGTTGCACAATGATTTACTGTGATCCACATCCATTTTCATGTTATTCATATATTTCATTTTAGACTTTGGGACATGCATTTACTGGGTCGGAATCTATTTTTATTTTAGTTTTAGTTACAAATGATTTGAGAAGTGAAAACGTTAGAGATTGCTGATGGGGACTAAATGCCCTCTGAAAAGTTCAAAAATGATGAAAATGTGATTCTTTCTTTAGTGCAGCTTTTGGCACTTGTTGAACTATTTTTATTAGTGAATGCTTATGGGCCTAGTGGAAGCACAGTGTTCTGTGGGATTCTTTCTTTGGTTCAACTTTTGTTACTCATTGAACTATGTATAATATTGAATGTTTATAGGCTTAGTGGAAGCACAGTGTGCTCTGGACCCTTTTTTTTTTAATTCCTGTTCAACTAGGCTAGAAGAGTTTTCTTCGCAGTCTTTTGGATTCATATACATCAGTGCCATTCGTGAACAAATGGCGAACTACAAACCGACCAACTCGACCGAACTTGATTGGGTTGGGTTGGGTTGGGTTGATTTTTTTCCAAACCGAATATGTTGGGTTGGTTTTGGGTTAAGTAAAAACCCGACCCGACCCAACCCAACCCATGCCCAACCCTACTTAAAAGAATTGTAATTTTTTTTTTTTAAAAGATAATAATGAGCACCTAACATTTTCATAAAATTAATCAAAAGGGACCAAAAGCAACTTTTGAATCTCAAAAGCTACTTTTGACTTTTTAAAAATCATGTCAAACGAGTTTTTATTTTACCTACCCATATTAAATCTCACCGGTATATCCCTTATTCTCTACCTACCGGCTACCCATATTAAGTACCTATTAAAATTTAAATTTTAATTTAAGTCAAAATCAATCACGATCCACAAATTTTTAATGATATATTTCATCAATTTTTATCAAAACTTACTATCATCCCTGTCCGTTACTTATTCTCTACCTACCCATATTAAATCTCAAAAATATATACACAAGCACACACTAAAAACCTACAAACCAAAAACCTTGTAATTCTCGAAATTCCTACAATGGCTTCCGAGGATGTGAAACTGTTGGGTGGATGGCCAAGCCCATATGTAATGCGTCCTAGAATTGCACTCAACATTAAGGCTGTCAATTATGAGTTTCTTGAGGAAAAATTTGGTTCAAAAAGTGATCTTCTTCTCAAATCGAACCCGGTTTACAAGAAAATTCCAGTTCTCATTCATGGTGAAAAACCCATATGTGAATCACTCATTATTGTTGAGTACGTTGATGAGGTTTGGAATTCGGGTCACACCATTCTTCCTTCTGACCCGTACGATCGAGCCGTTGCCAGATTTTGGGCTACTTATATTGATGATAAGGTATTCCTTCATCTGATTTTTTTTTTCTTCAATGGAAGATAAATACTTGACAGACAGGTTTCTTGTTTGTCTTCAACAAGTCATTCATTCTTGGATCTTTGTCATAAAAACTTTAATACGTGCACAGTAAATTTACAAGATTTGAACTAACACATACTTGATGGTGCAGCGAAAGCGTAAATAATTAATAACACCTAAACTTGAGCCCGTCAAATATTGGAAGAAAATTCTTTATATAATTTTAATAAAAAAATAACAAAGGACAACTATGTCCTTAAAGAGATTAAGCCCCCGTTTGACAACCATTTAAATAATTTTTTTTTTTTTTGTTTTTTGAGAATGTGCAGTTAAGTTGAATAAGTTTTGAATATATGTGTAGAACATTTTATTGCGAGAAATTGTGGTTAAAAATGAATTTAAAAAAAAAAAAAAATTTTGTAAAAATGATTGTTAAACAGGCATATCAACTAAATAAGAGAGAACTCTAAAAATTAGGGGTGTTAAGTTGAGAGAGCTGCACTGATTGGCTTGCCTTTTTGCTTGGTTTGGCTCAAGAAAGTTGGGCTTGACTTGCCCCTTGATCGAGGGGAGCAGAGTCGGCTCGCGAGCCACTAGCAGGTCGCCTCATTTTTTTTAAGTAAAAAAAATTGTTCTTTTAGCTAAATTACGATTTGCTCGCAAGCCTAAGGTGAGGTGGCTCGTGCATGAGCCTGTGAACCAACTCATGTGAGTCGAGTGGCTTATACTAGTGATTCGCTGCTTGACCCGCTAGTGGAACAAGTACGCTCGTCCCTTGTTGGGGACTCACGGGTCACCTTTTTCTTTTAAGAAAAAAATTATATACTTTTAGCTAAAATGTGAGCCACTTATGAACTTGAGGCGAGCTGGCTTGCACGAGTGATTCAATGCTCGACTCTCTAGTGGGATGAGTTGATTTGCCTTAGTTAACACCCGCGAAAACCAAGAAAATACTCTTAGGGACCGTTTGATAGGCAAAGGTAGAAATGAGTTCCAATTCCATGTTAGTTGAAAAATAAAAACCCACAAAATCCATAAAAATTCGTTTTCTATTAAAACAAAGAAAATGTAATTTAAAGTGGTTGTACCTTGAAATTTGGTTTTCATTATCACATTGCAATCAAACGGCCAAAGTGGAATTCGTTGTTCTCGGATGTGACATTTTCCATAGAATTTGTTGCAATCAAGCATGACCTTACTTAAAATAAAAGATAGAATACAAATAAAACTAAATAAATAAAAAAGGCAAAGTCTTGATATTATAATATGTCCAACCACTTTAAAGTTGTGACACACCATGTGTTCTCTGCTATATTTCTGTCTTTGTAGTCCACGAACGTCTCCATTTATGACATGTTTAGTTTAAATAGCACTTCAGTATTGTTTGTCGAAAGTGCAGTACCGTTTAAAATAACAATATTCGATTTCATGTTTTGACTATGGAACATTTAATCAAATGGATTTTTCCAGTGGTTTCCCGGCATAAGGGCCATCTCAAGAGCTGATGGAGAGGAAGCTAAGAAAAAAGCAGTAGAGGAAGTCATTGCAGGCCTAGTTTTACTTGAAGATGCCTTCATAAAATGCAGCAAAGGAAAGAGTTTCTTTGGAGGGGACAAAATAGGGTACTTAGACATTGCATTGGGGTGTTTCTTGGGGTGGTTGAGAGTGACAGAAAAGATGGGCAATTTTGCGCTTCTCGATGAGTCCAAGACACCTAATTTGTTCAAATGGGCTGAAAAATTTTCATCTGATGATGCTGTTAAAGATGTTATGCCTCAAACTGATAAGCTGATGGAGTTTGCTAAAGTGCTTATGGCTAAATCGAAGGCTTCTTGAAATGGAAGTTTTAGTTTTCTGTTAGTGCTTCTTGTTACTTGATGGACTTGGCTTTGGTTTGTGTTTTGGATGTTGTTTATGGTATGAATAATATGGATTTGTCAAAGCTTTTATTCACTTTGTGGAGTGTAGGGGCTGTAGCTATGATGGAAGTAAAAAAATAAGTTGAGTCGAACTAGACTAGCTTTGGGCTGATTAGGCGCCGACTCCATCTATGCCTCAGCTTGGAATAGGCCCGGCAGGATACGCCTCAATTATCTTTAAATTTTTTTTTTTGATTGATTATCTGAAAAATCAAAAATTAAATAAATGAATAAAAGGAGCACACAAGCTGTTGGCTGCGATCGTGCCATCTAGACTAATAGAATGGTTATTCAAACCTAGATGACTCGATCCACCTTTATATCCCCAATATTATAATAAGGAATTAGCCAAATTTATGATCCATCAACTCGTTTTAAGATGCTATTTTCGTTGATTGGTCAAAAGCTCAAATTTTATGTCTTGAAATTGAGACCTCATAGCCAATTGGGAGAAACTACCAATATTATGATAATCACTTTTTGTGATTGTTCTTGATCTTGATTGAGAAAGCTTTTTTGTTTTTTGTCACTCCTTGATAGAGAAATGATTTTATTTATTATGTAGATATTTTTATTAACAAATTTATCATTTTATATGCCATCGAGATTGTTGTAATTAGGTCGACTCAAAAGATTTCATACATCATTTTGTAAGATTGAATTGTTTTTAAAAAATTAGACCATGAAAATTTTATCTTACAATATATGGATGTCGGTTGAAGAGATATATGTGAAAATTACTAATCGAAAAATAAAAAAAATTTAAAAGTGATAAAAAGAGAGAACGTCTTAGGTTGGAAGAGATGCCTAATCTACTATGGAAGGCACAAAATGAACACTTTAGAAATGAGATACATGCGTAAAAATAAATATTTTCATCTTATCCCGGAGCCGAGTAATTCAAAATGTGCAACAAATTATTTTGTTTCTTTTGATGTTATAATCCTAAATAATATTTATTTTATGAAGTTTGACAATCCACTCTAAATATGTAGACATTTTCTATATAATAATAATACACAAAAAAAATTAACTTTCTTTAATTGCCATTGACTAAATAATTGTACTTAGATTAATAAAATTGTCTAAATAGTCAAACCAGGACTGAACCGGCGGGGGGTAACGCCGCCCGGGCTTCAGCGTGCTTCTAGATAAAGTAGACCAGAAAAATTTTAAAGCCCACGCGCAGTTATAGTGTACTGATATTCACTTGCGTTTTACCTAACTTCCTCCACTCCCCCAACCATTATTCTTTCAATTTCTTTCTTTCGTTCGTTAGTTAATTATTGTTTGTGGGAAAAGAAGTGTCTCAAATGCAATTAGGATTTTAATTAATGTAGTTGTGGAACTATATCGAAACAAAGATTTAGTTGTGTAACATCGGATGAAAGTGAAACCATTTAAGCTAAGCATTTTTTAGTTCACTTCGATTTTAATAAGATCAAATAAAGTCAATTTCCAATTATAATTGATCATATAGAATCGAATAGTTCTATGAATCGTGATGGAATCAAATTGAACCAGAACTAAACGATTCTAGCTCAATCAGATTTGGTTGCCTTTATGCTTTATAAAATATTGTTTCACTTTTAAGATTTGTATTTATTATTTGAGATCATAAAAATTATTTTAATGCTTGATTAAATTGACATATTAGTAAATTAGAGTCAAATTAAAATTTAGTTGGTAGCTAGAATTAAGAATTGAATTAGAATCACTCAACTTTTGATTTTAAGAATCGAAGCCAATTAAATTTCAATTGAAACCTAATTGAATTGGATAATTAGGTTCAATTCTGATTTAACAACGTTGTTTATAGACAAAAATATTAAAAAAAATGTCATTGTGAGTTTTAATTGTTCACAAAATTACCCGTTATTATTAACACGATAGAAGAAATTGAAACTATTAATTAGACATGTAAAGTAAATGAAAAAACATTAATGGCAAATGGAGGAATCACAAACAAAAAGGTCCTAATCCACACACTTTGGGGCAAATATCTAGTGGACATGTAACAGGCTCCATTTACATTTCTTTCCACTATGATTGATTTTGACCCTCTTTCTTTCTCATGGAAGGTAAACAGAAGTGCCAATCCCACTCTAAGAGGACCATATTACTCTTGACCAAACATGTTATTAGCAAATATATTAAGGGTCCGTTTGATTGTAAAGGTGGAAAATAGGTGGAAAGAAAATGTTTTACAGGGAATTTGTCCATTAAAGTGATAATTTTTTCTACCATTGGGTCTAAAATTTGTTCCAATTGTAAAAAAAAAAAATTTGAAAAAAAAATTTGAAAAAAAAATAATTTACCATATCGAATATTTTTCGTTTGACTTTGTTTTGCATGGAAGTTGTCAATAAAAGTGAAATTTTTTTTAGAATAATGCTATGTGTACACAAACTTTCACACAATCTTTTACACCCCCCTCACATGGAGGGGGGTCCACACATAATAAAATAATCGTGGGCCCCCCTCCATGTGAGGAGGGTGTAAAAGATTGTGTGAAAGTTTGTGGGTACATATAGCATCACCCTTTTTTTTAACCATTGTATCTAGAATTTGTTCCCATTGCAAAAAAAAAAAAAAAAAAAGGTGGAAAATATTTTCCCACCAAATAGGTGGGAAAACAAAATCAAGCTTTTGTGCATCAAATGATTGTACCTAGAAAAATGTGGAAAATGTTTTCCTAGGAAAATTTGTGCTATCAAACACCACAATTTGGGGAAAATGGAAAACTTTTTCCAACTTCCATGGAATTCCTTGGCTATCAAACATAGCCTAAGTAAGTCACTGATCAAGTATCGAGTAATATCCACTCATGACCCATTTACAAGATTTTTACTTTTGTTTAATATTGTAGAAGGGCTTTTTCAGAACAATTTATTCTAAAAGTTCTTCTAATCCGACAAATCACTTTCAGAAAATTATTCAAACTTCTTCTAACACAAATTTTTAGTCTCGAAATCATGTCTAAACTTTTAAAAACCTTGCCACATGAGCCCTCAATAACACTATAAATTCAAAATAACAAGTTTGAGACCTTGACATATGACATGACTTGTCATATATATCCGTAGAGACAAAATGCATCTATTTCGTTACGATGACCAAGCTCACTTTGTTAGTCTAATTGCAAATCAAACGTAACCATAATTCTTACACGCTGATTCCAATCGCGTGGATACTGAAACTTCTTAGCATGGACAATGATGCCACCTTGAAATTTCATAAGTCAACTTTTCTCACCTTGTTCTTCCGAAGAATATTTAAGTCTTATCTACATAATTTTCAACCATTTTGCAATCTTTCGTGTGTACGAAGGTACAAAAATGTCTGAATATGATAAACATATATACTCCAAATCAATCTTCTTTACACAGACAAATACTCTCTTTTCGCCCTCTTCGTCACTCCATATTTATATTCAGCCTGTTACTCTTCCGATTATTTTGTACGGTTTTGAACAAGAGTGAAGAATCCTCTTTTCGACTTTGTCTATCCCACTTTGGTCGTGATTTTGATATATATTCCTTGAAATAGTCATGGATTTCTTTGGAGAGGCTAAGGCTGTTAAACTAAGAAGTCACTTGAACAAATACCTAGTAGCCGATGATGATCAAGTATCCACTCGGCAAAGTAGAAACGGTGCTGCACGAAAAGCCCGGTGGCTAGTCGAGCAAGTCGACAGCAACGACCACGTCGTCCGCCTCAAAAGCTGCCACGGCCGGTATCTCACCGCCTCGGACGAGGGTTTTCTATTAGGCATGACAGGTAACAAAGTCCTCCAAACCCTGCCGGAAAACGTCAAGGACTTTAAAATTCAGTGGCAGCCTATAAGGGATGGATTTCAAGTGAGGCTAAGGGCCTTCGGAGGCACATATTTACGTGCGAATGGAGGCACGCCACCTTGGCGGAATTCGATTACACATGATAGTCCTTATACTTCTTCTACACATAATTGGATTTTATGGGATGTAGAGGCCATTGAAATTCCAGAAAATGAATCCTTGACACATTATTTATCGATGGTTCCGAGTTTTTCGTCGGTTTCGGATGAACTGTCAGGGTTGGAGCTCGGGTCACCGGAATCGATCCACTCCGGTTACTCTCCCTCCCCCAGATTACACTCTTGTTACTCTCCCTCCCCCAGATTATCAATGAAGAAGGTACGCTTTATACTTTATTAAGATTATTATTTTTCCAAGACAAATTTAATTTTTTCTAGTATATAAGGTTAAAGGTATCAAGCAATTGTTTTTCAAGGGTTTTTCCTAATTTGCATTGTCTATATATTTGGTGAAGCGTGGTTGGTTCATAACACAAGGTCAGAAATGTCAAATGCCTCCAAATGAAGAATTTATTTCCCTCAATTTTAAGGGATAATTGTAGCAGCTATATCAAACATTTCATTTAGTAGCAGATTTTGTTCAAACTTTACATTTATGTCACCCACAATACCAAATCTTTTAAAATGTCGCAGCTGAAATCCAAATAGATAGTTTTCGTTAGTTTGAACGTTAGTTGACCAGATAATTGATCTTGACAATATTTTTGATTAATTTTAAAATGTTAAAATGATAAAATTATATTCTTTTTATAATAAAATAACTAAAATCAAATAATCAAAATTAAAAACCCATTTCCAGATATGGGGTGTGTAGATTTGGGGTGGGTTGGGGGTGAAAATAGGTTTTTAATTTTAATTATATTATTATAAAAAAAAAATGTAAAGTTATCATTTTAACCTTTTAAAATTAATCAAAATTATTGTTAATGTCAATTATCTAGTCAGCTAACGGTCAAGCTAACATAAATCATTCATTTGGACTACAACTGCAACATTTTGAAAGGTTTGGTACCGTGAGTGGCACAAATAAAAAGTTAGGACAAAATCCTTTATTAAATGAAAGGTTTGGTACCGTTACTGCAATTATCCCCAATTTAATGGTTCCAACAAAAAGCGTCTCTTCTTATTTTTAATGAAAAAGAAAAGAGTAATGCTACTTGCAGTCGCTCACTGAAACAGTCGTTCTATGTGGCACACACATGACAAGTGTGTATTTGATGCATTAAATGTGGTAAAAAACTACTACATTAATGCATCAAATAATTACATGTCATGCGTGTGCCAATAAGAAGAGACGCTTTTTGTTGGAACCATTAAATTGGAGATAATTACAGTAACGAAAAGAGTAATGCTACTTACAGTCGCTCATTGCAGCAGTTGTCCTATGTGGCACACACATGACAAGTGTGTATTTGATGCATTAAATGTGGTCAAAAATTACCACATTAATGTATCAAATAACTACATACCATACGTGTGCCACATATGGCGATTGCTGCAGTGAGCTACTGCAAGTAGCATTATTCAAAAGAAAATTCAAATTCGGACTTCGGCTAAAGTGCAGCACGTTTTTCTATTACATAATTATCATCTTGGTACATACGCATGGTATATTGTATCTATTGCACTTGACCAAGAAAACGTTCTTGAAAATCTTGATTCCCTCCATAGGTATATTGCGCCAGATTAGAATGCTCAAAGAATAGTCTATTTTGGTGTTCCAATCTTCTCTACTCTTTTTTTAGACCCCTAATATCTTATTTAGTTTTGCTCTTTTTTAATTTTTGCGATGAATTGAATGAAGGCATGTGATAAACCTCGCATTCAAAAATATCAACCACTGATTCTTTACTTTTCGAGCCTAAAATTACCTCATTCCAAATTTCCAATCGTCTTGATCGATTGAAAATTTTAGTTAAAAGTTCACAAGATAATCTCTCATTAAAATCATGGGACGTAGAAAAATTGAAATACACGAAATCTATAACTGACGAATACACTAAGATAATGAACTGCATCACAATCACACTAGCTAAAATTCGTGATACAAAATAATTATAGTCGATAAGATTGATTTATCATTTTAGAATTACCATCCAACACTACATATATTTTTCAATGCGTAACTTCACGCACCAAAGGTAGCCCTTCTAATGTCCTCTCATCTGATTTCCTTTTGCTTTTTCGTGTTGACTCTACTTTTTTTTGTAAGTCAATATTTCACTTTACTTCATTCTTCTTCTGTATCAACGTTAAAATATTATTGGCCTTTTCAAATATGAAATTGTCTCATTTCAATCGTCAACGTAGTCTTAAATTAATGCATGAGGGAAGTAGGGAATATGGTACTAAAATACTAATATCTATAACTGATCACTGCATTATGATTAGAAACACACTTCATGTACAGAAAGGAAAATCAACAGAAATGGCCAGAATACTCACACCATGTAGAGCCCGCGCATTTTTTATTTTTTTTAATACACAGTAGGGCCCACCCATTTGTGATTTTTTTTTTTATTTTTTCTGTGGCTTGATTTCTGTACAAATGGTTAAAACCTTATGATTATGAAGTATGAACCTTGACGTATGCGAACATGTGACATCGAGTCATCCACAACACGCGAACATATCCTTGTAGAAATCAAACTTTATCCAGTCCATTCTAAACCGTCCCAAAAACCCAACAGTATTTCAACTAATTTCTTCACTCGCTTCTAAAAATCTGTCAATGACAGAGCAATTTGAGCTTGACAACAAGAACTACAGCAATGGATCTTTTCCAAAACGCCAAGGCAGTGAGACTCAAAAGTGTCCACAACAAGTATTTAACGGCGGAAGAAGATGAAGAATCAGTGGCCCAACATCGGACTGGTTCATCAAAGAATGCAAAATGGACAGTAGAATTTGTCGAAAATTCCGACAACATAATCCGCCTCAAAAGCTGTTATAACAAGTACTTAACAGCATCAAACAAGCCATTTTTGCTGGGTATGACAGGGCGTAAGGTGCTGCAAACAATACCTGGGAGGCTCGATTCTTCGGTCGAATGGGAACCCATTCGAGAGGGCAGTTCTGTGAAGCTCAAGACGAGGTACTGTTAACCCGTCTGATCTATAAGTTCAAGTTGTTATATAGAGCTAGTTTATCCATTTAAATTTGTCTTCAACAGGTATGGGCAGTTTTTGAGGGCCAATGGCGGGTTGCCGCCGTGGAGAAACTCAGTTACACATGATATTCCTCATCGGACTGCGACCAAAGATTGGGTTTTGTGGGATGTCCATGTGGTTGAAATCTTGGTTATGTCACCGACGCCGGTGGCGCCGCCAGTTTTGGCTGCTGACTCTGATTCGTTTGCTTCTGATACTAGTTCACCGTCTGCTCCTTCCTTAAATTCTGCAAGCTTTTCCAGACCAGAGGTACTTCTTTAATCTTGTTTTGAGTGTGTATTAATTTTTCTATTTCTTAATTTTAATCACGCATCTTTTGAATAAAAATTTGACCACATATTCTTCCGGGTTATGCGATAAGTAAAGGGATTCAAATCCCTGTTCGTACAGCGCACACACAACACTTGGGGGAAAACTTTTTTTTTTCAATATTTTATACATGGGTCCCACACCATGTGAGTGGAAATTCAAAATTCTGGTAAAATTCTGATAAATTTTTTCTATACTTGAATCATTTTTCTATTCTTCCATCCATCGTCATTTCAAAATCTATAACAACGACTTTCTCATCTTCAAATTGAGATCGAACAAAATTAATCTAAAATAGGTATATATTCAGAGCTTGGAAAAAGGATAAAAATAAATTTAAGCAATTGTCGAATTTCGAAACAGCTCCTAAGTTTCACATTGCTCTATAATTAAGCATATTGGGCGGTCTCCAATTACAAGTCGATGTTAAGGGCTTGCTTGAGTTTGTGTATTTTTTTTTTCCCCTGGTTTTGGGTGACACCATTTATGAGTGGTTGGAAAAATCGGTATTTGGTAGTTTTTTTTGTGTATCGATTTTGGATGGTTTAAAATTACGCAAAATTGGTGTGGTGTAATTTTGACCGGTTCTCAACTCAAGTTGGCAGGTTTGGACCGTTTCCCACATTCTTTTTCTAGTTTTACCCTCTATAAAATAATTATTTTCAACCAACATTTTCTTCAAAACTAATTTCTAAATAAAATTTATTTATAAGCAAAAAATTACATTATAATTAAAAAAAATACTTATAAGCAAAATATTACTTATAAGTAAAAAAATCGCTTTTATATAAAAAAAATTTGCTTATAGAATAAAAATAGTACTAATAAGATAAAAAGTTACTAATAAATAAAAATTCACTTAGAATTATTTAAAAGTATGAAATTAACTTATAATTGAAAAGTTTTCTTATAAGTAGAAAATATTAACTTATATGTAAAAAAAAAATTACTTATATGTAAAATATCGCTTATGAGAAAAACAATTTCATGTAAGAAACAATAAACTAAAAATTTTACCGAGGGACATAAATGTAATTTTATTTTTTTAAAAAAACTTTCAGAACCGATGAATAATAAACTCCCAAACATATGTTGGACAGTTTTAAAAACTGCTTCTAAACCATTTAAAAGCTATCTGCTCAAGATCTATATTTTAAAAAATGCTCATAATTGGTACCCTGAAACTCTCAAGTAAGCCCTAAGAGTTAGTTCTAGTCTGCATGTTTAATAAATTTTCAATCCAATGCTTTAATTATGTGCCGCCAAAGTTAGAATAAAAAAGTGAATAAAATTATGCTTTTAACTCCTCTGATTCAAGTTAGATATTTAGCTTCAGTTCTCTTAGCATAGTGCCGGATCCTGATTATATTTTGGGGGTTTCTTTTTTCAGTCTAATGATTCTTTGGTTAGTTCACCACCGAAGGGGAGCGATGGCAGATTGATTTATTTTCATATAGCCAATGAATATGGGGAAATTGACGAGGGACTTGAGGAGCTCTGTACTACATTTAAGGGAAATGGAGTTCGAGAATTGACGAAAAAGTTAGAGGAGGAATTGGGAGTTGATGATATTACTGTATGTACACGAAGTCCATTGAATGGAAAGCTTTATCCTCTTCGTTTACAGCTTCCTCCCAATAATGCAACTATGCACGTTGTTGTGATTCCGACCTCATCAAAAGGTAATCTTCTTCTCCGTAGTTGGTTGTGATGAATATTCGTGTCAATAAGGAAAATGAAAATTGTTTTAAGCTATTCCATTGTATGTTACATGGGGTTGATCTGTGTTCCCAGTTTAAGATTTAGCACTAATCTGTCATCCCGTTTATGGATTAAGCCTTCATACATAATTAGAATACAAGAGCGATAATAGACAATAAAATCAGATATATGAAAAGAAGAGTACAAGATGATCTCACTCTTCTCACCTTAAAAACACGAGTCTTCTAAGATCCTTATGTAGTAGGAATATTAGGTCTATCTGTGGTCGAGGGATAAATGTGCAGTATATATATCTTTATGTGTTCGTTTTAAATTTATTTTTCTGCTTTCTTTCCACTTCATTGCAGTAGTATTCCTAGTCTTGTTTGAGCAAAATGCGTCCTATATCTTTTCTGTGTTCCTTGATTTAGTTCTTAATCGAGAGATGTCTTTCAGCGTGATTAGATTTTCTATCGTTTCTACTTTGTTGAATGCCATTATTACGGGTGGTTGCCCTGTATCTGTATGTATTATGTATCTTCATTAAATTTTTATCAATTTTTACGTATTCTTTCCTTCTTTTTTCGGCGAATCAGAATCAGGAGATTTGATAACATTAGGAATGCCATTGTAGAAGGAACTCAGAAACTCACAGCACGAGTGCAGCCTTCCCGGTGCTCGCTAGACCTCGACTTAGCTTCCGGTGCCTTTACACCTCAACGTGATGATAGTTGAACTCGTGAAGATTTTGTAAATACACTTTTCAGTTTTCTCTCGTTCTTTATTCTTCTTTTTGATATGTTTTGCTTTTCGATTTTTTTTGTCTGTCTCGGAAATAACTTTGCTGTAAAAATTGTGTACCCATTTTGGAATTGGGTTTTGAAGAGTTGAGAAGTATAAACGAGTTCTTGCACAGGATGTGAATGTACGTGTTAAACTTGGTGCTTAACATCTTAGGCCCAATGATGCAACCCATTTTTTAGATGGCCCTGTGATGAAACCCAAATTAATTTGTTTAGCCCATTTGATAGAGTGTAACCCGGCAGCCCACTTCCTTTTCTGTATTCTCGCCTTTTGTTGAAGTGCGACTTTAGTTATTATTTTAAATGGCTGTGATGATGCCATATGGTGCCACCATTGGATGCTTATGATTGTTTATATTATTGGCTTACTCTTCATTTGGGTAGAGGGTTCGAGATATTATCTAGGGTTTTCTCTCTTTTGCTCTCGGCGTGTTTTCTATTTGAAAACTCTTGGTTTTTGTCTGTAATCTTTTGATTCTAGATATTTTTGGTGAAATCTAGTGTTAATTGCTGTATAAGTTTTGGTGATTTTGTTCTTGGTTGAGCAGTAATCTTTGTTTACTTGGTGTAATCGGATTGAGTGTACTTGAGAGAAGAAATTGGGCCTAAGGGCTAAATCCGTTTGGATTTCTGTACTGTGAAACTTGTATTGATATTTTTGTTGGTTTTTAGTGGATTAGAGCGATAACCATTTTGGTGGAAGCTCAACGTGGTGATTAGTCCCTTCGAGGGTGAACATCCGGGCCTAAGGGCGAAAAATCTCTGGTATTCTCTTTATTTCTGCTATGTGCTTGGTATTTTTGGGACTATTTGTTACAATACTGGTATCAGAGCTCTGCGATCTGCACATAAATCCTTTGATCCGAGTTTTTCTGGTGTTCTTGATAAACAAAATCCTAGATCTTTATAGATCTATACTGTAAAGGGTTACATCTTCAACTTTGCGGAGAATCTAAAATAGTACTGGTATTCACTATTTTACACTGTCGATTTGAGACTTTTGGTAACGAGTTTCTAACATTATCTCTCTTATCATCGTTCGATATGAAGATATTCTTGGATCTCTTGGTTGAAACCCTCTTGGATCTTCCTTTGTCTAGGTTTTCTCATGTGAAGACCCTATAATCTGAGGGACTAAGATTAACGTGTTGACCTATGGTTGATTTCATTCTTAATGTTTTGATTATAACAAACGAGATTAATATTATTTCTAACAATTGATTTTGAGTTATGATAGTTCAATGTTAAAATCGATCAAGTATTGCTAAAATCAACACATCATAAATCGGACTCGAAATGAAGATCAAAGTGAAAGTTAAGCATTCAAGTTAAATCATTTGAAACGACAGCTTAAAAGATCAAAATCAAGATTATCAAATCGGGCTCATGAAGAAGAACACGATCAAGAGTTTAAGAGCCAAACATGAAAGAAACTTCGAAGCAAGATCAAAGACTAGGCTTTCGAGATCATATGTAAATATATAACACTTTGATATTTAGTAATGGGTAATTGGCGCAAAACGTCCGTACCTTTGAAGGTTTTTGTGGAAAACGTTCTTACCTTTTGTTTTTTTGGGGCAGAACGTCCTTACCTTTCACATCCTTTGCGCTGAACGTTATTTTCACCAATTTTTAACATAAAACGACCAATATACCCTCCTATATAAATAAAAAAGAAAAAAGAAAAATAAAGAATAAATTGCAATATGCTCCTAAACTTTTTAAAAATGTAAATTAGTCCAAAATTTATGAAAATATTAAAAATAATAAAAACACACTCTCTTCTCCTCCACCTCCCTCCACCGCCTCCACCGTCTGATGACTACATCTACTCTTTTCCACCGTCACAACCTCCGGACATTGGTACCAACACAATCTCCTCAACACCCTATACAATTCCATCCCAAGAATTCCCCATATCATCTAATATTCTGGCAGAAACCAGCAAGCAAAATCAACTACTCGAAAAATGGACAAATTGCTGGAAGTCGCACCTCCGGCTAGCAACAGGATCGTGGACCACCACCATCCGGTTGCCCACACCTAGACGACCTCGGCCATGTGGGCAATTCATCCAAAACACTTATCCAATAGGTTTAATTTGAAACTAAATATAACGCAATCGCGACTATCGCGCCGCGCACTGAATTTGGCTAATTCCGGCATCGTCCCTTAGACCCCTGGTTGCAGACCACTCCATTCAACACCCTCTCATCATGGCAAAGCTATTCCACCCATGAGTCTTCCACAATTTTGCTTGGATTCGTTAGAACTTCAGGTTGAAAT
This sequence comes from Fraxinus americana, assembly GCA_035079005.1. Taxonomy (NCBI): domain Eukaryota; kingdom Viridiplantae; phylum Streptophyta; class Magnoliopsida; order Lamiales; family Oleaceae; genus Fraxinus; species Fraxinus americana. Next base: position 339,138 of record CM068710.1, on the reverse strand, counting down.
CCAATTGCAATTTTTGGAACATAGTATTTCTCTCACGAAATTGACCTAGACCCATGGTTGGGCTAGGTGCTCCTGGTGAAGAGGGACCTAGCCTAGGTGGTCCGCGACCATGAGTATTTCGGACGGCGCCAAAATTTGAGAAGTTCGTAGGCTGTGTCGCGACTGGCAAAGAATCTGGCATGAAATTAATTTTTTTGTTGATGTTTGTTGTAAATTGTTGGCATGGGTGTGGTCGTTTGGTGATAGGCAATTGATAGGAGGTGAGTTCCGATCATGGGGGTGGACGGAATGTAATTTTCGACGATTTTTAGATTTGAGGACAGTGAACTTTCAGCATTAATTTCGACCACTACAATTGATGAAATTAGGAGTGGTTGGGTGGTAATTGAAGGGGGAATTGGAGGGCTGTTGACCGGTGTCAACGTCCGGTGGCTTGGGTGGTCGGAGGCTACCGGAATTTGGATGCATTTTGGCTGAAAAAAGCCAAAAGCGCCACTTTTTTGGACTGATTTGTATTTTTTAAAAAGTTTAGGAGCATATTGCAATTTATTCTTTATTTTTATTTTATTTTATTTTTTTGATTTATTTATATAGGAGGGTACAATGGTCATTTTATGTTAAAAATTGGTAAAAATGACGTTCAGCGCAAAGAATGTGAAATGTATTGACGTTTTGCACCAAAAAACTACAGGTATAGACGTTTTTCACAAAAAACGAAAGGTAGGGATGTTTTGCACCAATTACCCTTTAGTAATGAATGACAATAGCCAGGGATGGCAACTGAGCCGAGTGGCTCGTCGGCTTGTAAAAAATGAGCCACGAGCTGCTTGGACCTATCAAAAAGACAAGCCCGAGCACGAACCGAGCTGCTCGCCGAGTTGTTCACCTACGAGCCCACGAGCAGGGCTTGTGGGCTCGTGTAATACGCGAGCCACGAGCCGGCTCAGCCGTGGCTCGCCAAAAAAAAAAAAATTTAAAAACTGATAAGAGCGGTCACCGAATTAGTTGTAACGCCCCAAATTCTAGGAACTCGAAGAGTTAAAAGTCTTCTTAATTTGAGCTCTTTAATATCAACCAAAATAAATTTCAAATAAGGAAAATTTGAAATATATTATAAAAATATGAAGGGAAATAATTGTCTATATAGACTTAGACAATTACAGTAAAATTTGATTTTGGAAAACATTCGAAAGAAAATCAGCAATACCAATAGCGCATCAGCGAAAAGATAAAAATTGTTTGACCTAGGAAACGTCGACTAAAAATCACGAAATTTTAACAGAGACTATGACACTCATATACGTACATCATATAAACAATTGAGCTTGCTTCGATAACGTTTGAAGCACGAAATCATTTTTCAACTATGCTGGACATAAATTTTCGAACTGACTCATAGCAGTCTACTAAAACGGACATAACTCCTTCTCTAAATAATATTTTAAGGTAATTCCAAAGGACAATGTTATAAGACTCGTAGATCTTTTGAACTCAACTGATTTCACTCAACAATATGCACCGTAGCCCAAGTTATACCATCTTTAAATAGGCAGATAGAATCTGCGATTCAATACAGCAATAAATAAACTTCCTATGTAGTCATTCAGCCGTTTCTAAATTATAGTAGACATGAAATGAAAATAATCTAAGCAAAATAGAAAGTTAAACATATTAAAAAAATGCATTCTAAGTCACCGAGCACTTGCCACCACTCCATGCCACTGCCATGCCTACAATTAACCTGTAAATTTTGTAGGGATGAGTATCACGAGTAATACTCAGTAGGAAAACACTTAAGTAAATGATAAAAATATATATTTTCATAAATGCGACTTTGATTATTTGTGTCACCGTCAACTCTGCAAAGCGAACTGGTGATCAGTCAGTTCGCTTTTTCTTCGGGTTTTGATAACCCCATTCAAGTGTCATACACAATCTCTTTATCTCTTGTTTGAACCACCAAATGATGCTTCCATCATAAGTAACACAATAACACTTTTAGGCCCTGTTTGAGCCAAATTATTTTAGAATGAGAATGAAAAATATAGCCGTTATTGGGACCCACATAATAGATAGAAAATTTGAATTTAAATGTTGATGTGAATGGTCATATTTTTCATTTTAATGAGATAATAGTGTAGATCAAATGGGGGCTTAATTCAAATCGAAAACAAGTAAATTTTTACTTCACTTACACCCATACCTTGAATGATTAGAGTTTGATTATCATTTTTTGTTGAATTTGTAACAAAGTACAACATAAAATGGATCCGGCAGTAACCAAAAATGGAAGTCAAAAGTGGAAGTGGGATAAGAAATCTTAAGTGGAGGTAATGTTTTCAATTAATAACAAATGGGGAACGTGATGACAGTAACCGAAATGGTAGTCGAAGGGTTTTGTTTTCAAAAGAAATTAATAGCCATGATTTTAAGAGTTCATAGAAATGGAAAGTTACAATTTGTAAATTGGAGAGTGGGGGAGTTGAAAAGTCAGGTTGAGGTATAATGAAATGAAAATAAATAAATAAATTGAGATGAATTAGTGGAGGAAAATCGTGAATGAGAAAAATTGTAATGACATGAAGTAGGGATTGTTTGGCACAATATAATTGATTTATCTATTTTATTTTATAAATTTAAAGCACTTAACATATAAGCAACAATTCATATAGAGTATGTCATCACAAATAACATAACAAAATCAAAATAAAATAAGAAAATTGTCGTTTAAGAGAAATACGATACCATTACAAAAATTTTAAAAACAAGTGCGCGAAACTTTATTATCGTGACCAAAATTTTAATTCAAACTCTTAGGAAGGGTCGTAGCGACTTAATATAACTCAAATTATTTTCGGTTTCTACAAGAAAATTTCTTTTGAAACGAAATGCAAGATTTTTTTCGGTCGCTATTTTGTAACGACCTAGGTCTCTATATCTAAACCGTTAGCTTGCGTACTGTCCGCTTTGGGAGAGCCTAGACCCATCTTACCTCTCACGACTTTCTGATGCGTCCCCCAAAATTCGAACCCAAGACCTCTATCATATGAGAGATTTAAGTTGAATCCTGATACCAATTGGGCATTAGTACCAAAATTCAACTTAAGTCTCATATTGATGGAGGTCTTGGGTTCGAAATGGACAGTATGTAAGTTAATGGCTTGAGTATAGAGACTTGGGTCGTTACAAAAAAATGCTCATTTTTTTGTAACTACCCAACCTCGTGCCGGAGCAGTTATCATATCATACGTATTGTCCGCTTTGGGAGAGCCTAGGCACATTTTACCCTACACAACTTTCTAACGCGTTCCCCAAGATTTGAACCCAAGACCTCTATCATATGGGAGATTTAAGTTGAATTCTGGTACCAATTGGACAACTTTAGTGACCGTTCTGGTCACTTTTTCAGTGACCGTTTCGGTGATTAATTTTTTTTGTTTGTTTTTGTTGTTGTTTTTTTTTTTCAACTTCATTTTCCCCTATATATACCCATCCATTCATCCATTTTTCCCCACCAAACTATCAATCTCTCATTCTCTACTCTACTATCTACATTTCAAGTTTTCAATATCATTCTATACTCTTCTACATTTTATTTTTAATCGATTTTCTAGACTACTACATAATCTTCATTCACTTCTCAATTCTACTTCAACATTCAATTTCAGTTATTCAATATCAATTATCTCATTACAAATTTCCAAACACTAATGAATCTACGATCATTTGTTGAAAACTTGTTCGGTGTTGAAGGCGAATCACCTGTCACGCCCCACATTCAATTTGGGAATGAATTTACCGGTATTAATGAATTACCCATTCCACAAAATATTCAGGATTCCGCTGCTCATGCTAGTAATCCAATTGATTTGGATGACGTTGATGTTATGCTAGTCATCCAATTGATTTGGAACAGGATGATGAACCTGTATTAGATATTTTCGATGCAAGAAGGAAGAGAAATGGGAAAAGCAGGCAAAATGTTGGGAACATTTTAAATTGGTTCAAACTGGTCGTGTGGTCTAAAGAGTTCCGAAAACTAAAACAGTATGTAAATACTGTCAACAACGATTGGTATGACAAAAAGACATTGGAACCACCCACCTCAACCGTCACTACAAAACATGTGCGGCCAAATATGAGCTTCTTCCTGCTGGTCAAACGCAACTACAATTTGGTAGTCTAGGCACCGGTGCTACTACTACGTCACTTTCTACGTGGATGTATTTGGAGGCCGAAACTCGAACGTGAATGGTGACGTTCGTTGCCGCAACTGAGTTGCCACTAGCAATAGTGAAACACTATCTTCAACCGAGATACGTTGGGGTAAGTCGAAATACTCTTCGTTTTGATACAATAGAATATTTCGTTAATTCAAAGAAACTTTTGATTGCTGATTTAGAAAAATATTGAGGTGTGATATCTTTAACTTCGGATACGTGAAAACGGATTAATGAAAGAGGTTACATAACTGTAACTGCACACTATATAGACCCAATTTGGGTCATGTATAAAAAAATTATTGCGTTTAAAATTATTGACTTCCCGCACAACGCTAACAATATATTTCAAACTATTATGAACATTATTAAAGAATATCGTTGCGAGAATAAAATTTGTTCTTTTACGTTCGACAATACTAGTGTAAATAAGGTTGTCATCGATAAATTGCATAAAGTAATTCAACCCCGATTTCGGTGGTTATTTATTTTATATTCGATGTGTATGTCATATTTTTAATTTTATAGTACAAGACGGTTTAGAACATGTTAAAGATGGAATTCAACGAATTAGGAATGCACTAGTATATATCATGATTGCACATAGTAGAAAACAAGCATTTGAGAAATTTTGTGCCCAAGCTGGGGTGATGCATACAAAAACATTTATTAGTAACGTAGGGCAAAGATGGAACTCCACTTACTTATTATTAAAATCATGTGAAGTTTTTGAACATTTAATAACTAAATTTTATAACAGTGGACATATTAGAGACGAAAACGATACTTTTTTGATTGAGTCTGATTGGAGTTTAGTTTTTAAAATTAAAAAAATTTTGACAATTTTTTATGATTCTACGAATATTTTATCTGGTGTTTATTATCCCACTAGTTATATGGTTCTCAAACGTTTTTATATAATTGCTAGGGCTTTTCATAGATTTAAAGATGACCCCGATTTTAGTTCAGTTATATACTTCATGGAATTAAAGTTTAGAAAATATTCGGAAGACTTGCCTATGTTATTCCGTTAACATGCGTCATGAACCCTCGATATAATTTATCGGGTACTAAATTTGTAATCGATCAAATTTCACAAGCTTTAACTTTTAATGTACCTATCACTTATAGAAATTTGGAACAAACTTAATGTGATATGTATGATTTATATGCTCAACGAATGGGTACTCATATTAATCGGGTACCCTCCGGCTCTACAACTACTCCCCCCACTGCTATAGGAGATGATGACGCTGAAGTTTTAAATTTATTCGAAGGCATGAACTCATATATATATGATTAATTGCATTTGCATGTTGTTCCTCTAGTAGTAGTAATTTGTCTTCCACTGAATATACTCAAACATCGAGTAATAATCCAAATGCGTTGCCTACTGAATTAATTGATTACTTTAATCATACTACACCTAGTAACAAAACAATTAAGAAAAATTCAGAAGAAGTAATTGAATTTTGGCGAAGGTATGAACGCCGATTGCCTGGAGTTTCTGCAATGGCAAAAGATCCACTAACACCTCTGGTTAGCACTGCAACTTCGGAGTTTGCTTTTAGTGCAAGTAAGATGGTTTTCTCTGAGACTAGGAGTCGACTGAAAGAAGATATTTTGGAAGTATTAATGTGCGTGAAGGACTGGAAGATGCTCATTTTCGACTGCAAGATAAATATGCCGAAATCGCATGTAGTCAAGTAAATGATATTTAATTTAACAATATTCATCACAAAAATTTATTTTAATATATATGTATTTTTTAGGTTTCGAAAAGGTATAGTAAAAAAAAAAAAAGACCTAGCCGACTAGCCGAACTCGCCCGTGATAAACGAGCCGAACTGCTGCTCTACTCGTTTGTCAACGAGCCACGAGCTTCGCTCTGCTCACTCGTGCGAGTAAGGGTCGAGCTCAAAAATCATTTTGTGCATGAAGAATTATTTTCATATCATTTGCATAAAATATTTTTGATCAAAAGTAAGATTGGTTTTTCAAAGTGTACTTGAACTTAGGTCATATCTAAAAAAAAAAAATTCTGCCAGGGCGGTCGATCGAACGTCTCCAATGGTCAGATTTTTGACTGTTCTGACCTCTAATTTTTCCTATACAAACGGTCATATTGGTCATCCGTAAATTGATGGTCGACCGGACCGGTCATCCGGATTGACAGAAAATTTAGCATTTTTCACTTCTATAAATACCACTTCACTATATATCCATAAACAACTATAAGAATGCTTTCTTGAGAAATATATTTGAAAAACCCTCTTTGAGCTTACATTTTTATAGTTATTTCATTTATTTCTTCATAACAAAAACTTTGATTGTTGAATCAAATTTCTTGAATCATTTCTCATATCAAAGTTTTACATTTCTCTTTGTGCTTAATTTATCTATATCAATTTTAAAAGAGATATATTTTTGAAGAAGATATTTTGCACTTACATTGCATAAATCATTTCTACTTCTTCATATTGAAATTTTGATTGAATCAAACTTGTAAACATCATATTCATCAAAGTTTATAATTTCACTCTTAGTAATTAATTTATCACAAATTATTCATTGAAAGAGAGATATATTTTTTAAGAAGATTTTTGCACTTACATTGCATAAACTTTTCATCATCATCGTCATAGTCATCATCATCATCTTCTTCATATTGAAACTTTGATTGATTGAACTAAATTTGTAAAATCATCACATTCATCAAAGTTGCTCATTTCTCTCTTAGTACTTAATTTATTATAATCATCAATTTTAAGAGAGATACTTCTTGAGAAGATTTTTGAACATACATTGTATTTATCTATTCATCTTCTCATTGAAACACTTTGATGGATTAAATCTAATTTTTGACTATTATATTAATCAAAATTTTTCATCTAACACTTGAACTATTATTTATTACTATTCATTGAAGTGTTAGCTTTTTTTAGTACTTAATTTGTTTATAATATTTATCAAGAGAGGAATTTCATTGTAAAATCACTTTGATAAAGTGTGGGTTGTGTTGAAATCCCTTAGAGATCAACGTTGTATAAGGATCGGTGTTCCTTGTTGTAAGTCACCATATAGGTCATATTGACGTTCCGTAAAACTCAATAATGTGGGTCATTTTGAGGTTCCGTAAACGTCAATAGTGTGGATTGTGTTGAAGTCCTGTAAAGCTCAACATTGTATAAGGATCGGTGCTCCTTGTTTGTAAATTTTCGAAAGCGTTGTAAAGGGTTGGATTGCACCATAAGTCAATCAACATAGTGAAAATGCATTGCTCGTGCCGGAGAGCTTGATAACAGAGGACGTAGATAATTGCTTTGGATCAAACCTCCACAATTATACCGTTTGCATCCTCTCTCCCTTTTACTTATCGCTTTTATATTTGTGCTTACTATTTGAATTAACCTATTTAGTCTTTACTTGCTTGAATTTAAATTAATTCTTCGAATTTTTTTTAAAAAATAATTCACCCCCTCTTGGTTAGTTATTCATGAGCTTTCATAACGGTTTCTTCAAGATTATACTAAGTTCTGTTTTCAAAAGGTTGTATATTCTGTGATTTGGTTATATAGGAGTTACCGTTTATCTGATCATAAACTTGTACATTTGTGTGAATATATTCTGCACATTAGCACTATGTGTACATTCATGGATTTGGTTTTTCTCTGCACTTTGTACATCAAAATTTGTCTTAATTTTAAATTTTTGTTAAACATTTATTGTTTTTCAAAAGTTTAAATATGAGAAGTACAAAAGTTGATGTTGAAATTTGGAATGGGAAAGAGGATTTTAATCTCTGGAGTCAAAAAAATGAAAGCCCTGTTAGTACATTATAGATGTGCTAAAGCACTTGATGAATCTTGGGGTGAAGAAGTTGCTGATAATAAAAGAATTGAACAAGTTGAAATTGTTTGAGCATTATTTTCTTGCATCTGTGTGATAGTGTTATTAGAGAAGTAGGGAATACTGAGACTGCAGCTGAAATTCAGACAAAACTTGAATCCCTTTATAAAAGCAAGACTCTCCCCAATAAATATTATTTGTGGAAACAAGTTTTTAGTTTCAAATTTGATCCTAACTGTGATCTTGAAACAAATCTTGACATGTTTAATAAACTATCTCAAGATCTCACCAACAATGGTGAGACTCTTTCTGATGATAAAAAACCAGTAACCTTATTATTATCCTTACCTGAAAAATATAAAGAATTAAAAAATGCCCTTGAATATGGAAGAACTTCTATCACTGTTGATGTCATTGTTTCTTCTTTAAGAAATAAATAATTTGAATTTAAAAGTGATTTGAAATCATCCACAAATGGAGTTGGTTACAATGTTAAAGATGGCTGAATTCTTAATTCATGGTGTACTTTTCATATGTCACCTTGTAAAGAATATTTCTCTGACTTTCTGGAAATTAATGGAGGACAAGTAATATTGAGAAACGATTTTCTTTGCAAAATTAAAAGAATTAGAAGGATTTTTTTGAAACTAAATAATGGAAATGTACTGACCTTAAATAAGATCAGGTACATTCCTAGCCTAAAGAGGAATTTAATCTCTTTAGGTACACTTGATGATGAAGGTTTTGATACCATTATAAATAAAGGTATCCCGATACTTCAAAAGGATTTTACAAAAGTTATCCAGGTTGAAAAATCTAATGGGATCTATGTTTTGAAAGCTTTGCCTTTATTAAATCAATCTATTGCTGCTACAGTTTCTCAATCAGATAAATCTGAACTTTGGCACAAAAGATTTGGACATATTAGTGATAAGAATTTACATATTCTTAAGAAACAAGGTCTTTTGGGTACTGAAAAGATTGAAAGAATGTCATTTTGTGAACATTGCATTTATGCTTATTATTGATGATTATTTATATGCTGGTCTATGGGGGCAAGCTACTGCAAGTACATATTCTTATTTTAAATACTTCTTGCTCATTATTGATGATTTTTCAAAGAAACGTTGGGTCATTCTTTTGAAAAATAAATTTGACACTTTCAAAAACTTTACAGAATGGAAAACTCCTATTTAAAATCAAGTAAACAAAAGTGTTAAAACACTTAGAACTAATAATGACCTTGAATTTTGCAATGAAGAGTTTGATAAGTTCTGTAAAAATAATGAGATCTTTAGACATATGATAGTCATCTATACTCTACAACAGAATGGGCTTGCAGAAAGGATGAATATGACTCTATTAGAAATGGTAAGATTCACGTTGATAAGCTCAGGTCTTCCAAAACTGTTTTGGGGAGAAGCTGTTAAAACTGCCTTATTTCTAATAAATAAGTGTCCTACTAAATCATTGAAATATGATATACCTGATCATGTTTGGAGTGGTCATCAAATTGATTATTCTAAAATATTTTTCTTTGGTTGTGCTGCATATGTACATCAAAATGAAGGAAAATTAGAGCCCAGATCTGTTAAAGGAATTTTCTTAGGATGTGGAGAAGGTATTAAAGGTTATATGAAGGGTCGGGGTTGTTATAGAGTTATAATTAGTAGGAATGTTATCTTTAATGAGATTGACATGCCCTACATAAAACAAAAATGAACTCTTATCCCTGAAACTGATCAAAATAAAACTCTTATGGAATCTGAACTTTTTCAGGGTAATTTAAATCCTAAAAATAATGATCAGTTTGAGGTGGAGCCTGATCAGGAACTGTTAATGAGCCTGAACATGAAACTAATCCTGTAAATAAAACTGAACCTAACTTGATCAATCTGTGAATCCCTTAGAAGATTATCATCTAGCTAGGGATAGAGTAAGAAGGGAAATAAGACCACCATCAAGATAAGATGAATCTGAATTCATTACCGCCTTTAGTGTTCAGAATTATTTGGACAATGAACCTGACTCATATGAAGAGGCTATTGAAGGAAAAAATGCAAGTTCTTGGCTTGCATCCATGAAAGATGAAATGCTTTCATTGGTTAAGAATAAGACTTGAGTCTTAGTTAATAAACCCAAAGGGAAAATTGTTATTGATTGTAAATGGATCTATAAAATAAAAGAAGGTGATTCAAAATGTGAAAATGTAAGGTTTAAGGCCAAATTAGTTATTAAGGGTTTAACCAAAGAGAGGGAATTGACTACAATGAAATTTTCTCTTCTGTAATCAAATATACTTCTATAAGAGTTTTTCTTACTCTTGTTTTACAATTTGATTTTGAATTAGAACAATTAGATGTTAAAACTTTCTTCTTATATGAAAATTTTGATGAGAAAATTTATATGACTCAACCAAAAGGTTTTGAACAAAAATGAAAAGAAAACTGTGTGTGTCTTTTACAAAATCATTTTTATGGTATTAAACAAGCCCCAGACAAGGTGCATAGATTTGATACTTTTATATAAGGACTTGATTTCAATAGAAGTGAATATGATTCATGTTTTTATTATAAAGGAAATGGAGGTCTTGATTCTTATTATCTTTTACTATATGTTGATGATATGTTACTTGCTGGATGTAATATAATTGCGATTAATCATATTAAGCAAAAGTTAAAACAAGAATTTGAAATGAAAGATTTAGGCCAAGGAAAAAGGATTCTTGGAACGGAAATTAGAAGAAATAGAAATGATTTTAATGTGTTTCTTACTCAATAGTCTTACATTTCAAAAATATTATGTAAATTTTCGATGGATAAGGCTAAAGAAGTATCTTTATTATAAGTGTTTTAAGTAGATATATGAGTAATCCTGATGAATGACATTGGGAAGCTATGAAATGGTTGTTAATATACTTAAAAAGGACTTCTAACTTAGGACTAATGTTCAATATGAGTAAAAATGGAATTAGACTAAAATATTTTGTTGATTCAGATTTTGCTGATGTTTTTACTTTAAATAATACCTGCATAAGTTGGAAGTCTCAGCTGCAAAAGATAGTAGCTCTGTCATCAACAGATGCTGATTATATTGCAGCTACAGATGTTGTAAAGAAAGGTACATAGAGTGAGTGAAATCAAATGAGAAGTTAACTTCTAATCTACAATGAAACCCAAAGATGTCAAGCATCGACCATTTGATGTTGTTGTTTTTATTTGTGTTCCTTGCATGTTCGTCTGAAAGAATGTTCTATTTTCGAGTCAAACAGTTCGTGATCGTCGCATTGGGTACCAGAGCATACAACGAACACTTTTTTTTATAATAAAAGAAAATCAAATCAAATCAAATCAAATAACAGTTAAAAATAAAATAAACTAAAACTAAATATAAATAGTCCATGGCAGTGGCGCCAAAAACTTGTTGCGTTTTTTATATAGTAAGTGTACGATCATAACAAGTAGTATAATGAACATTTGAATCCGAATATCATTTCCACGAAGACTATACTTTAGGATTTAATCTAATTTTTCTAATTCCTATTTGACAAAAGCAAGTAAATAATTATGATAGTTGTGATTATTTTTCTAACTACTTTTAACTAATTGAAAATATAAAAAAATTGCAAACAATGGATGATTGAAAATTCAAATATGTGATGAATATTAGGGCATAACAATTTCATCTATTGATTTTCTTAATTCTTAATTTAATATTTATAACCTAATGTAGTGTTCGATCGAATTTTTCTATTTATTCAATTTACACATCTCGAGTTCTCATTGAACTTATTTAACTAATTAAATTCCATCTCTCTATGTGAATCAACTTTAGTTAAACACCGATTCTAATAATTCATATTATGAACCCAATAATTAGTATATGCATCTGTACACGTTATACTAATTTACCGAATTTTATTATATGGTCTAAATCTCAAACTCACCTCTCGTTTCGTAAGAGACTCACACAATCATCAAATTAGTGATCAGGTAATTTAATGTATTAAACTCATAATAAAATCAACACATAAATAAATAAATCACAGAAATCTTCAAAGGACCACAATATAAAAATTAGTTATTCATATTGTAAAAATAAAAATACGCAAAAATGGAAAGATATCACCAAAAATTGACGAAACGTGAAATTTCTGATGTCCGCCTTTTTTTTTTTTTTCTCTCTCTCTTTCTCTTTCTTTTCTTTCTTTCTTTCTTTTTTTCCGTGCAGATGTAGCTGTCTTTTTCTCTTTCTTTCTTTCTTTCTTTCCTTTCTTCTTTCTTGCTTCCTCATCTTTTTCTCTCTTTTTTTTTTTTTGCTGTTTGTCCTTCCTTTTCTCTGCCCTCCAGCGCCGCAATTCTCTTTTATTTTCTGTTTTTGTTTCACGTTTTTTTCCCAGAGGATCATTTAACTTGAACTCATTTAATGTAATATTTATCTCCAAGGTGTCATATTTGAATTTTGCTATTTTTCGCCACTTTTACATTCTTTTCTCCAATTCTTTATTAAACATAATTTTTTACCTACAAAATACAATATAACATGTATTAGGTAGAATTTTATCCAAAAAAATAAAATATTATGATTTAGGGCTTCGAATAAGTGTAGGCCTTGTGATGAAACCCAAATTAATTTGTTTAGCCCATTTTATAGAATGTAACCCGGCAGCCCATTTCCTTTAGTGTATTCTTGCCTTTTACTAAAGTAGGACTTTAGTTATTATTTTAAACGGCTGTGATGATGCCATTGGGAGATGGTGCCACCGTTGGATGCTTCTGACTGTTTGTATTGTTGGCTGACTCTTCATTTGGGTAGAGTGTTCGAGATATTATCTATGGTTTTCTCTCTTTTGCTCTTGGTGTGTTCTCTCTCTCTCTGAAAACTCTTGGTTTTCGTCTGTAATCTTTTGATTCTAGATATTCTTGGTGAAGTTTAGTGTAGATTGCTGTATAAGTTTTGGTGATTTTGTTCTTGGTTGAGCGATAACTTTTGGTTACTTGGTGTAATCGGATTGAGTGTACTTGAGAGAAGAAATTGGGTTTGAGGGCTAAATCCATTTGGATTTCTGTACTGTGAAACTTGTATTGATATTTTTGTTGGTTTTTAGTACATTAGAGTGATAACCACTTTGGTGGAAACTTAACGTGGTGATTAGCCCTTTCGAGGGTGAACATCTGGGCCTAAAGACGAAAAATCTCCGATGTTCCTTTTATTTCTGCTATGTGCTTGGTATTTTTGGGACTGTTTGTTACAACAGTATGGGACACTTAAATCTAAATAAAAAATAAATTTGTTTAAATTAATATTTTGAGTTCAAGTCTAGTTTCAATTATTTACGAAAGTTGTGCACGATAAAATACGAACTCATAGGTAGCCGATGTCACATATTGAAGAAGAAATTTACATAAAAAAATAAATTTAATCATTTAAATTTTAGATAAAATGGTTCCATTCTATAAACATAGTCATTATTCGTTTGAGCCCAATTGTGAGTGAAAAAAATGCATTTTTGAATAGTGACTTTTGGAGAATGTGTAGTTAAAAATGAAGAATTCGATTTACATGTAATACTATTTTATTGAAGAATATATGATTGAAAATGAGTTTTGAAAAAATGAATTTTTGATAAAATGTGGCTCAAACAAGGGTTGAAATTCACCGGAGTTGTTATTTTTAGTGATACGACATCGTAAACAAGACATTTTTTGACAGCTTCTGTCCGCTTATTGTTAAACTTTGAGATTTTCTTTTACCTTAATTTTTAAAAATTCGAACCTATGTTTTTGTTTGATGTGATATCATATTAGACCATTACGTCTAAAAGCTCATAGAATTACCAGATTTGACATCAGTTTCTTGGCTTCAAATTGGATCTTAATGTGGAGGCGAAGTGGAATGCAATATAGCTCGACCCTTGTTTGGTGATGATCCATTGGATGCAATACCCCAACAAATGTTTGCAGATGATCCATTAGATGGAACGACAAGGCCCTTGTTCATTGCTGGTTTACTGACCTCATATTCAGTAGAAATATTAGCTCTCATCGTTCTTTATAATCACGGTATTTCTGATGCTTGAAGTTTGTGCTGACCTGAAGTGATTTAGAGTTGGAAAATTTGTTTAGACTATAGAAATGACTGGTCGGGTGGCTTTTTATACTGATTGATATTGCATATTTCTCCATGTTTTCTTCATTAAAAGAACTGTTCCTGTGCTTAAGAATAATGAATAGATTTAGCGCTATGAATTCTAACAAATAAATAATTTTATTTCTATCAATTGAATTCAAGTCTTCATAGCTATTGTGGCCAAATTGATCAATTGAAGACAAAAGGGTGGCTACAAAAAGACTCTCAATTTGCGATCAAAGAAAATCGAGATGGAAGCCGAACATTCACGTCAAATCAATCAAAGACAAGGACAAATCAAGCATTCACGTCAAATTGAGTATTCATTGAAGATATTAGACTTAGGTGATTTGGATTCATATGTAAAAGTAAAATATTTTAATCATTACCAATGAATCACTAAAAGCTAAAAAGTTAAATTTTTTATGCACGAGATAAATTATTCATAAAAACACTCGCATAAAAAATATTTTTTGAAAAGATAAAAATAATTACTTGATTTTTAAACTTTTTAAAAGTATCGCTTAGCTCGAAAAATTAAGGAAAAATGTCTTTCAAAAGCTTACATTCTTCAAAATAATCAAGAAATAAAAATCCGAAAAAGATTTGTCCAAGTGGACGTCAGGTTGGTCTATCGAACGTCCCGCTCATCCAACAATCAAATTTTTAACCGTTCTGAATTCTGACGCACAACGGCTAGTTTGGTTGTCATGTTCAGTATGCGAACGTCTGGATGGATTGTTCGGTTGATTAGAAATTTTGGTGTTTTGACTGCTATAAATACCACTTCACTCTAGATTCAATACAACACTTTTAAAATCATTTATGTGAAATATTCTTGAGCTAAGCTATGTTGATTTATCTTTATCAAATCATTTAATTTGAAAAACTTTTGATTGAATTAACTTTTGAAAATTATTATACTCATCAAAGTTTTACTCACATAACACTTGAGTTTCATTCATTGTTATCTATTAAAGTGTCAGCTTATTTCTTTCTTGGTATTAATTTGATCATATAATTTATTAAGAGAGAAGTTTCAAATTGTAAAATCAACTTTTAAATTTGTGGGTCGTGTTGAGATCTCGTGAAGCTCAACTCTATATAAGGATCGGTGCTACTTATTTGTAAGTCATCAGAAGCATTGTAAATGGTTGGATTGTACCACAAGTCAATTAATATAGAAGACCTTGCTCGTGCCAGAGAGCTTGGTAACAAAGGAAGTAGATAATTGCTCTGGATCAAACCTCCACAATTATATAGTTTGCATCATCTATCTCTTTTACTTATTGCATTTACATTTGTTCTTATTATTTGATTTTATATTTTTAGTCTTAACTTATTGAATTTATGTTAATACTTGGAAAAAAAATTAATATCCAATTCACCCCCTGTTGATTGGCCATTCTTGATCTATCAATGTATTATTGGAATAATTGAATTATAGTAAGGATATAATTGTCACAAAATAAAATGCAGTGTAATCTAGTCACAAGAAAATATTATGTACCTCTGCGAATTCGAAAGAAGCTTCTTCTACCGTAGATATCAGTGTTTGTTCAAGCGACACTTAAAATACATCGAGTAATATCACACGTATCATGCGATTATTGTGGAATTTTGAATCTCATAGATTGCATCTAGTTTTTCAATATATATAAAAAAGAAAAGCTTCTGACAAATGATGGTGATAGTTGTATTAATATCTCTATCAATTTCCCAACGTACAAGACTAGAATATCAAGCAGAACATCACACAATAATCTTCTTTTACTTCTTGTTTAGTACTCTGTGCGTAGGAGGATCTCAAGTCCTTTAGCTCCTTTAAAATTTGCTGTATCTATGGTTCATACAACCAAATTATTGCCCACCTCAAAAAATAGAATTTATAACTATTCACATAAAAAAATTTCAAAGAAAAAGCCCATCAAATAAGTTCCAAAAAAGTTGATGAGTAAAATGTCTAAATTATTCATGAAAAGGGTTTAAATAATTGAGAGATTAATTCATTTACATCGAATACTAGTGAGAACAATCAAATACATTCAGGAATATGAAATTTAATTAATTCGAATTAATGAATATAGAAGAAATAATAATTTATATACTCATGTTCTTAAATATTAATTTAGACAAAATCGTGTGCACATGAACTTGGAGAATAATTTAGATCATAAATTAAACGAAAGATTTTGAAAATAAATAAGTGTGCATGAAAATAAATTAGTGTACATGAACTTTAGTAATTTATTTACTCGTGAATTAATTGAATAGTCCCGAAAATATATAAAGTGTACATGAACTTGGGAGAATTAATCTCTTTTGAGAAACCAAACCCACAAATTGCATACATGCATACTTGCTAGTACAAGGCAAAGGCTAAAAAGAGGGGTGGGGTTTTTTTTTTAAAGCAATTAATTGTTAATTATTGAGTATATGAATGATTTAAAGTATGTGAGAGGATTTTTACTTGAAAAATTAATACTATTGAAAAATATAAAAGTAAGGTATCATTGTAATAATTGAATTATATTAAGCATATAATCGTTCAACAAATGATTCTCATTTGATGTGATATTTAATATATTATAAATTTAAACTCTATTAATCAATTGTTTATGCATATCAAATAAATGTTGTCCTACAAAATGTTCTTTGATCGGCAATTTAAGGATTCAACGATCCTAAATCCCTGTATTTATAAATTCACACGCTTTGTTTGCGTCGGTTTCACAAAATTACAAAGAGCCACTAAAAGTTTGCTGGACAAAGAGATAGTAGACAAGATCTTAGGAAAATCAAAAGTATAAATTACTATCGACATAGATTTCATGGGGTGTTCAAAAAGAATATTCCATATGGAAGTTTGTGGTGTTTTTGTGGTAATTAGGTGTCGGCCATGGCTGCGGAGCATTTCCTTCATTCCTTTCTGCAAGCACATGCAGTTAACTAATTCCAGGCATAACCTATCCACCTATATGTTTCACTTTCGTGACATTCGATTGAGAACAACATATTACCACACTAACTATAATAGGACCAATACTTATTCGATTCATTTTACTTGTGTAACAAATGAAGCCAAATGTTTGCTGGCAACTTGCAACTATTTGTGTTTACCATGATGCTTAAATGATGATGGTCGACGCCATAGAAATGATTACTACGTTTTTTAAGAAATTTTGGCCATGACTTTTAACATTATAATGATCGCTACACAATTTTTCAACAAAAAATTTCTCCGTCTTTTATGGGCCCGTTTGACTTGTTCTCCTTTCGCTTCAGTTAAAAAGATTTCATGAGGAAGCTACCTTAGATAAGCTTCCTCTAAAAACTCCTTTAACCAATCAAAATACCTTCAAAAAATTATTTAAACGTGTTCAAACATGTTAATTTGAGAAGAATATTTTGACTTTTACTTGTTATAAATCTAATTGAAGTGTAGACATTCATGTTTGGGAAACTTGTATGAGACATATTAGTTGAAACTTGTATTTCAATTCCTTAATTCATTCAAAAACTTCTATAAAAAGTAGGGTATATGGAGTAGGAAGAAGCTTTTTATATAGTTAATATAAAAACAGCCGAAAAGTAGGATTCCAATAATCCCATTAGATCATGTATTTGAAAAAAAAAAAAATTTGCCCATTAGCTCTTACATCACCCACTTATTTTGATATTCCAATCTTTTTAAAAGTAATCGGACAAAATATTTTTTTGAAAAAAAAAGTAAAATTGATTCCTAATTAATGTCTTATGCTTTTGGGTATAATATTATGTATCTCATCAAGCATCAAATTAGCAGACAACAAAATCCAAGTCTACAAAAATAATGAATCAAAGCTATGGCTGTTAAGCATTTTGCATCAAAGGTTTCTAAAGATGAGTATGGATAATTATAGAAAAAGAAACATTTTTGCGATTTTTAGTAAGTAATAAGTAGCGATTTTAGCTTCTTAGTTATTTTCAATAATCTTTAGTATCGCGTGGTATATCTTATTAAACAAGTTATCTTGAATTGTATTGACCACCTTAAGATGCATGATACTTTTGTAACAAAAATTACAATAATCGATTACGTTGATATTTGGATTTTGAATAAATGGGGAATGATCCTAGTAAAATAAATGGGCATGTGGTTATAGAACACAAACTGATTTGGCGACGAAAAAAGTTAACTATACACCAAACAAAAAAGTTAGAAAAGTCGATTCAATTACAAGATATCATGGAAAGGGGGTTTGACGTATGATAAGATTCAAGTCAACTTAATTGTGTTGGTTTTATGAGCATGAGCAAATATAATGTAAAGACAGTAATATTACAACAAAATAATTTATTTTGTGGAGTTGGCCACATTTTGGATCATAGAAACCTTTAAACTGAGGCCTATGATAGGGGTGTATTTTGCACGTTTATATCAATTTCTAAACTTGGATATTTGTCGTTTTATGCGTAAAATGTAGCTTAATTTGTTATAAATTGTGTTTGCAGGTCAACACTGGCGAATGTGGTGAAAGTGAAAGAAAAATAGAGAAAAATGACCAAAATGAAGAAGAATCAAAGTTCAAGGACTAAGTTGCAAATACTCAAAAGATGACTCAGAGAAGGAATTGAAGACATAAAGATGAAAAGATCCAATTGAGTAGTAGATTATGCGTTGGAACGAGAAAATTGGAAAAATGGTCATGAAAAAGAGAAAACAAAGTTGAAGGACTAAAGTGTCACATTTTGGAAAAGACTAACACTATGAGGTCGCATAGTGTTAGAAGCTTGCGGTCGCATTAAGGCATCCAGAGAATTTCAGAGTGCCACAGGAGTACTCTATGCGACCGCATAGAATCTTTCTATGCGGTCGCATAGAAGGAAAATCCGACAAAATTCTGGGTTTCCTTATCTGGTTCGAACTCTTTTGGAAACTAAATCGACGACTCCTTTATAACCCGAGGAATGTCCAGAAGCTAGGGTTATGCCTTCCTAGAGACAAAAAAATGACATTGTTGAGCAAGATCGAAGGCTAGGACGAAGACTTTCATTCGAAGATCCAAGATTTCAAGCGTTATATTCAAGATTTGGGTGATGTCTTTTCCAATATATTTTCTTTGTTATTTTAATATGCTAGGCTAGGTTTTTATTGTACTAGGTGAACGATGAACCTCGTAACATGAATCTTTAATTCTTTGTTTTGCAATTTGATTATAAACACGATTGTTTGATGTTGAATGGTTTATATTATCTTTATCGCCTCCATAATTATATGCGCAATGATTATGTGAGTTTTGGTGGTTTATTTCATGCATTCGAGAGAAGCGAAATAGATTCTACAAGATATAAATCATCGTAGGGTTCGATAGGGGATAGAGATATACCGCTATGCTTTACGTGAGTTTTTAAGTGTTTATAATACGTTATGCATTCTTGTATATTGGCATTTGTCAAAGAGATATAGTCAAACGGTATGCGAGGATAAGTTTAGCTCTACTCGAGAGAAATTGTTGAATATTTTAGGAACATTGACTCTTCAACCGATTCGTTGTGCTATCAAATTGTGAGACAAAGGTTAAAGGTGAGGTTACGTAGGGATTCGGGATCCTAGTACGCTTTTCATACATATCTTCATCAAGCATTCGCATTCAATTCGTAATTTGCATTAAGTCGTTCAATTTTATTTAAATTTGAATGCTTAGTATAATTTAGACAGTTGCATATTTTGATCATATCTTTGAATTCACTTTAGTTTCGGTTAAGGTCGAGATAGGTAACATTTGAACTAATTTAATCTCTGTGGGAACGATACTTGGACTTAAAAATTCATTTTATTACTTGAACAATCCGTACACTTGCGGTACTCAAAGTCGAACACAATTTCGACGTATCAGCCTACGTACAACATTTTCAGCTAACAAGACACCATTATCACCTTCTCCAAGCATGCAACCGCGGATCTGCAAGTCAAATCTCTATCACAATGTTTCTATTAATTTTCATCCCACTAAATTAAGCATAAAAAAGTGTGGTTAACCATCAGCCCCCCTTCTAGTTGGAAAGTCATATATGAGCTATAATTTGAAGATTTAAGGATAAAGAACTGAAAATTAGGGGGATCGATCAGAATTATTCTGAGGCTCTTTCTTTCAGAGAGAGAGAGAGAGAGACTTAATAAGACAATTTCATATTTTAAGATTATATTAATTATTCTAGATCAATAAATAAATAAACTAACATACATCTTAAAAAATTTAAAAGAAGAAAAATGCTATTCATTCCTACTATATGTGGCGTTAATATGGTATTAAATGATAGGTGAAATTAAATAAGTCATTTAATTTCACCTATCATTTAACCAATCATTTACATCTACATAGACTGGGGATACATCCCCACTGAGGATGAATAGTATTTTTCTTAAAAGAACTACTTTTCAAGTTTCCAATAAAAACTTAGAAAAGTTTCCGGAAAATAATATATTTGATTTAAAAACAAAAAGATACTTAACATTTACCTTTGTCAAAAGATTAGCCAAACAAAATAGGGAAAATAGCATATCAGTGATTATAATTTAATCAGATCAAACATAAATTTTAAAACTTAAAACATTATGTAAAATTCACAACTACTACCTACTTATTTTCCATACATATCATAGGATCACAACTTATAATCACTTAGATATTAATTCAAACACGTACCGAACATACTCTTATGTTTTGTTTCCAAATTCTAATTATAATTGAAATTTTATACTTTTAAATTCTAAAAGTACCTAATTTTTTAACACGGAGGCGTGAGCGTATACACACAAACACACCAGCAATGGTAGCTCGCCACCGATAGTCCCACCACCATCATGCACTACAACTACCCGCCACCATTTACCACAACCACCACGGTGAATAGAGGTCAATAAAGGAGAATTCTTGCTTTTAAGTTTAGTATCACCTTCAACGGAAGCGGCAACGGAAAATCTGATTGCAAATCTGGTTTCCTAAATCATATCTAATTTCATATCTAAGACCATATTTGAAACCGGTGGAATTTGCTTGTATTTTTTATTTTTTTATTTGGGAGGTATAGATGGTTGCGATGGTAGTGGTTTTGTGAGGGTTCTTGGCAGGTGACGAGTGGTTTTTGTTGTGTTTTGTAACAAGCATTAATACTGGTAGCTGCTCGATAGTGCTAATTTACTGATGTTGCTGGTGGTGTTAGTGGTGATTGTTAGTTTGATGCCCTCTTATAGTAAGAATATTGTGACGACATTATGAATTAACGTTTTATTATTTGTGTGTTATAATTTGCGACAATACTCTAAGGTTCCATGATCATAAGAAATAACAAATAGTATACTCGACAATTTGGGTATAGTGAGACACAATTCATTATATGATCAAAATATGTCGTTCACAATCGGTACATGAAGTTGGACGCTTTAAGTTGATAAGATTGCATTGTTCTTATTGAGATTTGTCTAGATCTGGGAATAAGAACAATAACGTGTTTTGAAGCACGTTGAATAGGACCGCATGAATGACTCATTTGTGACCGCTCAAAATGAGACGCTACTCGATTATCAAACAAGTTACCTAAATCTTGAGCAAGTAATGTACCTTTAATTGCTAGTTCAAATTTCTTTGAGGTACCAATAAGTGAAGTCTTAAATTAGAAGATCAATCTCGATACTTTGAGAATCTGGGCGAAACAGTTAGAGATCATATACATGCAATAATGGAATCCGTTAATCATAATGATGAGACGATCAAGATATTTTCTAAAGTGAATTGAACCTGAGCTCAGTAGTCCGACGATGAGGTCGTTGGACTTGGTGTTGTGATATGATCACAACGAATTCGCCTTATGAAATGGGAGTTGGAGGGAAATACGTGTTGAAGGGCAAAAAGGTCATTTTGTCGACTTCAACATATTGACGGTCAAACGGGGGTTGACTTGTGGAACGGTGGTCGGAGGATATTGTTATTGAATCGTGATTGGCTTCCATAACTTTCACTCGACTCAAGAGTGCAATCCCGTATTTTTGGTAGAGTAAGCTGGATTAATAGATATATCTCAATTGGTCAAGAGTTGACCCAATTAGAAATATATATTGGAACTTGAGTCTTGTGAGTCAGGTTAGGTCTCTCTTTTGGCTCCAATAAAGGTACGTGACTTAATTGATCTATTATAATAAAGTTCAAGAATATTTGTGCAAATATGAAACTCTAATGGTGTGTTATAAATATTCCCTTTAAGGGCGCATTTGCCAAGGTTAGGGTTTTAGCCATTTTCATTTTCTCAAAGTAAGGAGAGGCACCTAAGGAGCACAAGGGGGGAAGCATTTGGCTAGGTCATTGAAAGCTCCTTTGAGGTTATCATCTTACCCTTTACGTGCTAGGATTTAAAATAAAACTCCAATGATCTCAAGATGATCTAAAGATTCACCATGTATTTGGGTTGAATCGTCAATAGGAAAATCGATTTCCTAATGTGATGATTAAATATCCTCATTCCAGCAAATGGTGTCAGAGCCATGGTTATAGAAAACCTTGAGTACGATTAAAGCTTTTTTTTTTAATTCGAGTGTAAAATGCATTTTTAGTGTGGGTGGTGTTAGGATATTTGATTTGACATGTTATTGCTTTATTTATTGCTTTATATATTGAAGTAAATATTAATGATTGTGTATAATCACTTTTGGCCTTAGAATTTTTGCTTCTCATTGTTGTAATTCATTTTTCTTGTTGCTCTTTTACCTAGAAATTTTGTAAGCCATAAGGCACTAGGATTTTATGTATTTTGGAGAGAAAAATCCTTAGTATGAAGTTGTTGTTGGAAGAAGGGCATGTAGAAGAAAATGTATGAATTTGAGATGTGAAAAATATGGCAAGGGCGGACAGCAAGGATGATGAATTGGACTACAAGGGAAGGGCCTTTTTTTTTTTTTTTTTTATAGATTTGTACTCAAAAATTAAATTGGTCCACACTTGAAAGCATGGATTGGACTACAAGGGAATTGAAGAATTGGGCTGAAATGTGGCCCAATAGGATACTTTAATTCTTTTTGTAATTTTAATTATTAGGATGGGTCATAAGTGATTATTATTCATTTAATTATTGCTTTTATCGCTTTATGGATGATGAATGGATGTATGATTATTACATGTCATGTAGATTGAATAAAACATCACCCGGTGTACTAAAAACATATGCATTTGCATTTAATAATTTTTTGTCACTCTAAATTAATTAGAAGTGACGGAAAATTATTATTAATAATTTAGTGCCATTATAATTGTTTATATTTGGCGAGTAATTATTAATGAAAACCCATATTCTTAAAATAATAAGTGGGAGAGGGTTTATAAGCATGAATAAACCTGCGGCCTCCTCCGCCATCCAATTTCTTATTAAGATACGAGTGTTTAGTATCGAATTACATCGGTCTCCCTACAGGAAAATGACATTATTTTTTATTAACGAAAATTGGATCTTGTAAATAGAATTTTTTTAAAAAAAATGGAAAAAGAGGGGATTATCCTATAGATAACACCTCACCTATTTCGGGTATTTTAAAATAAGTGACGGAGGTTATTACACTTATATGTAAATATTTTTGGAAGACTTCCTATAGAAGATTCCAACAAAATTATTCATAGGCTAAATAATAATCAATGCTCATTACATTGTGGCATGAGATTCCGAGCTCAATAAATGAGTGGGAGGGTCACAACCTTACCGTCAACTACATTGACCTCCTATAGGGGGCGTGTTTAAAGTTGTAGGGGTTTAAGGTCTTTGAGTTCAAAAATATAGTTTAGGGGTCTATATTCATATACTCATAAACATGCATCATACAAAGATTATTATTCATTTTAATACGTGAATCATTAAATTTTTTCAGCAAAATGTCGCATTATCAGTGATACTTAAACAAAATCAACTTGTGGGAGAAAACTATATTGACTGGAAAAGAAATCTTAACATTGTTCTTACCGTCGAAAAACACAAATTTGTGCTGACTAAAATTTATCCCGAACCCCCTAAAGATGATTCCACAGAATCTCAAAAGGCTACATATGAAAAGTGGTGTCATTCTGATGAGATGACCCGTTGCTACATTTTGGCATCTATGTCGAATGTGTTGCAACAGAAACACACAATATTGAAACCCCTTTTGACATGACTGAAAGCCTTCAAGAGATGTTTGGACATCAAAGCCGACAAACTAGGCAAGCTTCCATTAGGGCAATTATGAACACCCGCATGAAACCAGGCGCATCTGTGAGGGACCACATGTTAATCATGATTGGTCACTTCAATGTTGCAGAGGTTTTAGAAGCTAACATTGATTCCAAAACGCATATTGACATGGTCCTAGAGACTTTCCCTGAGATGTTCTCACAATTTATAGTTGATTATAATCTACACAAGATGGACACGTCTTTAACTGAATTAATGAAAGAGCTCCAAAATGCTGAAACTGTTCTCAAGGCCAGAAGTGGAAATGTTATGTTTGTGACAGCCAGATCCTCTCATCCTAAGCCTTCTAGTAGCAAACAAGGAATCAAGAGGAAGAGGCCAAACAAAAATAAAGATGGCAATTCAAAGGGAAAGAAAATCATTTCCGATGGGAAACCAAAGAGAAAGTGTTTTTCTTGTGGACAGAAGGGACAATGGAAGAGAAACTACCCGGATAACCTAGCTAAGGGGAAGCAAGGTAAAGGCAATACCATATTCATTAAGTCATGCTTAGTGGTTGATTCTACTAGGACCTGGATTGTAGATTCTGGAGCCACTAATCATATATGCAATTCTTTGCAGGGGTTCCAGGAAACCAAACACCTTAGTGAATGGGAGTACACTCTCAGAGTTGGCATTGGAGCAGTAGTATCCGCCAAAGCAATTGGCACCTCTACTTTATGTTTTGAGAATCGTAGACATTTGATTTTGGATGACTGTTATTATGTTCCCGAACTTATACGGAACTTGGTTTCCGTTGCACTTTTATATCGTGTTGGTTATTCAGCACTTTTCGCCGTTCTACGGTAGTTATTAAGTTGAATAATTCTGTTATATGTTCGAGTTATATGGTTAATAGTCTCCGTGTCTTAAGTTATATGATTGGTTCTATACAAAACACTACTACAACTAAGAAAAGAAAGAGATAGTCTAGTACCAATGAAACTCTTTTATGGCATCTTAGGTTGGGTCATATTAATATAAACAGGATCCAGAGATTGGTAAAGGATAGACCTTTAAATGAATTAGAGGTGGAATCTATACCAACATGCGAATCTTGATAGAAGGAAAGATGACCAAAAGGCCTTTTAAGGCTAAATGACTAAGAGCTAAAGAAGTTTTGGAATTGGTACATTCCGTGTTTGTGGACCCATAGTACTCGAGCTAGAGGAGGATTTGAGTACTTCATCACCTTTACGGATGATTACTCAAGATTTGGATACATATACCTTATGTCTCACAAATCCGAAGCTTTGGAGAAATTCAAGGAGTTTCATACGGAAGTTGAGAAAGAATTGGGTAAGAGTATCAAGACTCTTCGATCTGATCGAGGTAGCGGATATCTATCCTAAGAGTTTAAAGTCTACTTATCGGATAATGGAATAATATCCCAACTGAGTGCACCAAGAACTCCCCAACGGAAATCGAACTCTTTTGGATATGGTAAGATCAATAATGAGTTATTCCTCATTGCCTATTTCTTTTTGGGGATATACACTACAAACAACCATTTATATCTTGAATTTAGTACCATCTAAGTCAGTTCCCAAGATGCCCCTGGAATTATGGAATGGGCGCAAACCTAATTGGCATCATATTCGGATATGGGGTGTCTGACACATGTACTAAAGGGAAAGACGGATAAGATGAGATCAAGATCGGAAGTTTATCTCTTTGTAGGATATCCAAAAGGAACAAGAGGTTACTACTTCTATAGTCCTCTAGATAAGAAGGTATTTGTTAGTACAAATACAACCTTCTTAGAGGACAAGTACATAGAAGAACATAAGTCTATTAGTAAGATTCTATTGGAAAAGTTAGAACATGGTTCAAAGAACTCGATTCCAAATTTCTGCATAGAATCAAATAGTTATGACTTGGAACCTCCTACAGAACCAATGGTCATGGATGAGGTATGTGAGCATGTGATGCCCACGTTACTTCATGAAATAGAACCAGAGGTAGTAGAGAACGAGGTACCCATTGATGCACTTTTACACACCCATCCAATAGGGATAATGAGGAAGTTGGTCCTGACCAAGGACATGACCAAGCAGTGGGAGAAGAGGAAAGATCTCCAGTCAGACCGGACAATCAGGCACCTTCAACAGTTACTCGTATTGGGAGGATTGTTAGACCACCTTCTAGATATTTGCTCTATGGAGGGTTCTATCAGGCGATCTCTACTGAACAAGAAGAAAATCCCACTTCATTTAAGGAAGCAATAGAGGATGTAGACTTTGAATCATGTAAATTTGCCATGAACTCAGAAATGGAATCTATGTATTCTAACCAGGTTTGGGATCTTGTGGATGCACCTAATATGGTCAAACCTATAGGGTGCAAGTGGGTCTATAAAAGAAGAAAGGGAATAGATGGGAAGGTTGAAACCTTTAAAGCAAGGCTAGTGGCCAAGGGTTTTATCCAAAGAGAAGGTGTCGACTATGAAGAAACATTCTCACTGATTACCATGCTTAAATCTATTCAAATCCTTTTATCCATTGCCGACCATTATAATTATGAGATTTGGCAAATGGAGGTTAAGACAGCCTTTTTGAATGGGCGTCTTGACGAGACTATTTACATGATGCAACCTTAAGGGTTCGTAAAAGAAGGTCATGAAAGGAAAGTTTGCAAGTTACAGAGGTCCATTTATGGCTTAAGCAAGCTTCCAGGTCTTGGAATGTCAGATTTGATCAAACTATTAAGACCTATGGTTTTGACCAAAATCTGGATGAACCCTGTGTATACAAGCGTGTGAAAGGGAAAAAAAAGTAGTTTTTCTGATTCTTTGTGTGTATGACATTCTACTCATCGAAAATGATGTAGAGACATTGTCATCCGTATAGAAATGGTTGTTACAGCAGTTTGATATGAAGGACTTGGAAGATGCTAAATATGTTTTGGGAATCCGTATCTTGTGAGATAGGAAAAACAAAAGGATAGCATTATCCCAAGCTTCATATATTGACAAAATATTGTCTAGATTCGCAATGCAGAATTCCAAAAAGGGACAACTCCCTTTTAGACATGGAATTCATCTATCTAAGGAGCATTCTCCCAAGACTCCAACAGAGATAGATTACATGAAGAAGGTTCATTATGCTTCGGTTGTGGGGAGCCTCATGTATGCCATGCTTTGCACTAGACCAGACATTTGTTTTGCTGTGGGTATTGTTAGTCGTTATCAGTCTAATTCTGGACCGAAACATTGGATGGTAATGAAGCATATACTAAAGTATATTCGGAGAAAGAGAGGCTATATGCTCGTCTATTCAGGACATGATTTGAATCCTATTGGGTATACTGATTCCGATTTTCAATTCAATCGTGACTCTAGAAAGTCCACATCAGGTTCAGTATTTACACTGGGAGGTGGAGCTGTGGTATGGAGGAGTATCAAGCAATCTTGTATTGCTGATTCTATCATGGAGGCAGAGTATGTAGCCTTTTGTGAAGCTGCTAAAGAGGCTATGTGGTTCAAAAAGTTTCTATTGGACCTTAACGTGGTACCTTTGGCAATGGAACCCATAACACTTTATTGTGATAATAGTGGAGCGGTTGCCAATGCTAAAGAATTAAGGAGTCATCAGCATGGCAAGCACATTGAGAGGAAATGCCACATTGTTAGACAGATTGTTCATTGAGGAGACGTAACGGTTAGCAAAATTGTATCTGCAGATAATCTTGCGGATCCGTTCACCAAGAGCTTACCAGCTAAGGTTTTTGATAAGCACCTTAAGAAGATGGGTATTATTGATATGTCACATATACTTTAAAAGGGCAAGTGGGAGATTGTTAGTTTGATCCCCTCTTAGAGAAAGTATATTGTAATGACACTATGAATCAACGTTTTATTATTCATATGTTATAATTTGCGACAATAATCTAAGGTTCTATGATCATATGAAATAACAAATTGTAAACTCCACAGTTTGGGTATAATGAGATACAATTCGTTATATGATCAAAATATGTCGTTCACGATCGGTACATGAAGTTGGACGCTTTATGTTAATAAGATTGCATTGTTCTTATTGAGATTTGTCTAGATCTGGGAATAAGAACAATAACTTGGTTTGAAACACGTTGAAAGGATCGCGAGAATAACTCATTTATGACCGCTCAAAATGAGACGCCACTCGATTATCGAACAAGTTACATAAATCGTAAGCAAGTAATGTACCTTTAATTGCTAGTTCAAGTTCTTTGAGGTACCAATGAGTGAAGTCTTAAATTAGAAGATCAATCTCGATACTTTGAGAATCTGGGCGAAACAGTTAGAGATCATATACATGCAATAATGGAATCCGTTAATCATCATGATGAGACGATCAAGATATTTTCTAAAGTGAATTGAATCTGAGCTCAGTAGTCCGACGATGAGGTCGTTGGACTTGGTGTTGTGATATGATCACAACGAATTCGCCTTATGAAATAGGACTTGGAGGGAAATACGTGTTGAAGGGCAAAAAGGTCATTTTGTCGACTTCAACATATTGACGGTCAAACGGGGGTTGACTTGTGGAACAACGGTCGGAGGATATTGTTATCAAATCATGATTGGCTTCCATAACTTTCACTCGACTCAAGAGTGCAATCCCGTATTTTTGGTAGAGTAAGCTAGGATTAATAGATATATCTCAATTGGTCAAGAGTTGACCCGATTAGAAATATTTATTGGAGCTTGAGTCTCTCTTTTGGCTCCAATAAAGGTGTGTGACTTAATTGGTCTATTATAATAAAGTCCAAGGATATTTGTGTAAATATGAAACTCTAATGGTGTGTTATAAATATGCACTTTAAGGGCACATTTGCCAAGGTTAGGGTTTTAGCTATTTTCATTCTCTCAAAGTAAGGAGAGGCACCTAAGGAGCACAAGGGAGAAGACCTAAGGGAGGAAGCGTTTGGATAGGCCATTGAAAGCTCTTTTGAGATTATCATCTTACCATTTACGTGTTAGGATTTAAAATAAAACTTCAATGATCTCAAGGTGATCTAAAGATCCACCATGCATTTGGGTTGAATATCCCCATTCCAACCATCGATTTCCTAGTGTGATGATTAAATATCCCCATTCCAACAGTGATGATGATGATGATGATTTAAGGTTTCGAGATAGTGGTTTATGGTGGAAGCTACGGTGGTGTGGTGTGGTGGTGGGACTTGGTTTTGGCGCTTGGTGATAGTTGTGTAACAGCACGTATGTTACAAATAGAAGTAACGGCGATGACAATGTAAGATGGAGTTTTATAAATGTATCAATGTTTGTTACAAAATTGGCTATGGTGGTGGCGGCAACGGATGTTGTAGTGGCAAGAAACAAGTGGCATAATGTGTTCAAAGTAGTGTAGCACATTTTGTTACAAAATATATAAAAATAAAAAAATAATAAGAAAAATAGCATTTCGAGGGGATAAAAGTTGTTTTTATATTTGGAATTAGTTTTTTTTTTTTTTTCGCGCCCCATTTAGGATTAATTTTAGAGGCCAACTTCTAATTGTCAAAGAATTAGAAGCTTTTAGGTGTTAAGTAAATTTAAAAAAAAAAAAAAATATATATATATATATATAGAAGAATATATAATATATGACGGGGGATTTTAGGAAAGCAAATGGTAGCTTCTCAAACTTTTCTTTTAGCTTTTCACTTACCTACTGTCTACAATTTTTTTAGGGAAAATTGTAGTAATGGTTCCAAACCTTTTCATTTTTTACAGATTTTACCCTAACTTTTAATTTGTACCAGCGAAGGTCCCAAACTTTTCAAAACTATGCACCGGAGACCATTAGTTGACCAAACAAATTTATTTTGACCAATTTTAGTAAAGGCAAAATGGTAATTTTGCATTATATATTTTTCCAATTATTATTAACAATTAAACTAAAAATAAAAAAGAAAAAAAATATGCCCCACCCACCCCCCACCTCCATCTCCACCTCCACCTCCACCTCCACCTCCACCTCTACGCCATCTTCACCTTCAACTCCGACCTCAATTTCGGCCCCTCACCACCCAAACCGCCGAACACACATACCACTAGAAAGCCCTCATCACCCTCTACGACTTCTACCCAATGCCCTGCCTCGAACCCACTTGAACTTGACGGAAAATTGAGCCAAAACAGCCTGCTCAAGTCCCCAAAAACGACCGAAATCTCCAATTCCAACAACACCCATGTCATGCCCAACATTCCAGGTAATTACACATTAAGGCACCCCTGTCCATGGTCATCAATTATCCTTAAACGCATAGAAACAAATTCAACAAACTACATCTTCGAACACAGTCACTGCGCGACTTTCAGATGGCTTTTCCGGCACCGATTGTGGGACCCATGATCGCGGAAAACCTCTACAAGCACCTACTCTTCATGATATGTCCAATGAACATACGTACACATTGGGTTGGTTTCTATAGGGGTTAGGCGGCAGAATTTTTTTGAATTTTTTATTCACATGGGTCCCACTTGTAAGTGTTATGCCATAAATTCAATCAACTTTAGACATAAACATTTTGAATATATATATATATATATATATATATATATATATATATATATATATATATATATATAGATATATATATATATATATATATATATATATATACAGAAATGATCTAATGAGCACCGGTGCTCATCTTATCCTAATCACCGATGAGTTGACACATTAATTCATTGGTGGATAAAGATTTTGTGAGTTCCAATCCACCAATGAATTAATGTGCCAACTCATCGGTGCATATGTATGGCGATATCTATTATTTAATTGAATTAATATTCTAATAAATTAAATAATAGAATCCATAGATTCAAGTCTTGGTGATTTATTAATTACAAGGAGTTGTGATTGTGAGATACAAATTACATATGACTGAATTTTATATCGTCCGTGGTCAACATAATAACGAGATACGGATATTGTTATTACAGATAGACCATTGTGTGTGGCATTCTTACTTGTAAAGCAAGTAGCTGATCTCACAAGCTAAAGTGTGGTGACACTTAAATGAACACGTTGATGTTTTGTTATAGAACAAAACATTGGAGACCTGTTGAGAGATTTCACATGGATAACTATATGTGTTAGTGGTTAATCTCTAATGTTCGGTAGTGAAATTGGTCTTTTGACTTGAGATCATCATAGCACCTTATATGAGGACAGTCATACTTTGATGGTGTTGGATGTTGCTCTGCCAAGGGTTGCTAATACAGCATCGTTTGGGTATGTCAAGAATCATATGAAGGTTGTGAATGATCAATAGAGGATTTGTCACTCTTAGATAGTAAAAGATTATGATCTACATTTTATCCAGTTAAGTTGGTAATGAAACCCTTGGCCAAGGTGAACTCATAAATCGAAAAGGAGTTTTCGACTTACAGTGACTTAACACTGGGATAAAAGATAAGATTGATAATTGAGATTGACACATATCTATATCTCATAATTGATTGGATCATATTGACGAAAGAATTATAATTTCACAGTAAACGAATAAGTTTGGTTTGTCACATCACGTGACATTTCCCATTACATGTATATGACACATTGCTAGATGCCACTTTGGGACGACGAATGTGAATTAGTGATAAATTAAAAGGGGTTTTTTAATTTATCAATTTTGATTAGATCAAAATAAGAATTCACGTCGTTAGGTATCGTGATCGGGAACCTAATGGGTCACACACAAAAGAGAACCAAAAGAATGATATTTATCAATTAATTAATTGACAAGTGTTGAATAAATAATTAATTGAATTGCTTATTAATCGGCCCGAATTAATTAATTGGATTGACTAATTCATGGACTGGATTTAAGTAATTTGATTAATTAAATATTGGACCGGATTAAGTTTAGAAATGAGCCAAGCCCACTTGGACTTATATTAATACACCATCAGCCGCCAATGATTTCTTGTGTAATTAGAATTCCAATGCTAATTGAATTCTTAATCCAATTGCTAATTGAAGTTCTAATCCAATGCCAAGTCCAACAGGCCCAATTAACTTTTTATTTTCTCCAAGTCATCACATCTTTAGAATTGGAGCAATTTAGTCCTTCAATTTTTCTAGTGTCGACTTTAATTCCCAAAATTGTAGATTTCCTTCAATTTTAGCATTTTTCCTTTCCAATTGCTTTGAACACGTCCATAACTAAAACAAAAGAAAATTAACCTAAGTTAAGTAAAAATTAATAATTTGACGACATGAAACCCCAGTAAAATGACTTAAATAAGTTCACAAAATGCACTCATCAAATACCCCCAAACTTGAGTTATTATTTGTCCTCAAACAAAATTATAACTTAACTCCACATAAAAAAAATTGTTTAATAACTTGTCGTGTCTTAGGATTGGAACTTAGTATTAAACAAAGTGAACAACTTCAATAGTACAAAATCAAATCAATCTCCACATGTGTCGTACATAACTTGACGTGTATTTGTGTGAAAACTGATGCCAACGTATTAGGATCGTGATTAGCTCATACCCGATCCAAAGTAGTCAAATATTCTCTTACATCGCTCATCCCCTCAAACTTATTCTTTTCACTCACTTTCCCCAGGGGTGTGTTCTAAGTTGAACTTATTTATCACTATTCCTTATCCTTTCTTAGTTGGGATGTATCGTACTTTCACAAGTTTACACTTCAACAAGTAGAGACTCTCCTATTTTTGATTTCTTCGACCTTTGAGATTAAATTAAGTTACTTGCCTCGTACTAGAGATATAGTTGTATCAACCGGATATTTGGGGCTAATCAAAGCATTTCATACATAGAAGTATGTATATTATTCATCAAGAGGTAGATTTTTTTCCCTTTTTTTTTCATATATATGACATCTTCCATTTGCTTTCTATATAACCCATGTAGCGAGTTTTAGGCCGATGACTCCCAAGTCAGAAGACCATAGTGTACCAGGTTTTAAACCATTGCAGACTTAATCACTCGAGTTATACAGGCTCGAACAAATGTCCTTATTCATTCAATGATTCGTGCAATGCCCATATTTTTTTAGCCATCCAGTTTCTAAAACTAATCTCTAACTTAAAACTTTCACCTTGTCTTCATCTCACTGGTCTAAGATAATCCATACAAAATAATATCATGCACGGAATCCCTTCTCATCTCAATGTTCCCTTGTAACAATTCAACCACCTCCAAACTATTCTAAAAATTGGTCATGATTTAGTATAAAAGACGTTATTCGGGTTTTTTCCTATGTTCAACTATTTCTAACTAATGAACCAAATCATCAACTTAATATGTAAACATGAGTGTCGTGCGCAAATTATGTCAAGTCTCACACAAACATGTATTGATTAATCTAATAATGCACTATTTTCATCATTCTTGATTAATACATAGTCCAATATTTAATATCATGGTCGGCAAAATTATCAAACTCACACAAGTACATAAAGCAATAAACAAAACACTGGATTTTTTTATTTTTTTTTACACAGTCACACAGAAAATAATTAAAAAAAATGATAAACAATTGACGAACAAAACACTGATTTTTTTTTAGTCACACAATCACACAGAAAATAAAAAAAAAATGATAAACAATTAACGAACAATCCATAGTTATCCAAAAATACCCTGTCAGCCACCCCCAAACTTAGATAAAACAATGCCCTCAATGAAAATTGTGCAGTGCAAAGTAGAGTGACAAAATAGACTTAGCACATAAGTGGTTAACGAATACTCCCCTAATCAATCTGGAGATAGTTTTGATGTAGATGTTGGTAGAAAACTGAGCCGAAATGTCATTGGCTGGAAGTGGATGTAACTTTTGCTCAAGAGACGTCTTTGTGATCTAACTAGATGATCGATGACTTGTAATTATCAAAATTAAAGAAATTAAACATAATTCCTAAATTAATATCATAAATAGAATAAATAAATAGAAAAAAAAAAACAAAAACTGTTGGGTTGCCTCCCAATAAGCGCTTGTTTATAGTCAATAGCTCGACTCTACCGAAGTGAGTCATGCAGGCTGTGTCAGGTGGACGATTGACTTTTCTTTTGAAAATTCCCCGTTCCAATAGGGCTTAAGCCGTTGTCCAGTCACAGTAAAGTTTCCTTTGCTCTCATGAGTAATCTCAATCGCTTCGTATGGTAAAACTTTGGTGACCGTATATGGACCGGACCACCTGGACCGCAATTTTCCTGGGAAGAGTTTGAGTCTAGCATTGTATAGTAACACTTTCTGCCCCACTACAAACTCTCGCCGTTGTATATGCATGTCATGCCACTTCTTGGTACGCTCCTTTTAAAGTTTTGCATTCTCATATGCTTCCAACTGAAATTCATCTATTTCATTAAGTTGAAGCAAACATTTCTCTCCAGCTGCCTTCAAATCAAAGTTCAGGTTCTTGACTGCCCAATATGCTCGGTGCTCTAGCTTAACTGGCAGATGACATGCTTTCCTAAAAACCAACCTATATGAAGACATGCCTATGGGTATTTTAAATGCTGTCCTATAGGCCCATAGTGCGTTGTCAAGTTTCTTAGACCAATCCTTCCTCGAGGAACTTACTGTCACCTCCAGTATCCTTTTTATCTCCCTGTTGGAGATCTCAACTTGGCCACTTGTTTGAGGATGATATGGAGTTGTTACACGATGTCTGACGCCATATTTAGCCAAGAACGACTCAAAATGGTGATTGCAAAAGTGTTTGCCACCATCACTGATTATAGCGCGAAGAGTGCCATAGCGAGTAAAAATGGATTTCTTTAAGAACCTAATCACCACTTTAGCATCACTAGTGGGCAACACCATTGCTTCAACCATTTTGGAGACATAATCAACGGCAACCAGTATGTACTGATTCGAAAATGAAGGTGGGAACGGTCCCATGAAGTCTATTCCCCATATATCAAAAAGCTCTACTTCAAGGATGCTATTTAAAGGCATTTCATTCATTCTCGAAATATTACCGGTACGTTGACATCTGTCACATCGCTTCACGAACTCAAACGCATCCCGGAATATTGTCGGCCAATAAAACCCAGATTGTAGAATTTTTGTAGCTGTTTTCGATGCCCCAAAATGCCCCGCATACGCAGATGAATGACAATGTTCAAGAATAGCTGGTATCTCCTCCTCGGGAATATATCGCCGGATAATCTGATCAGCTCCTCTACTGTAGAGAATAAGATCTTCCCAAAAATAATATTTGAGCTCAGAGAAAAATTTCTTCCGCTGGTGGTTGGAGTAATCAGGTGGAGAAATGGATTTGACCAAATAGTTCACGATGTCTGCATACCACAGTATAACTTCCATGCCAAATATATGCTCATCTGGAAAAACCTCATTAATTTCCACTGATTCGTCATGGTTTCCCTGTTCTAGTCTCGATAGGTGATCGGCTACCACATTTTCGCTCCCCTTTGTGTCCCTAATTTCCAAATCAAACTCTTGTAGTAGTAGTATCCAACGAATCAACTGTGGCTTGGGATCCTTCTTCATCATCAGATATTTCAACGACGCATGGTCAGTATAGACTATGGCCTTTGATCCAACAAGGTAAGATCGAAATTTATCAAAGGCATAGACGACGGCTGGAGCTCTTTTTCGATAGTGGCATAGTTTAGCTGTGCATCATTCAATGTTTTGCTTGCGTAGTAGATGACATGAAACACTTTA
Source organism: Fraxinus americana (assembly GCA_035079005.1). NCBI lineage: Eukaryota > Viridiplantae > Streptophyta > Magnoliopsida > Lamiales > Oleaceae > Fraxinus > Fraxinus americana. The sequence goes on along the minus strand of CM068710.1, from coordinate 303,053 downwards.
CCTATTTGCTGCCCATCGCACATCAGTTCAAACGGCTGACTCCAATCCGGTGCTGTGATGATGGGTGCTGAAATAAGCTTCTCCTTAAAAGTGTTAAACGCTGCTACGCACTCTGCAGAAATTCAAAAGGCACATCCTTAACCAATAAGTTGCAAAGAGGCTTCGTAATCTGTGCAAAATCCTTGATGAAACGTCGATAAAATCCAGCATGCCCAAGAAAACTACGCACTCCTTTAACTGCTGTAGACGGTGGTAGGTTTTCGATAATTTGTATCTTGGCCTTATCAACCTCGATCCCCTTAGCTGATATGCGATGTCCCAACACTATGTCTTCTTGTACTATAAAATGGCATTTTTCCCAGTTCAACACCAAGTCTGTCTCCTTGTACTGCTGTAGAACTAAACTCAGATGCTCTAAACATTCATCAAACGATAAGCCGAACACAGAAAAATCATCCATAAAAATCTCTATAAATTTTACCACCATATCAGAGAAAATGGCCATCATACATCGCCGGAATGTAGCGGGGGCATTGCATAAGCCGAATGGCATCCTACGGTAGGCAAAAGTTCCGTATGGACAAATGAATGTAGTTTTCTCTTGTTCATCTGGTGCGATTGGAATCTGATTGTAACCTGAATAACTGTCGAGGGAGCAATAATGTGAATGACCCGCCAATCGTTCCAACATCTGATCAATGAAAGGGAGTGGGAAATGATCCTTCCGAGTAGCAGTGTTTAGTTTGCGATAGTCAATGCAAACTCGCCATCCCGTAACCATCCTGGTTGGTATCAATTCATTCTTCTCATTTGCGACCATTGTAATGCCCCCTTTCTTTGGTAAAACTTGAACCGGATTGACCCAACTGCTATCTGAAATAGGATAGATTATTCTTGCATCCAAGAGTTTAATCACCTCAGCTCTCACCACTTCTTTCATGTTTGGATTCAGCCTTCGCTGCCCATCGATGCTTTGTTTGTAGTTTTCTTCCATGAGAATCTTATGCATGCAAAGTGAAGGGCTGATCCCTTTTATGTTAGCAATAGACCACCCAATTGCTGTTTGATTTTCTCTAAGCACACTAAGCAATTTCTCTTCCTTCTTCTTGTTGATTGAGTTTGAAATTATGACCGGAAGTGTAGATGCTTCCCCTAAGTAAGCATAACGAAGATGGGGAGGTAATTGTTTGAGCTCTAATTTCGGTGGTTGTTGAATAGATGGTAGTGGTTTTGGTAGGCCATTTCCCAGCTTCTCATAATTCCTTTTTCGCACATATGGTGGATTTGTCTCCAAAAATCTTGCACATACCTCCATTTCTGCAGAATCGATGTGAATGGACTGAGAATGCATGATACAAGCTTCATACGTGTCAGATGGATGTTGGAGTTGAAAATTGTTATGAAGTGCACTGTCAATAATGTCGATCTGAAAACAACTGTCGGATTCTATAGGATATTTCATAGCCTTGAAAACGTTGAAAGAAGCTTGTTCTTCCCCTAATCTCAGAATTAGTTGACCTCGATGTACATCAATTAGAGCCCTTTTAGTAGCCACAAATGGTCGGCCCAAAATGAGGGGTACATCCTTATCTTCCTCCATGTCAAGAATAAGGAAATCTATAGGAAATATAAGCTTCTCAACTTTTACCAAAACGTCTTCTATGATTCCCCGTGGATGAGTGAGTGACCTATCAGCAAGCTGCAGAGTTACCGTGGTTGGTTTAGCTTCTCCCAATCCAAGTTTCCTGAAAATAGAGAGTGGCATTAGATTAATACTTGCACCCAAATCACATAAAGCTTTATCGAAAAAATAATTTCCAATAGTGCAAGGTACAGTAAAGCTCCCTGGATCTTTTAGTTTTGGAAGAAGCTTGTTCTAGATCCTTGCGCTGCATTCTTCTGTCAACATCACCGTTTCATGATCATCCAGCTTACGTTTGTTGGATATGATTTCCTTTAAGAATTTAGCATAATTGGGTATCTGTGTAAATGCTTCAGCCAACGGTATATTGATGTGAAGCTTTTTGAAGATGTCCAAAAATTTCATGTATTGCTGGTCCAGCTTTTGGTTTCTCAATCTCTAGGGAAAAGGAATTGGAGGTTCGTATGGATTTATGGGTATGGTGGCTTTGGCCTGCGCTAAATCTGAAGTTCCCTTTTTAGATAATTCAACAGGTTGCTCAATCTGCTCCTCTAGATCTCCATCAAATAGTGGTATTGTTTCTTTATTTGCACCAGGTCTCTTCACATGTATTTCAGGTAATTGAACCCCACTACGTGTAGTGATGGCTTGGACATGTTCTCTGGGATTCACTTCAGTATTACTCGGTAGTGCACCTGGAGTTCGTCCTGTCATAGAAACTGCTATTTGTCCCACTTGTGTCTTCAAGTTCTTAATTTCAGCACCTTGATTGTAGAGAGTTGTTTCAGTCTTTCTCTTGAACTGATTTATTGTTTCCATGCATTTTTCGGTCTTATCCATAAATTTGGCAAACATCTCCTCCAATTGAGGTTTCTTCTCTTGCTGGTGCTGTCCTTGAGACCTGTTGTGATATTGGTTTTGATTTCCTCCCCATGAGAAATTTGGATGGTTTCGCCATCCAGGATTGTAAGAGTTTGAATGTGGGTTGTTTTGCTGACGTTGACCCCATTGTGTGTAGTCCACTTGTTCCATTCCATGCAAAAGAATTGGGCACTCAACTGTACCATGCTTCACTCCACACTCTTCACAGTTCAGCTTCCTTGATTGTGTTGCACTTGTAGGTTGAGATATACTTTCCACTTTGTGAAATAGAGAGTCAATTTTTGCAGATAGGGCAGAGTAGGTGTCAATCTCATAGACACCAGTCGGTTTCTTCGTACCCACACGCTCAGAAGACCACATCACTGAAGTGTTCCCCATTCTCTCAAACAATTCCCATGCTCCATCAATGGTTCTTGTGATTACAGAGCCATTGGACGATGAATCCACCATGCTCCTAAAAGAAGGAAGTAGCCCTGTATAGAAAAATCTGATCTGTGTCTTTCTATCGAAACCATGTTGGGGGCATTTCCTTAGCATGTTCTTGAACATATTCCAAGCTTCATCAAATGACTCGGACTCACCCTGACTGAAGATTGATATTTCATGCCTCATCTTCGCTACTTTTGCTGGATAGAAAAATTTAGTGCAAAATTTGTGAGCCAGACCATTCCAAGTAGTAATACTTGCCACAGGAAGTGAATCCAACCATTCAAGTGCCTTATCTCGTAAGGTGTGTGGGAACAACCTAAGCCGAATAGCGTCTTCTGATATTCCTTGGTACCTAAAGTGTTGACACATATCCAAGAACCGGGATATATGTGTGTGTGGATTTTCATTTGCCAACCCGTAGAATTGATGCCCATTCTGGAAGAGTTGAATGATATTTGTTTTCAGCTGAAAATTCGATTGTTCGAATCGAGGGTACACGATGCTGGATTGACTCTGGACAACGAAGGGTGATAAGAAATCCCCAAGTAGTGTATTTCCATCTTCTCCTTCCTCAACATTGCCTAGAATTGCAGGATTCCCCATTGGTTCAATTTGCTGATTTGCCATTGGTAGTTGATTTCCGTGCTGTGCTGCTCTAGCTTCCATTTGCCTGGGATGAAAAGTTCGTTCAATCTCCAAATCCATTGGAAGTAGTTCACCGCCAAGCGACCTTAGTATGTAAACCTAAAGGAAGAGAGAGAGAAAAAAAAATGATAGTAGTTCTTGGATTAATCTAAATAGAAGTGCTAAATATAATATGTAAAAATAAAAAAAATAAAAATAAAGTAAAGAGTAAAGACAAGTTCGAATTAGTGTTTACGTAAATAAAATCAAACTGAAAGTCAATCCCCGGCAACGGTGCCAAAAACTTGACACGTCGAAAATGTTCGACTTTGATTATCGCAAGTGTACGGATCGTTCAAGTAGTAAAATGGATTCTAGAGTCCAAGTATCGTTCCCACAGAGATTTACTAGTTTGATTTTACCTATTCCGACCTTAACCGAAACATGAAATATGATTGATTTTTATAACTAAATTGTAACTAAACTAAATGTAAAAAATAATGGATGAATTAATTATACTAAATGCAAAATAATGGTTGAATGCAAAAGTTTGGAGAAAGTAATATATGAAAAAATGCACTAGAATCCCGAATCACCAAACATGTTCACTTTTAATATCTATTTCACAATTTGATAACACGATGAATTGGTTAAAGAATCAATGTTTCTAACTTATCCAACAATCTCTTTGTAGCAAACTGTTTGCAAATAAGACAATCATTCAAAATTTTAATCACTCTGCTTTTATTTATTGATGAGGAAATGTGTGAAATTGCATGTCCTTTTTTCATTCTCGATAGTCATATATTTCATACTTATTGAAAAGGTTGCTACAAAAATTTGGTTGGGCTTGCATTGTACGGTTACTCCACATGGAATAAACATTCTGGTGATTGTTCGCAAAGTTGGATTACTACTATCATTTTTAATGTTATAGAGATAATATCAGGGTCAGCCTTGATTATAGGCGGCGTAGACGATCAGCTAATGCCTCGCTTTGACAAGGGCTCCAAATTATGTAAGGTTGATTGTCTAATTGAAGAAAAACAAAAATTATAATTACGAAATTCTTTAAATTAGAATTATCATATGCATACACAAGAAACTAATAACATTTGAAAATACAAACATCTAAAAAGAAAAAAATCATATAAATGGCATAAAATTTATCACATATATTTATGTATTATATAAATATATCACACCCATTACTTTGCCTATATATAATTAATTTGACCATTTATCTTCTTGTTCGATGAAATCTCGTAAGTGTACAAGATCGTTGACAAGTAATAGATTAAGTGAGTTGAGAGTATCATCTCACTAGGAATAATATTTAATTTCAGTTTTTTAGTTATTACTAAATTCTATATATCGTAACACAAAAGAGATTGATTGATTTTTATACTAATGTTAACTATGGAAGCAATAAAGATTTGTTTTTATCAAATAATGAAGTGAATGTATTGGATTTCAAAATCAACCTATTAATATTATTGCCAATTCTCGACTTGCATAAAGTAGTATTTTTCTAATTTTAATGACAATCAGTAAATCCAATTTTATTCAATATTCTTTTTAAAGATATATCAAAATTCTGATTAACACGATTCGATCATATTCCTGGTCCGAATTCATATGAAGAATATGAATTAATTCACATGATTATCACACGCGATTGCACACACACCATAAATATTATTTCTAATACCTATTGTCCATGTGTTAAAATGCAGTATTCTACCTACGTGAGTCTTCCAACACTACGAATAGATAACAAGTTATATAAATGGTAGCCAATTATTCAAACAACAAAATATTTATACATAAATAATAAAAAACCTAATAAATTATTAAACTCAACGAGTCTTGAATTATAAATTTAACAATTAACAAGTTTCATCATCCAACCAATCCAATAAATGTTTAGCCTAGCATATTCATGATAAAATTACACATGAAAGATTTAATTGGCATCACCCGAAAACAAGAAAGAATGAAAAAAATATGAGAATTCCACGTTCTTGGCTTAAATCTTGAAAATTGGTTATGAATCTTCGATCTTCTTATGTAATTTGCCTTGATTCACTCTCTAGACTTGTTCTTCGCCTTCAAAGTATGGTATAATATCATGAGAATTGGGTATAATAAAGGTTTTTCACGTTCTGGACGTAAAGAGTTCAGCTTGAAGATTCGAGATAAGAAAGATAGTGAAAATGTAGTAGTATACCACCTTTTGAGGCTTGAACAAGCAAAACACAGGGATGAGGGCGGTATAAAGTATTTTTTCCCCAGATAAGCGTATCTCTGTAGTCGACTGTGGGCCATGGTATGTAGATATAGTTAATTACTTAGCGTGTAACGTGCTTTCAGCTGAGTTAATACATTACTAAAGGAAGAAGTTCTTTTCGAAGTTGAAATACTATTATTGGGAGGATCCCATATTAGATAAGAAGGTACTGATCAAATAATTCGAAGATGTGTGCCAAATGAAGAACTCCATTAGATTCTAAAGCGTTGTCACTCTTCAAATTATGCGGGGCATTTTGGGCCTTCGAAGACATGAGCGAAAGTTCTACAATCAGTATTCTATTGGCCCTCACTGTTTAAGGACACTCATGATTATGTGAAAAGATGTGATCAATGCCAATGTACAAGGACTATCTCCAAAAGCATAAGATGCCCTTGAATTCAATTCTAGAAGTGGAACTCTTCGATATTTGGGGGATAGATTTTATGAGACCATTCCTATCCTTTTTTAACAATCAATACGTGTTGGTGACAGCTGACTATGTATCGAAATGAGTAGAAGCAGTAGCAACAGCAACTAATGATGCTTGAATGGTTGTTAATTGTTTGAAGAAAAACATATTCTCGCGCTTTGGCACACCTAGAACCATTATTAGTGATTGGGATAAACACTTATGCAGAAGGCTTTTGGAGTTAGTATTGGCAAAATATATGGTAAAATATCGGGTTGATGTACCTTATCATCCCCAAACAAGTGCCTAGGTGAAAGTGCCAAACAGAGAGTTGAAGAGAATACTGGAGATTGAAGAGAATGGCTCGAGAACTAATTGGTCAAGGAAACTTGATAATGCACTATGGGCATACTGAACTGCTTACAAAACATAAATTGGCATGTCACCATATCGCCTTGTGTTTGGGAAAGCTTATCACTTTCCAGTGAAGTTGGAGCATTGAGCGTTTTGGACAGTAAAGTAGCTGAACATGGACATGACAGCAGCTAGAGAAAAGAGGATGCAGCTAAATAAATTAGATGAATTCAGGATGGATACTTTTGAGAAGGCAAAGCTTTATGAGGAAATGATAAAGAGACTGCATGATAAATACATCAAGAGGCGTGAGTTCACTCCAGGTCAAAAAATACTATTGTTCAATTTTACGTTGAAACTTTTCCCTGGGAAACTGCACTCCAGATGGTCTGGACAATTCACAGCTGTTCAAGTCTTTCCACATGGGGCAGTTGAAGTGATTCATGAGACAAAAGGTAACTTCAATTTAAATGGGCAGCATTTGAAAGCATATTGGGGTGTTGATTATGATAAAGGGAAGTCATTCACACAACTCCACAACCTGAAATGATCAAGTTGCCAAGTCTAGTTAAAGACTATAAATTCAATACTTTCTGGGAGGCAATCCAATTTTCTAATATTTTCATTTATTTTGCTTTTTGTATCGCAATTGCATGTAGTGTTATTCTTGATTTATATGTTTCATTAGTTATAGGCACGGGGGTCATCTTCACCATTGACACTTAGTCTAGTTAAAGGAAAACGTTAATTACGTCAAAATAAGTTTTCTTTTTATTCTTTCGATTGTTTTCTTCCCCACTTGATAGGTACCATAGATATTGACATTGGAAGAAACTTATAAAAGTACAAGTTACGTTAAATTGAGAAATAGCTCCCCACACATTCAACAGAAAAATTTGGTGAGTACCCGTTTTCTTTTTCTTCTACATCCCCTTATATTCTTACTTATACTTTATGACATTGAGGACAATGTCGATTTTAAGTTTGGGGGTGAGAAAAATTTTGAATTTTTACTTTTCGTGTGTTTTTTAAGTGTCCGTGTGTTTGTTTTTTGTTATTACTTTAGTATATAATAGAAAAAAAAAATTTGAAAAAAAAAATTCAGAAATATATATATATATATATTCTTATTTTAGGTTTTAGATAGCCTAACATGCAATGATTATTAAATTTAAGATTTAGTGTTGATTTATGAACGGTAGATAGGTTGCATGCTAGATTGATTGATACTTAACCCTACAAAACTTGATATTATATGTGCATTAGAATTGAGTTTTACATCATGACGCAATAAGTTGATTCATGTGCTGGATATGTTGATAGATTAAACATATATGCTATACCCAAAACTATCCTATATTAATGATCCTTATACCAAATTTAGCATAGTTTGGGAAAAATTTTACGATTGTAGGAAGATACGGATGAAAATTGGGATTCCTTGTGTGAAAACTTATATGTGGATTGTCTTGGATTAATAGGATAAAATTGGGCAAAAGTCTTAAATTAAAGGTTGGTTTGATTAGATATGTGTTTAAGTTTGTGGCCTAGAATATCGATATTTGGTAATTTTTTGACAAAATATATCCTAAATTGTTATATTTTAGAGTAATGCTATTCATCCCCATTGGAGATGAAAACACAGTCTACGTGGTGTCAATGTGACATTAAATGATAGGTGAAATTAAATAAGTCATTTAATTTCACCTTTCATTTAACCTATCATATAAAGATACATAAACTGTGTTTCCATCCCCACTGAGGATGAATAACATTACTCTATATTTTATGTTACATAGGTAAAACTAAATGATTGAACGAGTAATTGGAAGAAACCAAAGAAAAATCAAAGAAAGGGAGAAAATTCAAAGTTTGAGGACCAATTGTAAATATTTTATAGTTGATTTGGACCACAAGACGATAACTTGAATATTGCTAGGAGACAATCAGACGGACTTAGAACTCAAAAGGAATGAAATATGATTAAAATATTGTCAAAATTAATTTTCAATCGTAGTTATATTCCAAATTTTGATAAATCTCATACTCCAATATTTATCAATTATTATCATCAAATAAAAAAAATTCATAATTTTTGTGAGAGAATTGAAGGGGACTTGTAAGAATTCAATCGAGTGAAGATTCAAACTTAATTTTAAAGAAGTGGAGATTCATCAAGAAACCATTGAAAAGATTCAAGATTTCAAAATTCATCTTCATCTTCTCAATTTATCAAAAATTCAGGTTATATCTTTCCACTTAAATATGATTTCTTGTAATTTCGATATGTTAAACTAATTATATAAATTATTAGGATGAGATGAATATTTTTTATGATATTTTTAATTTTTAATTAATTATTTTGACTTTAATTTACTTTGATTTGTGGATGTTTATTATTATTTTTATCGTTCTTTTCAATTCCTTGATCACTAATTAAATTGTTAATGAATTTTATTATTATTAAGAGAGACAATAGGGTTTAAGTACAATATAATAAACATTGCAAGGTTTAATAGAGGATAGAGATATATATCTATACTTTATATGGTTTCAATATATGTTATAACACTTGTTAATGAATTCATCTTTTCTGCATCTTTCATCGAGAAATAGAAGGGTCACATCAGAGAAAATAATTTGATCTCTATCGAGAGATGCTTTCAATTAAATTACGAACATTGACCAATATGAATTATTTCAAATTATCACTTTAATTGTCACACTGAAAATGGAATAATAAGGGGGGATTCGATATCTTAACAATGCATCTCACATATTTGAAAAATACATTTACTTATTTTCATTAGTTTAATTGATAATTTCGGTATTAGTACAGAAAAACATCACAATTTTTTTTGTCTATTCGATTAAAATTGCAATTAAATTTTAACTCGGTCAAACACATAGTTTTCGTGGGTTTCGACACTCTATTCATCATTATATTACTTGACCACGATCTCGTGCACTTGTGCAAAATCAAACAATCAGCCGCTATGTCGAGATATCTTATCGGTCTCTCCAGGAAAATTGATATCTCCAGAAAATATTTTAAGTTCAATTTTTTTCTTTTCTTTTCACTTGGCTTCTTATATTTAAAGTAATTTGTGTATCTACCCCAATGAGACTATTGTTCCGTACTATTATGGAAAAAGATCCACGTAAGATATGCACTTCGTCGGGAATAAAAAAATCGATCTACTTTCATTTGGTATTTTGGCCTAAATGCCTTTATTCCTCGATACTCAACCAAATCCTCTTTTTTGACGATTGAATGTGTTTCTATAGTCTAATATTTAGTAATGCCCGAACTCTTTCTTTTATAGCGAGGATCATCAAAATAAGCAAGAATACTATTTTTACGAAAAATGCCATTTAGGGGGATGTAATTTGTTAATCACTAGAAGTTGTGATTGTGATATACAAATTAAATATAATTGAATTTTAAATTATTGGTGGTCGTAACTCATAAGTAATAACGAGATACAGATGACGTTATTACGGATAGACTGCGTCATTTCTTAATTGTGAAGTAAGTAGCTGAGTTTCAGTGATTAGTCTCTAATAGTTGGTAGTTAAATTGGTCCTTCAACTTGAGGTTATTAAATTGCCTTATATGAGGACAATCATACTTTGGTGATGTTGGATGTTGATTTGCCAATGTTCGCTAGTACGGCATCGTTCAGGTATGTCTAGAATTATATGAAAGTTATGAATGATTAATAGAGAATTCGTCACTATTGTAAGAGATTCATTTAGTTAAGTACATAAAGAAATCATTGGCCAAGGTGTACTCATAAATCGAAAAAGAGTTTTCGACTTATGTTGACTTAATAGTGTGATGAATGATATGATCGATAATTGAGATTGACACATGTTACTCTCGTAAATTACGTGGCACTATCTTGAAGGAAGGGTCCCACATTGCCGACGAGACATTGACTTAGACGGTCCTCTAAAAAGATATTATGAGTTTCAATCTAAAGGAGTCTTGGATTGAAGGTCATCGTTATAAAAAGCCTCGGCTGAAGGGCTTCATCCACTTATAAAGAGTCTCGGCTGAAGGATCTCAACCACTTATAAAGAGCCTTGGCTGAGACTCTTAGAGCCTCGATTTTGGGCTTGGGCAAGGCCCATAAACCATATGGCCCATTTACATTTCCATTTTCTATATATATATGAATTCATTTCATTTTAAGGTATGTTCTCTAACCCTATCATCTTTCCCTCTTAGGGATGGCAATGGGGCGAGGGCGGGGGAGCCCCGCTAAAAAATTCCCCGCCCCGTCCCCGCCCTATCCCCTTTTAAGTCGGAGAGGGGGAGGGGGAGGTGGAGGGGAGGGGGCGGGGCGGGGCGGGGCGGGGCGACGTGGGGGTATGTTCATTCCCCGTTTATTCCCCCATTTAATTTTATTTTTTATTTTTTAATTTTTGATAATTTATTTTTATTGTCCATATTCATTAGATTTGGACAAATAATTTTAGTTGCTATTTTCTATTAGAACTAATAAAAAATTTCATTTAAAGTATTGAATTCTAAAAAAAAAAATTTTTTTTAAACGGGGCGGGGACCCCGTTACCCGTCCCCGCCCCGGGGCAAAATTCTCATCCCCGTTACCCGTTTAAGCGGGTTTTCCCCGCCCCGTTCGGAGCGGGGTCCCGCGGATATCGGGTTTGTCGGATTTTTTTGTCATCCCTATCCCCTCTTCCTCTCTTGCACTTATATTTTCCTCGTCCAGCAGTTGACTTGATCGTTGGAGTACGAATGGTCACCGGACCTTTTTCTTGACTGGCGGCCTTTGCCTCCTAACGGAGTGTTCAGTGTACAGGTGATGTCCACGTGGATGAGACGTGACGGGAATTCTGTTGAGCTCATTTTTTGAGATCAACAGATTAACGCCGTCTGTGAGAAACGATGCGTTAACCATGTTATACCACGTACCAAGGTCACCGAAAAATTAAGAATTTTCTGGGCAGTTTCTACTGGAAAATAGCAAAGACAGCCACCGAAAAATGGCAGTTCCGTAACCAGAAACAGAAGAAAAGAACCACTGGAAAATGGAATGTTTCTGGGCATTTCATCAACCAAAGAATGAAAAAAGATAGCCAAAAATAATGCAGCTTCCTCTACCAAGAAATCGAGCTCAATCACGAAAGATAAAAAAAAATGGCTATTGAAAATTCCCTTGAATAAAGGGGATTTTCCGACAAGGGGTTGAAGAAACTCGGGTTGAAAGACCCACCATGAAAATGGATTAATTTCATTATTCTGCAAATGGAGCTACTGGCAAGAGGAAAAATTGATTAGTCTGCTTTTGTCTTCAAGATTAAAAAGAAAGCTAGCCTACAGATTCATCCACTAATATTCACAATCACAGAATCCACTCCTTTTTTTACAAATCTCTAGTTGCTTCTTAAAAGATTCAGATGATGGTCAAAGCTTGGAAGAGAAATATTCTTGGGTTGAACGCATTACTCACATGGCCGTCCAAAAAATTTCAGATTTTGCAAGCATTATTCATTCTACAAAGAATTTCTCAAGCACTTCGAACTATTGTCTGGGTAAAGATATAGTCTCCAGCTGAAGCCCTTGAAATTTGGGTAAAGTCCTACCTTCGACGACCACCTCCGGCTATCGGCACCTTGCAAATAGTCAGTGCTTGGTCCGGTTTTGGCCTCATTAAATTTGGTAGAGACTGGACTACGTGATGGCGTGTTCTTTTCAACCTTTCTTGCAGAGCTATGACTGGCAAATGGAGTAGACTTTTATAGCATGATTGGTACTATTGTTAATTTCATCCAAGGCTGTGGTGGTGAGGTTAGTTTGGATAATGTGAATTTGGGCCAAATGTGTATGCAAAATGGTTCACAATAGTCTATTTTGTTAGGCCTCTTAACTTCCCAGAAGCATTTGGGCTTATTAAAGTTTTTATTTAATTTCTGGGCCAAGATAATATATCTTTTCTTGAAACGGTCTGTCTTTCTTATGGGCTTAAGTAATTGGGCCCATATTATTATTTTGATTTATAATGATCAGGCTTTTTTTATCCTTTTTGAATGGGGCATTTTGGGCAACTACAATTGCATATATCTAGGACATCTCTTTCAATCACAAAAGTGGCACTAATGGGATCGCACTTAGTATAGATAGGAATATAGTGCTGAAATGGATCCATGTTCAACTATAACGATTCCCTATCTCATCTTTAAATATAACTCAATGCAAGAAAGCAAGTGGTATTTTGAGGTGCAGTTGATGAACTACTATAATATTTGAGGATCCATCACCAGATTTTTAGTTTATTTTGGTCAAGTACTCAATGCCTATTGCTGTTAAAAGGTTCAGATTCTAACTTAATACACCAAGTATGGGATTTTTCTTCTAAATTGGGCTCATACCCCATGTTTCTTTTAATTATCTCATCTAAATTATTTGGGTTCAGTGGGTTGTATTGGCTTGTCACAAATTGTAATTCCAACTAAAGACTTGCAAGATTTGTTATGCACGTTAACTGTGTTTGTTGCCTTGCATGTCCCCTCTTCAAAATATATTGCTCAATGGTGGGTATTATTCTAAGGCACTTCATTTATTGAGCTTTAATTGAACCGAATGGCATATGTTTTAATACGACATGCTTGGGAGTCCATTGATGTGAAAATCGTTAGATATTATTTCCTTGGATTTCCTTGTTGTCTTGAAACTATTATCAAGATCTGGATTATGGTTCGTGTGATGAAAAATATGGATTCTATTGTTCAAAACAAGTTTTAAGACCTCACATTCTTGCAGTATATTTTATAAGTCCTTGTTTTTCGAAAAAGGAAGAGGCAAATCGCAAGATGTTTATTCCTTGCCTCGCGAGACGGTTATTCATCACCTCTCACTATCGTTGAGCCTAACTGTAAGACCTTGCCATTTCGATGCCAGTTTATAAGACTCCGATAGTTCGAGATCTATTCGCGGGATGTTTATTCCCCACTTCGCCATATGCTTATTCCTGGCTTCGTGAGATGTTCATCCCTCGCCTCTCACTATCGTTGAGCCTAACTGTAAGATCAGTTTATAAGACTCCGATAGTTCGAGATCTATTCGCGGGATGTTTATTCTCCGCTTCACCAGATACTTATTCCTGGTTTCGCGAGATGTTTATTCCTCGCCTCTCACTATCATTGAGCCTAACTGTAAGACCTCGCCATTTCGAGGCCAGTATATAAGACTCCGATATTTCGAGATCTATTCGCGGGATGTTTATTCCTCGCTTCGCCAAATGCTTATTCCTGGCTTCGCGAGATGTTTATCCCTCGCCTCTCACTATCGTTGAGCCTAACTGTAAGACCTCGCCATTTTGAGGCCTGTTTATAAGACTCCAATAGTTCGAGAGCTATTCGCGGGATGTTTATTTCCCGCCCCGCTAGATGCTTATCCCTGGTCGAAGGCCTCATTCCTTGAAAAAGGAAGAGGCAATAATATAAGACCTCATTCCTTGAAAAGGGAAGATGCGATAATATAAAACGTCTTTCCTTGAAAAAGGAAGAGGCGATCACTTGAAGACCTCTTTCCTTGAAAAAAGGAAGAGGCACTTAAAGACCTCTTCCTTTGAAAAAGGAAGAGGCACTATCTTGAAGACCTCATTCCTTGAAAAAGGAAGAGGCGATCACTTGAAGACCTCTTTCCTTGAAAAAAGGAAGAGGCACTTAAAGACCTCTTCCCTTGAAAAAGGAATATGTGCCTTCCTTTAACAGCTAAACGTCAAGGAAGAAGCCTTTGCATGGATGAACCATCCACCATGCAAGGAAGCGTTGGCGCCTCGGAAGAGAGGTTGACATTCCCAAACAGGGATCACCTCGCTTGGATTCCGGGCGTACACACATGCCTTCCTTTGATAGCCAAACGTCAAGAAAGAAGCTTTTGCATGGATGAACCATCCACAATGCAAGAAAGCGTTGGTACTAAGAAAGAGAGGTCGACATTCCCAAATAGGGATAATCTCGCTTGGATTCCAAGGCGTACACACATGCCTTCCTTTGACAGCTAAACGTGAAGGAAGAAGCCTTTGCATGGATGAACCATCCACCATGCAAGGAAGCATTGGCGCCAAGGAAGAGAGTTCGACATTCCCAAATAGGGATCACCTCGCTTGGATTCCGAGGCATACATACATGTCTTCCTTTGACAGCCAAACGTCAAGGAAGAAGCTTTTGCATGGATTAACCATCCACCATGCAAGGAAGCGTTGGTACCTAGGAAGAGAGGTCGACATTCCCAAACAGGGATCACCTCGCTTGAATTCCGAGGCATACACACATGCTTTCCTTTGACAGCTAAACATCAAGGAAGAAGTCTTTGTATGGATGAACCATCCACCATTCAAGGAGGCGTTGGCGCCTCGGAAGAGAGGTCGGCATTCCCAAACAGGGATCACCTCGCTTGGATTCTGAGGCGGACACACATGCCTTCCTCTGACAGCCAAGCGTCAAGGAAGAAGACTTTGTATGGATGAATCCACCATTCAAGGAAGCGTTGGCGCCTCAGAAGAGAGGTCAGCATTCCCAAACAGGGATCACCTCTCTTGAATTTCGAGGCGGACACACATGCCTTCCTTTGACAGCCAAACGTCAAGGAAGAAGCTTTCGTATGGATGAACCATCCACCATGCAAGGAAGCATTGGCGCCTCGGAAGAGAGGTCGACATCCCCAAACAGGGATCACCTCGCTTGGATTCCGAAGCGGACACACACGCCTTCCTTTGACAGCCAAGCGTTAAGGAAAAAACCTTTGCATGACATTCCTAGGAAAGGGATCACCTAGCTTGGGCTCCAAGACAAAAGTCGAAATCCTCAAAACAAACAGAGACCATTTTTAGTAAAAGTGGACATTGTAAATCCCTTCAAAAAGATTCAGATCATTCTAACTCAGGTCTGCCCGATTATAACTCAATGAAGGTTGACATTCGATTCAGTATATTAAAATCAAGGCAACAAGATTAAAAAAGCGCAGATTCAATAAAATATGAAAGATTGAAATCAGCTCATACGTATCAATTTCAACTAAAGTTTTAGCAACCTTCCCAGGATAGTTCCAAAAGGTAAAGAAAACTACCAAGTAAACCACTTCGGACATCACCCGCAGAGGGTCTGTACGAATCAGATATGTTTCCAACTATAGGGGTATGGTTAAGGCCATCCCCCTACGCAAACTTTTTATCTCAATTTTACTTTCAAATTCATGCATTACATAAATAATCATGCCTAGACTTGGGAGACTATTGTTACTCTCGTAAATTACGTGGCACTATTTTGAAGGAAGGGTCCCACATTGCCGACATGGCATTGACTTAGAGGGTCCTCTAAAAAGACATCATGAGCTTCAGTTTAAAGGAGCCTTGGATTGAAGGTCATCGTTATAAAGAGTCTCGGCTGAAGGGCATCAACCACTTATAAAGAGCCTTGGCTGAGAGTCTCAGAGCCTCGATTTTGGGCTTGGACAAGGCCCATAAACCATATGGCCCATTAACATTTCCATTTTCTATATATATGTGAATTCATTTCATTTTAAGGTATGTTCTCAAACCCTATCCTCTTTACCTCTTCCTCTCTTGCACTTATATTTTCCTCGTCCGACAGTTGACTTGACCGTCGAAGTGCGAATGGTCGCCGGCCTTTTTCTTGACTGGCGGCCTTTACCTCCTAACGGGATGTTCAGTGTGCAGTTGATGTCCACGTGGAGGGGACGTGTCGGGGATTCTATTGACCTCATTTTTTGGGGTCAACAACACACATCTATATCTCGTTATTGATCAGATCATATTGATGAAATGATTATAGTTTTTGGTAAACAAATAAGTTTGGTTTTTCCCTGACACATTGCTTGATGTCAATCTGAGACGAAAAATATGAATTGATGATAAATTAAAAGAGGGTATTTTAATTTATCTATTTTGATTAGATCGAAATAATAATTCACGACGTTGGGTATCATAATCAGAAATCAAATGAGTCACACACAAAAAGAGAACCATAATAATGAGATTCTCCAATTAATTAATTAACAAGTGTTGAACAATTAATTAATTGGATTTGTTGTCAATATGCCCGAATTAATTAATTCATGGACCAAATTTAATTTATTAGATTAATTAAATATTGGACCGAATTTAGTTTTAAGAGACGGGTCAAGCTCATTTAAACCTATATTCATAAACTATTAGGGTTTAAGAAAAACATAACAAAATACAATTCATTATCTTGCGAGCATAAGAAAGAGAAACTATAATTCTCTCATTCTTGTTCGTTGTGTGAATTTTCATTGGAAGTTGAACAATTGGACAACTGTAAATTACAGATCGAAATTGTTCGTATTCAAAGATTAGCAAAAGAGTTTGCAAAATCTACAAAAAGTATAATTTTCTTTAGTGAAAATTGAAATTTGTTTTATTTTCCACTGTGCATGTTAATAAATTCCCTACACACATCATAATCCCTTTCACTCGTTGAGTAACAAAAACCAAGACAGACATCACTCACTTACAGCGCATTGGACTCGGCCCAGTCCTCTCCATCATAGCCATGGCTATAGCAGCTATGGTCGAAATCAAGCACAAGAAAGTCGCTACTGAATCAAAATTACTCGACTCGGCCATATCACTGCCCATTACGTTCTTCTATACGCTTACCAGTACTTATTTCTTGGATCAGCATATCTATTCGCCTTAGCCGAGTTGCTCGATTTTTTCTTCACTGAAGCGCCATTTATCATGAGATCATTGGCTATTTCTCTATGTTGGGCATCATTGGCAATGGGATGTTATGTTGGCACTGCAATTGTGTCATTAGTTAACAGTTTAATGGATGATTCCAAGCACAAACTGTGCCTATTTGGCACCAACTTGAATCAGTATCACTTGGAGAAATTTTACCGACTAATGTGTTCTCGTAGTCGATTGAATTTCATGAATTATCTTTTCTAGGCTCGAAGATATGAGTTAAAAGGGAGAGGAAATGTATGAATGGGATTGAAATTGAAGCCATTTTTGAGTTTCTTGAACTGGCTGTTGGGTTTCAGACAATATTAGCTGTAAATACTGTTATTTAGATTGTTAATACAGTAAAGTGCAAAAATAAAATTTATCGACTGATCGAGTCTCGTGACAGCACGATATCCTAAAGCGAATTGTCCGTCGATAACTGCAGCGACCTCTATGAACAATCACCTCCAAAATTGTAACACCCCAAATTCTAGGAACTCGAAGCGTTAAAAATCTTCTTAAATTTAGCTCTTTACTTCAAACCAAAATATATTTCAAATACGGGAAATTTGAAGTTTGAAATATGTAATAAAATAGGATGAGAGATAAATTCCTATATAGACTTAGTCAATTATGGTAAAATTTGAATTTTGTAAAACATTCGGAAGAATCTCAGCAGTGACCCTAGCGTAGTAGCGGAAAGATAAAAAATTATTTGACCTAGCAAACGTCGGCGAAAACTTATGAAATTTTAATAGAGATATTTTCATTCATGTAGGAACCACATATAAAAATTTTGGGTCTCGATGATAACATTTAAAGCACGAAAATATTTTTCAAACGGAGGTGGACATAAACTCGAAACTGTTCCGACGCAGCTCACTAAAATGGGCATAACTTTTTCTCTAAATAATATTTTGAGGAAATTCCAAAGGCCACTGTTAGAAGACTCATATATCTTTCATACCAAACTGATTTCCCTCAAAAACATGTACCACAGCCTAAGTTATACCATTTTCAAATTGAAGGCAGAATCTGAAATTTCCAAAACAGAAACTAATTTAATTGCTTTACAAAGTTAACATTTAAACAAGACACTAAAGTCATTGATCCACTTTAATCCATGAAATAAACAAGTTAAAACATAATTTACATATTGTAATAATCACTGCCATCCGCCATCACGCCTCCCGCCAAGCTCGTCAATCTGAAATGTTTAATTAGGGTGAGCATTTGGAAGAAACACTCAGTAGTATGTACACATGCTAACGAGAATTATATACAAACATTTACATAACATACAAAAGCCGTACTTCATAGTAAATCGGTGATCAATCGACATACTTTTCTTCTAGTGATTACCTTCAATCACAAAATAATTTACATAGTGATTACCTTCAATCACAAATATTCATAGTCATAGTGATTACCTTCAATCACAACATAATTCATAGAGCAATTACGGTTACGTACATGCTAGTATATAAATTTCTCAAAAGCAAAATCAACTTGTGTACGGGAGGTGATACTACCTTAAGATCTTTAGAAAAATTGTTGAGTTGTAGGAGAAATTTTCAATTTGCACTTTCACTAATCAGCAAGCCTACCTTTGCCTTCTTCAAGTGTGTATTTGGAAATGGTTGTGCACGTGTGTATGAGAAGTAAAAATAGAATAAGAAGAATTATTCCTTGTCACAAAAGCCGAAATTGCAAATTTGCAAAGTTGAGTTGCTGTGACCGTGTAGTGTATAACAATAAAATGGACAGAGAAAAGTTATGATATCTTGCCACTAAAAGCCGAAATAACAGTTTCTTTGGAAAAAGGAGTGGCTGGTGTGGTGTATAATATATAAACATTTATGCATATTCTCATAACCAACCATTAGAGGGAGAGTGGGGGGTTAAATGAGAAAGTGGTTGGGGAGGTTAAAAGAAGTGGGGGCAAGATTAGCTTGGTGGAAAAAAATGCACACACGTTTTCTTTAGAGGTTGCCAACTAGATGAAATATTTTATTTTGAAACAAGATCAAGTATATAATAATATATTTAAAAGTTATGCTTAACAAAAGAAAACCAGATTTGGATTGAGTATTTGGTTGCCAAATTAAAACGTTGTCTGTCATTTTAAAATAAATCAACTAAATCATGATTTTTAAAAGACTAAAAATAATCGATTAAATTAATATAACGTGGGTTTTCAAAATAATGGGATTAAGCTAAGATAATTAGATCGTCATGTATAAAAAGGATTCTATGCAACATACTATGGTGACCAAATGAATAACTTAAAAATATTAGAGGTATCGTAGCGACGCGACAAGTTAATTAAACTTTTCGATCTTTTAAGCAAAAATTTTCTTTGTAAGAGTTAGAAATTTTCGGTCGCTACAACTCTTCCCTCTTAAATAAAAATTTCGTCCTCGAAATTTAACTTACTTGTTTAATGAGAGCGGGATATCTAGTCAAAACATTTTCTTCTCTTTCCCAAGTAGCCTCATCTTCACCATGTCTATCCCACTGGACCTTAACTAATGGGACCTCTCGGTTCCTTAGAACATGGAATTTTCTATCTAGCACCATAACATGAACTTCTTCGTATGTCAAATCATTCCGAACATCCAACGATTGAACATTTACTGTATGGCTAGGATCGGAGACATATTTTCTCAACATAGAAACATGGAATACGTTGTGCACTGTCGATAGCTTAGGTGGCAAGGCCAAGCGGTATGCCACATTTCCGACCCTCTCAAGAATCTCATACGGGCCGATGAATCTAGGTCTTAGTTTACCCTTTTTCCCAAATCGTATTACCCCTTTCATCGGTGCTACTTTAAGAAATACTTTCTCACCAACTTCAAACTTCAACTCTTTTTGTCTATTGTCAGCATAACTCTTCTGACGATCTTGAGCTATTTTAATCCACATTCTAATCTTATCAATGGCATCTACAGTTCTTTCAACTAGCTCTGGACCTAAGATCCTTCTTTCACCCACTTCATCCCAACATATTGGCGAGCGACATCGTCGGCCATACAGTGCTTCGTATGGCGCCATGCCGATGGTAGCCTGGAAACTATTGTTGTATGCAAACTCCACTAATGGCAAATGATTTTCCCACTTACCACCCAAGTCTAGGACACACGCCCTCAACATATCCTCGAGAACTTGGATAGTTCGTTCAGATTGTCCATCAGTCTGAGGGTGATATGCAGTACTAAACTTTAACTTAGTGCCCAATGCTTTCTGAAGGCTTGTCCAAAAATTTGAAGTAAATCTCAAGTCTCTATCCGAAATAATAGATGCTGGAACTCCATGAAGTCGAACAATTTCTCTAACATATAACTGTGCAAACTGTTCTAAGTTGTAGGTCATCCGGATAGGTAAGAAATGAGCGGACTTTGTCAGTCGGTCCACAATCACCCAAATGGCATTATGACCTCTGGCCGATCTAGGAAAACCTATGACAAAATCCATTGCAATCTTCTCCAACTTCCACTCGGGTATATCTATGGGGTTCAATAGCCCTGATGGCCTCTGATGTTCTGCCTTCACTTGTTGACAAACCATGCATCTGGACACAAATAGCGCTATGTTCCCCTTCATGTTTCTCCACCAATATGTGTTGCGCAAATCTCTATACATTTTGGTTCCGCCTGGGTGTGCAGCGTAAGGAGCAGAATGAGCTTCAATCATAATCTCATTCCTTAATTTTTCATTCTTGGGCACGCACAGTCGACCTCTGAACATCAAAGCTTTGTCTTCAGCTATTTCAAATCCTTTTTTCATCTCAGTCCTCACACCGGCTCTCATCTTTTCTAAAAAGGGATCCTCATTTTGTACAGTTACAATTTTATCCCTGAGGGTTGGCTTCAAGGTCAAATTCGCCAACAATGAATGTGTCCTCCCTGACGGCCTCAATACTTCAATCTTTAGGTTCTCAAAATCTCTGATCAACTGATTCTGTACTGTACACAATACAGACAAGTGTCCCATATTCTTTCTGCTTAGAGCATCAGCGACTACATTAGCCTTACCCGGATGGTATAGGATTGTGCAGTCGTAATCTTTCACTAATTCTAACCATCGTCGCTGTCTCATATTCAACTCCTTCTGAGTGAAGAAGTATTTGAGACTCTTGTGGTCGGTGTAGATCTCACACTTGCTCCCATAGAGGTAGTGACGCCAAATTTTCAATGCGTGAACCACCGCCGCAAGTTCGATCATGCGTTGGATAATTTTGCTCATACTATTTCAACTGTCGTGAAGCATATACTATTACTTTCCCATGTTGCATTAAGACACAACCCAAACCGAGCTTAGATGCATCACTGTAAATCACAAAACCCTCTGAACCATCGGGTATAGCCAATACTGGTGCTGAGACCAGTCTGTTCTTTAGTTCCTGAAAACTCTGTTCACACTTATCAGACCATACAAACTTAACACCTTTCCTAGTCAACTGCGTCATAGGACCAGCTACCTTGGAAAACCCTTCTATGAATCGCCGGTAATATCTTGCTAAGCCCAGAAAGCTTCTCACTTCACCTACATTAGAAGGATTTGACCAATTAGTCACCGCTTCAACCTTAGACGGATCAACTTCTATTCCTCTAGCGGTCACAACATGACCCAAAAATCCTACTCGATCCAACCAAAATTCGCATTTCTTGAACTTGGCATACAGCTTCTCCTCACGTAGAGTTTCTAAAACCCTTCTCAAATGTTCTTCATGCTGACGATGGTCCCTTGAGTATATCAATATGTCATCTATAAATACGATAACAAATTTATCTAGGTATTGGTGGAAAACTCGATTCATTAAGTCCATAAATACCGCAGGGGCGTTAGTCAAACCAAAAGGTATTACCGTAAACTCATAGTGCCCATAGCGAGTTCGAAATGCCGTCTTTGGTATATCAGTTGGCTTAACCTGTAGCTGATGGTAGCCTGTCCTTAAATCAATCTTCGAGAACACTGTTGTACCTTTCAACTGATCGAACAAATCCTCAATTCTGGGAAGAGGGTACCTATTCTTGATCGTCAATTTGTTCAGCTCGCGATAGTCGATACACATCCTCATTGTGCCGTCTTTCTTTTTTACAAAAAGTACCGGAGCTCCCCATGGGGACACACTCGGTTTAATGAACCCTTTGTCTAAAAGTTCTTCCAGCTGCATTTTCAACTCTTGCAGTTCTTTTGGTGCCATTCGATATGGAGCTTTGGACACTGGCGCAGTTCCAGGTACCAGATCTATTGCGAACTCCACTTGCCTATCTGGCGCAATACCCGGTAGATCATTCGGAAACACATCGGCATATTCTCGTATCACCGGCACATTATCTAATATCATCTCTTCTGATTGGGTTCCAGTAAGGCTAACAAGATACCCTAGATAGTGACGCTTCCTCAACAACCCCTCTGCTTTCAAGGCAGATATGAGGCGGGGAAGTGCCTTAACTTTTGATCCGTAAAATCTGAACTCCTCTCCTCCGGGTCTTCGAAAAATTACTTTTTTCTCAAAACATACTATGGTGGCTCGATTACCACCCAACCAATCCATTCCCAGTATAATATCAAAATCTTTCATTTCCATAACATGCAAGTCTGCTTCTAAAATTAACCCATCGAAATCTATCCGTACCGCTCTAGCTACTCTATTGGTATCAATTGTTCCTCCTGATGGCATACTAACCTCTAGTACATGATCAAATTTCTGACATGGAACATTAATCTTAGCTAGGCATGCTTCAGATATGAATGAATGCGTCGCACCAGAATCGATAAGAACATAAACAGGGATGCTAGAGACTGATAAAATACCTGCAATAATGTCTGAATTATGGACGGCCTCATCGTGAGTTATAGCAAATACCCTTGCCTTTCCTTTCTTAATTTGCTCATTGTCCTTAGTCGGTGTTGCTCGGCATTGCGAAACATAGTGGCCTGGTTGTCCACAGTTGAAGCAGACATTCTTGCCAAGTAAGCACTCACCCCTGTGATTCTTCTTACATGTGGGACACGGATGAACTTGGTTGTTCAATTGACCCCTGTTGGGTCCCTGATTCCATTTCTTAGATTGACCGCCCGAAGTCTTCCCCTTGTTCTGATCTTGCCACTTTCTCTTCCCAAAATTATTCTGTTGTCCCTGAATCTAGGGCTTCATACTCGAATACGACACAGTTTGGGCCTTTTTCACAACTGCCCGATAGGTATAGAGCTCGTGTGAGCTAACTATTTGCCTGATCTCGGGTCGTAGCCCTTTCTCAAAGCATTTTGCTTTCATTTGCTCAGTACTCACCAAGTGTGGGGCATAACGTGACATCTCTTCAAACTTCCGTTCGTAGTCGGTGACATCCATGTCCCCTTGTATCAATTGTAGGAATTTTGTTTCTTTATGGTCCCGCATAGCTTGAGGGAAATACTTCTCCGTCAGATCAGTCTTAAACTGTGCCTAAGTCAGGTCGCGTTGTTCCTCTTCTGTACGAGTGCGAGACGCGGACTCCCACCAGTGGCCCGCCCCTCCGACTAGCATAAATTCGGCACATAACACCTTTTGATTTTTCGGACAAGAGATGTGTCGAAAATCTTCTCAATAGTACGCAACCACTCTTCGGCTGCTAAAGGGTCCTTTCCACCATCAAATGTAGGAGGACGATATCTGCGAAACTGCTCAATCACAGGGATAACCGATGCAACCTGGTTCCCTTGAGGAGCTGGCGGTGCATGTTGTGTCCGTGGGGCTTGTGGCACCAGTTCGACTTGTGGTGCCTGTGATGATTGTTGTACCACTTGAGCTGCCAAAGCTCGCCTTATCTCATCCACTGCCTGTTGTAGTTCCTTGATAGCTCTCGCTTGCGGTGTCGGTGCCATTTTCCTTAAGGATAAATAAAACAAGTTTGTAATCCATTGAAATAACACGACATCATAAAGCGATAATATATCCATGAAGGCTCGTAATGAAAGAAAAGATAACATAACATCCTTCATTAAATAAATCCTTCAAGAGGCATACAACATGACAAGAGCATCTGGCGCTCAAACAACTAAGAAATGAAAGAAATCCTACTCGACATTAATCAAATCTAAACA
Source organism: Fraxinus americana (assembly GCA_035079005.1). Lineage (NCBI taxonomy): Eukaryota > Viridiplantae > Streptophyta > Magnoliopsida > Lamiales > Oleaceae > Fraxinus > Fraxinus americana. The sequence goes on along the minus strand of CM068710.1, from coordinate 278,583 downwards.
TAATAAAATCTACTAGGAATCGACACCACTACTCGTCATTGTCATCATCATCGCTAATCCAACCTCCATGAACCCTAGGTTTTTTGGAAGGTTGCACCTCATCGTCTGAAGTAGGTGGTGGTGCATCTTCGTGAATGTACATCTCAGTAGGTACACTATTGTCTTCAGGGAATGCAAGTGCATCATCTCGGGCCTCTTCCCACTGTGCTGTTAGCTCTACGTAGAAAGTCTCATAGTCAATCTCTCGAGGCGAGATAGGCACAGCAACTCCCCACAAGTAAGTGTAAATCGATTCGGCCATCTCAAGCCATTCTTCCGGTAATGTATCAATAAGAAGGCGGGTGGCCCTACGACCCGTGACCTCATGGCCTAGTTGCCTAACCTCCCTCCACCTTATTAACATCTCCTGAATGTGTTGTCCCATATCGTGTGCTGGATTCCATCGATACTCTTCATATTGCCTCACGATCTCATTTCGACAAGGCCTCATAGAACACGTCTTCCTACAAGTCCTCTTAGTTCGTACCATCTGTGCCAAACCCATTATTCAAAGTCCAATTAAATGGGTTCCTAATATCTTTTAGTTAGATTATGAGGACGAAATTAAACGTTTAGATTTTGTCATGCTCTCAAAATACTTGGTGCAATGATAATTATGCACATGCTCTACTCAACACATTCAAATTTATATATATACTTAAACATTCATAGAAAATCATAACATTTTAGATACTATATCCGAACATAAGATTCTTCTTTACCTTAGAGCTGGCATGGCGTGGCGATGGCAGGTAGTGAGTAAAACCTACAGTCCAACTTGACTAATATATATAAGTTTACAAATGCGAAGTCTACAGAAAAGTAAACCGCTCTCTGATACCAAGCTGTAACGCCCCAAATTCTAGGAATTCGAAGTGTTAAAAATCTTCTTAAATTTAGCTCTTTACTTCAAACCAAAATATATTTCAAATACGGGAAATTTGAAGTTTGAAATATATAATAAAATAGGATGAGAGATAAATTCCTATATAGACTTAGTCAATTATGGTAAAATTTGAATTTTGTAAAACATTCGGAAGAATCTCAGCAGTGACCCTAGCGTAGTAGCGGAAAGATAAAAAATTATTTGACCTAGCAAACGTCGGCGAAAACTTATGAAATTTTAATAGAGATATTTTCATTCATGTAGGAACCACATATAAAAATTTTGGGTCTCGATGATAACATTTAAAGCACGAAAATATTTTTCAAACGGAGGTGGACATAAACTCGAAACTGTTCCGACGCAGCTCACTAAAATGGGCATAACTTTTTCTCTAAATAATATTTTGAGGAAATTCCAAAGGCCACTGTTAGAAGACTCATATATCTTTCATACCAAACTGATTTCCCTCAAAAACATGTACCACAGCCTAAGTTATACCATTTTCAAATTGAAGGCAGAATCTGAAATTTCCAAAACAGAAACTAATTTAATTGCTTTACAAAGTTAACATTTAAACAAGACACTAAAGTCATTGATCCACTTTAATCCATGAAATAAACAAGTTAAAACATAATTTACATATTGTAATAATCACTGCCATCCGCCATCACGCCTCCCGCCAAGCTCGTCAATCTGAAATGTTTAATTAGGGTGAGCATTTGGAAGAAACACTCAGTAGTATGTACACATGCTAACGAGAATTATATACAAACATTTACATAACATACAAAAGCCGTACTTCATAGTAAATCGGTGATCAATCGACATACTTTTCTTCTAGTGATTACCTTCAATCACAAAATAATTTACATAGTGATTACCTTCAATCACAAATATTCATAGTCATAGTGATTACCTTCAATCACAACATAATTCATAGAGCAATTACGGTTACGTACATGCTAGTATATAAATTTCTCAAAAGCAAAATCAACTTGTGTACGGGAGGTGATACTACCTTAAGATCTTTAGAAAAATTGTTGAGTTGTAGGAGAAATTTTCAATTTGCACTTTCACTAATCAGCAAGCCAGCCTTTGCCTTCTTCAAGTGTGTATTTGGAAATGGTTGTGCACGTGTGTATGAGAAGTAAAAATAGAATAAGAAGAATTATTCCTTGTCACAAAAGCCGAAATTGCAAATTTGCAAAGTTGAGTTGCTGTGACCGTGTAGTGTATAACAATAAAATGGACAGAGAAAAGTTATGATATCTTGCCACTAAAAGCCGAAATAACAGTTTCTTTGGAAAAAGGAGTGGCTGGTGTGGTGTATAATATATAAACATTTATGCATATTCTCATAACCAACCATTAGAGGGAGAGTGGGGGGTTAAATGAGAAAGTGGTTGGGGAGGTTAAAAGAAGTGGGGGCAAGATTAGCTTGGTGGAAAAAAATGCACACACGTTTTCTTTAGAGGTTGCCAACTAGATGAAATATTTTATTTTGAAACAAGATCAAGTATATAATAATATATTTAAAAGTTATGCTTAACAAAAGAAAACCAGATTTGGATTGAGTATTTGGTTGCCAAATTAAAACGTTGTCTGTCATTTTAAAATAAATCAACTAAATCATGATTTTTAAAAGACTAAAAATAATCGATTAAATTAATATAACGTGGGTTTTCAAAATAATGGGATTAAGCTAAGATAATTAGATCGTCATGTATAAAAAGGATTCTATGCAACATACTATGGTGACCAAATGAATAACTTAAAAATATTAGAGGTATAGTAGCAATGCGACAAGTTAATTAAACTCTTCGATCTTTTAAGCAAAAATTTTCTTTGTAAGAGTTAGAAATTTTCGGTCGCTACAAAAATACAACGATCAAATAAATCAATTGTGCAGCAATCACAAATGGTTTTCAGTACTCTCAAGTATACTCCAGAAATATGTAAAATTGATTATAATATTTTACTTAATCTGAAAATACAAATTCGTATTTAATAATTTACTAATACCCAAATGTGTGTTTACAAATACAGAAAAAAAAATATAATTGCCTCCATCATGATCCAGCATTATTTGCAATTGTCATGGCTAGTGATAATTGGTTGTTTATATTGGACAGTTAAAAACGGTCATATTTTTTTGGCTAGTTGACCCATTAAATAATGGGAACAATACATAACTAAGAAGTTTAATTTTACCAATTTCAAATTTAAGAACTTAAGTTTAAAATTTTAAATTTAAGATATTTTAAAATTTTATATATTAATTAATTAATTAAACATATATTTTATTAATTAAATATATTAAGGTCACAATAAAAAAATTTATAGGTCACAAATTATTTCATAATGACAAATCGACAATTTTATAGGTCACAATTTTTTCATCGGTCACAAATTTATAAAATTAGTAAGTCACGTATTATTCATTGGTCACAAATCACAAATTTTATATATCACAAATTATTTTAACATCACAATTCAAAAAATTTATAAATCACAATTTGTTCATCGGTCACAAATCAAAAATTGAAACGTCACAATTTATTTATAGGTCACAAGTCACAAATATTATAAGTCACAAATTATCAAATTATCGATCACAAATTAATAATTTTTAGGTCACACATTATTTTTTGGTCACAATTTATATTTTTCATTGATCACAATTTATTTATTGGTCACATTAATCAATTTAATAGTCACAAACAACCAAAATAATCTTTGACCACTACCAACACTCGTGACTATCACCTCACCACTGCTACCAACAGCATAACAACCGAAGCCCGTCGTCGAAACCACCACCACCACCACTACCCCCATCCTACAACCCAAAAAAATCTTCAACCCTACCATCATCGCCCCCGACCACCTCCAACAAATCTTCAACTTCAAATCCACCAACACCACCACCTCGTCAACACAACCACCAACAAAACCACCATCACCACCGCACCAACAAGATCCAACCGTCGCCCAAACACCAGATCGCCTTCCAAAAATCAACAAAATCGCTGTCCAAAAATCAATAAAATCACCGTCCAATTCAAAATCAACAACTATAGCCGTACGCAGTAGCACCACTATAGCCACAAACAAAAATGACCACCACCACCCCCACCACCACTAGAATTGAAATGCTAATGTCATGACTGATTTTGCACTACCTAAGTGCCTAGAATAATCACTAGATGCTCCTTTTCCTGCCGGTCCAACTTCGAGAGTCGATGCCAAGTTCAGTCTACGGTTCGAACTAGAGGTATCCTACATTTTTTTTGATAGTATATCAACCAAGACTCCTTCAATGTTAATCAATTATAGCATACCAAACAACACTTACTGCTTTAGAATCAAGAGGAAGTATGCGAAAACAAAATTGAAGAAGGGAAGCATCATCAGAGAAAGAAGCATTGATTGGCCCAAATATTAATTCTGCGCAGCTGCCAATAGCATTTTCGCCCACTCCACTGCAGACCTGATCAACCAATATCGCCACGGCGTCGCCACCAACACCAACTAGCCACCACAACAACGACCATGTCGTCCCTTCCACGCCGCTAGAAATAAAGAAGAGAGAGAGAGAGAGAGAGAGAGAGAGAGAGATTAGAACGAGAATGAAATTAGGGATTTAAAATTGGGGTGGGGTGGGGTGTATATAAATCATTTTTTTAGTTTTATAATATTATTTTTAATATTGAAAGATGAAAAATTATCTGATTTTTGAAAAGAAATTCTTTAAATCTGAAATTTGAAAGTGAATCTTTTAAATTTTGGTTTTATGTAATTTCCACTTAAATAATTCCGAAAATGATTAAAAAAATAATTATTATTAGAATCAAGAAAATCCAATCAAAGACCTTTTAATATAATGCGTGAGGTGTGACTTGAACCCCCGACCTCCCACACAAATTTCATACTTTTCACCAATTTGTCATTTCATCTGAATTAATTATTTCTTTCATATATTATATTTATTGTATAAATATCTAACGCATATATCCAATATTTGCTGGATTCTTAGGTCTTAGAGGCTGAAACCAGGGAGAGGGAGTAATTTGAAAATATGTTTCGATATTGAAACTTTGAAAGTGATTATGTCACCGTTAAAATAAGTAACTTATTCTATTAATAAAAAGTTGTTTCATTCTACAATCAACTGGTTACTTACAAGTAAACTTTTGAAGCTTTAGCCAGAACTGCTCTAGATTAAGATAGCATAAATCAGGTTATTTTACAAATTCATTCGTTTCTCTTGGATATCAAATAGCATTTAATAATGTGGCAGTGCGATTTTAACTTAAATTTTTACATAATAATATAAAGGAACTCGTGACACATATTGTACATGTTACCGTAATTCCTTCTTCAGTGCATAAGCAATCATGAACTCTAGTTTTTCTGGAGTTATTTCGACCATATTGTACATATTGTGTTGCATTAGACACATTTTCTAGATGAAGCCGACCCTAATTGCATTTATTGAATTGATCCATGTACAAACAAAATATAAAGAAAAAGGAAATGGGAAAAAAAGAAAGGAGAGATTAATTTTAATTAAATAATAGAAATAGATGAAATTTTAATTAAAACATAATAAAATTCATTAATCAATATAAAGATGTGTTTAGCATTGTTCAATATGAAACATTAATTCAAAATTTGTATAACAAATTAAGGTCCTAAATGAAAATCTCCACGAATTTTTAAATGCTCTAGTTTTAGTAACTGATCAGTAATCAATTAATTTGTTTAATAATCCGGTCAAAATTGTTTTAACAAATCGGAAATACAGCATTATTGTTAGCTAACAGCTATAGAAGAACTAATTACCAGGAAATTAATAAATACGGAAATAATAAATTAGTAATTACTACTAATTTGATTATATAAATTGTAATAATAATTAACAAAAAATATTAATTAATCAATTAATAGGAAAAAAACTCTGGCTGAACAATTTTTTTGGATATCCATTTATTCTTCATATAAACAAGTACTACTAATAATTTCTTGATCACAAAAACTCATCAAGTTACCGGATTTTTCTTTTCTTTTTTGGTTAGAAATTCTTGCAATAAATTATGATCAATATTTCAGTGTCTTTGATTTAAGAATGTATTTAGTCAATTCAAGAAAAAATTCTTCAATGGCGTTCCAGAATCTTTCTTCCCGTTTCATTCTCATTGCAATTTTCTGTTTCTTAACTTTATCCTCCACTGTGACTGTCTTCGGCTCCGCCTCTTCGTTACCATTAGACGACATCCCCGAGGGCGACGGAGTATTCCCTTCAGCTTTTCCTTTTCAAATACGTTTCCACGGCGATGATATTGATCCCAAAACCGCCGCGTATTCGGTTGACTACGCCACTGGCGGCCAATGGGCGCTTTTACAAAAGAGCATCGGGGTCTCCGCCATGCACATGCAGGTCATGTATTTTTTTATTTTTTTTAGTTGAATCATTTTAGGTGACATGTTTTATTAATAATGTAATTATACGTGCAGGTCATGTATAATAATAAGGTGGTGATCTTCGATCGGACCGACTTTGGACCCTCTAATCTCACTCTCCCTCCAGGCATATGCCGACACAATGACAAGGTTTTGCAGGTGGATTGCACTGCACATTCTGTCCTCTATGATATCACTACCAATACGTACCGCCCCCTCACCGTGCAAACCAATGTCTGGTGCTCCTCCGGGGCCGTCAATGCCGACGGAACCCTTGTCCAAACCGGTGGATACAATGCCGGCGACGACAAAATAAGGTTGTTCACTCCATGCAACGACGATAAATGTGATTGGGTTGAGCTGCCTCAGATCCTAACTGTCGAAAGATGGTATTCCTCCGACCAAATCCTACCTGACGGACGTGTGATCATTGTTGGGGGCCGGAGGCAATTCAGCTATGAGTTCTTCCCAAAGAGTCCAGTTCGGAACAGCCCAAGTAACAACGTTGTCTACTTTCCATTCTTGAAAGAAACGACTGATCCTAAAGAAGAAAACAATCTTTATCCATTCTTGCACCTTTTGCCGGATGGAAATCTCTTCGTTTTCGCGAACCAAAGGTCTATCATATTAGATTATGTTCACAATAGAATCATCAAAGAATTTCCTCAGATTCCCGGTGAGAAGAGAACGTATCCATCGACAGGTTCTTCGTTGATGTTGCCGCTGAACTTAAGTAATGGTGGTCGTGGCAGTTCTACGTCGTCGTCGCCCACAGTGGAGGTGCTGATATGCGGTGGTGCAAAGGGTGGTTCATATATTAAGGCTTCACAGAAAGGTGTATTCACATCAGCTTCTAGTACATGTGGTCGTTTGAGGGTCACGGACCCAAATCCACAATGGGTCATGGAGGAAATGCCCCGGCATCGGGTCATGCCCGATATGTTGTTACTACCCACGGGTAATGTTATTATTCTCAATGGTGCAGCAAAGGGATCAGCCGGGTGGGAGTGTGCGGATAACCCGGTTGTGAACCCGCTTCTTTACACTCCAAATGAACCCGACTTGAAAAAGAGATTCACTCTGCTCAACCCCACCGCAATTCCAAGAATGTACCACTCAGCAGCCACTTTATTACCAGATGGCAGAATATTAGTGGGTGGAAGTAATCCACACGTAAATTATAGCTTTACAGGCGTGAAGTACCCAACTGACTTAAGTCTCGAAGCATTTTCTCCACCATACAAGGCCCCACAATACGACTATCTCCGCCCTACGATCTCATCAGTAGATGTAGGGCCCATACAAAATGTTGTATCGTACGGCCAAGAATTCACCGTAACATTTGACATGGGATTGTTCCAACCATCCGATATAATCCACAAGGAGTACATGGTAGCAATGGTTGCACCATCATTCAACACGCACTCTTTTGGGATGAACCAAAGGCTATTAATGCTGAACATTGTTGACATTCAAAGAGTACAGTACTCGCTAGTTGCCCGCAAGGTCACGGTCTATGCACCCTCAACAAAAAATATTGCACCCCCGGGGTACTATATGCTGTTTGTGGTTCACCAGGGGATACCTGGACCTGCTGCTTGGATCAAAATGAAGTGACAATCCCATCAATTTTTGTAGTTCAGAATTTTGGATAGTGACACATAGCCTCTCATTAGTCCCATTTTCTTTACTTTTTAATTACACATTCTTCAAAAAAAAAAAAAAAACATTTTTCACAAAATTCTACCAAACAGAGGCAGTGTAGAATAAGAATTTAGGGGTAGTAATTTAGTTTATGCTACCATTTTTATATGTAATTAGTTACTTGTTTATTTACTTTTGTTCACTGACAAATTGATCTTATTTATTATTATTGAAATTAAGAAATATTTGAAGTTATTTTAACTGTTAAAAACTGAAATTATAGATAATTAAGTAGAGGAAAAAACCATATATACCTTACAAATACAAAATATTTCATTTTATACATACATACATTACTATACAACCCAATAAAAATACCAAATTTACACTTTCCTGTTTTAATTTGTAATTGAAATGTTCATGCACAATCAAAACAGGTGTAGTAAATAGAATGTGCTGTATGGGAATTCAAATTCAAATCGAGATTCTATGAGATGATAACATTTGGTTTACGGAATATTTTCAGGATTGGTAAAATATACAAATACGCAGAAATATCTTTGGTCATATGGTTGTTGATTTCCCATATCAAAGGTAATTGTTCGACTTCCCTGTGTTGTAAGCATCTTGTGTGATGCTTCGACTTAGGTCTAGTTTTTAGTATTTCGATTCGTGACAAACATGTGCATCATATACATCTTAATACTGATATTGTTCTTGGTAAAATCGTTATTCCCCCAATCCTCATTTCAGCATAATTGTTTTGCAACAGATTATGGTCAAATCATCAAGAGTTTTGTAAAATCTGTTTTTCACTTCCTGAATATCCAATGATTGCCGAAAATATAATATAGATCTTAATGAGTGTAGCTATTACCAAGAATCTACAGTTAACTAACTATTAATTACGCTTTCAATACATTATTCTTGTAATTGATCACTGTTATGATTTAGCTTCGCAAGAATTTTATTGTGAGTTATTATTATCAAGTAATGTATCTTCTGGAAAAATATTTGTGCTTGTAACACAAGACGTGACACACGCTAATGAATCTGTAGACGAAATTAGGTATCATCAATTCTGAATATGTGAAAAAATTAGACACTCACAATTGCATAAATAGTAGGTTATGATTGCTTGTTACAAATGGCAAAGTGAATGCATATATCTCCGAGTAGATATATTCTATTATCAGTTGTAAACTATTGAATTGTATTAGTATAGGGTTATTTAAGCCATTTTACATTCTTCATTTTGTTAGGTTAGTTATAAGTCTGTTTATATATGTATGTTGATTCCTCATTTTGATCTCTCTCAATCTAGTTCCATAACAATTCATTTTTCCCGCCGCTTTTCTTCTCTCATTCTAGAGTATTCTTATTGCATTTCTTCATCGTATCAGAGCACAGAAGCTTCCTGTAATGGCAGAAGATTCCAGTGTTTAGGCGGCGGTTCAAAGCCAATTCAATCATGCTAATTCCTTCATCGAGTCATCAACTGAAGATGCGGTTGTAGGAGATGTAAGTTCTTTGGTTAATTGACTGATGAGTGATCCGAGCAGTCCATATTTAAATAAAAATATATATTTTTTGAATAGGAGGATATATTCATCATTTCACAGTTTTTTTTTTTTTTTTTTTGAGAAATTGGATGAAAATAGATAGAAATAATGGTTTGCGCAATTAAATGTGTAATTAAGGGTGAAAATGCCAAAAAAATAAAAGGTAGTGACGTTTTTTGTAATAATAGGGAAATGTAGGGATATTATGTGCTAATTACCCTTTTAATAATTTATTTGTAACTTATTTGAGCTTTAAAAAAAAAATTGGGACTGTGATTGTAATTAGTGTTTTTCTTTTTCCTTTTGTTATATTTAAAGAGAATGATATATTGGTCATTTCATAATTTTTAATTGAGAAAATAGGTGAAAATGACATGTTGCGTAATGAAATGTGAAAATAAGGGTGAAAATGTCAAAAAATAAAAGATAGTGACATTTTCCACAATAACAATGAAAGATGGAGACATTATGTGTTAATTACCTCAAATTAAATACACATATTTGACCGTGGTCCACCTTTGATGTTCACTGCCACATGTCCCCTCAGAAATCAAATGAGTTCAGCCATCGCATACTCTAGACAACTTCAACAAATGAGTTTGATATTTTACTTTGAACAAGCTCCCTCCAACCCTTATGATATCTTATAGGTCGGGTCATCCTACATGGGCGACCCATAACCCATATTTTTTAACATCTGCCACTCGCACGTGATGGGCTTAATTCGAACCACAAAGGACAACGAGTGTCACACGTAAGATCCTTCTCAAGATCTATCTCACAAAAATTTATACGACAAATAGATTGTTCGACCAGTAAAAAATATTAGAGCTCACGATACTATAAACATGTTAGGGATATGTAGTAGCTCTACTAGAGGAACATTACATCTCGCTATACCCCAAACTTATTTTTCAATATTAATTCAAGTGTTTTCAAGCCCTCAAGTATTTATGGAACATACTTGAAGCTCACATCTTATTTTGTATACACAATTGTGTCGTATACCTTAAATGGTTAAATACAATTGTCCAGCCAGTGAATACGAATATAAATGTTGGTCTAAATAGTTGTCACTTCCTACTCGAATTCTTCAACTTTAATTTGTTGCTTTCCTAGACATGTCTCACCAAACCAAATCAATCATAATTATTGACAACATGCTAAAATAGCAATATCGAAATAAAATCTCGAGAAACAGTTAAAAGCCATAAGAGTATATATGAGGTTATACAAACCTCAAGGTCTCACAATGAGGAAGCAGGGACCAATTCACTTACTTACCCAATATTAATCATAAAAGCACATGTGGATGAAACACGTGCTACAATATTTTCTCCCTTTCTTAAGGTGTATGACATATTCTTTATAAACAAATAATATCGTACAGATTCTAGTTCAGGTATTTCCTGATACCTAACTTGATTTTTTTATGGGCCGTTTGGTAGGGATTCTCATTTTCTACAATAAATCAATTCTCATTTTCAACCACACATTTTTCAATAAAATAATATTTTCTATCACATCAATAATTTTTTCTTCTTTTTCAACCACACATTTCCCATCATATCACTATTCAAAATCAATTATTCCCCCAAAAAATCCCTACCAAACAAGCACTATATATTTATTCCTCTAGGCAATTTCTAATGGATAGCGAAATCCATATCAATTACTTATTATAATCTCATTTTTAAATCTCATCAAGGTGATTAGATCATGTACACAATGTGATCCCTATGTCTCATCTCGATTCACTCCAAAATATATGAGGCGATTGCTCCTGTAAGTGAGCAATCTCAATCTGTTTGACATACTTTATATATATATATGCAAAATATTATCTCGTAGTCCCAATAATATATTACACGCGAACACAAATTTGTTCATCTACATGGAACATAATACTTAATCAAGAGTTTTATGATACACTAAATATCATATTCTACTATAGGCAATTTGGCTCGCCAGCAAAGGCGGTCTGTGGCTCAGTCCGAAAAAATCCAAAGTCGACCTGGATCGGGGCTCAATTCAACTGATCCGAGACTCAGATAGACCCCTATTTTGGGGCATCGACTCGAACCCGAGCATGCCTATGTGGCTCGTCGAGCCATACAGGCCATTTTCGACCCATAACGAATTGATCCTTAAAAAAATTAAAAAACTAAAAGTTGACTGCAAAGGTAGCCTGCCTGGTTAAAAAAATCGTGAGCCGAGCCGAAAGCTCGGGTCGAACTTAGATTTTTTGGCCGAGTAAAAGCTTAGCTAGACTCAGGCCAAAAAAAGATCGAACCATTTTTACTCGAACTGAGCTCGAGCCTCAATTTTCAGTTCAGCTCGTTGACATCCCTATATTCTATGTAATGTTAGATATTCGACATTACCAACAAGTCTCTATCATTTACGTAGATATATTGTAAAGACACTTTCTTTACTAATGTCTCTTACATAAATACAATTGAGTGTTTGGTTCCATCAGGATGTTTGAGTTCATCAATACATGAGATAATTGCATAATTATCATAGATCTCATATTCTCAACTAGTATCATAGATGCCCAATACATCTATACCAAACAATTTCTTCAACTGCAAGATATATATTGCACGATATATTTCTTGATATTCTAAATAGCAAGATCGCACAAGTTTAATGACTATTTGTGCTCGACTAATTCTCATCTTTAGTCAACATTTGCATACATATTCCAATAATAAATTATTCTTTCAACATCAAACTAGAATAATTGGCAGCAGTACCCTTCAAGTATCAAAATACCCCTTTTAAGGATAACTTCGATACTTATAGGTTAGATCCATGGCATGACAAAAATTAGGGTAAGTATACATCATAACATATTTCTAATTCTTAATCGTATTAGATATGGTTCTCTAGATATTTTTTTTTTGTGCATTTATGAAGTCTTTGGACATATATGAAGACTCGTGTTATCAAGGGGATAGTAATTCCACAGTTAGAAACATTCTAGAATCTTTATGGTATACAAATTTTGTGACCCAAAAAAAAAAAAAAAAAAGACTAGAATAATATTTTTAACCCAAAATATACAATTTGCAAAACTGATATCCTTCATCTCAAAAATTAAGGACAATCATTTCATAATGGTCTCAATACACTCCTTCTCTAGCCAATATAGTGTCATCAACATCAAAATTAGAATTACAATCTACCATCAAACTTTTACATAATATGATGAAATTTGTACGAGATTTAAATCATGTTAAAACTCAAGTATCAATGTCAAGATGACTATATTATGCTAAAATGTAACTATAAAGTTACCACAATACTATAGAATCTTTTAACATGAAACCTATAAATTGATTCATGTAGATCTCTTCAATCAATTCTCAATTGAGAATGAAAATGAAAATACAGTTTACAAGTCTATTTGTTGTAGTCTAAATTTAAACACACTATCATGGCAAATAAAAACGTATAGAAGTGAATCTCAATGCTAATAAAAAAGTTTATCTTACACAATATACTCATATTGAGTATGAATTTTATTTATCATAAACTCATTAATCTTTCATTTAGTTTTTAAGAACTTGAATGTTCTCAATATACATAATGTCCAATTAAAACTTCCACCACATCTCAAATTAGATTGGAATTCTATCCTTCATACTTCAATCACTTTCCTCAAATTTCTCCACTTATTTTCTAAACTAATAATCATTGAAATTAGATAGCTTTTAGCTTTTACTCGAAATCAAGAATCATTGAAATTAGATAGTTCTTAGATAGCTCCCACTCAAAAATATATTACTCACACTTGAATCGGAAGCTTAAACGAACTCTTATGTATTCAAAACTGACTCATCAATACACATCATATCAATTTCAATAATATTTTCCAAAATTTTCTCCCCTGGTAGAAAAAATGTCAAATATTACATCTTGTGACTCGATATGCACCCAAAATTTTGAAAAAGTACCATTTGGACTGTCATGTATATCTCAAAGATATACGTATCGTTTTTAATATACTCGTGTTTTCAAACGCATTACCAAGAACTTGCATAATCGATTATGAGTTTAAGACAACTCATATTTGGTTATCTACGTGTCCAAAGCTTATATATTGTGAAGGTACTAATATTAAGAAAACTCTACTAAGTGACAAATTACAGTTAATCAATACTCTTCGCAAAACAAAATAAATAAATTGGATTGTATTATCTCAAGTCTCATCACATTCAATAATATTTTGTTCTTTCTTCCCAATAGACTGTATAATTACTGATGATCAAGGAATAGTCAATCCAATAAAAATTTCTTTTTCATTACCTAGATCATGGATATCTCATGATAGAAATAAATCAGAGGCACAACTGAAATGCGTGAATCCATCTATAATTGTAATGAAAATATGAAGTTTCATCTCTATCTTTCTTAATCATAGCTCATAATGAAAATCAGATGGATTTACTCTATGGAAGTTTGGCTTTTATAGTTTTGAATGATTTTCTCAATTCAAGACCTCAAACCATTGCACAAATATCCAGAACTATAATTAAACATCACTACTATGAGTATGAACATAACTACTACATATAAGTTCGAGTAAAAGACCACTCTTAGAAGAACAAAAACTAAGATCAATTTTAATTGTATCTTTGATATTATCTTAATATCAAATAGGAGGCCAATTTCTTCACTTTGCAACAAGAAGTTGCATGTACCAGTCATATAAACCTCCACTTCATATTCATTATTTGTATATATCTATTTTGTATCAAGTCAAAAACTCGACAATAGACTAAAAACACTTCTTGATCTCATAGAAAGTGGTTTTCTAATTCTTGAACCCACTATCCACATAAAATAAAATTCAATATGTATAGTGTGACACGTAAACAACACTAAGAGGAACATATTCAAGTGCAATACCCTTTAGCCTAACTACTTTCAAGCTATGAGATTCAAACCGTATGGTTGAAACCTTTACAATATTGGTCATCTACCAAAATCACTTTCACGTACTTCTATCTGTTATGTTCTTCTTGGTCCATTTTCCAGTCTCCTCATTATTCCCTTTTGTTTTAGCTCATTTAAAACTTAAGATTCGAAATTTTATGCGAACTAGAATATTGCTATATAAGCATTTCCTCGAGATTTAGCAATATCAAGTCACACGTCTTTTAACTCACACAGTGAGTAGTGTGTCAATTGAGAAAATTTTCACTTCAATTTATAAGTCACGTTGACCTTCAAAGCTCCCATCTATTGAAAAGATACTAGTTTGAACTTACAACTCACCAAAAAAAATTGTGACCAACAAAAAAATTGTCAGCACTATGTTAACCATCTCAACTCAATCACATTCGAGAAAAGGGTCATCTATAACAAAACTTAATAATTCAACTGCTCAAGTACTAGAATATATCTTTTCTCTACTTGACAAAGTTCTAATCTTTATTCTCTAGAGTAGTATGACCCACATCAGGTCTTCTATTATGTGATTAATGCTCTCTAAAGCATTATATTCTTCTAGTACACTTAAAATCTTATTATGTCAAATGTTATCGCATTTAGTTTATCACATTTATTAAGGCCAACAACTATATATTTTGAAACCATGATCTATCAGATTTTAGAGATTTTTTTTTATCGTCAATCAATGCCTATTGATGCACATATACAATTTTGCATTAACGCAAATTAATGTATACGATAGTTCAACGTCAGACACAGAATCAAAAGTTCACTATGTTCCCAATCATCGTCCACAATCCTATTTTTCACTTTCATAAAATTAATTTCATAATGTTAAATTTCATAAGTTCTAACCGAAAATTATATTAATTCTTTCAATTTGAGAACTGCCACTCAATTGGTGAATCAAAATAGTTATAGGTGAGGTTTTCTCTAAATCTTTCAATCACCAAACTATCACTCGACTCACAATCAATAGGTCTAAGTAAGAATCACACTAATTCTACTAACCTTATCATTTATAAAAATTCATGAATTAACAAATATCATGTAATTCAATAAGATAATTACATAATGTGCAGTAAAAGTATAAATATGTACGTTTATCCAATTATAGCATATATCATGATATCACAAATCAATTCTTTTAGTAAATACTTCCAATTATAATCGAATAATAAAACTCACATAATTTAATTTTATTATACAGATTATCAACCTCATTTTAATATATGTTGCTGCATAATCTCAACAAATGGAAGTGATATTAGAATTTTCGTATTCTGCTTATCATAAAAATGTCTCAAAAATATTCACGTATTCCACTAAATTATGTTCCAGGTCCATCTACTAATTTTAATAAGTACGTAGCTTTTCAACAAGTTCCATAACCCTTGCTTTTCTAACATTCCCTCTAAGAATGTTGCGTGTATAGATCCAACAATATCTGATCAAGCACAAAAATTGAAAACAAGTCACAATGAATCAACAGATCTTTCGGAGAGTGAAAATGGAAAAAAAATCATATAAAATTCCAGATTTTTAACCAAATTTCAAGAAATCATAACTTCTTCCTTTCAATGGCTAAATTAATGATCTTTATATTATTGGAAAGCTTTTAAGAGATCTATCCAACCATATCAAATTGGAAGCTTAAAACACAGTGTAGAAGAAGCTATCAAGTGATAAAGTTTCGAATTTTAATGATCTTTACGTAAAAAATCATATTTACATCCCAATTTCAAAATCTCATAGATTAATTTAAGTTCTTTATACGGTTAGAAAGCTCATTAAAATACATTTCTAACTGTAAGGCCAAGAACTCACAATATCAAATCGAGAAACAAAGATATGAAAATCTTCTCAGAAAGGTAAAGTGCAGAAAATAAAGAAAACATAATCGATTTATTCGGCCTAAGCCCCAAAGGTTCGGCGACCACTTCTAATGCCTACATCCCCCGTTTAGCATCCAATAGTTTGGATATATGCTCGGTTCCACTATATAGCCCAAAATGGCAACACGTATTACGAGAATGTTTAGCCAAAACACTAAGTACAGAAACGAACACTTATCTCTCAAATACAACTGTTGATCCGCAAGATTCACACAAGAATCTTCTCAAACCTCAAAAACAACAACATGAAAGAACAAACACTTTAACGCGAATATTCACTCAAAATATCACTTTATGGAGGCTAACTATTACAGATCATCCTTCTCAAATCAATAATTTGAGAAGAAAACAACAGAGAGAACAAAACCAGATAGTTTCCTTGAAGCGGCGTAACCGAGAGAAAATAGAATGGAAACCCTAGCCTAAAGAAAACCAAATGAACAGCCATATAGGATAGAATCATCCAGAAGGTAATCTAACGGCGCAGCATAATACGTGTCAGCATCCAGTTAAAAGTGTGATTTTAACAAATTGTAACACCCAGAAATGTGACTTTACTTCAAATTATGGAAGCACCATCCGAACAGAGTTTTAATCCCACATTCTCCACCTTGCTACCAGAATTTGGGATATAGTGTAATCCAGAACATAATCTCAACCATTTTCATTTACTCTAAGTACCTGTACATGTATTCCAAAGAATCAACAGATAAAAGTTTCAAACAGTTTATAAACTTATTCAAAGGAATCACTTTTGTACCCATATCAGATGGATTAGGTTGAGTTGAAACTTTTCCAATTTTAAGAATTCCTTTTGAAATAATATCTCTTATAAAATGATATTTATACTTTGTTCTATCATGAAACATATGATTTTTGCTCAAATGGATTGCACTTTGATTATCAAATAGACATAGCATAATTATCAACAAAACCAAGTTCAGACATTAACCCATTTAACCACATTCTCTCTTTTACAGCATCAGTAGCACCAATATATTCTGGTTCTGTTGAAGATAGAGCAACAACTTTTTTAAGCTATGCCAGCTAATAGATGTACCACATAAGGTATGAAAATAGGATGAAATTGATCTCCTATTATCTCTATTTCCAGTAAAATCAGAATCGGTATATCCATTTAAAGTAACACTAATTTTACTTGATTTAAACATTAAACCTAAATCAGATGTGCCTTTAAGATATATAAATAACCATTTTAAGGCATTTCAATGTTCTTCCCCAAGGTAACTCATAAATTTGCTCAAAGTGCTAATACTAAATGCAAGATTAGGTATGGTACATATCATCAAGTACATAACAGAACCAATAGGATTTCCATAAGGAACTTTAGACATTCTAGCATATTCCTCATCAGACTTAGGACAAAAATCTGAAGATGGCTTAAAATGATTACCAAGAGGTAATGTCAAGGGTTTACAGTCTTGCATGTTAATTTTTTTCAAAATTTTAGTCACATAATCATGTTGATTCAAAAATAACAAGTTTTTCTTTTTATTTCTCCATATCTGCATGCCTGATATCTTTTTAGTAGAACCAAGATCTTTCATTTCAAATTCAGAATTCAGTTTCAGTTTAATCTCATCAATTTCAAATTTATCACAACTGACAGGCAACATATCATCAACATAGAGAACTAGATACAGAGAATTCATACATCCATTACCTTTACAGTACAAACGGGTATCATACAAGCTTCTTTTAAAACCAAGTTTCAAAACAAATGTATCAAATCCATTATACTATTGTCTAGAAACTTGTTTTAAACCATATATAGATCCTTGTAATAGACAAGCAGTATTTTCAGGATCTCCAATTTCAAAACCAACAGGCTGTTTCACGTAAATAATTTCATCCAAATCAACATACAAGAATGTAGTTTTAACATCCAATTGATCTAGTTCCCATTTAAATTGAGAAACAAGAGCAAGCAAACATCTAACAGTGGTATATTTCACAACATGAGAAAAAATTTCAGTTTAAGGTACAGAAGTTGTTCAAGTTGAGGGGGCTCCACCTCAATTTGAACATTTTTATCATTCAAAACATATTATTTTCCTTCTAGACATGGCATTATGGATTCACTGAAAACAATATCTTTCTAACAATGACTACATACCCCTTTTCACATTTAACCCATAATCTGTAAACTTTAACATGTTCATCATAACCCAAGAAAACACATTTCAGTGATCTAGATTCCAATTTTTCAATATTTTGATGAGCATATGCAGCACAACCAAACACTTTCAAATAAGAATAATTCACAGAACTTTCAGACCAAACAGATTCAGGAACATCATAATCTAAAGCTTTAGTAGGACTTCTATTAACAAGATATAAAGCAGTTTGAACAGTTTCACCCTAAAACAATTTAGGCAAACTAGAACTCAAAAGCATGCACCTAACTTTGTTCAATAGAGTCGTATTCATTCTTTCAGCTATTTCATTTTGTTGAGGAGTATATGTGATAATTTTATGCCTAAAAATACCGTATTCTTTACAAAAATTATTGAATTCATAATCACAAAATTTCAAACCATTGTCAGTCCTCAAAAACTTTATCTTGTAATCAGTTTGATCAACAAAAAATATCTAAAGTCGGATAACGTACACACAACAGCAGGACCCCACAAATCAGCATGTAAATACTCTAATATTTGTTTGGATTTATGAATTCCAGTTTGAAAAGATAGTTTGACTTGTTTTCCTATAATACATTATTTTTATATGAACTAAAATAACCAAAATTTAATTTTCCAAAAATTCCTTTTGACTGTTAAGAATTTAAGCCTTTTTTGCCCATGTGGCCAAGTCTATCATATCATAACTTTGCAAGTGTAAATTTTTCAGATAAGCAGAAGCGGTCAAGCCAAGTAATGGTTTAGCTTTCAAAAAAACAAAAAACCATGTCTCCTAGGGTTGCTAATGATTAAATCATCGCCCATAAGAATTTTAATATTTCATTGACCCAAATTTATGTTAAAATCCATATCATCTAACATACCTAAGGATACCAAGTTCCTTTTCAAAGCTCTGTTTGAGCCACGTTATTTTTTTCATTCTTATTCTTCTACTCATTTTTAACCACACATTTTTCAATAAAATAATATTTTCCATCACATCAATAATTTTTCCTTCTTTTCCAATCACATATTCCACATCATATCAACAGTAAAAATGCATTCTTTTTCCAAAAATGTGCACCAAACGGGGGCCAAGTTTGGAACATATATAGTTCCTTTTAGAAATGGAACATTACCATTTTCCAATAACAATTTTATGGTACCTATTCATCTGAATTTACAAGTAAAGTTATTTCACATTATAACTTGCCCTCCAGTTGTCTTTTCAAACTCAAGAAAACAGTTTTTATTTGGGCACATATGAAAAGAACAACTTGAGTCAAGAATCAATTCATCACTTAGTTGTTTTTCCATATTAACAAGGACCAAACCAGTATTAGACTTGACTTTATTATATGATAAAGCATTACTCCCATTAACAAACTTCCTTTTTTTTAATTATTTTTCTTTTGAAAACAATTTTTAACAAAATGACCCAACTTCCCACAATAATAACACTTCTTACCTTTAGCTTTATTTTTGGACTTATACTTATCACTCAATTTGTTTTTATTCTCAATGAAAGACTTAGAATGATAATTTGATTTACCAAAACCTTTCCCTTTTACTAAAAAATTTTCTCCAATTTGACTATTACTGGATTCGACTTTCATCTCTAGAGCCTTATTTCTTAAAATTTTATTAACTTCCCTGCCATACTCTAGAACAATCTAATGGAGTTTAACAAGACTACAACTATCTGATCTTTTGAAAGTTTTTCATCAGTGTTGGCCAAGTCTTGGGTAAGTTTTGTAAATCTGTTTAAATTTTCATCCAAATCAATTGAGGGATCCATTTTGAAAGAAAATAATTATTTCAAGAAGAAACACTTATTTGGAGTAGTCTTTGCAACATTTTCCCATGTTATTTGGTCCACAATTCAAAAGCAATTTTAGTTTCACCAATACTTATTATCACATTTTCAGATAAGTACAAGAAAATAGTACCACAAGTAACTTCTTCAAGTTCAGTTTTCTTTGCAGGAAGTAAATCAGCATGCCAACTATCATCTAAGGCCCTAACACATCTCATTTGCATTAAAATAGCCTTCATTTTTTGACTTCACAGATTGAAATCAATTTTTCCATCAAATTGACTAACTTCAAACTTTGCAGAAGCCATGTTAAAGTCAAGTATGATTCACAAATAGAAGATAGCTTTCACAACTATGAAAAGAACGGCAAGAGTACAGATTGATAATACTAAAAAATACAGTAATATACTTAGTGCTTGTTTGGTAGGGATTTTTAGAGGAAGAATTGATTTTTGAATAGTGATATGATTAGGGGTGTCCAAAAGTCTCGAACCGAACCGGACCGAACCGAATTGAGTGGTTCTTCATAAATTAAATACCCGAGCGGGTACCCGAATCAAGAACCGATGAGTTTGAGTCGGGTCTCGGGTCTAGACCAAGAACCGAAGAACAGAATAAGAACCGAAACTAAATAATTTTTTTATTTTTTATATTGAATTAATTAAATTCTTGTATTTTTTTTATACAAATTAATTAAATAAATCGGATTATTTCATAATTTTAATTTGAAAGCCCAAATCATTTTTAAAACCCATTAGGCCATTTTAATTTGAAGCAAATGAATATACTTTATGTAGTTTTGCTGTAATATTAATATCTAATTTTTGGTATTTGTATGTGTTGACCCCAAAAAATGTTGCCAACAGATGCCGGGCCCACTCGTGCACACGCAAGCTTAATCTGACAGGCTAATGCCGATAGACGGTCATGATGGATCCAAATAATGGGCGTGAGAGTGGCTCAAAGGCACGAGACGTTTCCGTTCAGGCCACCGGCATGAAGAAAGAACACGATTGTATGAGTAACCAATTAATAAATAACGGGATCCGTAGTTATAATTTTCTTGGCAAAAAGAGAGCAATATGTTTCCAAATATTCAGTTTTTCTCTTTGGAATTTTGCATTAGCCCCTATTGTATTACATGGTTGGGGTATTTATAGTGTTACAACTCAAATTGTGACATTTGGATCAATTTACACGTGGCACCATCTCCTCGGCCAAGACATCAAGTCCTAGCCATCAAATTGACTCTCCTAGCCTTACAAAGCATTAAATGCTCTTACATTGACAAGACAAGACATAAATATACTTTACACAAAAGTCACGTCAATCATTCCAAATAAGATCTTTATGTAGAAGATCTCTTGGGAGAAGTGAATATGGAATATGTGGGCTTCGGCTACTTACACAGAGCCTCGGATTCTTCATGAGCCTCGGATAATGCTTGGGCCTCGGTTGACAACATGACATTGGATGATGCTTGGGCCTCGGTTGACAACATGACCTTGGATGAGAGGGCTTCGGCTAGCAATGATGGCCTCGGATGAAAGGGCCTGGGCTAGCAATGATGGCCTCGGATGAAAGGGCCTGGGAATATACTTGAAAGGCTAAGAAAGTACACCTTTGCTCAAATAAATCGGTCCCACCGGTGAATTATGGTGCCACGTGAAGCTTCCATTTTACGAGTCGTAACAATAGTCCCCCAAGTCCATGTGTGATTATTTATGCCATGCGTGGACTTCGATAATAAAGTTAGGAAAAATTTTAAATTTTTCACTACTCACATCAGTCCCGCAGTCAGCGCGACTATTCATCTTTGGGCGTGGAGTTCATGAAGTGGTGCAATGCGTAAGGTTGAGAAGGTTGCCTTTTAGACGAGGTAGGTCCATGCTTTGAGGCGAGGCGAGTTCGTGAGGGAGCGGCCTAGAAATTTGAATTTCTTTTGGAGCTGAGGTAGAGAAATGTTGAACCGTCGAGGCTCATTTCTTTGAATATAGCTGAATTTGTTTTCCGAGGTGCCCACGCTTCCCAGCTTGGTGGATGGTTCATCTAAGCAGATGCTTCTCCCTTTGACGTTCAGCTTCATCAAAGGGAGGCTTGTGATGTACGTCTCGGAGTTCAAACGAGGTGGCCTTCTTTAAGGTTACATCCTCTCCTCCGAAGCTCCCACGCTTCCCTACTTGGTGGATGGTTCATCCAAGCAGAGGCTTCTCCCTTTGACGTCAGCTTCATCAAAGGGAGGCTTGTGATGTACGTCTCGGAGTTCAAACGAGGTGGCCTTCTTTAAGGTTCCATCCTCTCCTCTGAGGCTCCCACGCTTCCCTACTTGGTGGATGGTTCATCCAAGCAGAGGCTTCTCCCTTTGACGTCAGCTTCATCAAAGGGAGGCTTGTGATGTACGTCTCGGAGTTCAAACGAGGTGGCCTTCTTTAAGGTTACATCCTCTCCTCCAAGGCTCTCACGCTTCCCTACTTGGTGGATGGTTCATCCAAGCAGAGGCTTCTCCCTTTGACGTCAGCTTCATCAAAGGGAGGCTTGTGATGTACGTCTCGGAGTTCAAACGAGGTGGCCTTTTTTAAGGTTCCATCCTCTCCTCCGAGGCTCCCACGCTTCCCCACATGGTGGATGGTTCATCCATATGGAGGCTTCTCCTTTGATCTTTGTCAATAGGAGGTACTTTATAATTTTTGAACTTGTGCAAATTTGATTTCTGATTACGCAAACTTGATGAAGGGCGAGGATGAGGCACTTGTTGATGAAGTCTTTGAAGCATGAGGCACTTGTTGATGAAGTGCTGAAGCATGAGGCACTTTAACCTGAAGTGACGAAGGGTGAGGCACTTGTTAATGAAGTGCTGAAGCATGAGGCACTTGTTGATGAAGTGCTGAAGCATGAGGCACTTTAACCTGAAGTGACGAAGGATGAGGCACTTTAACCTGAAGTGACGAAGGATGAGGCACTTGTTGATGAAGTGCTGAAGCATGAGGCACTTTAACCTGAAGTGACGAAGGATGAGGCACTTGTTAATGAAGTGCTGAAGCATGAGGCACTTGTTGATGAAGTGCTGAAGCATGAAGCACTTTAACCTGAAGTGACGAAGGATGAGGCACTTTAACCTGAAGTGACGAAGGATGAGGCACTTGTTCATGAAGTGCTGAAGCATGAGGCATTTGTTGATGAAGTGCTGAAGCATGAGGCACTTTAACCTGAAGTGACGAAGGATGAGGCACTTGTTGATGAAGTGCTGAAGCATGAGGCACTTGTTGATGAAGTGCTGAAGTATGAGGCACTTTAACCTGAAGTGACGAAGGATGAGGCACTTGTTGATGAAGTGCTGAAGGATGAGGCACTTTAACCTGAAGTGACGAAGGATGAGGCACTTGTTAATGAAGTGCTGAAACATGAGGCACTTGTTGATAAAGTGCTGAAGCATGAGGCACTTTAACCTGAAGTGACGAAGGATGAGGCACTTGTTGATGAAGTGATGAAGCATGAGGCACTTTAACCTGAAGTGACGAAGGATGAGGCACTTGTTGATGAAGTGCTGAAGCATGAGGCACTTTAACCTGAAGTGACGAAGGATGAGGCACTTGTGGATGAGTAGGCAATGATGAGGCCCTTGCATGATAGAGTAGATGAAATATTTGTGTTGATGCGAAGTCGCATGATTAAAGAAGGAGGTCTCTTAAATCATCACATGTGGCCACTTCTTTATAGGTGTTCCTTTCAAGGGGTCTTCCTATTCAAAGCCACTTCAACGACCATTCCTTTTCAAGGGGTTATCCGCTTCTTCGACGACCTCACCATCTGAGCTCATCTCTTTCCAAGCCTAAAATTTTTGAATATTTTTCAACTTCCTCTTGTTCTTTTTCTGGAACCAATCCTTTTTCAAGGGAGATGCCCAAAATATTTTCTCAAACTTCAAAACTTTCTAACTCTGAGGGCTTCATCTTGTTCCTTTTCTGGAACAAATCCTTTTTCAAGGGGGATGCCCAAAATATTTTCCCAAGGACACCAACCTCCTTCCACCTCGTCTATGGTGGTGATGGGGTCGGCGTAGGGCCTCGGCTGGGGCCTCATTATCAGTTTCCCTTGTTCGCCTGGGAGGAGCTTCCTCTTCTGAACTCATACATTTCCAAGCTCAAAACCTTGAATATTTTTCAACTTTGGGGGCTTCCTCTTGTTCTTTTCACAAGAACAAATCCTTTTTAAAGGGGGACGCCCAAAATATTTTCTCAGATAGCTTTTTCCATGGGGTTGCTCGTGTTATAGTGTGGTTTCCCACAGACGGCGCCAATCTGTTGACCCCAAAAAATGTTGCCAACAGATGTCGGGCCCACCGTGCACACGCAAGCTTAATCTGACACGCTAATACCGATAGACGGTCATGATGGATCCAAATAATGGGCGTGAGAGTGGCTCAAAGGCACGAGATGTTTCCGTTCAGGCCACCGGCATGAAGAAAGAACACGATTGTATGAGTAACCAATCAATAAATAAAGGGATCCGTAGTTATAATTTTCCTGGCAAAAAGAGAGCAATATGTTTCCAAATATTCAGTTTTTCTCTTTGGAATTTTGCATTAGCCCCTATTGTATTACATGGTTGGGGTATTTATAGTGTTACAACTCAAATTGTGACCTTTGGATCAATTTACACGTGGCACCATCTCCTCGGCCAAGACATCAAGTCATAGCCATCAAGTTGACTCTCCTAGCCTTACAAAGCATTAAATGCTCTTACATTGACAAGACAAGACATAAATATACTTTACACAAAAGTCACGTCAATCATTCCAAATAAGATCTTTATGTAGAAGATCTCTTGGGAGAAGTGAATATGGAAGATGTGGGCTTCGGCTACTTA
The DNA here is from genome assembly GCA_035079005.1 of Fraxinus americana. NCBI lineage: Eukaryota > Viridiplantae > Streptophyta > Magnoliopsida > Lamiales > Oleaceae > Fraxinus > Fraxinus americana. The sequence goes on along the minus strand of CM068710.1, from coordinate 253,309 downwards.
CACAGAGCCTCGGATTCTTCATGAGCCTCGGATAATGCTTGGGCCTCGGTTGACAACATGACATTGGATGATGCTTGGGCCTCAGTTGACAACATGACCTCGGATGAGAGGGCTTCGGCTAGCAATGATGGCCTCGGATGAAAGGGCCTGAGCTAGCAATGATGGCCTCAGATGAAAGGGCCTGTGCTAGCAATGATGGCCTCGGATGAAAGGGCCTGGGCTAGCAATGATGGCCTCGGATGAAAGGGCCTGGCTAGCAATGATGGCCTCTGATGAAAGGGCTTCGGCTAGCAATGATGGCCTCGGATGAAGGGGCCTGGGCTAGCAATGATGGCCTCGGATGACAACATGACATTGGATGATGCTTGGGCCTCGGTTGACAACATGACCTCGGATGAGAGGGCTTCGGCTAGCAATGATGGCCTCGGATGAAAGGGCCTGGGCTAGCAATGATGGCCTCGGATGAAAGGGCCTGGGAATATACTTGAAAGGCTAAGAAAGTACACCCTGGCTCAAATAGATCGGTCCCACCGGTGAATTATGGTGCCACGTGAAGCTTCCATTTTACGAGTCGTAACAGTATGCATTGAATTAATCTTATTGGACGGCTAGTTATTTATATGTTTTTGAATTGGGTTACGTTAATTTGTAAAAGTTATGAATGAAATGTCATTAGTTGTATTTATGTAGTGTTGCTGTAAATATTAAAAATTTTTAATTATGGTACGGAACCGAATAAAACCGAACCGACCTGAACCGAACCGAACGGAACCGAACCCGAACGGTTCCATAATTATATTTGGACCCGACGGATCCATTTATTAAATACCCGAAAGTTTTGGGTCGGTTCGGGTCTCTTCAGAACCGAACCGACCCACGGACAGCCCTAGATATGATGGAAATTGTGTGGTTGAAAAAAAAGAAAAAATTATTGATGTAATGGAAAATATTATTTTATTGAAGAATGTGTTGTTGAAATGAGAATTGATTTACTGTAGATTTGAGAATAAAAAATAAGCAGGTCCTTAGTAAAATAAGATTTTTCAAATTTCAAGCACTTGCTGAAAGTATACAGATCAAGACTCAAAAGAGAACACAATAACAAAGATCCCAGAATTATGTTTCACAGATTCCTCCTGCAAGATCCTCCAAGTACACACCCGTACTTGATTTATCTCAGATTCGCAAGGCCTCGTAGGAGAAATCTTTGAAAGATGAACTTTACATCAGTTTAGAAAGAACTCACCCATCAAGTTTAAAAAACTCGATTTGTTGCAATTTTGCTTAACAGCAATTCCAAAGATTTCGATATGTTACAGATCAACCGATTTCTCCACGATCCATGTATCTTGTTTCTCAGTTAATGGCTCTAATACCACTGTAAGGCTAAGAACACACAATATTAAATTGAGAAACAAAGATATGAAAATCTTCTCAGAAAAGTAAAGTGTAGAAAATAAAGAAAACACAATCGATTTATTTCGGCCTAAGCCCCGGAGGTTCAGCGACCGCTTCTAACACCTACATCCCCCGTTGAACATCCAATAGTTTGAATATATGCTCAGTTTCACTATATAGCCCAAAATGGCAACAAATGTTACAAGAATGCTTAGCTAAAACACTAAGTACAGAAACTGAACACTTATCTCTCAAATACAACTGTTGATCCGCAAGATTCACACAAGAATCTCCTTAAAATCACAAAAACAGAAACATGAAAGAACAAACACTTTCACACGAATATTCACTCGGAATATCACTTTACGGAGGCTAACTATTACAAATCACCATTCTCAAATCAGTAATTTGAGAAGAAAACAAAACCATAGAGTTTCCTTGAAGCGGCGTAACCAGAGAGAAAAGAGAATGAAACCCTAGCCTAAAGAAAACCAAATGAACAGCCATATAGGATAAAATCATCCAGAAGGTAATCCAACGGTGCAGCATAACACGTGTCATCATCCAGTTAAAAGTGTGATTTTAATAAAGTTGCAACACCCAAAAACGTGACTTTACATCAAATTATGGGAACACCATTCGAATAGGGTTCGAATCCCACACTAACTATACAAGTATTACAGCAAGGAATTCAACATTATGACCCTGATACCAATGAAATAATTCGAAGCAGACTTTTACATGGATTTTAGGTCAAGTTTCTTACTTGAAATGATGAGTTCTAAGATCCTTATGTGGTTAAATCAACTTGCATTTCAAAACTCCAAAATCTGTTTTTTTTTTTTTTTCTTGTTTTCTAATGGTCTCAATCCCGATCACAATGGAAGTGGGTTATTATGCACAATCTAAATGTCTAATTTTGTGAGTTTTCAAGTCATACATGTGGTTCTAGGTACTTTTCCATTTTTGAGTGATTTTTCATACGAATTTCATTTATTTTCTGCCATCTTTTTCTTTCTCCATTGGTAGACAAAAATTGGAGGTTTTGTGGAAGTTGTGGGAGGTTATGGGAAATTGTAGATTTGAATGCCAAATTCAAATCACACTCTCTAACCCTTATTTCTTACACTACGGATAACGTATTTATGGGTGTATTTGATATTAAGTTACTACAATAGACACAATTTTATGAATTTTGAAATTTTAAAAGTTGACACGGAATCCTTCACTAGCAAGTCTAACGTACTAGTTAGTAACGTGTAATTTCTGACATATTGTTAAGCTGGCAGACTAAAAATTATATTTTCGAAATAAATTAATTTTAATTGGTTAACTTATCAGAAAAAAGTATTTTCCTAGATTTTAAATTTTGAAGGGGTATGGGGTTGGATGGTCAAATGTAAGATTTAAGAACAACAAACTCGCGGCCATTGTCTATGTAGAGAGTGCGTATTCATTAGAAAAATTCAATGAACGATTCATACATACCTGTTAATGAAAAAAACCCATAAAATACTATCTTGTTCTTTATATCCATTATATACTACACAGTGCAGGGGCGGAGCCCAATAAGGCCCAGGGTAGGCACAGACCCACCCTGAAATTCTAGGCTCAATTTTTTCTGGGCAATTTTTTTTTTTTTTTACTAATATGGTAATCTAAACCTCCCAACGTCACCTACCCAGTCCAATCCACAAACACTAAAACATCAGGTAAGGTATGGACCGTCTGGTGATAAACCCCAGTCGCCTCTTCTCATGACAATTTCGTCTCTCTCGCCGAGTCGCCTGAGTCGCCCCTACCTCTGTTCTCCCCATGCTGGCTGTCGTAACTCCCCGCCATCTATCTCTCCACTGCCTGACTGCCTCTGTTCTCTAGTTCTCCTCCACTCCAAGCTCTGTTGAGTGTTGTCCTCGACAGTCGACTCGGAGTGTTGCCTTCGTGCCGGATAATTTAGCTTGGCTAGCGACTTCTATAAATTTATCATGCGCGAGCATTAGCTCCAATCATGTTTTAGCATCTTACTGCTCAAGCAATGGATTGAGTGAGGTGGATAAAGTCATAAAGAGAGTTTCAAATTCTTAGATCTTGGGGTATTCTGAAAGAATTTAATTCGATCTTAAAGCGCTTCTATTCCACGGAAATTACAGAAAATGGATTGATTTTTTGTCTCAGCTGCTTTAATTGTTATGTTTTAAGGTTTGAATTTTGAATTTGTTTTCTAATATAGGATGAGAATGAAATGAGTGCAGAGGAGGTTGCAACATCAACTGGTGATTCGGTGGATTGCATTGAGAGGTAAATATTAAATTTTCGATGTAAATGTGATTCTTCTCTTCACGCCTCTTCAATTCGGTGGATTACTTGAGAAGTTCTTTTAGACCTGCTTGAGAAATTTGGTATTGACGTATTGTTGAACTTGAATTGAAATTGTTGTGTACAGTTGTACTCTGTAGTCAGATTGTTGAACTTGAATTGAAATTCTTTAGGTAGTGCTGAATTGACATTGTTGAAATTTGGGTATTGTTGAATTGAAATTATTGAAATTTGGATATTGTTGAAAATTGAAATCTTATGAAGAGATTCTTTCAAAGAAAAATTGACTTGGACAACGTAAATGTTGATGGGGGATGTCGAATAATGTGGAATTTGATGTCACTAAACTTCTTCGTATTTCGTGACGATTCCGAATTGTACTTATGGACGAAAATCCGACAATCGAGCTGAAAGTTATGCCCATTTTCATCCACGCCACTCGTTTTCTTTCTAAATATCTTCCAAACCTTGAATCCAACTCGTTTCGGCTCCCGACCCCTTCAAGAAACTTGAACCTTGGCTTGTCAACATCTTCAATTTGGACTCCAAAACTCGACCAAGTGATTGTCTATCTCGGATCATACCACGTAATATCAAAAACTCGACGTTCAACATCGACAAATTGTGCCCACCCTAAATTACTTTCCTGGCTCCGCCCCTGACACAGTGTATATATTTTTCTCGAAATTATTGGACTTCTCATTTCCAAATAAATCATTTGTAATTGAAATTCAAAGCTTCTATAATTATGGTATTCATTAATTCTAACTTAAAGCTCCTTCTCGGTCAAATTTTCATGAAGGATATTCAAACACAAATCAAAATCACGGTTTTACCTGATTTCCTTATTACATCCGATTCGTGATCTATGAATCATCAACAAGAATGAAGAAGTATAAATTTTCAATTTACAATCTATTCCATATTATTTTAGATGCATGTGACTTGTGACTTGTAATGTATGAATCATATCGCAAATCAATTATAGTATTATGTTTAAACATTATATCTCAACCTGCTATATGCAAATTAAATTGTTACAAATGAAAATAAAACATGATATGTGTGAGTATTGTGGTCCTCCTAACACTATTGGGCTGGTGCTATTTGTGTCATTTGGTATATGACTTATTATTTGGGCCATTAGTTGTCTAGGTGTCACTCACCTATTGGTGACTTTGGTTTCACCCGGATTGTGTTAGTTTGCTTTTATTGTGACCGTTGGATGGAGATTAAGGGTTGAGATTAAATCTTGGTTGAGATATTTTGTTAGCTTGACTTTGAGTTTATATTCACGTGGTTTAACTTCCTTGAGACTCTTCTTCTTCCTGCTCTTCGTGACTGTCCTTTCTACTCTCTGTGCGATTTCCATTCATTCCCTTTCTTCCTTTGGCCCATGAAATCGATCTTTGGCCCATGAAATCGATCTTTAGCCCATTAATTGAAGAAACTCCTGTGTGTTCTTAGGCCTGAAATAGTGGCTAATGGGTTGGGTTTCTCGGGGGCTTAGGTTAGTGATTTTTGGGCATAATTCTTAGCTGTTTTGGGTAGACCCCTTGGTCGATGATCCAAGCCAAGTGAGGAGGGTTCTTTACCGGTTATTGTGCTCTCTCTGGACGGCGATTTGCTATGCATGGAAGGCTGTTCGTGAGCCTAAATCTCAGCCAGTACACAAGCACGAGGAAGAGAGGGAAGTAGCGTTTCTGCCTTGGTTTCTTTTCTATCTCGTTTAAGCCCTGTCTTCTGTCAAGGGTGGACCCAGCACCTAGCCATCCCCCGCGGCCGCCCGTGCTGGGTCCGCCAGGACTGCTTCTTCAGGTGTCGAATCGCTATCCGCCGCCGGGAAGAAGATGAAAGGAATGAAGAAGACAGACTTTTTTACTTGTAAATGTTTGGGCTTTTTTTTTAAATAAGGCCCAGCCGGTAGCCGGGTCAGCCCAATCCATGGTCATGGGTTTTGCTTGCAAATTGCAATTGCAAGTTGCCAAATGCCAAGTCCATTCCCAAGTCCAAACCCCACAAAATCAAATACAATCTGTCATTCTCAATCCCTACATTGAAACCGGCAGGAAGAGAACGAGGAGCCGAGGGCGAGGGAGGGAGGGAGACGACCAGAACTGAAGGAACGCCATGTGTAGCGTGTGTTTATTTCTGATCTTGTGTTTTGGTTTTTAGTTAGATGTGGAGCTGATTAAAGCGAAGTACATTTTGAATGAAGGAGATGCAGCGACATGTCTTATGAGCAAATCTCATGGTGTGTGTGTGTTTTTTGTTTTTAATTTTCTTTAGTTCTGGTCTACGGGATTTGATATAGATGTGAGAATGAATTGAGTTTTTTTTATATATATGCATGAAGCTTTTTGAGGATTTTTTGGGGCCTATTAATGTTCGGTCAACTAGAAAAGTGAAGGAGGATAATAATAAGTTCAGAGTATGATTTCAACCAAAAATATGTCTTAACAGTTCATATTTTGCTTGAAAAATGTATCTATTATGTTAATTTAAGTGGCTGTTATTGCTGAAGATATATATTAGTATGTAAATTTTCAATTAAATTCTGGATTTTGGGGATATAAATTGTATTGATATGAAATTTTGATTGATACTCAAAATATGGATTTAGAGGAATTGAGATATGAAGAGAGATACCGAGGGATGTTTAGAGGATTTTTGGGTGACCATAATATAAATTCTATTATGATTGTCGAAGTTGACCGGTCGGCATTGACCGATCAACGTCCGCCCGGGCTGGGATGGCGGGCTGGGTCAGTCCCTGTCTTCTGTACCTATGATTTACATATATTATGCTGATTTATGAATGTTCTGTAAATGCTATGGTATATGTTGATTAGTTTATATGTTATGCAAATGTTGGATCATTATGCTATATAAACTGAAAGGGAAAAGAATCTGATTTAGAGTAATATTGAACTCTGTCATTGCATTGTTTGAGCTTGTTGAATTCGGTTAGCCTCAATTGGTGTCTGTATATTGCTGTGCATTTCCTAACAATATGTTTAAATGAAAAAGTGGAGATACATACTTGTCTCATTGCTTGTGTTTCTACTTCTCATTTCAAGAAGTTGGAACCTGTCACCCATTTGCAACAGATCCATAATTCATCGCCTAAGAAAATAGATTGTAAAAATGTATTCTTTGGTCATGTGGTAACTCTCTTGGTTACAATTCATTTTGTCCAAGTAGCTATTTAATATATTAGAAACACCAAATTTTTGTCATGTTACTGTTTTTACAATTTAGCTAATGAGGTGATGCTTGTCCAGCAAAATTCCTTGTGGGTAAGTTCATTATTGTATGATTATTTTACCAAAAGCTTCTGGATTTTTGTTATGTTGGACTCGATTTGTTTGATGGTGCAAATTACACTTTGAGCTAACAAAGGTGATGAATGGTAAATTCTTGTGTGCGCCAACAACGTGCAATCAGTTTACTTAATAAAATTATGATCAAACCAATCAATCCAGTGCACTATAGATAGTCAACAAGAGAGCTTACTCCTTGGACCTCCTTTGAATCAATCGATATTGTCTTTACCTGTGTGTATTTGTATGTAAGTTCCTCTTGACTACTCTTGTTTCTTGCTTAAACGACTTCAAGCTTAATGTCAGCATTTCTATATAGTTCCAAGGATTGCATAATTACACTGTAAGGGTGCGTTTGATTGCAAGAGTGGAAAATTGGTAGAAAGAAAATGTTTTACAGGGAAAAGATTTGCCTACAAAATGTTTTGCAGGGAAAATGATTTCAAGTGTGTTTGATTAGTATAGTTTTTCACTCGAAAAATTTTTAAATTTTATATTCGTTTGGCTTTGTTTTACATAGAAATTGTCCATTAAAGTGATATTTTTTTCACAATTGGTTATAAAATTTGTTTCCATTATCAAAAAGTAAAAAAAAAAAAACGAAAAACAAAATTGTTTCCTAAAAAATCATTTTTTTAAATCAAAGTTTAGTATTCATTTGACTTTATTTTACATGAAAATTGTCCATTAAAGTGATTTTTTTTTTTTACAATTGACTATGACATTTATTTCCATTGCTAAATAAATAATAATAAAATAAAAAAAAAGGTCAGCTACCTTGGAAACAATTTTCCCACCAAAAATGTGGGAAAACCTTTTCACTAAAAAAGCAGAAAACTGGCGCGTGGAGGAGGACCTTGGAAAACTTTTACCCTAGAAAATTGTGTCTATCAAACATGCCAAATCCAAGAAGAAGGAAATTTTTTTCCAAGTTCCATGGAAAATTAGGCTTATCAAACATGGCCTAAGATTTGAATGAGTTGTTGGGAGAAGTTATCTGAGTTACTAACGAAAATGTATTTTATAGTTTAATGAAATTAACTCAGCCTCAATAAGAATAGAAAAGTCTTGGTTACTTTAAGAACATAGCATTCATCTACATCTAAATTACCATTGAAACAAAAATGATTAATTTCAATACGTATAGATAATCAACAACTACTTGACATATGAGGTATAACAAATATTGTAAAATTACATAGTGTGAAATTTTAGGATACTTTTAAAAATCTGGAACAAGAATCCTAGACGATCGTGCAATCAACAAGAATTTTTCTGTGAATTGGATTCAATCTGCCGCGTAGATGAAAACCTGCAACTGAATTTTCTACCACTGAGTTGAAGCAGTTGGGAACCCATTGAAATTTAAATTTCCAGACACCTTTCTCTACAGTAGTAATTAATACATGCAAATTATGTGCTCACATTTCATTTTATCAGTTACAAGGTGTAAGTGAGAAATTTCTGGAAACGGTATTTTATGTAATTTATAGTATATATAAATGTATATATAGTATATCATATAATATTTTCCTGTACATGGTTATGTATGTTATAAATTAGAGAGAAATGAGAAAATAATAAAGAAGTAAATAGAATTGTGTATATTATATTGAGAACCATTGCCCTATATTTATAGAGAAGAATCAGGGATCAATGGTAATAAAAACTAGGGTTGCATGTGTATGATTATGGGAAATTTGGCCAAATAACCCCCCTCAACAATGATTTTGGATAAATGACCTTTGACCAACAATGAAATGGAATTAAAAAAATGAAAATGTTTTAATGGTAAAATGACAAAATTGTCCTTCAATTTATACCAAATTATTTACCCAACTTCTTTCATTTCACCTTCTTTTTTCTTCTTCATTTTCACCCATTTTCAGCAGCCACATAAGGAGCCCCATTCCACCACTTTTCGGTCACCCAAACCATCGGACTCCACCACCCCTAACCTCGTCTCACTCCCATCTACAACCTCTAACCAACCATTATCCATGAAACCACCATAATTAGCAACAAACCAACCCAAAAAACTAGTTCTCGCCCATTCTTCTTCTGTCGGAAAACCTACCTCCGGCGACACCTATGGTCGGCACCACCACCAGTGGATAGCACTAACCCAGACGACAAACACCATGACTTAACATCGACCAATAATGCACCAATACGATCTGTTGTTGCTCAAAAAGGTCCGCAGTCGCGATGTAAAACGACACAACAGTCGTTATTTGCAACGTAAAACGACACTACAGTCGTTATTTGCTGTAATTTGATTTTTCCAACGAAACGACCTCTAATAACTTATTAACATGTATAACACAAAAAGATTGACAAACTACAAAAAACGATTGAAATGACATAACTTTTATATTTATCGAGATAATGAAAGAACAAGTCGTTACTGGAAAAGTAGCAAAATATTGGAGAAATCAACAGAACGACAAAAGTGTAGTTCTGCTTTGAGAACGTCTACCAGAACGACAGAACGTCGTTCTGCATCTAAAATTGATTTTGAAGAGCCGCGACCCGTCCAAACCACGATAATGATGAGTTGAACTCATTTAAGTTGCAGGCTGAACACTCCGCTTACAATATTCGAAATTTATGATCATTACTTAATCAAGAGGAAAAAAACAAAACGACATAACTGCCGTTCTGTTTTGAAAACGGCACAAGTGTCGTTCTGGTTCTAAAATCGATTTTGAAGAGCCGCGACCCATCCAAACCACGATAATGATGAGTTGAACTCATATAAGTTGCAGACTGAACGCGCCACTTACAACATTCGAAATTTATGCTCATTAATTAATCAAGAGGAAAAAAGAAAACGACATAACTGCCGTCACTGTTTGGAAAACGGCACAAGTGCCGTTCTGGAACTAAAATCGATTTTGAAGAGCTTCGACCCATCCAAACCACGATAATGATGAGTTGAACTCATTTACGTTGTAGGCTGAACGCGCCGCTTACAACATTCGAAATTTATGCTCATTAATTAATCAAGAGGAAAAAAGAAAACGACAAAACTGTCGTTACTATTTTGAAAACGACACAAGTGTCGTTCTGACTCTAAAATCGATTTTGAAGAGTCACGACCCGTCCGAACCACGATAATCGACAAAATTAACCCATTTAAGTTGTAGGCTCAACACGCCACTTACAAAATTCTTGAAATATGCCAATTTCTTGTACTTTCAAACGAATTTAGACTAAGATTTGTGTTTTCACCGTTTCATGTCTTATATTCTATATCAATTCCACCGTTAGTTGTCACACAATCAATATTTTCGTCCTTCTTAGGTTGGGGGTCCAATCCTTGATGTCCTTGCATTGAAAAGTAGCAAAATATTGAAAAAATCTACATAACGACACAAGTGTCGTTTAACATATGTGTCGTTCTGCCATTAAAATTGATTTTGAAGAGCCGCGACCCGTCTTGATGAAACATTGAGTTACGAAAAGAAAAGCAAATTGATGAAAACAGAGTGCAAAACGACACTTGTGTCGTTACTGATATCAGAACGGCACAAGTGTCGTTATGCTGAGTGAATAAAATTCAATGAGAACGGCACTAGTGCCGTTACTGTCCAGAAAACGACACTTGTGTCGTTCTGAAAGGGAACTCATGTATTCCACCGTTAGTTGTCACCTAATCAACACGTCCAGCCTTCCCAAGTTAAGGGGTCCAATTCTCGAGGTCGGTCGGCCGGAAAAGTTGAAAAATACTGATAAAATCGACAGAACGACACAACTGTCGTGTAACGACATAAGTGTCGTTCCGTACAGAGCTCCACGACCTGTCTGAGCCACGATGAACTCATTAGATGTACTCATTTAAGTTGTAGGATAGACATGCCTCTTAGAACGTATGGGAGATATGCTCAACGCTTATACTTTCAAACAAAATCAATGTAGATTTATGTGATTTCACCGTTCAATACCATATATTCTAATACAATTCCACCGTTAGTTGTCACCTAATCAACACATCCAGCCTTCCCAAGTTAATGGGTCCAATTCTCGTGGTCGGTCGGGTGGAAAAGTTGAAAAATATTGATGAAATCCAACGAGAAAGGCACTAGTGCCGTTACTGTCCACAAAACGACACTTGTGTCATTCTGCTTGGGAAGAGAAAATTTACATGTTTAAATATAACGATAATCAGAGAGACACTTGATGAAATCTTGGGTTTCGAAAATAAAGGCAAATTGATGAAACAAATGAGCAAAACGACACTTGTGCCGTTACGGGTTTCAGAACGGCACAAGAGTCGTTTTGCTGCCGGGATGAAATCCAACGAGAATGGCACTAGTGCCGTTATGTCCACAAAACGACACTTGTGTCATTTTGCCTGGGAAGAGAAAATTTATTTGTTGATAATGAGAGAGACACTTGATGAAATATTGAGCAGTGAAAAATAAAAGATAAAAGATGAAGCAATTTATAAAACGACAGAACTGTCGTGTAACGGCACAAGTATCGTTCTGCCTGGAAACAAACGTACAGAGCTCCATGATCCGTCCGAGGTATGAGAACTCGTTATATGTACTCATTTGACATGCCTCTTATTTTGTAGGGGAGATATGCTCAACGTCTACACTTTCAAACGAAATCAATGTAGACTTGATGGTTTTCACATGTTCAAGCACCAATTCCACCGTTACACATCTCCTAATCAACAAGTCCAGCCTTCATCAAGTTAGGGGGTCCAGTTGTCGAGGTCGTTCGACTCGAAAAGTTGAAAAATATTGAAGAAATCAACAGAACGGCAGAACTATCTTGTGACGGCACAAGTGTCGTTCTGCCTGGAAACAGACGTACAGAGCTTCAGACCCATCCGAGGGATGATGAACTCGTTATATGTACTCATTTGAGTTGTAGGATGGACATGCCTCTTATTTTGTAGGGGAGATATGCTCAACGTCTACACTTTCAAACGAAATCAATGTAGGCTTGATGGTTTTCACATGTTCAAACATCAATTCCACCGTTACACATCTCCTAATCAACAAGTCCAGCCTTCATCAAGTTAGGGGGTCCAGTTGTCGAGGTCGTTCGACTCGAAAAGTTGAAAAATATTGAAGAAATCAACAGAACGGCAGAACTGTCTTGTAACGGCACAAGTGTCGCTCTGCCTGCAAATAGACGTACAGAGCTCCACGACCCGTCCGAGGGACGATGAACTCGTTATATGTACTCATTTGAGTTGTAGGATGGACATGCCTCTTATTTTGTAGGGGAGATATGCACAACGTCTACACTTTCAAACGAAATCAATGTAGACTTGACGGTTTTCACATGTTCAATACCATATATTCTATATCAATTCCACCGTTACACATCTCCTAATTAACACGTCCAGCCTAACAAAGTTAGGGGTCCAGTTGTCGAGGTCATTCGACTCGAAAAGTTGAAAAATATTAAAGAAATCAACAGAACGACAGAACTGTATTGTAACGGTACAAGTGTCGTCTGCCTGGAAACAGACGTACAGAGCTCCACGACCCGTCCGAGGGACGATGAACTCGTTATATGTACTCATTTGAGTTGTAGGATGGACATGCCTCTTAATTTGTAGGGGAGATATGCTCAATGATTAATCGAAATGACAAACAAAACGACACAACCGCCGTTACTGTTCATTAAAACGGCACAACTGTCGTTCTGAATGGGAAGAGATTATTTATTGGAATGGTATGACTATCATTATATTTACAAGTATAATGATAATGAGAAAGACTTGTGCCGTTACTGATCATATAATGTCTACTAGAACGTTACAAGTGTCGTTATGCTGTGTGAAAAAAATTCAACGAGAACGCCACCAGTGTCGTTACTGTCCAGAAAACGACACTTGTGTCGTTCTGCCTGGAAACACCTGTACAGAGCACCATGACGCATTCGAGACACAATATTCGGTTAGATAAACTCATTTACGTTTTAAGATGGACACTCCTCTTAGAATGTAGGTGAGATATGCTCAATACTTGATGGACATGAAAAAGAAAACGACACAACTGTGCATCCTGTTCTGAAAAAGCACAAGCGATGTTTTAGTGTAACAAAAAAAACATATGTGCATCATAACTGCCGTTCTGGCTTCATCAAGTCTAAGACAAGGACACAATCACTCGTTCCAAACATTATAAGTAGTTTGCTTTTCAAAACGACAAAAGTAGTACATCGTAACATAACACCACCATCCCTTTTCAATATTACAAAAGTTGTACATCACAACACCACAAAAGCCTCATATGTGCTATGTTGTCTTCATTGTTCATGTATCTCGCTGAGTGGTACACAATCTGTACAAGTGATGCGGTTATGCCGATGATCTATATGGAATTGAACAGACAACTTCTGTTGAAGTACCAATAATGTCCACTTGCATGGAAAAATCAAAATTGTTTTCATCTCTAAGAGGTGATTCATCTTGGAAAACTTGTTTTTCGGAATTACCTTGAATTATGGTCAAATTACCCAATCCACATAGTTTCTTTCTATATCATTCCCATAATCGCCATCGTATTGCTCAACTTCATTTCGATTGCTTACATCTTCCTTTCTACGATAACGACTGTAGTGTCATTCTACACTACGTAAAACGGCTGGACTGTCATTCTGAACTATAAATCGTCCAGTAGTTGCGAAAATGCACCAACAGTAAAAACAAATCAGCTAAAATATCATTTCATACTATATTCAACAATAAAAGGACTAAATGTATATGAGATTTATAAAAATACTATTTTCTTTTCTTCAAATAATGGAGATTTCAATGTCGGTAATATAGAAGCTAAAATCCTTGTTCAAATGCTCAAAATGTTGGAGAAGATAGGTGAGGAATATAATCAATAACAAGATTTTAGGAGGCAGCAAACATTGGAGATGAAGAGCACGTTGGATTTTTTTTTTTTTTTTGGGTCAAAGAGTACGTTGGTTTTCAGACTAGATGAAATGATGAATTTGATGGGATGAAAAGGGTGTATGAGTCTTTTACTTGATGGGGATATTTTAGACAATTTGCCATGTTTATTTATTGTATTTTTTAATTGAGACCATTTGACCAATAAACAATGAGAAGGGGTCTTTTTTCTAATTACTTTGTTTGACTAGATCTTTTAACAAAGAATCCATATGATTATTATTCACTAATAATCATATTATTTACAATAGTCTCATTGAATGACACATTATAAAATGCATGTCTCCTTAAAACCTTGTAAAGAAAACTCGGTGAAACAAAACTTGAGTTAAGGAAAAAGAGTACGGCTATTCTCCCTCATTTCAATAAATGAAAATTCTTGTATCGAGTCATTCATGTCTTGTATGTTAATGTCTTCAATATTCCGATTCTCATAAAGTATGTATCGTGTCGTCTTGTTATAGCCTTCAAATAGCACCATTTTCATTCGATATATTTATCAACATTAGCAACATGATAATTCAAAAATAGCTCTTGTTGATCTAGTTGGGGGTCTCATACATATCAAATTATTATTTTGAGGGTAAATGTCTTTTAGGTTATGAACATTCATTACACAAAGAATATGCCTCGTTAAAATATTGATAAGAAAATCTTTGTGGAAAATATCCCAATGAAAGAAAAAAAGTATATTATTATTTTAAGTACGCTACAAAAGTTATCTCACTAAAAGCCTTGTCAGAAAAATTCAATTGGACAAAATCTTGGTCAAGAAAAAAAAAGTGCAACGCATATTTACTCCCCCTCATTATAATATCACTTTAATTATACTTTAAACATATTAAATCCTTCAAAGATAAGATTAATAGTCATAACTAGTAACTATAACGCATTTCAAATTTCATTCATCGTCAAGATAACGTGATATGAACTTGTGATTTCATCCAGCATGATCTTTGTGAAATTCTCTACATTGAGAGGCGTGCATTACATAATACGACTTCATTTTTCTCATTTTCTTTTCACATAAGTATACACTTTTAGATTTTCGGACTGTATGTCCAAAAATTTCAGGTTTCTCTAGTAAATTCAATTTAGAATTCCCTTCCATTTTATATGGCCAATCATTACTTCAATCAATATATTTCGACACATTTATTTCAATTCCGTGCTATATGATGTAGAACATCATGTACAAAAGTGTTGTCGACTAATTTTTTTTTCCGTTTCTATTTCTTTTTCTCATAACAACATAACTTATTGAGATATCTCAACTTTCAACAAATTAGGTACTTGAACCTCTTCTGAAATTTTATAATTTGTTATGTTTAAATATTCATCAAGAGTATATGTCTCTTTAATTGGACTATCTTTACTAATTGCTCCATTTTCATTTAGATGTTTTTATATTAGAATTGAATATTATCACGCTTTAAACGTATCATAAATTTATCAAATATAATATTAACTAATTGTCATCCAAGACATTAATTCGATTTTGAGCATTTAAAGCTAACGTATGAGATATTGTTGATATCTTTGGTTAGTAAATGCATCTAAATAAATTACATTTCATACTTCTTGTTTGAATTATCTTTTGCGAGAATTTAAATAATGATGTATTTGTACATTATTTTCAATTTCTTAATTCCTCTCTCTAATGCTGAAAGAATTGTCGAATCAATTTGACAATCATTTTTTACTGCGTTATAAAATATCATCCATTTGATTTAAGGGTCCAAACAACACATTCATGCTCAGAATTCTTCTAAAATATTTCACTTCAGTCCAATGCTATTGAGCAATTATACATATACTGCACTTTAAAAAATCAATAGATGGAAAATATTAGACTCTGACCATAAACCAATTATAACAGAGAAAAGTTGATATTTATATTATGCGTAATATCATTCCCTAAATAGAAATGAGATATATTTTGTTCTCAATAGTAATTGTTACGATATTAATTGGAGACACTTAACAAATAATAGTGTTAAACCATTTACTGATATCACAACAAACACTTCCTAAAATATTGATATTCAAGCTCACTAACATTAACAAAGTGTATCGTCTTAATTGTATAATCAGCAATAGTGCTTATAATTTAACTTTTGAACATTAATTTTGCAAACTTCAGGTTATGAACACCATACAATCATTTAGTAGATGTATAAAATCTAATTGATACAAATAGTATCGAGATAGTCAACGTGGAGGGTGACAGGACCCCAAACATCACTCTATTTAATTTTCAGAAATATAAGGAATTTAGTTCCTATGTAACTAGTGAAAGTTAATAAACAATAATAGAAAACAAATATTATATAGGAGTTCATTGGATTGAAGAATCTTCTGGTTCTTTATTGAATGTCCATTTGAATCTCAATTTCGCATAATTATTGATCCAGTGATGATTCAAATGGTCATACCAAACAATAATATATCCAGTAATTGAACTTATGGTTTAATAAAATATTTTCCAACTAAATAACTATTCGATCAAACAAAAAGACAGTCAATTCTCAAAAATATGATTAACTATAATATAATCATATAAAAATAAATATCCACATGACAAGAGTTATATGTTTTCTTTAAGGGATAAATACAAATTCATAAATTATACACATGATATTTTTTTCCGAGATATGTGCTACTTCGAGAGTATTTCGTATTTTATTATTGTTGCTTCAAGAGCAATAATCAATATTCTTTTGGAATGTCAAAATTTTGATATCATGCTCTTTTGGAGCAATAATAAATATTATTATTTAAAAAATAAATTAAGTAAAAATTTACTCTTTAAGAGCAAAAACATACTTTATATTAGATTTTACTTAATTATGCTCTTTGGGAGCAAATAAATCTAACTAAAATATCAATTATAGTGTGCTACTTCAAGGGCAACAATATGTTACAATAGGCAAATATACAAGTACCAGACTCATAAATTACACTCGTATTAAAAATAATAAAAAGTGATAATTAATCGAACAATAAACAAGAAGAAAAAGAATTAAAACTAAGAGTAATTTTCCCGTTAATATAATCACGTTACTGTGATGATTTAGTTTCATTCTCAAATAGATGCATACATAGGATATGGAGTGTAATTTATGCCAACATAATGATTCCAAATGATTTTAATTTACGCGAACAAATATGCATACATGCATTAGTAAAATAAAATAATCATGATTCTACGGACGTGCATACAAACTCTATGCATGAATAAAAAATATTACTATCCTTTGAAGAAGAATCGTGTTTCATTCCAAAACAAGTGATTATTTTTTAGTATATTAATTCAATATAAAATTATGCTTATTCTTGAACAATAAATCAATATTCTTCCGTAATATTAAAATTGTAGTATCATGCTTTTCATGAGCATGTAATATTCTTTCAGAATAGTATAATGTTGTGCTTCTTCGAGAACAATGAGATATATTTTTCGAAATATATGCTACTGCAAGAGCACGTTATATCTTACAATATAAAAATTCAAGAGCAAAATATTAATATTCTTCTGGAATATTGTAATGTTATACTCTTCAGGAGCGGGTATTCTTTTAGAATATTAATAATGTTATACTACTTCAGGAGTAATAACAAACTGTTACTTAGAAACATTAACTCTTCTAGAGTTTATTTTCAACCAGAATGTTAATATTTGCAGAGTTGTGTTTCTTCAGGAACACAATACCATATTATTCATAAATATAAATATGTATTATTTTATATTTTTTAAAGAGCAACAAGTCAATATTTTTCTTATGTATTGAAATTGTAATATCATTGTTCGCTGAAAATTGTACCGCAAGCGCACGGGTCACGTTCAAGTAATAAAGTGGACCTTAAGAGTCCGAATTGTCGATCCCACGAGGAATGTATACTTTGGATTACACCACTTTAATCTATTTTAATTCTAACGACAAAACGAAACACACAGATTTAAAGACATGATATAAAAACTAACAATTCTACAAAATAAGAAAATAAAGGTGTCTTGGCAAATTTCGGAGGGAAAAGTGTGGTTGGAATTTATGATGTCGCTTAACCTATTGCTTCATTGATCTCGAACCAATTATATACCGATACATATTATCAAAATGCGATAGTTAGACCCGATTCTCCTGTTTTAGCTAATACCCTCTTTCGAGCGCATATTAACCCTAATTAATCAATTCATACCGCATATTTCTATGTCGATACAAAATTAACCAATTGCATGAATTTCTGTGAAAATGCTCAACGGGTCACTCAGAGTAGGTGTATATTTCTATATCACCTAAACGCGCAAAAGATATACTAATGCAAATCCGAGGCATCAATCATTTCGGTCTAATTAATGCAATCATTGTTCAACAGTCACACATAATTACCTAATAATTTCATCTAGTTGTCAATTAGATGAATCGAACACTTTGGTCTATTAAATGCAACTATCTTGCAACAATCACATTAAAATTAATTACAATCATTTAAGCGTCACCAAAAATGATGTAAAACCTAATAATTTCATCTTGTCGTCACAAAAATGAAATCATCTTAAACATGATGATCGATACACTATGATTTTGATAACAACTGCATTTATCACTAAACATGTAGATATATCGATAATCAATGAAACAATTAGGTTAAGTTCAATTCATAAATTCCAACACAACAATAATTAGCTCATTTTATATAGATAATAACAAAGGAGATATATAAACATATTCATTACAATTTTTTTTGGCAAATAAAATAGGAAAAACCAAAGATTTAGAATAAACCCTTGAAGATCAAACTTGAACTTGCTTTCTCCAAAGTTTTGCCAATTCCTTAGGTATCTCCTCCTTTGTGCTCTTCATTTTCACCTCCAAAATGAGCCAAGAACACCAAAATAAAAGAAAGAGAAAAGAAAAGAAAGGAAAAGAAAGAAGAAAACCTAGAGAGAAAAAGAAAGAAAACCTAAACTACAACTAAACAAAACTAATACTAAAAAAATAAAACTAATACTATTCTTATCTACCAAAAAAACGTGCCAGCCAAGTGGTATATAGGATAGGATATTTTGTTTGTTGCTTAGCCTTTAAGTCATGTAAATATCTAGGGAAATTTGCAACAAAGGTCCCCAAACTTTTAGAAAGTGGCAAAATGGTCCCTCAACTTTGATTTAGTACAATTTGGTCCTTAACTTTTGACCTTCATTTCAGTTAGGCCCTTTATACATTGCACTTCAACTCCTTCAACTTTCAGGCTTTTGCATTTCAGTCCCCAACTTCGCCATTTTGTTCACTTTTAGTCCATTTTCATCCTTTTTCGCTCCGTTCTTCTTCTTATCAGGGTTTTAGCCTACAAACATGAAAATTACATAATTATGCTTAGAAATAAACTCAATTTCATTTTCAATTAAATACAAAAAAGTGCCGAATAAGTGTGTTTTTCCACACTTATCAATCATATCTTTATGGAACAAGTAATATTTTTTGTGTTTTCTACAAAATCTAGATAATATTCTTCAAGAATATTAATAGTATTGTATTTCTTCAAGAAAGCACAATTAGAAACAAGTTTTATTCAAGAATACGATATGGAAAAATATTATACTTTTTCAAAAGTAATAATACAATATTATTTTAAATATTGTATGTGTTAGTTTGTGCTTCTTCAAAAGCAACAAAATAATACAAATATAATATTCATTGTCAAGTAATACTACAATATTCTTCTGAAATATAAATTTAGATTATTTTCTTTCAAGAATAATATACAATATTCTTCTCAATTATTGTACTAGAATATTGAAAAAAAAAATTACATTCAAACAAATATTTATCTATCATAAATTGTTATAGTCAAATCGATATAATCAAAGAAGAAGATAAGAAGAGTTTATTTATGAACTCAATTGGCTAGAATTTCGTATCTTTTTCTTTTAATTGAAGGGAAAAAAATTCTTCCTCACCTAACTAGAGATTTGTAAGTAGAAAAAAAAAATTTTGCTAACTCAATTGGCTAGAATTTTGTGCGTATAACTTATTATAAACTAGAGAGTAGAGAGAAGAAAACAAAGAAGTAAATAAAATTGTATGTATTATATTGAGAACCAATGCTCATATTTATATGGAAGAATCGGGGATATAATAATAATAATAATAAAAACTAGAGTTACATGGGTATAATTGTCATTTGCTAATAATCATATTATTTACAATAGTATATGAATTGTTCCAAAATAATAATAATAATAATAACCTACTTAATTCGGACAATCGGAGTACACAAGTTGCCAAATAATAGTGAACCCACTAACTCACGGTCCAAGTGATTGTGGTCGTCCTCCAACTGTGCTTAACCCATACATGCTATTTGGGAGAATTGGGCTCGTGACCCAAACCCATACTCTGGCCCATATTTTCCTTCTATAAATTATGTAGCACTACTCCATGTTAAGCTACCCATTATAAAATTGGAAAACTAATGATTTTAAAAGGAAATTACAACTAGCCCTGGTTTTAAAATTTTCAATTCAAAAATCAAGTTTGAAATTTATTTATACAAAAATCAGGTATTTCATTTTAAATATTAAATATTAATTTATTTCTATCTAAATATAATTACCCAAACCCTAAAAATCAAAAATCATTTATCACATTCCCTCTAACCTCTCTTGCTCTCTCATCTCTAGCCTCTCACCTCTCCTGCTCTCTCATCTCTCACCTCTCTCTCTTCTTCCTCCCGCCGTCGATGTCGAAAAGCGACAAATGGCTGAGCAGAGGGGTGGTGCTGATGAAAATTAGGTGGAGGAGGTTGAAATTGGTGTGGATGCGGCTACGACTGGGACTGTGACTGTGTCTGCTGAGGTGGTAATGGTAGGCCCCTCGACGGGCGCAGGTGCTGGTGGTGGTGGTGGTGTGCGGTGGTGGAGTTTTGTGATCTGTGTGAGGTGTGCGACGGTTTTGGATGCGGTGGTGGGGTTGGGTGCGGTAGTTCCGATCTGGAGGGTTTTTTTTCGGTTTGGATGCGATTGTGGTGGTATGTGTGTTTTGGCATGGTGCAGTGCGGTGGCTCTGTGTGTTTTGGCGGGGAGATGGTGGTGAGGTCATGTTGTTTTGGAGTGGTGCGATGGTTGTTTGTTTTGGCTGAGAAGTGGTTCTGGATGGGGGGTGGTGTTGGTGGTGGGGTCCTATTGTTTTGGTGGTGGGTGTAGTGGATTGGGGTTAGGGTGGGGCGCGAAGGAAGTGGTGGCGACGGTGGCGATATTGGTGTATTAGTGGTGATGATAACGTTGGATGAGATGTTTGAAACAATGATTTTGTTGTTGGGAAGTGATGGTTATGGTGGTGTTGGTGGTTATGGTGGTGTTGGCGGCGGTGGTGTGTTTCTGTGGTGGTGGCGGCGGCAGCGGTGAAAACGACGGTGGTGTTGTGTTGGTGGTGGTCATAAATGTTTTGTTGATTGTGACCATGGTTGGTATGTGACCAATAAAGAATAAATTGTGACCAATAAATATTGTGTGACCTATAAATTTATTAAGGCCCTATTTGGTCAACATTATTTTTTTCATTCTCATTCTTCTACTCATTTTTAACCACATATTTTTCAATAAAAGTATATTTTCCATCACATCAATAACTTTTCCTTCTTTTTCAACCACATATTCTCCATCACATCAACAGTAAAAATGCATTCTTACTTTCAAAATGTGCACCAAACGGGGGCTAAGTAGTGACCAATAAAAGTAATCTGTTTATGTGACAATTTTGGATGTGGTGGTGGGGGTTAGGTGCGGTGGTTCCTATCTGGAGGGGTTTTTTTTCCGGTTTGGATGCCGTTGTGGTTGTCTGTGTGTTTTGGCGTGGTGCGGTGGTTCTGTGTGTTTTGGCGGGGAGGTGGTGGTGAGGTCCTATTGTTTTGGAGTGGTGCGGTGGTTGTGTGTTTGGCGGGGAGGTAGTTCTGGATGGGTGGGGGTGTGTGGTGGTGGTGGGGTCCTGTTGTTTTGGTGGTGGGTGTAGTGGATTGGGGTTAAGGTGGAGTGCGACAGAGGTAGTGGTGGCGGCGGTGATACTGGTGTAGTGGTAGTGGTGATAACGTTAGCTGCGATATTTGAAATACTGATTTTGTTGCTGGGAGGTGGTGGTGTTGGTGTTGGCGTTGGCGTTGGCGGCGGTGGTGGTGTGTTTCTGTGGTGTTGGTGGTAGTGGTGGTCACAAATATTTTGATGATTGTAATCAATAAATTGGTTGGTATGTGACCAATAAAGAATAAATTGTGACCAATAAATACTGTGTGACCTACAAATTTATTAAGTTGTGTGCAATAAAAGTAATCTGTGGCCATAAAATAAATTGTGTGACTTATAAATTTTGTGATTTATGTCCGATGAACAAATTGTGATTTTTAAAATTTTAATTTGTGGCCGATGAACGAAATGTGACTTATAAAATTTTTCAATTGTGACCTTAAAATTTTTGAATTGTGACTAAATTGCATAGATCTGTGATATTTATATATTTATTAATAAAATATATAATTCATTCATTCATTCATAAATAAATTTTAATGAAAATCTGATTTTTGAAATTTAAAACTTCAAACCTTAATTTTGAAATGGTGACACTTAAACATATGATTTATGTATTGTTCCCTGATTTTAATTGTGTTCCTTAATACCTGGTCGGTATACAATCTTGTTGAAAGAACCTAACTATTATCGTACACAAACCTCTCGGTTTTTTAATTTTTTAATTTCTGTGAAAATCTTCAGAATTGTTTACGTCAATGCCCCATGGAACATATGAATAACCATTCATAAAGAAGAGAAACTTTTAATTCTGTCGATACAAAAATATTTTGTCTTCTCTTTGTTATTTATTCTCCGCATAATATCGAAAGTTCAATATATGTGGAGAAGACAAAATTATTTAATGCACATAATACCTATAGTTTATGTCAATTACAACTAATGTAAAAATAGTCTTTACTAAAATAAGAGTCGGGTAAAATTTTTATGTAGTCCATAAACCTCTTCACATAATTACTAGAGAAATCCCATCATGAGACATTATTTCTTGAGAAGAAATGGAGATTCAAGATGAAGTGGGATACGCCTACATTTGTCTAATATTGTCTAATGAAACACCATTTATCAGTCAAAATGTTGGCTTCATCGAAAATCTTAGATAATCTAGGTCACTAGGTGTATGATCTCTTTGCTTTTTATTCTCTTCCATTCCACTATATTCTTTTCAATCCAACCAAAGATTCTACTAAAGATTAGAGGTTGCCTACAAATCTATAAAACATACCTACCATTCTTGAAAATATCACTTTCATCAACTACCCATTTATAAAAGGAAAATTTGTATTAATCCATTCTACATAATTCGTATCCCTACCTTAGTAGTTCAAACTCAAGATAACTCTATTACAGACACACACAAAAATTGATTCAGTAATGAAACAAGGAAAAAGAAACAAAAGAAGCCATCAACTTAAGTTATTTTGCCTTTGAAAATTGAAAGGCAACTAGTAGGCCGACGACAATAACTTATAATTCCAAATTTTTATTTTCTTGGACCAAAATTCAAAGTGATAGAGAAAATGGGTTTAATTATATTTATTGATTGTTTTCATTATGTCACATTGATTTGGAATGATTTATATTTTTCACAACGTTTTTTCAAATTTGATTGTGCTCTCTAATTTAAAATGTCTACATCTGTCTGTCATTGTACAAAATGGAAGTCTAAGGTTCCACTAATTAGCCACAAGTAAAGAGTATGTGCTTTATTTTTGACGTTGGTGATTCAATAAGCTATACACTGTCAATACTGGCATGTAAGATTTTGTAGGTTGATATGTACTAAACAAAACTAAAGCTGTTTCAATTACGGTCTAATTTCATTTCATATCGTATGAAAATGGACTTTTCAGGTGTGTTGAAAACAATTTAGATAAAAGTTGTAAAATATCAAATTGAAAAATTAAATTCAATACAAAGTAATAAATTTATGGAATTTTCAACATGTTAGATTTTATGTGGTTCGACCTTGAAATTTTAGGTTCGACCTTGAAGTTTTAATCTTGTACCTTAGAAATATGAATTTAAGGAATTGTTGTCAAGATCCATATTTGTAACAAAAATACCAATTTTGCTAATACTTTTACGTATTTGTCATTAAAAGTAGTTAAATAGACCAAAATACTCATACTTGAAAACAACAAATTAATCACACAATCTGTATTTAATTATGAAGCATATTACAAAATAAATGGATTATTAGCACAAAACTCCCTACGTATGGAGTTCATTGTACAAAATGTCACAACGTTGCTTTTTTTTATTTTTTTTATTTTTTATGTATTTTCACCCCTATTTACACAATTCATTACGAAAATCATCATTTTCATCTAATTTCTAAATAAAAAACTGTGAAATGATGAATATACCGTTCGTTGCACTCTGCTTACCTCACTCCACTCCACTCTGCTCTAGCATCGGCTTATTCTTCCAATAAACATGTATTCACTCTATATGAGTCACATGCACAACAATCTCTTCATTGGCAAATATTCACCCTTTATGAGAATCAATATAAGAAATATAACCTTAAAAAACACCATCTGGGACCAATATGTTGGGATACCTCATCTCTAACGCCTAGACATGTTAATCAGGTTCAAGGAATGCTTGAACTTGTCCATTGTGATTGGATTTGTCAACATGTCTGCTGCATTCTCGGAGATATGTACATTCTCTAACAACAATTTTCCTGAAATAACCAACTCATTTATCTTGTGAAATCTCATATCAACGTGTTTGGTTCTTGCAAGATAAATCTGGTTCTTTGCTAAGAAGATGTCGCTCTGACTATCACAATACAATTTCATTCCATCTTACTTGATCCAAGCTTCCTGACGACACCTCTCAACTACAATAATTCCTCTGTTGCATCAGTTATGCCATGTACTCTACTTAAGTCGTGGATAATGCTACAAGTGACTGTAGCATTGTTCTCCAACATATAGGCCCCCATATAAGTGTGAAAGCATAACCTATATGAGACATATTGTCATTCAAGTCGCCTTTATAATCTGCATCTACATATCCCTGAATTGAAACATCATCATGTTGTCAGCTCTCGTCGGGTTTAGTCATGTACCTGCTCACAACATCGACGACATGTCCTAGATCTAGTCTGGTACACACCATTGCATACATCAAACACTCTACTGCACTGGCATAGGACACCTTTGACATCTCTATAATTTCTTCTTCATTCTTTGGGCACTAATTTGTAGGCAATTTGAAGTGAATTGTCGATGGTGTACCCATTGGTTTTGCATTGAATGTGCTAAATCTTTCTAACACTTTCTTAAATAATTTTTCTGAAACGCCTATAATTTTCGAGTCTTCTATCTTCGTTGATCTTCATGCCAAAAATCTTCTTAGCCAGTCTCAAGTATTTCATATCAAACTTACTGCTCAATGAAGATTTCAATCTGTCTACTTCATCAATGTTCTTAGCAGCAATTAGCATGTACAACATAAAAAAAGTGAATCATCCTCAAAAACTCTATAATAAACACAATAATCATACTCATGTCGACTATAACCAATTTGAATCATATGGGAGTCAAACTTCTTGTACTGTTGTCGTGGAGACTGCTTAGCCCATATAAAGAATTTTTTAGTTTACACAAAAGATTCTCTATTCCTGATTCCAAAAACCCCTCTTATTGCTCCATGAAAATCTTCTCCTCCAAATCTCCATGGAAAGCAGTCTTCACATCCAGCTGCTCTAACTCTAAATCAAAACTGACCACCATTACCAAGACAATCCTGATGGAAGTGTGTCTCACGACTGGAGAGAAAGTTTCATCATAATCTATTCATTTCCTCTGTGAGTATCTCTTAGTTACTAATCGAGCTTTGTATCTTTCCCTTTCCTTTTCTGGCATTGTTTCTTTCTTTCTGTACACCCACTTTCACCTTATCAGTCTCTTCTTTCTGGAAGCTCCACCAAATCTCAAGTATCATTCTTATGCAATGACTCAATGGCATCTATCATAGCCTCAATCCATTTACTTTTCTCCTGACTATCAAGGATAGCTGGTAATGAGTGCATAAGAAACTGAATCCTCGAATCCATACTTCGTCGGTGGCCTAATAGTGCGACGTGTTTTATCTATGACAATATTGTGATACTGCTCCTCTTCTGAGCCAGGACTTTCTACTCTCTGAGCTTTGATATCCATGTTAATATTGTCTAGCTCTACTTGCACCACTTGGTTCTTGATGTTATCCTCGCCTGAATTCAGCTTATCCTCATCTGGAGAAACCTTAAGCGTAAATGCTTCATCAAAAACTGCATCCCTACTGAGCACCATCTTCTTTGCTTCTAAATCCCAAAATTTGTACCCTTTTACTCATTTCACATAGCCCAGAAAAATATAATTTCTTGATTTTGCATAAAGCTTAGATCTTTGATCACTAGATACATGTACATTAGTCGGACATCCAAATACTTTCAATCCAGAATAGTCAATTTCATTACATGTCCAAACTTTCTCTGCAACTATGCCATCTAGTGCTGCCCGTGGTGATCTGTTTATGATATAACACGCCATGTTCACTGCTTCTAGCCAAAAACTCTTCGAAAGCCCTGCATTCAGCTTCAAACATCTTGGCTGTTCTGCAATTGTTCTGTTCATCCTCTTCATTATACCATTCTGATGCGGTGTCATGCAAACTATATAGTGCCGCTAAATACCATGCGCCTCACAGAATTTCAAAAACTATGAATTTGCATACTTTATACAATTGTCTGTCCTGAGGTACTTAATTTTCCTATCCATCGATTATCTACCTCTGTTTTCCACAATCTGAACTTGGCAAAGGTTTCAAACTTGTGCTTCATGAAATCCAGTTTGCATGATTTTACTCCCTTTAACAAATTCCTCTTGTAAAACTCAATCATGCTATGCTCTCCTATATGCCCTAGTCGCATATGCTATAAGAGAGTATCGTCTAACTTATATTCTGTTGTAGCAACTTCAACTACAACTATATTTCCTAACAATTTTTACGTATTCCTTGCCAACTTCTCACCCTTCATCACAATCATAGCCCTTTCTTCACTATAAAAACCCCACACTTTGATTTATAAGAATAGTTATCGGTGTCTAAAGTACCTAAAGAAATTTGGTTCTTTCTCAACTTTGGTAAATGCCTAACATCCTTGAAAATCCTCACCACAGAATCCCATTTCAATGAACTTGCATGATGCATCATTACCCATCAGAACATATCCAAAATTACCCGAACAATATGAATTGAGCCTTATAAGATAATCTTGCTTACCAGTATTGGAATCTTTGTGCAGTCCCTACTACCCTCGATAATTTATATACATTATTGTCTCTGTTTGTATTTAGGTTTTTTTATGAATTGAAAGAAACATTATAGGGCAAAAAATGTATGCTAGAAGGGGGATGGAAAGAGTTAAATCCTTGGCTGCAAATTTGTTGAGGCTGGTCTTATCAGTGGTGCTAGTAGAGCTTCAGGGAAAACTGAGTTGATCGCATCCGTTGTTTATTACAAAATGTAAAATATATTAGTTACTTATATGTCAAAAAGACTATTCAGAGCTTATTTTTCTTGTATTTTGATTATGCAATTAATCAAGACACCCTAGCCTCTTTCCATTTTCTCTATTTTTTGTTTATTGACTTCAACACAAAAAACCTAAGGAGGGATGGTTTAAGAAGAACACAAATAGTTCTCTAAAAAGACTGCTTTAAAGGGTTCTTAGGGATGCCTCGGGAGGGATTGTTTGGGGATTCCAGGACTTCGATGGAGATTGCTCTATTCTTATTGTAGAACTGAGAGCACTTGTTATCTGCCTAAATATTATCAGATGGGTTATGGTAAAGTTTGGGCTGAAATTGATTCTAATATTACAGTCACCATGATTAAGAAATTCTAATGGAAAGGGCACTTCGAATGTGCAATATCTGATTGAAGAGAATGGTTATTCTAGTTTCCCAAACAAAAATACTATAAGTTTCTATGTCGAGATAACTTCAAGGGATTAATGTTCAGAGGGCATACTGGTATAAATAAATGGGGATTTGCATTAATCAAGTTCTATTTTTTTAGTGGAAGGATGGCGATAACTCCGAAATTTTATTAATATGTCCTCACTTGTGGCAGATGAATACCGTGGTTACAAATGATATCAATGAAATCAATAAATGAGGAAGTATTACTTCCCTTACAGTGAAAGTAAAGAATAATAGGAAAACAGTAAAAAATGAGTACTACTTCCCTTACAAAAAGTACAAGTTAAATCAAAAATAAAAATAAAAGCAAAATACAAATACAAATACTTAAACTCTAGTGTTGGACAAACCATATCTATCAATCTGAACAAGCGCCCTAATATGTCGTGGTAGGTCGATTGGTCCATATTCCTGAAATCTACGCTAATGACAACTCTCGGTAGCAAGTGCATCTACAACTTGGTTCTCCTCTCTGAAGATGTGGGAAGCCATATCTCTGTCAAAGGAAACGATATATGCAATCTGTCTAAGTATCCCCTGGATAGGCCATGGTCCGCCACCTCTGGTGATGCAATAAATAGAAAAAGTTGAGTCTACATCAACCCAAATATCTGACAAACCAAGATCTCTAGCCAATAGTATCCCGTCATAAATAGCCCCGAGTTTCGCCTCTAATATCATACATTGTCCATATGAAGTTGAGAAAGCCCAGATACAATTTCCTGCGTAGCCTCTGATGATGTCCCCCACTAGCAAACGCATACTTGACACCACCATTGGTGCTGATCTTGACAGATCCAAATGATGGAGTGCGCCACCAAACCATGATAGGGGAAGGAGATGGGGGGAGAGTCAAAGAAATACCAAAAAAAAAAAAGCAAGCTGCATTAATCAGGTTTGTGAATTTAGATAGGTGAATATGTCCTTTTTAGTTTGTTTCGATTGGTCCGGTAAAGTATGGTTTTTCTTAAGCTTGTCACCTTCTCTAGCTTCTCACTATATATGTGTTTTTTATGGGGGTATGGTGCATCTCTATAGTGTTCTTTGTTCATATATAATAAGGATAGAATAACCGAAACCCCCTATGAATCATTGGATTTGATGCCTTAATAACCACCATCCAAGCTGAATTTGCTTTTCTAAAATATTCCTAGTTGTTTGACATTATTATTTCTATTTAACGATTATTTCTAATATTAAGTTGTTGTTTCATATTTGGTTAAAACTGCATTCCAAAGGACGGTGAGAACAAGTTATGTTAAGCCCATGTTTGGTAGCGTTTAAAATTTAGATTTTAATTCAAGTCAAAATCAACAATTAATTTTAATCACATATTTTATGCATCTCACAATTTTTCGATCACACGTTTCATCAACTTCTCTCAAAATCTACTGAAATTTTGATTTTAATCCCTATCAAATAGAGGCTAAATATATATCAAATATATTATTTAAAATAAATAATTAAATTAGATAAGATTACCAATTGGTAAAAAAGTGTAGAATTTATATGGCGGGTCAATGATTCTATTCACATTTCACGCGAATATTAAAAATAAATTATTGGGCTTCTTTTGTTAAAATAAAATTAGTGATTTATTACAATCATAAAAATAGAAATAAAAAATTGGCAGTTAAGGCAGTTACTGAATTATTTATTCAAATCACAAAATCCTGATAAAAATTGCAGTTTAAATTTTATTGAATCATGAATTGAAGTTATGATTTGATTTGGATAAAAATTAGATTTTTAGTAGATTTTAATAAAAAGTTAGTGAAATGTGTGAATGAAAATATGATAAAATTTGTGGGTACTATAAAATGTGTGTTTAAAAATTAATTTTAAGAAATATGGGTCAAACAAGGGCTATATATAATTATACTTCTTAAAAAATATAAGCATAATATTGTTTTGTGAAATACCAATATTTATAAAGTATATCTTTGAAAAATAACCAAAAAAAAAAAGAATAACTAAATATTGGTATACATGCTTCTTCAAGAACATTAACACATTTATCTACTAAAAACTTGTACAATGTAACTTTCACCAGCCAATAATGAAATGCCACTTGAGTATTATGTATACGAAAATGTAGACCCTGATATACATGTAGCAAAACTCAAAATTTTTTGTATAAAGTTATGTTTCTTTATGACCAATAAAATAATAACATAGTTAGATTTTGTTTCTTTAATAACAACGCCGATATTCTTTCGAAATATTAATATATAATAATTTATATTTCTCGAAGAGAAATAATAATAATTTCTTTAATGATATCGATTTAAATAAAATTATCTTTTTGAGAGCAACATAACAATAATTTTTAGATTATTGTCATATATAAAGTTGTGCTTCTTCTGAAATACAAAATAATATTCTTCTAAAATATTTGTACATATAAATAAATTTCATAAACTGAATTCAAAAACACATATATCCAATATATAATATATGGAAAATGGCATATAAAAACATCTCCAATCGTGATGTAAAATATATTTAACCCCTATTTTGTGGGGTTAAAATCAAATTTTTAGTAAATTCTGATAAAAAGTTAATAAAATATGTGATTGAAAAGTTGTGTATCTCATGAAATATATAATTAGAATTAATTTTTTACTTTAACTTAAATTTAAATTTAGATTTAAATTTCTGCCAAGCAAGCACTTAAATTTTGATTTCGTTTTTCAAAGTGATCAAGAACCTTTCCAATTGAGATAGTTATGTCAACGACCCGAGCCGAGTCGAGTCAGGCCAAAAAAAATGAGGCTCGGCCCGAGCCGGCTCGATTTTTTTTTTTTTTTTTTTAAAATCTACATTTTCTACTTAACGAATTTAAAATTTGTACATTTTATGTGTGTTATAAATTAAAAAAAATTATAAAAGTTAAAACTCTCATCATTTATCCGAGCTTGGGACCTGCTACAATTATTGTAGGCGGAGTTCAAATCGTACACAAATAAAATATTTCGTGTACAATTTTTTTTGAAACAAAAAAAAAAATTAAATATTACGTATTTTTTTAAAACTAATCAATTTAAAAACTTATAATATCTTATACTTTAATCTGTTGTAACTCTTCGACCATTATACTATCAACTTGTTCTTGAAAAAGTAATTTCGCACATTCTCAATCCTTCAAACATATTAAAACCTTCAATATATTTTCTTTTAGTCTTGATCGTTCGTCACATAAAACTCGACAACCTAAATTAAATGCAGCCTCCGATGCTACTGTAGATACCGGCGGTGTTAGTAGATCGCAAGCAATTTTTGATACAATTGGATACTGCATTTCGTTACACCTTCACCATGATAAAAGACTAAACTGCTGTAACTCTTGTGGTTGTAAAATATTACGAATGTCCACACACATATATCTAACTAACTCGGAGGGAATTTCAAAATTTGTACAACTGACATCTATTACTCTAGCTATTGATGAACTAGAACTAAATGAGGGAACACTAGTATTGGTTTCTAAATAACTAATATATTATCTGCATTTGTTGAAGTGTTTATTGAAAAAGAACTTTGGGACGTAGAACTACACTGACCTTCTTTTTCAGCGTAATAGGTATACATTTCACATAACATTGATTCTATATGCACATGTGATAATTGTACATTCATGAAATTTGAAATCTCTTTTATAGTAGCTTTTGTGCCAATTAAATTAAGTCGAGGGTCCACACCGAAGCTAATAAATAAAGAGGATATCTCTTCCCAATATTTACGAAATTTTGACTCCATGAAATAAATTATATCAACAAAAATTGACAAACTTCTATGTTTTTGAAATGGTTGTGCAAAATAGAAAAAAGTGTTGTAAAACAAGTGAAAATGTAGGGTAATAAACACCGCTACATTTCTTTGTGGTATCGAAAAAAGGTTTTAAAATTTTTTTCACGATAAATGCACAATTCCCAATCTTCCAAATTATGTTCGGGTCCATATGTATGACTATCATTATAATATATTGAAATAACATTATCATAATTTTCACACGAGTGTAACATAAGATATGTAGAGTTTTATCTATGTGATATATCAGTGACAAATGATTTCTCTTCTAAGTCATACTCTGCACATAAACTGTTAAATGCTTGCTTTCTTGTGGTGATATAGTAATAAAATTAATTGCTTGCCTAATTTTATCTAACGGTGATTTTATATGTTCTAATCCATCTTTTACAATCAAATTAATAATGTGGCATACACAACGTTGATAAAAAAATAAACTTCCAAATGTAAGGTTCAAATCATTAATAAAATTTTTGACAAAAACTTTGTTTACACTAATATTATCAAAAGTAAAAATTCGAACAATTTCTTGCATACCATATTCTTGTATAATATCTTTAAAACCATATATATGTTAGTCGCATTATGAGGATATTCTACACATCTGAATGTAATAATTTTTTTATGCGTAATCCATAGGTGATCAATATAATGAGTTGTAGCAGTAATATAACATTTTTTATTAACACTGATCCATAAATCAGAGGTAAATGATATAACATAATTAAAAGTTTTTAGACTTTCAATAGCATTTTGTTTTCTTCTGTTATATATTTTTATAGCATCAGAACGAATAGTATTTCTACAATAAGAATGATACCTGAGTTGGAGATAATTCTGCACAAGATGAGTAAAGTGTGATGACTCGATCATTGTTAGCAGCATCTCTACTGCAGACACGTATGTAGTCATTCCTTCACGAAATCTTTCCTTTGAATATACAAAAGTGGAAAGAGTTGAATCGGAATCTGTAAATGTTAGTTCGGTCTGTTTCGGGTCAAGACCGACTGGTGTCGATTTGCAACTTCTTAATATGTGTCTATTCAAATGCGATGTGTTCGAACTAGGCTTCCAACTAAATTCTTTACCACAATAATTGTAACATGCTTTCCAAATATCAACTCAATTTTGAACCTCAACATTTTTACGAGTCATATGTTGCCAACAATCCGCAGAATCTTTTTTCGACATTTTATCCTGAACTACTTTTTCATTTTCGATATCTTTCAAATCAATTGGAACATTTTGAGATACATTGTACCCTAATGGAGTACTTGAACTACCTTTAAACTGATTAATCTCATTACTAGTAAAATCCATCTGTAAGTATTATAGTAAAGAATATTGAAAAATAGAGTAAAAGAAATTGGAGAATATAATAATGAATATTGTGTAAAGAAATTTGAAAGTATAATACTTAAATTGAATATTGCGTAAAGAAATTTGAGATAGATTGATATGAAGTTGTAAATTTTTTCTCGTATTTATAGACAAAAAAATATATCCATTTTAACTATATTTAATTTAAAAATTCAAATTTTAACAAGACAATTCAATTAACGAATCTAATTTTGTAGTTACGTACACGCAATCATGCCAACTGCGTTCAGGCAACTAAAATAGTTGCCTGCACGCAGCAGCAACATGCACAGCAGGTAGCTTTTAATTTGAATTTTTAAAAAAAATTAATAATTGCTGGACACGGGCCAGGCCGAGCTCGGTGCAACCGAGTCCGAGCCACCCAAGCCCACGAGCTTTTTTGCCACCCCTACTTACACTCAACATTTTTAAAAATTAACGGACTTGAAGAACTTGTCAAAATATTATCTCATTCATCATTTTAATTGCCATGTCATTGAGTCCATTAACTTTTAATATATCGAGTGACGGAGTGACGATGGAATAATTTTAATAAGTTCAGTGGTAACTCGAATAACTTTGAAAGTTTAATGGCAACTACAAGCATTTGGAAAAGTTTGGTGGCGGCCTGGAAACCTTTTTAAGTTCAATGGTAATCATGAAATAATTAAAAAGGTTTGTCACCAAGATATTGACATTTTTAAGAAACCAATAGACAATTTTACCCTCCCCTATTTTGTTAAAAAGTGGTCAAAATTTAATTTGGTGGTCAACTTACGACATTTTGAATAGAAACCGTTTAAAAGGGCATCACATGCAACAGTTGGAAATGTTAGGGCTGATGGCTGCAACATTTGAAAGGTTTGGAAAAAAGTCTACTAATGTTTCTAAAGTTTTGGAGCTTTTGCTACAATTATTCCTAAATTTTACCTTGGTATTACTAATTACTTCAAAATGACATAATAAGAGCTCCAGCATAGAAATGCTCTTTAATAGACAGAGGTACGAGAAATGCCTCGATAAGGTAGGCTCCACTTTTTTTCTCTTGTGCAACCGTTTAAGGCGAAACAACACTATCTTCTTGTGGAGGAGGAGAGCTAGTATGAGGTGCTTCTATCCCTTCTCAAAGGGAATACCTTGGTTCAGAGGCGGACCCAGCACCCAAAGAGTCAGCGCGGCCGTCCAAGCTGGATCCGTTGGGGAAAAAATTAATGAAAATTTATATCATGTGTGTGTGTTTTGTAGAAATATTTAACAAAACCATGTGCAGATTGGGTGGTCTGCGTTGGCTCTTTCGTCCAAGATGCTCAGGTTCGATTCTCTTTCATGACACTCCTCCTTTTAATTTTTAAACACGTTAAATAATAATTAACTTTTAATATATAATTGTACTACCTTCAAGAATATGGAGGGTAGCTGATATGCAGTGGGGTTACTTTGTATCCAAAAGGTGTGGGGTTCAATCTCATGCCAATCCACATTTTTGTTTATTTTTTTTCATATAATAAATAATTATATTTTCTTAGTTTTTGTTTTTAAAATAATTTCTTTAATAATTTTTTGACTCAAATTATTGCTTTATAATATAAATACTTTTATTTTTAAGTTTAATCAATTTATTTTATAAAATTTAAATTTAGACAATTTAAGAACTGCTCTTTATTTTTTTAAGAGTTCGAAAAATACTTTTTTTTTTGGGTCAAAAATAGTTTTAATTCTAAAAATCAGTATTTTCAAAGTATTGCATAACTTTCGCCTAAATTTAGAGCTTGTATTTACCATTCAATCGTGCTTTACGTATAAACTTTATCTTATCTCGTTTAAGTTCGTAAAAAATTTGAAATTTGATCATATATACATGATTGATAAATGTATTTTTTTTTTCCTTATTATTTGGGGTTAATTTGGATGACATTTTCAAATGTATATGACTTTTACGTTTTAGTATATTTATATATAGATTAAAATTTTTTAATATTGTTTATTTAAATATTAATAAACAATTTTACTATTGCAACGTCAACAATGAACGACCGTCCTAACTCACTCAGTTTCCTGGATCCGTCACTACCTTGGTTGATTAATGTGGTGGACTCACTTGGTAAATGAGTAAAGCATAACTTAGACAGTGTTTGACAAAAAAATAAAACAAAAAGAAAACCTGAAAAAATAATAATAAATAATTCCTTCTTCTGAACAACGTCTACCCAGAAGCCACTTAAGAAAGTGATGCAGACGCTTCATATACGAGTTGTATCAATTTAACGCGATCTGATTAACACCTCTAAGCAATTGTACCTAGTCGAGCTACCCACGAGAGAACAGAAGAGGAGCGAGTTGGGTGGGGACTGTTGAGTCATAAAGTTCACTTAAATTCTAGAGCTCCATCTTGAAAATGACTGATTGGACTCTTTGCCTTTGTCATCTTCCCCACCACTGAGTAGATTTCTCTTTCACCTTTTAATTCGATGACTAGTCCCTCAACTTTAGGCTAATTACAAAGTCTACATCAAAATTTACTATTTTCATCCACATCACCTTCTCTTTGTTATTCTTTTTCAATTTTTACTTTGAGAAGGACAGAAAAATATGAGTCTCGCGTTGCAGAAAGGCCAAAAGTATTTCGTAAAAGGAATTAAAAAGTAATTTGGCAAATATATCTGCACAAAATACGTGGCATACATGTGACAATTAGTGATTTGATGTATTATTGTGATAATTTTTTATAGTCTCATACATCAAATTATTAACCGCGGCATGAAAATATTAATTGATCTCATATTTAGCCATTTACGCATCAATCAGTTTAGATCAAATTCTCCTCTCCCCTGTTCAAGCCCATTTGCGTTATATTGATTATTGAGTCCCCAATTGGTTTAGCTAAGAAAATTAATAATGATTTAATTCAATTTTTAAAAATTAATTTTAATAATACATTTATAAGACCTTCAAATTTTATCAATTTTTAAATCACACGTTTTATCAATTTTTATCACAATTGACACCTTGGTTTGAGCCAAATGACTATAATTTTTGCTTGTGAATATATTATTAGAGCAATTTTTACTTCTAATAAATCATGAACTACCTTAAAAATCATTATTCTTGTAAGAAATGATCCCATCAAATCTTTATTTAAAAATTACTTTTTATCTTGTTTCCATAAATTATTTTTCATTTAATACACAATAGAAGTACAAATCAATTAGTCGAATTAATTTTAAAATACAATTAAAAATTGTTAGAAGAATTTGGTGCTCTTTGAAATAAATAATATTCAAAATCATAACTCATGATTGTACATAAAATACTTTTCATGTATAGTTCAACAGTAATATTTTATGCAGAATAAAATAGTTATAATTAATAAGTAAAGATAATGAAAGAGTATGGTTTTAACAAATTAACAGAGTGAATATACTGTATAATTTGATTTTAATTTCTTTTATTTAGATTTTAATATAACAAGTTAATATTACATGCTTCAAAATGTAATAATATGATTTAGATGGCTCTACTTATAATGTAAAAAGAGTTAAACCTTAGGTGGTTGTGAGTGGTACATTCAATTAATTTTGTAGTATAGCTTGTTATGACATGTTTTATACGTTAAAACGGATAAGATTGAATAAAAAATTGGCAATTTTTACTGTATTTGTTTTCTCATGTCTCTTTCAATTTTATCCACGTCATTACATGAATTGTGACTAAAACTTTCTCTTGATAATGTTGAAAATGAGAGACCTCCACACCTCTTTAAAGCATTTTTAAGTGGTTTAATCAAAGAGGGTTAGAAATTCAAATTATCATTATTAACATACTTCTGATCATAGATCCGAGACCCGACCTGACCTCAAAATAGACCCCGCTAAGAAAAATATCCTCAAAAAGCAAAGTTTCAAACTTGAAAAGATGTTAAGAGTTCTGTTGTGAGTTGGTAATATGTGCTACATAAGTTTTGAAGAAGTCAAAGACGTAAGTAAAGAGTAGTCATCGCGTGAAGACACTCGCTGGACGTTAATGCAACACTCGAGCAGAAAAAGTAGTTTACTGACCGCTTGTTGTTCGCGTGTCTAGTGCTCAAGCGATCGTGGCACTGCTCGCTAGCTACGAGACCACCGTCAGTGGCGGACCCAGGTTTTGAACTCAGCCCGGGCGGACGTTGACTAGTCAACGTCGACCATCAGCGATCGTAAGAGCGATATCGTTTATTAATATTTAATTATATAATATTAAAAATTATTCAATATATATATAAACGCACTAAAACATAAAAAAATATGTACATATGAAAACGTAGTTCAATACAACCAAAAGTACTAAAGAAATACGCAACACAACCTATTATGTAACTGTAATCTTAGACAACTGTATTCTACGAGATCTCATGCTTTGAAAACGTTGCAATATTGTTTCATTCTCAATTTTTTCAAAAATCTCTTTCTCCATGTACACCACCAAATTGTCATTCAACCAGTCGTCTCCTATTTTGTTGCGCAAGTCACTCTTGATTAGATTCATAGTAGAGAATACTCTTTCAACACTTGCAGTTGCCACATGTAATATCAAAACCAATGTAATCAGCCTATAAACCAATGGAAAATAACAAGAGCTTCTTGTTTCAACCAACTTCCGAGCCACACAAGAAATGCTATTGAGATTAAAGAAGGCTTCAGTAATTCTCACATATATAAGGAACTTGTCAAGTTCAGGTCGAAGCAATAAAAGCTCTTCATTATTGAAGTCTAAAGGATACAACTGAGCAAAACGTAGCAATTTATCCCTATCAAAGGCTGAAAATGAATCTCTTGGATTTAAACACGAAATGCAAGTTAGGAGCTCAGTAGTTGTCTCGGAAAAACGATCATTCAACTCTTGCAAGATTGAGTCTATCACGTAACAATACAAATCAACGTAAAAACGATGATAATAAGTCACTTGCTGAGTTCCACGCCTAGGCCGACCTCTCAATACTACAATATCCTCCATATTGGGTATAAAAATATGTCTAACAACACAAAACTCAGTCACCCTACTCAACAAATTATCCCAGCCATTGTCTCTCATGTCCTGCAATGCATACTTACACAAATTTAATAAACCCACAGCATTTTGAATATCCTGATCCTTCTTCTATAAAGCTTATGAAAAGTTATTTGTAATTGCTAGAATTTCAAACATGAAGTGGAGACTGAACACAAACTCAAAGCTCTGCATAGTGTCCATCTGTCTGTCGGCCATTGATTTCTGCTCTAAATTTACGCCATCTTCTGATATATCATCGAGAACATCTATGATAGCATTAAACATATTAATAACACGAGTAATTGTCAGTAGGTGTGAGCCCCATCTAGTATCACCTGGGCGTGCCAAACTCATTTCTTGAAACTTACCACTCCCACCACAAAGTTCCCCAATATTAAGCTTCTCCAAAATCTCTGCATGGTAACTTGTTCGAAGAGCATCTACACGCTTACATGATGCACCCACCAAATTCACAATAATAGCAAGCATATTAAAAAAATTACCAAGCATGTTATTCCTACGTGCCATTGAAACAACTGCCAACTGAAATTGGTGAGCAAAGCATTGGATATACATAGCATGTGGGTTCTCTCTTAAAATTAAAGCTTTCAAACCATTGAACTCACCTGACATATTGCTTGCTCCATCATAACCTTGACCTCTCAGACTAGATATGCTCAATCCATGAGTAGAAAACATTGCATCAATGACATCCTTAAGTGATTTGGCACAAGTATCAGCGACATGGGTAATGCCCAAAAAACGCTCCTTTACGACCCCACTTCGGTCAACAAACCTCAAAATAACTGCCATTTGTTCTTTTATAGAATTGTCACGAACCTCATCAACCAAAATTGAAAATAAAAAATCACCCATCTAATTGATAATAGCCCTTGTTGTCTCTACGACACAACAATTAACCGAGTCCTTCTGGATCTTTGGTGAAGTCATTTGGTCATTTCCAGGAGCATTAGTGAATAATACATCTTTAACTTCCTCACAAGGAGCTGCATACCAGTCTAGTAGCTCAATTAGATTTCCTCTATTAAGAGACTCTTTGGATTCATCGTGACCATGAAATGGCAATCCTTGCATGAAAAGGAATCTAGTACAATCTAGCACCGCAGTCAATCTCGTCCCATAACTTTTTTGTTGACTATTACTTTGACTTGAAATAACATAAGAGATACTCTGCTTTTGATTCATCAAGTTGGTACACTTTGCAAAAGCTTGATTATGAGCACTATCAAAGAGACCGACATGATCTTTCAATGTCTGTTCGTGCTACCAATCCCTAAAGACGATTTTAGTAAATATATGTCCACACACTTGACCCCCTCTATCGGGTTTGAACAAGTAGCAATGCAAACAGTACGCCGCATCATTTTCTATACTGTACTCCAACCAATGAAATTCAGAGAATCACTCTTTCCGAAAACACCTATTATCATTCCCTATCTTTCTTCTTGGAAAGTCATGTCCATATGGTTGACAAGGACATTTTTCCAAATATGTCATCCTAACATCATATCTGATATTGGGATCGTATAAGTCGATTGGGGGGGGCGTTTCCCTGGATCAGATACAAGACCATCCCCATTGAATTGAGATCGGGACTTCTTTTGTTATTTAATAACTCTTGTGCTCGACTAGAATTAGTTGCGGGACTAGATGCACAACTAGATAAAGAAGAACCAGGTATGGACTTTCGTTTCGGTTGAAAAAATCGCTCCATAATCTGCAAAATGCCCCAATTTATTTTTCAATTAAAATTGATTAAAATTAGTCTACACATAGTTTAATTGAGCCCAACATTTTCTTCATTAATTCTTTTCACTTATCCCTAATTTTCTAAAAACCTAAATGACCAAAATTCCCAAAATTACCTAAATAACCAAAATCCCCAATTTAAAACTACAGAGTCATAATTTCATATAACAACCAAATTAACAAAAAAAATTAACAACCAAATTAACAAACAAATTAACAACCAATTAACCATAAAAAACAAAACATAAAGTCTGAGAAGTGAGAAGAGAACTCACTTTTGAATCTGACCGAAAGTTCGAGAGGCGAGAGGCGACTGGACTTCCAAGCTGCTGCCCGTGCACCGGTCATCGGTGGTCTGCTGGAACTGGTGGTGCAGTGGCTGCAGCCACAGGCAAGCTTGGAATTGTGACTTCGTCTGCTTCTTCTCTCTTTTGGTTTGGATAGGCTAGTTCAATTGGGTTTGAAGATTGAATCAATTGGGAATTTGGGATTTTGATCATTTGGACCTTGTAGAGTTGGTTCACTGGTTGCAAGCCATTGGGCCTTATTGCTGAAAAATAATAGGCCCAAACTCAAAAAAAAAAAAAAATTCGTTGGCTGATCTTCTTCACCAGTTCCGCCGGCTCTGCAATTCTTCCCGGCGGACTTCAAGGTCCCGGCGGACCCAGCATGGACGGCTGCGGGGGCTGGCCAGGTGCTGGGTCCGCCCCTGACCACCGCTCAAGCAGTGGTGTTATTCAGGTGAAATGTGTTCACGATTTTGACAGTTTCATATTCCTATTCTATCTCAAACACTCCACTATTTGTTAGGCCAATCATATTAGGACTCCATCATATGTTATGCTCTTTTTTATATTACTAGTAAGACGCATGTGCAACGCACGTGTCATAGTATAGTTGGCTATATGATAGCGTAAATAAAAAAAAAATTTATTTGTCTTAAACATTAGTTACATTGCATTTAAAACAGTTGAAATAATGATAGGTGACAAAAATAATATTAAAAGATTTGATTCAAAACATATTTTATAGACTTTGCGTTTGAATGTTTCTCTATTCTTTTTTAAAAAAAGATAGGGTATAGATGATTAAGTGTTGATATCCTGCTAAAAAGATAATGAAGTTTAACCTAACCCTCATTTTTTTACCTATTGAGGTAAGACATTATGTCTCCTTCATCTCGTGTTCATACAATCTCCAATTAAATGTATCAGTTGCACCAGTATTTAATTTCTTTACCAAAACTCTATGCAAGACGTATGTAGTCAAGACTAATTAATTAATGATAATACAGTGTATAATTTAGGACAAATCAAGGGTCTCTATCAGTATTAAAACTACAACACAACGAAAACTTCCATCATAGAGGCAAAATGAATAACAAACGATCACTTAACTTCATCAATTCCGTCGAATCTCTTTTTAGTATGTTTTAATGATACTGTACATTAAAATTCATTTACAAAAATCAAAATAATCTAAATCATAGAAAATGTTTGTCTACTAACACTGTATGATGTAGTAGGATTCTTCTGAAAAATATTGAGTTCCTTCAATATCCATTCTGATGCCATAAATTTACCATTTTTTAACCGACCCAATAAAGTTAGCCAAATCACTAAATTAAGAAAGCCTACAACCATAAACAATCACAGCATAAATTTCAAGAGATTTATCATAATACCATGGGTCAAAGCAGTAAACTGGAAGCACAGATAATAAAACATGTACTCACTTTTGAAACTATTACCGCAACATTCTCCAATTATTAAATAGTCTCATTAATAATATCAAATTTAAAAGGCATATATCCAGAATATTTATCAATATCACATATCCTCGTATTCTAAATCCTAATAAATCTAGAAACATGCTTCCAAATAACAAGTACAAGAGATTATTAACCATCACTACATGACATAAAGAAGATAATTTCAGAGTAGTAAGTGTTTTTTCCTTTAATGAAAAATAAATTTCTGATTAGAAAATCTTTAATTTGTTTTCGACATAATAATTGAAAGAAAAATATAATTCCAATTCACTTGAACTAAAAATTTCTATATAATTTGCAAACGAGTAAATTATAAACAAAGATAGCAATAATTCTCATATATTATCATAGCCGCATTTCAAGATTTCAAAGGAAAATTGAAAAACATGATTTTATGTTTAATAATTCATGCAAGATATTTTTTGTTAATTAAACTTTATCAATCATATATTTATCATGGTCGCCCTTTAAACTCTTGGATAAATTTTAAATATCTGAAAATGAATATTTTTAGTGTAAAATATCGAACCAAACGTAAAAATTGAAAAAAAATGGAATTGAGAGAAATTTGTGTGAGTATGGAGGTTGAGGGTAGGGTAGGGTGGGGTGGGGTGGGGTGGGGTGGAAAAGAAAAATTAATGATTATGATTTTACGTTTAATAATTTAAGATAATTTTTATATTTAAACTTAATCGCAGTATATTTATTATTATCACATTTTAAGTTTTTCAAAAAAAATTTGAAATCGATCCAAATGGATATTCATATCGTGAAATATCGAATCAAAAGAAAAATTGTAGGAAAATAAAGTTCGAAAAAAAGATATTGAAATGAAGTTAAGATTGAAAAGAAACATAAACAATCACGACTTTACGCTTCACAATTAATGTAAAATTATTTTGATATTTAAAATTTATCGATCATATATTTATCATGGCTGTACTTCAACATTTTCAACAAATTTTAAATAGCTTAAAACTAATATTTGTAACATAAAATACTGAATCAAACGTAAAAAAAAAAAAAAAGTTTAGCCAAGTCTAGCCGTCAAGCCATTTGGCTTGTAAACAGTAAAGAAAACTGATCAAACATAAAACAGAAAAAAAAAAAAAAACCAAAAACGGCTTAGTCGAGCCGAGCTATAAAGCCATATGGCTCGGACAAGAAAAAAAAAGAAGAAGAAAAAGACTTAGCCGAACCGAGCCATAAAGCCTATGTAGGATACTAAATCAAATGTATAAAAAAAAGGGCTTAGCCGAGCCATAAAGCCATTTGGCTTGGCTTGGCTCGGCTTATGAACAGTAACCTGAAAACTTACTCATTTATGTATGTAGGATAAAATTCGAAAAAAAGACATTGAAATGAGATTGAGATTGAAAAGAAATATAAACAATCACGGCTTTACGTTTCACAATTAATGTAAAATTATTTTGATATTTAAAATTTATCGATCATATATTTATCATGGCCGCACTTCAACATTTCCAACAAATTTTAAATTGTTTAAAATTAATATTTGTAACATAAAATATTGAATCGACAATTAAAAAAAGGGTTTAGCCGAGTCGAGCCATCAAGCCATTTGGCTTGTAAACAGTAACCAATACTAATCAAACATAAAACGGAAAAAAAAAAAAAAAGGTTTAGTCGAGCCGAACCGAGCCCAGCCCAGCCCAGATATAATGTCATATGGCTAGGACAAAAAAAAACCAAAAACGGAAAAAAAAAAAAAAGAACATCAAATGACTTAGCCGAGCCATAAAGCCTATGTAAGATACTGAATCAAACGTTTAAAAAAAAAAGGGCTTAGCCTAGCCGAGCCATTTGACTCGGCTCGGCTTATGAACAGTAACCTGGAAACTGACTCTTTTATGTATGTAGGATATATATGAGGAGCAAACCTCTTAGAAAAATCATCATACACAATTTGTAATCCTCCATATTAGATATTAGTGAATTTCTTCTTCTACTCGTGATTTTTTCCCAAATTGGGTTTCTATGTAAATTTTGTACTTTTATTATTATTTTTCATATTGAATATTCTCACCTTAATTGAAACAAACTGGTATCAAAGCAAGGCATGATTTTTAACATGACAAGTATGAA
Organism: Fraxinus americana; assembly: GCA_035079005.1. Classification (NCBI taxonomy): domain Eukaryota; kingdom Viridiplantae; phylum Streptophyta; class Magnoliopsida; order Lamiales; family Oleaceae; genus Fraxinus; species Fraxinus americana. The sequence goes on along the minus strand of CM068710.1, from coordinate 209,436 downwards.
GTATGAAATTTCACTTTTAGATCGCAATACTTGATTTTCGCTATGTTAGACAAAGATGCAAATAGTGCTCGGTTAGATGGACTTGGATGATGCTTGTTATGGTTTGGTAAGATGCCATCAACTTGGACCCTAGGGGAGAAATAACGTAAGGATCGAAATACCCTATCCCAAATTTATCTTCATCAATCAAATCAAATTCTTCGGGACGTTTTCAAGAAGAAAATCGTCAACACGTTATGGTTAAAATTAGAGCAGTTATGCATGACAAAAAGTTTAACTAGTAAATTACATCTGAAGTAGCGATTGTATTTTCATCATATGAAATAAAAAATTTCTATAGAAGATTACCAAACTGTCTTTAAGAAAATTGTCGCCAATCTGAAGACCATAGATGTCAAGTATGATGAAAAAGATTTAGAGTTGATTTTGTTGTGTTCGTTGCCTTTTTCATATATGTTTTTCAGACACACGATTTTATACAATCTTGACCACTCACCATCGATAAAGTATGATGCTCTGTTTTCAAATGGGAAGATGAATCAACTTGTGATTGGATTTGAGGCTCATGGATAGGGCTTTGTTGTTCATGGTAGTTATGTAAGGTGCATATCAAAGTCTAATAATAGCAATAAAATTTGTAATTATTACAAGAAAAAATGGCGCATCAAATTTGATTATTATAAGTTACAAAATAAGAATAAATTAGTTGCTACAAATCAGAAGAGAAAACTCTTAGAAGATTCAAGTGAAGGCAACATTGAAGAAGATTGCCACAGTGATAGAGAATTTCTAGTTATTTTTTACGGCGACTTCAAACCTTGTAAGTATTGGACATTTAATTCAGCTTGTATGTTTTGTAAGTGGACTAGTCGAGATTGGTTTTCAACATATGAAACAGTTTTAAAGGTGTTAATGAAAAATAACGAGCCTTGTAAGATAATTGGTGTTGAAATGGTCAGAATTAAGATGTTTAATGTAGCTATCAAGATACTTGGTGATGTGAGACATGTTCTAAATTTTGAAGAGAAGTCTTATATCTTTGTGTACTTTTGATTTAAAAGGTTACCGTTTCATTAGTGGAGATGGAGTCCTGAAATTTAGTAAAGATGCTCGTGTTGTAATGAAAGGATAGAAAATGTCTACTCAATTATATGTCGTGAAGGGTTCTATAGAATTTATTAATACAAATTAGCAGAAATTAAACAATAGGTGGAGTTTGGGATTGATTTTTGGGTCTATACTAGAGTCTACATAACAGTCTAGCTCAAAAGTTAAAGGTAGTACGAATTTTCCACCACATCAACTGTATCACAGTATTCTATTGCCAAAGACAGACACATAAGAGATATTAGACATCCACAGAGGTACGATGAGGCTGATTTGTTTGCGTATACTTTGATAAGTGTGGCCGAATGTAATAAGTCTAGTGAAAAATATTCTACTATTTCAGATGGATTTAGTTGTTATGTTATTGCTCTTTATGATACTGTTGTAAGCAAAGCTGTTATAGAAGATAATTCTATTGATATGACCAAGTCACTCCCTATATTTAAGTTTGATCATTATTTGGATTTGATTGATATTTGTTGTTGAGTTTGCTTTAAAGGCTTTTGTGGAAGAGATAGAAAATTTTGTTGTTGAACTTTTTGGATAGAGAATTTTCTGTTGAAGAGTTTTTATAGATGAGTTAAGTTTTATTTGTTACATTGGAATTTGTCTTAAGGTGAAGATTTTTTTTCCCTGAAAAGTGAAGTTTTTTTATTCCTTGCAGTGGAATTTGTGTCAATGTGAAAATTCGTTAGAGTTTGATTGTTACCTGAATTTTATTTGGAAATTCTATTGAGAGTTGGTAATATGCATTGAAGAAGTCTTAAATAAGTAAAAGATGTAAGCAAAGAGAAGCCATCGCATGAAGACGCTCATTGGAGGATGCTAATGGGACCGCGAGTGGAAAAGCAATTTATTGACTGCTCTCTGTCTAAGCCCCAATGCTCTAGTGGACATGGGACTGTCGCTTGCTGCGAGACGACTGCTCGAAAAGTGGTGTTATCCGGTGAAATTTGTTCATGATTTTGGCAGTTTTTACATCATATTCTACCTCAAACACTCCATTATTTATCAGGCCTATTATATTAACATTCATTATTTGTTGGCCTATTATATTAGGCTCATGTTTGACATTCATTATTTGTCGCCCTATTATATTGGGCTCATATTTGATAATTATTATTTCAAAACTTTTTTTTCTATATACTCATTTTCAACCACGTATTCACACAATAAAATATTTTGCATGTAAATTCAAACAAATTTCTTACTTTTTAACCATACATTTTCTTAAAAATTAATATTCAAAACATTATTTTTCTCAAATATTGATTGTCAAACAGGGGCTAGGACGACTTTTCTTTGTATCATATATATATATATATATATATATATATATATATATATATAAAGAGTAAACCTCTTGAAAAAGTATTCTACACAATTTGTAATCCTTCATATTTGATATTAGTGAATCTCTTCCTCTATCCGAGATTTTTCTTCAATTGAATTTCCATGTAGATCTTATATTCTTGTTATTATATTTCATATTGCCCATTCTCGTCGAGAAAATAATATTAAGAACTCATTTGCACAAATTTAAAACGTCGTGGAGTTTCATTGCAATTATCCCATTATGCACAAAGCCCATGGTTGGTTTAGTTAAAGATAATAGTTTTTAGAAGATTTTAATAAAAGTTAATGTATTGTGTGATTAAAAAAATTGTTAAAAGTTATGAATCTCTAAAATATGTGATTAAAAAAGAATTAAAAAAAAAAAAAAAAGAGCAAACAAAATTCCTAGCAAGGGTAAATGAGTAACTTAGCCATATGTGTTCCAATCCCACAAGAAACTCTCCTTGCACTCAGCTCCTTATAATCCCCCTCAAGCTCCCTTTCCCAGAGAAGAAGTCTCTCTCTCTCTCTCTCTCACACAGCACCCATACTTCGAAGTCTTCACTCAAATTTCACGAGCTCTCTCTCTTGTTTCTCTCTCCTCTGTCACTGGTGACTGATGGGTGTGAGCCCTCGGTACTCCCACATAAACATTATGCTCATCATTACTTTCTTTCGTCACAGGCCTTGAAATTCTTCAAATTTATGCTACTTTTCTCGGTGCCCACAAAAAAAAAAAAAAAACTCATTAAAAACCAGAAGTTAAAGCTATGGAGGGTGATGGGATGGTGTTTGATAGTTCTAAAATGACTTCTGTTTTACTTAAAAATGAAAAGCTTCCTTGTTCTTCTGAAGTTCTTGATTCTCTTTGGATCCCCAGTTCTTCCCCTTCTTTTCATGGTAATTTTCTTACTTTTTCACTTGTTGGCTGTTGCAATTGTAAAATGCTCTGCACTATTTTCTTGGGATTTCCAAATTTTGACAAGTTGGAATTTAGCTAGTCTTCGTGCTTGATTAGATCAAATTATGGTTTGAGGATTCTATAATAAATTGTTGCTTATTATGATTTTATATTCGGGGATCAAACGTTTACAGGTTTAGGCACATTATTTTAATGTTTGACAGAGTTTTAAATTTTTCTCCCTTTTTGAATAAGTGGTAAACTGAAGTTGAAGGACAGAGCATGTTTGTCGTGTTCAAAAGTAACTTTTGTTTCTCAGAATTGCGGTTTTTAGAAATTAACTGTTAAGCACATCAATCATCTGATTTTTATGCTTTCGATTCATTCGTTTGATCTTGTACACTACTACTGATTATGAATTTCTTGGACTCAATATTTGAGATTAGAAAATTAAATAATTTGTATGATTAGTATCCAGTCAAGTCCAATATATTGTTTGCGAGTTAAGCAAATTAATATAGAAAATATATCATTTCAAGAATTCAATGAATGATGATGGTGGGTGGATCAGTTTCAGGCTCTACATCCGTCGTTAATTTCGAAGATATTCGTGGAGAAAATTCAACGGATAGGCCATTCTTTGACAAAGAAGAAAATGGAAGTGAGGATTACGATGGGTGCTTTCGCCAACCGGAGAAGAAAAGGCGACTTTTGCCTGATCAAGTGCGATTTCTCGAGAAGAGTTTCGAGGTGGAAAACAAGCTAGAACCTGAGAGAAAGATTCAGCTTGCAAAAGAAATTGGTTTGCAGCCTAGACAAGTTGCTATATGGTATCAAAATAGGAGAGCCAGGTACAAAACCAAGCAGCTGGAGAAGGATTATAATTCTTTGAAAGCAACTTATGATAAACTTCAGGCTGATCATGATAGCCTCTTCAAAGAGAATGAAGAATTGAAAAATGAGGTAATCTGTTTGATCTGTCATAACATTCAGCATTGTTGAATTCAAGTGCAAGTTGCATTAATTGCTTATTGATAAATTGGATCCTTGTTAAGGTTAAAAAAAGTTCAAATCTTATCTGTTCTAGCATCTGAAGTTGAACCACCTCATGGTAGAGCTTAAGCTTTCTCCTAATAGAGAGGGACTGCTAACATGGAATTGTTATCTTCTGTCTGATTTTGACATTCCTCTTTCAAAAACGCTTTCTACTTGGTGTAATTTTTAACATGGTATCAGAGCAACAGAAGTCTTGAGTCGTCCCTAATTTTCTATGAAAATTGTGCACTTATTTGAATTTGAGTATATCTCCAGCATGTCAATGGCTTGTTAAAAGACCCCTTTTAGTAGTTTGAGCATGGTTTGACATGGTATTAGAGCAACAGAAGTTGAGTCCAGAACGGCTTATGAAAATTGTGCACTTATTTGAATTCGATGAGCATGACAAGGGCATGTTGAAGACTCCTAATAGTTTAAGGTTTTAGACACGGCGGATTAACAGTCTCTTGATTGTTTTGTCTTATGAATCATCCTTTTCCCTTTATTATAGGTTCATTTGCTCAGAGAGAAATTGCTTCAGAGAGAGAGAGGGAAGCCAAAATCAGAGCCATGTGATACAACAAGTCCATTGCAAGCAGGCTCAGAACCTAACAAGCCACTTCCCAGTTTTGTCTCACCAAATGCATCAAATATTCCAATGGTGATTTACAAACAAGAAGATGCAACTTCTGCAAAAAGTGATGTTTTTGATTCAGATAGCCCGCATTATACAGATGGGATTCCTTCCTCTTTCTTAGAGCCGTCCGATTCTTCGCATATTTTTGACTCGGATTTCTCTCAAGACGAAGAAGACAACCTGAGCAGGACCCTTATGCCCCCACCGTGCTTTGTGAAACTTGAAGAAGATGAATGTTATGGTGATTTACAACTGCATTCATGCAATTTGGGATTCCCAGTTGAAGATCAGACCACATGGTTATGGTCTCTTATTGAATAGTGTACTTTGTACAACAAGTTATCTACGCGGTTTGGAGATGTGTTTAATGGAATAATATATTGTGAAGGAGCTTATAGTCAGTAATGAAACTTTCTGTTTTGTCGAAGATCTTGATTTACATTTATTTTTCTCACAAAATTTGGAAGTTCGACAGTTGTTAATAACTTCCTGAATGAAAAGACGATGTACTGAATTGAGTTCACTTACGGCTTAGAGTGTGTTTGGTAGGAATTTTTGAGGGAAGAATTGATTTTTGAATAGTGATATGATGGAAAATGTGTGGTTGAAAAAGAAGAAAAAAGTATTGATGTGATGGAAAATATTATTTTATTGAAGAATGTGTGGTTGAAAATGAGAATTGATTTACTGTAGAAAATGAAAATTTTTACCAAACAGGCTCTTAAATGGTTGAACAGCTCAACCTTTAGAACATACTATAGCCAGCAAAAAGTCGAGATTGAGGTGTCAAAAACTTTTTTATTTTAAGGTTAAATACATTATGAGATGTATTTTTATACCTTTGGCATTCAATTCTAGGTATTTCTGCACCATCTGATAGACACACACTAGTAAAATGCCAAATTTGGGTGCTTGTTCAAAGGTGCATGAAGTGGTTGGTTCTATCTTTTATGCTACAAAGAAAAAAAATCAACAAATTAGTTGAAAACAGGCTTAGAATTTTGTTCTATCTTGACACTAAGAAAAAGGAAATTACACGTTAGTTGAAAAGCTGCTTAGGATTCTGTGTCAGTTCAGAAAATCATCATTCCCGAGTTGAAACGAAAATATCAGAAAAGCTTCCTTGATATATTAATTTTTAAAAATCTGTTTTTAAATTTTCAGTTACATAAAAAAAATTAACTATTACTTAACTATAAGTTAGTTACCAATCGATAACGTCATAGAAAAAAAGTGTATTCTCAATGAACTAAACTTTCGTCATTCGAGTACTTCAGTCAATTTCATTTAAAATTGTACTAATCAAAAAGTAAGGTACTGATTTAAATGATTAGTTAACGTGTTATACGTAAATGGATCGAAAGTCGAAGATTCAACCACATTTCTAAAGTTGAGAGGCTTTACTCCAACGTTCTCCTATAAGCAAGTTTTTCAAAAATGTATCTAATAAAGGAAGAAAAGTCGAGAGGTTTATACCCTAAAGTCAAAAGTTTAAAGGCTTCACCCAACTGCCTTCTATAAGCACTGACTTTATTGATGTTGACATTTTACTATGAAAAATAAAATTGGTACGTTAAATATTCTACCATCTTTCAAGATTTTAATATTTTTCTATGGGACTGACTAACTCGACTCGGATATGAAAATCATATAAAAATAAGTAAAGAATCAATCAATTCACCTCAAAATTTTAACTTCACCAATTGTTGATCTCTTATGGTCAAATATCCAACCGTGCAAGAACTATCAAGTAGTGAAATCGATTCAGTTGTACTCAAGCTGAATTTAAAAGACGAGCAAAAATTGTTCAAATTAGCCCCTATTTGATATTGATTAAAATTTTGATTTTAATTCAAATCAAAGTCAACAATTAATTTTAATAACATGTTTTATGTTATTTCCAACTTTTTTTTTTATCATAAATTTCATTAATTTTTATCAAGATCTATTAAATATATAATTTTAATCTCCACCAAACAGCAGTGTAACGTGAATACAATAATTTTACTATTTTAAGAAAATAAAATGTAAAATCCAAGAAGATTGATTTTCATTGCCGGCCAATCAAAAACACCACTCAAATAAATTAATAATAAACCCATAAAAATATTTATGATTTTCAGTAAACAAATGAGATCACTCCACGTGTCCACCTGCTTCATTCGGGGACATTCACGTGTCTGATAAATAAAACAAAAGTCTTAGTCAAAAATGGCCACGCAACTAAAAAAACGTCCACCACGCAACCTCTGAAGCCCATGGGGCCCAAGATTGTGACCTGGGTCTTGCAACGTGGAGGGTACTCTACGGTGGCCGCAAAGTTGGATGGGGCCCAATTATCACTTTCAAAAAACTTCTTTTCAGAGTATGCAGATAAGAATGTAAATGGAGGAGGGTGATGTACTCAATTGGGTAGGGCCCAATTCAGTCACTTGGAGATTGGATTGGGCCTTGCTGTATTCTCCACTTGTGTGACACTTGTACGGTTACAATAATGGGGTATCGCGTCCACGTGTATCAGATTAACAGATTGGGGATGGCCGACTCATTGTTTACAGCATAGTTATTAGATCCGACCCGAATAAGGTACTGAATCTCGGGTTATTAGTTGGACCGGTGGGTAAATGATCGGATTGGTGGATCATTGTATAAAAATCTATAAAAAAAATTATTAAGTATGAAATTTTTTTATGCAAAATTATTATTTTTAAATTATTTTTCACTAATTATTTAGGTTTATAAAACAAAGTAAATGTTTAACCAAAGTTTTTATAAAAATACTTTTAGAAAAATTATTATTTTTAATATATATGATTCATTTGATACATATAACTTATTGCACATGAAAAACACTAAAATGTTCTACAACTCCAATGATGAGAAATTAATTGTTTTACTTAGAGGTCCAATGTTCAATTTCTTGAACTCCCAAAATTTTAAAAAACAATTTTGAAAACTGGTAAACCAGCTGGGTTAACTTGGTCAAAATCGCTAGTTAACTCGATCAAAACCGATTTTTTTATAACTATATTATAAAAATATAGTTATAAAAAATTGTTAGTTAAAAACAAAACAGGTCCAAGTAAACCGTCCATTTTGACCGAGTTAATTGGCCATTTTGAATAATTGGATCATGCTACATGTATCGAATTTTGTTATCTAATCCTCTACCGACTACTCACAATAGGGGGGTGTGGACTACATCTTGAAATTTTTTTATTCACACGGGACCCACGTGCATGTGAAAGGGGACAAACAATTCGGTACATTAAATTATGTACAAATATCTTTATCCTTCACAATTTAGTAGAGATTATCCAAACTTTTCATTTTGCCAATTGAAGACCCAAACCTTTACTTACCATTGCAGATGGAGGACAATGTATGGATTCCTTCCATTGATCTGTTAGTTGACTAAAAAAAGCAATTTTACCATATTTTTAACAATTTCAAAGGGGCAAAATAGTCATTTTACATACTTTCCCATAATCATAATTAAAATAAACTTTAATTAAATAAAAATAAATAAAATAAGAAAAAGTTCATCCCCTTCTCCCTCCTTTGAAATTGTTAAAGATGTGGTCAAATTGCATTTTTTTTTGGGTTAACTAATGGATGGATGGACAGATTCTATCCACATGTCTTCCATCCACAACGGTAAGTAAAATTTTGGGTCTCCAACTGTTAAAATGAAAGGTTTGGGCAATCTATGCTAAATTTAGTGGTGGCAAATGAGCCGAGCGGCTCGTCGGCTCGCCCGTTCGGCTCGTACTGTTCACGCCCACGAGCCGCTCGGGCTCGTAAAAAAACGAGCACGAACACGAGCCGAGCGGGCTCATGGGCTAGACGAGCCGAGCCACTGTTCACGAGCGGCTCGCCGAGCCACTCGTGAGACGAGCCCACGAGCCTGGCTCGTGGGCTCGTCTAAACGAGCCGCCAGGCTCGTCTTAGACGAGCCCATGTAATTAAAAAAAATAAAAAATAAAAAATAAAAATAAAGATGGTGAAAATGGGGTGACCAGAACGGTCACTGATTCAGTGACCGTTTGGTCACCTTTTTTAAAAAAAAAATTTTTTTTTTTTACTTTTCTCCAATTCTTCTTCTATAAATACCCAACCCATTACAACATTTTTTCCCACCAAACTTTCATTCTATACTCTATACTCTCTACTCTACAATTTACAATTTACAAATCATTATCAACAATTCTATAATTCTCTTCTACATTTTTTTACATTATTATCTTCATTTTACAACTCATTTTATACATTAGCCAGTAGTACATAATCGTCATTTCTACATTCTATTTCAACAATTCACAAATGGATCCACGATCATTTGTTGAAAACTTGTTCGGTATGGAAGGTGAAACACCTGCCCAAAATCAATTTGGGAATGAATTTGCCGGTCTTAACCAACTACCAATTCCAGAAGACATTGACGATTTCGACGTTCGTGAAGCCGATCCGATTGATTTGGATGACGTTGATGTTGATCCTAGTGTTCCTATTGATTTGGAACAAGATGAAGAACCTGCACTAAATATTCCCGATGCAAGAGGGAAGAGAAAGGGGAAGAAGCAGGCAAAATGTTGGGACCATTTCAAATTGGTTAACACTGGTCGTGTGATCGATGGACTTCCAGAAACGAAAGCAGTATGTAAATACTGTCAACAACGACTGGCATGGCAAAAAGGCATTGGAATCACTCACCTCAACCGTCATTACAAAGCATGTGCGGCCAAACATGGGCTTCTTGAACGTGGACAAACCCAACTACAGTTTGGTACTAGTAGAGACGGTGCTACTACTTCGCCAATTTCTACGTGGATGTATTCGGAGGAGGAAGCACGAAAAGGAATGGTGAAGTTCGTTGCCGCGGCGGAGCTGCCACTAGCAATAGTGGACAACGAACATTTCGTAAACTACGTCAAACAATATCTTCAACCAAGGTACGTTGGGGTTAGTCGAAATACTCTTCGTTCTAATACAATTGAATATTTTCTTAATGCAAAGGATTATTGATTGGGGATTTAGAAAAATACGGGGGTGTCATATCTTTAACTTCGGATTTATGGGAAGGGATTAATAAGAGAGGTTATATAGCTGCAACTGCACACTATATAGACTCACTTTGGGTTATGCATAAAAAAATTATTACTTTTAAAATAGTTGAGTATCCTCATAATGCTAACACTATATTTAATGCAATTATGTTAATAATTAAAGAATATAAATGCGAGAGTAAAATTCGTTATTTTACTTTTGACAATGCTTCTGTAAATAAAGTAGTTATCGATAAATTGCATAGAGTACTTCAACCCGATTTTGGTGGTTATTTATTCCATATTCGATGTGTGTGCCATATTTTTAATTTAATTGTACAAGACGGTTTAAAACATGTGAAGGACGAAATTAGTCGAATTAGGAATGCACTTACGTATATCACGATTACACCTAGTAGAAAACAAGCATTTGAAGAATTTTGTGAACAAGCTGGGAACTCTAATACAAAAACTTTTATTACTGACGTAGGTCATAGGTGGAATTCAACTTACTTATTATTAAAATCATGTGAAGGTTTTGAACCGTTTATCACTGAATTTTATAACAATAGGCATATTAGAGACGACGACGATGATATCTTAAATGAATCCGATTGGAATACGGTTTTTAAAATTAAGAAATTTTTGGAAAGTTTTTATACGTCTACGAATATATTGTCTGGTGTTTATTATCCAACTAGTTGCATGGTTCTTGAACGTCTTTATATAACTGCTAGGGCTTTTAATAGATATCAAAATGACCACGATTTTCATCTTTGTTATATATGCCATGGAATTAAAATTTAGAAAACATTGGGAAGAATTACCTATGCTATTTCCTTTAGCATGCGTCATGGACCCTCGATATAATTTATTGAGTACTAAATTTATAATTGACCAAATTTCAAATACTTTAATTTTTAATATGCCTATTACTTATAGGAATTTGGAATAAACGTTAACTGAAATGTATAAATTATATGCTTCACGAATATGTACACAAATTACTCGTGTACCTACTCCTCCTCCCACTAACATAAATGATGGCAATATTGAAGTAATTAATTTATTAGAAAATATAGACTCAATTAGATATGATTCATTTGCATATGCATATGGTTCCTCTAGTAGTAGTAGTATGTCTTCCACTTGCATGTACTCAAACTTCGAGTAGCGATCCAAATGCGTTGCCATACGAATTAATTGATTACTTTCGTTATACTATGCCTAGTAACAAATCGATTAAGAAAAGTTCGAAGATGTAATCGAATTACGGCGAAATAATGAACGTCGATGGCCAATTGTTTCTGCAATTGCAAAAGATCTACTAACACCTCCGGTTAGCACTGTAGCTTCGGAGTCTGCTTTTAGTGCAGGGAAGAGGGTTCTCCCTGAAATTCGAAGTCGACTAAAAGAAGATATTTTGGAAGCGTTAATGTGCGTGAAGGATTGGGAAGACGCTAATTATCGAATTCAACATATATATGCCGAAATTGCATGTAATCAAGTAAGTGATATTTAATTTCAATACATTCATTACAAAATTTTATTTTCATACATTTATAATTTTTTTAAAAAAATTGTACACGTAAAAAGTTTTTCGTGTACAATTTTAACTCCGCCTACAGGAAATTGAAGTAGCCGGTCCCAAACCCGAATAAAGGAGGAGGGTTTATGTAGCGCCCCGAGTTCTGTAAACCCGGATTGCCACGTCATCGTCTTTTGCCCTAATTTTGTCAATCAATTTTGCGGAAATAACCTAATTTTAAAATCACATTTGAAATTGAAAACTACTTCGGCAATTGAAATACATTGGATAATTGTTCAAAATTTAAATATCGTGTTTTGGAATAGCGGAAACGAAAAACACGTTAACAATGTTTCAATACATAAATTCGAAAACTAAATAATTTCGATAATCAAATTTTATATTGCCACCACTGCCGGATCAATCACGTTCGCCTCCGAAGTCTGCAATTATTGTTAAAAATAGCAGAATGAGTATTTCGAAGAAATACTCGATGAACTACATCGCTTAGATAATTAATTTACGTAATAATTGAAACACACTCATGCAATATACAATGTGATATCATCTTTGGTTCATTTTCTTGAAATCATAGGCTCTTTAAAAACATGGGTTGTGGGTAGTCTTTCTTTCTTGTGCGGATGAAGCACGTAAGTTATGCATAACATTCTTTCTTATCTCATAAGAGATTCTTTCTTTCTTTCTTTCTTTCTCATGCAATTAAGCATATAAGTTATGGCAAGCATAACAATATCATATATTTCATACGATTCATTCTCATCCTATGCATAAAGCATATAAATCACGTAATTCACATAAAGCATGCAATTATAATCTAAACTAATTAATGGTGGCGAGTCTACCTCAATTGTTTCGAGTTGCGTGAAAAGTGAGCGGGAAAGTAACTTCAAGCTCCTAATTGCTCGTACGTATCGTCTAGCCAAAAATAGGAAATAAGTTTGAATTAGTATTTCGAACTTAAAGTTTTAAAGTGTTGAAATTAAGTTTAAGGGCTTAATTGAAAATTATAGAAAGCGAAATAAATAACTTAAAAAGATAAAATAAAGTATAGGGGCTAAATTGGAAATTTATTAAATTGAATTTGACAAATCTAAGTGCTAAAAATACTATTTTCAAGGTATTGTGGCTAAATGTGAAAAATAGAAACTCTAGGGACTTAATTGAAAACTATTAAAACTGAAAATAAAAGTTTAAGGGCTGAAATTGATCTTTTATAAGTTGAGGACTAATTTGTAATTATAAATAAGTGGAATTACAAGTTAAAAGCTGAAATAGTAACTTTTGTAAGTTTAAGGACCGAAATTTTAATAAATATACTAAAGCTGAAAATAAAACTTAAAAGCTGAATTAAATAACTTATATAAGTTTAAGGACTAAACTGTAAATAAAATAAAGCTGAATATAAAATTTAAATGACTGAAATAATAACTTATGTAAACTAGGGGCTAACTTGAATAACTTTTAAACTGAAAATAAAATTTAAAGGACTGAAATTAAAATATTTAAAACATAAGGACTAAATTATAACAATTAAAACTTGGGGGCTTAAAGGGGCAAACTCAAAAAAATCAAAATAAAACAAATAATATATCTCTCTCTCTCATTTCGAATTCTCGAGAGAGAGAGAGAGGAGGAGGGTGACAGGGAAGGGGGAAAGGGGCGAAGCCCCTTCCTCAAATTTCGCCACCACCGACCGGCGGTGGTGGCGCCGGACATAGGGTAGGTGGGGGGGGTTTTATTTGGGGTTTTTAGGCGCGAAAATGGAGGTTTAACCGAGGCTAAAAGGGCGACTTGGAGTTCGATTTCTGCTGGAAATGGGTTGGAATCTTGAGGTATGTTTATGGGTTTTGCTATTTTTGGTTTTGTGGTTGATTGGGTGTCAATTTTTTTTGGGTTGGTGGTTGTCGTTTCGGAGGTGAAGGAGTGGCGGTTTCAGCGTGTTCGTGGTTGCAGGTTTGTCTTGGTTTTGTGGTGGTGAGGTGTTGATGATTCGATGGTTGCAGCTGGGTTGTTGGGGTGACTGGGGTTGGTCTCGGTTTGGAACCATTGGTGGTTGTGTGGTGGTTGACTCGGTGAAGGCGAACACGAATAGGTGCTGAAACTTGGCTTGCGATGGAATCGGGTGAAATGCTTGTGTGGTGATGAACTCGTGAGTTGGAGGTGGTAGTGTTGAGGTTGTTGTTGGTTTGTGCGTTGCTTGTAGAGTTCGGTGGTTTTGGTCTTGGTGTGGGCAGTCAGTGATGGTGGGTTTGTATGGTGTTGAGACTGCAGCTATGGATCCTGCTGGGAAAGGCTCGTGTGTGGTTCGAAGCTGGGTGACTAGCTAGTGTCAATGGCTGCAGCTTCCTGTTGTGCAGCAGCTTGGGTGGAAATGGTGGTGCAGTGTTGGTGATGAAACTTAGGTTGAGGCTGGGATTTGCAGTTTTGGTGTTTTGGCTATGGTTTTGGAGATGGTGATTGCAGTGATGGTTTGTGAAATGGCTGCATTGTATTGATGATTACACTGTTGATGCTAGAAATGGATTTTCTAGCATCAATGGTGTTTCACCTGGAAATGGAGAGAATGTTGGAGAGATAGACTATTTCTTACCAAGATGAATTTTGGCTGCGTGAAATGTGGAAGTGGAGGGAATTGTGATGAATAAAATAGTGGGAATTTAGGGCACAATTTTCAAGGTGGTATATTGGGCCTATTGGGTTGTAAGGAATTCTAAATGGATTGGGCCTAAACATCAATGTTTGGGCCGACATAATTGGGCTTAATTGTAATGGACTAAAATAAATTGGGCTCAAAGAATTGAAATTCAAGGTGTTGGACTTATATAATTGGGCTTAAAATTGGGCTTATGTAATTGGACTTGAAATAAAATAAAAATTGAATTTAAATAAAATAAATTGAAATTGATAATAAAATTATTATTCGAGATTGGATTTAATCGAATAGATTTGAATTAAATTTTATAACGGCTAGACGAACGTGCTATTTCTTAAAAATTAGGGTTAACGTCGAGCGACACGTTTTTCGAGAATTAATTTATAAAATTTAAAAGTTCGCGGTCGCTACAACCTTACCCCCTTAAAATAATTTCGTCCTCGAAATTTAAACTTACTTGATCTAATATATCTGGATACTTGGCCAGAATCTCTTCCTCTTTCTCCCAGGTAGCTTCATCGCTATCCTGTCTACCCCATGGACTTTGACTAAAGGAATCTCTTTGTTTCTTAAGACATGGACTTTTCTTTCTATAATGCACATAGGTGTTTCCTCATAGAATGATTCCTCTGAATCGAAATAGTCTGAAAATTTACCACGTGACTTGGATCGTGGATATACTTTCTCAATAGGGAAACGTGAAAAATGTTGTGTACGGCCGAAAGCTCGGGCGGCAACGCCAAACGATAAGCCACGTTACCCACTTTCTCTAATATCTCGAATGGTCCGATAAAACGGGGTCTTAACTTCCCTCTCTTGCCGAAGCGAATAGTTCCTTTCATAGGAGCTACTTTCAAGAATACTTTCTCTCCAATTTCAAATTCTAAGTCTTTTCTCCTTTGATCGGCATAGCTTTTCTGTCTATCTTGAGCGGCTTTGATCCGATCGATCTTATCAATAGCCTTAAGCGTCTTTTCAATCAATTCTCGGACCTAAAATTCTTCTTTCGCCTACTTCATCCCAATAGGCGGTGATCGACATCGTCGTCCATAAAGTGCCTCATATGGTGCCATACCAATAGTAGCACGAAAACTATTATTGTAGGCAAATTCCACTAATGGGAGGTGAGTCTCCCAATTACCACTCAAATCTAGTACGCAAGCTCTAAGCATATCTTCTAGTGTACGAATAGTGCGTTCGGACCGTCCATCGGTGCAGGGATGGTAAGCGGTACTAAAATTTAATTTAGTACCCATCGCTACTTGTAAACTCTTCGAGAATCTTGATGTGAATCTCGGGTCTCTATACGATACAATGGAAGGCTGGTACTCCATGAAGTCTAACAATCTCTCTAACATACAACTGGATAAGCGATCCACATTGAGAGTCATTCTGATTGGTAGGAAATGAGCTGACTTCGTAAGTCGATCTACGATAACCCAAATAGCGTCATGTCCTTTCACTGATTTCGGTAACCCTGTTACGAAATCCATGGAAATTTTCTCCCATTTCCATTACGGTATATCCAAGGGATTTAACAATCCCGATGGTCTGCGGTGTTCAGCCTTAACTTGCTGACACGTCATACATCGAGAGACAAACTTTGCAATACAACCCTTCATGTTTCTCCACCAAAAGGTATTGCGCAAATCGCGATACATCTTTGTCCCTCCTGGGTGGCACGCATAAGGTGTTGAATGAGCTTCTGTCAAAATCTCATTCTGGATATGTTCATCCTTCGGTACACAGAGACGTCCTCTGAATATAAGTGCCTTATCGGAGGCAATCTCGAAACCTATTCTCTTGCCGGTTCCAACTTCGGATCGATCTTTTCCAAGAATTTATCTCCAGTTTGGTTGTTATAATCCGACCTCTCAAGTACGGTTTAACGCTCGAGATTTGCCAATCTAGAAGATCCTTGGGTGATGGGGTTCGTACTTCGATTCTTAGATTCCTCAAATCTCGAATCAAGCGATCTTGCGTTGTTCCCAAAGGCGATAAGCGTCCGGCGTCCTTTCTACTCAAAGCGTCGGCAACCTTATTTGCTTTACCCGGGTGGTAAAGAATGGTGCAGTCATAGTCTTTTACCAGCTCTAGCCATCGACGTTGTCGCATGTTCAATTCCTTCTGAGTGAAGAAATACTTGAGGCTCTTGTGATCGGTGTAAATCTCACATTTACTCCCGTACAGATAGTGTCTCCAAATCTTAAGAGCGTGCACAACAGCTGCGAGCTCTAAATCATGTGTCGGGTAATTCTTCTCATGTGGCTTCAACTGTCTTGAAGCATATGCTATCACTTTGCCATTCTGCATCAAAACACAACCTAAACCATGTTTGGATGCATCGCTGTAAATAACGAAACCTTCAGATCCATCTGGTATCGTCAGCACTGGTGTTGAAACGAGTCTGTCCTTAAGTTTCTGGAAGCTTTGTTCACATTGTTCTGTCCACTGAAATTTAACTCCCTTCCTGGTCAGCTGAGTCATAGAACCTGCTATCTTAGAAAAACCTTCTATGAATCGCCGATAATATCCAGCTAATCCCAGAAAGCTTCTCACATCTCCAACATTTGCAGGTGTTGGCCAATTCGTTACAGTTTCAACTTTAGAGGGATCAACCTCGATACCTTTAGCTGTAACAATATGACCTAAGAAACCTACTCTTTCAAGCCAAAATTCACATTTCTTGAACTTGGCGTAAAGCTTTTCTGCTCTCAGCGTTTCCAACACAGTCCTCAAATGTTCTTCATGTTGTGCGGAATCCCTGGAGTAGATCAGTATATCATCGATAAAAACAATCACGAATTTATCAAGATACTGATGGAAAACTCGGTTCATCAAATCCATAAATATCGCAGGTGCGTTCGTAAGACCGAACGGCATCACTGTGAACTCATAATGTCCATATCGTGTCTGAACATTTGTCTTTGGTACGTCAGCTGGCGAAACCTTTAGCTGATGGTACCCAGATCTCAAATCAATCTTCGAGAAGGTTGCAGTACCTTTCAACTGATCGAATAAGTCTTCGATCCTGGGTAGGGGATACTTATTCCTTATCGTCAACTTGTTAAGTTCTCGATAGTCGATACACATCCTCATGCTTTCGTCCTTCTTCTTTACAAACAGCACAGGTGCTCCCCACGGAGACACACTTGGCCTGATGAAACCCTTCTCTAGCAATTCCTCTAATTGCACCTTCAGTTCTTGCAATTCCTTTGGTGCCATGCGGTATGGAGCTTTAGAAACAGGGGCAGCTCCTGGTACCAAATCGATGGAAAATTCCACTTGCCTATCCGGCGGAGTGCCGGGTAGATCGTCTGGAAAAACGTCACCATATTCACATACTACTGGCACTGAATCCAGAGTAATCTCATCTACGGGTTTGTCTTGAAGACTAACCAAATAGCCATGACAACTATCCTTGGCTAATAGCTTCTCCGCTTGTAAAGCTGAAATCAGGCGAGGAAGTGCCTTAATCCTCGTCCCATAAAATCTGAATACTTCTTCACCGTCTTTACGAAAAATGACCTCTTTCTCGTGGCACATAATTGCGGCACGGTTGGCGCTGAGCCAATCCATACCTAGAATAATATCGAAATCTTTCATTCGGATAATATTCAGGTCTGCCTCCAAAACTTGACCATCAAAATCGATTTGTACTGCCTTGACTATCTTATTAGTATCGAGGGTTTCTCCTGACGGCAAACTAACTTCAAGGGTACTACCAGTCTCTATGCCTATTAGGTTCAGTCTTTCTAAGCATGCATCGGATATAAATGAGTGTGTGGCTCCCGAGTCTATCAGAACATATACGAGGTATCCCGAAATAGATAGTATACACGATATCATATTATCATGCTTAATATGGGAAGGAAAATACGGTATGGAAAGCAATTAAGACATGTACAAGGGTACTAGGATAACTAGTATACACTGCAATCACGTCGGAGTCTGGATCGCATCCATAGCGAATACCCGGCTGTCCCCTTCCGGTTCGGCACAGGTTCATTTTACGATTGGAACCACAGGCGGGCCGAGCACGACAGTCCGTTGCAAAGTGACTCGACCGGCCACACTTATAGCGAGACTCCTTCCCGAGCAGGCATTCTCCCTTGTGCATCCTCTGGCACTTAGGGCGGGGAGAAATGACATTGGGCATCTGTCTCCTGTTGGCCCTGGATTGGGCCTCTTGACGAATTTGGTTTTACCATTGCAGTTGCAGTTACGGTTGCGGCTTGGACCCTGCCACTTTCTCTTGCCCAGGTTTCTCTGCTCATACTGAGGTCCCTGGCTTACCGTCCTCCCACCGGCATAGGCTACTGCTTGAGCCTTTTTTACTACTTCCCGGTAGGTTGGCAGCTCATGTGAACTGACAATTTGTCGGACATCGGAGCGTAGACCTCTCTCAAATCTGCGGGCCTTTTTGAACTCGGTCTCCACCAGATGTGGAGCGTAACGTGATAGCTCTTCAAACCTCCTTTCATACTCGACTATATCCATATCTCCTTGCACTAGTCGTAGAAATTCGGCCTCCTTGTGATCTCGAAGAGCCTGTGGGAAAAACTTGTCCCTGATCTCTTCCTTGAAATCATCCCAAGTTAGGGCTGCCTGTTGTTCCTCGCTTCTCGTGCGGGATGCAGATTCCCACCAAAAACCAGCTCTTCCGATCAACATGAACTCGGCACATCCCACTTTCTTGAATTCCGGGCAGGCTATGTGCTTAAAAATTTTTTCAATGGCCTGGAGCCATTTTTCCACTGCCAGTGGCCCATTTCCTTGATCAAACGTAGGCGGGTGTACCTTCCGAATTGTTCGATCAACTGGAACAATAGGGTTGGGGTTTCTTGTTGCGGAATCTGTCTCATTTCTGCACGGCTACGAGTAATTCCACGATAACATCGGCTTGGTTTTGGTGGTGCCATAACCTTCACAAATTTAAAGGCAGTTTGTAATAGTTGACTAGGAGTACTATACAAGCGAACAGTAAGAATATCTCGAAAATTAAGTTTCAAATTTCATTTCATTCATAATTCAACTTCTTCTCAAGTAGGTACATCGGGTGGCGTGTATGCCAACATTTGATTAAAACAAAATGTTAATCCTACTCTAACTCCTATCATCTATCCTCCTTCGGTTACGCATGATTCGGCGTCCGAGAATTCTCCCAACGCTGGATCAGCGTCTTCCTCTGGTTCTTCTTCTTCGGGGTCTTCTTCGGGATCTTCTTCTTCCTCTGGGTCTTCCTCGGGATCTTCTTCCTCTTCTGGTTCCTCCTCGGGATTGCCCTCGGGTGCTAACTCATCTTCTTGCACCTGTTTAGGCTCAGGCATTGGCGCATGTTCTGGCTCCCCTTCAGGTACAACCCCAAAGCGGTGCTCAAAATACATGGGCCAATATGCCACAAATCTCAAGCAGAATGCGTCATAATCCATATCCACGTTAGGTGACGAGAGAGCATCCATGTATATGCTACGAGCTACTTCCGCATAGTCGGCCCGGAAGGTCGATAGCAAATGATGGATCGATCGGTAATCATTAGTCACATAGCCATGCTGTATGGCCCGATCGCGTACAATATTCAGCTGCTCGATGTGTTGGGCTATAGCCCAATCGAGTCTGGGCCTGAAACGGTCGTAGTCTCTAACGGCTTGTTCCGCGTCACTTGGTGCATTTCTACGAATGGGTGCCATGTCCTAAACCAATTATGCAAAGTCCAATTAAGTGGGGTTATTCATCTCTTCTCAGTTAAAATTTACGAGGACGTAAAAATTTAGAAAATTATTTCCAATTATGCTCAAACTCGTCTTTCTTTTCTTTCTTTCTTTTCTTTCTTTCTTTCTAATTCGGATACACTTCTTTCTCTTTCTTCTAAGTCTCGTAAATCGTAAAACAGTATCCGAAATAACATAACAGTAAACTTCAATAACTTCTTTACCTTCTGAGTCGACGGATTGAATGGTGGCAGTGGCAATTTCATTAATGATCGTTAAACAATTTAGAACATCTCTTTGAAAAATTTTATTTTTTGAAAAATTTGCCAGTCTACAGAAACGCAGACCGGCTCTGATACCAAGCTGTAGCGCCCCGAGTTCTGTAAACCCGGATTGCCACGTCATCGTCTTTTGCCCTAATTTTGTCAATCAATTTTGCGGAAATAACCTAATTTTAAAATCACATTTGAAATTGAAAACTACTTCGGCAATTGAAATACATTGGATAATTGTTCAAAATTTAAATATCGTGTTTTGGAATAGCGGAAACGAAAAACACGTTAACAATGTTTCAATACATAAATTCGAAAACTAAATAATTTCGATAATCAAATTTTATATTGCCACCACTGCCGGATCAATCACGTTCGCCTCCGAAGTCCGCAATTATTGTTAAAAATAGCGAGAATGAGTATTTCGAAGAAATACTCGATGAACTCATCGCCGATAATTAATTCTGAGAATAATTGAAACACACTCATGCAATATACAATGTGATATCATCTTTGGTTCATTTTCTTGAAATCATAGGCTCTTTAAAAACATGGGTTGTGGGTAGTCTTTCTTTCTTGTGCGGATGAAGCACGTAAGTTATGCATAACATTCTTTCTTATCTCATAAGAGATTCTTTCTTTCTTTCTTTCTTTCTCATGCAATTAAGCATATAAGTTATGGCAAGCATAACAATATCATATATTTCATACGATTCATTCTCATCCTATGCATAAAGCATATAAATCACGTAATTCACATAAAGCATGCAATTATAATCTAAACTAATTAATGGTGGCGAGTCTACCTCAATTGTTTCGAGTTGCGTGAAAAGTGAGCGGGAAAGTAACTTCAAGCTCCTAATTGCTCGTACGTATCGTCTAGCCAAAAATAGGAAATAAGTTTGAATTAGTATTTCGAACTTAAAGTTTTAAAGTGTTGAAATTAAGTTTAAGGGCTTAATTGAAAATTATAGAAACTGAAATAAATAACTTAAAAAGATAAAATAAAGTATAGGGGCTAAATTGGAAATTTATTAAATTGAATTTGACAAATCTAAGTGCTAAAAATACTATTTTCAAGGTATTGTGGCTAAATGTGAAAAATAGAAACTCTAGGGACTTAATTGAAAACTATTAAAACTGAAAATAAAAGTTTAAGGGCTGAAATTGATCTTTTATAAGTTGAGGACTAAGTCGTAATTATAAATAAGTGGAATTACAAGTTAAAAACTGAAATAGTAACTTTTGTAAGTTTAAGGATGAAATTTGTAAATATACTAAAGCTGAAAATAAAAGTTAAACGCTGAATTAAATAACTTATATAAGTTTAAGGAATAAACTGTAAATAAAATAATGCTGAATATAAAATTTAAATTACTGAAATAATAACTTATGAAAACTAGGGGCTAACTTGAATAACTTTTAAACCGAAAATAAAATTTAAAGGATTTGAAATTAAAATATTTAAAACATAAGGACTAAATTATAACAATTAAAACTTGGGGGCTTAAAGGGGCAAACTCAAAAAAATCAAAATAAAACAAATAATATATCTCTCTCTCTCATTTCGAATTCTCGAGAAAGAGAGAGGAGGAGGGCGACAGGGAAGGGGGGAAGGGGCGAAGCCCCTTCCTCAAATTTCGCCACCACCGACCGGCGGTGGTGGCGCCGGACATAGGGTAGGTGGGGGGGGGTTTTATTTGGGGTTTTTAGGCGCGAAAATGGAGGTTTAACCGAGGCTAAAAGGGCGACTTGGAGTTCGATTTCTGCTGGAAATGGGTTGGAAATCTTGAGGTATGTTTATGGGTTTTGCTATTTTTTGGTTTTGTGGTTGATTGGGTGTCAATTTTTTTGGGTTGGTGGTTGTCGTTTTCGGAGGTGAAGGAGTGGCGGTTTCAGCGTGTTCGTGGTTGCAGGTTTGTCTTGGTTTTGTGGTGGTGAGGTGTTGATGATTCGATGGTTGCTTTGGGTTGTTGGGGTGGTGGGGTTGGTCTCGGTTTGGAACCATTGGTGGTTGTGTGGTGGTTGACTCGGTGAAGGCGAACTCGAATAGGTGGCTGAAACTTGGCTTGCAGTAACTGGGTGAAATGCTTGTGTGGTGATGAACTCGTGAGTTGGAGGTGGTAGTGTTGAGGTTGTTGTTGGTTTGTCTGTTGCTTGTAGAGTTCGGTGGTTTTGGTCTTGGTGTGGGCGATCGGTGATGGTGGGTTTGTATGGTGTTGAGGCTATGACTATGGATCTGGTGGGAAAGGCTCGTGTGTGGTTCGAAGCTGGGTGACTAGCTAGTGTCAATGGCTGCAGCTTCCTGTTGTGCAGCAGCTTGGGTGGAAATGGTGGTGCAGTGTTGGTGATGAAACTTAGGTTGAGGCTGGGATTTGCAGTTTTGGTGTTTTGGCTATGGTTTTGGAGATGGTGATTGCAGTGATGGTTTGTGAAATGGCTGCATTGTATTGATGATTACACTGTTGATGATATAAATGGATTTTCTAGCATCAATGGTGTTTCACTGAAATGGAGAGAATGTTGGAGAGATAGACTATTTCTTACCAAGATGAATTTTGGCTGCGTGAAATGTGGAAGTGGAGGGAATTGTGATGAATAAAATAGTGGGAATTTAGGGCACAATTTTCAAGGTGGTATATTGGGCCTATTGGGTTGTAAGGAATCCTAAATGGATTGGGCCTAAACATCAATGTTTGGGCCGACATAATTGGGCTTAATTGTAATGGACTAAAATAAATTGGGCTCAAAGAATTGAAATTCAAGGTGTTGGACTTATATAATTGGGCTTAAAATTGGGCTTATGTAATTGGACTTGAAATAAAATAAAAATTGAATTTAAATAAAATAAATTGAAATTGATAATAAAATTATTATTCGAGATTGGATTTAATCGAATAGATTTGAATTAAATTTTATAACGGCTAGATGAACGTGCTATTTCTTAAAAATTAGGGTTAACGTCGAGCGACACGTTTTTCGAGAATTAATTTATAAAATTTAAAAGTTCGCGGTCGCTACAACTTTACCCCCTTAAAATAATTTCGTCCTCGAAATTTAAACTTACTTGATCTAATATATCTGGATACTTGGCCAGAATCTCTTCCTCTTTCTCCCAGGTAGCTTCATCGCTATCCTGTCTACCCCATTGGACTTTGACTAAAGGAATCTCTTTGTTTCTTAAGACATGGACTTTTCTTTCTATAATGCACATAGGTGTTTCCTCATAGGACAGATTCCTCTGAATCGAAATAGTCTGAAAATTTACCACGTGACTTGGATCGTGGATATACTTTCTCAATAGGGAAACGTGAAAAATGTTGTGTACGGCCGAAAGCTCGGGCGGCAACGCCAAACGATAAGCCACGTTACCCACTTTCTCTAATATCTCGAATGGTCCGATAAAACGGGGTCTTAACTTCCCTCTCTTGCCGAAGCGAATAGTTCCTTTCATAGGAGCTACTTTCAAGAATACTTTCTCTCCAATTTCAAATTCTAAGTCTTTTCTCCTTTGATCGGCATAGCTTTTCTGTCTATCTTGAGCGGCTTTGATCCATGATCGATCTTATCAATAGCCTTAACTGTCTTTTCAATCAATTCTGGACCTAAAATTCTTCTTTCGCCTACTTCATCCCAATAGACTGGTGATCGACATCGTCGTCCATAAAGTGCCTCATATGGTGCCATACCAATAGTAGCCTGAAAACTATTATTGTAGGCAAATTCCACTAATGGGAGGTGAGTCTCCCAATTACCACTCAAATCTAGTACGCAAGCTCTAAGCATATCTTCTAGTGTCTGAATAGTGCGTTCAGACTGTCCATCGATGCAGGGATGGTAAGCAGTACTAAAATTTAATTTAGTACCCATCGCTACTTGTAAACTCTTCAAGAATCTTGATGTGAATCTCGGGTCTCTATCTGATACAATGGAAGCTGGTACTCCATGAAGTCTAACAATCTCTCTAACATATAAGCGGGATAAGCGATCCACATTGAGAGTCATTCGATTGGTAGGAAATGGCCGACTTCGTAAGTCGATCTACGATAACCCAAATAGCGTCATGTCCTTTCACCGATTTCGGTAACCTGTTACGAAATCCATGGAAATTTTCTCCCATTTCCATTACGGTATATCCAAGGGATTTAACAATCTGATGGTCTCTCGGTGTTCAGCCTTAACTTGTCGACACGTCATGCATCGAGAGACAAACTTTGCAATACAACCCTTCATGTTTCTCCACCAAAAGGTATTGCGCAAATCACGATACATCTTTGTCCCTCCTGGGTGGCACGCATAAGGTCTTGAATGAGCTTCGTCAAAATCTCATTACGGATATGTTCATCCTTCGGTACACGAGACGTCCTCTGAATATAAGTGCCTTATCGGAGGCAATCTCGAAACCTATTCTCTTGCAGTTCCAACTTCGGATCGATCTTTTCCAAGAATTTATCTCCGGTTTGAGCCGTTATAATCCGACCTCTCAAGTCTGGTTTAACGCTCGTATTTGCCAATCTAGAAGATCCTTGGGTGATGGGGTTCGTACTTCGATTCTTAGATTCCTCAAATCTCGAATCAAGCGATCTTGCGTTGTTCCCAAAGGCGATAGCGTCGGCGTCCTTTCTACTCAAAGCGTCGGCAACCTTATTTGCTTTACCGGGTGGTAAAGAATGGTGCGATCATAGTCTTTTACCGGCTCTAGCCATCGACGTTGTCGCATGTTCAATTCCTTCGAGTGAAGAAATACTTGAGGCTCTTGTGATCGGTGTAAATCTCACATTTACTCCGTACGAGATAGTGTCTCCAAATCTTAAGAGCGTGCACAACAAATTGCGAGCTCTAAATCATGTGTCGGGTAATTCTTCTCATGTGGCTTCAACTGTCTTGAAGCATATGCTATCACATTGCCATTATGCATCAAAACACAACCTAAACCATGTTTGGATGCATAGCTGTAAATAACGAAACATTCAGAACAATCTGGTATCGTCAGCACTGGTGTTGAAACGAGTCTGTACTTAAGTTTCTGGAAGCTTTGTTCACATTGTTCGTCATTTGAAATTTAACTCCCTTCTGGTCAGTGAGTCATAGAACACGCTATCTTAGAAAAACCTTCTATGAATCGCCGATAATATCCATTAATCCCGAAAGCTTCTCACATCTCCAACATTTGCGGTGTTGGCCAATTCGTCTGATTTCAACTTTAGAGGGATCAACCTCGATACCTTTAGCTGTAACAATATGACCTAAGAAACCTACTCTTTCAAGCCAAAATTCACATTTCTTGAACTTGGCGTAAAGCTTTTCTGCTCTCAGCGTTTCCAACACAGTCCTCAAATGTTCTTCATGTTGTGCGGAATCCCTGGAGTAGATCAGTATATCATCGATAAAAACAATCACGAATTTATCAAGATACTGATGGAAAACTCGGTTCATCAAATCCATAAATATCGCAGGTGCGTTCGTAAGACCGAACGGCATCACTGTGAACTCATAATGTCCATATCGTGTCTGAGCATTTGTCTTTGGTACGTCGGTGGCGAAACCTTTAGCCGATGGTACGGATCTCAAATCAATCTTCGAGAAGGTTGCAGTACCTTTCAACTGATCGAATAAGTCTTCGATCCTGGGTAGGGGATACTTATTCCTTATCGTCAACTTGTTAAGTTCTCGATAGTCGATACACATCCTCATGCTTTCGTCCTTCTTCTTTACAAACAGCACAGGTGCTCCCCATGGAGACACACTTGGCCTGATGAAACCCTTCTCTAGCAATTCCTCTAATTGCACCTTCAGTTCTTGCAATTCCTTTGGTGCCATGCGGTATGGAGCTTTAGAAACAGGGGCAGCTCCTGGTATCAAATCGATGGAAAATTCCACTTGCCTATCCGGCGGAGTGCCGGGTAGATCGTCTGGAAAAACGTCACCATATTCACATACTACTGGCACTGAATCCAGAGTAATCTCATCTACGGGTTTGTCTTGAAGACTAACCAAATAGCCATGACAACTATCCTTGGCTAATAGCTTCTCCGCTTGTAAAGCTGAAATCAGGCGAGGAAGTGCCTTAATCCTCGTCCCATAAAATCTGAATACTTCTTCACCGTCTTTACGAAAAATGACCTCTTTCTCGTGGCACATAATTGCGGCACGGTTGGCGCTGAGCCAATCCATACCTAGAATAATATCGAAATCTTTCATTCGGATAATATTCGGAGTCTGCCTCCAAAACTTGACCATCAAAATCGATTTGCTCTTGCCTTGACTATCTTATTAGTATTGAGGGTTTCTCCTGACGGCAAACTAACTTCAAGGGTACTACCAGTCTCTATGCCTATTAGGTTCAGTCTTTCTAAGCATGCATCGGATATAAATGAGTGTGTGGCTCCCGAGTCTATCAGAACATATACAGGTATCCCAGAAATAGATAGTATACCTGATATCATATTATCATGCTTAATATGGGAAGGAAAATACGGTATGGAAAGCAATTAAGACATGTACAAGGGTACTAGGATAACTAGTATACCTGCAATCACGTCGGAGTCTGGATCGCATCCATAGCGAATACCTGTTTGTCCCCTTAGGTTACGCACGGGTTCATTTTACGATTGGAACCACAGGCGGTGAGCACGACGATCCGTTGCAAAGTGACTTTGACCGGCCACACTTATAGCGAGACTCCCTTCCCGAACAGGCATTCTCCCTTGTGCATCCTCGGCACTTAGGGCGGGGAGAAATGACATTGGGCATCTGTCTCCTGTTGGCCCTGGATTGGGCCTCTTGACGAATGGCTGGTTTACGTGCAGTTGCGGTTACGGTTGCGGCTTGGACCACTGCCACTTTCTCTTGCCCGGGTTTCTCTGCTCATGCGAGGTCCCTGGCTTACCGTCCTCCCACCGGCATAGGCTCTTGCTTGAGCCTTTTTACTACTTCCCGGTAGGTTGGCAGCTCATGTGAACTGACAATTTGTCGGACATCGGAGCGTAGACCTCTCTCAAATCTGCGGGCCTTTTTGAACTCGGTCTCCACCAGATGTGGAGCGTAACGTGATAGCTCTTCAAACCTCCTTTCATACTCGACTATATCCATATCTCCTTGCACTAGTCGTAGAAATTCGGCCTCCTTGTGATCTCGAAGAGCCTGTGGGAAAAACTTGTCCCTGATCTCTTCCTTGAAATCATCCCAAGTTAGGGCTGCCTGTTGTTCCTCGCTTCTCGTGCGGGATGCAGATTCCCACCAAAAACCAGCTCTTCCGATCAACATGAACTCGGCACATCCCACTTTCTTGAATTCCGGGCAGGCTATGTGCTTAAAAATTTTTTCAATGGCCTGGAGCCATTCTTCCATCGCCGATGGCCCATTTCCATGATCAAACGTAGGCGGACTGTACCTTCTGAATTGTTCGATCACTGGAACAATAGGGTTGGGGTTTACTGGCTGCGGAATCTGTCTCATTTCCTGCACAGCTCTGAGTAATTCCCTGATAACATCGGCTTGGTTTGGTGGTGCCATAACCTTCACAAATTTAAAGGCAGTTTGTAATAGTTGACTAGGAGTACTAAACAAGCGAACAGTAAGAATATCTCGAAAATTAAGTTTCAAATTTCATTTCATTCATAATTCAACTTCTTCTCAAGTAGGTACATCGGGTGGCGTGTATGCCAACATTTGATTAAAACAAAATGTTAATCCTACTCTAACTCCTATCATCTATCCTCCTTCGGTTACGCATGATTCGGCGTCCGAGAATTCTCCCAACGCTGGATCAGCGTCTTCCTCTGGTTCTTCTTCTTCGGGGTCTTCTTCGGGATCTTCTTCTTCCTCTGGGTCTTCCTCGGGATCTTCTTCCTCTTCTGGTTCCTCCTCGGGATTGCCCTCGGGTGCTAACTCATCTTCTTGCACCTGTTTAGGCTCAGGCATTGGCGCATGTTCTGGCTCCCCTTCAGGTACAACCCCAAAGCGGTGCTCAAAATACATGGGCCAATATGCCACAAATCTCAAGCAGAATGTGTCATAATCCATATCCACGTTAGGTGACGAGAGAGCATCCATGTATATGCTACGAGCTACTTCCGCATAGTCGGCCCGGAAGGTCGATAGCAAATGATGGATCGATCGGTAATCATTAGTCACATAGCCATCTTTGTATGGCCCGATCGCGTACAATATTCAGCTGCTCGATGTGTTGGGCTATAGCCCAATCGAGTCTGGGCCTGAAACGGTCGTAGTCTCTAACGGCTTGTTCCGCGTCACTTGGTGCATTTCTACGAATGGGTGCCATGTCCTAAACCAATTATGCAAAGTCCAATTAAGTGGGGTTATTCATCTCTTCTCAGTTAAAATTTACGAGGACGTAAAAATTTAGAAAATTATTTCCAATTATGCTCAAACTCGTCTTTCTTTTCTTTCTTTCTTTTCTTTCTTTCTTTCTAATTCGGATACACTTCTTTCTCTTTCTTCTAAGTCTCGTAAATCGTAAAACAGTATCCGAAATAACATAACAGTAAACTTCAATAACTTCTTTACCTTCGGAGTCGACGGATTGAATGGTGGCAGTGGCAATTTCATTAATGATCGTTAAACAATTTAGAACATCTCTTTGAAAAATTTTATTTTTTGAAAAATTTGCCAGTCTACAGAAACGCAGACCGGCTCTGATACCAAGCTGTAGCGCCCCGAGTTCTGTAAACCCGGATTGCCACGTCATCGTCTTTTGCCCTAATTTTGTCAATCAATTTTGCGGAAATAACCTAATTTTAAAATCACATTTGAAATTGAAAACTACTTCGGCAATTGAAATACATTGGATAATTGTTCAAAATTTAAATATCGTGTTTTGGAATAGCGGAAACGAAAAACACGTTAACAATGTTTCAATACATAAATTCGAAAACTAAATAATTTCGATAATCAAATTTTATATTGCCACCACTGCCGGATCAATCACGTTCGCCTCCGAAGTCTGCAATTATTGTTAAAAATAGCAGAATGAGTATTTCGAAGAAATACTCAGTAGACTCATCGCCGATAATTAATTTACAGAATAATTGAAACACACTCATGCAATATACAATGTGATATCATCTTTGGTTCATTTTCTTGAAATCATAGGCTCTTTAAAAACATGGGTTGTGGGTAGTCTTTCTTTCTTGTGCGGATGAAGCACGTAAGTTATGCATAACATTCTTTCTTATCTCATAAGAGATTCTTTCTTTCTTTCTTTCTTTCTCATGCAATTAAGCATATAAGTTATGGCAAGCATAACAATATCATATATTTCATACGATTCATTCTCATCCTATGCATAAAGCATATAAATCACGTAATTCACATAAAGCATGCAATTATAATCTAAACTAATTAATGGTGGCGAGTCTACCTCAATTGTTTCGAGTTGCGTGAAAAGTGAGCGGGAAAGTAACTTCAAGCTCCTAATTGCTCGTACGTATCGTCTAGCCAAAAATAGGAAATAAGTTTGAATTAGTATTTCGAACTTAAAGTTTTAAAGTGTTGAAATTAAGTTTAAGGGCTTAATTGAAAATTATAGAAACTGAAATAAATAACTTAAAAAGATAAAATAAAGTATAGGGGCTAAATTGGAAATTTATTAAATTGAATTTGACAAATCTAAGTGCTAAAAATACTATTTTCAAGGTATTGTGGCTAAATGTGAAAAATAGAAACTCTAGGGACTTAATTGAAAACTATTAAAACTGAAAATAAAAGTTTAAGGGCTGAAATTGATCTTTTATAAGTTGAGGACTAAGCTGTAATTATAAATAAGCTGGAATTACAAGTTAAAAACTGAAATAGTAACTTTTGTAAGTTTAAGGACTGAGCTGTAAATATACTAAAGCTGAAAATAAAACTTAAAAGCTGAATTAAATAACTTATATAAGTTTAAGGACTAAACTGTAAATAAAATAAAGTGAATATAAAATTTAAGGGACTGAAATAATAACTTATGTAAACTAGGGGCTAACTTGAATAACTTTTAAACTGAAAATAAAATTTAAAGGACTGAAATTAAAATATTTAAAACATAAGGACTAAATTATAACAATTAAAACTTGGGGGCTTAAAGGGGCAAACTCAAAAAAATCAAAATAAAACAAATAATATATCTCTCTCTCTCATTTCGAATTCTCGAGAGAGAGAGAGGAGGAGGGTGACAGGGAAGGGGGAAAGGGGCGAAGCCCCTTCCTCAAATTTCGCCACCACCGACCGGCGGTGGTGGCGCCGGACATAGGGTAGGTGGGGGGGGTTTTATTTGGGGTTTTTAGGCGCGAAAATGGAGGTTTAACCGAGGCTAAAAGGGCGACTTGGAGTTCGATTTCTGCTGGAAATGGGTTGGAATCTTGAGGTATGTTTATGGGTTTTGCTATTTTTGGTTTTGTGGTTGATTGGGTGTCAATTTTTTTTGGGTTGGTGGTTGTCGTTTTCGGAGGTGAAGGAGTGGCGGTTTCAGCGTGTTCGTGGTTGCAGGTTTGTCTTGGTTTTGTGGTGGTGAGGTGTTGATGATTCGATGGTTGCAGCTGGGTTGTTGGGGTGACTGGGGTTGGTCTCGGTTTGGAACCATTGGTGGTTGTGTGGTGGTTGACTCGGTGAAGGCGAACTCGAATAGGTGGCTGAAACTTGGCTTGCAGTAACTGGGTGAAATGCTTGTGTGGTGATGAACTCGTGAGTTGGAGGTGGTAGTGTTGAGGTTGTTGTTGGTTTGTGCGACTGCTTGTAGAGTTCGGTGGTTTTGGTCTTGGTGTGGGCAGTCAGTGATGGTGGGTTTGTATGGTGTTGAGACTGCAGCTATGGATCCTGCTGGGAAAGGCTCGTGTGTGGTTCGAAGCTGGGTGACTAGCTAGTGTCAATGGCTGCAGCTTCCTGTTGTGCAGCAGCTTGGGTGGAAATGGTGGTGCAGTGTTGGTGATGAAACTTAGGTTGAGGCTGGGATTTGCAGTTTTGGTGTTTTGGCTATGGTTTTGGAGATGGTGATTGCAGTGATGGTTTGTGAAATGGCTGCATTGTATTGATGATTACACTGTTGATGCTAGAAATGGATTTTCTAGCATCAATGGTGTTTCACCTGGAAATGGAGAGAATGTTGGAGAGATAGACTATTTCTTACCAAGATGAATTTTGGCTGCGTGAAATGTGGAAGTGGAGGGAATTGTGATGAATAAAATAGTGGGAATTTAGGGCACAATTTTCAAGGTGGTATATTGGGCCTATTGGGTTGTAAGGAATCCTAAATGGATTGGGCCTAAACATCAATGTTTGGGCCGACATAATTGGGCTTAATTGTAATGGACTAAAATAAATTGGGCTCAAAGAATTGAAATTCAAGGTGTTGGACTTATATAATTGGGCTTAAAATTGGGCTTATGTAATTGGACTTGAAATAAAATAAAAATTGAATTTAAATAAAATAAATTGAAATTGATAATAAAATTATTATTCGAGATTGGATTTAATCGAATAGATTTGAATTAAATTTTATAACGGCTAGACGAACGTGCTATTTCTTAAAAATTAGGGTTAACGTCGAGCGACGCGTTTTTCGAGAATTAATTTATAAAATTTAAAAGTTCGCAGTCGCTACAGTTTATCTTTTTTTTTTTTTTAAATAAATGTATATTTACTATTTTAAAAATTATAAATGTTTTGACGAGCCCCGATAAATGTTTTGAAAAATATATATTTAAAAAAAATAGAAAAAATAGACTTGTAGTACTAGTAGCGTTATTTATTTATTAAAAAAAAAAAATGGGCGAGCCGGCGAGCCGAGCTTAAGCTCGGCTCGCAGAGCCGCTCGCTTTGGGCGAGCTCGGGCGCGAGCCGAGCTCGCCCAAACGGCAACGAGCCGAGCTCGAGCTCGGCTCGTTGCCGACGAGCCACGAGCTCGGCTCGTGCGAACACGAGCCGAGCTCGTTCGTCAATGGGCCGAGCCGGCTCGGCTCGGCCCATTGCCACCACTATCTAAATTACGAAAGGTGAGGGTACCCCAACTTCTGTTCTCCTTTATTTATATAGCTAATTAAGTTATTTGTACTATGGATGGCAACACGGCAAGTATAGGGCAGGTCGACCACTCTCGTCTTAGTCGAATCGAGTATTTTTGTTACATTGCCTGCCCCATACCCGAGTAAAGCGGGACGGTAAAAGATCAAATTGAGAAAGGGTAAGGCAGGTCTCCTGCCCCATTTATTGCCATGTCTATTTTTTGTCTTTTTGTTTTTTGTTTTTTAATATATCTTTAGTTAGTGAATTTATTACTTTCTTTTTATCAATTTTTTAAGAACAATTCACGTTCTTTTAAAAATTGATGATAAATCTTTTTTTTGTTTGATAAAAACTATATATTTGAAATTAACGTTAAACGAGGAGGGACTATGTTTCTCGTACCCGTCCCTACTCGCTTCGGAAAAACTATCCCCATCCAGCCTTGTCTCGTTTATCCAATTAGACTGGTAATTCCTACCCTATTCAAGGCGTGCACATGGGTATTGAGTTGAACGTGTTTTTTGTCATCTCTAATTGATAATCATTGTTGACAATCTTGGTGTTGTCAAAACTCGGACCGGTGATTTAAAACACTTTTTAACAGTTTTTTAAATGGACGAATGTTATGTTGTCGAGCTTAAAATTGTCAATTAAGATTGTACAAATAAGATGATTATTATAAGTCTAATTCAAATATTAAGAGCGAAGTTGATGATAGAAATATAATTTAGATATAATTTTAAAATAATGTTCAATTCAAATTATGAATGAGTAAGTTAATTTAGATATTTTAAAAAGCAATTTTTACGGGTTCAAATTGTTGATTTTCTATTCAAAACAAAGGAAAAAAAGTGGGTGAAGTACGTAACAAAGCTTTGCTTCCATTTCCGGCGATTGCCCAATAGTCATCGGAGCCCTACCGATTATGAGAGAGGGAAATGACACTGGACGAGGTAGAACTGGAAGGGAGCGGAACTGGATCTGAAACTAAACTAAGGCGGCCTAGGTTTAAAGGAAAATGGAAGTGTTTGGATAATAAGTAGTATTTAATTTTTGCTTAGGGTATGTTTGATCGCAATTATGAAACTTGTATAAGAGGAAAATAAGTTCATGAAAATTGAATTGTCTAGAATTTATTTGCATTAAATTTGTCAATTAAATGTGTTTGATTTGCTTGATTTTCAATCTAAAAAAGATTGTATTTTTCTATAAAGTTGAGTTTTTAATAAGTATGAAATGCTTAGAAAATAAAAGTTTGTCCACATAAAGAAAATAATTTTCTTATTTTTGAGAAAAACATGATCATGTAAACCAATTTTTGAAAATATATTCTTCATGAAAAAAAATATCAATCAAACACCTTAAAAGTAGAACGTGAGTGAAAAATGACACTTTTCATGAAAATTAAAGTTAATCAAATACACCCTTAATTTTAAATGGCTCCATAAATAGTTTTGGTTAACTGATGAATTTTAATATATTATTTTAATTAATAAATTTTTTAATTATATTTATGAATTTAAATATAGATTAATTATTTAATTATTTTGATTTTCGGTTCGACCTCGACTTAACCGTTTGACCCTCAACCCTTTAACTTAATCAGGTCAATGGCCGGGTTGAATTTCAGAACATTGTTAAATATAGTCTTTTTAATACTCTTTAAAAAAATTTAAAAGTCGTGGTGTATTCAATGAACACTTTTTAGAAATCTCTATAAGTGATAAGTATTCAAAATATAAATGTCTTTTAAAAAGTCTCTATGATACTAACTTTGAAACAGAAAGTACAAAAACAAAATTTGTAAATTTGTCTCTCTCATTCATTCCAAGATATTGAGAGATTTTATTTCAAGGGAAGAGTTAAAAGTCAAATGAATTGTATAAAAGTCTATAAAAATTATAATATTAAAGTCTATAGAAGTTTGTGAAATACTTTCATTAATTTCATAAATATCCGTAGAAGTACAAGATTTCACAAAAAAAATCATCACTTACAAAAAAATTCTATAACTCTTTAAAAGCCACAATTAAATACATCCCCTTTAATTGCTCTATATATAGATACTTATTCATTATAATAAACATCATTGAATATATGAATAAAATTTGATTTCCTCTTTACCTAATTTATTCTTTTCTTTGATCCCCTTTTTGTTATTCATTTTCTTGTACGTCAATCTTGTAACCGTTTCACTTTGACCTATTATCTTTCATTCTCAAATTCAAAAAAAAAAAAAAAAGGGAAAGAAATACCAATTATCAACCATCCACCCAAATACTTCCAAACCATACATTGAAATAAGAGTTATGCTAGATGTATACAATGAGTTACACAATGGATTACACCCTCTTCACATGGAAGGGGGCTCATACACAATAAAATATTCGTGGGCCCTCCTCCATGTGAGGGGGGTGTAATCCATTATGTAAATCACCGGGTGTACATCTAGCATAATTCTTGAAATAATCAACCCTTCGTCATACACTAATCGAGGAGCGGAATAATCAAGCCGCAGTAGAAATTGTTCCCAATTTTTTTCTTTTTACTTTCTTGTTCAAAAAAAGTTGAAAAAGAAAGAATAGTCCGTCCTTACATTATTTAGTTATTGTTTTTAATATCATTGAAAAAATTGCAGAAGTGTTGTTCGTGAAAGTTGCTACTCCAGATCAAATTAAACCTAAAACCATATACTCCAATACCAACTCATGCTCAATCCAACAAATAATTTTAGTAGAAATTACACCCAAACAGAATTTTTAACTTTTCAATTCAGAAATCTTGTTTAAAAGTTTTTAATTCTGAATTCAGGTAATAATTATTAATAAATAATATCATAAAATTAAATTATTCTACATAGCCACCCCCACCCCCACACCACACCACACCACTTCACCAAATTTTATTTCAAACCATAATTATTTCCATTCTATATTCTGTCTCTCATCTCATTCTCTCTCTATTTTCTCCTTGGAACAATGTGTCGGAAAACATCGTCAAAAGATGAGAAGACACTGTCGAAGACGTCAACAAGCCACACTGATAGCGACGTACGCGCGACTCTGCATGCTACAGACGTCACTGCAGAGATAGTGACTGTAGGGAACCACCAGTAAGGCCATATTGTGTGGTGGTCGCCGCCAGGGATCAAATGTTAAAGAAGATCAGTAGGGAGAATATTAACAAATTTGTGGTGCTACAGTCGCCGTTGCTGATGTTTTGGTTGTGTTTTTGGGGTAGCTTTTCCTCCTCCGATCTATAGCTTAGCCGAAGTTTTTGGTTATTTTTGTTCTTGGTGGTGGTGATGTGTAGGTGGCGGAGATAAGATGGTGGTGGTGATATTCATAGTATAGTACAGGTGGTTGTGCTGAGGTGGCAAGGTGGTCGTGGTGGTGACTGATAATTTTGGATTTTATTTTTTGGTGGTGTTTGGGTGGTGGTGGTTGTGATGTTGGCTGCGATGGTGATGTTAGCGATGCTAGTGAGGTGGTAGTGGTGGGCAGCGACGGTGGAGGCGACGATGGTGCAGTGGTTTGTGGGTGGAATGACGTGGGGTGGAAGTGTTTGTGACCAATTATTTGGTTGATTATGACCAATAAATTGTTTAATTTGTGATCAATAAATAATATATGATCAATTATTTGAAATTGTGACAAATAAATTGGATATTTTGTAACTAATAAATAATACGTGTTCAATAATTTGTGACCTAAAAATTTTGAATCGTGACTTATAAAAATTTTATTTGTGTCTGATAAATAAATTGTGACATATAAATTTTCTAATTTGTGACCTATAGAATTTTTGATTTGTGACTTACAAATTCTCTTTATTAGTGACTGAGAAATAATTTTTGATCAATTAATTCAATAATGTGTGACCTTAATATATTCAATTACTATTTGATTTTTGAAGTTTTATACCCCGTTTCTTAGTTTTGAAATGATCAATACAATCTCTTATATATGAATTTTTCCATAATTTTTCCCATCAAACCAAAAATATACCAGCTTATTCATCTACATATATTTGATAGCGCAAGAATGGCTAATCAAGAGGGGATGAATTGGTTATTAAAACTTTTTCGAAAAATTAATATAAATTCAAGTAAGTTAAGACTAGAAAGATAAAATCAAATAATAAATACAAATGTAAATTCGATGAGTCAAATGGAGAAATGATGTAAACGATATAATTGTGGAGGTTCAATCCAAAGCAATGATTTACGTCTTTTGTTACCAAGCTCTCCAACACGAACAAGGCCTTTTCAATATGTTGCTAGACTTGTGGTGCAATCCAACCCTTTAAAATGCTTTCGATGACTTACAAACAAGGAGTACCGATCTTTATATAATGTTGAGTTTTACGGGGATCTCAACACGACCCACAAATTTAAATGGAAGTTGTTTTACAATTTGAAACTTCTCTCTTAATAAATGATATGATCAAATTAAGTATCAAGAGAGAAATAGGCTAACACTTTATCATATAACAATTAATGAAGCTCAAATGTTAGGTGAGAAGAATTTTGATGAGTAGAATGATTTTTAAAAGTTAATTCAATCAAAAGTTTTTCAAAATAAATAATTTGATAAAGATAAATCAATATAATTTTACTCAAGAATATCTCACAAAAATGCTCTTACAAGTGTTGTATTGAATATAAAGTGAAGTAATATTTATATCAGTCAAAACACCAAAATTTCTGACCAATCGAATGTCCGCTTATTGAAATGGACAAGCCAACTAGCCGTTGTACGTCAGAATTCAGAATGGATAAAAATTTGACCGTTGGACTAACCGGACGTTCGTTTGGACAAAATGTTCCCGAATATTTCTGTTTTTTGATTTATTTTGAAAAATGCAAGCTTTTGAAAGATTTTTTTACTTAATTTTTCAAGATAAATGATACTTGATTTTTAAAAATCAAGTGAAAATTTTTATTTTTTTTTTTGAAAAATAATTTATATTCAAGTGTTTTTTTTTGCATAATTTATCTCTAAAAATTCAACTTTTGAACTTTTAGTGATTCATTAATAATGATTAAAGCATTTTACCTTTACATAAGAATCCAAATTATCCAAATCTAATATCTTTAAAGAATTCTCGATTCGATGTGAATGCTTAATTTGTTCTAGTCTTTGATTGATTTAACGTGAACATTCAGCTTCCATATCGATTTTTATCGAAAATTGCGAGTCTTTTGGTATCAATTCTTTTGTCTTCAATTGATCAATTTGGCCACAATATCTATGAAGACCTAAATTCAATTGTTAGATATAAAAAAATTGTTTGTTATAATCAAAACATGAGATCAACCATATGTCAACAATTTCCCCCTTTTTTATTATGACAAATAAGATGATTTGCTGTGTAAGATTGAATAATTGATATCATGTTGATGAAGGAATATACATTCAAAAATTTTCATGTAATTCACATTTTCCCTATCTTTGACATATTAATAACCATATATTTAAAGCATATAAATGATTTTCCCTCTTTTCCCCTTTTCATATACTCCAAGCATATTATGTTTTCAAATCAAAGCATGCGTATGTCTACCTTTTGGCATAAGCAAAAAGCACAAGACAAAACATAGATCGAGAAATAACCATGGGCTTAGGTAATAGCATTAAAAGTAATATGATATCCAAAACTTAAAAACCAAGGGTCATAAGAAAATAAGCTAGACGAAGCAAGAGTGTATTCAAGACAGAAAATATAAAGAAATATCCAAAATATAGAAATGTAACAACAAAAGCTATGACTATAGCTCCGAAGGAGGCGGTGGAGGAAAGTGCGCATAAAAGTAATCGTAAAAGGCATTATGTTGAGTCTGTATCGTCGTTTGTTGCACTTGAATGACATCTTTTTGGGCTTGTATGGTGCCTGCTGAACCTGTAACTGTTGAAGTATTTCACAAAGGCCATCAACTGACAATGTAAGGGAATTAATGCCACCGTTTAGAAGATTATAGTGATCCTCTATAAATGTGAATACTCCGCCCAAAGAATGAGGAACACTAGAAGCTGGAATATCATGAGGGGGTTCAGAACTTGTGGTATATCATCAGCATCATCATCCTTATCATCCTCAAACGGTAGAGTCGATGGACTCGAGGTGGGGTCGAACCCTTTTGTGTGTACTATCCACTGACCATGTTCTTTTACTATTTTCATCCGCTGAAAGGTTTGGATATTGATTGTGTCGATAGGGCGAAGTTTAACAAAAGTCTTATCATTTAGCAGAATGTCAAAATGTTTAAAAAATTTCGTGATTAGCATTCCCTAAGGTAGAGCTTTAATGATAAGACTCTACCCTCAAACTGTAGAGCCGATGGACTCGGGGTGGGGTCGAACCCTTTTGTGTGTACTACCCACTGACCATGTTCTTTTACTATTTTTATCCGCTTAAGAGTTTGGATATTGAT
Organism: Fraxinus americana; assembly: GCA_035079005.1. Classification (NCBI taxonomy): domain Eukaryota; kingdom Viridiplantae; phylum Streptophyta; class Magnoliopsida; order Lamiales; family Oleaceae; genus Fraxinus; species Fraxinus americana. Next base: position 170,758 of record CM068710.1, on the reverse strand, counting down.
TGTGTCGGTAGGCGAAGTTTAACAAAAGTCTTATCATTTAGCGGAATGTCAAAATGTTTAAAAAATTTCGTGAGAAGCATTCCCTAAGGTAAAGCTTTAATGATAACACTCTACCCTCAAACGGTAGAGTCGATGGACTCGGGGTGGGGTCGAACCCTTTTGTGTGTACTACTCACTGACCATATTCTTTTACTATTTTCATCCTCTTAAGGGTTTGGATATTGATTGTGTCGGTAGGATGAAGTTTAACAAAAGTCTTATCATTTAGCGAAATGTCAAAATGTTTAAAAAATTTCACGAGAAGCATTGCCTAAGGTAAAGCTTTAACATGACATGTGGAATGAACAAGATTCATGAGACCTAATGCAATAGTCGGAACATCTAATTTTCGCCCAACAAGAAGGGAATCGAGAATGAAAATATCATAATAATTTACTTCATCTCGATGACCCTTTCGAGGAAGGATGACACGTGTAATGATATTTTGTAAAACTTTATATGGAAGAGTTAATTGGTTACACTAAGTTTTATGATGTTTTCAAAATTCTTCCGATGACCCGACGAAATGCCTCGGAAGTGTCATATCCTTTGATAGTGGGATAAGTTTTATGATGAAAAAATTGAATATCAAACATCTCAAGCTCGAGAATATAAGAATGTGAGCTTTGTTGATGGTAATGCGTACATTTAAGTAAACAAGAAATCTCATCCAAATGAGCAGTAATGATCATATTTGTATAGAATTCTTTCATAAGACGTGGATAGACATATTCTTCTAGTGTAGCAATAGATATCCAACCCATGTTTTCAAAATTCTCTTCTATATGAAATGGGAGTGCTTCAATTAGTAGTGTCAATGGGCCGAGCCGGCTCGACCCATACTCACACGAATGCGTTGCCAACGAGCCGAGCTTCTCGTTGGATTTTGGGCGAGCTCGGCTCGTGCCCGAGCTTGCCCAAAACGAGCCGTTCGGTGAGCCGACTCGTCAAATTTGACATTTTTTTTAACACTACTATAACTAATTAACTAAATTTTAAATTCAAAAAAAAATATATATATACACATTTTCTATTTTTTAAAAAATATTCATTTTTCAAAACATTTATGATTTTTAAAGTAATAAATATACATTTTCTAAAATATTTTTATTTAAAAAAAAAAGATAAACCCTATTCCTTTATCCGGGCTTGGGACCGGCTATTTCAATTTCGAGTAGGTGAAGTTAAAATTGTATACGAATAACTTGTTACGGGTACAATTTTTTTTTTTTAAATTATAAAGGTATGAAAATAAAATTTTGCAATGAATGTAGTGAAATTAAATATCACTTACTTAATTACATGCAATTTCGGAATATTTATGTTGAATTCGATAATTAGCGTCTTCCCAACCTTTCACGCACATTAAAGGTTCCAAAATATCTTCTTTTAGTCGACTTCGGATCTCAGAGAGAACCCTCTTCCCTGCACTAAAAGCAGACTCCGAAACTATAGTATTAACCGGAGGTGTTAATAGATCTTTTGCAATTGCAGAAACTATTGGCCATCGACGTTCGTTATTTCGCCAGAATTCAATGACATCTTCTGAACTTTTTCTAGCCGATTTATTACTATGCAAAGTATAACTAAAGTAATCAATTAATTTAGATGGCAACGGATTTGGACTAGTACTCGAAGTTTGAGTACATGCAGTGGAAGATAAACTACTACTACTAGAGGAACCACATGCATATACAGTTGAATCATATCTATATGAGTTTAAGTTTTCGAATAAACTTAAAACTTCAGCGTCGTCATCGTAAATATTAGTGGGAGGAAGAGTTGTAGGTACACGAGTAATATGTGTACCTATTCGTGAAGTATATAATTCATACATTTCAGTTAACGTTTGTTCCAAATTCCTATAAGTAATAGGCATATTAAAAATTAAAGTATTTGAAATTTGGTCAATTACAAATTTAGTACCCGATAAATTATATCGGGGTCCATGACGCATGCTAAAGGAAATAACATAGGTAATTCTTCCCAATATTTTCTAAATTTTAATTCCATGGTATATATAACAGCATGAAAATCGGGATTATTTTGATATCTCTTAAAAGCCCTAACGGTTATGTAAAGACGTTCAAGAACCATGCAACTAGTGGGATAATGAATATTAGACAATATATTTGTAGACGAATAAAAACTTGCCAAAATTTTTTTAATTTTAAAAACTGTAGTCGAATCGGATTCATTTAAGATATTATCGTTTTCGTCTCTAATAAGCCTACTATTATAAAATTCAGTGATAAATGTTTCAAAACCTTCACAAAATTTTAATAATAAGTAAATTGAATTTCATCTATGACCTACGTCAGTAATAAAGGTTTTTGTATGCTCATTCTCAGCTTATTTACAAAATTCCTCAAATACTTGTTTTCTACTAGGTGTAATCGTGATATATATAAGTGCATTCCTAATTCAGCTAATTTCGTCCTTAACATGTTTTAAACCGTCTTGTACATTTAAATTAAAAATATGGCACACCCATCGAATATGAAATAAATAATCACCGAAATCGGGTTGAAGTACTCTATGCAATTTATCTATAACAACTTTATTTATGGAAGCATTGTCAAACGTAAAATAATAAATTTTACTCTCGCATTTATATTCTCTAATTATTAACATAATAGTATTAAATATAGTTTGAGTGTTATGAGAATACTCAACAATTTTAAAAGCAATAATTTTTTTTATGCATGACCCAAAGTGGGTCTATATAATGTGCAGTTGCAGCTATATAACATCTCTTATTAATTTTTTCCCACAAATCCGAAGTTAAAGATATCACACCCCCATATTTTTTTAAATCCGCAATCAATAATTTCTTTACGTTAAGAAAATATTCAATTGTAATAGAACAAAGAGTATTTCGACTTACCCCAACGTACCTCGGTTGAAGATATTGTTTGACGTAATTTACGAAATGTTGGTTGTCCACTATTACTAGTGGCAGCTCTGCCGCAGCAACGAACTTCATCATTCCCTTTCGAGCTTCCTCCACCGAATACATCCACGTAGAAAGTGGCTTAATAGTAGCACGGGCGCTACTAGTACCAAACTGTAGTTGCGTTTGACCAGCGGGAAGAAGCCCATGTTTGGCCGCACATGTTTTGTAGTGACGATTGAGGTGGGTGGTTCCAATGCCTTTTTGCCATGCCAATCGTTGTTGGCAGTATCTACATACTGCTTTGGTTTCTGGAAGTCCATCGACCACACGACCGATGTTAACCAATTTGAAATGGTCCCAACATTTTGCCTGCTTCTTCCCCTTTCTTTTCCCTCTTGCATCGGGACTATTTAATGTATGTTCTTCATCTTGTTCCAAATCAATTGGAACACTTGGAGGATCAACATCAACGTCGTTCAAATCAATTGGATGACTACCTTCATGAATGTCGAAATCTTCAGTGTTTTCTAAAATTGGTAATTCATTCAGACCGGTAAATTCATTCCCAAATTGATTTTGGACGAGTGTTTCGCCTTCTATACGAACAAGTTTTCAACAAATGATCGTGGATCCATTGTGAATAGTAGAAATTGAATGTTGAAGTGTTGAAATAGAATGTAGAAATGTAGAATTGAGAAGTGAATGAAACTCATATAATAGTGTATAAAATGAATAGTAAAAGTAAGATAATAATGTGAAAAAATGTAGACGAGAATTATAGAATAAATGAATGATATTGTTGATAATGATTTGTAAATTGTAGAGAGTAGAAAGTAGAGTAGAGAATGAAAGTTTGATGGGAAAAAAATGTTGTAATGGGTGGGTATTTAAAGGAGAAGAAAATTAGAAAAATAAAAAAAAAATTATATAAGTGACTGTTCTGGTCACAGTTTTTATTTTTTTATTATTTTTTTTTTCATTTAACGAGCCCACGAGCCGAGCGGCTCGTGGGCTTGTCTAATACAAGGCTCGTTGGCTCCTTCACGAGCTGCTGGCGAGCAACTCGTGAACAGTACGAGTCGAACGGGCTCGGCTCATCTAGCGAGCAGCCCGCTCGGCTCGTGATCGGGCTCAATTTTTGACGAGCCCGAGAGACTCGTGGGCGTGAACAGTACGAGCCGAGCGGCTGAGCTGACGAGCCGCTCGGCTCGATTGACACCACTAGCTTCAATAGTAAAGTCAGATAAATCAACATTTTTACCTATTAAAATTGGGAATTTTGCAAAAGGGTTGGCCGACACCTCGGGTTCCATGTCAAATTCTTCGTCGGATGAAGTCGGTGGAGATCGTCTCACAGTGCTCTTGAGTCTTTTTCCCTGTCTTTTGGACCTTGACATTGTAGAAAACGATGGTGAAAGAAGGAGATATTAGGGTTTCGAATTTTTAGGAATTTTAAGTTGTTGATGGAGGAAAATTTGAAATTTTTGAGAGATTGATGATGTAAATGTGAAGGGTTTTGTAAAATTGATAAAAAAAAAAAAAAAAAATTGACGAATAGAGAGAGATTGAAGAATATAGAGTGGATTTAGGGAGAGAAATGAGAGAAAAAGGGAATAAGATGGATGAAAAGAGGTCTCTTACGCGATTTAAAAAAACCTAATTTCACGTTGTACCACCCGGATGTCCGGATTGGCAGATTTAAGTTCCCTTTGAACTTTCTGTCAAACCGGACAAGGTGTCCAGACATTCCGTTTAACTCGTCCGGTTCTTTTTTATATATACTAAATCAAATATACAATAAACAATACCAAATTAAAAAAAAATACATGAACACCTAGTATGGATCTAACTTAGTTATGTACTTTGAATTCATCAAAATCTTTAAACCTCTTCGAATATGCGAAAATCGATCAAGTGCAAGAGATTTATTGAAGATATCGGCCAACTATTTTTTCGTGTTTACAAATTCTAACACGATATCTTCTTTTTGTGTGTGATATCTTAGGAGGTGATGTCTAATTTCAATGTGTTTCGTTTGAGAGTGTAAGATGGGATTTTTAGACAAATTTATGGCACTAGTGTTATTACACATGGTGGATGTATAATCAAATGACAAGTGATAATCACTAAGAGTTTGTTTTATCCATAACACTTGGGCACAACAACTAGAAGTCAGATGTATTCGGCTTCAGCAGTTGATAAAGCTACGGAATTTTATTTCTTGATAAACCACGACACAACTGCAAAGCCTAGAAAATGACGAGTTTTACTAGTGCTTTTACGATCAATTGAGCAACCAACCCAATTGGCATCCGAATAGCAAAGAAGATCAATATGAGTACCCTATGGATACTAAAGCCCTAAGGTTCTAATGCCACTAAAATATCAAAAAATCCATTTTACGGCACTAAGATGAGATTTTTTAGGATTTGATTGAAATCTAGTACATAATCACACATTAAACACAATATCAGGTCTCGTAGCAGTTAAGTAAATAAGGGATCCGATCATATCTCAATATTTTGTGACATCAACGGAAGTACCTTGATCATCTTTATCCAATTTTACGGATGAACTCATGTGAGTGTTCATAGGCTTCAAGTGATCCATTTAGAATCTCTTGAGGATATTTGATGAATATACCATCTTTAGTGTGCTTAATTTGGAGACCAAGGAAGAATTTGAGTTCTCCAATCATACTCATTTCAAATTCAATGCTCATTTTGAGAATTCTTCACAAAGATGAATATGAGTTGCACCAAATATAATAGCCTCAACATAAATTTGAACAATAATCATATCATTCTTTTGAGTTTTGACAAAAAATGTAGATCCGCTTACCTATTGAAAAATCATTTGAAAGTAGAAATTTGCTCAATCTTTCATATCAATCTTTAGGAGCTTATTTTAAACCATAAAGAGCATTTCTAAGTTGAAAACATGGTCCAAATACTTGTGAGCTTGAAAGTCGGGTGGTTACTCAACAAAAACTTCTTCTTGAATGAAACCATTTAGAAATGCACTTTTGACATCCATTTGATAAAAAGAGTAAATCCTTTATAACGAGTTAATGCAAGAAGCATGCGAATGGATTCTAATATAGCAATCGGTGGGAAGGTTTCCTCAAAATCAATACCTAATTCTTTATTGTAACATTGTGCCACTAATCTAGCCTTATTATGCACAATAATTCCATTTTCATCTCGTTTATTTTTACAGATCCGTTCTGTACCAATGACGGTTTGATTATTGTTCTGGCGACTAAATCCCAACCATGATTTCTTTCAAATTAATTTAGTTCTTTTTACATAGCTAGAATCTAAAACTCATCAAACTCGGATTCCTTGAAATTTTTTGGTTCAATTTGTGAGATGAAAACACATCTGAGTGATTTCTAGTGGAAGCTCTAGTAGTAATACCTTTGGATGGATCATCAATAATAATTTCTTTTGGGTGAGAGGGTACAAAGCTCCATTCTTTTGGTAGAGTAGAATTATTTGATACTTTGGTAGGTTCTTCTTCACTTTGTTGAACATTTGCTTCTTTCTTGTACTCTTTTTTAGGATCATTCTTGCTTTGGTCTCGAATATCCATTTGTTCAATACATTTCTCAAGATCAAGAGGGTTAGTTTCACAAAAAATAACATGCATAGATTCTTCAACGACTAGAGTTCTCTTGTTAAAGACTCTACAAGCTCTACTAGTCGATGAGTAACCCAGAAAGATTCCAATATCGGATTTTGAATCAAAATTTCTTTTGTGTTTAAAATAATGTATTTATAACCAAAAACTTTGAAATAGCCAATATTTATGGGGTTTTAGTTTTCTTTCGAAAAACTCTATTTACAATATAACAAGCGGTGTTGATGACTTCGGTCAAAAAATATTTTGGCATGCTATTTTTCATTTAGCATGGTCCTAGCTATTTCTTGCAATGTGCGATTCTTCATTTCCATTACACAATTTTGTTGAGGAGTTCTAAGAGTCGAAAAATTATGTTCATATCCATTTTTATTGCAAAAAATTATCAAAAACGAGATTATCAAATTCTCTACTATGATCACTTCTAATAGTTGTAATAGAGTATCTTTTTTCATTTTGAACATTTTTACAAAAGTGTTTGAAAGTATTCAAAGTTTTATATTTGAGATTTAGGAAGAGAACTCCAAGTGAATCTAGAAAAGTCATAGACAATGACAAAAACATAATGTTTTCCACCCAAACTAGCTGTTCTAGAAGGTCCAAAAAGATCTATGTGGAGTAGTTGAAGTGGTTTTATAGTCAAAGAATATAGTTTAGATCTAAAGGAGCTTTTTACTTATTTACCAAATTGACAAGTATCACAAATTTTATCTTTATCAAACTTTAAATTTGACAGACCTTTGACAAAACAATTTTTAAAATTTTTTGAAAGAAGATTCATGCTAACATGGCCTAATATACTATGCCACAACCAAGTATCCTTCATTAAACTCAATAAACATTTTTATTCACTTTCAAATTCGATATTTATAATAGACACATCTTTGCTACAGATCCCTATAAACATTACCTCTTTCGATGTAGTGTCCTTAAAAAGGCATTTAGAATAATCGAATTTGATATGATAACTTTTATCACATAATTAATTAATACTAAGCAAATTATGTTTGAGTTTATCTACCACTAACATTGTTAACATCCGACCTGTGACCTAATTAAGACTGATTGTTACATACATTCAATATATCTTAATTTGAGATCAGCTTTATAAAGTTAGCTCAGAACACCGTGGTTTGAGAGAACGTAATGATTATATATTCATTACACACCGATAAAACATATAATCAAAGTAATTATTGTATTCAGAACTTATGTCAGCGACCACCTATTTCACCAATCATATGATGTAGCTTCACTTACTCACTAGCTCATTAATTGCTGGGACCCACTTAGATGAAGGTTTTATGATAACCTGACAAAGCCAATCTAAGTAACCAATGGAGATATGCCAGTAACGTACTTTCTCAGTTCGGCACTGGTGATTGACAAGACAAGAAAGTGGGTGATACTGAATTTTCTCTTCCTATAAACAGGTGTGAGGTATCTTTGTATAGGGAGATGACATTCTTCATATTTCAAATATCTCCTTTGATGAGACTTTTGTAATTAAGAAGTTATTATCAATAAAAAGCCTTATTTTCTTTCTATTTACTCAAAAAGTTGACTTAAATTGATTCTTACACTTTTTAATGTTAACAATTTGGCTATGGAATAAGTGCCTTTCTTGTATAATCAGCCCCATTTGCTCTTAAAAAAAGATCGCTTACAAAAACACCTTGTTATGGATGATATTTCGAGATCAGGAAATCGATCTCATACCTATCTAGAACAAGCCAATATTACACAAAATATTGGAAGAGGACGAGGTCAAAATGAAGCGGCGACCTCACATGACCATCATGTGAGAAGCTATAGAAAGGTTGACGAATGCAGTCAACAGATTGGAGTAGAACTAAACCTGAATTCACCTACCTGATACTAAGGTAGAGTCCCCACAAAGGGAATGGGCCAGACGACCTCCCACCAGGAGGATTCTCCACTTTTCAGGAGGAAAATCATCTAAAGGTCAAACTGAAGAAATAAGGAGTTTTCCTACAGGAGTAGAGCCGGTTATAAGGAAAACCAGCAATGTGTTTGATATGGTGGGATCTCAGCGCTCCCTAACACCTCGGAGCGAGTATGCCGAGCCATGTACAAAACATCCTTTGGAACAGGTTAAACCCGAAATGAACTCCCTAAAAAGTGCATTGCTGATTTGGAAGCCAAGAATAAAGGAGGTACGGAGGAGTATCTCACTAAGCGCCATTCTCCTTTCACTGAAGATATTCTCGCTGGACCTTTACCTAAAAAGTTGAAAATGCCACAACTAAAGCAAGAACTACGCTCAAAGAAAGTTTGGCAAGCATCAAGCAAGGGAAAAGCGAATCGCTTAAAAGTTACCTCAATAGGATTAAAAAACAATCTATGGAGGTCGAAAAAATCTCTAATGATGCTACACTCATGGCAATTCTATTTGGGCTAAGGCATAGAATGATGTTTTAGTGGTTTGTACATGAAGATGGGCCTCGAACGTACCATGAGTTCCTGACGCCGGGTAGAATAGTGATTATTCTGCAGGCTGGGTTCAATTGACAAAAACAGAGAAGAACGCAAGAGAAACACAAAGAAAAATGAGAAAATTCTTTATTATTCAACAACTGAATGAAAATAACCCACAAGTCGGGTTAAATAGCCAGAAAATAATAATAATCGGAATTTTGCCAAAAATAGCAAAATCCTAATATTCATACCAAAATAAAATACTTAATAAAAGAAACAATATCACCAAAATTCGGCTCAAATCGAGCAATTATTCTATGTCAAAAGGGAAACCGAAATATTACCATAAATAGCAAAAAATAACTTAAATTGATGATTCGGAAGGGAAAACAGCTGAATTTGAGCTCGAATCCGATGCACACCAAGCATAGCTTGGTGCCCACGACGTGCGCGCCGAAACGAGCTTTCCGAATTGGGGTCACGGGCGTGATTCTGACAACCGTAGCCAAAGTTATGGCCAAAATACCAAAACGTGTTCAAAATTGACCCCAATTAGGAAATGTCGTCGATTACTTTCCATTCTTACGTCGATCCGCCAACTCATGGTACGTTAGCGCCATCAACGAGTTATCTGACAACTCAGCTTCGTCTGACTCGGACCCTCCTGCATCAGTCGCCCCTGGTTGGAAAGAACTCGTCCTCGAGTTCACATGAGTGTCTTCAGGATCCCCAAAACAAGGACTGAGGTGCTTCACATTGAAGACATCAGAAGTCTTCAAATGGCTGGGGAGGCGTAGTCGGTAAGCATTGTCGTTGATCTTTTGCAGAACCTCACAAGGACCAACCTTCCGCTCCTTCAGTTTATTGTACTCCCCAACGGGAAAACGATCACGAGTTAACACTGCCCACACAAAATCACCAACTTCGAAAAGGACCTGACGACGATGACTATCAGCCTGAACCTTGTACTTGGCATTACTATCTTGAATGGCTAACTTCACTTGTTCATGGATTCCCCGAAGATGTTCTGCCATCTCATCTGCTTTGTGACTTATGCGACCTACACGTGGAATAGGGGCTAAATCAAGTACCCCAGATGGAACTCGACCATAGACAATTTCAAATGGACTCATCCCGGTAGTTCGATTCTTCGACCTGTTGTAGGTACCGCCCGAGGTAATGCCGCATCCCACCTTCGGCTTAGTTCCCGCGTACACCTCAATAGGTTACCCAAACTCCGATTCACCACCTCTGTCTGACCATCAGTTTGGGGGTGGTAGGCACTGCTAAAATTCAACTGTGTCCCCAATTTCTCCCACAAGCTTTTCTAGAAATGACTCACGAACTTAGTGTCACGATCAGAAGTAATTGAATGAGGCACTCCATGCAAACGCACAATTTCCTTGAAGTAGAGATGGGCAATCCGGGTAGCATCCATTGTCTTCCGACAAGCTATGAAATGGGCCATCTTTGAAAACCTGTCGACCACAACAAAAATAGAATCCGAGGCTCGTTGGGTACGAGGTAGTCCCAAAACAAAATCCATACTGACATCAATCCAAGGAGCTTCAGGTACTGGTAGAGGCGTATAAAGGCCCGCATTAGTAAGAGCCCCCTTTGACCGCTGACACACACAACAACGCCCAACATGATGAGCCACATCACTACTCAATTTGGGCCAGAAATAGGTAGATGAGACCAACGCCAGTGTCTTATCTCGCCCTAAGTGTCCCATGTTATGAAGTTCACTAACAATATGCTGCCTTAGTGAACAATCTGGAACGCACAACTGTAACCCACGAAACAGATAGCCATTATGTAAAATGAAATCATGTCGTTGGTTGTTAGTTACCTCCTGAATTATCTTCCCAAAGGAAGGGTCTGCTGCATACAAATCCGGAAAGGACTCAAATCCGACGACACTGGTGCTCACGGTGGTCAGAAGGGAGGTACGACGGCTCAAGGCATCTGCGACACGATTCAAACTCCCTGCTTGATGTCTTAGTGAAAAAGTGAACTCCTGCAAGAATGCCACCCACTTGGCATGTCGTCTACTCAGTTTGTGTTGTCCATTGATATACTTCAGTGCCTCATGGTCAGCGATAAGAATGAACTCCCTCTGTATCAAGTAATGACGTCAATGCTTCAAAGACTGCACTATGGCATAGAATTCAAGATCATAGGTGGAATAGTTCCTCTTCGATCCTGATAGCTTCTCACTGAAAAATGCCACTGGACACCCTTCCTGACTCAAAACACCACCAATGCCAACTCCAGATGCATCACAATTAACTTCAAACACCTTTTCAAAATCTGGAAGTGCCAAAACTGGAGCCTCGGTCATCCGTTTCTTGACCAACTGAAAACTGGCTTCTGCTTCATCCGACCATTTGAATTCACGTCCCTTCAGACATTCTGTGATGGGAGCAATCAAAGTGCTGAAGTTCCTGATGAACCGACGGTAGAAGGATGCCAATCCATGGAAACTTCTGACATCGTGCAAAGTTTTCAGCTTGGGCCATCCCAATATTGCATCTATCTTCGACTGATCTGCAAGAACACCATCAGTAGACACCACGAAACCAAGAAAAGTAACGGAAGAGGTGAAGAAAGAACACTTCTTCCGATTAACGAACAGGCGCTCCGTCCTCAACATATCAAAAACTGCACGGAGGTGATCAAAGTGTGACTCCCAAGTCGGACTGTAAATAAGGATATCATCAAAGTAGACAACCACGAACTTCCCCATAAAAGGCCGTAACACCTGATGCATAAACCTCATAAAGGTGCTGGGTGCATTGGGATGTACCAAAAGGCATGACCATCCACTCATACAAACCATGCGCGTCTTAAACGCTGTCTTCCACTCATCTCTAGGTCGGATCCCCGATTTGGTGATATCCGCTCTTAAGGTCAATTTTTGAGAAGACCTTAGAACCGTAAAGCTGATCCAACATATCATCCGACGGAGGAATTGAAACCTGTAGCATCTGTGATCCCGTTGATTGCTCTACTATCAACACACATACGCCAAGATCCGTCCTTCTTGGGTACCAGTGAGAAAGGGAACTGCACACGGGCTCATGCTTTCACGAATGTAGCCCCTCTCCAACAATTCAACCACTTGTCGCTGCAACTCTTCAGCTTCCTTGGGACTGAGACGATAAGCTGGTCGATTAGGCAGACTCGACCCTGGAACAAGGTCAATTTGATGTTGAATATCCCTCATAGGCGGCAACCCTGGAAGGAGATCTTCGGGCATGAAATCAGAGAACTCCGTTAGCATCTTCTGCACTTCTACCGGTAAATCTGGATTCTCTTCTGTTGTACTATTCTCACAAGGCAGTAGAGCATAGACCACATCTTCTCGCACAATCTCTCCCAAAAAACTGGACATAGAAAGCAGGTTGGCACTTTTAGCTACTGGAGCAAGAGTGATTTCTTCTCTTCGCGGCGCTAACACAACCGTCTTCCCTTTGATGCTAAGGGAATAAGTATTTTTCCGCCCGTCATGAACAACACTGCGATCATACTGCCAGGTCGACCCAACAATATGTGACAAGTATCCATCGACACAACATCACACCAAGCATTGTCGAAATATTTCCTACCAATCGAAAAAGATACTAGACATCGCTTTTCTACACAATCCTGCCCTTACTCAACCACGACAATTTATATGGCCTGGGATGCCGATCTGTCTTCAACTGTAATTTCTGGACAGCTTCTTCAGACACTACATTCTCACAGCTTCCACTATCAATGATCAGTTTGCAAACCTTATCCGCTACCGTGCAGGTTGTGTGAAAGATGTTGGTTCTCAACCAGTCATCCCCTGAATCGCCTTTGGGGGTCAATAGACTCTTACGCAAGACTAGAGTTTCATGACCGTCCCCATACAGCATTCCTTCCTCTTCATCATCGTCATATACAGGCTCTCCAACCTCCTCATTCTCGTCTACAACTTCTTCATCAATTAGGAGATTTTTACCTGGCCGATTAGCTGGTTTCCTGCAATCAGTTGCTCGATGTCCCTGTTCACCGCACCTGAAGCATCTAATACCTGAACCAGGATTATCCCGTGGTGGCTGTTGAGTAGGACGAGGTGCTTGAGGGCGAATGGGCTGGCTACCTTCGCTTCTGACCACCGGTTTCCTACTCATCGCTTCTCTCTGACAAGTGCGGTATGCTTCGAAATGTCCACGATTAGTGAAGGCTGAGGACATCCCGTACGGACCGTCGCAATCCTCCCAAATATCTCACCACCATCTCTGTTCTTCCGTTTCGAGACGGATCATTCCGAGCCACCAATTGATAAAACTCCTCGGTGTAGTCATCAACGGACCTTATGCCCCGTCTTAGAGAATGAAGCCGTTGAAACAAAGTTTGAGTATAGCCGAAAGGAAGGAAGTGACCTTTCATCTTCTTCTTCATTTTCTCCCAATCTACGTGATTTTGGCCTTACCACCGCTTTGCGTGAACGTCTCAGCTCCCACCATGCGGATGCCCTACCCTTAAGTTTGATGGCAACTAACCTTACTTTGATGTGATACGGAACCTCCTTGTACTCAAAATACGTTCCACTTCATTCACCAATCAACAAAACCTTCAGGCTTGTAACGTACTGCAGAAAACTCGGTAGATCTACCCGAAAAGCCGAAATCTACATGACGACCCTCCCGACCACGATGCTCCCAGACCCGAGCAGGGTTGTGATACGGGTTTTCGTAACTGGTATCGGACTCGTGACCCTCCAGTTCGCGGTCACCGCGATCCTGCGCCGCCAGACGCTGAGTTAACTCTGCAACTTGCCTCTGTAAGTCTTCAATCGTCACATCTTGAACGTTACGATCACGGTGTGGGACTTCCTCATTCGGAACCTGCCCTCTGCGACCACGACCACGACCACCAACCATGATTGACCGATGAAATCTAGCCCAAGAAGATGCTGAAGCTCTGATACCAACTGACGCCGGGCAGAATAATGATTATTCTGCAGGCTGGGTTCAATTGACAAAAACAGAGAAGAACGCAAGAGAAACACAAAGAAAAACGAGAAAATTCTTTATTATTCAACAACTGAATGAAAATAACCCACAAGCCGGGTTAAATAGCCAGAAAATAATAATAATCGGAATTTTGCCAAAAATAGCAAAATTCTAATATTCATACCAAAATAAAATACTTAATAAAAGAAACAATATTACCAAAATTCGGCTCAAATCGAGCAATTATTCTATGTCAAAAGGGAAACTGAAATATTACCATAAATAGCAAAAAATAACTTAAATTGATGATTCGGAAGGGAAAATAGCTGAATTTGAGCTCGAATCCGATGCACACTGAGCATAGCTTGGTGCCCACGACGTGCGCGCCGAAACGAGCTTTCCGAATTGGGGTCACGGGCGTGATTCTGACAACCGTAGCCAAAGTTATGGCCAAAATACCAAAACGTGTTCAAAATTGACCCCAATTAGGAAATGTCGTCGATTACTTTCCATTCTTACGTCGATCCGCCAACTCATGGTACGTTAGCGCCATCAACGAGTTATCTGACAACTCAGCTTCGTCTGACTCGGACCCTCCTGCATCAGTTCCTCAATTGAGCTGAAAAACATATAAGTGCAGAAGAAGCCACTTTAGATCAGGAGGAATTCAAGATAATTCATCTAATCCAACGAGGGAGAAAAAAGTGGAAAAAAGATTCAATCAAGAAAAGAGAAAAGACCGAAGGGAAAGAGATCGTCCAAGGTCTTATCCGGAAAGATTTCGTGAATATCATCTACTGAACACTACCTTGGATGAGGTCTTCTCGTAAACAGGGAAAAATGAGGCATTTCGCAGACCCCCACCTCAGAAAAAGAATCCACCGAGGAGAAACCAAGGAAAATACTGTCGGTATCATAGGTTGGCAGGGTATAACACAGATGACTGCAAAAATTTGAAGGAAGAGGTGGAGTCCGTAATTGGGCGAGGTCATTTACAGGAGTTCATGGCTAAACCTGGAGAAACTAATCAGGCGCCTAATCAACAACCTCACCAACCTGGAACGATTCAACGAGGTCAGCCGAGTCACCAAGCTCGGAACCCCCTACCTCGAGCTAAAATCAGAATGCTAGTAGGTGGAAACCAGTGCATTGAAGGGTCTAGGAGGGTAAGGCACAGACAAGCACGATATGCACGCATTTTCCAGAATTACGATGTAGAACGACCAGAGCCTGATACCGGCATAAAATTACTATCAAAATGGTTTGGATTTTTAGAAAAAGATTCTCATGGAGTTTTGCATGACCAAAGTGACACGTTGGTGATAACCATGGTGGTAGCTGGCATACAAATACATCGGGCTCTTGAGGATAATGGGAGTTCGATCATTGTGTTGTATTCATAAACTATAGAACAAATGGGAATCCAAGAACGGTATCTCCTGTAAGTGTTATGCCCTAGGTCCAATCAACTTTGGAGATAATCACTTTTAATGTATATATAACCGATACATACTAATGGCAAGATCTATTATTTAATTGAATTAATATTCTAATTAATTAAATAATAGAATCCGTAGATTCAAGTCTTAATGATTTATTAATCACAAGGAGTTGTGATTGTGAGATATAAATTACATATGACTGAATTTTAAATCGTTCGTGGTCGTATGTAATAACAAGATACGGATATCGTTATTACGGATAGACCATCACGTGTGGCATTTCTTACTTATAAAGTAAGTAGTTGATCTCACAAGCTAAAGTGTGGAGACACTTGAATGAACACGTGAATGTTTTGTTATAGAACAAAATATTGGAGACCCGCTGAGAGATTCCACATGGAAAACAATCTGAGTGTCAGTGGTTAATCTCTAACGTTCAGTAGTGGAATTGGTCCTTTGACTTGAGGTCATCATAGTGCCTTATATGAGGACAGTCATGCTTTGGTGATGTCGGATGTTGCTCTGTCAAGGGTCGCTAATACGGCATCGTTCGAGTATGTCAAGAATCATATGAAAGTTGTGAATGATCAATAGAGGATTCATCACTCTTAGATAGAAAGAGATTATGATGTACATTTCATCCAGTTAAGTTGATAATGAAATCCTTGGCCAAGGTGAACTCATAAGTCGAAAAAGAGTTTTTCACTTACATTGACTTAACAGTAGGATAAAAGACATGATTGATAATTGAGATTGACACATATCCATATCTCATAATTGATTGGATCATATTGATGAAAGGATTATAGTTTCATGATAAACGAACAAGTTTGGTTTGTCATATCACATGACATTTTCCGTCACATGTATTGCCTGACACATTGCTAGATGTTAATCTGGGACGACGAATGTGAATTAATGATAAATTAAAAAGGGGTATTTTAATTTATCAATTTTGATTAGATCAAAATAATAATTTACATCGTTAGGCATTATGATTGAGAACCTAATGGGTCACACACAAAAGAGAACCAGAAGAATGTGATTTACCAATTCATTAATCGACAAACATTGGATGATTAATTAATTAGATTGATTAGTAAGCCCGAATTAATTAATTGGATTAATTGATTCATGGACCGGATTTAATTAATTTAATTAATTAAATTATTGGACCGGGTTTAGTTTAAGAGAAGGGCCGAGCCCACTTAGACTTATACTAATAGAATTCTAGGGTTTGAAAATTGTAAGGGTTTTTCATTATTATTCTTGCTAGTACAAGAAAAGAAACTCTAGCCACCATTCTTGTTCTCTGTGTGGATCACCATTGGAGGCTGGACAATTGGACAGCTTGGATTGCAGATCGTGATAATTGGAGTTCGAGAATCAGTAAAAGGATTTGCAGAATTCATCAAAGGTATTATTTCTAAACACGGTTTCTATCTAAACATAATGTAGATCCTGTTCGGGAATCGAAATTTGCTTTACTTTCGCTGCGCATGATTAAGTAGGTTCCCAACAGTGGTATCAGAGCCTACTTTGTGTTTATTAGAAATTGTTTTGCATCTTGTAACAATCAAAAGTTGATTTTTGTTGTATTTCTTGTTTCTACCAATTGAGAAAATTTGATTTTCACATTTTAGAATCTGTTCAAAAAAAATGGAAATCGGATCTGGAGGCGGTAGGTGGCAGTGTTGCCGGTGACAACACAGCCGCTGGACCTGGCGACAGCGCACACAATGAAGCGTGCCCCCACCACAAGGCAGCACGCCATGGAAGAAAGCAGCGGCGACAGTCGCTGCTGCGATTTGCAGCGGCGATTGTCCCCGCTGTGAAACATTGGCAGCACCTCCTACTGCTGTTACGCAGCAGGAAGTACTGCTACAGAGGCGGAATGTGACAGCGGCGACGATCCGCCGCACTTGCCATGGGCGGCGCCGTTAGGTTTTAGTTGGGTGGATTTCTAGGGTTTCAGATTCGGGTGAATTCGATTTGGGGACAGGGGCCTCCTCTGCAATTTCTGAAATTTTGGGGACCCGTCTGCAATAATGAAAAAAGGGGTCAATGTGCAATTGTTAGAAAAGGAGTCTGTCATGCAATTTAGTAAATTGAAGGGCTCGCTTTTAATTTTAAATTTGGGTCAGTTTGCAATTTTCAAAATGGTTTTGAATTAAATATTAAAATGGTTTTAAATTAATTTTTAAAATGGTTTGACCTTAAAATTTTCAATTTTGACCCGTTCAATATTTTATTTAAAATTGACGATCTCTTATATCTTCGTTAAAATTAGATTTTAACTTAAATATTAAACTTGACCCTAAATTGAATTTTATTTTATTTAGGAGTTTTATCCTAAATTAAAATGTTAATTCAATTGAAATTAGAGTTGGACTCTAATATTTTATTTAATTAAAATTTGATTTTAATTAAATTATTTCACCCGAATATATTCTTGGAATTAGAGTTGGACTCTAATTTGATATTTAATTGAAATTTGATTTTAATTAAATTGTCATACCCTAAATTTTTCTTAGAATTAGAGTTGGACTCTAATTTTGTATTTAATTAAAATTTGATTTTAATTAAATAAGTTTGCCACTATATCTTTGAATTGGAGTTTGACTCTAATTTTGTAATTAGTTAAAATTTGATTTTAATTAAATTTAACCGCTTTAAAACTTTGAAGTTAGAGTTGGACTCTAATTTGATATTTAATGAAAATTTGATTTTAATGAAATAGTTCCGCCCTGTAATAGTGGAATTAGAATGTGATTCTACTTTGGTATATAAAATTAAAATTTGATTTTAATTAAATATACCCGCTACTTAAATTAATTGATTAATTTGATTAATTAATTATTCCGATCCATTTGTCTAAATTAGTTTAGAAGACTTATTGCTAGAAACTTGAAACATGTTTGCATATAATATTAGATATTATATAGGAATGCATTTATATGATGAATGTTTTATTAGTGGATGATTATGGACTCGACCATGTAGATGTGTTGAATGGTTAGTTTTATTCTTGTTGTTTTATGGGCCTGCAAGCTCTAATTTATTTTGGACCTGCGAGTCCGTTATTATTGTTATTATTATGGGTCTGCGCGTCCAATATTATTTAGGCCTGCATGCTAACTAGTATAGGATGTAAGTTGCAGTTGGACTAATTGAAGATACAGGAAGAGGAGGGACCATATAGATGGAGCATTGTATGAATCAATGTTATACCCCCTAGGAACTGACCAACTAGTCTTCCTTATGGCTCAAGAAGATTAGATAGTATAAGTCCATAATCGTCCACACTATTATATGTATGTTTATTTGCATGTTAGATGTATAATAATATATATATATAATTATTACGATGAGATATTTGCATGCAAAACCCCTCGTTAAAAATATTATTAAGTCAATTTCTTATTCGCCTTCCATCATTATAGTGAAAAACGAGAATCCTAAATCGATTTCAACTTGTTGAGTACACTCAAGGCTGGTCTATTATGGATATGTTTGACACTATGAAATATTAGATATTTCTGAATGATGGGTTTGACTTAACTAAAATTTATCTTTTGTTGAGTACACTCAAGGAGATAAATTGTAGAGGCATGTTAAAATTTTAAGTCATATATATATTAGCCTTCCATCATTATAGTGAAAAACGAGAGTCCGAAATCAATCTCAGCTTGTTGAGTACACTCAAGGCTGGTCTTTAGGGATATGTTTGACACTATGAAATATTAGATATTTCTGAATGATGGGTTTGATTTAACTAAAATTTATCTTTTGTTGAGTAGATTCAAGGAGATAAATTTTAGAGGCATGTTAAGCTAACGCATAAGATGTGTGAAGACAAAGAGTTGTTGGCTTAATGATCTGGGAGTTGTATGGAGATACAATTGATAATAATATCTACTCATATGTTTTATTAAAACTTATTGAGCACACTCAAGATTTTAATATAACAAATGGGATCCCAGTCCATTGGGAACCAAGTATGGATTCCATAAATTTATGTGAGAGGGTCATAAATTTGAGTTAAACAGTGAGAGCGAAATTAATTTAATAAAAGACCATGTTAAATTAATTGATGCATTTTATATATTATTCTTCTACTTTTTGTCGTTTACATTTATTGAATCTTGAGTAACCATATGTATTTGAGCGGCATATTGTATACCAACAACCAAACCAAATTTTCTTGATTGGCACCGCAATCTGAGAATTGTTCTCAGGCATGATAATTGATTATGTCATTGAGTAGCCCTTTCCAAAGACACATGTTGATGACTCGATAAAAGAAGAGGTGACTGCTACAATAAATACAGTGATGACGATAACACTGCAACATGTTTGATGCTGCGACTATGTCACTTGAGTTACAAAAGCAACATAAGAGTATAGATGCTAACATATGATTTTCATCTCAAAGTGTTGAATGATAAGCAATCACGTGTGGAAAGATATGAGATTTTCTAGCAACTATACTAGTGCATAATGGTAGAAGAGTCTTCGGCCAGTTCTGGTGTGCTGAAGACGTTGACTACTTTGAGAAGTTGTCTCAATTGAGTTCAGTCATGAACAAAGAACTAAGTATGACTTGGTTCTGCAATCTCTGCCGGAGAGTTATTCATAACTAATTATGAATTTAACATGAATAAATTCGAATGCACACTTATTGAGTTGCTGAACATGCTTGAAACTGTTAAGCCTAACATCTATGTTTGAAATGGGCAAATCTTAGTCATAGCTTTCTTTAGGGAAGTCTAAAGGGTGTTTTAAGAAAACGACCAAAATGACTAAGATAGCTAAAGCAAATAAGGACAATACCAAATCTAATGACCATTATTATCATTTTGGAATGATAGGTCATTTGAAAGAATATTGCAAGGCTTATATCTACTTCATTAGTTTCATAGGCATTGGATACTAGATATGGATCTCATATTTTTATAAATATGTAGAAACTAAACAGAAGTAGATTACTGCAAAAAGGGAGAAGTTGACCTGTACGTTGAAAATGAGCAAAAGTTGCCACATTGCCTGTAGGAGCTACTTTTTGCTTTTGCCTTAGGCTCAATATTAGAGAAATATTGTTTTGTTCTTGCCATTACCAAGAGTATTAAATAAATTTCATGTTTGGACATGAATTATTTTAATGTTAAGGACAATTGTTGTTCCTTTTATCTTGATAAGATCTTAATGGTCATGGTAAATTACAAAATGATATTTATATTCTAAACATTGAGTATTCTATAATGAGTATAGATACCGAAATGCATAAAAATGATAATCTGAATAATACCTATATCTGGCATTGCAGATTTGGTCATATAAATGAAAATGAAATTCTAAACTTACATGAAGATGTATATTTGGGTCAAATGATTTTGAATCATTTGACAAATGCAAAACATGTTTGTTAGGCACAATGACAAAATCTCCTTTTACTTGAAAAGGAGAAAGATCTACATAATTACTACATCTAATACATAGCGATGTATGTAGACACATGTCAATTACTGCTAGATAAAGTTTCTCTTTTCTCATCACATTTACTAGACGACCATTTCAGAAGTGGTCATGTATATTTGATAAAATTCAAGTATGAAACTCTTGAAATGTTCAAGGGATTCAAACTAGAAATTGAGAAACAAATAGGTAAATAAATTCTCACACTAAGATTTGATCGATGTGGAGAATACCTAAAATGTAGGATTTTAGATTATCTAAAAGAAAATATGATTCTTTTGCAGCGGATTACTCTACATACATTGCAACATAATGGTGTATTTATAATGAGGAATCACTTCAAAATTGTTTTGAAGTCATGCACTGATTGCCACGTGCTACACACTAAGTCGTGTCCTATCTAAATTGGTTAACAAAACTCCATATGAGTTATGGAAAGATGAAGGCCCAGCTTTTCTCATTTGAAAGATTAAGGTCGTGACGCTTATGTGAAGCGTACCGAATCAGATAAATTTGAAACTAAATCCGATAAATATATATTTGTGGGATATTCAAGAGATAATTGAATATCAATTCTATAATCCCGTTGAGAAGAAGGAGTTCATTTCAAGACATGTCATATTTCTAGAGAAAATATTTATTCTAAGAGAGGACAGTGGGAGTAAAGTAAATCTTGAAGGAGTTCAATGATTCACGGATATAGTTAACCAAGTAGATAACCCGAGTCTGATCCCAAATGTGTTGATGAACATACTCTTCATCGGGAAGTGGAGACTCCTGAGGACACGACAGCTCCATGTAAATCTTGTAGGACCTTCTAAAAGGTAAGAATCCATGATTACTAATCAGACATTACTAATCGAGGATGATGAACCTACTAATTATGTATAAGCAGTCAAGTGTTGACTCGCTGACATGGCATAAGGCTATGATATCCGATATGAACTTAATGTAACCAAGGTTTGGACCTTGGTCAACTCGCCTAATGGATTAGAACCCATATGTTGTAAATAGGTTTATAAAAAGAGTTCAATATAGATTGAGACAAGCCTTTTGGAGCTAGAATCTTCGATTTGATGTAAAAGTCAAAATGTTTGATTTTACCAAAAGTGAAGACGAATTGTGTGTTTAAAAGAAGATAGTGGGAGCATTGTCGCATTCCTAATATTATATGTATGAGACATATTACAGGAAACGACGTCTCTATATTTCAATTATTGAAATTATGGTTGTTAAATAATTTCTTCATAATAGATATGTGAGAAGTAACTTGATCTATAGAGATAGATCTAGAAGATTGTTTAACTCATCTAGATCTGTATAGATAAAATCTTGAGAAGATTTTATATGGAGAAAATGAACTGAGAGTTCATGGATACACTGATACTAACTTCTAGTGAGACTAGAATGATAGCATATCTCAATTAGGATATTGGTTTACTCTTAAGCGGTGTGTTGGAAAGGTTCCAAATGAAAAATAACCATTGATTCAATAATAGAAGCCTTATACAGCAATGCCTTAGAAAGCAACAAAAGTTGTGGTCTTGATCAGAAAGTTCATTAATGAACTTGGAGTAGTTCCTAACATTGTTAATCACACACTTCTGCTTGTGATAACAATAGAGCCATCGTGCAAATAAAGGAACTAAGGTCTCATCGATGATACAAACATATGTTAAGGCAATATTATCTCATAGGAAAGATAATACAGTGAAATGATGTAAAGAAAGAACGAATTCTCAAAAGTTATTAAATTGCAGATCCATTGACAAAGAGTTGTCACAATATAAACATGATTGTCATGTAGACTCTTATGGTATAAGATACATAAGGGATTGGATCTAGTGCAAGTGGGAGTTTGTAAGTGTTATGCCCTAGGTCCAATCAATTTCGGACATAAGCACTTTTAATGTATATATAACCGATGCATACTAATGGCAAGATCTATTATTTAATTGAATTAATATTCTAATTAATTAAATAATAGAATCCGTAGATTCAAGTCTTGATGATTTATTAATCACAAGGAGTTGTGATTGTGAGATATAAATTACATATGACTGAATCTTAAATCGTTCGTGGTCGTATGTAATAACGAGATACGGATATCGTTATTACGGATAGACCATCACGTGTGGCATTTCTTACTTATGAAGTAAGTAGTTGATCTCACAAGTTAAAGTATGGAGACACTTGAATGAATACGTGAATATTTTGTTATAGAACAAAACATTGGAGACCCGCTGAGAGATTCCACATGGAAAACTATCTGAGTGTCAGTGGTTAATCTCTAACGTTCAGTATTGGAATTGGTCATTTGACTTGAGGTCATCATAGTACCTTATATGAAGACAGTCATGCTTTGGTGGTGTCGGATGTTGCTCTGTCAAGGGTCGCTAATAGGCATCGTTCGGTTATGTCAAGAATCATATGAAGGTTGTGAATGATCAATAGAGGATTCATCACTCTTAGATATTAAGAGATTATGATATACATTTCATCCAATTAAGTTGATAATGAAATCCATGGCCAAGGTGAACTCATAAGTCGAAAAAGAGTTTTTGACTTACGTTGACTTAATAGTAGGATAAAAGATATGATCGATAATTGAGATTGACACATGCCCATATCTCATAATTGATCGGATCATTTTGACGAAAGGATTATAGTTTCACGGTAAACGAACAAGTTTGGTTTGTCATATCACATGACATTTCCTGTCACATGTATTACCCTGAGATATTAATCTGAGACGACGAATGTGAATTAATGATAAATTAAAAGGGGGTATTTTAATTTATCAATTTTGATTAGATCAAAATAATAATTCATATCGTTAGACATTGTGATTAGGAACCTAATGGGTCACACACAAAAGAGAACCAGAAGAATGTGATTTACCAATTAATTAATCGACAAGCGTTGGATGATTAATTAATTGGGTTGATTAGTAAGCCCGAATTAATTAATTGGATTAATTGATTCATGGATCGAATTTGATTAATTTGATTAATTAAATTATTGGACCGGGTTTAGTTTAAGAGAAGGGCCAAGCCCAATTAGACTTATACTAATAGCACTTACAAATGTATATATAACCGATGCATACTAATGACAAGATCTATTATTTAATTGAATTAATATTCTAATTAATTAAATAATAGAATCCGTAAATTCAAGTCTTGATTATTTGTTAATCACAAGGAGTTTGATTGTGAGATATAAATTACATATGAATGAATCTTAAATCGTTCGTTGTCTTATGTAATAACGAGATACGGATATCGTTATTACGGATAGATCATCACGTGTGGCATTTCTTACTTATGAAGTAAGTAGTTGATCTCACAAGTTAAAGTGTGGAGACACTTGAATGAACACGTGAATGTTTTGTTATAGAACAAAACATTGGAGACCCGCTGAGAGATTCCACATGGAAAAACTGTTGGGAACCTACTTAATCATGCGCAGCGGAAGTAAAGAAAATTTCGATTCCCGAACAGGATCTACATTGTGTTTAGATAGAAACTGTGTTTAGAAATAATACCTTTGATGAATTCTGCAAATCCTTTTGCTGATTCTCGAACTCCCATTATCGCGATCTGCAATCCAAGTTGTCCAATTTTCCAGCCTCCAATGGTGATCCACACAGGGAACAAGAATGGTGGCTAGAGTTTCTTTTCTTGTGCTAGCAAGAATAATAATGAAAAACCCTTACATCTCCAACTGTACTCCAAGAAATTGCAAGGAATTTCTGGAGACCCAATTGAAGCCTGAGGTCAAATTGTTTTGATCATGGTGGATTTTGTGATTGCTGACTTGCCTTCCAATTATAACGGTATGTTAAGGAGACCCATACTATACGAGTTGCAGGCTGCCACTTCAATATATCATTACTTTATAAAGTTTTTCACTCCAGACAGAGTTGGAATGGTGCGTGGAAATCAAGCTGAGGCTAGGGCTTGCAATGTTGATTTACCTAGTCCTTATGTTCGAATGTTGAGGAACTAGCAAAATAATTGAATGAGGGAAGCTAGATTAAAGAGACCTATCGTAGCCGGCCTCACTGAGATAGGCATCACTGAGAAACACCACAGAAATATGACGGATGAACGTCTTTTGTTCGATGATAAGGAGGTAGACCCACACCCTTATCCTGGAATCCTGGTGGTTTCAATACCCATTGCAGGAATTATCATTCCCAAAGTTTTAGTAGATACATGGAGTTCTCTCAACATACTCTATGCTAACACATTAGAATGGATGGTAATTCCATTAAATTTTCCACAACCATATTCAAATGTGGTTTTAGGACTTAATGAAGCCCTTACCCAAGCAAAATGGTCGATTAAGCTCCCCACCGAGATTGGCGAAGTCCCACGCCAAATTAAGTTGAACACTAAATTCGTGGTACTTGATTCCGATTCACCTTATGATGCCATTATGGGGCAGCCTTTGTTGTTCAATCTCAGGGAAATTGTGTCCATGTATCACTACATGCTAAAATTCCATACGCCTCAAGTTAAGGGAAACAAGGACATTGTTG
Source organism: Fraxinus americana (assembly GCA_035079005.1). Taxonomy (NCBI): domain Eukaryota; kingdom Viridiplantae; phylum Streptophyta; class Magnoliopsida; order Lamiales; family Oleaceae; genus Fraxinus; species Fraxinus americana. Next base: position 145,291 of record CM068710.1, on the reverse strand, counting down.
AGAAATGCCAAGTGAAGATCTGTCCAGCAAAGAGTGAGGCATATATTTCCCTAGGAATTTATATGGCACAACTAATGGAGTCTGACCTTGGCCCATTAGACCCACATCTAAAGGTCAAAGGGGGAGAACCTATGGAAGAGCTGGACAGAGTAGCGATCAGACAAAATGATCCACTGAAGGAGCTTAGAATAGGTCATGAACTTCGGCCACTCATCCGAAGTCAGATAACGAGTTTATCCAGCAGAACCTTGATTTTTTGTTTGGAATCATGTGGATATGGAGGGAATCGACTCCAGCGTCACTTGCCATAGGTTGTGTATCGACCTTTCAGTGCGACCTAAGCGGCAATAACGCCGACCCTTAAACTCAAAAAGGTACGAGGCTCTAAATCATGAGGTGCAAAAGTTGCTTCGCAATAGGTTTATTCGTGAAGCAAAATATCCTAAGTGGGTCGCTTACCCAGTTCTAGTGAAGAAAAGTAATGGGGAATGGAGGATGTGCATAGATTTCACTGACCCGAACAAAGCATGTCCTAAAGATAGTTTTCTTTTACCAAGGATAGATCAGATGGTCGATGCGACGGTAGGACATGAATTGCTTAGCTTCATAGACGTATACTCAGGATATAACCAATTCCTTATGTATGAGCCAAACTAGGAGCATACCACCTTCATTACTGATCGATGTCTTTATCGTTACAAAGTGGTGCCTTTTGGCCTCAAGAACGCTGGAGCCACTTATCAGTGTTTGGTAACTCCAAGTTTGCTAAAAAAATTGGTAAAAAAATAGAGGTATATGTTGATGAAATGTTATTCAAGAGTATAATGCCAGAGATCATCAACAACATCTTGCTGAAATGTTGGAATCTTGAGAAAGTAGAGGATGAAACTAAATCCACACAAATGTGCCTTCGGTGTGAGTTTCTGGGAAAATTCTTAGGTTATCTTGTAAATTGTCGAGGAATTGAGGCCAATCCAAAAAAGATACGAGTCATCATTGAAATACAAGCCCTAACAAGGCCTAAGGAAGTTCAAGTTTTAACTGGACGAATAGCTTTCTTCAATCACTATATGTCAAAATCAACTGATCGATGTAAACCATTCTTTGATATCCTGTGAGAAGGGAAGAAGTTCGAGTGGACTGTTGAATGTCAACTTGCTTTTGAGAAGTTAAAACAAAAATTGGCACAACCACCAGTGTTGTCAAAACCATGGGTATGTGAAGTGCTAATCTTATATCTTGTAGTATCTGAACATGCTATTAGCGTTGTCTTAGATCGAGAGAAGATGGAATACAACATCTTGTTTACTATGTTAGTAAGGCCCTTCATGAAGCCAAGCTCCATTATTCTCCTTTGGAGAAATTGGCATATGCCATTGTTATGGCTGCAAGGAAGTTGAGGCCATACTTCTTAGAGGACCCTATTGAGATCTTAACTAACTACCCGTTAAGGCAAACCTTGTAGAAGCCTGATACTTTGAGACGAATGGTCAAGTGGGCAGTGGGGCTTGGACAATTTGACATAAGATACAAACATCGCACTTCTATAAAAGGTCAAGTACTTTCTCATGACACTTCATGGGAACTTTTTGTAGACGGGTCCTCATCCGTAATTCGGTCAGGGGCAGGAGTAGTCTTGGTTGGTCCAAATCGCTAATTATTCTATGAAGCCTTACCATTCGACTTCGAGGCTTCCAATAATGAGGTTGAGTATGAAGCGTTAATAGCTAAGGTGAGGATGGAGAAAGGGATGAGAATCTCTCATCTGATAGTTCACAACGACTTTCAATTTGTGGTCAATCAGATCAATGAGGCCTACTAAACTAAAGAAGAAAAAATGAATAGCTATCTTCAAATTGTTAGGCAAGAATTTGAGAATTTTCGAATTGATGTGGTCAAATAAATTCTTCGAACTCAGAACGGTCATGCTGACGCTTTAGCTCAGTTAGCCACAAGCGAAGGAACAAATGAATTTGATAGCGTTCTAGTAGGAAGGATTACTCATCCTGCTATTCAAAAACTAGAGGTTGTTTCCATAATGACTGATCACAAACCCGCATGGATGGACGAAATCGGTTCTTATCTAAGAATGGGGATACGCCTTGAGGATCCTATTGAAGCAAGAAGACTGCGGATGAGGTCGATAAGGTACACATTAATTGACGATGTGCTCTACAAACGGGGATATTCGGTACCTTTGTTAAAATGTCTGAATGAAGAAGAAGCACTTTATGCTTTGCATGAAATACATGAAGGAATATGTGGAAATCATTTCGGAGGAAAATCGTTGGCTCATAAAATCACACACTAAGGATATTTCTACCCACTGTGAAACGGGATGATGGGCTGAGGAACTCTCCAGCGTACTATCTTAACATACAACGCCTAGGAATAGCACGGTAGAAACTTCTTTCTCCCTGGCTTTTGGGGTGGAAGCTGTGATCTCATTAGAGGTAGGGATTCCTTCTATTCAAACAACAATGCACAACAAATAGGGGAATGAGAAAGCTTTGTATGGAGAGTTGGACCTAATAGAGGAAATGAGGAATGAAGCTGAAATTAGAAAATTTTGTACACAAACAACTCAATGCAAAGTACTACAATTAGAAGGTCAAGAAACGAGCATTTGAGGTCGGTACTCTAGTACTAGGAAAAATTTTCCTTGCCACTAGAGAATCTAGCTCGAGATCTTTAGGACCTAATTGGGAAGGTCCCTATAGAGTAACTAGAGTACTACTCAAAAGAGCTGACGAGCTGGAAGATATGGATGAAAGACCTCTGTTGCACCCTTGGAACGCAGAACACCTCAAAAAGTATTATCAATAGGAAATGAGCGTACTTTGTGCTATAAATCTATAATAAAAGTGTCTGTTCTATCAGAAATATTGTTCCTCTGCAACACTTAGACGAATTTCCTCTTAAGAGAATAACAAGGCTTTGCTCGTTAGCAAGCAGAGCTAAGGTTACATGTGCTGCAATTCTTAGAAGAATTTCCTCTTAAGGGAATCACGAGGCTTTGCTCGTTAGCAAGCCGAGCTAAGGTCGTATGTGCTTCAACACTTAGATGAATTCTATCTTAAGGGAATCACAAGGTCTTGCTCATTAGCAAGCTAAGCTAAAGTTACATATGCTGCAACACATAGGTGAATTCCCTCTTAAGAGAATGACAAGACTTTGCTCGTCAGCAAGCCGAGCTAAGGTTGCATGTCCTGCAACACTTAAACGAATTCCCTATTAGGGGAATTACAAGGCTTTGCTCGTTAGCAAGCTAAGCTAAGGTTGCATGTGCTGCAATGCTTAGATAAGTTAAAGTAAGCAATATATTATGCAAAGTAAAAAAAAACTACTAACATTCATTCATAAACAAGATAAAAATTTTATATCATTCATTTAAGCAATGTTTAAACAAAGGAAAATAAAACAAAAAAAATTAAATCCTAAGGAAGATCTAGGTCTTGTGGAGCTTGAGCTTCATCAGCTGGGAAGATACAAACTCCAGCTGCTTCAGACAATCCTTGGATTTCTTTCTTTTGCTCCTCTAAAAACTCCATCAAGAAGCCTGCATCGAAATCTGACCTCACTCTTCCAATATATTTTATCAGCTCTCTTAAAGCCACAATGTAGGCATATTGAGAAAGGGCATCGAACTCAGAAGAGGCCCTCCAAATGTCCACTGCTTTGGAGGCTTTAGCTTCAGCCTCTTCAGCCTTCTTGATAGCCTCTTCAGCGATTTTCACAGCTTCATCAACCCGAGCTCGCTCCTCATCAGCTCGAATTTTCTCTTCCTTGGCCTTTTTGTTCTCAGTGGCTACCCGTTGGTTTTCCTTTTCTCCCCAAACCCTTAAAGCCTCATTGTCATCCATATATTTCAGTTTAGAGGCAGATTTGGCTTCCGACTCGACTCCTATCTTATTGAGGCGATCTTCATAGTCTTTTTCTTTCTCTGCAAACTTTGCTCGCTCAGCCTTCATACTTTTAAACAAGCCTAAGGCTGATTCTTTACCTCAAGCACTTTATCTATCTCCGCTTTGACCTAAGTAAAGAAAATTAATGTGAGTAATAAAACTAAGGTAGAAATTTTAAACTATTTAAGCTTGAATGAACTACCTTATCTACTACAGACATCATGTACAAGATGATCTGTGGCTGTACAACTGAGCAGAAATGATGGCCTCTCCAACAGGCATCTCAGTTAAAAATTGTTGTTCTCTCTCATTCCAGTTCCTAGTGAGGAGGTTGGCAGACTCCCTGAGAGGGGAAGGAAATACTGTAATGGATTCTCTCGACGTAGATGGAGCTCGGAGGAAGTCCTGAAAGATTTCAGGTCAATGGCCCATTAAATTTTCAACTTTGGGCCTCTACAAATCTGGGCACCTTTCTTGCGACCTTGAAGAACTGGTCGCTGCTATTGTGGGGACCAAAGGTGGAACTGAGGTCGGTTTTTCGAGAGGTATTTCAGGGGAGTGGAGGACCTCTCTTTAGCTGAAGTCGTGGGAGTGGACTTAGCTGGTGTCTCGCCAAAACGATGACGCTTTAAAGGCTAAACCTCCTGCTCAAGTTCAGCCTCTTCTGCCAACACAACCTCCTGAGGTCGGCTGATGACTTTGGCAGAACCAACCCTCTTCTTGCCTTTGGTAGCGGTAGCTACTATTTTTGCAGCTTTGTATCCCAACATCTCTTGATTTTGAGCTGGAGTAAAAAGAAAAACAAATATTTGTTAAATGTGTCCGGGGTAAACACTAATGGAAATATTAATTAGGATACTTACTGGAAAAATTTGGGACAGTTGTAGGAGCTCTGGCTGAGGTCGAAGTAGGAGGAAAGGACTAGAGAAACTCCCATTGGAAGAGGATGGAATTAGAGATGATGAATTTACAAGACCTCTGCTTTTTTGGAAGAGCTCTTACCGCGTCAGATAACTTTTGGATCGCTGAGGTTAAGGTCACCTTCTTGTAGTCTGTAGATAAAATTAAGTAAATTAAGAATGTGCTTATAAAACAAATGCAGGGAAATATTGAAGTATGATTACTTACACAGTGGGTGATAAAGAGTAGGAACTACATCCTCTCTATTCACCTCGGCAGGGTGGAACTGCCACTCCCCTAACACAAAGAAGAACTCCTCTTTTCACTTCTTTATTAAGGAGGGACAATCTAGTATTAGAGGTTCATTCGTTCTAGGCCTAACACTAGCGTACCACCAATCAGTGTTCTTCTCATCCTCTTTAAAGGTAAAAAGAAAGTCGAACTGTGCCACACTTAGCTCAGGATGACCTAATTTACCCCACAAAATCAAAGTGGCAACTAATGTCCTCCAGCCATTGGGACACAACTGGGTAGGGTCTATTCCCCAAGAACAAAGGAATTTACGAATAATCCTAGGGAAAGGGAGTCTAAGCTCGGCATTGAGGATAGCAGAATTTAAAGCTACGCATCCAATTGGAAAAGCGTTAGCTCGGTCAGATGAGGTGGGAATTATTAATTCTACTGAGCTAGGAATGTTATATGTAATACCCTAATCTTCACTTTACACACTTGGCCAATATGATTCATGTATTACTTGCTATTTACATTGTCATTGCATTTACATCAATAGATTGAAATGGTTCTCTTATAATGGTGCATTAGATCATTGAAGTTTAAGATTTCTATATGGTGTCAGTCTTTGACCTGCCGACCTAGGCGGTGAATCTTACATTGAGCTATGGTATAAATTTGGGTTAATCTAAACATTGGATATTGATGTGATAAACGATTGTGACCTTGAAAGGGGCAGAAGCATTATTGGTAAAGTTACTTGCTTATATTTTGGTTAATCGTGGTTGCCCTAAACCCCTAACTAAGTCTTTAATATATTTGGGACATGAGCATAAAATGACATGATCACAATACGATAATATAAGGGTCATATGACATTATAAATATTGAGACGTAAATTGTTGAAGTCGGTTGAGAATTGGGCGACAATCGGGTAAAGATCGAATGAACAGTTAAGGAATTAACTCTATAAATTATTTTAGGATCCTATGGGAATTAAATTAGGTTGTAGACACACTAAGATAGGCCAGATGCACTTGGTTTTCTACTATAATGATGGGTGTAAAATTAGATTTTTACTACAAAGGACACCTCATGCTTGGAAACACCTCATGCTGGGTGACTTGTCATTTTAACTTTCAATTCCTTTGACCTTAAGGCATCTGCCACGTCTCCTAACCCCTTAGTACTTCATATAGGATAGATATATATCTTATAAGACAATATGTATCCAAATAAAGGAAGAGAAATGATTTCTAATAGCCTAGAATTTGATTGGTGGCATGCTAATACAATGGAAATTGCAAATGGTTATACAGAAATTGCCTGATTTGGTGTTCGGTAAAAATGGACTGATTTTCAAGTTGTAAACCTTCTACTTGTAGTAATTTAATAACACATTTACCTTTACATATATGTTGTATAAGTGTGTTAAAATTTTGGGAAGGAATGAATGAGATTGAGGGTGTGAAAAGATAGATGAAATGGGACATGGCAGCAACTAAAACCTGAAAACAGGTTCTGTCCAATTGCGTGTTTAATGTAGTTTCAACCTTTACATGTTCATTAATAGTCTCTTAGGCCTGGAAAATATATTTTAAGGAATTCTACGTTGTTGAAAACAATTGGATGACGTTAACATTCATAATTGGACTCGAGAAATAGTGAGATTTATGGGACTGGTTTACAATATGGTTGGTAACTTGAAATGATAATGTTATCTAAATCTATGTGGCATGAATAGACGTAGTACAGGATTATGTGTTTTAAGGTTATCAAATTGAAGATTGTGTTTAATATTAAATAGCAATACAGGTGGTTTTCCAACTTTAAGCAAGAAAGAAGATCGATCTACACTCTGTGGTAGTGCACACACAATGACATAAAGGTAAGTAAAAATACAGTTGCAACTACGATGCAAGAACATAGTATTTGCGATATAGTAATGTTTGAATCTTACATAACTTTGATAAGAAGCTCATTGTATATCATATGATGGTTATGATCATTGAGTATGTGGTTTCAAAATATATTGATATCGATTTTGTTTAAATATGTCATTCCAGATCATTTTCATCTTCATGCACAACATACGTCCATGGTTGAAAATCTAGCATGCACAGCATGATTGTAAAATTGAGTTTCCCTCATAAAATATTTTATTGGCCACTACTAAGGCACCATGCTTATGTGATATGTTTTGACATTGTGGGTAATACTTCCTAGTTGGTTGCAAAGGCGGATAGGGAATGGGCCTTTGGTGATCACAAGAGGGTAGCTCACTCGACTGTGCCTTTGTGATATTATGATTATTGGCGCTGTCGGCTGGGATACTTTTGGGGTGATCATAGAAGTAGTTAGAGGATGGACCTCTATGGGTCACAATAGGATGGTCCACTCGTCAGTGTTGATGTCATATTGGCCATTTGATTATTTATTAACGATATTGATATTTGTGCAGAGCTCTATCTGGTACATAGTATGTGGGTCACGGGCCCTATGAATGATTTTAATGAAATTATTTCGAGTTGATTTTGACGAATATTTGAGCATGATACATCATTAGCCTAAGGGTTAAAGTAAATAGCATGGGGTCAAATTCCATTGTGACTCATACCCATGACATGCATGATTTTTACTTATTGACCATTAGCTTATGTAGTTCTTGCTTGTAGGTGAGCATGGAACCTCATAAAGGACATGGCTGGCTGTGGAGCTCTTACGATATTCCAGATTTCGATGTACATGGATGATGACATGTAGGGTTATTTTGTGGACTCCAGTAGTATTATATTTTGGAGATCATATATGAATTTTGAAATGGCATGTAGATACTTTTACAACCTCAAGATAAATATGTTGGACTATGGATTTATGATTTGTTTTCGGTATAATATATAAAGATCATAGGCAATCGGGGAGGGGGTATATACAAGGATATGCTTATGGAGATACTTTCATTTTATCAACAAAAAAAATGTGTTTGTGAAATTAGATGTCTAAGTCAAGTCATCAATTGTATTCCTACAGTGATTAATATATTGATATCTATATGAATGGGGTGTTGCATTATATTTCGCCCTCAAGCTCACTAGCATATCCCCCATCACCACTCCCCACTTCTACGATCTTCCATCATCCCCCTTATGAGATCCAACCGCTTCTCTCTCGACGTTTTGTTCCATATTTTTATGGTAACCTAAATTTTCTGGGTAAATGGTGGAGATTGGAACTGGAGTTAAAATCTCCTGACAGTCCGAACTTGTAGAAGATGTAGATGAAGAAGATACTACGTCTTCATATTGGTTGCCCCAGGAATGAACCTTAGATTCATCCAAACTCATGCAAGTAATCGAGGTGGAAATGCAGTAAAAAGAAATGTATTTTTTTAAGGAGAATACCTGAGAATGGACGACCTCACTCAGAAAATAAATAAAACTTTACAGAAAAGTTGTGGAAGAAAACCTTTACTTCTTTGAAGGAGAAATCCAGGAGTAAAAAGTGTGAAAATGAAAGGTAAAAATGCATATAAAGGGATAGGAGATGAAGAGGTGCATCCTGGACTGTCAGACGAGAAATAGGAGGAAAAATGAATGGCCAAAACCCACCATACTAAAACGGCGTTGTTTCGGGCAAAGCTTCCCAAGGAAGCCAATTTGGGTGCACGACGGCTCATCGAATGTAGAAAGCAACACTTATCGAGTCCATTTATTTCATTAATCAAAATGAAATATGGAAAAGCGAGACAATCACGTCCTAGGTCACCTAGGCAAGAACTGACCTCGGGGATAACTGTTAACATCCGACCTGCGACCTAATTAAGACCAATTGTAGCATACATTCAGTATATCTTAATTTGAGATTGGCTTTATAAGGTCAGCTCATAACGCCATGGTTTGAGGGAACATGATGATTATAGATTCCTTACACAATGATAAAACATCTAATCAAATTAATTATTGCATTCAGAATTTACGTCAGCACCCATCTATTTCACCAATCATATAATGTAGCTTCGCTTACTCACTAGCTTATTAATTGTAGGGACTCACTTAAAGGAAGGTTTTATGATAACCTGACAAAGCCGACCTCAGTAACCAATGGAGATATGCCAGTAACGTACTTTCTCTGTCCGGCACTAGTGATTGACAAAACTTCCAAGGATGGCAACGGGACGGGGCGGGGTCGGGAGATGTCCTTGCCCCGTTTACTACCGATTTAAATTTTATTTTTTTTAGTTTTTGATAATTTATTTTTATTGCCATATGCATTATATTTAGACAAATAATTTTAGTTGCTATTTTTTATTAGAATTAATGAAATTTTGTGAGTTTTTTCACTTAAAGTATTGAATTCTTAAAAAAAAAAAATTTAATGGGGCGGGCGGCCGTTACTAGTCCCCGCCCCGAATACCCGATTAAGCGGGTTATCCACACCCCGTTCGGGGCGGGGCCACGCGGGTATAGAGTTTGTCCGATTTTTTTTGCCATCCCTAGAAGGAAAGTGGGGGATACTGGATTTCCTTTTTCTATAAAAGGGTGTGAGGTATCTTTGGACAGGGAGATGACATTATTCATATTTCAAATATCTCTTTTGATGAAACTTTTGTAATTAAGAAGTGATTATCAATAAAATCCTTATTTTCTTTCTATTTACTCAAAAAGTTGATTTAAATTGATTCTTACACTTTTTAATGTCAACAAACATGTTTTCAATAGATGGAGAAGAGTGATTACCAATGTTTCAGTTTCAGTAATTTTTCCTTTTGCATTATCTCCGAATGTGACATGACTTCCATCATTTACTTTGAAATTTAACATTCTATCATCAGTCATGTGTCTTGAGCATCAGCTATCTAAGAACCATTTGCTCTTCATCTTCTTCGATTCGTACAAAAATAATTCAATTTTTTTTATCTTTGATACACATACAAGTTTGGATCCTAGGTAGTTAGTTTTAGTAGATTCTTAAATTCACTTATTCTTGCTTTCAAAATGTAACCTCTTTTTGGTTAGACAATTATATGCAACATGTCCATCTTTATTGCAAAAACTATTTGTAGTTTTTGAAAAAGTAGTGTTTGAAGCTTTGACGAATAATTTTTTGAAATATTTTTTGTTTTAAATATTGTTTATATCTAATTCCTCATTTATCAAAAACACACTTTTGATCATCAAGTATTAAATCAAAATTCTTCTTATCTTGAGTAAATTTACAAATAATTTTAGTTAAGTTTTCAACTTTTTCTTTCAATGAAGAATTTTCTTTGATCAGTAAGTCATAATCAACATTTTCATTTTAAGTTGCTAAAAATTTTTTCATCTCATTTTTCAACAAGTAGTGCTTCTTTTAAGAATATAGTGATTTAGAGTAAGTTTTTCAAATTCGTCAAGAATTTCGTCATAGGAGGTAGATAAATCATCATACGAATATTTTTCAATTGAGTTTACCTCATCTTCAATTGCTATGAAACACATGTTGACAATTTTTTCTTGACTATCATTTTCATCATGATCATCATCGTCGCTTTCATCCCATATTGCTTGAAGTGCATTTTTTTTATATTCCTCTTCTTGTTTGGGCACTCGGTTCTCTTGTAACCGGGTTCGTCACAATTATAGCAATGATTTGTTTGCTCATTTCTTCACCCTTTTCATCTTTCTTTTAGAATATCTGATTGTTTCAAAAACCTCTCCATTTTTTGACAAGAATGACTAGATCATCGAGCTCTTCATCTCTCATATTTTCACTTGTAGTTCCTTCCTCGATTGCTAATTTAAGAGCAATGTGACGCTTAGGAGGCTCCTTTGATTCCTCTTTGCTTATCCTCATTTTCTCCTTAGTCTTGGTGGTTGGTGAGCTCATATGTCATCAAGGTGCTATAGAGTTCTTCCAAAGGATATGAATTAATATCTTTGGTATTTTCTATTAACATCCTTAATGGGCTCCTTTCTTCCGATAGTGACCTGAACGTTTTACTTTCAAGTTAACCTTTAGTAAATTTTATCAAGAATCTAAGTTTAGCAATACAGCTTAACAAAAAGACTAGACTTAGGTGCATAGCGCTTAAAGAAGTGGTTGAAGAACAGCTTTCTGTCCCAATAATGACTACTTTGTAATCGGCATCTTTTCATAATTGTGCAAGATAGCTTATTAACCGGCAAGAACTCGTGGAACTCCAGCTTTTATTTTATCCTGTATTCTCATAGACAAATTTCTTCATTTTTTTAACTGCAGAGTTTGCTAGATTCTGCTACAAGTCTACCACACGTGAAAATGTTGCGGATTTGAAATTATATTTGACAAGGCATGCAAACTCTCTAGCCAACTAAGATGAGAGTTTCAGTTGATTTTTCCACTTAAAGTTGCCTAGATCATCTGCAGCAAGATGGGGAGGTTGAAATTCCCTACTCATTTGCTATTTTACACCACATGATGCAGGGGAAAAGGGAATGACGAAAAAATTTACCATGCCCTTGTTTGAAAGTGATATTTTTGAAATCACATTTCTACTACAATTTTTCAACTACACATTCTTTCAAAAAAAAAAAAAATTCAGATTTTCCCATATATTTTCCTTACTTTTTAACTACACATTTTTCAAAAAATAACTTTTGCACAAGTACTTAAAAAAACTCACGGGGAATGCGAACCAAATGTGTTTGATGTGAATCCTGTGCCGGTAGCCTAGGCTGAAGGCCATTTATTCTCTGGCTTACAAATTTAGTCTCAGTAAAGGTCTAAATTAACATTGTTTTTCTGCTCAGGCGTCCTTCTCCTGTTCGTGTCTATTCTATTCTGGTGATCTTAGTTTCATCACTCTATCTTCCCTGTTATAGAGGTTTATTTTGATCACGAGATATATTTTGTTAACGAGATCTCTCGGTATTTGGGTGGATGAATTCACACCTTGAGATTACGATGATTGCATTGCTGTCTATAGACCGTGAATTATCTTTACTAAGAACATATGGATCTGAACAATTGATTCTATCAGTACTTCCAACTCTTCATATCACAGCCAATATACACAATACAAAGAACAAGAATAGGGTGATCTCAAAAGTTTATAGCCTGTTAGTAAAATACATGATCCTAAGCATGTTATGCACACACTTTCTTCAGGTGATAAGAGGGATTACGCCCATGTTTGGTTCAGCTAAAAAATTCTAAACCAAGCTGGGGCTACAAAATGATCATTGGATTCGTGCTGCAGCCCACATACTTTGCCTTCATGTGATAATAAGAAGGTTATTTGCATAGCCATTATTGTGGACGATGGGGCGTAGATAATCAACTTTCCATATGCCATCAACAATAAACTTGATCTGTCAAATAATATAGGAGGCATTTATACATGCATATAATTCAATGAACACGTGAAAAACATTGTCGATGTTTGGAAATCAACTTACCTCGTATCTACCTGGATACAGCTTTAGGCACATGGAGAAGATGCCTGTCCTTGATTTCTCCATCTTTCTCTGCAATTTAAAGAAGCATATCACACTACTAATCAAGAATAGTTATAATCAAATCATGGTTATAAAAGAAATCAATTTGTTGGCAAAACCAGTGGCAAAACTTTATACGGTTAGTTTAGCTGAATTTTAATGTCTCAATAATCAGAACAGGGTAAAAATGCAATTTTTGGTCACTACAGCATGTTGGGAATTGTTTATAAACTGTTTAAATTAAAAAAATATATAAAAATGAATGGTGAATGAATGGGTAATACTTGTACGTCCCTCAAAATCTGTGGATAAAAAGTAACTAAGTGTTTGTAAAAAATTTATAAACATGAGCCAAACATAGGCTGCCCATCATGCAAAACCAAAGAACAAGCTACGCCTGGTTCCCAATAAACACAAAGTTGCTGCACGAATCCTTTCTTTCACTTCTTTAAACCTAACACTAATGTATAGAACCAGATCTTCCAAAATATGTCCATAATATTGGTAAAGATTTGAGCAAGGTGATGTGCGTGCAAGCACAAGGATTACTTTTAAAATTCTATAGCATCAAAATAAAAATATAGAAAATAATGTTGGAAATTGGTTTAAAAAGAGAAGGAAAAATCGTTAAGTATGAAACCATAAAGTGTTAAAAGTGACTTTCGTATTAATTTCGGCCAAATATTTGGACTTGATCCGATATTCAAATTATGAAAATAAATAGACTAACTTGATCTACTCGTCGAGAAGATGATCGTAGTATATTTGGAATCTCAAAATCAATTCCGAATGAATGAGAAATTGTGGTTGAAAGTTAGAGGAAAAAAACGAATTTTCAGCACCTAAGTCTGTCGCTTAAGTGACTGGCCAGCTCCAGGCGAGTGAAAGACTCTACTTTTGGTGCTCGAGCGGCACAAGGGCAACATCGAGCGACAGCAAAAGGCTATGACCCGGGCAAAGGTTGTTGAATTTTGAGCTCTTCATTCACAACCTCCCCTCCTCCATAAATAAGACCCTTTGGACGTCTTTAACCCATCCTAATCATATGCAATCATAGCATAATATAAAAATAATATTTCTTAGCCAAAATTCTAAATAATTTTTTTTTTTTTTCATTTCATTCGAAAGGAGTACAAAAGGCATCTTTTGGTTCGCTGTTTTTGTGTTTGGGAGTGCTACAAACACAAGAAGGTAGTCATTGTATCTTGGGATTTGATTGCCATCATTCGTAGGTACAGTTGTGGGACAAAATCGACTTAAGGGCAAATAGTTCAACTCTTGCCTCAACTTTGCATTTATTTCATTGGTGTTACTTTATCCTTTTCATTAGCATTTTAACTTCCATTTCTGTCGTGTTTATTATTCAAGTCCTTACCGTTATTTTGATCAATTTTGGTAAGATTGGTAAGTTTAATTTATTAAGCACTCAAATCCATTTTACAAACAACAAATAATAAAACAAAAAGACGAGAAACGGGACAAAGAATGCTGGAACAACATAAAGCACGGCTAGGACTTGATATAACAATTCAATTAAATATGGAAACAAAATTGAGTTTAGATGTTTGCATAATAAATTGCTAAAATATTATCAGCTCTTCTTGTCTGGGTGGAGCTATGTTGCAAATTTCACTGCCAAGGTCAAGAGTTCGAGTTGGTATGAACCCACCCTTCAAAAATAAATTGCTAAAATATTCACTCAGATGACTTCATGATATTGACTACATGTTATGCTGAAATATACTGTTGTACGAAAAAGTTCTTGAAATAACATGATATTCAACCTGTATAATCATCGTGACAATATTGGAAAAATTTGAAGATAAATTTACATTAAGTTGTCCCCACCTCATCCATCAAATGTCATTTTTCAGAAGGAAGGAATGCCAAACATCTAAATTTAAATTGGGAGGCAATTCAATAGTGGCCTGATCTTTTTTAGTTGTACCACTGACATGCCGTCATTCAGTTATTTTATCCTATCTTATAAATTCTTATATGGTGACATATCTACCTTACTATCCTTATTTCCTCTACATTCATCTTATGCATATTGCCATTTAACTCAACACTCAAGTCTCATTAAAACACAGCAGGTCTTATAACCGCTTCATAGAGCCTTTTGACCTTATAAGTATTTTCCTATCACTACTCAATATACTTTAATGTTAGCATTACAACTCTTGAAGACCTTTTCGTTGTTGATAATCAAACCTAAATACCTAAAACATCCACCGGGCAACATGATTCTCTATAATGACTCTACTATCTTTGTTATTTCTATTCTTACTAAATGGCAATTCCATGTACACCATCTTGGCTCTACTTGACCGAAGACCTTTAGATTCTAAAGTTCAAACTTCTGATTTAACCTGTTCCAAGTATCTTCCATTAAACTATGTTATCAACAAATAACATTCACCAAGAAACCTCATCTTTGATGTGTCTTGTAAACTCATCTATGATTATAGTGAAAAGATGAGGTCTTAGGTATCTCTTAGCACAAGCCTACTGTTATAGAACCACCAGCTCTTACACTTGTGACTGTTCTATCGTACATATCCTTAATAAATTCATTCTCACTTAGCACCTGCTACACATCTAATTGAAAGCTATCGCAGTTTTTTTGTAAATCATTTCTTTTATCTATACTTCTCCATCAATTCAAGTAGGCAAATGACTCCTGGTCTTTTAATCAAATTGTTTAACCCCAAGACCTTTGACTTTCACCTTAATCTATGTTCAATCACCCTCTTCCATAATTTCATAGTATGAATTGTGCGCTTTGAACCTCCATAATTTGTACAATCTTGAATATCTCCTTTATTCTTAAAAACAAGCTCCGCAGTTTTTTCCCCATTTTATCTGGAATTAAGTACATATACAATCACCTATGAAAGCATCTCATGTGGGCAAAACTTAAGCCTCCATTTGGATACAAATTTATAAATGGTTTATAAATTCAGTCAAACCCAAACATTAATTTCAACCATCCATTCATAACTACTACTCATTATTATCCACATATTTCGAGGAACCCACTAGTATTCCTCTTTATAAACCATTTATAAATTTGCCAAATGGAGGCTTAGTTAATATAGCAAAGTAAATATACTAAAAGAGAAAGATAACTTCCTATTTCCCACTAAACATTGTAGAAAAATCTATGACCTGAGATGTCCAACCATCAAAAGAACCCGCTAAGAGAACCTCTGAAGCTGAATTAGGCCAAACTATGCAGGCAGTACGAAGAAGTTGCAATGCTTTATGGACACCATCAATACTCTCCTGCTTCTCTTCCACTATCTTATGTGCATCACTGCAAAAGTATGGCAGGGATGTCATAGGTGCTAATTATAAAAACTAGGAACTAGAAATCATCAACTGAATTAGATGAATACATTATTGCTAATGCCATTTTCCCCTCTAATACAGCAAGCTTAGCTCGTATCGATCGCAATCTCTGCTGGGTATTCATGTACTCATTCTCTTGGAACTCCCATGCATCAGAAATCGTTTGCAAATCACTGGAGGAGCTCCCACTAACCTGATTAAGAAATAAATCATTGATTGAACAACGGCCACAAAAACATTTTCCAGATGAATAAAAGGTCATAGGAATGAAAGAAGGTAACTGTTCTTGTTTAATTGTAAAATGCATGCTACGATGTATAACCGTTTATCTTGTTCCATGTGAAATTTGTAAAACTCATCCCTACAGCAATTAGCTCGCACATTCATTTAATTTTTTATTCTAGATTAAATACGATAATTTATGACTTGTACACAACAAGCTTTGTCTGTAGTATTTTTAATTGTTCCCATTGATTGTAATGCATGTATAAAACCTATGGAGTCCACTGCAACAGGGTAAAACGAATTATGCATGAATAATATGTATACCTCGTCTAATACGAACTCCTCTCTTTTAGACCTCAAGGAGTGAAGAGCTGTGTTAAGCTCACATTCCAGGTGCCGAAGACAAGTTCGTATCTGATTGTGATTGATCTCGTGTCTACCCAGAGCTTCAGGATTATTCTCTGTACTTGCAGTTATTTGAGTGTTCGCAGCTTCTTTATTTTGTTCCACTTGATTTTTGCTGTATGAAATCTCAGCAGCTGCACATTTAGGGGACTTCAAGACTTCGACAAAACCAGAGTAAAAAACTGTAAAACCTGCTATACAACTAAAATATAAATCAAGTACCTTCAAATTCTGTATCTTGGAAGCCTTCCCGCTGAATGCTCCAAGTTCTCCATGTTTCTGGCTGAATATCGGGGGTAATCTTGCCTCCTGAATTATTTGCTACACCTTCGGTTGGAATACTTAAAGTGAATCTGGTGCTTTTCCCAGCGTCAGTGCTGTCTTTTATTATTACAGTAAACACTATGTCTCAAGCTTTGCAGGAATACAAACTAAATCAAGATCATTTGATCTTCAACATCAACAATAACAGTGACACTTGTAAATGCACAAGCATGTAATAATATGTCCTCTTTTTGAGGTAGAAAAGCCACATGATCCAATTAGCATATAAAATATACAATCAATTCATTACCAACTCATCAAAACCAACTTACCTTCATCTATAGGTATTCGGAAATACCAACCATTCCTTTCATCTGTACTTGAGGAATGAGTTTGATATCCATATTTGCCCAAATTAATTCCAAAATCTGTATTCCTCTGCTGCTTCAATCTACTCAATATACCCTTGATTCCAGTATCTTCCTCTGCCCCTATTTCACTGAGCCAAAAAATAAAAACTTCTCAATAAGCAGACTTCCCAAAACAATTAATATATATGAATATGCTGCTGATGAAAATTTAAAAAGTTGTATATAGTTCAATCAACTTCTTTTTTTTTTCTTGTGTACCAATACCTAGAATAGCATTTAACATATGGTTGGACAACAAAAATCATAAAATGCAGTCAATATATCCAAAAGAACACAGAGACATCTGTATTATGCTTTTCATTGGGTTTCTAGTGGTGGCATCAAGATTCAAAAGAAAAATCAACAAACGGGGTATTCATATAGCAAAAAAATAATCAAATGACAATAGAAGTCAAATCAATAACTGGAAAACACAAAGATAAGAACCTAGTGTTTCACTAAGATTTCAAATAGGAATTGTTTTCAAGCTTTCCCAGCCCCTCCGTGAGACAGACCGAGGCAGAGGGAAAATCATAAATGAAGCATACTTCAAGAAAGTTTGAAGGCGAAAAAACTCACAGTGATCTACCAGACGATGAAGTCAGCTGCGAAGAATTTGGATTACCAGAAGATAATCTCTCCTCATTTTCAACCAAAGAATCCCCAGAAAAAGAATTAACATCCTTTTCTCCCACAGCAGCAATCTCTTTACAACTCTCAACTCTCTTATGAAACTCTCCAATGTCAAAATCTATATCTTCTTTTACATTCTTCCCCGCATTTTTCTCATTCTCATCCTCCCAACCAAGTGAATACCACCCACCTCTCTTCTTTATAGCCTCCACCAAATCCACTCTTCCGGCTCTTCCCAACTCTTCCTTTGTCGGAAACATCGTTGGCTTCTCAGATTTCTCCATAAACTCCATTATTTCCGCCTCCAATTCTGCGTCACTTTCACTCTGTTTACACCAAGAACTACAATTACGGTCCTCAAACTTCCTCGTCCTTTTCACTTCAATAAACCCGTATGAACGGCAAAAGATTGCAGCTTTTTTATAGCTTCGAGCCCCTTTTTTGGCATTAAGTACAAAAATTAGAGAAGGGATCAGTCGATTATTCAAATGCAATAACGGTTTGTGGAATTTGGGTATGTTAGTTTGGGTTGTAATGAGAGTAACCATCGTTCAGGCATTTCGTCGAACGCTTCGAGGTAGGTTTATCTGCACTTAATTATTTGGGCAATAATGGCCGTTAAAGATGAACAGCACAGGTGCAAGAAAGGGAAGGAGGGAACTGAAAATTAAAGCAACGAACAATGCTGTACCGAAAAGCGTAGAAGGCATTTAAATAGGCCTGTTTTGTGCAAGAGTATAGATTAGGACACTGGACGAAGCTTAAGAGGTACTTTATGTCTGTAGAATTCAGGATCAAACAAAAATAGAGGCCGTATTTGACAAGAAGCCATTAATTTAAGTACATAAAAGATTTTAGAGTGTGTTTGGTAGGGATTTTTTGGGGAAGAATTGATTTTTGAATAGTGATATGATGGGAAATGTGTGGTTGAAAAAGAAGATAAAAGTATTGATATGATGGAAAATATTATTTTATTGAAGAATGTGTGGTTGAAAATGAGAATTGATTTACTGTAGAAAATGAGAATATGTACCAAACAAACTCTTAGGACACTCGACGCCTACGGCCGTAAAGCATTGTGGGGCGGCAAGAACGAAAATTTGTTGGGAGGGAAATAGAGGTGGGCTCGAACTAGAGGTGGTTTGCTCCTATGAAATTTCTTACATGTCGAGCTATTCAATCCCATTTTTTAGTTATAGGTGCTATTAAATGAAAGTTGAGATTTAAATTGAGAAGATATTACTTCAAACTCTATAAAAAATAAGAGATCATCGACTAGTAATCTGGAGTAATGATCGATGAGAAATAACGAGAATCACTACAAGACTGATAGTCTATTATTAAAAACACTTCTTTTTGAAGTGAAAGCATACACTGAATTGGTTCTCGCCCTGCTATCGAAAGAGAAAATCCCCCTTCACGCCCATCGATAGGGGAAGCTCCAATTTTTTTGGAGTATGATACGGGGTCACCAGTTATTTATACTAGTCACTAATTATAACATAGGATGCACGATGGCAATGCAATCTGTTTATTACGTATTAGTTTATTTTAATACATTTTCAATTCAACTTGAGCATAAAAGACTCGTGGATAACACTTCTGTTTTGTTTTTGATGTTCAGGTTAAACTTGTAGTGAAAGAAACATAATGATTATTGTAAAAATCATATACTAATACCATAATTTTACCAATGATGTCAAAATTAAATCTTATCTTAGTTTTTACTATTTTATTATTGATGTTTGTTGTGTTATAATTGTAAGCATACGATGTCAATTAAACATGTAGTAAAGTGAATCTAAAAAGTTTGAACTAACTATTCATAACTCATTTTGAATAAAATCGATGTTTATGACAATGTTTTGATTAAAATTAATACCAAGAAAATCAAAAGCAATTAAACGAATATGTTTTCTATGGATCGAGAATAAACTACTGAAATGTGATGCTTAAAATGTTGTGACTCACAATTTCACACTAGTTATTCCTTTTAATCTAACTTATCCAATTCAATCCCCTCAAGTTGTAGACGATCGAATAAATCAATTTATCTATTTCGAGTTCAAATCGATTATATTTAGTTTGAGTCAATTCATTATACCTCTATGTAAATTGGAAAAGTCTCAACTAAATGCACTAAATCACATAAGAATTCAATTAAAGATCACAACAATAATAAAATTGTATCTTTACCTTTTTATCTAATATTCAAAATTTACCACGTGGTCTAAGTTTATCATTTACCTCTCGATTTGTTACAATCCACAAATCATGAATTAGTGATCAAATAATTTAAGCAGTAAGAAAAGAAGTAAAATCAATACATAAAACAATTAACTAGGAGAATCTTAAAATTGAAATTAAAGATTCAAATCTAGGTTACATCGTTCGTCCTAGCTAATAATTTAGTTAGACATTGTTACGGGTCAGTAGATGGAAGCGACACGTGGCACCGTATTTTAGCGGTGGGACCAGCTTAATCAAATCAGGACATATTTTCCTAACTTCAGACGTGGGTTCCGAGACCCTCACTATTATTCCGAGGCCACTGCTGCTAACAATAAACCATGATTCGGTAAGCATACATCGTCCGAGGCTCCTTAGCAGCCATTGAAGGCCCACATGCGAAGATCCGCTTATGATGGAGATCTTTTGTGAATGATTGACATGACTCTTATGTAAAGTTTATTTGTGTCTTGTCTTGTCAATGTAAGAGCATTTAATATTTTGTAAGGCTAGGAGAGTCAACTTGATTGCTACGATTTGATGTCTTGGCCGAGAAGATGAGGTCACGTGTAAATTGATCCAAAGGTCACCATTTGAGTTGTAACACTATAAATACCCCCACCATGTAACACAAAAGGGACTAATGCAAAATTAAAGAGAAAACTTAATATTTTGGAACAACTATTTTCTCTCGCTTTAACAGTGATTTTTACAACATATTTCAACTACAAAATCGTCCTTTATCGATTGGTTTCTTATACAATCGTGTTACATTTTCTTGCCGATAGCCTGAACGGAAACGTCTCATGCCTTTTAGCCACTCCCACGCCCCTCTCCTGGAGCCATCTTGACCGTTGATCGGCATTAGCGTGTTGGATCAAGCTTGCGTGTGTACCAATGGGCCCGGCATCTGTTGGTAACATTCTCTGGGGTCAACAGATTGGCGCCGTCTGTGGGAATCCACACTATAACCACAAGCAACCCGTGGAAAAAGGCTATCTGAAAATATTTTGGTCATCCCCCTTTGAAAGAGGATTTATTCTTGGAAAAAGAATAAGAGGAAGCCCCCAAAGTTGGAAAATATTCACAAGTTCCAAATGTCAAGAGATATGAGTTCAGAAGAAGAGGCTCCTCCCAGGCGAACCAGAGAAGCTGACAATGAGACCCCAGCGGTCCGACGCCGACCCCACCACCACCATAGGCGAGGTGGTAGGAGGTTGGCGGCCCAGCTTACTAGGGAAATGGCAACCATAGCAGCCAACATGAGGAGCATTACCAACCAAAACTTGGTAATGCAGGAGTTGCTAAGGCAAATGCAAGGCCAGGGAGGTCCCCCACCTCCCTCTTTCATTCCACAAGGGCCGTATCAACCTGAAGAGGTGCAAAGTCAAAGAGCTTATTCCTCCAGGCAACATAGCGGAAGGAGCCCAATAGAAAGGGAAGTGGGAGTTGACATTTCCTCCAATTATGCTTCTGGTCGACCCACCGAGGCCCCGTTTAATATGGAGGATAATTTCCCTCCTGAATATGAGCCAGCACCGAGGCCCAGAGGTTCGCCAGTGTGTTTGACAGGCTTAGCCCAGCGGGTCAGAGGCGCAGGCAAAGGACTGCAGCCCCAGCTCCCACAACTAGGCCACAGCCCCCACCTCCTGAGACTCGGCAGCCGGAGGAAAGGCAAGAACATGTCCCCCATGCTACGCCGCCTCGTCATAGGCATCTTAGGAGGGAAGAGGAGGCTCGTAACCAGGCAGGACCTTCCACGCAACAGCCTAGGTATGAGGCTGAGGCTAATTATGATTCGGATGGTCCACAAAGATCCTGTGACTTAGATGATGACGATGACAACTTGCTATTCTCAAGGGAACTAAGGAATGCCCAGGTCCCAAACCATTACACAATGCCTAACATACCCAAGTATGATGGGAGAGGCAACCCAGCAAAGCACTTGAATAGTTACAAAACACACATGAGCTTGAGAGGCGCCACCCCGGTTGTAAAATGCAGAGCTTTTCACTTAACTCTAAGTGGAGCTGCTGAGATTTGGTATAGCAAGCTAGCACCTGGAAGCATTCGGAGCTGGCTAGAGTTTAAAACCACCTTCTTGAAGAGATTTGCTGTGAACAAAGAAGGTAAGGCCCCAATTCAGCGACTCCAAGATATGAGGCAACAGCCTGAAGAAACTCTGAAGAGCTTTTTATCCCGCTTTACGGATGAAATGACTTGTTGTGTTCAAGTTATTGATCGCAAGGCTCTATCCGCCCTAAGGGGAGGACTCAACATGAACACCATGTTTTAGAGGGACGTACAAAATCAAGATCCCCCAACTTATGATACTTTGTTGGAGATGATGCTAAGAAATCATCAACGAGGAACTGATAGAACATCGGAACAGAGCAAGTAGAGGCCTTCAACCTCAACAAAGGCAACCTGGTAGAAGTCCAACCTCCCATTTGATGGACCAACAATGGGGCCAACCCAATGTTGAAGTTGCCCAAGGCTCAAGCCAGGCACTTGCTGTAGCCACCTTAAATGCTGTACCAACCTTGGCTTACGAAGATGTGCCAGCCACAGGTACTCATGCAAACCCACAAACACAACAGGCCCCCGTAGGGGACGAGGCCCGGGAAGGAGTTCAAACCAAGGCAGAACCAACTCCCAAGGGTTTTGCACCTACCACCATTCGTACAGCCATGCAACAGCTGACTGTAGAGACATAGCCCTGCATCCTAGAG
Organism: Fraxinus americana; assembly: GCA_035079005.1. NCBI lineage: Eukaryota > Viridiplantae > Streptophyta > Magnoliopsida > Lamiales > Oleaceae > Fraxinus > Fraxinus americana. Next base: position 122,549 of record CM068710.1, on the reverse strand, counting down.
GTTTGTACACCTCCAGACCGAGGAGTAGGCCCCCGCCGAGGCAAGACTCACGGCCTAGGCGAGACGAGGCCCTTTCCCGTCATAAGGAAGCATCTCCTCGCGGAAGAGAGCAGGAAAGGAATAGAAACTCCAATGAACACCAACGAAGGGACCATCGAGGTAGGCCAGACGATGCTCCAGTTCACGAGATTGACACCATTTTTGGAGGCCCTTATGTTGGCGGAGGCACCAGAAACTCCCAAAGGAACTACGTTCGAGTGGCAAAGGGTCCCCAATTGACTAGTTACATTGTGGGCAGCAGTTCATGAAGGAGTCAGTCGCTTCCTATTGTGTTTACGCACGAAGATTATGAAGGTATTCACTACCCCCACTGTGACGCTTTAGTAGTAAGAGCTGTGGTACCTAAGAACGGATTGAAGCGAATGTTGGTAGATAATGGCAGTTCGGTGAACATCCTATTTGGGTCCACTTTCGATAAAATGATCTCAGACCATGAGTTGACCCCCACCAACACACCTTTATATGGCTTCACCGGCGATAGCATCATCCCCAGGGGCAAGATCACCCTAGCTGTGGAGATGGGGGAGCCTCCCCTATCAACCATGCATTTCATGGAATTCTTGGTAGTTGACAGTAGATCAGCTTATCATGGGTGTTAGGAAAGGCCCGCATTAAAAGACTTGGGAGCTGTCACCTCCATTCACCACCTATGCATGAAGTTTCAAACTGATAGGGGGTGGCAACAGTCAAAGGAGATCAAAGAGGAGCCAGGGAATGCTACCTCAACTCTGTGAGGAAAGCCGAACCTAGGGATATGCACATGGTGGCAAGCACCAGCGCCCTTGAGTTGCCAGCGCTCGATGAACTTGATCCACGAGTAACTGAGGCTAATTCCCAGGCGGCCCCCATGGAGGAACTAGAAAGCTTCCCTATTGATCCAAGGGAGCCAACCAAGTTGTTGCAGGTTGGTAAAAGTCTAGCCCTAAGATTTAAGGGAGAACTTAAAGAATTCTTGTATAAGAACCGCGATGTCTTTGCATGGAGACATGAGGATATGGTGGGCATTGACCCTGGAGTCAGTTGCCATCACCTAAGAATTGATCCCAAAGTTGCCCCGCATAGACAGAAGAGGCGAGCTCTTAACCCAGAAAGGTACGAGACCTTGACAGAGGAAGTGCAGAAGCTAATTAGCAATGGTTTTATCAGAGAGGCCCTCTATCCAAAATGGATATCCAATCCAGTACTGGTGAAGAAGCACAATGGGAAGTAGAGGGTATGCATTGATTTTTCTGATCTCAACAAGGCATGTCCAAAGGACAGTTTTCCACCCCCCAAAATGGATCAGTTGGTGGACTCTACCGCTGGACACGAGTCCCTAAGTTTCATGGATGCTTATTCTGGTTACAACCAAATTCCTATGTACCCAGGTGATGAGGAACATACCTCATTCATCACGGATCGAGGCCTCTACTGTTACCCAATGATTCCTTTTGGATTAAAGAACGCTGGAGCAACTTATCAAAGGCTAGTGAACAATATGTTTGCCAACTTGCTTGGAAAAACCATGGAGGTCTATGTAGATGACATGCTTGTTAAAAGCCTGAAAGCGGAAGATCATATAACCCACCTCCATGGAGCCTTTGAGGTTCTGCGAAAATACCGCATGAAGCTGAATCCCCTCAAATGTGCATTTGGGGTAGCATTAGGCAAGTTCTTAGGATACATGGTCAATCAACGAGGCATTGAAGCAAATCCTGAAAAGATCCAAGCGTTGATTGAGATGAAATCTCCCCAGAAACCAAAGGAAGTGCAGAGTTTGACGGGTCGCGTGGCCGCTCTGAGCCGCTTCATATCGAAGTCCACAGATAAATGCCTCCCATTCTTCAAAATATTGAAAGGAGGACAGAAATTCCAGTGGACTGAGGAGTGCGAAGAGGCCTTCCAGGGGCTGAAAAGGCACCTAGGACAGGCCCCCCTCCTATCAAAGCCCAAGCTTGGTGAGGTGCTACAACTTTACTTAGCTGTTTCCACCGATGCTATAAGTGCTGTTCTTGTAAGGGAAGAAAACTCAACCCAGCTACCAGTTTATTATATCAGCAAGGCTTTAATACCACCTGAGACACGATATCCAGACATGGAAAAATTAGCCTTGGCGTTGATCATTGCATCCCGCAAGTTGAGGCCCTATTTTCAAGCTCACACCATTCATGTACTGAAAAACTTTCCTCTTAGGCAATTTCTGCAAAAACCCGACGCCTTGGGTAGGCTACTGAAGTGGGCAGTGGAGTTTAGTGAATTTGGAATTCTCTTCAAAGCCAGAACCACCATCAAAGGTCAAGCTTTAGCAGATTTTGTGGCAGAATTTACTAATGCCCCTGAAATTGACCAAGAGGTAGAACCTTCCGAACCTCCAACCTGGAATCTGTTCGTAGACGGTTCGGCTGGGGACACAGGCTCCGGCGCTGGCGTGGTCCTTGTGAGTCCTGAAGGGCATAAATTGAATAGTGCAGTACGGTTCGGCTTTAAAGCCACCAACAATGCCGCAGAATACGAGGCCCTCCTCGCTGGCCTCAGGCTAGCTAAGGAAATGCAAGTAAAGAGGCTTCACATCAGTAGTGATTCTCAGCTTATAGTGGGGCAAGTGAATGGCAACTTCGTAGCCAGGGATAAGGCCATGGCTTCGTATCTCAAATTGGTAATGAGTTTACTCCCTTCTTTTGAGAAATTTGAGTTAAGTCAGATCCCACGCCTTGAAAATGCGTACGCCGATACTCTATCCAAGCTTGCCAGCAGCAAGGATTCTGAATTATTGACAATGGTCCCAATTGAACACCTCCTTAGACCATCCACCTCCACAGAAGCAATAATGTAGGTAAAGGGAACCCCAACTTGGATGCAGCCTCTCATATCCTACCTCGAAGATCAGTCCTTGCCTGAAAATAAGGATGAGGCGTACAAAATACGGAGAAGGTCTGCCCATTTCATGCTGGTTGATGATGTCCTTTACAAGCGTGGATTCTCCACACATCTCCTCCGGTATGTGGGAAAAGATGAGGCAAACTATGTGCTTCAGGAGATTCATGAGGGCGTTTGTGGCAATCACTCTGGAGGATTGGCCTTGGCAAATAAAGTACTAAGGCAGGGATATTACTGGCCGACATTGAAAAAAGATGCCCTTCAATTTGTTCGCAAGTGCGACAAGTGCCAACCTTCTCTAATGTACAAAGGCGACCCTCCCAGGAGCTTACTACAGTGTCCAACCCTTGGCCCTTTAGCAAGTGGGATGTGGACCTCATTTGTCCCTTGCCTCAGGGCAGAGGAGGTGCCAGTTTTGCCATAGTGACCTATTGAGTATTGACTATTTCACAAAGTGGGTGGAAGCTGAACCTTTGGCGAAGATCACTGAAGCCAACACCTCCAAATTCTTGTGGAAGAATGTCATCTGTCGCTTCGGCATCCCCCACTCAATTGTCTCTGATAATGGGAAACAGTTTGACAACCGGAAGGTCCGGGACCTCTGTGAGGAACTTGGGATTAAGAAGCACTTCTCTACTCCTCATCATCCCCAGGCCAACGGCCAAGTTGAAGCCGTAAATAAGACTATCAAGCATACTCTGAAAAAGAAGCTTGACACAGCTAAGGGAGCTTGGGTGGATGAATTACCCCAGGTACTATGGGCGATACGGACAACAAGCAGAACTCCTACAGGGGAAACCCCTTTCTCCATGACTTATGGCGCCGAGGCGATGAGCCCAGTTGAGGTAGGGTTACCCTCTCCTAGAAGATTGAGCTTCAATGAAATATCCAATGACGAGCTTCGGAGATGTGAGCTTGATTTCCTTGAGGAAAGGAGGAACGACTCCCAGCGGAGGCTTGCTATCTACCAGAGGAAGATGAGCCGATACTACAACTCAAAAATAAAAAAGAAGTCCTTCCGTATGAATGACCTGGTACTTCGCAGGGTTTTCTTATCCTCGAAGGAACCAGGAGTGGGCACCTTGGGACCCCACTGGGGAGGGCCCTACCAAATTGTAAAGGAAATTCGACCTGGCACCTACTGGATAAAAGACATGGATGGCAGGATTCAACATCACCCGTGGAATATTGAGCATCTAAGAATGTATTACCAATGAAAGTAATTAGTAAGTGGATGTTATTTCCCAGCCTTTATGAATAAACGAGCTTTTCTCTAGTCTTCGCCAACTATCAAATAAGCGTGGGCGCCTTGGAGGAGAGGATGGAACCTTAAAAGAAGGCCACCTCGTTTGAACTCCGAGACGTACAGCACAAGCCTCCCTTTGATGAAGCTGAACGTCGAAAGGAAAAGCCTCTGCTTGGATGAACCATCCACCAAGCTGGGAAGCGTGGGCGCCTCGGAGGAGAGGATGGAACCTTAAAAGAAGGCCACCTCGTTTGAACTCCGAGACGTACAGCACAAGCCTCCCTTTGATGAAGCTGAACGTCAGAGGGAGAAGCCTCTGCTTGGATGAACCATCCACCAAGCAAGGAAGCACGAACAATTCCGTAAAAGACACTTGGGAATGCAGGATAGAAAATCGATTTGAGGTAATTTCAGAATAATACTTTGGGAAAACAGTTATTAAGAGTTATCTGTAAAGAATGCAATCTTAATAGGTCAAAGAGGCTTCAGTTTGGTTACGCCAGATTGATTAAGTTTGTTTTGCCACAGGGGTTGTTTAGTTTTATCTTTCGAAGTTAGTTATTCAAGTGTGACAAGGTCTCAGCAGTTGCATTAAATCTATTAAGCTCGAACAGCTCTATGACCTCAAAGTCATTTGGTAAGTTCAAACAGTTCATTGCGACAAGTGTAAATTGCAATACAAGGAACGAAGCAAAAAATTTGTGTTTCATTAATGAATTGAAGAATTACAAAAGTATTACTTACAAAAGTTATCAAGGAACAGGGGGTGCGGGAGCTAGAGCATCAGCAGCCGGTTGAGGCGCTTCAGTAGGCTGAGGCTCTTCGGTAGGAGCATCTTCAGATTCAAGCTCCACAACTTCGTCTTTTTCTGCTGGCGTTTGAGGACCTCCTCCTCAAGGAACTCAACCTTCAGCTCAGAAACATCTAACCCCGGATGCACCTCCTCCAACCTTTCAAAAACCTCCTGGTACGCCACCCTGTTCCAATATATGCTGAAACGGCGATACTCCTCAGTGAGATGGAAATTGGCAATGTAATTCTTCACTGCGATATCACCCGCCTCGATCACGTCAACCTCGTACTTCTTCACTTCGGCTTTGTACCATTTCAGCTCCTTCTCCATAAATTTGTTGCCATCCCTTGCCCCAGTTAGCTCAAGGTATGCCTTCTCCAATGCCTCGACAGTGACCTTTTGGTGGTTGTCAGAAGTCTCCACCTTCTTTGTAAGGGCAGCTATCTCACATTGGCACTCATGCACCTCCTTCTTCAAAGCTTCGATTTCGGCTAGGAGGGCATCTCGCTTGGAATCATCGACATCCTTTTGGATCCTCAGCTCGATGTTTGCCTCCTTTTTCTCTGCAAGTTTGGCCTTCACTGCCTCCAACTCGTCACGTGAGGCCCGATTCCTTGACTGAATATCCACCAAGACAATTTGGCACTCCAGTGCCACGCCGAAAGCTCTGGCGGTTTGACTCACCAAGGTGGTGGTGAAGTTCACTGCATTACAGGTGGCCACATAATTTTGCCACCTCTCCATCCAAAATTTGTTAAAGCCTTCAATGGCACCCCTCACCTCAGCAGGGAGCATCTCAATAAGAGCAGGGGCTATTTTGTCCTCCTTACCCCCCAGGAAGTTCCAAGACTTCCCTGGGGTCCTCTCCACAGTCTTCTTCTTGGTGGCCTCGGTAGCTTTTGCTACATCCTCTATCACAATCTTTCTTGACTGAACCACCAAGGCAGCATCGATGGAGGACTGAAGGAGCTTCAGCTGCTTTGAAGCACCCTTCTCTGTGTAGGACATTGTAACACCGAAGCTTGAAGACCCACCACCTAGGCCAAGTTTCCTTTTCTTTTATGGCTCTTCTGCCACGCCCTTACCCTTGGCGGCTGGTAGCTTGCCTCCCTTTGAGGCCTCCTTGGGGACTTCCTCCTCAGCCTCGTTATCGTTTTTATTTTTGCTGAGGCGGTCCAGCTTAGCCTTGACTTGCTTAGCCCCAGAGGATCCGGGCTTCAGTGTCTTCGCCCCAGCAGTAGACGTGGCCCTCATTATGCTGGCCATATCAGGTAGAGCAGAGGGTACTCCTTCTTGGTGAATTTGTCTGCAATCAATGAGAAATGAAGTCAATTTCAGTGGCTAAACCCCCACTTATTCACAAATACTCTCAATGAAGTGGAGCAGCCTCTTACCTTTGGGGGCCATGAGTCCAAAATCTACAAAGTATATGCTCCTATCGATGAGATGGGAGAAGCTTCGGAGCCTCGGAGATCGCTGGTAAATATCTTCAATAACGGTCCACTCCGCCTCGAAAAGCTCTTACCTCGTGCTACAATCTGCAAGTAAACACAGACAAGTATCAGTATCAGAAAAAGCCATGAAATGAAGCTATAAGAATTTAAGATGACACTCACAAGCTTCGTAGTACTGGGTCGGCGCGGTAACAGCTGGGACAACGTCTCCCTCAACCATCTGCCACCTACTCGTCACCCAGAACCAGGACTCCTTCCACCCCTTTATGGAGGAGGGGAGTCCAATTACGAAGGGGGCGTGGGAGCCCCAGGGATGATGTAGTACCGCCCCTTTGAGTCGTCCTTTCCCACGACCCTGGCATGGAAAAGGGTTTCAAAAATGTGAAGGGGCAAGTCCTCGCCTAGGGACACTTCTTTCTAGATGAAATAGGTCCCAACGACTTGGCTCCACCTGTTTGGAAGGATTTGGGTGGGAGACAATATGAAGGTCCTTAGCACCGCCCTAAAGAAGGGATGCAAATGCAGACGCACACTTGCTTTGAGCAGGTGTTCACTGAAGGCCACACAGTTGGGCCTCGGAAAACAGGCGCTTTCGTGAGGGTCAGGGACTAACAGTTCCACGTAGTAGGGTATGTTATATGTGTGCCTAAGTTCGTCTAATTTGGTAGAGGTGATATTGGATTAGATTTTAGCTGCCCCCACCCCGCCACGTAATCTATAGGCTTCTCGCTTATGCTATACCATTCGCCCGAAGCCCCAGACATTGACTCCTCACCACTCCTTGCTACGGTAATGGCTAGAGACGCCTCGGAAGACATTGTGATTTGATGAAAATGATGAAGAGAGTGCAAAAAGAGTGTTTGAAGGAGGAAAGAAGACTACGCAATAAGGAAGTACCTAAAATGAAGAAGGAACTCAGGAGACTCGCAGGAAGTTCGCCAGAAAATATTTGACAGCAAGAAAGTTTCAGAGATTTTAGAGTATTTCGCGAAAATAAAGTTTCAAAATGACAAAGTTCTGGCTTTTATACTAGTGAAGGATTCAGCCCTAGCCGTTGGATTAGATCTCAGTTAATCTGAGGCGTCCAAAAGTGCACAAATCCTAGCCACAGAAATCAAACGTTTTCCCTCTTTCAACGCTCCAGATTAGTGTGTGCACGTACCAACATTGGCTCACGCGTGGATGTGTCCTCGAAACCACGCGTCCTAATAATTAGCCATCATTGTGCATTGAATTGGAACAGCTGTACGGCTATCGAAATTCGTCTCGATGCAACTAACCTGCCTTGGAAACATAAGAAATCATCATGTCAGGCACTAATATCAATAGATGTCGCCTCGCCTCGTCAAAAGGAATTCAGCCTCGACCAGTTCAAATATGAACTCGCCTCATCAAAAGGAAATCAGCCTCAGCCAGTTCAAATATGAACTCGCCTCGCTAAAACGAAATCAGCCTCGACCAGCTCGAATATGAACTCGCCTCGTCAAAAGGAAATCAGCATTGGCAGTTCGAATATGAACTCGCATTGCTTCAGCTCCAAAAGAACTTCAGTTTTACGGGAAACTTTCTTAAACTTACACTCCACACCTTCTTGAACTCCGTGCACAGTATAAATATCTCTGCCTGGACTTAGGGGACTGATGTGAAGTACAGAAAATTAAAACTTTTTCTGACTTATTGAAAGTCCACGCCTGGCATAAATAACCACACATGGACTTGGGGGACTATTGTTACGGGTCAATAGATGGAAGCGACACGTGGCACTGTATTTTAGCGATGGGACCAGCTTAATCAAATCAGGACATATTTTCCTAACTTCAGACATGGGTTCCGAGGCCACTGCTGCTAACAATAAGCCACGGTTCGGTAAGCATACATAGTCCGAGGCTCCTTAGCAGTCATTGAAAGCCCACATGCGAAGATCCGCTTATGATGGAGATCTTTTGTGAATGATTGACATGACTCTTATGTAAAGTTTATTTGTCTTATCTTGTCAATGTAAGAGTATTTAATATTTTGTAAGACTAGGAGAGTCAACTTGATTGCTAGGATTTGATGTCTTGGCCGAGAAGATGAGGCCACATGTAAATTGATCCAAATGTCACCATTTGAGTTGTAACACTATAAGTACCCCCACCATGTAACACAAAAGGGACTAATGTAAAATTAAAGAGAAAACTGAATATTTTGGAGCAACTATTTTCTCTCGCTTTAACAGTGATTTTTACAACATATTTCAACTACAAAATCGTTCTTTATCGATTGATTTCTTATACAATCGTGTTACATTTTCTTGTCGGTAGCCTGAACGGAAACGTCTCGTGTCTTTTAGCCACTCCCACGCCCCTCTTCTGGAGTTATATTGACCATTGATCGGCATTAGCGTATTGGATCAAGCTTGCGTGTGCACGAGTGTACCCGACATCTGTTGGCAACATTCTCTGGGGTCAACAGACATCATTACGGAAGAAGAACACAAAAGACTTGGAATACATTATCGACAAAAAAAGAACTTGCTCCAAGAATCCACCTTTTTTATGTCAAGTTCTTAAAACCCTAGCATTTCTCTTCTCAATCTTCTGGTATGTTGTTCCTCTTCTTCGTTTGTGTATCTCTTTATATTATCTTTTTTCTCCTCCTTTATTTGACCTAATATAGGTCTTTGCATAGTGTCCAAAGCGCTTTGAAAGTTGTGCGCTAAAAAGAACCAAATTATCCTTGGATTAAACGTGTAAAAAAATCTTAAATTTCCAGGCCCAACCGTGATCGTTATAAGCAAACTGTAGTGAAAACACAGCAAAACATATCAAATTGAACTACTGCAGTAAGAAAATTGTGGTCTAACCACGACAAATAGCTGGTCCATGTGATCCTTACTTCGGCAAAACCTTGTCAAATTTTTTATCCTCGCTTCAGTTTTTTGACAATTTTGGTCATTTTTTATCCAATTCTTCAATATTGATTCACAACTTTCAAAAACATCCAATTTGATCCTCGAACCTCCATAATCATCCAAAATTGGTATTCATCAAGTTCTAAATTGTGCAATCAATCTCCTAACTTTTCATAAGTTGAATTTCACTCTCGGAACTTGTGAGTTTCCTTCAATTAAGTTCTAAAACTTCCAAGTACTTTCAAGTTTATAAGCGTGTAAAACACATTTATCAATATCCAAAAAAAAGGGGCCATTGTGCTAGATCAACATAATTAGTCAGTTAGAACATGTGAAAACGATAGAGGGTAATGATTTATCCAACAAAATAAAGCATAAAGAACAACTGACAAGAGAAAATCAATAAGTTCGTGTATGTAGTGTTGCTCGTTTATTTCTTTTATTAATTAATTAATTAATTAAATTCAACATCCTACTTGCAATTATTATAATTAATTAAATAAATTTAATTCTTAATAGCAATTTTGACCTTATACCTTTAAAAAAAGTGTGGTTGAGGATTTTGTTGAGCTTTGCTTTATGTAATTTGTGGACAGACATAAGTTAGCATGTTTAATGATGTCTAATTTTCATCTAAGAATATTCTAGAGTTTATGGCCAATGTGTCTACCGACATCAGTGAGATAACCAATAAGTTCCTACATAAAGTATATGTGAGGGATCGTCTTCTTAGTCTTGGACACAAGAAAGGGGTGTAGAAAATTCCATTTCTTGTGTCAAAATAGAAATTATTTTTTATCATGTTCGTAAAAAAAAAATATTAGCACATGATTGAATTTAGTGCTGGGAGTATTTTTCGATGGCTCAACATTAAGAAAGAACGGTGTCCAAATGTTTCAAATAAAGAATACAACGTGAACACTGTATCTAAGGAAATAAATGGGTGAGAATGGCTTGAAAAGTGTTGGGAATAAACAGCCTAATGCGGAATCAATACAAAGCATAAACAAGTTCAACAGCCCTTTCAGCAATGACAGTTCTAATAATCGATCCCAGAAATCAGAAACTATATATATTCAGAGTTTACATATATCATCAGTCTCCAAAACCTCAGTCTAGCATTTACATATTATACACAAACCATAGGCATATATAGAAATCGAAAACTACAAAATATGGGACTCATATAAACCGAAGATGGAAACCATAGAAACTGGAAAAACAGAGCATAAAAATGGACATAAACATTAGAGCTTCACTTCCCTTTTACCGTCCAGAACCAGCATTCTTCTTCCTATTTTTCGGCTAAAATGCAGGCTCAGGAACAGCCTCCCATGCTAAGCAAACCGCCGTCTAGAGAGAAGTGAGAACCAGTAAAGAATCCTCCACACTTGGCTTAGGTCATCGACCGAAAAGGTCTACCAAAGGCAGCCAAGAACTCGTCCCTAACGCACTGACCTAAGCCTCACATGAGACCTCCACAACCCAGCTCTATTTCATGCCTAGGTAATACATAGGAGTCACTCACCAATGGGCTTACAGTGAGTATCAAAGGGTAGGAAGGAGAAGAGAGCTTTCAACTGAGAAGAAGAGGGGTTATATCAAAGAAGGCGAGAGAGGAAGAGTATAAGTGAAGCCAAACCCATGTGAAGGAGTATCAAAAAGTCAAGCCAAGAAAATATATCAAGAAAGATCAAATCCCAGCCATTGATCTCAATCCAATGGTCCAAATAGAAGCCAGCTCAAATAAGTGTTAAAGAGAACCATCACAATAGGCCCAATAAGCTCACATTCTTCACCTTGGTTCTCGTAACACACTCACTCTCTCGGTTGCGAATTTGCACATGGAAGGACTATTCATCATCATCGCCCACTACCTGCAAGAAAAATTAACCAATATCAATATGCAGTAAAGATAAGCATAATTTAAATTTACCTGCAGGCAGAATTTTTGTTCCCACATCAGACGGATTCCTATCAGTATGAATCTTAACAAGTTCGACTTCACCTTGAGAAAGCTTCTCACTTATAAAATGATACTTCACCTCTATATGTTTGGATCTCTCATGATAAATAGGGTTCTTATTAAGTGACAACGCACTCTGACTATCCGTAAACATAATAGGTGTATCATGCATGAAGTTCAATTCTTTTAAGATTCCCTTTAACCACATACATTCCTTAACCGCCTCGGTTACGGTAACGTATTCAGCTTCAGTACTAGATAGAGCCACTAAGGGTTGCAGCTGAGATTTCCAAGTTATGCAATTATCACCTAGGGTAAAGAAGTAAGCTGTAGTTGATTTCCTACTATCTCTATTACCAGCAAAGTCCGAATCAACATAGCCCTAAGAGTCAACTCCTCAGATCTTTTCTCATACACTAAGCCTAGATTTAAAGTCCCAACCAAATACCTTAATAACCATTTCATACCCGCCCAATCCGGCTTACCAAGGTTGGACATAAATCTACTTAGAAGACTAATGGAAAATGCAAGATCAAGTCTGGTAGTAATCATAGAAAACATGACGAACCTATGGCATTAGCATACGAAATATTTTCCATCTCTTTCAATTCAGATTCGGATTTAGGCGAATGATCACATGAAAAATTCATATGGCTAGCAAGAGGCACATTAACAATTTTACTGTCTTTCATTCCAAATTTTGTTACAACTTTGTTCAAGTACGTTTCTTGTGAAATTTTTAACCTATTCATAGCCATATCCCTTGTTATCACCATCCCTAGAATCTTTCTATCATTCCCTAAATCCTTCGTGTCAAATTTCGATTTTAAAATATCTTTAAGTTCGTTAATTTGAGACTTGCTAGGTTCAGCTAAAAGCATATCATCGACATAAAGCAACAAATAGACTTCACAACCACTCTTTATGTCATTAAAATACAAGTAAGCATCAAATTCACTTATCTTAAACTTTATCTTCAGTACAAAAGCATCAAACCTCTTGTACCATTGTCTTGGGCTCTGTTTCAGCCCGTACAACGATTTCTCCAACTTGCACACATACTCAGACTTACCTCTAGCCTCAAACCCTTGTAGTTAGCTCATGAAGATATCCTCTTCCAACTCTCCATGTAAAAATGCAGTTTTTACATCGAGTTGTTCAAGTTCCCAATTGAATTGAACAACAAGAGCCAACATCAGTCTGATCGTCTTGTACTTAACCACGGGTGAAAATATCTCATTATAGTCCATACCCTCTCTTTGAGTATAACCCTTAGCCACTAATCTCGCCTTATACCTCACAGAATCATTAGGGCTTAAACCTTCTTTTAACTTGTAGATCCACTTACATGGAACTAATTTCTGATCTTTAGGTTTCTTAACAAGTTTCCAGGTTTTGTTATCACTCAAAGATTTCGTTTCTTCATGTATGGCTTTTATCCAGTTATCAGAATAATTTTCATTAATAGCTTCCTCATAAGTAGCAGATTCTATCTGTTCAAGGACTTCACCTGAAACTAATGCAAACTCAGTCAAACTTAGGGATTCGTACCTAGGGTTCGGCCTAATATGCCATCTCGCCCTATCCCTAGTGAGTTGATAATCTTGATTAGGTGGCTGATCATTAAAATGTTCGATTTCAACTGGTACAGTGTTATCTTGAAGTTCAGTCACCTCTTCAGGTTTAGTTTCAGGTTCTTGATGTGTAGGGTCATTACCGTCATTCCTAGGTGTAGGTGAATCAAGCTTAGTAAGCTTCATCTCAGTCTGAACACCCCTCTCAGTTTTAGATTCGTTAGCTTCACCAGTTTTCTGTTTTAGACATGGCATTTCAGATTCATTAAAGACCACATTCCTGCTGTTAATAATCTTAATGCCTTGAAACCCTAAAACCCACAACCTATAGCCCTTCACACCCTCAGGATACCTTAACATCACACACTTGATCGCCCTCGGCTCAAGTTTCCCTTCAAATTGATGTACATATGCCGCACAACCAAACACTCTCAAGTGTTCCAGATTTGGAGGCTCCCCCGTCCACATCTCCTATAGGGTCTTAAACCCTATACTACTGGACGATGACCTATTAATCAGATAAGCTGCAGTACTTGCAATTTCAGCCCAAAAACCTTTGGCAAGGCCAGAGCTAATCAACATACACCTAACCCTGTTCATTATGGTCCTATTCATTCTCTCAGCGACCCCATTCTGTTCAGGTGTGTATTTAACCGTTCTGTGTCTTGTTATCCCTTTCTGCTTATAGAAGTTGTCAAATTCGAAATTACAGAATTCAAGCCCATTATCAGTTCTTAATGTTTTAAGTTTCCTTTCTAACCGATTCTCAACAGACTTAAGCCAAATTCTGAATTTCCCAAAAGTTTCCGACTTAGCCTTTAGAGGATAAATCCAAACTTTTCTTGAGTAATCATCCACTAAGGACAAGAAGTACTTACTTCCACCAAAAGTGGAATGCTTCTCAGGACCCCATAGATCAGCATGAATATAGTCCAATGGACTGCTGGTCCTATGAGAGCTAGCTTCAAAGCTCACCTTATGTGACTTATCCAAAACACAAGTTTCACAGAAATCCATAGTCTCAATATCATCTTTTCCAAGCAATTTCTGATTACTTAAAGATTTTAGCCCTTTAAACCCAATGTGACCCATTCTGTTATGCCAAAGTTCGGTTTTGTCTTTACGACAGTAAGAAGACTTGAATCAGGTGTTGTTTCAGTTTTGCCCTCTAGATAGTACAGCCCACTCCTCTTGGGTCCTTTCATAACTATCAGAGATCCCTTAAAGATTTTCAGAACTTTATTCCCGGATTTAAAAGTATATCCCTCATCTTCAAGAGTACCTAAGTAAATGAGGTTCCTCTTTAAATTAGGGACATACCTTACCTCCCTGAGTTACCTGACAACCCCATCGTACATCCTGATGGCTGTGTCACCAACTTCAACCACATTCTGAGAATTGTTATCTCCCATGTAGACCTTCCTAAGTTCAACCTCTCGATAGTTACAGAACCAAGACCTTTCATGGCACATGTGAAAAGTGCACCCCATGTCTAGGATCCAATTGTTATCAAATTCTCCCTCAGACACATTCAGGACATGTAGACTATCAAATTCAGAAACAACGGCAGCCTTGTTTTGATCAGTGTTATTCAATTCTCTCTGTTTCTTCTTCCAGTCAAAACAATTTTTCTTAAAATGTCCTAACTTTCCACAGTTATAATATTTTTACCACTTTTGTCTTTTGATTTCGATCTCATTTTAGACTTTCCCCTTCCCTTTTTGTTATGGAAGTTAAATTCTTTCTTTTCAGTTCTCCCCCTAACAAATAAGGCTTCTTCTCTCACATTTGTTATGTTATCTCTCTTTAGTTCAAGTTCTCTCGATTTCAACGCATCTACTACAATAGCCTGCGTAAGAATGTCCCTGCTATATTTTATTGCGTTTCTGATTTCTTTATAAGATTCGGGCAATGAATTTAACAATATGACAGCTAAATCCTCATCATCGAATTTCTTATCATTATGAGCCAAACTCTTAACGATTATGCTATAATCGCTCAAATTCCCCTCTACATCCTTCCCCTGGTCCATCTTAAAACTAAACAATTTTTCTAACAGATAAATCTTGCTAGGCAAAGTTTTAGTCAAGAATAAGGCATCTAAAGCAGTCCATAACGTCCTAACATCTTTAGCATGATCAACTTGTCTAACAATGTTATCAGATAAATGCAAGATTATGGAACTATATGCAATTTCATTCATTTCTTCTATTTCATCAGGTTTAGCTTTTAACTCGTCAGAAAAAATCAAAGGATCATCGAGAGCTTTAGCAACTCTCTGTTGGACCAAAATGGCCCTCATTTTCTGTTTCCAAATTGAGTAGTCCCCCTTTCCATCGAATTGCGATAATTCGACCCTCGAACCCATACTAAATTCTGTAAAAGGGTAGCTCGTACTCATGGACTGAACAAAAAAGGTTTTGAAAAAATCTTTTCCAGATGATCAACACACAATATGAATGCAGAGTTAAAAACAATGTCCAGAAATGAAACACAACACCGAATCAATTCGATCACTTAAACTTCGATGTGATGTGTGTGCCGGTGTGATTCAAACTTAAGCAATGCACAGGTATATAATGCAGATAAACGTGCCAAGCATAAAATGGTAAAAGTACAAAACTTAACCTATCGGAGAGTTTGGAATAATCTTACCAACCAACTGTTTGAAAAATAGTATAAATACCACCAGTTCTTCAGCCAATCCAAGTTTCCAGAATCACCAGTCACCAGTCGGTCAACAACATGCACAACATAAATTCACAATAATCAGTATCGAATCAAAACCCTAGAATGCCCAAAAAACAATCAACCCTAATCAGCAGATTAAATTAAGGATGCAGTCAAACCCTAGATCCAAAATCTAGCTCTGATACCAGATGTTGGGAATAAACAGCCTAATGCGAAATCAATACAAAGCATAAACAAGTTCAACAGCCCTTTCAGCAATGACAGTTCTAATAATCAATCCCAGAAATCAGAAACTATATATATTCAGAGTTTACATATATCATCAGTCTCCAAAACCTCAATCTAGCATTTACATATTATACGCAAACCATAGGCATATATAGAAACCGAAAACTACAGAATATGGGACTCATATAAACCGAAGATGGAAACCATAGAAACTGGAAAAACAAAGCATAAAAATGGACAGAAACATTAGAGCTTCACTTCCCTTTTACCGTCCAGAACCAGCGTTCTTCTTCCTGTTTTTCGGCTAAAATGCAGGCTCAGGAACAGCCTCCCATGCTAAGCAAACCGCCATCCAGAGAGAGGTGAGAACCGGTAAAGAATCCTCCACACTTGGCTTAGGTCATCGACCGAAAAGGTCTACCAAAGGCAGCCAAGAACTCGTCCCTAACGCACTGACCTAAGCCTCACACGAGACCTCCACAACCCAACTTTATTTCACGCCTAGGTAATACACAGGAGTCACTCAACAATGGGCACATATGAAATATGGAAATGAATGAAACCAAATATTAAGGGGCTATTCTCTTTATGCTTCAATTTTGTGTTTTGAGTTTTGAATTCATTTTGAATTTTGTGTTTGAGTGTTCATTTTGAGATTGTTAAAAATGTGTTTTTTTTGATATTTTGAAAAC
This sequence comes from Fraxinus americana, assembly GCA_035079005.1. NCBI lineage: Eukaryota > Viridiplantae > Streptophyta > Magnoliopsida > Lamiales > Oleaceae > Fraxinus > Fraxinus americana. The sequence continues at coordinate 106,096 of CM068710.1, read as the reverse complement.
ACCCAAAATACGTTTTGAAAATTTTTGCTTGATTATAATTGAAAACATCCAAAATGACAAATTTGTCGTTTTGGGTTTTCTTTGTAAATTTTTAACTTGTTTTCAAAAATGTATTTCGAAAATGGGAAAGAGAACATATTTTCACTGTTTTGGAAAATCAAAAACGGAAAACGGCTTGAAAATAGTAAAGAGAACAGACTTTAATTATTTCAAAGTGTGTGGGTGTTTTGCTTATTGGAAGAAAATGGATCCTAAGAGAACTAAATTAGGTCCTAAAGGTATTAAATGTACCTTTATAGGACATACTTTAAATAGCAAGGCTTTTAAGTTATTAAACTTAGAATCAAATTTTATAATAGAACTAAGGGATGTGGAGTTTTTCGAGAATATATTGGTAACAAGAAATTCTCAAAATGAAACTAATGTAGATATTTTAATTTCTAGAGAGTCACAAGAAGGGGACATCTACAAGAGATGTTGAAAGTGAACCTCGAAGAAGTAAAAGAACTAGAAAAGAAAAAGATAGATTCTCAACTTATTTATTTCTACTTAGTAGAGGGAGGTAGGAAAGATGTTGTAAGACCAATTCTTTTTGTTCTTCAAGTCAAAAGTGATCATAAGACATTTAAGGAAGCAATGTTTTCTAGAGATTGCATATTCTAAAAAGATGCAATAAATAATGAAATTGATTCTATTATATCAAATAACACTTGGGAAATAGTTGATTTACCAATGGGTTCTAAATCCATTAGTTGTAAATGAGTGTTTAGAAGGAAATATAATTCTGATGGAACACCCAATACCTATAAAGTTAGATTAGTAGTTGAAGGGTATCGACAAAAAGAATGAATAAATTACTTTGACACGTAAGCACCCGTGGCTAGGATAACCTCGATAGTGATCTTGTTTGCATTAGTATCTATTTATGATTTACATATTCATCAAATGGATGTCAAGACGACATTCCTAAATGGAAATTTCAAAGATGATGTCTATATGGAACAACCGGAAGGATTTGTACTATTGGGAAATAAGCATAAAGTATGCAAATTAATCAAGTCCTTATATCATTTAAAATAAGCCCCTAAAAATGGTATGAGAAATTTGAAACTAGTATTATGTTATATGGTTTTACTCATAATTCGATCGATAAATATTTGTATGTTAAAGTATGTGATAATATTATTACATTTTTATATCTTTATGTGGATGATATGTTAATTATTAGAAATGACATAGAAGGAATTAAAAAAACGAAGATGTTTATATCTTCTATGTTCAAAATGAAAGATCTTAGACAAGTAAAAACTATTATTGGTATCAAAGTTAAAAATGATAGCGGGGGTTATTCATTAAGCCAATCACATTGCGTTGATAATGTGATGAATAAGTTTTGTTGACCCCAAAAAATGTTGCCAACAGATGTCGAGCCCACTCGTGCACACGCGAGCTTGATCCGACACGCTAATGCCGATCAACGGTCAAGATGGCTCCAGAAAATGAGCGTGGGAATGGCTCAAAGGCACGAGACGTTTCCGTTCAGGCTTCTGGCAAGAAGTGTGATACGATTGTATAAGAAACCAATCGATGAAGAACGATTTGTAGTAGAAAATATGCTGTAAAAATCACTGTTGAAACGAGAGAAATGTTGCTCCAAGTATTCAGTATTCTTTATATTTGGTATGAGAAGTTTCATTACCCTTTTTGTGTTACATGTTGGGGTATTTATAGTGTTACAAGTCGAATAATGATCTTTGGATTAATTTACACGTGGTCTCATCTCCTCGGCCAAGACATCAAATCCTAGCCACCAAGTTGACTCTCCTAGCCTTACAAAGCATTAAATGTTCTTACATTGACTAGACAAGAAATAGTTTACTTTATACAAAAGTCACATCAATCATTCACACGGATCTTTCATCATTGCAATATCTTTCCATATGGTCTTTTTCCACGCGAAGCTTGGGCCTGGGATGGCAGTGAAGGCATAGAAACTGTCTGGAGGGCCTCGGAACAATAGCCATGGCCTCGGAATCCACGTCGGAGGCTAAGAGAACATATCCTGGCCTAAGTAAACTGGTCCACCACTGAAATATGGTGCCACGTGTCACTTCTATATTATGACTTGTAACAATAGTCCCTCAAGTCCATGTGTAGTCATTTATGTCAGGCGTGGACTTTCAGTAAGTCAGAAAAAAGTTTTAATTTTTTGTACTTCACAAGTTTTAACATTTGAACACTAAAGAGGCAAATACTCCATTGGATTCAAGTATCAAGTTAGTAAGCATTATGGAAGATCAATAGCCCAAATTAAGTATGCAAGTGCAATCGGTCTTATGTACGCGGTACAATGTACAAGACCCGATGTTGCATTTACTATGATAAACTAAATAGGTTTACTAGTAATCAAAGTTTGGAACATTGGAAGGCCATGTGAAGGGTGTTTTTGGTTACTTAAAGAAAGCCAAAAACTTCGAACTACAATATACAAAGTTCCCGACCATTCTTGAAGGATATACGACGCTAGTTAGATATCGAGTGCAAAAGAAAACAAGTTTACTTCAGGTTTGGTGTTTATTTTTGGAGGAGGTGTAGTTTCTTGGAAGTCTAAGAAACAAATATGCATTTCACACTCAACAATGAAGTCCGAGTTTGCAGCATTGGCTGAAATAGGGAAAGATGCTGAGTGGCTAAAGGATCTTTTTTATGAAATTCCTTTGAGTGCAAAGAATATTTTTTCAATACCTATCTTGTACGATAGTCAAGCCACCTTAGTATGAGCATATAGTGAAGTATATAATGGAAAGTCTAGACGTATGAGTCTAAGACATGAGTATTAATAGAAACATATCCTTGATAAATAATGCTGGTTGTCACGATTGGAAGGATAAGTTAATAAAACTCTTAATGAAATTCAGTACAAAGTATAAATATCTCTAAAAGTAACAATAATACTAGAAGAATTTCACCTATGTGAACTTCAAGATGGTGTCGCCTCAATAGAAAGTTAGAGTTTCTCTCTTAAAAATTCAACGAATAGGATAAGTGCAAGGTCATAATAGTACTAAACGAGTTTGAGGAACTTGTAAAAACATAACACTAGTGTGTGTGATTTCACCAGTATTGTCACGAGAAATGGCTAGTTCAAAGTTATCATGCTACCTGGAATTTCAATAATACTTTGTGAGATTTACATTATAATTAGATTAAAATTGAAAGATATCTAATTTTTATGCATTAGTGTTATTAGGTACGAATATGGTAAAATGTTATAAATCTATGAACATGTGATAGATTTCCTAGTCCAGATATAAGAAACACAATATTAGAAATCATCATACATTCTACACTTGAATTTTCTCTATTCTATATACATATTCAAACATTCTTCAAGTTTTCAACTGGTTCAACTAGAAATAATCATTTGTTTTTTCTATATTTTTTGGTATTTCTTTGACTCTTCCCCCATCTCCTCCCCCTATCATAGTTTGGTGGCTCTTTCCATCATTTGGATCTGTTAAGATCAACACCGATAGTTGTGTAAATGATGGGTTTGCAAGCAAGGGGCATCATCATAGACTATGCAGAAAATTGTATCAGGGCTTTCTCAACTTCATATGGACAATGTATGATATTAGAGGTAGAACTCAGGGCTATTCGTGATGAGATACTATTGGCTAGAGATCTTGATTTGTCAAATATTTGGGTTGAGGTAGATTCGACTGTTGTCATTCACTGCATCACCAGAAGTAGCGGACCGTGGCCTATCTATGGGATACTCAAACAGATTGCAAATATCATTTCATTTAACAGAGATATAGTCTCCCACATCTTCAGAGTGGGAAATCAAGTTACAGATGCACTTGCTATCGAGGGTTGGCATCATCGTAGATACCAGGAATATGGACCAACCGATCTACCACGACATATCAGGATGCTTGTTCAGATTGACATGTATGGTTTGCCCAACACTACAGTTTAGGTATTTGTATTTGTATTTTACTTTTACTTTTATTTTTGCTTTAACTTGTTCTTTTTGTAAGGGAAGTAGTACTCATTTTTTACTGCTTTCCTTTTATTCTTTACTTTCACTGTTAGGGAAGTAGTACTTCCTTATTTATTGATTTTATTGATATCATTTGTAACCACGGTATTCATCCGCCACAAGTTATGACATATTAATAAAATTTCGGAGGTACCGCCCTCCTTCCACAAAAAAAAAAAAGTTTCCATCTCATTATTCTCCTCTTAAATATTTCCAACATCTTGTTTACTTTAAGGCACTAGCTTCCATCAACTATCATAGGCAATTTACCTGTACTGATTGTGTAAAGATACTCAAGTTGATATTCTGGTGAAATTTATGGCCGGATTGTACGGGAAAGCATTTGAATTGTTAAAAAATAGATCATCCACAAGTCAAGCGATAAAAAAGAAGCCTACTGATATGTGTGCTACCACTGCACCTACATTAATGGGCAGTAGAACAGTTTGAGCCATGTATGATAAGAAGGAGATTGGTGGCTAGAAAGATAGGTTGTTTCACAACATAAAAGATGAAATATCCCCATCTCCTCATGAGAATGATCATGAATCTTCCTCCGATCACTTGTATAAAGAGCATCAGTCAACCAAGGCATAGTTGAGAGATGAGTTGGTCACAATTTACTGAACTCATAAACGAAGTTGAAATTGTGAGTTCTAACACTATAAATTACTAATTCAATTTGACTTGAATTTGCTCAACATTCATCCATTGCTTCATATACACTAGTTAAAATAATCATTCACGGTTCAATTTTGGTATTGGTTTGAATAAACAATTAGGATTAATCTATATCAAAATTGCATAACACGATCAACGTTAAAACACAATATATTCTACTACTTATCATTGTATCACTCATCACCATTCATCCACTTTCGATGTTCGACACCTATCCATCTCAATACAATATGGTGTACCTAACTTACTCTAAATGTTTAGGGTCCGTTTGATTGCAATTGTAAAAAATGGGTGGAAAGAAAATGATTTCTAGGGAAAGTAATTGTCTAGAAATTGTTTTGCAGGAAATTATTAATTAAATGTGTTTGATTGGTATAATTTTTCACTCGAAAAATTTTAAAATTTTCTATTTATTTTGCTTTATTTTACATGAAAATTGTCCATTAAAGTGATAATTTTTTCCACAATTGGTTATAAAATTTGTTTCAATTGCCAAAAATTCAAAAAAAAAAAAAAGGAAAAAAAATTGTTTCCTAAAAAATCATTTTTTTAATCAAAGTTTAGTGTTCGTTTGACTTTATTTTACATGAAAATTATCTATTAAAGTAAATTTTTTTTTTTTTAACAATTGGTTATGACATTTGTTTCCTTTGCCAAAAAAAAAAAATCAACAACCGCCTGGAAAATTTTTTCCCACCAAAAAGGTGGGAAAAAATTATCAACAAAAACCCGGAAAATAGGGTGGGGAGGGAAAACATTTTTCGTAGAAAATTTTGCCCATCAAACAGTCAAAAAAGTGGAAAATAAAAAATGAAAAATATTTTCCTAATTCCATGAAAAATTATGCCAATCAAATGGGGCCATAGAGTTTCTTTTCATTCTTTTTCTTCAATGAAATGAATAACAAGAAACTTTCGTATAATACAATCTAATTCAATACACAACTAAGCATGTCACCTTTAACCTTGTATATGACAAGATCTAAGTTGATAACAAGTGTGAAACCTTTGTGTTTGTTACGAAGTTTTGTACTAAAAAAAGTCTCCTTAGCTACATCCTAATCACGACCACATATTTTATGTGTTTCATCTTTATTATTTCAAATTTGTTGGATGTATATTTTTTTAAAAATAGATTTTTTTTAAAGAATATTAGTTAAAAAATAAAAAAAATTTAAAATTCATATGTAAATTTATTTATTTAGAGAAAAAAATTTCATTAACTGAAATTAGGAGAACTCTTTTTTCTTTGCTTGATAAGTTTTTAACAAGTCAAAAATTTTGTTACTCTAAGGGTGCGTTTGATTGTAAGGGTGGAAAATGGGTGGAAAGAAAATGTTTTACAGGAAAAGATTTGTTTAGAAAATGTTTTGCAGGGAAAATGATTTCAAGTGTGTTTGATTGATATAATTTTCCACCCGAAAATTTTTTAAATTTTCTATTCGTTTGGTTTTGTTTTACATGGAAATTATCCATTAAAGTAATATTTTTTTTCCACAATTGGTTATAAAATTTGTTTCCATTACCAAAAAGTAAAAAAAAAGGGAAAAAAATTGTTTCCTAATAAATCATTTTTTTGTCAAAGTTTAGTATTCGTTTGACTTTGTTTTACATGAAAATTGTCCATTAAAGTGAAATTTTTTTGCCATTGGTTATGACATTTGTTTCTATTGCCAAAAAAAAAAAAAAAAAAAAATTTCCAACCAGTCGGGAAAATATTTTCCCACCAAAAAGGCGGGAAAACATTTTCATCAAAAACTCGAAAAATGCACACGTGTAGGGAAAATCCGGAAAATATTTTCCGTGGAAAATTTTGCCTATCAAACAGCCAAAAAAATGGAAAGTGGAAAATATTTTCCTACTTTCCCAAAAAATGTGGCATATCAAACACGGCCTAAATTATTTGTACTCTTTTTCCTTTATTTGGTAGGTTTGTTCCTTTAAATTTTTGTCTAACAAATTTTTTAATGAGTTAGCTATTGTATAAATAATCATTAAAGGGGAGTGTTGTAAATAAAGTAGTGTGTGTGAATGAACATGTACAGCTGCAGCCTTAATTGTAATTGTAAACATAAGAACATTGATTTTCAATAAAATACATACACAAGTGTCTTAATTTCTCTATTTTTTTCTATTTTGCTCTCTATTTTATGACAGATAAAGATTAATTAAAAAAAAAAAATTAAAGATTGAGTTTTTGAGACCCCATTTGGCCCCCATTATTTGTCATTATTATTTTTGGAATAGTTTTTTTTTAAAGAATGTGCTCTTAAAAGAAAGAAATTATTTTAAATTTATGTATAATATTATTTTATTGAATAATCTGTAATTGATAGAAACAAAGAAAAAATGAATTTTAATTTTACCGAGCTAATTCATAATTGGTGCCCAAGAAAATCAAGGGGCATTTTCCAAACTAGTCGGGTAAAATAGATCCATTTGGGTTTTTATAAAAAAGTCTGTTTTACCCTTAATGATATATAATTTGTTTATTGCAAAGTATATCATTTCTTTATAAATAGTTTTGACAATTGTTATATTATATTTCTATATTTACAACTCTATCTACCAACTCTATCATTTGATCTACTAGATTAGCATAATCTTTAATCTTTTATTCATATTCTTTTATAAGTTTTATATATTCTTCATATGTTCTATTTCTATTTTCTAATTGAGATCTAATATTTTTTATCTTTCCTAATATTCTTTCTGACAAATTATCTAATCATTTAGCTGTATATCCTGACATTTTTAATTAGTATGATGGAACAATAATAGTTTAGTTATTATGAATAATTATCCTTTCTCTTTCTTGAATTTTATTATATAATTTCCTTCTATCTTGAAATATATTCGAATAACTTTTAAAAATATCTTTTAATTTTCTATCCATCTTTTCAAGTTCTATTATATTTCCTTCTTCTTCCATCTGACAACATATTTGAGCAATATATTTCATTTTATCTCTCATTTTTTTTAGTAAATTATCTAATCATTTTACAGTATATTCTGGCATTTCAATTATCAATAAAACATATATTTAAACAAAACATCATTATGATATTCCCTACGATTCTTTAAGATCTAAGAAGAATTATTTCTAAATTTAACAAAAACAATAGTTTTTACCTTAATTCCGATCTTCTAGTTCCTCTTCTCAGAATCGAGTGACCTTCAGGCTCTGAATATGCAAATTGTTCCCTCAAGCGGCCATCTTGCCTAAACAGGGTTCTTTGCTATTTCAGCTTCTTGCCTTCACTGTGTCGGTTCTTAGAATTAAAACTATAAATCTTAACTAAAGAAAACCCTTTTTTTTGTTGAAGTAAGAAATAAATTTCTTCTTCAACCTTTCAAGAATCTACGGGAAGAGTAGTTTAGAATCTCATATTTGTTTAAGAGGATTGGAATGTGAATGATAATATTTGAATAGTATTGATATTGAAAGATTGGTATTCAAACATAAAATTTGGCTTTCTCACAAGTTGAGTGCTCAAATTTTCTCTCCAATTCGTTATGTTTTTCTCTAAGCCCAAAGGCTTCTATTTATACATCCAATTGAGGCAAAATTATTGGTCTCTTACATCATTGCATTCGTCATATATCACTAAACTATTAGTGCTTTGAAATTTAGAACCTCCTGGTCCCTCCATTAGAGTCACATCTCCTTTATATCCTTGTCTTGGTATGCAGCTAGCTTCCTTTAATCACATCTTCCTTATCTCTTTGGAATCTGCTTTTTGATTTTGCTGGCAAGTGGGGCACTCTCTGGCTTCACATGCACTTTGTAAGGTAGATATGCATCCTGGCATCTGATGTGTGTCAAATTTGTTGATATAATCTCTAAGTACTTCGGATTTTTGCATTCCATCATTTGTAAGTAGAGTATATCCTTCATATTGACATAAACATCTAAATCTTTTCGTATAAAGATTTTTAACCATATTATAAAGAACTTTGTATCCAAGAACTCTTCGGTTCTTCATCCATGCTCTGGTAAATTTTGCATCGATTTGTTAATTTCTCCCATATCCATAGCAAAATTCGATCCAACATATCCAATTGTAATAATATGTTCTCTTGGATAGAATATTCCTCCATCTATTTCTCGGACTAAGGGTATAAAATTTTAAATATATGGATCTTCCCCGAGCATACTTGGAAACTTGATTTGAATATGTCATCAAACTTTTCAAGTTCTTTAAAATTTTTATCTCGGATAAATTAAATCCAAATATCCATAGTCACCATCAATTTTACCATTGTTGGTTCTGGATCCTTTCATCATTATTATCCTTGGGTAAATATGATCACCTGGTGAAATGAAATATGAATCGCCATTACTTTTAATTCATACATCATTCTAGTGACAATCTTGTATTCGTCTTCTTTTGGAGACAAAGGGACTTCGTCTTCCTCATCTGGTTGGATCCTGATAGATTTAGAATGTCCTTCATTGATAATAATCTTTTTGGGACTTTGAATAGTAATATCCTTTTTGGTCCCTTCTTGCTTCCGCTTGGTGGATCACTCCGTATTTGTACCTGTTTGGTATTAACCTGTTGGTATCCAATAGTATCTTTGGTATCTGGTGATCTTAATTGAGCTTTAATAGCTTCAATTTGATCAATAATATCATTTGTAACTTTCATATGTGATGAACTTATATCCATCATAATTTTAACATTATGTTGTAATATTTCGTTCATCTGGTCCATCTCATATTTGATATCTTCAGCTTCATCATTGGCATAAAGATCCATGGCTTTAAGCTCATCTAGTATTTTTATGGTGTTATCCATCTGCAAATTCAATATTTTTGCTTAAAAAATCTGCAAGAAAATTGTTAATCCCCTTAATATGGATAATTTCAAAGTTATAAAATGATAAATAAGCTTGCCATCTGTGTAATCTCCTATATTGGGATTCCATTGGTAATTTATTCCTGACTAATCCTGCAACTTGAGAATTATTAGTTTCAACAATAAATTTCTTAGATAATAAGAATAATGAAAACTTTTTAATTCCTCTAATAATTGCTAATAATTCTTTTTCATGTGTGGTGTAATTTATTTCTGCTTGGTTAAAGGTTCCACTTGAATATCTATAAATTTTATTTAAATCTGTTTTTAATATTGCTGCCCAATATTTATCTGAGGCATCAGTATTAACAATTAAATTATTTTTTTCATCTGGTAGTCTAAATTTTGGTAAATTTTTACACTCTTCTTTTAATGATTTAACTATTTCTGTATGTTCATTATTCCATCCCTTAGTATTTGTTTTTCTAAGTAAAATTTGTATTTTATGTCTCTTTTTAAAAAGATTTTCAATAAATCCTTCAACATAATTTAGACATCCTAAGAATTTTTGTATTTGTTCTTTGGATTCTAATTTATTTGGAAAACTACTTATCTTTTTAGATATATGAGTTTGTAATTTAATTCCTTCATTATCTATTGTTAATCCTAGAAAATCAATTTCTTATTTTTCTATAATAGCTTTCTTTTTAGAAAGGACAATTCTTTCCTTTTTACATTCATTTATGAATTGTATCAAATGGTTTCTATGTTCTTCTTTATTATTGGAACATATCAATATATCATCTATATATACTATCAGAAATTTATTAAATTTTCTAAATATATCATCCATCCTTCTTTGATATATTTGAGGTGCATTTTTTAATCCAAACGGCATAACTAGCCATTCATATTTACCTTGAGGTATACTAAAGGCTGTATATTGTATACTATCTTCTTCCATTTTTATCTGCCAAAATCCTGATTTGCAATCAAATTTAGAATAGTATTGTTTTCATTTTGCAAGGTTTATTAGGACTTCTTTATTTGGTAAAAAGTATCCATCAAATTTAGTATATTTATTTAATTCCTTGTAATTTATAATCATTCTGGCTTTTCCTCTAATTTGCTCAGAATGTTTCATTACCATAAAGGCTGGGCTACTATGGGGTCCATTACTGGGTCTAATAAGCTTTTGTTCTAATAATTCTTTTATTTGATCATTAAATTCTTGTGTATCTTGTATAGTATACCTCATTGGCCTTACTCTTATAATTACATTTTCTATTAATTCTATTTTTGTTTTAGGATGATATGGTTTCCAAAATATTAATGGGTTTTCTCCATAAATTTTTTCTAATTGTTCTATAATTTTTTCTATACTTATCTCTACTCCTGTTTTTAAGACTTTTTTATACATTATTCTTTTATTTCTTATTTCATTTTGTATAATTGGCTTTTTCTCCCATCTATCACCATATTGAAGTTTGGTGAACTCTGTATGGTCTAAATTCTCTTGGTATTTTTAATAAATGTCCACAAGGGGTTTGTAACATGATCATATAATTATTTTGTTTATAATATTGGAACTGTTGTATAAAGTCATTTCCTAATAATATATCACATTTTAGCTTATCATAACTATATATCTTATTAATTATTATTTGCTTACTTCCAAGTATTATACTAATTTTATCAGCACTATTTATTATCTGGGTTTCTTCTCCTGTAACTCCTGTTATTTTTATTTTACTTTTATTTTCCCATATCTTAATTAAGAAGTTTTTAAATATAGTTATATCACTTCCTGTGTCTATTAAGGCACAAGTTGTTATATCTGTTTCTATAATAGTAACTTGTATATATACTGCTAATGAAAAACTTATTTGGTTATTCATCTTTGTTACATAATATGTTTTGTCCTTTATGAAATATATATAATCCTTTTCTTTTTATACTATAATCTTCAAATCCATTTAAGAAACTCATTCCTAATAATATATGAGGATTTATATTCATACTCTCATCTATATAGCATGGCACTATCAGATCAATTCCTCCTATTTTTATAGGCACTTTAACTTCTAATTCTGTAGTATGTATTTGTCCATCAAAATTTACATATTTATATGGTTCTGTTTTATAAGGTACTAAACCTTTATTTCTTATTGAAGCCATATGACATTCACTAGCTCCTGTATCTATTAATATATTTGGTCCTGATATTTTTTCTCTTCCATTGAAATATTCTCCATTTATTTTCATATTTCATGTATTCCTATGTAGTTTCATTTCTCTTGTATGACTATTTTCTCCTAATAATCTAGGTATTCTAAGACTTGATGATCTTCTGATTAGTTTTCCATCTTTGAATATTATATTTTTATCGGGGTATTCTTCTTCCCTAAATTCTATTATATCAGGTTTGTCTGTTGATATCCTAAATTCATATTCCTTTGGAATCAAGTTTACCTGTTTATTTGGTTCTATAATTTTACTAATATCTTTACATTCTTTATGGACTTTTATATATAGTTTTCTAGAATAAATATTCCCATAATTAGAATTAGTAAATGTATATAAAGCTCTATATTCAATAGTCATAATTTGGTCTCCTGATTGCATTATATCATTTATATGTAATTTAAAATGCAATCCTAAAACTTCATTAAAATTTTTATCTTTTAAAGAAATACAATATTTTGGGTAGCAAGTAAATATTAATTTCTTATATGCTAAATTTCCTTCTATAGTCCCTAAATGACTATCTCTTAAATTTATTATTCTTCCATCATGTAGACTCACTGTTAAGGGTGAATCTATTCCTTCTCTAAATAAGGATTTAAACATTATTTGTATTCCTGTTAAGTAAACATATTGAATCTTTTCACTTTGTCTTTTATTAATTTTTGATAATAATTCATCAACTGTATTTTTTGTTAAAAGATTTAATTTATGTGTTCCTCGAGTTGTTCTCACATCTATAGTTTTTTCAATCTTATGATATTCATTTATAGCTATCTTTTCTCTTTTCCATATTTTATCAAAGATTTCCCATTTTCCAACCTTTAAATCTAAAGATAATTTTTGTAATTTCTGAATTTATTATTATCAAAAGTTACTTTTAATCCATATCCTTCTATTCCTTCATATTCTTGTGTTTCTATATTATCTTTTTCTAATTCTTCAATCTCTTTATTCGGATTCTGATTCATTTTCTTCTGATTCTGTTTCACTTACATATACTTCTTGACCATAGTATTGTTCAATATCAGATATTTCACTTAATTCATCTTCTATTTCCAAATATTCCATTTGTAATATTCTAACTTTCTTTTTATTACAATCTGGACTTATATGACCTATTTCTCCACAATTCCAACATTTACATTGGCTTTTATCCTTTTTATTATAGGTTTTATACTTTTGTTGTTTATTTGGATTAAATCTCCTTTTATAGTATCTTCTCTTCGGCTTTGTATATTTCTTCCTGAAATTTCTGAATTTTGTAAATCTCTTATTTTTATGTTTTCTCTTAATACTTTTCTTTTCAGGATAACATCCCCATTGTGTAGGTTTTTCCATATCTTCACAACATATTCTTGTTAATTTTCCTGATCTTTTCAATAATTGTCTTTGTTGACATATATATGCAAGTCTATCAAATAGAAATTTTATTCTTGCTCCTAAAGATCTTGGTATTCCTATATTATCTTTTACATATTTTTCAAATTCTATTTTGAAATATATTCCCCATGTTCCAGGTAATTTAGTATAGTATATATCTAAATATACTTCCTGATTTTCATTACTATAAAATTGTATATAGTAGTAATTTTTAAATTCACAAGTGTATTATTTTATTTTCACATATCGCAAATTGTTAAATTTATTAATTTTATTCTAGCATCATCTTTTTCTCTTCTTGCTTCATCTTGGAAATTTCTAATCCATTCTTCTCTTAAGAATTCATTTGCAATATAGGCTACTAATCTTTCTATTCCTTCTTTATCTGATTTTGTTATTTCTGTTTGTATATTTCTTTTCATTAATAATCTTGTATCATCATTAACTCCTTCCCACTAATTTCTTACATTTCCTTCGAATGATGCTATTAAAGTAATCTATTCTTCTATCTGTACTTTCCCAAGTATCATCTTTGTTATATAAAAAGAATAGTATCATTGAATCTGCCCAAATTAATAAGGCTTTTTTAGTATCTATTTTACAATCTAAATCTAATTTTGTTCCTTCATGGTTAATTGGTTTGTCATAAATATCATTCAATTCAAATCTATCTTTATATTTATTTCCCTTAGGTGGTTGTCTATTTATTATTTTACCATAAAATTGTTTATAAGGTTTATTATATATAGGTGCATAACTTTCATCTGGATCAATCTTTTGATTAGAAATTTCTGCTGGGGTAGGTCCTCCTCCAGTATTCATTAAAAATTGGTATTCATTTATATTTTCTAAACTTAATTGATCAAAGTTTTCTATTAGTAAATCTAATTCTTCATTCATCTTTATTTTCTTCTTGAATTTATTCTATATTTTTTCTTTTTTCTAATGATTTTTTGTAATTTTCTTCTTCCTCTATAATTTTTGGTAAAATATCTTTTCTGAAATAATCATCCATACTACCTGCTTCTATTACTAAGTTTTCTTATTTTATATGCTTTTTCCCTATCCTAGACATTTCTTTTTCTATAAGTTTTTTTATCTATTTTCTTGTCTTGACATTTATTATTATTTTTTAATTCCCTGATTTCAATTTTTAATATATTTAATTCTTCTTTTAATTCATTTCTTAAATTTTGTACATCAGTTATCAACATTTTTATTAATGTTTTTAAGTCTTCCATCTAATTATCTTTTCTTTGATTGGCTGAAATAATATATTCTGCATTCAGTATCTTTACAATCTTTTATAATTTTATCATACTTTTATTTTTTATTTTCATCAGTTGCAAGTCTTTTTAATTTTTCAAAATAATTTGCTCTTTCCTTATATTTTTCTTGTTTTAATTTCAATATTTGGTTTTCTTGATATTTTGTTAAATCTCTAGGGGTTAATAATTCATCTAATATTAAATGATTAATTATTTTTATTCTTTTTAAATTTTTAGTCAAATTATTTTCCATTTTAAGAATTAATTAATGATAGTTCTTGTATTTTTTCTTTACAATGTAGCATAATTTCTTCTTTTTCTAATTCTTTACCAATTTTTTCATTTATATATTCATCAATTATAGTTCCTATTATTAGTTTGTCTAATATTTGTTCTCTTATTTCTCTAGGTAATTCCTTAATTATACATAATGTTATCATTTTCAATTTTTTAGGAAATGGTTCTATTATATATTCTCCTTGATTATCTTCTAACATATAATACCAGTCTGTTTTGGTAATTGTAACATCTATAACTTTTTTATTTTTAGTCATATCTACTTATTTCTTCTACAATTAAATCATACATATGTCTGTCATAGGTTTCTAATATCATTTCATAAGTGTACATATCTCTGACAATATCTAGTCTTAGTTTTTCAATTATAAATTGTTTTATTTCCAATGGTAATTTTTCAAGTATTTTTAGTGTAATAGTTACACTTTTATTATTTAATATTGATTTTATAATTATTATATTCAAATTTTCTCTTATTATATGGTATTTATTACCTAAATCTTCAATTTTCATTACTTTTTCTGATTTTATGTCTCTGATACCAACTTGGGGGTGCAACTTATGAGCGAACAAAAATTTAAAATCTAATAAACTAAAAATCTAATAAACTTTAAAATCTATAAAAATTAGGTCTTATAATGTTTCTAACAAATTTTCAAAATCTAATAACATCTGAGAATTTATAATTTCAAGATCTGTTATTATATCTATATTTGGATTAAAAGGTATCTCATATTTAGAAATATTCTTTTTCTTTTTTTCCAATTTATCTATAATATCTTGTATATCTTTTATTATTATAGATCTTACAATTCCTTTAGCAAAATTTTCTATTATATTTTCTTTAAAACATTTTAATATTTTTTGAGATGTATTTAATTGTTCTTGGTATCCAATCTTATCAAATTCATTTTCAAATTCAATTTCCTTTTTATCTTTAGCTATCTTTTTAATTTTATATGATCCTCTTTTAGTTCTTGGTTTTTTGTAACTTTTATTAGTCATTTTATAAACTAGGACTTGATTGTATTCTTTTCTTATTTTGATAGCTTTGGTTGCAATTATTGGTTTTATGGGTATTTTAGGTAATTTATATGGTTGAATAGTGAAAAGGGGTATTTTGGAAAGGCTATTGGTTTATTTTGGATATTTTCAATAATTTCCCGAAAATCAATGGCCCTAATCACTGTGCTATAACCCAGGGGACAACATAAAATTACTAAAATCTCCCTAAATTCACATATGTATATATATCGCGCAACTGCAAGCCAGACGATTCGTAAACCCTGATAAAGCTCAGTGAGCCATCCACAGTTGGCTCGGAAATGGACTCACTACCCCCATTTTCATCATCAGTATCGGCGGCGCAGCTGGCGGTTGCGGCGTTGTTCGGCGCTTCGGTAATGGCAATCTCCGCCTTCTACTTCCACAAGCGCAGCGTCGACCAAGTCCTCGATCGGCTCCTCAACTTGCGCCGCCACCAATACGTTTCCGATTCTGATGCCGAGGATTCTGATTGTGCAGAGCGAAAGATGAACGTAAATATCTGGAGGGATAAAAATAAATTATTAAATTCATTTGATAATAATGATCATGATAATAAGGAAGAGGAAGAGGAAGAGGAAGAGGTGAGGAATTATACAGTGTCGTGTTCGATGCCTAATGTGATGGTTGCAAAGAATGAGTGGAGTAATGAGGATTCTTTAGATAAAATTGATTTGATTCCGTCTAATTTACCACCACTTCGGACTGATCGAAGGGATGGTACGTTTTTCTTACTCGAAATTCTCATTTATTTGCTAATTCTCAATTAATATGTATTGTTATGATAGAATACTCGATTGCAGTGCAGTTGATTAAGTTTCATCTAACGAGGATAATATATGGGCGTCTGTTACCTCTTGGGCTATGATAAGTATCACTTTATGTGTTGAATGTACCTAAGAAAAGAATAAAAATAATGAATTTCGAGAATAGGGACATGATAAGATGATTTAAGAATAGCAAGATTGCTTGGGATCTCATTCCAAGATGCCTTATTTGGTGTGTGTGGAGACAAAAAAACAGTCGATGCTTTGAAAATGTAACACGGACGCCAGAATAGTTTAGAGAATTGTTTTACTTCACTTTGTATAGTTGGTTTAAGGCTGCAACTATTAGTCCGGTAGAAGGGTTGCCAAATTTCTTGTTGTTCCTATCTTGTTTAAATTGATAATGCACTTCTTGTGTATTATCTTTTGATTTATAAAATTACATGATTATTTATCAAAAAATATAAGATGATTCAAGTTGCGATAGAATTGGTTGGAAATGCATGGAGTGGTTTCGGTGGTTTGCTAATCTTACTAAAATTTGTAATTTTGAAGGTTTACTAGAAATTTGTCTTGGTTGTAGTTCTGATGGGCTGTTACAAAACGTGGAGATACTTGGTACAAATAATCTTTGTTTTGTTTCATTTATTCTTTATAGACGAAGATCCATACATGAGCAGTTGTGATCCAAAAATGCGAGTTGGATCAGCTGGTAGGCTAGTGACTCCACATGCCTCAGGAGGTTATGCATTTGAGAGTGCAGGAGATTCTGATGAGGAAGAGACTGAGCTTGCAACTGAAGATGATGGTGTCACATCCTACGAAAATGTAAAAATGATCTGCTAGTTCTTCTCTTTTTTATTCTTAGCTCCTGTCTTGCTTGCTTGTAATTTTCTAAAGCTTCCTCGTTTTTATATTTTGGTAAAATTTTATGGCACTCTCTTTTGGGCTTAATTGCTACATAAACCTGCTTGTGCCATCACGATGTATCCTTATTTGTGGTCTCATACCCTTAAACTCTCCTAATACCTTATACGTCCTCTGCTAGGCTTCTTATGCAATTATCTATCTAATTCAACATCATGTTACTATCTGCATCTACATGACATTGTCTTGGTATGTGATATCCATTTCAATATATGTCACTGGTTCCTTTTGAGACTGAACCACACATGGTTTTCATTTTTAAGCTATCAAATTTCGAGCTTTGATGCCATTGTATTTCTCAACTTGAGAAAATGAAATAAATGTCTTCCACTTGAAAGCTCAGAGATACGTATTGGTTTTCTTAGTTTCTTTTCTTTCTTTTTGGTCTTTCATTTATCAACCTCATCTGCCATTAATGTATTGTCCTTTCTGCCATTATTGTATTGTCCTTTTGAACAATACAGAAAATATTATTCGAAATAATCACATTAGGATTTACTATTCTGTAACATCGCAGGACATGAAATCAACAATTCAAATTCTTCCAATCATTCCAACAAAAGCAGAAAGTGATGATTATGTTCAAATTCAACAACCAGAAGCAAAGCCTAATGTAGATCAAGATGTCAGAAAGGTAGATACAACTTCAATGCGCACTGTGGGATTTAATCCCATTTTTGCCAATAACATTTTGCCGCTGCCAACCGTGCTGCATGGTATTCCTACCTTCCTGATCCTATTGAATTTTACTGGATCTGCTTGTCTAACATTTTTTGCTTCTACAATTTTCTTCATTTGCCTTCTTCCACTCAAATCATAAATTAGATGGCATATAGATGACCTTCTACTTGCGTTTCCTATCGACACCGCAACATTAATTATTAGAACTGCAAAATCAATTCCTTGAATGTGATCTGTAAGGGCTTTCCTCGTCTACCGCTGATATGATATGCAAATCGACTTTCCCTCTCTAATAATTGCCAAAAATTTTGAACTCAGACGCAATGAATGTTGAAGAACAAGAAGTCCTGAAGATGATTCGTGAATGTTTAGATTTGAGGGAAAAATATGTTTTCAGGGAAAATGTTGCACCGTGGACTAAAAGTGTGGGAGAATCTAGCAAATCAAATGTCATTGATGATCCATTTCGCTTTGTCCCTGTTGAAGCATCTTCTGTGAGTTGTCCTTTCTCATTCAACTGCATAGAGAAGTCATCAAGCCATTTATATTTTCGTAGGCAATCTTATCTAATATCATTTACATGAGCTGCAAGCAGCACAATTTCAGAATGGAAGACGGCGTGGTGCATGTTTATGCAAGTGAAAAAGGTAAGCTGTGAGGAGCAGTAGCATTACATGCGTTACCATTTTCAATGTATCTTTTTCTTTCATGACGACATTGAAGAATAGGTAAATTGATTTTTTCTTCAAATTCTAGACACTGAAGAACTTTTTCCCGTCGCGAGTTCAACAAGATTTTTTACTGATATGCATCATCTTCTGAAAGTTATGTCCATTGGAAATGTTCGTTCTGCATGCCACAACCGATTACGATTTCTTGAGGAGGTACTGTTCTTTTGTGCCCCCTTCACGTGGTTGTTTATTGTCTCTTCATTTATATAGTCCAGTTATAACTTATATGTGATACCATGCAGAAATTCCGCCTTCATTTGCTGGTGAATGCAGATAGGGAGTTTGTGGCTCAAAAGAGCGCACCCCATCGTGATTTTTACAATATTCGAAAAGTCGACACTCATGTCCATCATTCGGCTTGCATGAAGCAAAAGCATCTTCTCAAGTTCATCAAGTCAAAATTAAGAAAAGAACCCGATGAGGTATTCAGCTTGATACTTTTATTCAAAGCTTTCCACTCTCTTTGATTGCAACGTATACCTTTAGGTTACAGACACAACTGTATTTTTAGTAAGTCTCTTACGGATTTTATGGAATTATGTGATCCTCATTATGCTGCAGGTTGTTATATACCGTGATGGGCAGTATCTTACGCTGAAAGAAGTCTTTGACAGTTTAGACTTAACTGGGTTTGCACTGATTATCAGCTTTTGTATTTTTCTCTGGGGGTCACTCTGTTTTTCATACTTCTTAGGAGCATATTAGTAAATATTTCTATTGCAGGTATGATCTTAATGTGGATTTGTTGGATGTGCATGCTGATAAGAGTACCTTCCACCGATTTGACAAATTCAATCTCAAGTATAATCCTTGTGGACAGAGTAGGCTTCGAGAGATCTTTCTAAAGCAGGATAACCTCATCCAAGGTCTGTTTACAGGGAAGGAACACGCGCACACAGACATTTAATTGCTTATCTAGAGAGTGAGTGCTTGATGACATCAGGAACTATGTAAAACCATATTAAATTTACTAACACGAACTAAAAACTCCAAGACCCCCTCCGGTCCAGCCTGTTCCACTAAAAGTTACCTCTTTACTAACATAAGTTATTTTTCTGGAAAGTAAGTTGTAGTCTAGTAAATCTTTTCTTACTTCCTAGAAAAGTAACTTTTAAGCTTTGCTAAACAAGTAAACATTAAGGATAATTTTTTATTTGCTTGCTTAGCTTGGATGAATTTTCTGGGAGGGAGAACTGCATGATGCTTGCTAATTTAGTTAAGATTTCTCATTCTGAAATTCTTGAGCAGCATCAGCTGATTTACTTAACATTGGGAAATAGGATTCTGTTCAAATGAACAGCTGAAAGTGTGCTCTACATAGTTATTGAATTTATCACCTAGATGGTCTTTCAAAGCTTTCGCTTCATACCTATCTAATATCTTTATGCTAGAGAATAGTTTCAGACTTGCAGCCCAACTTCAATGAAATAAGATAATTAAGGTTCTAAAACATTCAACAAGAATTTGGCTACTTGCCATTTGAAATCAAAATGATACAATTGTTTTTTTCTTGTTTGTATTCTGCTGACCTATTAGCATCATGTGCATTTACTTATTTGTCACAAGTTCATCTTCCTATCAACTAGGTCATAGAATATGTATCTTTTTCTCATTGTAGCTTTTTATTATTTTAGGACGTTTCCTAGCTGAAGTGACTAAGCAGGTTCTGTCAGATCTTGAAGCAAGTAAATATCAGGTGTGCTTGCAATTTTTGCATGTTTTTATGAGACTTGTATTCCTTTAGGCTTTTCCTATATTTGAAGTTTCACTCAATTTTTGGTTTCTTCGGGAATCATAATACGTTACTAATTATTTTATACATTCAAAAGATCTCCAACTGACTATATTAGCCAAAATAGATGTTCAATCCTTAAAGCTTTGTAGGCATGAAGTTTTCTTTTACACTAGGTGCTTATACCTCTTTGGAAACTTTGGTTGGTCCCGCAGGAGAAGATATTTATTCTCTATGGATAAGTGACAAATTATCACCTTTTTTTCGTGTACTAGAAGATGAAGATTTCTCTTTGTATTCTACACCAAGTTGAATTGTGAAAATGAAAGATGGTAACTCATATCTGAATATAAAAGTTTATCTCCACATATATGGCATCCTAAAATTGAAAAAATTATGGTTAAGCTTCTTTCCTTCGGATGTTTGTTGTTCATATTATCACCGAATTAGTTTACGATTTATTCCTCAACGAGAGAGCATATGGCTTCCTGCACTACAGAGTTACTGCTTTAAAATGAAATATGTTGATTGGCCTGACATTGGACGTTCATATCATTTTTAGGAATGTATTATCTTATCAACAACTTGAATTGGCTAATATTCACCCCAACAACCACCACCATCAAAACAACAACCGGAAAAAAATGCATTGATACACAGTCCAAAGGAAATTTCAAGTCAATATTCTCTATCAGGGGAACGACTTTTCAAATTTACTCTTGAGAAGCTTCAAGACCATGTGTGTGGGAGCAAATATTGATAATAAATAGATATGCAAATGAAGCCATCAGTGTTCCATAACCTAATAATTGATACTCTCTAAATTCAGGTACTAGTAGGGCTAGACAAAAGTTTTGGCCCGAACCTGAACGGAGTGGTTCGATTCGGTTCTTTTTAAGTTAAATATCTAAATGGATATTAGAATTGAGAACTGACGAGTTTGGTTTGGTTTGGTTTGGTTTGGTTTGGTTCTTGATTTTAGACCAAGAATAGAAAAATCGAATCTTCCCAATTTTTTTATATTAAATATAAGCCAAAATATTTAATTTTTTTTCTAAATAAATTTTCTAACTAATTAATTGAACCCAAAAGTATCATTTTTCCTATTTCATTTGTCAACTAATTAATTGAACCAAAAATATCATTTTTCCTGTTTTCAACCCAATCCCAACTTTGTAATTCAAATTTCAAGAAATCAAAATTGAGTGACCTATCATTCTATCCAATTATGTTATTTTGTATGGTTAAGATTGAATATATCATTAGTTGGATTAATGTGGTGCTGTTGTAAATGTTTAAAAATTTTAATTATGGTACGAAACTGAACCTTCCATAATTAAATTTGAACCCGATGGTTCCAGTTATTAAATACCAAAAAATTCACTGAATCGGACCACGTCCAACCCTATGTATGAGGCAATCAGTTGCTAAGGACTTGTATGTCCTCATAGTATTTGGGAAATATCTGGAAAACTTATTCTCCAACCTTTTGATTACAACTGTCTTTTTAATATACTTCATCTAATATTCTCCAAGCTTAATGATTTTGGTCAACTACAACATTACTGTATAATGAAGTCGTGCGTCTCAAATTAGTCTAAGAGGCATATGCAAAATGTCCACTGCATGATGGAAGAAGCATACTGATATAACATTGGACATCTCTAATTTTTGTCTGATTGAAATTATTGTGCCGCTAGGCTTAAGTATCTTGATGAGATTATTTGTATAAAACATTTTTTTCCTATTATAATCAAGTCGAATACCTTAGGAGCTCTCTTGATAGAAAACTACATAAGTGGTCCTTTTTTTTCCTGTAATTGCAATCTCGCTTTAGGATCTGAAACGACTAATATGTTTTTATGTCTCAGGACCTGGTATATTAAGCTTCTATGTTGCTATATATTAAAATGTAAAGATTTTGTCATGTTGTTGATAATTGTACTTCATTTGCAATGGTAATTTGCCCGAAATTCTAATTTCATCATGCTCCTTTCAGATGGCTGAGTATAGGATTTCAATTTATGGAAGAAAACAGAGTGAATGGGATCAACTAGCAAGTTGGTTCATAAACAATGCAATTTATAGTGAAAATGCTGTTTGGTTGATTCAGGTAACCTGGAATGATACTATTGGTTATGTAACTGTGTCTGATGTCTGACTAACTATAATTTAATTGTTATTATCTGATAGTTCACTATGCTTCTTTTCATCCCTTTCGTACCTTTATGTGAATACCATTACAATTGACTCAATGTCGGAAACTGGATGTGAACATTACAATTAATTGTGGTTGCTAACCATTTTGCTGCTTTTATTTTTGATGACGAAGATTTTTTTATTGAGAGCTATGTATTGTGTAGTAGACGGGCAAATGGAGCCATGCCCCACAAAGATACCTTTTGATGGCAGATATGACATGGTTCCACAAGCTAATTTTCTAAAATAATTTACTGATTACGACTCAAATATGTAGTTGTCCTGTCCATTGTCCTTGAATAGGTTTCCTGAGAATGTTGCTTGCAAAATATTTTGAGGCTTAGTGGAGGAGAGGTGAAAAGTTAGATGAAGAGAAAACTGTATATTTTCTTACATATAATTTACGACGCAAGACATCTACTTATAGAACAAGAAAGGAAATAATAAAAGGAAGAAAATAATTTTCGACAATCTCTAGAGATTACAATATTTTATCTATGGAAAGATGAGTCAACTCCAATAATTCCTAATGTTGGGCCCCAATCATCTTGGGATTTCAACACTCCATCTCAAGTTGGATAGTAAATATTGATCATATTCAACTTGAAGACGAAATCTTAAATTTTTATCTAGGTAGTCCTTTGGTGAAGATATCTGCAATTTGTGCTTGTGTGGGAACATAGGTCATACAATATTTCCTTCCCCAACTTTTATTGCTAAAGTGTCTGTCAGACTGAATTGGATTAAGGGAAATGTTGATTGCTGCTTTGTTATCACAATATAGTTTGATCGGTAACTTTATTATGATGTGTGATTCTTCCAGAAGCTTCTCCAACCATAGCCTTTCACATATTCCTTGTGCACCAGCTCTGAACCTAGCCTCAACACTACTTCTAGCAGCTACATTTTGTTTCTTTCTTTTTAAAGTTGCCAGATTTCTTCGTACAAAGGTACAATAACCAGTAGTAGACCTCTTATTGTCTACCGATCCTGCCCAATCTGCATATGTGAAAATTTCAACTTCTTTTCTATCACCCTTTTTGAAGAGTAATCCCTTTCTCGATGAGCCTTTGAGATATCTCAATATTTTATAGACAACTTCTAGGTGACTTTCTTTTGGACAATGTATATGTTGGCTTACCAGACTGATTGCAAATGCGATGTTAGGTCTAGTGTGTGACAGGTAGATCAATTTTCCAACTAGTCTTTGATATCTATCATTTTTTATTGGATTTCTCCACCTTTAGTTTTCTTTCCCACATCAACAGATGTAACGCTTGGTTTGCATCCTAACATGAGTTTCAGTTAGAAAATCAAGGACATTTTCATCGTGATATACTGATATCTCGTCTCGATCTAGCAACTTCCATTCCTACGAAATATCACCCAGATCCTTCACTTCAAATTTAGTGGTAAGACTCTTCTTTAGTCTTTCCTTTTCTACTATATTGTCTCCTATCAGAATAATATCAACATATACAATTAGAATGGTTTTAGTGCCGTTTTCAAATAGTCGAAAAAACATAGTGTGATCTAACTGTTCTTGGCCATATCCTTGACTTTTCAACGTGAGCGAATATGTCAAACCATGCTCTCTATGACTGCTTGAGTCCGTACAAAGACTTTTTTAGTTTGTACGCCCTTTTTTCTTCATTAACTTTGCAAAAACCTGGTGTTAATGTCATGAATACTTCTTCTAATTCCCCATTTAAGAATGCATTTTTAATGTTTAGTTGCTGAAGCGGTCAATCCAAATTTGCTGCTATTGATAGAACTCAAATTGTATTCAACTTTACTACTGGTGCAAATGCTTTTGTATAGTCAATGACATAGGTTTGTGTGTAGCCTTTTGCAACCAATCAAGTTTTATACCGTTCTATTGTTCCATCAGTTTTGTATTTCAAATTGAAGATCCATTTGAATCCAACAGGTTTCTTTCCTTTCGGTAAGTTCATCACTTCTCAAGTTATATTTTTCTCCAACACTCGCATTTCTTCCAATACTGCTTCTCTCCAATTTGGAATCTCCAAGGCTTCTTGAATAGTTCTTGGGATAATTGTGATGTCAAGGTGAGTTGTAAAAGTACGGACTTGTAGATAAAATATTATATGACATGAATTTCGAAATAGAATAGAGAGTGCATACTATACATTGTCATGCTTGTTTTCCGAGAGCAATGGGTAAGTCAGTATCAGGTATCTCCACTATTTTACGAGGATCTGGAGCTACCATTGGTTATGACTCTCTTGGTGCTTTAGAAGTAAGATTCTCCATGTACTTTGATTTTGGCTTTCTTGAATAAACTAGTATCTCCTCATCGTTTTGTTTTTCTACATATTTCCCTGTATTCAAGTTCCTTTTCATCAATGGCATACTTGAATCAGATGGTGGAGTAGGTAGGATAGGTTCAGAAGGGGAGAGACTGAGGTTAAAGAACCGTTCATGTATCGGTTCTTTGACCTCAGTCTCTCCCTCCTCGAAGAGAGATGTTTTCAAAGTATGAAGTATTTCCGAAGAAGGTGACATCAAGGCTTACAAAGATCATAACATTTGTAGCCTTTTTGTGTAGGAGAATATCCGATCAGTATACATTTAATAGCTTAGGGTTCAAGTTTATTTCTGTGATGAGAGTGAACGTGAATGAATTCGGTGCACCCTAACACTCTTAGGGCTTGATTAGAGGTGAGACGAGAAGATGGGAAATATTTTGAAATTTTTGGAGGTGTAAACAAAATTTAGAGCACAACTAGGCATCTGGTTGGTTAGATATATGGATGTAAGGATAGCGTCCCCTCGGAACATTTTGGGCATGTTTGTAGTGAACATTAAGGCTCTAACAACTTCTAAAAGATGTCTATTTTTGCGTTCGGCAATCCCATTTTGTTGGGGAGTGTTGACGTAGTGGCTTTGATGAATTATCCTGTGTTTGGAGAAAGTCTCCCAAGATGTGATTGAAATGATAGTTATTAGACCCAACCCGGACAAGATACTGGGTCTCGGGTTACTGGTTGAACCGGTGGGTCAATGGTCGGACTAGTGGGTCATTGTATAAAAATCTATAAAAAAAAATTAAAGTATAAAAATTTTTTTCGGCAAAATTATATTTTTTTAAAAATTATTTTTCACTAATTATTTAGGTCTATAAAATAAAGTAAATTTTTTGACCAAAGTTTTTATAAAAATACTTTCAGAAAACATATATATGATAAATTGGATACATATAACTTATTGCACATAATAAACATTGAAGTACTCTACAACTCCAATGGTGAGGAACTAATTGTTTTACTTAATGGTCCAATGTTTAATTCTTTGGACCCCCAACATTTTAAAAGACAATTTTGAAAACCAGTCAACCGGTCAGGTTAACTCTGTCAAAACCACCGTTTAACTCGGTCAAAGCCGATTTTTTACCGAGTCATGTGCATTCCTATTAAATTAATTTACCCGACCCCGGACAAGGACCAGAGTCACCGGTTTTCTGGTCCGGGCCGAATTTTATAACTATGATTGAAATATTTAGTGTCATTATCGGTGTGTAAAATTTGAATGTGTTTGGAATTGCGTTTGAATCATAGAATGGAAGTTGATAAACACGGTACGAACATCGGATTTATCTTTTAGTAAATATGCCCAACATATTAGAGTGTGATCATCAATAAATGCAACAAACTACTTTGTGTTGGTACGGTTTGGGACTCGTGAGGGCCTCATACATTACTGTAAATCATAGCGAATGACTTTGATGGTTTGTGTATAGATTTTGGAAATGATGTACGTTGATATTTTGCAAGCTCACAGATTTCACATTGAAAATTAACTGACTTTCCATTCAAGAAAATAGAGGGGAGTACACGTTTAATGTATTGAAAGTTAAGGTGTCCCATTTTAAAATGCCATAACATAATTTTACTATCTCTAAGGTGAGATAATCCTTCCCCGATGATAGGTCCTTTACATAAGCCTTTTCAAAGTAGTAGAGTCCTTCACTTTCCTTAGCACTACCAATCATCTTCTGCGATGATAGGTCCTGAAATATACAATGAGATGGAAAAAAATTAGCAGAGCAATTGGAAGTTTTTGTTAACTGGCTTATTGATAGTAAATTGCACGACAAATTTGGGACATGAAGGACTGATTCTAAAGTGATAGAATTAGAAATTTGAATATTCCCTTTTTCTGCAATTTGCCGCCCCTTCCGAATAAAAGCCCATAATTTCAGGCCCAATACTAGAAATTTTAAATAATGCATTAGAGTTTTGAGGCCTACCCTTTTTAGAGACAGGCCCATCACTTACTGGCCCATGACTTGAAGACCCAAACCATTTGGATGATAAGGCTGAACTCTCAATCCCGATTCTAGGCGATTCTGAAGCACCACAGATTTCCCGCTAGTTTTCTTCGTGCTGTACCTCTGCAAATACCTTCGGCGTCGACGATGAGGGCTCCCGCGTCAAGATCTCGATGCAGCCCCTCCAAGAACTTGAACAAGCTCTCATTTTCCAATTTTTTCTTGAACCAAGCACCATCTCCTGAGCATTACCACTCTTCCTCAGAGCTCAAGTCGAGTTCTTGACACAAAGCTGTCATCTCTATGTAGTATTCAGTTACTTATTGTTCCCCTTGTCTAGTTTGCTAGAGTTTGGTCTTGATTTCAAAAATTTGGGACAAATTTTCAGAATCTAAATACGTTTCCTTCACTGCATTCCATACGTCCTTCGTCGTTGGTAGGAAAAGGTAAGTCTTTCCGATGGATGGTTTCATGGAGTTTACTAGCTAAGCAGTCACCATGGAATTTTCTGATCTCCATTTTTAAAGAAGAGCAGCATTGGTTGAGGCCGGCTTCGTTGTTTCTCCCTTGAGGTAACCCAATTTCCCTTTCCATCAATTATTAATTTGATCGACTGAGCCCATTCATAGAAATTCTTCCCATTCAGTTTTTCAATTGTTAGGTGGAAATATGAATTTTCTCCAAAACCTATGGCAGAAGGAGTTTTAGACTCGTCATTCAGAGAGTCAGAGATTGTAGATCCTTTGCTATTGGCGGTGGCCTTTGACATTATTTTGCTAGATTAGGAAATATTCTACAGCTTTGATACCATGAAAAGAAAACCATATATTTTCATATAATTTACAACGCAAGACATGTAGTTATAGTACAAGAAAGGAAATAATAAAAGGAAGATGAATCAACTCCAATAATTCCTAATCTCTAGAGATTACAATATTTTATCTATGGAAAGATGAATCAACTCCAATAATTCCTAATCTTGGGCCCAAATCATCTCAGGATTTCAACATTAGACACTGGAAAGTGATGTCTTTGTGAATTGCCCAAAGAAATAACACTCATCTTGCAGTTTCACTGTCTGAGCGCCCTTAAGTTCTCATGCATTCTTGATTCAAATGGTTATAATTGTTAAGGAAACTCGTGCCTAATATCCTTATAGTGTTTCAGTAAGAATCTCATATAATCGAGGTTATGGAAATGCATAAGAGTACCTTATCATTGTGCTTCCTTCTATTTTCATGTGGAACTTTATAATTGTGTCTGATAAAATTGTGTCCATCTTGAAATGTGTTTGTAAGATGTCATCCAATGTCGATTGAGTAGGAATTTTCTTTTATAAGAACTTAGATAGACTCATCAACTGGTTGCTGAATTTGTCCAATAGGAGGCTGGTTTCTCACATTTCTCTGCTGCTCCCCCCTTTGTTCCCCCACTGGAGGAAAAGTGACACCTAAAACACCAGCCTGCTCTAATCTAGAGCACAACTGAGTGATCTGTTGCTGCAGGTTCTGAAAATCTTCCCTGGTAACTCCTTCAATAGCTGCATTGTTGCCTTGTCCAGCCATCTGGCACTAAATACAGATCTTAAACAAGCTCTGATACCACTTGACGTAGACAGATTTAATACTCCAATCACCGTTGGAGTCCAGATTTCTTTTAAGGCAGAATCCTGGAAAAAAAAACCTGAAATTTCAAAGCCAGAGAAATAAAACTTGATACTTTATTTGATAATAATGTTCTGCCCCCCTTTCTTTCGTGTACAGACTCCTTTATAGGCAATAATGACTTCTAGAGACTTAAAATGACTCTTAGTATTACTAAATGCATATTAATTTAATCTAGGAAAGACAAATAGACTTTTTGACTATTTGACTCCTTCACTAAGACATTAATTAATTCTGCATCAGATGCTCAGACTTGGCATTCTTGCCGGCATACCCGTGTTGACATGACATGGGTATGGATATGAAATATGGGGCCGATCGTTCAATTTTCAAGTGGGTATGACAATTATTATTAACAATTGTTGTTTCTAACTTTTATTTTAATTTTTTGCTCGTCATATAAATTTATGCTTTTTTGGTGTTTTAGACTTCTAGTATAATTTCTAGTTGGTTTTACTTTTAAGTAGGGGTGGGCAATGGGTCGGATCGGGTTAGGTCCAAAATCAACCCGACCCGATATTGGGCTCTTTTACAAACCACTTGACCCGGTTCCTACCCTAAACCGACCCGACCCGACCAGTAAGAAAGTAGAATTACCTCCATTGCCAAGTCCGAAACTCTGGAAACTCTAAAACCCACCATTGAGAGTTGAGCAAAGCGAGGTTATCAAGATTGAGTTCTTCAGTCCAAGAAGTGTAACGCTTTTTGGGCTTCTTGATAAGCGTTTCTTCCACCTATTCTCTCCAATTGTAAGCGGGTTTGCTCTCTCTCCTCTTGTTTCTCAGTTGCCTTCTCTCTTTAGCCGTGAGGGAGCTTTCATTGACTGATTCAATAGTTGCAGCGATTGTGGAAACTATGGGTTTATGGGTGTGGGTTTTGAGAGTGGTGGGAGAGGGAATAGAGAGAAAGCGAGAGCAAGAACTCCATGAGAGGAGACTTTTCTTCATCTTCTTTAGTTACATACAGTCACTGGAACAAGACGTTACTTGATAGTGGATAGCGTATTATCTTTTTTTCTTAGAGCACTTAATAGTGGAATGTGATGGGATTAGAGATATTAAGATGATTGTGAACCGTGTGAGAACAAATATGATAAAAGGGGAGGATATGATGTCGGTTTTGGATGTTCAAGAAATGTTGGGGTTGCCGTTGGGGGTGATCCCAGAGGATACTGAGGTGATTAGGAGCTCGAATTGGGGGTATCCATTGGTTTTGAAGCGTTGGCCGGGTTAGCATTTGAGCAGGCGGCGTGGAGGTTGGTGGTTTCCAAGCCCAGTCCTATGAAGATGAAGCCAAGGTTTTGAAGCGGGCAGGTTGGGTCGGTTTGTGAGGCTGAATCTACTCGACCCCGACCCACAATTGTTTTAAATTTATTTTACCCGACTCGGATTTATCCCTAAATCGAACCGATCCGTTTGTCACTTAATTAGGGATAAATCCGGGTCGATAATTTGATAAAAAAAAAATGAACTTTTTACATGTAAATCCGGATCACTTAATTATTATTTAACTTTTTCCAACTTTTTACATGTAAATTTAAAAAAAAAAAAAATTTAAAGTGTGAAAGATGTACTAACGTATTTATGACTGAAATTTGGACTCTTTTTAGCTATATCCTTGTATAATACATTTTAGAAAATAAAAAATCTGACACCCGATATCGATACCCATACTCGAGTCCGAGCATTATAGGATTAGACTTTGGCATCATGTATTTGATTGTTGAGTTTGCAGCACGTCGCACATTGGTTGAGTGAGAATTACTCAAGTGGTTTTAAATACTTGGGATGTAATTACTACTTGACAATATGAGCTTCAGCATTTTGAGTCAGCTCGTTAATTCCCAATTATGTTGCCAAGTTGGTGTTTTTGTTGGCTATTTACCAAATAAACCAATAGTTTTTTATTTTATTTTTATTGCTACTTCATTCTTGTCTCCATTGTTTAAAAGAGCTATTTGAGGCTTACGTCTTGAATCTGCCTTACACGATTTTTTCATTAAACGCTTCATAACTTTATGCCTTTAGAGCCATTTGCCAATGGTTATGCCTCAACTTACCGAGGCAAGTCTTAGGGCTGCTGAGATGTACACTTGTCTTAAGTTACTAATTTAAGAATTTATTATATTCTAATACATCGATTAATGATTACTAATTTGAGAATTTATTATATTCTTTTTATGTTTCGCAAGTTAGACATTTAATTTTGTTAATTTGTTTTATTATAGATTTTTCAAGGTAAATGATTTATAATGAATGATTTTTACTTTATTGGTTTGTCTTGAGGCTTACGTCTTGCCGCGTGGAGGAAAAGTGTGTGGGATTGCGATTAAGCCTTTTTAAACATTTCTAATCTCACTGAGACTAAAGGTGTCGCTATGTTTCATACCATATACCTTACTGACTGGAATGAAAAAACATTGTTGATGGTAAATTCTGCTCTCACTGAGACTAAAGGTGTCGCTATGTTTCATACCATATACCTTACTGACTGGAATGAAAAAACATTGTTGATGGTAAATTCTGCTGAAAACCTAGTGTATGAATTGGGATCTTAAAAGGGAGCATATGGATGATTCCTGGTCGTAATGGTGCTCGCGTCCACTCAAGTTTTCCCTACAGTTCTATGCTCCATGCTTTATTCATTATTTGCATTTCTTCATGGAGTCAAAAGGATAATAATTAACTCCACGGTGGTCTCAATTCATTTGTCAATGAATGGAGATTGCAACATATTGGTTCTGGTGTAGCAATCATTTTGTGATCCGCAAGTCTCTCTATACTTCACTGCATGTTTAAATGGATCCTTGTATCAGGATGCTGAATATGCAAGTCCATCCAAGTTGTAAGTGAAGAGAACATGGTCTGCTTTGGCTGCACAACTCCTACATTTTATTCTCTGATCTGTTATAACCACTTTTAAGTTGTTCTATAGTTTGCAATCTCATCCGTTGTTTTATAAGTTAGTCATCTCAAGAACTACTTGTGGGTCTCTTAGTTTTGTTCATTATTTGAAAACGAAAATGATTTTGGCTTCTTTAGACATTTGATAAAAAATTTATTCTGAAATTTGCAGCTGCCAAGGTTATACAATGTCTACAGGAGTATGGGAACTGCCACATCTTTTCAAAATATATTAGATAATGTGTTCATTCCACTTTTTGAAGTCACAGTGGATCCGAATTCTCACCCTCAATTGCACCTGTTTCTATTACAGGTCTATTTTAAACCTTGATTCTTTGTATCTTATCCCTCTTTCTTTGGTGGAGTATGCTAAGATAATTCTTTTTTTTTGTCTTTTTGCTCCCCACCCTGAAGTTACTTGCTAGAGTTATTGAAATTAACTTAGTGTTTCTTTTGTCTTGTTTCCTATATGATATCGATGCAGAAAATTGTATGCTATGTTTGGTATATTGGATTGGGCCGTATAAAGAATTTAATATAAAATTATAATAGATAGTACTTAATAGATGGTATTATGGTGGATTAAGGTGGATAATATTCTTTAATTTTTCATAAGAAAGATAGTTAGTTGCACAATAAATCGTATAACAAAATAAGGAGGTTGGAGGCGGATTTTGGCTGAATAAAAAAATAGATAAATAGTGACATTGTTTTAAATAAAATTCAAAGATTGTTATCCACATTTATCCACTATAATACCCTCCACCTAGTAATATTCATTATAATTTATACTAAATTTTTTGATTAATAAAATTATTTGATTATCTATCAAAAAAAAATTTATACTAAATTTTTATCCGGTCTGTTCCGCAAATGTGACCTATATATTTTGATAGTTGCTATGCACTTATGGGTAAAATTTTTGACGTTTATGTCTGGAGAACTCAAAGATATTTTTAGTATGTCATCTAAGATAACAGGTCTAATTTGACATAATTCTGTCAAATCAATCCAGAGTAAGATTTATTAGGTGATCTTTAATTTGTATGCCATCTTTTCTTCCTATATAAATGTTAGCTAAAGGTAAATCCCCTCTTCAGCAAAGATCTAATGATGATATACATTTGATGCAGATTTTTGGGTTTATTTAACAAGAAATATCCTTGATTTTCCTTCTATTTCCGTTTGAATATAGTTCTTTTGCTTTTACTTCCTGTTTTGACAGGGAATTATGTCATTTTACTGCTCCACTTTGCTTACCCAATGAATTTTTTGTATAGAGATCCTCTTTTTGGATGCCTAACGTAGTATTCAATACAGGTTGTAGGTTTTGACATTGTAGATGATGAAAGTAAACCAGAGAGGAGACCTACGAAGCACATGCCTAAGCCATCTGAATGGACAAATGAATTTAATCCTGCCTTTTCATACTATGCTTACTACTGCTATGCCAACTTGTATACACTCAATAAGGTCGGTACATTCTTTAACTCAAATTAAAGTTGCATGAGAATGTTAGCTAACACAAACATTGAAGCATGAGTGCTTTAGTGATTACTGAAAATCCTTTCTGGAGGAAGTTTTCTAACATTGGGTTTGCAGGTAAATGTATCTAGGTAAGGGCAGTTCTTAGATGGGAAATAACATTTCATCTTTATATTTCTGCATTTTCAGCACTGTTGTTGAAATACTTGTCAAGTTGAAACCTATGTCTCATGTTCTTTTCAGCTTCGTGAATCCAAAGGGTTGCCAACAATCAGATTTCGTCCTCATTGTGGGGAGGTTATTTTCTGAAATCTTTGTCCCACATCTAGATTCCTTTCAGAATATATTCAAAATATTTTTATCTTAATCCAGGCTGGTGATATTGACCATTTGGCTGCTGGGTTTCTTGTGTGTCATAATATAGCACATGGGATCAATTTGCGGAAATCCCCAGTCATGCAATATCTGTACTACCTTGCTCAGGTCCTTTACTTGACTTGATATTGCTCTCTACCTGGCTGACAATTTTATCACTTTAATGGCATGCGTATGGGTTGAAGCAATGGGCAAGTTGTTACTATTAATATGCTGTTTCAATTTTGTGATTCCAAATAATATATAAGCTCAGCTTGCAAAACATTTATCAGTTCATGGCTATCGTAAACATGCTGTGTTTTAAATCAATTTACATATAAAGTGAACTTGAAACTTAATTATTAGAAATTTATTGCAATTATGTCATGGAACTGTATCAACAAGGTTCATTCCAATTGGATGATTGAATATCATTTTGTCATCTAATCCCTAATCAATCTTAATCATTTTCGTGCGTGCATCTTTTGCTTTATAAATTTTAAGATGTGGCTGACAACTAATATTAATTTTCAGATTGGTTTGGCAATGTCTCCACTGAGCAACAACTCTCTTTTCTTGGATTATCATCGCAACCCTTTTCTAATGTTCTTCCAACGTGGCTTGAATGTGTCACTCTCAACTGATGATCCCCTGCAAATTCATTTCACAAAAGAGCCTCTTGTGGAAGAATACAGTGTAGCAGCCAAGGTTTTTCTGTTCCCTTATACCTCATATGTCATGGCCTGTGTATGTATCTTACAGAATTATTCCATCTCAGGTCTGGAAGCTTAGTTCGTGTGACCTTTGTGAGATAGCTAGATATTCTGTTTATCAGTCAGGATTTTCACATGCTGCCAAGGTAATAGCATCTCTAGTATTAACTGTTATCATGATAGTTGAAATTCCTGAAAACTTTTCTTATTCGAATGCATACTTCTGCCCACATATTGATACATCAAACAGATTAAAGGATGTCATTTGGTGTAATCCGTACTAGTAGCAAGACTGATGTAGCACGTTGGTAGCCTATTTGAAAGACTACGACCAAGTTGCTTTGTTCCCCAATTGTAAGATAGTTGGATATTCCACATGCCATTTTCTTTGTCCTCTTTCAATATACTCCCTCCGTCCCATAAAGACAGACTTTGTTTCCTTTTTCATCTGTTCCAAATTATAGGTCACTTTCTTTATTGAAATTATAGATATTTTTTAGTTTTCTAATATGCCCTATTTAATGTGCCTTGTTATCAACAAATATAAATTAATTCTATTTAAACCATTATTTAATATAGGGGTATATTAGAAAAAAAATGTAAAAAAAAAATTAAATTTCTAATTATGTGCCCGTTTGGCCCATATTATTCTCTCATTATAATGAGAATTTGATTTTGGAATGGTAGTTTTTTGGAGAATGTGTGGTTATAAATGAAGGAAAAATTTTGAGTTTATGTGTAATTATTTTATTCGAGAATATGTGATTGATAAGAAGAGAGAAAAATGAATTATAATTTAATGGGGGCCAAACAAAAGCTATATTTACGTTCTCTTAATTTGTGTGAAAATTGAAACAAGTCTATTTGTATGGGACGTATGGATTATTTATTTTTATTTTTTTTTGGCAACTGTTCATTGGGGGTTTTGGGGGGGATATTGGGGCTTTTTTCACTTTTTGAGGGCGGTGGTGATCTGTCTTGTCCTTTCAGCTCTGCATATGCACAGCTTTCTTAGATGTGTAATTAGAACTTCGGTCATTTTCTGACGGATCAATTCACTAAGGATCCGTTTGATTGCAAGGGTGGAAAATGGGTGGAAAGAAAATGAATTCCAGGGAAAGTATTTGCCTAGAAATTGTTTTGCAGGAAATTGGTAATTAAGTGTATTTGATTGGTATAATTTTCCACCCAGAAAATTTTAAAATATTGTGTTCGTTTGACTTTGTTTTACATGAAAATTGTCCATTAAAATGATAATTTTTTCCACAATTGGTTATAAAACTTGTTTCCATTTTTTACAATTGATTATGAAATTTGTTTCTATTGCAAAAAAAAAAAAAAAACCAATTCCATTTTCCATGGAAAAACAACCATATCAAACAGGGCCTAATTGAAAAGGAGAGGGGCTGCCCATATTATACACACCAATTAAACATACAAACATTACAATCCTGTCTACCAAAAAATCCATCTAAGAACCTATACATACAATATAGGAACTTCAAAACATCAAAAGAAAGAAACTTCTTCCTCTAAGTTGTTATTTCTATTGTCACAACAATCTTGATTAATATTATTTCAAGTAGTCTTAAATGATGAAATTTAGGAGATCAAGGAATGCCGAGTACTCAATTTATTCTGCCCTACCAGTTTGAAGTGCCAGATGATAATATGCTTGACAACCTTGATGATTATATTAGATGCACTTTCCTTGAAATTCATTTTATTTGCATGATAGTTGGATAAATTGATTAAATGACCATTAGTTTCATATACATAGGTTATGACTAGGTATGCGTAGGTCGAGAGAATTCTTGGGTGGTTTTATCACTAATATAGATTTGATTGGGTTATTGTTGCAGTTGCACTGGCTTGGAAACGAATATTTCAAGCGAGGTCCCGAAGGAAATGATATACACAAGACCAATGTACCCAACTCGCGTATCGCCTTTAGACACGAGGTGAGGTTTCCTATGCTTCTTCTTTTGCCTTGTAGCTTTAGTGATTAAAAATGAATGAACCTGCTCAATACAAGCCATATTTCGATAAATAGAAGTTCTTAAACTCTTATATGAGTCATCAATAGATAATATATGTTCCACGAAAATGGTGATCTTTTTTGCAGACGTGGAAGGCAGAGATGCAGTATGTCTATGCTGGAAAACTTGAGCTTCCTGAAATGGTAGACCATTAATGGGAATATAGACACAAGACAAAAAGACCCTGCGTTTATGGTTCTATACAAAGTCGGTGAATCCCAGTTCTTGTGAACTTGCCAGATGTTGAACTGATATTTCATAGTTCGTTTCTTCAGCTGTAAACTTCGCTTGGTCTTGGAGCTTGTAAGAACTCGTGCTCCAATTCGACTATCATTGGAAATCACAAGATGCAATCCTCTCTTATTCCGGGTTTTTGTTTTTCGTTTTTAATTTGCTCTTAGGTGGAAAGGTCGTATTAGTCTTGTTTCTCATTGTTCTATGGCACCATCCGATGCATATTGTATACGGATTGGAACTATAAGAATGTTTAAAATAAGAGCATATCTATTACCCTTGTGCCCTCCATTTTGATCTTAATGATTCAAACCAATATCCTTTCTTCTTTAATGATTAGTAGTGGGAAAAGAGTCGGCCTAGAGGCTAGGTTGGGGAGTCAGAAAATGTGGGCCACGGAGGTGGACGAGGCTGACTATTTTCTTTTACTATCAACAATTTGTTTATATTTGCATAAAAACTCTATCGGAGTTTATCAACCATATCATATTCACTTAAAATGGATTTCCAAATCAAGTGGATTTAGACGATTCATAATTAATAGGGAAATTGGTGCAAATGGTACCTATCGTACGGCCCTGTGTGCAAATGGTCCTTAAAGTTTCATTCTTGGTGCTGACCTCAAAATAATGATTTTGTGTACAAAAAGTCCTTTGGTTGGTTTCCATCCATATAAAGCATATCTATTTTAATAAAAAGATGCTGATACCCTTGCCCATTTATAGATTTAAAGGATGATTTATACAAAATTTCTTAATTCTTATGTTTCTTCGGAATCATAGTCAAAACTTCATATATCAAAGAGACAATAAATATTGTGAGAAAAAAAGAAAAATAAATATTAATGGCTGATTGTCATCATTTTTTGGTTGTTATGATGGTAATTTGTAGTTAGTACAATTTTTCTACTTTCATTGCTTATATGTCATTTAGGGTCCGTTTGATAGGTAAAAGTGAAAAGAAATTCAAATTCTATGTTAATTGAAAAATAAAAATCCATCAAACCCATAGGAATTCATTTTTCATGAAAACAAAGAAAATGTAGTTTAAAATGTTTGTACCTTGGAATTCGATTTTCATTTCCACGTTGTAATCAAACGGCCAAAGTGGAATTCGTTTTCCTCGGATATGATATTTTTAATGGAATTCTTTGCAATCAAACAGGCCTTATAGTCATTTTTAAATGTGACAAGTCAATCACTTTCATTGCTAATTGTGTCATTTAATTATAATTGGATTTAAAAAGAAATAGTACTAAATTCAACACATAATATCACTATAAACAAAAAAGACGTCAAGATGATTATCTTTGGACTAACTCTGAAAAATAATTCATCCATACTTAATTGAGCACAAGAAAAAGGAAAAAATTGCAAATAGAATGTTCATTTATATTTTCGACATTATCTTGAATTTATATTTTTTTTAAAATTCACTTATATCCTCACAAAGAGGCTCGTACCTGGGTTAATGATCGAGGAACATTTTACTCTTAGTACTTGAACTACACTTTGGCATTGGCATTGGCATTACCAACTTATAGACTTTTAGTAATTCTATTTTTATACTTTGAGATGCTTCGCATTCCAGGGATGTAGTAGGGGTCGTCCCTCCGTATTTTCCAACTCATAGGCTCCTCTAAGTAATGCTTTAGTTACTTTGTAAGGACCTTCCCAGTTGGGTCCTAGGGATCCAGAGTTAAGTTCTCTTGTGCCCAAAAAGACATTTCTTAATACAAGGTCCCCAACTTCAAATTCTCTATTTTTGTTGTAATACCTTGCATTGCGTTGTTTGTACACCGCATTTCTAATTTCTGCCATGTCTCTTTTTTCTTCTATCAAATCCAGTTCACCTCGTAGCACTAGTTCGTTTTTATCTTCCCTATATGCCAAAGTCCGAACTGAAAGGATTTCAACTTCAAGTGGGATGATAGCTTCTACCCTAAAGGCTAAGGAAAATGGAGTTTCTCCAGTACTGTTTGTAAATGTTGTGCGGTAAGACCATAGCACACCAGAGAGTTCTTCTACCCATCCTCCCTTGAGATTATCAAGCTTTGCTTTCATCGTATGCTTGATGATCTTATTGATAGCTTCAACTTGACCATTAGCCTGAAGGTGGATTGGCGTAGAGAAATGCTTTTGTATTCCAAGTTCTTTACAAAAAGTTGTAAAGTGGGCGTTGTCGAATTGCTTCCCATTATCTGATACAATGGAATGGGGTATTCCGAACCTGCATACGATTGACTTCCATATGAATTATGTGGTTTTGTGCTCAGTTATTTTAAATGGTTCAGTTTCAGCCCATTTGGTGAAGTAATTGACTGCCACGATTGCAAATTTGGTGCTCCCCTTTTCGGTTGGCATAGGACTGATTAAATCGTCCCCCCATTTAGCAAAAGGTCATGGTATCATTACATAATTCAGTTCCACAGGTGGGAGTTTGATGTTGGGAGCAAATCGCTAGCATTTGTCACATTTCCTGGTAAACTCCAACGTATCCTTTTTCATGGTTGGCCAAAAATACCCTTGGCGCATGAATTTGTGAACTAATGACTGTCCTCCAGTATGGTTTCCACATATTCCTCAGTGTACTCTTTCATTGCGTTGAGTGCTTCTTCTTCGTTAGGCATTTAAGTAGGGGCACTGAATATCCTCGTTTATATAGGACACCGTTAATCAGCGTGTACCTCGCCGCCTTTATTCGTAACTTTCTTGCCATGCTGAGGTCTTCCGAGCATGCGCCCGTTTGTAGGTACACGATGATCTCATCCATCCAAGTTGGTCTGGGGTCGGTAATCATGTGGATAGCCTCAGATTCCTTAATAGCGGAGCAGCAAATCCTTCCTATTGGGATACTATCGAACCTCTCAATCCCTTCGCTGGTTGCCCACTGAGCTAGAGCGTCAGCATGTCCGTTTTGAGTTCGTGGGATTCATTCAATCGGGACGTTCTCAAAAATTTTTAGCTTCTTTTTGACGAGCTGAAGGTAATCGTTCATTCTCTCTTCTTTTGCTTGGTAGACATCGTTGACCTGATTCACTACCAGTTGGGAGTTATTGTAGCAATTAGGTGATCAATTTTCATTTCTTTGGCCATCCGTAGGCCAGCGATGAGGGCTTCATATTCGGCCTCATTGTTGGATGCGTTAAAATCAAAGGGTAGCGCTTCACAAAATACTTGTTGGTCTTGACTGATTAGCACAATCCCAGCTCCAGCTTGTTCATCTCTGGAGGATCCGTCCACAAAGAGTTTCCAAGGCATACAAGGATGCAATTCTTCTTTAGGGTCTGAGCTGAATTCGACAATAAAGTCAGCCATGACCTGGGCTTTTATTGAGGTGCGTGACCTATATCTTATGTTGAATTGACTGAGCTCAACTAACCACTTCATCATCCGTCCTGAGGTATCAGCTTTTTGCAGCACTTGCCTTAAGTGGATAATTGGTTAAGACCTTGATTGGATGTTCCAAGAAATAGGGCCTTAACTTCCGAGCTGCAGTAATAATCGCACAAGCCAATTTTTCTAATGGGGAATAGTGGAGTTCGACTTCATGTAAGTCCTTGCTAATGTAATAGACAGGATGTTGTACCCCCATCTCCTCCCTAGTTAGTACTGCACTAACAGCATGTTTAGATACTGCTAAGTAGAGCATCAATACTTCTTTTATTTTCTGCTTTGATAACATCGGTGGTTGCGCTAGGTGGGATTTGAGCTGGTCGAATGCAAGCCTGGCACTAGGCATCCATTCGAATATCTTTCCCTTTCTTAATACATCAAAGAAGGGTCTGCATTTGTCCATTGATTTCGACATGAAGCGGCTAAGTGCAGCTACTCGCCCAGTCAAGCTCTGAACTTCCTTAGGCATAGCTGGGGGACGCATTTCAGTAATGGCCTTTATCTTTTCTAGGTTGACTTTAATCTCTCTTCGATTTACCATATATCCTAAAAATTTTCTCGAGCTTACGCTAAAGGCACATTTCTAGGGATTTAGCTTCATCCCGTATGCCCTCAAAATTTCGAACATTTCAGCGAGGTGTTGTGGATGGTTTCTAGCATCCGTGGTCTTCACCAACATGTCATCCACATATACTTCCATGGTCTTACCAATTTTTTTGGCAAACATAACGTTAACCAAGCGTTGGTATGTTGCCCCAGCGTTCTTGAGGCCAAATGGCATCACCTTATAGCAGTAAAGACCTCGGTCAGTGATAAAGGCTTTGTGTTCTTGATCAGGTTCGTACATTGTTATCTGATTGTAGCCTGAATATGTATCCATGAAACTAAGTAAGTCATGCCCAGCAGTGGCATCCACCATCTGATCTATCCTTGGTAGTGGAAAACTGTTTTT
Organism: Fraxinus americana; assembly: GCA_035079005.1. Classification (NCBI taxonomy): domain Eukaryota; kingdom Viridiplantae; phylum Streptophyta; class Magnoliopsida; order Lamiales; family Oleaceae; genus Fraxinus; species Fraxinus americana. Next base: position 65,266 of record CM068710.1, on the reverse strand, counting down.
AAGACATTCTTTGTTCAGGTTGGTGAAGTCAATACACACCCTCCAGTCCCCATTGTTTTTCTTAACTAAGATGGGGTTGGAGATCCATTTCGAATACCTTACTTCTCGAATAAACTCATTTTGAAGCAGTTTTTGTACTTCTTTACTTAAGGCCTCATACCGTTCTGGATTCAAAGGCCGGTGACGTTGTTGTTTCGGTCGAATCAAAAGGTCAACTCCCAATTTATGGCATATGATTTTTGGGTTAATTCCCTTCATATCAGAGTGTTCCTAAGTGAAGGCGTCAAGGTTTCCTTGAAGGAAACTGATGATCTGGCCTCTCAGTGGAGGTAGCAGTTCATGACCAATCTTAAGCTCTTTTGGGAGATCGTTAGTACCGACCTCAATGATGTCCAGTTCTTCCACGGGTGTCCTCCTAACACTTTCATCCGTGGGTCCAACGAGCTCGTTGAGGGCTTTTTTGTGCATGCCATTCAGATCTCCTGAGGGTAATAAACCTTTTATCCTTTTGAATTGACAACCATTTGACATTTTTTAGCAATGTCTTTATCTCCTTTGACCAGTCTCGTACCATAAGGAGTGGGAAATTTGATAGAATAATGGTACATTGATACTATTGCTCTGAGATCAAATAGTAGTGGTTGTCCCACAATACCATCGTAGGGGGACCTCGAGTGTAGAACCACAAATTCCACATCTAACCCAGTTCGGCGAGGGGATTCCCTGAACTTGATAGGGAGTTTAATTACTCATTTTGCCCCAGAAAGTATACCATCAAGCCCCATGATCATGTGTGGGTATGGTTGCAAGAAACTAAGTGGAATTCCAATTTGTTCCAATGTGTTGGCATAAAGTATGTTGAGAGAGTTCCCTGTATCTACCAAGACTTTGGGAATCTTGACTTTGGATAGAAGCATAGGGATCACCAACATTCCAGGGTAAGGATTCGTATCTGCTTCTTTTTCCTCGAACAAGAGCAGGCCATCATTCGCTTTCCTGCGGTGTTTTTCTGTAATGCCGATCTTAGTCAGGTTAGCTGTAATGGGTCTTTTGAACCTTGAGACCTCTACTTGCTGGGAGTATTAGCTTTTCAGCATCCGAACCTGGGGATTAGGTAAGTCGACGTTACAGGTTCTAGCCTCTTCCTGGTTTCCACGTATCACGCCTGGGCCACTTGGTGTTGGGAACTTAAGGCAATAGTGGTATATTGAGGTGGTAGCTTGTAGCTCATGCAATATGGGCCTCCCTAGTATGGCATTATAGTTTGAAGGTAGATCCACAACAATGAAGTCTGCCAAAATCCTCATTTGGTAAGGAGGTTTGCTTATATCCACACTAAGCACAATTTGTCCTCAGGCTTCAATAGGATATCCTGAGAATCCTTGCAATCTTCTGGAATATGGCCGAAGGTAACGTTCATGTATTGCCATTTGTTCCAAAGTTCTAGAGTATAGAACATTTATTGAGCTCCCGTAATCTACTAAGGTTCGGCGTATTTGTACTCCCGCAACAGTCATAGCGCATCACTTTGATCTTGCAGAATCCCTTGTGCATCTCCCTCTAAAAATTTAAATCATTCTAGGTATGGTGGGGGTGTAGACCTTCGTTCTGGCGATGCCACACTATAATTCTGCCATACGTGAGCATTGTGTGCCATTCTGCGCTGAGCTTTTCGCATCCTTCCAGACATTGATTTCCACTTATCAGCATCTTGATCTCAGATCGGTGTTGGGTATCGTGAGTTTGATGCCCTGGCCGACCTTGCAGAACTATCCTTTGTTGGTTAGGATGTCGAGTCCCTGTGGAATTTGCTTCTCTAAGTTTGGCTACGAACTCTTGTAAATGACCTCGTCGAATAGGGGACTCTACCTCTTCTTTTAAATTTCGGCAGTTATCAGTATCATGTCCTGTCGTTCTGTGGTAATAGCAGTACTTCCCTTGGTGTTTCCCAGCAGGTTCCTTTTTTTGAGAAGGAGGTCGGCGAAAGGTTTCCCTTTCTCCTACCTGTAGGAAAACCTCTTCCAATGTTGCGTTCAAAGGATAATATTTGCGAAATTTGTCGGGATACGACCTGGAGCGACCTTGATCCCTTTTGTCTCTCTTTTTATCTCGACCTAAATCTTTGTCTGTTTGTTTTCCCTTGTGTCGTTGTGGGGACTGTGGAACGTGCTTAACGTCCTTCTGGTCTGACGTGGCTTCCTTCGCACTTATATATTTCTCAGCTCGGCCTAAGAACTCGTGGTATGTTCGAGGTCCATCCTCATGGACATACCACCAGAACCTTGTTTCTGGTCTTCATCCTGAAAGAACTGCCATCAGCGCAGCGTCATCAGAGATCTTTTCTACCTCCATGGATTGTTTGTTGAACCTGTTCAAAAAGCTTTTGAGTGATTCGATATTTCCTTGTTTTATGCTCACCAACCTCTACTTTGGTGTGATCCTTGCTTTAGAGCCCATAAACTAAGCTAGAAATGCTGTGGCGAGGTCATTCCAACTTTTTATCGACCTCTGGTGCAGCCTTCTAAACTACCTTTGAGCTTTATCTCCTAAAGTTAAGGGAAAAACAAGGCACATTATGGCGTCTCCAGCCCCTTGTAGTTCCATCTAAGAGGCGTATTTATCCAAGTGACTAAGGAGGTCTCCTTCCCCGTCATATCCGGTCAACTGTAGCATTTTTAGTTTTTCAGGCAATGGTTCTGCCAGAATATCCTCGGTGAAGGGGGAGTGACGTTTTGTAAGGTACTCTTTCGTGCCTCATTTGTTTTTGGCTTCCAAGTTAGCTATGCGTTTCCTGAGAGCGCTCATTTCAGGTTCAGCTTGTTCCGCAGCGCGGTTAATGCGAGACTCATTATTTTTATTTGGGGGCGTCAATGAGTGTTGAGAACTAGTCTGTTGGATACACTATTCGTTCTCCTGGCAGTTGGTTTCGTCGTGGCAGGAGAGCTTCTGACCTCTTTAGTTCCGTCTTTAGAAGATTCTCCACTTGAGAACTGGAGAGTTCTTTTAGTGGGAAGTCACCTAGTTCTTTCTTGTTGAGGGAATTCCACCTCAGTGTCCTGCAGTGGATTTCGATCTTATTTTTGCACTAGTCGACTGACTGCATTTATCAGTTTTTCGATGGCTTCCTTCATAGCCACCATTTGAGGATCGAGAGCTTCTTTGCGGCCTCGTCTCTCAGTGTTTGCTGGGTTACTGGTTTGTTCTTGACGAGTATGGGATCGATTTTAAGATGCTGAAAATTCGTCTATTGTACTGGTTCGTAGATTTTGTGGAGAGATAGGACTGTTTTCCCAAGTTGGGCCCTCCTTCTAGCGCCAAACTGTTGACGTTGAAATTTGTATGAACGATATTCAAGCCAACTTAAGGAAGGAAACATGGATTTCTTATTGAAATAACCAAGTGTTTATAAGAATATGATACAATCCATCTCTTTTCTTAGTAGTTGGAGATATTTGAAGTATGAGAATATATTGAGAGTTTGTATATGCCTGTGTTCACGTTTCTCCCTTTTCTTTTGGGCTTGGAATCCCTATTTATAGGGAAAATATGCATGCATGCTACACCTCCTATCTTTTCGCTAGAATTTCAAGCTAGAAAAATATAGTGGTTGGTGCGATAAGATTGGCTGCCGAACTGGATTCTGTCAAATTACTTTAAAGTATTAATTGAAAGTGGCCCCCAACAATTAATGCATTACTTAGTGGGGGATGCTAACACTTCTGATTGGAGGATTATGTGAGCCCTGATTTTAGATCTTTCTAGCTGCAATTCTGTGATTGGTGGCCCATATATCCTGTCAGAAATTCTTAATCATTACATTCTTCTTTGCCTTGAAAGACTAGACAAGCTTCTCGCAGAAAGTATCCACTTCCGAGCTGACCTCACACGACCGAGGTCAACATATGTTCTACTAATGACGTGGATCAATCCCACCTTAATCACCTCGGAGGTCGGTGTCAACATATGTAATTAAAAATGAATTTAAAAAAAGAGGACAAAAATTGAACATAAAATTGTATTGGTTCAAATTTTAAAATGCAATATTAAATTCACAATTAGATCCCTACTATTTAAATACTTGAATCATGTTCCCACGACTTTAAGTCATTAAAATGAATTGTATGTGGCTAAAGTTGAAAGGTAAAATTGTCAAAGGGTAAAGTTAGAGACTAAGGTGGTGTTCTCTTTGTGTTTCGGTTTTCTGTTTTCTGTTTTGAATTCGTTTTGTATTTTGTGTTTTGAGTGTCTGTTTTGAAATTACTGAAAATGCGTTCTTTTTGTCATTCTGGAAAACTATTTCTGAAAACAGAAAATTAGAAAACGCGTTTACTTTGAAATTTTGAGAAATTTTTTTAATAATATTTTATTCAAGAAATCTGGTTATTCAATTAATTTTAATAGTTTAATGTTAATATAATTGAGAGAATGTATTTTTAAAAAACAAGAAAAAGTTTTTGATTTATGTATAAGTTTAATGGTTTTTCCAGTTCATCCAACAGCCTTAATACATGAATGAGAACATCAATACAAAAACATGAGCAAAGAATTCACCAGTACATATCAATTGATACATTCAATTGAAAATCCATTAAAACATCAGTTATAAGTCTTACATCATCAGTAAAAAGCCACCAGGAAAGTGGAACTAATTTACATTGATAGTTTCAGCTTCTCGACACAAAAACAAAAATACAACTATCTTGTACGACAAATCTGAGTTGCTGAATTCTGCATTTTTTAGGTGGTGCAAATCTTCCACTAAGGATTCAAGTTATGTACTTATTCTTGGCATCTGCAAAGCTGGCTCATTAAGCAGAGGAGCATAGTTCACAAATTCTGCAGCATTGTGGGGGGCATGAACTGAAATTCAAATGGTTGTTCCGGTCGTTGCACTTCCCCTCTTGTATTACTCTGTGGCCTCATGGACAACAAAAATGTCTCTGCATCATAAAATGAACAACAATCACGTGTTCACTGGAGCAAAATAGCCATCTGCTGTTGTATGTTCTGTCGAGTTGCCTGCTGTTGGCGTAACTGGAACTGCTGGGACTGCTGGGAATTAATAGAAAGCTGTTGAAACTTGGAAGGATCTCCGCTAAGTACAGCAGATGCAAGCTTCAAACGTTGCACCCCGGCTGTTAAAGCTTCATTAAGTGCTGTCACAAGAAAACCAAAATAATCAAAGAAAGCGCATAAGGAATATCATAAATCACATTTGAGACCTGCAAATAAATAAGTGACCTTTCAAGATATTCATATCATCTGAAATAAGAAAATTGATCTGACAAGCCTAAACTAACAATGAAGAGGAATGAAGCTCAATGTACAATCCCAATAACCAGATCATTTTATGAGAACACTTCAAAATTAGATTCTTTATAAAACATTTTAAAAGCCCTACAAACAATTGCTGCCAATTATTGCAATGGATTAAATAATTATCAACCCTGACAATCCCTTCACAAATCCTTCCACTGAAAAAGGCAACATAAATCGCACACAGATTCTCGAACTCGTATCTTTTTTCTCGATGTTCATCATTTCCTTGAAAATTCCAAGCAGAAAAGGATCCATGAACAGCTAATGGGACCTGGCCATCATTGAAACTAACAAGGGCACAATCCTTTCATTTTCCAAGTTGTGGCATCAATGTCCAAACAAGAAGCAGCAAATTATGAAACTCGAGTACACATGCCAGCACCAAAGAGTAGACTATAATTGCCCATTTTTATTCATAGAATTCCCAATTAAAGGTATGTGCGCTATAACAACCGTAATTATGCATGAGATCATTTAAAAAATGATCGTAATGCTTATGCTACTTGGTAGCAGAAGATGTCTCTCAGCATATTACAACTAGCAAATGAAATGGTACAGAGAAAGTAAAAAAGGTATACCATCCCGGAGTTGAGCTTGTTGTTCCATAGCTTGCAGGCGAAATTTCAGCTCACTGTTGTGGCTAGTCAGTCCAGTAGAGTCCCGCTGAATAAAAAGAACCAGTTTTTAGAGACGAAAGAGAGATAAATGCTCATATAATCACAACACTAAAAATTATAACCTGCAGCAAAGTAAGCTGGGCTGGCAAGGACAAAATCAAGTTTACTTCTTAACATAATCCATTTAGAAACAGCCATATAATTAACAGATGTATTTGGCTCACACATCTTCACAAACACCTGGAGTGCGATTTCACATATGTATTTGAGCAATAACTTTGCTCAATTTTATTGGAACAAAAAAAAAGAAAATATTATCGGCATAAGCATAAGAGAGTGTGTCATTCATTACACAAATATACGTATAAATATTACAAATTCATCGCATCTTCTTCATTTTCGCAACTACAAAGAGTCTTTTATGGATGTTTCAGTTGTCCAATAAGTTAAGCAACTGAAAAAATACAGAAATTGAATCCAAATAATTGCAGAGTAAATCACAGGAATCTCTAGCCAAACAACAATCATGGGAAATGAAATTAAAAGAAGAATAATCAACACCAACCAGGGACGAGTAGAGGAAAAAGATCGAGAGGGCTGAAAGTGGAGAATGAGCTGCTGAACACCCATCAAAGAAACCAACCAAAAACGGGTGTAGGATGCGGTGGGTATTTTTGGTGGTGATTTTGGCTGTGGCGAGCTGTGGTGGTGGTGGTGTTTTGCTTCGATTTTGGCTGTGGGATGCGGTGGGTCGCGGCGGAAGGAAGTGAAAAATGGGGAAAATGGAGAAGGAAGTAAATAGGGAAGGAAGTGAAAAAGGGGGAAAAATGTGTTTGCCGTGTTTTCAACTTTTTGCCTGAAAACAACCAAAATGAAAAAAAGTCGTTTTGGTGTTTTACGTAGAAAAAAAAATTTTGTTTTCCAAAACGCGTTTTCGAAAATAGGGAAGAGAACGCGTTTTCGCTGTTTTGAAAAATCGAAAATAGAAAACGGCCCAAAACAGACAAAGAGAACAGGCCCTAAAATTCTCAAATTTAATATGACTCACGTTTAATTTTAACATTAACATTGACGGTCTTAATGCGAGAACTTAGGTTATGTTTGATAGACAAGTTTTTCCATGCAACTAGGAATTTATTTTCCATTTCCTACCAAATGGCTTGTTTGAAAGACAAGTTTTTCTTGACAATTACTTTTCCTCTTGGTGCCCACACGTGCATCAATGCCTTGAAATTAAGGAATTCATTTTCCCACCTTTTTGGTGGGAAAACTGAATTCCAGATTTTTTTTTTTTTTTAGGAAACAAATTTCATAATCAATTGTAAAAAAAAAAAAAGTTCACTTTAATGGACAATTTTCATGTAAAACAAAGTGAAACGAACACTAAATTTTGATAAAAAAAGTTTCATTTTTTTTTACTTTTTGGAAATTGAAAAAATTTTTATAACTAATTGTGGAAAAAACTATCACTTTAATGGACCATTTCTATTTAAAATAAAGTCAAACGAACACAAAATTTAAAAATTTCTCGGGTGGAAAATTATACCAATCAAACGTACTTAATTAACAATTTCCTAGAAAACAATTTCTAGGTTATTATTTTCCCAAAAATTCATTTTCTTTCCACCCATTTTTCACCCTTGCAATCAAACGAACTCTTAGATTGAACGGACTCTTAGATTGAAGGAGGATAGGGACTCATATGTTTACTTTTGAAGGTTGAGGGGTCAAAACCATACTAATTGAGAAGTCGTGACCCGAGCCTAATTTTCCCGTACTTTTATAATACATTTCCACTTAAACCCCTGGATTCAACCCTGCTTTTATCATAAACCTCACCGTCTAATCTTCTCCGCTCCGTCTACTCAGCTACCATCTTTTTTGCAAAACCCTTGTACGCCGTTCGCGGCGCAAAATTCACCATCTCCGCCTTTTCCTTCATTTGCACATCCTTCCCAACCACGAAAATGGCGTTGAACACAGCATCATCTTCCTCATCAGCCGAGTTGACAACTGACGGACCAGTCCTCAGCGTCATCAACAAACGTCTTCGTTTCCTCCGCAAGAAGCAGAATCGCATGCTCCAGATGGAAGACTCCCTCTCCCAGGGAAAAACCCTAAACAAGGAGCAAGAAGAAACCCTTAAATCCAAACCATTCGTCCTTGCCAGCATCGACGAGCTTGAAAAGCTCCGTCAGCCCCTCGCCAAAGCTGTAGCTCAGGAAATCTCCACGGCTTATCAAAAACTGGAATCTGAAGCCCCAATCAAACAAACCTCAGATGAGGAAACCCGAAAACCTGAGGAGCCAGTAGTGGTAGAGGAAGAGAAGTCGAGTTCTGTGGGCGTTTCTGTAATTTCTGATCTGATGAATCTGCTATATTTTGGGAGTGTGTTTGATGTGAAGACACTAATGAGGGCTCACGATAATATGCTCACGAGGACTCATGAAAGGCATTGTTGCTTGACTTATGATTATGTTACGGATGATGATGCCACGGATCCCCTGAAAGAGCAGGATTTGGACCTGATCTCGATGCTTGGGGGTTTGTTGCTATCACGGCCTGTGGACTCAAGCTTGTCCCACAAGAATGCGCTTCAGAAGTGTGTGGAGCATGCCAAGCTATGGCTTGCCAACTCGGATCAGCCCATTGAGTCCAACTCCAGTGTCACTTGTAAGAACACATTTCACAGAATTGCTAAATTGCCTCTAAAATGTGTGTTTTTATATTCTATACGAATTGCTTAGTTATTTGTGTGATACTTGGGGGATTATCATATTTCTTTCTTAGGGTTGATTTTCCTAATATTTAAATTTATATCGAATTACACACATTGAGCCATTAGCTTGCATATATGAAGCTACCTTTTGAACCCAACTTGAATGTTAATTGTATGGATACTTTCTCTATATGACAAAGTCTCAATATGCTTGTTTTTGTGTTTAGATTTATGTACCTGAATGCTATACTCATATCAACTTTGGTGTCAATGTGCACACATTTGTGTGTATATATATTGAATGTTAATGTTTAGGGTTATGTGAATATGTCTTTGTCATAACAGCTTTTACTTGATGTTAATATGTTGTGAGATTGTGCATAGTAAGCAGTTAAATGTCTTGCGTCCTAAGTTTTCAATTTCATTGTTGCATGTTTCCTTACAAAAAAGCTCCATGCCCATATGTAATTTTATCTCAGCGATTGTGTGTGTATTATATCCTATGATGCTCGGACTCGGGTACGGGTATAAGTGTTGGATCTTTTATTTTTTAAAATGTAGGATACGAGGACATGACTAAAAGATGCCAAATTTCGGACACGAGTATGTGCATATGACTTTCACACTTAATTTTTTCCCCAAAAATTCACATGTAAAAAGTTAAATAATAATTAAGTGCCAAATTGTTAAACTATAGAACATGTCACTTAAAAGTAAAAACAACTAGAAATTTATACTAAAAGTCTAAAACACCAAAAAAGGATAAATTTACATTACAAAAGCACAAAAATAAATAAAAGTTAGAAATGACATAATTAATTACAATTGCCATACCTACTTGAAAATTGAAGGATCCATCCCATATTTCATACCTATACCAGTGTCGTGTTGATGTGAGTATGACGGTTGGAATGCTAAGTCTGAGCATCAGAGGTGTTTTCTATATGAATGTGAGTTTATATATTGGTGATAATTGGGTATACCTGACTCCATTGATACTTGTACAGCTACTTTGTCCCTTTCTCCGAGTTTCAAAAAGCTGTGTACACCTTGATAGGCACAAAAATATGTACCTTGTTTTTGTTAATGTGGTGATAGCGTTGGTGATTTTATTATTTTTGTGGTAGTTGTAGGACGCATCTGTGGGAGGTAGTTGAATCCTCTTTGATCTGTCCGACCTTTATTGAGCTTCTATGCTGGTTTTTTTGTGGCTAGCGTATGTTGATTTTTAGTTGTTATCGTGCAATTTAGTTGTTGATACTTTTATATTGCTTGTTTCTGAATGAGGAATTATAATAGTAGTTTATCATGATATTTTTTCCCCTTTTTGTGAATTTAAATATAATTTTTTATGGAGTTGATTTCTAGATGCTGGGTTGAGGGAGAAGTTGAGTAAAATTATGGCTTCAGACTACTTCACAACAACGCCAGAGATGAAAGGTCCTGTTGAAGTTGCAGCAGCTGCTGGGAACTACACATCTTTTCAGGTGGCAGTGCATGGGTCTGTGGTTCCAGTCCAAGCAGAAGGTTTGACTTCAGTGTATGAGCAAGAGGTAATGTTTGATAGTTTGCAATAATTTCACATCAGTTACGATTTGATTTAGTTATGTACGATGAATTGAAGGGACCGTCTGTCATTGCTTCTATGATATTATATATTCTGTTTCTACATGCCTTTTTGGGAATTATGTGGACTTGGCTCTTTATATAGCTCGTATGAAACTTATTATTTTCTGATTTCATGCACTATTCATGCCACTAGGTATGATTTTGTAAATTTTTGTGTCTCACTGTCAACTTCGCTGGTGAAATTGATTTTTTAATCCGTAATAGCGTTCACTGTTCTGGATGTCAAACTTCTCATTTTCCACCCTTTAGAGCTTTACTGGCTCGTTTTGTCAGTTTAATATGCCATTGGATGCCCGCAATTGCACCTTCTTGTAAACAACCTAAATTTTCTTTCTTAACTCTACGAAGTGTTGTCATCATTTGCGGGCCACGTGAATGCGTAGTCGAATTTTTTATTTGGTGGTGAACAATAGTCTATTGATCATCAAAAACCATTAAAAAGGAAGGAGAAATTGTAGATGATGGCATTTGTGCCATCCCTCTCTCTCTCCCTCTTTCTATCTCACACACACTATGGACTTCTTCTATTATCTCTTGATCTACACAAAATCTTATAGAGATATAGGCAGGGAAAAAAAAGAAACAGAAGCGTATTTGGATTGAATTTCATTTTTCCTAGAACAATGATTATGAGCATGTATGGCAAGCTTAAAAGGTGCTCAAAGGCACTTTATTTGAGAAGTACCCTCTTGATACTTCTCAGATAAGGTGCTTTTTAGAACACGCTTAGCTTAGCCGAAGATGCTATACAAGTATTATATATTTAGGATGTATGGCTAAGCTTAAAAGGTGTTCAAAGGCACTTTATTTGAGAAGTAACCGCTTGATACTTCTCCAATAAGGTGCTTTTTAGAACACCTGTTAATCTTAGCTTGGCCAAACATGCTATACAACTATATTATATATTTAGGTTCAGCCTCTATTTAGCAAAATTTATGAATCATTTATAAAGGTTCAAACTTCAATATCAAGCACACATTTTAATGGATCTACAAGTATTTCCATTTATCCACCAATCAATTCTATCTACTCATAAATTATAAGCTAATTTTTGTTTTATTAGTTGTATTTGTACTTTATAAGCAAATTTTTACACAAGTAATTTTTTATCTTGTAAGTAATTTTTTAATTATAATATAATTTTTTTTACTTAAATAATTTTTAGTTAATATATTTTTTGTCTTACATGTAATATTTTAGTTGGGAAAAAAAAATATGTTGGTTGAAAATAATTATTTTATGAAGGGGAAATTAGAAGAGAATACAAGAAACAATCAAAACCCGTCGATTTGGTGGGTTGAGAGAATTGGTCAAAATTACATTACACCGATTTTGGACACTTTTACCTTGTCTTGGTATCTTTAAATTTGTAGGATTCGGAGATCCTACAACTAGATAGATATCGACACGCGACACAAATACTCGAGTCTATGTGCATTGTTTGGGCTTTGATTGTGACAACTTATCATCCGAAAATCATTTTTCGCTTTTTCTTTTGTTGTATTCATGGTGCAAAAGCAAAATTGTTTTCTTGAAACAAAAATAGAATTAAACTAACTCGAAAATTTATAAAGAATAATTTTACTGTGATGAATTGGTAAATTGAAAAGTGTGCAAAACCTTTGTTTATATAGGCAAATAATTATCTAATTTTACTAATAAAAGGAAGCTAAACTAAACTAAAAGGGAAGGAAACTAGTATCCCAAAAAGAAACCAAAATCCTCATATGAAAGGAAACAAAAATTTATAATAGGATTGTCCTTGAGTTTGATTGAAAAACTCTTATCAATCAATACGAGGAAAATTTCCAAATTTCTGCATTTTGTTTTGAGGATTCGAACCTAGCTTGGGCTCGACGAAAATTTCTATTTACCTGTATTCGTGTTCTGAACTCGTTAAACTAAAATCATAGCAGTCAAAAATTGCAATTTTTGTTGTTAGTATCTTCGAACCTATCCATCTTTTGCTCCAGATTTCTAGATTGAGATTGATAATTTTGCAATTTTTTTATTGTAATCGCAAGGATGCATGCTACCACCCCTACCGTAGGTGGCTATCATGCCAAGGGCAAAACTTTACTCTACATGTGACACCTCAAAGAGTTTGTTGAGTAGGATATTGTGTAAAGTGTGGTTAGGAGTTGCTATAAATGACAATGATATGGTTCAATTATTCAACTAAATGAATCTTTGAATAGGGCACTTGTTGGGTCTTGTAAACTTGTTGAAATAAAAAAACTTGTAAACATGACAAATTCGGTTTCATAATCCCATAACTGTGGTTCCAATTCATCCAAGAACCGAATTAGACACGATTGGTTATCGGTTCCCATTCCTAACTATTTTTTTAGAACCTCTAGTTTATTAGGTGAATAATTTTCTAATCTTACCAATATAAAAAACCTAAACTAGAATTCTAAAAGGAGAACTAAAATCCTAAAAAAATAACAAAATCCTAATTTCAAAGGAAACAAAAATCCTACCATAATAATAGCTGATTTCTATTCTATTTAAGATTATCCTACAAGACTTAAGCATCATCTCAAAGTTCATGATTTTTTATTTGTTGAAATTTGCGTACTTCATATTAAAATAATGTTTTTAATTGTTATTTTGTGATCTATATTTCACCACTTAAAAGAATTAAATATTCAAGAACATACATGATGATCAATATTTCTCACATATGCCCAAAGTGATCCTGTTAGGTTTGACTCCGATTGCTCGTCTTTACCTATTTATTGGAAACATGGTCTTGGAAAAATGCATATAAGATAGGCGGGACACATGTTGGCTTGACTTGATGACTAAACTATACTTGAATTCATTATGAAAGCCTGTTGTTAGATAGGTTTAATGTGATTCATTCAAAATGAAAGGAAAGGGTAAAAAAGGGTTGGCTCGTCAAAAGTCAGGTTCCTTCGAAAAATCAACAAGGGTTCGTAGATCATTGACCTGGGCCACGACTACATCCTCAAATTGACTGTTGGGGAGGATAGGGTCGATCTGTCGTAACCACTTCTAGCTTTTTACTTATTACTTATAATGCTACCGAACGCTATGGAAAATCAATCTTGGTCAATGGGGGTGAACTGATGAAGAGGTTTGTTATTCCCATCGTTTTGATTGTTGGTTACTAGTTGTGATGTACTTATACTACGAATATTTAATAATAGTAATTAGAAATGTATTTAGTTATTTGCTTAAGTTAAATTTAACTTTGCAAAGTTATAAATAATTCATGTAAGATTAAATTTGAATTCTATATAAACATTTCTTGGTATAAATATGAATTTATCATTTTTTTCAATTATTAGTTTACATTTAACAAAAAAATATTTTTTGCTATAAATATGAAAAATTCTACATTTTTATAATTTTATTTATACAATAATACGAGCCAAATCGGAACAAATTGCGACCCGCATGGTCTCGACCCGGATGGGTCAACGGGCGGGCTTGGGTTGTTGTCCAAAATTTGTGGGCCGGCCCCCGAACCCGTAGCGGGCGGGCTTTTTTTCACGTGGGCCGTTACCGGACTCATATGTTGGCGGGTCGACCCGGCTCGGACCACCCGGATTGACAACTCTAGGAAGAAGCGAGTCAACTCATTGGTGATGAATCCATAAAATGGCGAGGGATCCATTTGCTTATCTTCTTTCCTTGGGGAAAAAAGGATGAACAGAATGTCCGAAGAAATATATGATTGGGAATTCCTCCTGTGAGTAGAAGTCCTCGGAAAGGTAGATGGGATAATGGAGTTGCAATGGATTCCACCTTTACTCTTTAAGGATACCGGTCTCTGAGTGTTTGGCGTGCAAACATCGTGAATTCTTTTTGCCTCCTCCCTCTATCCACTTGAATGGTGCAAGCGTAGTCAGACGGAGCGAGCCAACCTAGGAAGCAAGCCCTACCTTAACCTTAAAGTGCCTCTATTACAGAAGCGAAAGCAATGTGCCCTAGCCAAAGAGCATCTTTCGCTAGAATTCTCTTTCTATGAAGACTGGTCTCTTCTAAGAGAATATGGTTATCTCGCCGCTGAGATGTCCAGCGGATTCCTGGGCCTTGACGAATGGTCGGCCACCAATAAAGGGGGATTTTCAAGGACCCTCTACCTCACGGGTCTGTTTGTTGCCCCCAAAAAAGATCTTTTGGGTTTGCTAATCCAGTGAAAGAGCGGCGTGCCACTGTAAGTTGTCCAACTCAATGTCTTACGAATTAGCGACATTTGCTACATAATCCACACCTATGTTAGTTCTTCTTCTTTATGTGTGTGCGTGCTAAGTAGGTATATATACATTGGAATTAGATGCTTCAGTTATCAAACTGTGCACTCACCTACCGAGGATCCTTCCATCTGTTGGCGTTATCAAGTTGTATTTCAGAATACACAATTCCGATTTATGTTTGATTGTGTCTGCTAAATATTCTTTTTTGAGTTTCTTGGGTAATTATCTGTCTGAATCTAATTTAATTTTTTTTCTCTGTTCTTTGGAGAGTTTTTTTTTTTTTTTTTTTTTTTCTATTCTCACTTTTTTCTCTTGTTTTCAAATGTTCTCTACAGGCAGTAGAATCACTCAGTGTACAAGCACATGGAAATGAAGTCCATGATGATCGATCTGATCATGTTGAGGAACATCATTTGGTATTATATTTATTCTATTATTTTTAAAAAATAAAATAAAATAAATTAAGCCTTTTTGAAATATTCATTATTGATTAATTATTTCGGTTGCAGGGAGGGGGGTCAGAAGCAGAAAACTCAGCAGAAATCCAACCTCAAATGGAGCCTGTCAACCCAGATACAGAGGCGGAGCAAATTTCTAGGGGTGTTGAGTCAAAGGATCAACAGTTTGTTCCTCGACGGTCGTATCAGAATTATAGAGGTGGACGAGGTGGGAATGGGGTTGGCCGTAGGGGAGGATATCCTAATGGTCGTGGAGGGCGAGGCAGCGGGAGGGGAGGCTATCAGAATGGCCGCAGCCAATTTCATGACCAGCCGGGCAATTACTACCCCCGAAACAATCATTTCAGAGGAAGGGGTGGCCGGGGTTTTAGTGGGAATTTCGGTTACCATGCAGGTGAAGCTGAGAATGTTAAAGCAGATTCATAAGCCTTGTAATCCATTCAGGGCACGTTTGGCATGTGAAGTGCTGGACTGGATTGGATGTTAGAGTAGGCAAAGATTTAACTTCTTTTTGCTCTTTAGTACTATGGTCCAGTCTCTCTTACTAAACCAGTCCTTTATTTCTTATAGGTTTCCTTCTCTAGCTATTTTTGGTGGGTGGATCAAAACATTTTTGAGTGTAGGTGGATGTGTCTTATTCGAACTGGAACAATAATTTGGTCTTGGTAGAAATGAAATAGCAATATCTTCTTTAACTGCAATGGTCATATGCTGTGTTATTTCGTGTTTTAGCATATACCGGTTTTGGGGATGACACTTATTTTCATATTCGTTATGATCTTGTGCTTTTTCTATTATGAAATTTAACAAATTATGGGAAATATTGTTTGTCCAATGCTATAAAATTCTAAAGAGGATTAGATCGCCGGTTAGAAAATTTGACAAAGGGATAGGAAACTTGAACATTCCATGTATATATGCTATGTTCCTGTGTAAGCTCTCTAATGTGAACAGGTTTCATGTCATGCGTGAAATATTGTAGGGAAATTACTTTAATACACAACATACGGAGATTGTTTAATTTAGTTGACAATACTAACAGCATGTTTTGTTGTACTCTACCTAGTTTCAAAAAAATCACATTTGGTTGTGCTTAAATAATATAAAAATAAGGTTCGAAAAGGCACTGCCTAGACGTTGGGCTTCAAGAAAATGTTACGAGGGGAGGAAAAATCAATGATCGCCTGAGGTGCCAAGGCGGAATTTATGAAAAAATGAGCGTTGATATAAACGATTCTCTATAGGTAAGTTTTAACCTCGCGTACATACAACATTATTATACAACAATGAAGAAGTAATAGATGGAGACGGATACGGATATGGATGCTGAACTCCTTTGCGATCATCTTGTTGGGTATGAGATTGGTAGGCTGTTTCCACCTCCTCCTGTTGGGTATTTTTGTTACCTTATCCCATCCCCATTCCTGATTAAAGCAGGACGAGACGAGTTTGGGGTGAGGCGGGCTGGTCCCTTGCCTCATTTATTTTTTCTTTTCATTTATTATTATTATTATTTGTTGACCCCAAAAAATGTAGCCAACAGATGCCGGGCCCACTCGTGCACGTACAAGCCTTGTCTAGCACGAGTGTGCCGAAGAACGGTCAGAAAGACTCCAGAAGGTGGGTGTGGGAGGAGCTCGTCGCATGAGACGTCAGAGTTCGGGCCTCCGGCAAGATATATGGAACGATTGTATAATAATCCAATCGATGAATAACGAGATTTGTAATTGTAGATCTGTAGTTGAAATATACGTTGAAGAACAAGAGGAAAAATGTTGCTCCAAATGTTTGTGTTCTTTTTATTTGGTGTGAGAAGTTTCATTACCCTTTTTGTGTTACATGCTGGGGTATTTATAGTGCTACAAGTCGAATAATGACCTTTGGATCAATTTACACGTGACCTCATCTCCTCGGCCAAGGCATCAAGTAGACCCTCTAGCCTTACAAAGCATTAAATGTTCTTACATTGACAAGACAAGACATAGAGTTTACTTTATACAAAAGTCACGTCAATCATTCACACGAATCTTTCATCATTGCAATATATTTCCATGTAGTCTTTTTTCACGCGAGGCTTGGGCCTGGGATGGCAGTGAAGGCATAAGAACTGTCTGCAAGCCCTCGGAGCAATAGCCAGGGCCTCGGAATCCACTTCAGAGGCTAGGAGAATATATCCTGGCCTAAATAAGCTGGTCCTACCACTGAAATATGGTACCATATGTCGCCTCTATATTATGACTCGTAACAATTGTCCCACAAGTCTATGTGTAATCATTTATGTCATGCGTGGACTTTCAGTAACAAAGTTAGAAAAAGTTTGAATTTTGAATTTTTTACGATGTCACATCAGTCCCTCAAGTCCAGGTAGAGATATTTATACTGTGCGTGGAGTTCAAGTGTTATGCATAAGGTTAAGGAAGTTGCCTTTAAACTGAAGTCAAGACTGAATATTAACTTTCATCAACTTTATCGACTATGATATACTTTGTATTTTGAATCTATCCAAGCAGAGGCTTCTCACTTTGACGTTCAGCTTCATCAAAGGGAGCCTTGTGATGTACGCCTCGGAGTCCGAACGAGGTGGCCCTCTTTTAAGGTTCCATCCTCTCCTCCGAGGCGCCCACGCTTCCCAACTTGGTGGATGGTTCATCCAAGCAGAGGCTCCTCCCTTTGACGTTCAGCTTCATCAAAGGGAGGCTTGTGACGTACGCCTCGGAGGCCGAACGAGGTGGCCTTCTTTTAAAGTTCCATCCTCTCCTCCGAAGCGCCCACGCTTCCCAACTTAGTGGATGGTTCATCCAAGCAGAGGCTTCTCCCTTTGACGTTCAGCTTCATCAAAGGGAGACTTGTGACGTACGCCTCGGAGTCCGAACGAGGTGGCCTTTTTTTAAGGTTCCATCCTCTCCTCCGAAGCACCCACGCTTCCCAGTTTGGTGGATGGTTCATCCAAGCAGAGGCTTCTCCCTTTGACGTTCACGTGGCACCATATTTCAGTGGTGGGACCAGCTTATTTAGGCCAGGATATATTCTCCTAGCCTTTGACGTGGATTCCGAGGCCCTGGCTATTGCTCTGAGGCCCTGGAGACAGTTCTTATGCCTTCACTGCCATCCCAGGCCCAAGCCTCGCGTGAAAGAAGACCGCATGGAAAGATATTGCAATGATGAAAGATCCGTATGAATGATTGACGTGACTTTTGTATAAAGTAAACTCTATGTCTTGTCTTGTCAATGTAAGAACATTTAATACTTTATAGGGCTAGAGGTCAACTTGATGGCTAGGACTTGATGCCTTGGCCGAGGAGATGAGGCCACGTGTAAATTGATCCAAATGTCATTATTCAACTTGTAACACTATAAATAGCCCAGCATGTAACACAAGAAGGGTAATGAAACTTCTCACACCAAATAAAAAGAACACAAAAACATTTGGAGCAATATTTTTCCTCTTATTCTTCAACGTATATTTCAACTACAGATCTACAATTACAAATCTCGTTATTCATCGATTGGATTCTTATACAATCGTTCCATCTATCTTGCCGGAGGCCCGAACTCTGACGTCTCGTGCGGCGAGCTCCTCCCACGCCCACCTTCTGGAGTCTTTCTGACCGTTCTTCGGCACACGCGTACTGGACAAGGCTTGCACGTGCACGAGTGGGCCCGGCATCTGTTGGCTATATTTTTTGGGGTCAACATTATTATTATTATTATTATTATTATTATTATTATTATTATTATTATTATTATATTTTTAGTTAGTTAATATTATTGTTATTTTTTTCAATTTGTTAAAACAACTTATATTCTTTTTAAAAATGATGATAAATTTATTATTTTTGTTTGATGAAAAAATTCAGTTTGAAATTAACTTTAAATGAGATGGGTAGAGGGGCTGAGACTATATTTATCGTACCTGCTTCGGGGCAATGACCTCGCCCCCCATTTACTCGATTAGGCGTGTAATCCCCATCCTATTTGGAACGAGGCTCTACGGATATCGGGTTAGTGGTGTCAAATGAGCCGAGCGGCTCGTCGGCTCTCCCGCTCGGCTCGTACTGTTCACGCCCACGAGCCGCTCGGGCTCGTAAAAAAACGAGTCCGAGCACGAGCCGATGCAAGAGGGAAGAGAAAAAGGAAGAAGCAGGTAAAATGTTGGGACCATTTCAAATTGGTTAACACTGGTCGTGTGATCGATGGACTTCCAGGAACCAAAACTGTATGTAAATACTATCAACAACGACTGGCATGGCAAAAAGGCATTGGAACCACTCACCTTAACCGTCATTACAAAGTATGTGCGGCCAAACATGGGCTTCTTGAACATGGACAAACGCAACTACAGTTTGGTACTAGTAGAGCTGGTGATACTACTGCGCTACTTGCTACGTGGATGTATTCGGAGGAGGAAGCATGAAAGGGAATGGTGAAGTTTGTTCCCGTGGCAGAGCTGCCACTAGCAATAGTGGACAACGAACATTTCGTAAACTATGTCAAACAATATCTTTAACCAAGGTACATTGGGGTAAGTCGAAATACTTTTCGTTCTAATACAATTGAATATTTTCTTAATGCAAAGCAATTATTGATTGAGGATTTAGAAAAATACGGGGGTGTAATATCTTTAACTTCGGATTTATGGGAATGGATTAATAAGAGAGGTTATATATCTGCAACTGCACACTATATAGACCCACTTTGGATTATGCATAAAAAAAATTATTGCTTTTTAAAATTGTTGAGTATCCTCATAATGCTAACACTATATTTAATGCAATTATGTTAATAATTAAAGAATATAAATGTGAGAGTAAAATTCGTTCTTTTACTTTTGACAATGCTTCTGTAAATAAAGTAGTTATCGATAAATTGCATAGAGTACTTCAACCCGATTTTGGTGGTTATTTATTCCATATTCGATGTGTGTGCCATATTTTAAATTTTAATTGTACAAGACGGTTTAAAACACGTGAAGGACGAAATTAGTCAAATTAGGAATGCACTTACGTATATCACGATTACACCTAGTAGAAAACAAGCATTTGAAGAATTTTGTGAACAAGTTGGGAACTCTAATACAAAAACTTTTATTACTGACGTAGGTCATAGGTGGAATTCAACTTACTTATTATTAAAATCCTGTGAAGGTTTTGAACCGTTTATCACTGAATTTTATAACAGTAGGCATATTAGAGACGAAGACGATGCTATCTTAAATGAATCCGATTGGAATATATTTTTTAAAATTAAGAAATTTTATCGGGTACTAAATTTATAATTGATCAAATTTCAAATACTTTATCCTACTATATCTCTATGTCGAGAAAAACCAAATTGTTGGGAAATAAAATGGATCGAGATAATATATGACAAAATATGAAGTATATGATCGTAAACAAACAAGAAGATAAAAGATAAAGAATTAATTGACAGATGAATGAAGTATTTTTATTCAATTGACTAATATGGAGAAAAAAAAAATACAATAATTGTGTCTATATTTTAGTAATACAAACTTGTGAAAATAGTTTAATATTTATAAATGTGGATGCTAAACCCTAGAAATACCACAAATATGGAAACAAAATAAAAAATCATGTGAAATAAAGGAAACAATTTTTCCCAATATTTTTTCAATAAAAACATGTGCAAAGAAGTAAAAATTATTTTATCAAAAAATCTAACATAATTTGGGTCAAAAAAATCCAACACAAACAACTGCATTAAATCTTTATGAAAATAACTAAATGGGTCACTAAGGTTAGAGGTATATCTCTGTCACCTACAAGTACTTAGAATTTCTACTATTGATCCAAAATATACAATCTTCCCTTGAACGCACATGGAAATAAAGAGGAAAAGAAAATACAATGAAAGGAAAAGAAAAGAAAAGAAAATGAAAAGAAAAAGAGAAGCCAGCTGAAGAACGGTGCCTAGGCGTAATGTTATAAAAAACGTAAAGCGTGGCTATACGTGGAGGTGAAGTTTCAAACTTCATGTATTGATTTGTTCTTGGAATTGAAAACATCAAACCTGCAATCCAAATACCAAACTGCTACTTCCTACACATCTGTCACAGTTCTGATGATCAAGGGAAGGTGACTGGAGTTCCAGTTGTTGGAGAACGCGGAGTTCTTCGTTGATCCACATGAGATAGAAGAATTCATAAAGTCGGGAGTTTGTACAATAGTACGCAATCTAAGAGGGCTGTGGAAATTGCAGCCATGAGTTGGTGCAGTAGCACGCAAGCAAAGTGCCCGGAGTTTTTACCCAGTTGGGGTTTCTCCGTGATCATTTTAGTTGTCTATTTATCGCTTTCATATAATTGCGTCAATTCAACTTAGGAATGTTGACTTGATTGATTAACCATCTAGATATAATTAATAGTAACTTGTTCCTAGTTAATTATTAATTTTTTAATTCCGCATAATCACCCATTCATCCCTCCTTCTAGGTGTAATTTGTGTTGAACCTCGTAATTTCAATTGGTATCAGAGCAACATTTCGATTCGTGACCCATAAATTAACCTAGATGAGTCAGTATCTATCTGTGCCTACATTTTTTTTGACGGAAGCAACTATGCTTACTGGAACGTTCGAACGAGAGTATTCCTTAAAGCATTGGATGAACGTATTTGGATCAGTGTATAAAGCGGTTGGACTGAACCTTCATCCACTGTTACTGGTGTTGTTATACATACTGACATTTCTCTTTGGACTAAAGATCAAGTAGCCGATTGCAACTGAAATAGTAAAGGGCTTCATGCTCTATTTATGGCTGTGTCTGTAAAGGAGTTTGTGAGAATGTCAATGTGTAAAACTGCTAAAGAGGTTTGTGATATCTTAGAGACCACACACGAGGGTACCAAAACTGTTAAGAACTCCAAACTACAAATGCTAACTTCTAGGTTTGAAGAAATTAGAATGAAAGATGATGAATTCT
This sequence comes from Fraxinus americana, assembly GCA_035079005.1. Classification (NCBI taxonomy): domain Eukaryota; kingdom Viridiplantae; phylum Streptophyta; class Magnoliopsida; order Lamiales; family Oleaceae; genus Fraxinus; species Fraxinus americana. The sequence continues at coordinate 43,355 of CM068710.1, read as the reverse complement.
ATGCGAGTTTAAGCTAGTTCGAAAAGTTAACATAGGATCCCCGAGTTTAAGTCCTTAAATCTCTACCTGAAGGTTTAGACATAAGATCACTGCTATTGAAGAAAGTAAGGACTTAGATGAAGTTAATATATAGGAACTCGTAGGATCTCTCCAAACCTATGAACTTACCATTTCTTAACCAAATAAATCCATGGCCATGAACACCATTACAGAAGAAGAAAGCGAATCTACTGACACTGAGACCCTTACAGACGACGAAATAGTTTATTTCATGAAGAAATTTTAGAAAGCAATGAGGAATAGGATAAAACCCCATGATAGGAAAAATGATGTCCCTAGTAAATTCTCGAAAGATAAGTGTGAGAAGAATAACCCTAGGACTTCTAGTAAGAAAACCCAGTCAGTTAGATGACATGAATGTCAGGGTTTTGGTCACTATAGGAATGAATGTCCTAATTTGAAGAAGAATTTGAATAAAGGAAGGGGTAAGACATTATCAGTGACTTTGAGTGATGATGAATTAGATTTGAGTATTCAGAGTGATACCTCTAGCGGTGATGATGAACAAAATTTTATGGCTTTCATGTCTATAGCTAAATTGAATCTGATAAGGAGAGTGAAACGGTGGAGAATGATGAACCAAGTGAGAATTTCGAAGATGACTCTGAGGATGAGACCGATATTCATAAATCTTATCGACAGCTGTTTGAGGAGAGTCTTAAAATCAAGAAGGTCAATAAAGTTGTACTAAAAAAGGTTAATGAACTTGAAAGAGAGAGAGAAATTCTTAGGTGACCTCCAGGATTCTACCAAAAATTTGGGTGAGTTGAAACTTGTTAATGAGAATCTAGAAGCTAAAGTTAAATCCTTAACTAGTGATCAAGAAAAAATTAATACTCAAATTCATTTCTTTATGAATGATACTCAGAAATTCGATAATCTGTTAGGGATGAACAAACCTACTGGAAATAAGCATGGTCTATGATGCATTCAAAATGGTAATACTACTATTGCACTTCTAAGACCACGTTCATCTCAACCACCAACAAAATTAGGAATGCTGCTAATCCTGAACCTAAGGGCAAGAATGTTTTAGGATAGAGACCTATAGATAACGTAGGATCAATTGTCCCATAAGTCGGCAAGAACCTCCGAGTAGGTTTGAGTTTAGGTTTATTCCCACCTATCACCATTGTGGTGCACTGGGACACACAAGACCTAGGTATCGTAAGCTCGTGACTAGTAGTAAAATTCAGGATATCTTGAGTAAGGTTAACCTCCTCGCCAATCAGGTTAGCCACTTAACTGAGATGATGACTCAATTAACTAGAATCACCTCTACTTCTAAAAATTGGGTTAAGAAAATTGATCTTCCTAGGTCTAATGATCAGTTGAATTGTTATGTTGCCTATGTTGCACTTAAAACTCAAAATAACTCTATGTGATATCTTGATAGTGTATGTTCTAGACATGTGTCGTAGTAAAGTCTTGTTCTCCACTCTCAATGATTAGAATGGTTGAATGGTTACTTTTGGAGACGGTGCTACTGCACCTATTCTAGGTAAATGTACCGTTAATATATGTGGATTGCCTGCTATCTCAGATATGCTTTATGTGAAAGGTTTAAAGTCAAATTTGTTAAGCATTAGTCAAATATGTGATGCTGATTTTGAGGTTAGTTTTGTCTAGAAAAGGTGCACTGTATATGATTCTACTGGTAACATTGTTCTTAAAGGTGTAAGAACTTCTGAAAATTATTGTGAAGTTCTTCCTAATTCCAACTATGTGTGTAGCAGTGCCAAGATTGATGTGACGAAACTGTGGTATCAACGCCTTGGTCATATAAATTATAAGAGTTCGTCTAAACTTGCTAAGAATGAACTTGTTAATAGTTTACCTAAACTTGAAAATAATGAAAAGACTTTGTGTGGACCGTGTCAACAAGGTAAACAGATTAGAGTAAATCATAAAAAAATTCTAAAATCTTGACAAACACGCCGCTAGAATTACTCCATATGGACTTAATGGGACCATGTAGGATGGAGAGTCTTGGTAGTAAGTGACATATTTTGGTTGTGGTAGATGATTTCTCTCGATACACATGGATTGAGTTGTTGAGAGAAATATCTGAGGTATTTAGGCTTGTCATATCTTTGTGCTAAAGGCTTAGAAATGAGAAAAAATTCACAATATCTAGAATTCAGAGTGATCATGGAAAAGAGTTTGAAAACTCTAATTTCAAGAATTTCTGCATGGAGGAGGGAATCCAGCATGAGTTCTCCTTGCCGATCACTTCACAACAAAATAGAGTTGTTGAAAAGAAAAATCATGTGCTTCAAGAAATGGCTAGAGCCATACTTCATGGTAAGGGACTAGCTATACATTTCTGGGATGAAGCTATCAACACCTCGTGTCACACAGTGAACATAGTTTACCTTAGATCTAAAACTGATAAAACACCGTATGAGATCTGGAAATGGTAAAAGACCTACTGTCAAGTACTTTTGTTTGTTAGCAACAAGTGCTATACTATAAGAGATAGAAAGAATTTGGGCAAGTTTAACTCTAAGAGCAATGAGGGAATTTTTTTAGGATACTATATAAATAGTCTATCGAGTATACAATTCTCGTACACGGGTTGTGATGGAATCCATAAATGTAATAGTTGATGATGCTTGTAGTGATGGGGAGATTGGAAGAGTTGGGAATAGTTAGATCACTTAAGTGTAGATCCCGTCACATTAATTGAATCTAAAGAAACTTCAATACCCGATTGCTCACACATTTTTAAGGCCTAAGAACCTCCAATGAGGAATCCTCACCTGATGATAGAACTAAACCTCCTAAGGAACCTTAGTCTAGAGTTAAGTCAAATAATCCTACGGTAAATATTATTGGGTATTTAGATGAAGGGATAGGACTTCGTAAGAGGATTTTAAACAACCTGACATTTGCTAGTCATGTGTCTCAGATTGAGCCTAAGAAAGTCGAAGATGCCCTTAGTGATGAATGTTGGGTAAATATGATACATGAGGAGCTAAATCAGTTTCTGAGAAACAATGTATGGAATTTAGTTTCTAGGCCGGATAAAATTTTTGACGTAAAATTTTGACGGAATTTTTTTTCATTTTGTGCAATTGTAGAGAGAAGGGAGAGCATTTGGGGTTAGAGAGAGAAAGTGTAAGGTGAAGAATGGTTTAGGGTTTAGGGTTTTTTTTTTTAGTGGAAGGAGGGCGGTACCTCCGAGATTTTATTAATATGCCCTCACTTGTGGCGGAGGAATACCGTGGTTACAACTGAAGTAAAGCAAAGCAATAAATGAGGAAGTACTACTTCCCTTACAGTTAAAGTAAATGAAAGCAGTAAATGAGGAAGTACTACTTCCCTCACAGCAAAAGTAAAGTAACGCAGTAAATAAGGAAGTACTACTTTCCTTACAAAAGGAGTTGCGTAAAACAGTAAACAAGGAAGTACTATTTCCCTAACAAAATGAGCAAATGTGAACAATTGTAGACAAAAACAAGCAACAGAAGAAGTAAATGTAAAAAACAGATAAACTATCACAAAATCAAATTCTGAAGCTGGGTAAACCATATCTATCTATCTGAAAAAGTGCCCTAATGTGTCGTGGTAAATTAGTAGGTCCATATACCTGGTATCTGCGATGATGCCAGCCCTCAGTAGCAAGTGCATCAGCAACTTGATTCCCCTCTCTAAAGATATGGGAAATTGTATCTTTATCGAATGATAGACAATCCACAATCTGTCGGCGTATGCCCTGGATAGTCCACGGACCACCACCTCTGAGGATACACTGAATAGCCACACTAGAGTCTGCTTCAACCCATATATCTGACAGTCCAAGATCTCTAGCCAGCAGTATACCATCATGACTAGCCCTAAGTTCAGCTTCTAAAATCAAGCACGGTCCATATGATGCTGAAAATGCACTGATGCAGTTTCCTGCATGATCCCTGATAATGCCTCCTCCACTCGCAAGCCCATCCTTGACACAACCATCGGTATTGATCTTTACACATCCAACTGCTGGGGTGCGCCACCAAACCACAATAGGGGATGGAGGTGTAGGAAGATTCAAAGAGACACCAAAGAATGGAGCGACCTGCATGTCATCCCGCCAATGTAGCGGTCGAAATAATCCACCAGTATGAAGGAATGAAATCATACGATAGACCCTCCATATGATACGCCTCGCACTGATATTAATGCTCATGTGCTTCGCATCATTTCTCTCGGTCCAAAGAAACCAGAAAATCAAAAGAGGGATAATGATGCGAATGTGCCCGGTCCGTGTAAACTGTCCTGAGTACCTCCAACGTAGAAATCTCTGTCTAACGCTTTCACCTGGACTCATATTAATATGAAATAAATCCCCAAAATGCTGCCATACTTGCTCTGAAATGCTACTGTCAGTAAAGATATGAGTGATGGTCTCGATCGCAGAGCAACACTGACATTTGGAAGCCAATTGAATGCCAGTCCTTCTCTGAATAATAACATCTACTGGTATCAAGTTCTGCCATAATCTCCAGCAGAAGAGAGAAACTGTGGGAGGTATGACAGGGTTCCATAATAAGCGAAAGGAATCCTGAGCTGGCTTGCTAGTACGGATCAACTGCCATGCTGATTTAGTAGTAAATCTACCATCGGATGTGGCCCTCCAAAAAATGCGATCCGAAGCTTCAAGGCAAAGGGGAATAGATGCAATCTGTTCTGCCATAACTGATGGGAGGATCTGTAGTAATCGCTCAAAATCCCATCCAGTTTCTCCAAAAATTCCTGCACCCTAACAGAAGTATGCTGTCTATGAGGCAAGAGAGATGCCAATGTAGCCTTGCCCATCCAGCAGTCATGCCAAAAGAAAATCTGCCCAAAACCGAGATCCCTTGCAATATGTGGCTCAGCACATGGTCCAAATCTTTTCAATCTCTTCCAAACAGGGGAGGCGGAATGAGGAACAGTTGCAAGTGATGGATGTGTCCCTTTACGCATGTTGCCCGCAAGAACTGAGCCCAAAGCGAACCTTGAGACCTAAACTGCCACCATAATTTCAGAGAGAATGTGTCCACCGTATCCTGCAATCGTCTAAAGCCAAGACCACCCTCATCAGTTGGCCGACATATCTCTTTCCAACTCCGCCAATGTAATCTACGTGCATGGTCCTTCGAATCCCATAGAAATCGCGCAAAAATGCTCTCCAACTTTTTCAAGACGACCTTAGGAGGTCGCATAATCTGGAAGAGGTACAATGGTAGGGACGATAAGACAGATCTCAGTAAAGTAATCCTCCCACCAGGAGATAGGAGACGTGAAGCCCATCCAGAAATCCTATTCCTGACTCTCATAATGAGGTCGTCGTACAAAAAGCTCCTCTTGGCCCCTTTAAATAGAGGAACTCCCAAGTATGTGAATGGTTGTCTCTGATGCGAAAAGCCAGTCAGAATCACGAGCCTGCGTATCTGAATGTCCGATGATCGCCTAGGCAAAATAAGACCACTCTTATCCCGGTTTACCAGTTGTCCAGAAACTCCCTCATAGTGTTCCAAACAGTTAAGAACCCTTTTGATAGACTTTTTCTGGCCATTGGCAAATATAATGATATCGTCTGCAAAGGCAAGATGTGAAATAATAGACATACCTCCATGTCGATACTGCATACTAGGATGGGCCTGGAACTTCTGGATGAGCAGGCGAGAGAAGTAATCAGCAGCTATAATGAACAAGGAAGGGGAGATAGGATCCCCTTGTCTGAGGCCACGTGTGGATGAGAAGAAACCACAAGGACGACCATTCAAGAGGACTGAGAAATGACATTTCGAGATACACCTTCTAATCCTGTCAATCCACAACTGGTCAAAACCAAACTCGGCAAGAATCGAGTAGTTGAATCCCCAATCCATACGATCGTATGCTTTGGCCATGTCAAGTTTCAGCATAGTATTCCCTCCGCGCACTCTATCATCCAACGTATGCAGAAGCTCCTGAGTCAGTAATACATTATCTCCAATGAGGCGGCCGGGAACGAAACCACTCTGCGGGGGGGAGATGATACGCGGTAGTAATAAACTCAATCAGGTATTCAACAGCTTAGTGACAAGTTTGTTGAAGACGGTGCAGAGGCTGATAGGTCTAAATTCTGTCCATTTACAAGCATTCTCCCGCTTAGGGAGCAAAATAATAGACGTGGCAGAAAAACCTCGTGACAAATGGCCTCCCTCAAAGAAATCGATGACAGCATCAAAAACATCATCTTTAATAATATCCCACCAATGCTGTTAGAATAAGGATGAAAATCCATCAGGTCCAGCAACACTATCAGCATCAATACTGAAAATGGCCTCTCGCACCTCTTCAATTAAAGGGAGGCGGTTGAGTTGCATATTATCAGCCTCCGTCAGTATCCTGGGTATGATATTAGGACGGATGAGGTCCAAAGGCTGTGTAGGAGCAGCAAGTAGATCCTGAAAGAATGAGATTGCCGATCTCTGTATGTCAGTAGGGGTAGATAAGACTTCCCCTGTCTCCTTCGTGATATTCCTGATACGAGACTTGATCCGTCTTCCTTGGACCATAGAATGGAAATATCGTGTGTTGCGGTCTCCCTCACACACCCAACGGGAGCCAGCCTTTTGCTTCCAAAATCCCTCTTCAATGGCCAGGGTGCGGTTTAATTCAGCCTGTGAACGATGAAGTGAATCCCTGTGTCCCGGTGTAGGGTCACTATCGAACTCAATCTCGGCATGGTCAACTCTCTCTTCAGCCTCCCTAACCCGTTGGAAAACATCCCCAAATTCTTGTCGATTCTACCATCGTAATCCTGTTTCAGCCTGAAGAATTTCTCCCAAAGAGCAGCCATCCCAGTAAGTTGAGTAGGGAATGACCACCTCTGAATGACAAAGGCTAAGAAATCATGATGTTTCGTCCAAACATTGAGAAAACGAAACGGTCTTGGGCCCAAATCATCCTCAGAAGTCCAATGAAGAAGGAGGGGCGAATGATCGGAAGAGGTACGATTAAGATGCGTCACAGTAAATTGTCTACAAAAATCTGCAGCAATAGGATTAATCAGGACTCTGTCCAACCTCTTACTGACTCTCCCATTCGTCCAGGTGAACTGTGTCCCAGAAAATCCAGCATCCTCCAGACCACAATCAAGCATCATATCAGAAAAGATAGTAGACCCACGATCTCTCCTACTGTGCCCTGTACGCTCGCCATCGTGAGTAATAACATTGAAGTCTCCCCCAACTAACCAAGGGTCATCCATAGAGATAGAAATATGGTGAAGGCCTGCCCACAAATCCCTCCTAGTCGAAGCCTCACATGCTGCAAAACGGCCGTCAAGCAAATTGGTCTAGCAAATTTGGGATCAACCACTTTAACATGTAGAAACTGATTGTGATCCTGAAGAACCGTGATGTCCGTACCAACACACCAAAAATACCAAATCTTATTCGATTCATTCTGAGCACCGTAGTCGAAGTGGAGATATCGGCGAACAAAATCAAAACTCTTATCCAATACCATAGGTTCCAAAATAACCAAGAAATAAACCTGATGAAGTAGAATAAATTTCTTCAGGCGTCTGCGAGTAGCTACATTAGCTACACCCCGCACATTCCAGATGATGGCACTCATCTGGAAATGCGGGAGGAGGTATCCTGCGACCGACTCCTGGTCGCCATCCTAGAGATTGGAGTGCCTGTGACTTTAGCGGTCCTCTTACGACCAACAGGTACAAAACCATCATCCTCCGTTCTGTCAACCATGCCAGCTAAATCATCAAAAGAAGATCTGCGGAAAGGACCCTGGTGATGGACTTCAATCTGAGAGAAACTCTCCGAGTCTGACTGAGTAGATAAAGAAGCCTCTAAATTCTGCTGACAATGTGTAGGTGAGACTGGCACATCCAAACCAACCAAGTCTCGTGGCCTCTCCATCATATCCTTGAGAAGAGGATCGAAGTATATAGAACTACTAATCGCTTGGGTAGTACTGATCGGCTCCAAGGACTGAGCAATTGGTTGAGCATCAGATTTGGAAATTGATTGGTCATGGTGGCCTAGCAGCATGGGAGCAACTGCCGACTGAGCTGGTGGTATAGAAAAAGTGACATGGGGCTCGGTAGTACATGTAACGGGTAGAGCAGTCGAAGTAGTAGCCGTATGAGCTGTAATCACTGTGGTAGGCGGGATAGTTGGGGGAATGACCGTGATATTCTCGGAATGAGAATGGGAACTCAAAGAGGATGTGCCATCCTGTTGTTTTTGAGTGCGCTTAATCGGGGTCCATCTCTGGCGAGACGCATTCGAAACTTCCTTTCCCTTACCCTTATCCTTAGCCGGGGCTGGTGGAGGCCTAGCATTTTGATCAGCAACCACAGGGGGTGCCAATGTTGGAGGCCTAGCATTTTGATTAGGAACCACAAAGGGTGCCAAAGGTGGTGGGGAATTTGCGCTACTAGGACATTTTTCATCCATATGTCCAAAATGTCTGCATCGAAAACAGAAATCCGGAACCTTATCATAGACAACTGGTTGCCAATATCCACCCCTTTTCTCCCGCTCAATCCAGACTCTATCAGGTAGCTTACATTCCAAGTCAGCCTCAACACAAACTCTCGCTTCACTAGGTCGACGAAGATCAGAAGTGGCTTCATCAATACGAAGGCGAAGAGAGCACTCTTATCCCGAAAATGAATAGGAAGCAATGGGAATGACACCCAAACAGGAGCAATAGGGGCCTCATACTGTGGGCTGAAGTTAGGAGTCCATTTAAAGACCCGCATAGGACAACCATCAATGTACCAAGTAGGTTTGAGGAATAATCGTGAATAATCATCCTCGTGCGCCATATGAATAATAATGTGTGCATCATCAATTAAGCTAATCTCATAATCACCAGTAAATCCAAAGCGCATGAAGTTTTCACGTACTTTATTCATAGAGGGTTTACGATGCACAAATTTACCAACAAGGGTAAACCTGTAAGCCTCGGCCAGAAATAGCTCATCTGATTCATCAAAGAAAACTGCATGCTCACCATGATGAATGTATGGTTCTTTCGAAACCAATCTCCGATATCTGGAGTCCTCTGGAGCACGGAGAACATTAGCAAATGATTTCTTTTGACTCCTTTCAGCTTGAGTAATCGCGGGTTTACAATTCAGTCGCAAAGATAAGATCGAGGGTTCTGGGTAGCCCCTGCTATTACAGTAGGTGGCACAAGTGGTCTAGAAGAGCTCGGACCATTAGAATCAGCTGGGATGGACCTATTATGTGTATTACGAGTCTGTTGGGTACGACTCTGGTGTCCACTAGCCAATTTGGAGGCGCCACTATCAGTTCCGGGGTTAGCCCGTGAGGATGGTTCAAAATTGGATGTGAGATTCTTCAAACTATTGGTCGAAGTTGTAGGGGGAGGATCTAATTTCGATGTAGGATGTTCCTTAACAATTGTAGAAGCCGAGGTACCCAAAATTGGCATTATAGGAATTTCACTAACCATATGTGTAGGGATATGTGTGGGATTCAATTGATCAGAAATTCTACCAACTGACGCATTACCAGTACAAGTCGAATTTGGTGCCAAAAACTCAACATCATTACCAATCGAAGCATTAAATTCAACATCACATTCAATCAATAGGGGAGAATTAATTTTATCAGTTTGACCACTAATTGGCACAATTGGTTGTTGACCCATAACCATACCATCACCAATTAATGTTCTACACATCGAATTAACAATATGGAACAACGAAGAATCATCAAAGTTATGAAAACCAAGTTTTTCGCACGTACCTTTAATGGCAACCATCAATTGATCGGGTTTTGGATGAAATTGGTGAAGACCCAGTACTGGGCTTGGTGCACAAGGCTGGGAAGGGGTTAGCCCAGGTGGTCCGCCAGCTTGGGTGGCCTGGGTTGCACCGGAATTCACCAAAAAGCCCTCTTCCGTTCGCGAGTCCGTGGCAGCAGGTTTTTCAAAATCAAATTCCCGTCGATTGGAGTCAAATTGGGAGATACCCATTACATGGCTAGGTGCGCCAGGTGAAAGTGCACCTAGCCCAGGTGGTCCGCCACCCAGAATCGTCGGAGCAACGCCGGAAATCGAGTTGGAACAGTGAGGTTTCGTTGCCTTCGCGATAGGCAGATTGTTTGGCTAAAATTCGAACTCTTAATTTGTTGTTCGAGGTAAATTGCTTACATGGTTAGCTTCGTCTGGACATGGGCTTTCGACCGGTAACGGTCTGACGGCGTGGGTGTGGCCGGAGCTGGTGTTTCCGGCCGATTGTTAGTTTTTTTGCAGTTTTAGTAAATTGCTCATATCTTCTTCGTTTTTTGGTGAAATTTCATGCCGTTTGTTGGTAATGGAAGCTGATTTCAAGGGCTTTCTAATGGTACCAGAATCAGGAGGTTTGAGAGGACGAATTTTTTCGTGATTTTGGTGCATTTTTCGTGAATTCTAGAGAGAAGGGAGAGCATTTGAGCCTAGAGAGAGAAAGTAAAAGGTTGAGAATGGTTTAGGGTTTAGGGTTTTTTTTCTTTTTTTTAGTGGAAGGACGGCGGTACCTCCGAGATTTTATTAATATGCCCTCACTTGTGGCGGAGGAATACCGTGGTTACAACTGAAGTAAAGCAAAGCAATAAATGAGGAAGTACTACTTCCCTTACAGTCAAAGTAAATGAAAGCAGTAAATGAGGAAGTACTACTTCCCTTGCAGCAAAAGTAAAGTAAAGCAGTAAATAAGGAAGTACTACTTCCCTTACAAAAGGAGTTGCGTAAAACAGTAAAGAAGGAAGTACTATTTCCCTAACAAAATGAGCAAATGTGAACAATTGTAGACAAAAACAATCAACAGAAGAAGTAAATGCACAAAATAGATAAACTATCACAAAATCAAATTCTGAAGCTGGGTAAACCATATCTATCTATCTGAAGAAGTGCCCTAATGTGTCGTGGCAAATTAGTAGGTCCATATACCTGGTATCTGCGATGGTGCCAGCCCTCAGTAGCAAGTGCATCTGCAACTTGATTCCCCTCTCTAATGATATGGGAAATCGTATCTCTATCGAATGATAGACAATCCACAATCTGTCGGAGTATGCCCTGGATAGTCCACGGACCACCGCCTCTGAGGATACAGTGAATAGCCACACTAGAGTCTGCTTCAACCCATATTTCTGATAGTCCAAGATCTCTAGCCAGCAGTATACCATCATGAATGGCCCTAAGTTCAGCTTCTAAAATCAAGCATGGTCCATATGATGCTGAAAATGCACTGATGCAGTTTCCTGCATGATCCCTGATAATGCCTCCTCCACTCGCAAGCCCATCTTGACGCAACCATCGGTATTGATTTTAACACATCCAACTGCTGGGGTGCGCCACCAAACCACAATAGGGGATGGAGGTATAGGAAGAGTTAAAGATACACCAAAGAATGGAGCGACCTGTATGTCATCCCGCCAATGTAGCGGTCGAAATAATCCACCAGTATGAAGGAATGAAATCATACGATAGACCCTCCATATGATACGCCTCGCACTGATATTAATATTCCTGTGCTTCGTATCATTTCTCTCGGTCCAAAGAAACCAGAAAATCAAAAGAGGGATAATGATGCGAATGTGCCCGGTCCGTGTAAACTGTCCTGAGTACCTCCAACGAAGAAATCTCTGTCTAACGCTTTCACCTGGACTCATAGTAATATGAAATAAATCCCCAAGATGCTGCCATACTTGCTCTGAAATGCTACTGTCAGTAAAGATATGAGTGATGGTCTCGATCGCAGGGCAACACTGACATTTGGAAGCCAATTGAATGCCAGTCCTTCTCTGAATAATAACATCCACTGGTATCAAGTTCTGCCATAATCTCCAGCAGAAGAGAGAAACGGTGGGAGGTATGACAGGGTTCCATAATAAGCGAAAGGAATCCTGAGCTGGCTTGCTAGCACGGATCAACTGCCATGCTGATTTAGTAGTAAATCTACCATCGGATGTGGCCCTCCAAAAAATGCGATCCGAAGCTTCAAGGCAAAGGGGAATAGATGCAATCTGTTCTTCCATAACTGATGGGAGGATCTGTAGTAATCGTTCAAAATCCCATCCAGTTTCTCCAAAAAATTCCTGCACCCTAAAAGATGTATGCTGTCTATGAGGCAAGAGAGATGCCAATGTAGCCTCGCCCATCCAGCAGTCATGCCAAAAGAAGATCTGCCCAAAACCGAGATCCCATGCAATATGTGGCTCAACATGTGGTTCAAATCTTTTCAGTCTCTTCCAAACAGGGGAGGCTGAATGAGGACTTGTTGCAAGCGATGGATGTGTCCCTTTACAGTATTTGCCCAGTAAGAACTGAGCCCAAAGCGAACCTTGAGACCTAAACTGCCACCATAATTTTAGAGAGATTGTGTCCACCGTATCCTGTAATCGTCTAAATCCAAGACCACCCTCATCAGTTGGCCGACATATCTCCTTCCAACTCCGCCAATGTAATCTACGTGCATGGTCCTTCGAATCCCATAGGAAACGCGCAAAAATGCTCTCCAACTTTTTCAAGACAACCTTAGGAGGTCGCATAATCTGGAAGAGGTACAATGGTAGGGACGATAAAACAGATCTCAGTAAAGTAATCCTACCACCAGGAGATAGGAGACGTGAAGCCCATCCAGAAATCCTATTCCTGACTTTCATAATGAGGTCGTCGTACAAAAAGCTCCTCTTGGCCCCTTTAAATAGAGGAACTCCCAAGTATGTGAATGGTTGTCTCTAATGTGAAAAGCCAGTTAGAATCACGAGCCTGCGGATCTGAATATCCGATGATCGCCTAGGCAGAATAAGACCACTCTTGTCCCGATTTACCAGTTGTCCAGAAACTCCCTCATAATGTTCCAAACAGTCAAGAACCCTTTTGATAGACTTTTTCTGGCCATTGGCTAATATAATGATATCGTTTGCAAAGGCAAGATGTGAAACAATAGACATACCTCCATGTCGATACTGCATACTAGGATAGGCCTGGAGCTTCTGGATGAGCAGGCGAGAAAAGTAGTCAGCAGCTATAATGAACAAGGAAGGGGAGATAGGATCCACTTGTCTGAGGCCACGTGTGGATGAGAAGAAACCACAAGGACGGCCATTCAAGAGGACCGAGAAACGACATTCCGAGATACACCTTCGAATCCTGTCAATCCACAACTGGTCAAAACCAAACTCTGCAAGGATCGAGTAGATGAATCCCCAATCCATGCGATCATATGCTTTAGCCATGTCAAGTTTCAGCATAGTATTCCCTCCGCGCACTCTATCATCCAACGTATGCAAAAGCTCGTGAGTTAGTAAAACATTATCTCCAATGAGGCGACCTGGGACGAAACCACTCTGCGGGGGGGAGATGATACGCAGCAGCAATGAACTCAATCTGGTATTCAACAGCTTAGTAATAAGTTTGTTGAACACCGTGCATAAGCTGATAGGTCTGAATTCCGTCCATTTACAAGCATTCTCCCGTTTAGGGAGCAAAATAATAGATGTGGCAGAAAAACCTCGCGGCAAATGGCCTCCCTCAAAGAAATCGATGACCGCATCAAAAACATCATCTTTAATAATATTCCAACAGTGCTGATAAAATAAAGATGAAAATCCATCAGGTCCAGCAACACTGTCAGCATCAATACTGAATATGGCCTCGCGCACCTCGTCGATTAAAGGCAGGCGGTTGAGTTCCATATTATCAGCCTCCGTCAATATTTTAGGTATGATATTAGGACGGATGGGGTCCAAAGGCTGTGTAGGTGCAGCAAGTAAATCCTGAAAGAACGAGATTACCGATCTCTGTATGTCAGTAGGGATAGATAAAACTTCTCCTGTCTCCTTCGTGATATTCCTGATAATAGGTCGACGTTTCTCGCCCTTCGCATAAACAGCTGAAATGAAAATTACAGACGCTAGTAAAGACACAAATAAAATAAATTAAAACAAAATAGAAGAAAATCTAAATTAAAATAAAAGCTACTTGGTAATAATATTAATGAAAATTAAATTAAACAATTCCCCGGCAACGGCGCCAAAAACTTGTCACGCGTTTTCCACAACGTGAATTTATGCCGCAAGTGTACGGTGTTAAGTTTTGTAATGTAGTATGAAAGTTAGGATGTCGAACCCACAGGGATTGTAATTTAATTTCCACCAAGTACTATAATTATGCAACTTCTATTTTATCTAGACAATTGATGAGTGGTTGACTGATTGGTTTTGAATTAATCAAAAGTAAAATGTTACGACAAAATTGGAGAATATAAATTATCAAAATGAGAAAGTCTAGGAAATGATTTCACCTAACCTTCAATTATGATTCAATGCTTTCCAATTATTCCAGTTAATTTTCTCATATTTAAAGGCAAGAATCCTAATATAATTATATCCCCTTTCTCGAGTGCCGGGTAGAATTTAACTCTAAACTTCAATCCCAATATCTCTATTCCGAATTAAAGTATAGAATTTACAAAAGTTTCGATTCTTTTATGGAGTAAGCCTCGCAGATTTATTACCTTCTCTCAAAGTGTAAAAATCTACGTCGTGTCAATCCAATGATCGTGCCTAAATTCCCCTCTCTCGAGTGCCGGAATTGACTAGCATCTAATTAATCAATTAGTGATCAGGTAATTGACAGCATTATAATCATGACACAATTAAACATATGCGAGAAAATCAAATAGAAGTAATCATAAAATCATCAATCCGCAATCTCAAGTTTGACTACATCAAACCCTAGATAAATAAATTAGTTCATGAATGGAAGCATAAAATCAATACAATTTATAATAGACAACATAAGAGAAAGGTAAGAAAAAACTCTTTTGAAGCTTTAATCGAATTTCCCCTCAATATTGTTTTTGCTCTTCCTTGATTTCTTCATTGTTGACTTCTTTGATGTATCTCCAATCCACTGCCTTTTTATTGCTCCAAAATTTGCCAAACAAAAATAAAAGAAAAGGGAAGGAAAAGAAAAGTAAATTGAAAGAAAATAAAAGAAAACAAAAGGAAGAGAAAAAACAGAAGCCGCCTGCACGTCCCAGGCAGAAGCTGAAAAAATGAAAAACCCCCCCCGTCTAGAAAAGTCTATGGCTGATTTTTATATGATGTGAATATGCCCGTTCCGTGTAAACTTTCCGGAGTATCTCCAACGAAGGAATCTCTGTCTAACACTTTCTCCTGGACACATAGTGATTTGAAATAAATCCCCAAAGTGCTGCCATACATGCTCTGAAATGCTACCGTCAGTAAAGATGTGAGTGATGGTCTCGATCGCAGAGCAACATTGACATTTAGAAGCCAATTGAATGCCAGTCCTTTTTTGAATAATAACATCCACTGGTATCAAGTTCTGCCATAATCTCCAACAGAAAAGAGAAACAGTTGGAGGTATGACAGGGTTCCATAATAAACGAAATGAATCCTGAGCTGGTTTGCTAGTACGGATCATCTGCCAAGCTGATTTAGTGGTAAATCTACCATCGGATGTGGCCCTCCAGAAAATGCGATCCGAAGCATCAAGGCAAAGAGGAATGAAGGTAATCTGTTCTGCCATAACTGATGGAAGAATCTGTAGTAATCGCCCAAAATCCCATCCAGTATCTCCAAAGAATTCCTGCACCCTGACAGATGTATGCTGTCTGTGAGGCAAGAGAGATGCCAATGTAGTCTCGCCCATCCAGCAGTCATACCAAAAGAAAATCTGCCCAAGACCGAGATGCCATGCAATATGTGGCTCAGCACGTGGTCCAAATCTTTTCAGTCTCTTCCAAACAGGGGAGGCTGAAGGAGGAACGGTTGCAAGTGATGGATGTGTCCCTTTACAATATTTGCCGAGTAAGAACTGAGCCCAAAGCGATCCTTGAGACCTAAACTGGCACCATAATTTTAGTGAGAATGTGTCCACCGTATCCTGTAATCGTCTATAGCCAAGACCCCCCTCATCAGTGGGCTGACATATCTCCTTCCAACTCCGCCAATGTAATCGACGTGCATGGTCCTTCGAATCCCATAGAAATCGGGCAAAAATGCTCTCCATCTTTTTCAAGACGACCTTCGGAGGTCGCATAATCTGGAAGAGGTACAGTGGTAGGGATAATAGAACGGATCTCAGTAACGTAATCCTACCACTAGGAGATAGGATATGTGAAGCCCATCCAGAAATCCTATTCCTGACTTTCATAATTAAGTCGTCGTACAAGAAGCTCCTCTTGGCCCCTTTAAATAAAGGAACTCCCAAGTAAGTGAATGGTTGCCTCTGATGCGAAAAACCAGTGAGAATCACGAGTCTGCGTATCTGAATATCCGATGATCGCCTAGGCAGAATAAGACCACTCTTATCCCGATTTACCATTTGTCCAGAGACTCCCTCATAGTGTTCTAAACAGTCAAGAACCCGTTGAATAGACTTTTTCTGGTCGTTGGCAAATATAATGATGTCGTCTGCAAAGGCAAGATGTGAGACAATAGACATACCTCCATGTCGATACTGCATACTAGGACAAGCCTGGAACGTCTGGATGAGCAGTCGAGAGAAGTAGTCAGCAGCTATAATGAACAAGGAAGGGGAGATAGGGTCTCCTTGTCTGAGGCCACGTGTGGATGAGAAGAAACCACAAGGCCGCCCATTCAATAGGACAGAGAAGCGACATTTCGAGATACACCTTCTAATCCTGTCAATCCACAATTGGTCAAAACCAAATCCCGCAAGAATCGAGTAGATGAATCCCCAATCCATACGATCATAAGCCTTGGCCATGTCAAGTTTCAGCATGGTATTCCCTCCGCGCACTCTATCGTCCAACGTATGCAACAGCTCTTGAGTCAGTAATACATTATGGGTTTAGGGTTTAGGGTTTAGGGTTTAGGGTTTTGGGGTTTGGGGTTTGGGGTTTGGGGTTTCGGGTTTAGGGTTTAGGGTTTTGGGGTTTCGGGTTTCGGGTTAGGCTTTAGGGTTTAGGGTTTAGGGTTTTTTTTTTTTTGGAAGGAGGGCGGTACCTCCGAGATTTTATTAATATGCCCTCACTTTTGGCGGAGGAATACCGTGGTTACAACTGAGGTAAAGCAAAGCAATAAATGAGGAAGTACTACTTCCCTTACAGTTAAAGTAAATGAAAGCAGTAAATGAGGAAGTACTACTTCCCTTACAGCAAAAGTAAAGTAACGCAGTAAATAAGGAAGTACTACTTCCCTTACAAAAGGAGTTGCGTAAAACAGTAAACAAGGAAGTACTATTTCCCTAACAAAATGAGCAAATGTGAACAATTGTAGACAAAAACAAGCAACAGAAGAAATAAATGCAAAAAACAGATAAACTATCACAAAATCAAATTCTAAAGCTGGGTAAACCATATCTATCTATATGAAGAAGTGCCCTAATGTGTCGTGGTAAATTAGTAGGTCCATATACCTGGTATCTGCGATGGTTCCAGCCCTCAGTAGCAAGTGCATCAGCAACTTGATTCCCCTCTCTAAAGATATGGGAAATCGTATCTCTATCGAATGATAGACAATCCACAATCTGTCGGCGTATGCCCTGGATAGTCCACGGACCACCGCCTCTGAGAATACAGTGAATAGCCACACTTGAGTCTGCCTCAACCCATATATCTCGATGTCCAAGATCTCTAGCCGCGGTATACCATCATGAATAGCCCTAAGTTCAGCTTCTAAAATCAAGCACCGTCCATATGATGCCGAAAATGCATCGATGCGCTTTCTGCATGATCCCTGATAATGCCTCCTCCACTCGCAAGCCCATCCTTGACACAACCATCGGTATTGATCTTTACACATCCAACTGCTGGGGTGCGCCACCAAACCATAATAGGGGATGGAGGTATAGGAAGAGTCAAAGAGACTCCAAAGAATTGAGCGACCTGCATGTCATCCCACCAATGCAGCGGTCGAAATAATCCACCAGTATGAAGGAATGAAATCATACGATAGACCCTCCATATGATACGCCTCGCACTGATATTAATGCTCCTGTACTTCGCATCATTTCTCTCGGTCCAAAGAAACCAGAAAATCAAAAGAGGGATAATGATGCGAATGTGCCCGTTCCGTGTAAACTGTCCTGAGTACCTCCAACGAAGAAATCTCTGTCTAACACTTTCACCTGGACTCATATTAATATGAAATAAATCCCCAAAATGCTGCCATACTTACTCTGAAATACTACTGTCAGTAAAGATATGAGTGATGGTCTCGATCGCGGAGCAACACTGACATTTGGAAGCCAATTGAACGCCAGTCCTTCTCTGAATAATAACATCCACTGGTATCAAGTTCTGCCATAATCTCCAGCAGAAGAGAGAAACGGTGGGAGGAATGACAGGGTTCCATAATAAGCGAAAGGAATCCTGAGCTGGCTTGCTAGCACGGATCAACTGCCATGCTGATTTAGTAGTAAATCTACCATCGGATGTGGCCATCCAAAAAATGCGATCCGAAGCTTCAAGGCAAAGGGGAATAGATGCAATCTGTTCTGCCATAACTGATGGGAGGATCTGTAGTAATCGCTCAAAATCCCATCCAGTTTCTCCAAAAAATTCCTGCACCTTAACAGATGTATGCTGTCTATGAGGCAAGACAGATGCCAATGTAGCCTCGCCCATCCAGCAGTCATGCCAAAAGAAAATCTGCCCAAAACCGAGATCCCATGCAATATGTGGCTCAGCACGTGGTCCAAATCTTTTCAGTCTCTTCCAAACAGGGGAGGCTGAATGAGGAACAGTTGCAAGTGATGGATGTGTCCCTTTACAGTATTTGCCCAGTAAGAACTGAGCCCAAAGCGAACCTTGAGACCTAAACTGCCACCATAATTTCAGAGAAAATGTGTCCACCGTATCCTGTAATCGTCTAAAGCCAAGACCACCCTCATCAGTTGGCCGACATATCTCCTTCCAACTCCGCCAATGTAATCTACGTGCATGGTCCTTCGAATCCCATAGGAATCGCGCAAAAATGCTCTCCAACTTTTTCAAGACGACCTTAGGAGGTCGCAGAATCTGGAAGAGGTACAATGGTAGGGACGATAAAACAGATCTCAGTAAAGTAATCCTACCACCAGGAGATAGGAGACGTGAAGCCCATCCAGAAATCCTATTCCTGACTTTCATAATGAGGTCGTCGTACAAAAAGCTCCTCTTCGCCCCTTTAAATAGCGGAACTCCCAAGTACGTGAATGGTTGACTCTGATGCAAAAAGCCAGTAAGAATCACGAGCCTGCGGATCTGAATATCCGATGATCGCCTAGGCAGAATAAGACCACTCTTATCTCGGTTTACCAGTTGTCCAGAAACTCCCTCATAGTGTTCCAAACAGTCAAGAACCCTTTTGATAGACTTTTTCTGGCCATTGGCAAATATAATGATGTCGTCTGCGAAGGCAAGATGTGAAATAAGAGATATACCTCCATGCCTATACTGCATACTCAGGTAAGCCTGGAATTTCTGGATGAGCAGTTGAGAGAAATAGTCAGCAGCTAAAATGAACAAGGATGGAGAGATAGGATCCCCTTGTCTGAGGCCATGTGTGGATGAGAAGAAACCATGAGGGTGACCATTCAAGAGCACTGAAAAATGACATTCCGAGATACACCTTCTAATCCTATCAATCCACAATTAGTCAAAACCAAACTCCGCAAGAATCGAGTAGATGAATCCCCAATCCATATGGTCATATGCTTTGGCCATGTCAAGTTTCGGCATAGTATTCCCTCCTCGCACTCAAATCCAACGTGTGGAGAAGCTCCTAAGTCAGTAATACATTATCCCCAATAAGGCGATCAGAAACGAAACCACTCTGCGGGGGTGAGATGATACGCGACAGCAATGAACTCAATCTGGTATTCAACAGCTTAGTGATAAGTTTGTTGAACACCGTGCATAAGCTGATAGGTCTGAATTCCGTCCATTTACAAGCATTCTCCCGCTTAGAGAGCAAAATAATAGACGTGGCAGAAAAACCTCGCGGCAAATGGCCTCCCTCAAAGAAATCAATGACCGCATCGAAAACATCATCTTTAATAATATCCCAATAGTGCTGATAAAATAAGGATGAAAATCCATCAGGTCCAGCAACACCGTCAGCATCAATACTGAATATGGCCTCTCGCACCTCGTCGATCAAAGGGAGACGGTTGAGTTCCATATTATCAGCCTCCGTCAAAATTTTGGGTATGATATTAGGACGGATGGGGTCCAAAGGCTGTGTCGGTGCAGCAAGTAAATCCTGAAAGAACTCTATTGCCGATCTCTGTATGTCAGTAGGGGTAGATAAGACTTCCCCTGTCTCCTTCGTGATATTCCTGATACGAGACTTGACCCGTCTTCCTTGGACCATAGAATGGAAATATCGTGTGTTGCGGTCTCCCTCACACACCCAACGGGAGCCAGCCTTTTGCTTCTAAAATCCCTCTTCAATGGCCAGGGTTTAGAGTTTAGGGTTTTAGGGTTTAGGGTTTGGGGTTTAGGGTTTGGGGTTAGGGGTAGGGGTTAGGGGTTAGGGGTTAGGGGTTTAGGGTTTAGGGGTTAGGGTTTAGAGGTTAGGGGTTTAGGGGTTAGGGTTTGGGGTTAGGGGTTTGGGGTTTTGGGTTTGGGGTTTAGGGTTTAGGGTTTAGGGTTTAGGGTTTTTTTTTTTTTTAGTGGCAGGAGGGCGGTACCTCCGAGAGTTTTATTAATATGTCCTCACTTGTGGCGGAGGAATACCGTGGTTACAACTGAAGTAAAGCAAAGCAATAAATGAAGAAGTACTACTTCCCTTACAGTAAAAGTAAAGAAAAGCAGTAAAAGAGGAAGTACTACTTCCCTTACAATGAAAGAAGCAATAAACGAGGAAGTACTACTTCCCTTACAAAATGAGTAATCTAAAACAGTAAAAGAGGAATTACCACTATCCTTAAAACAAAAATAAAGTAAGGCAGTAAACAAGGAAGTACTACTTCCCTTACACGTGAAGTTACGAAAAATAGTGAACGAGGAAGTACTAAGTACCATGAAAGCTGAGCAAAAGTAAGAAATGTAAACAGAAACAATAAAAACAGTAACAGAAAGAGGCAGGTAACCTATAGCAAAATTAAACTCTGAAACTTGGTAAACCATACCTGTCTATCTGAAGAAGGGCCCTAATGTGCCTTGGTAATTCAGTAGGGCCATATACCTGGTATCTGCGATGGTGCCAGCCCTCAGTAGCAAGTGCATCTGCTACTTGATTCCCCTCTCTGAAGATATGGGAAACCGTATCTCTGTCGAATGAAAGAAAGTCTACAATCTGGCGAAGTATGCCCTGTATGCTCCATGGACCACCACCTCGAAGAATGCAGTGAATAGCCACACTGGAGTCTGCCTCTACCCAAATGTCCGATAGTCCAAGATCTCTCGCTAGCAGAATACCATCGCGAATAGCCCTCAGTTCAGCTTCTAAGATCAAACACTGCCCATACGATGCTGAGAAGGCGCTGATGCAGTTCCCAGCGTGGTCCCTAATGATGCCTCCCCCACTTGCAATCCCATCCTTGACACAGCCATCGGTATTGATCTTGACTGATCCAATATATGGGGTACGCCACCAGACCATAATAGGAGGGGGAGATGTAGGAAGGGTCAAATAAACACCAAACAAAGGAGCGACCTGTATATCATCCCGCCAATGTAGCGGTCGAAATAATCTACCAGTATGAATGAATGAAATCATACGGTAGACCCTCCATATGATACGCCTCGAACTCATGTTAATGTTCCTGTGCTTCGCATCATTTCTCTCGGTCCAAATAAACCAAAAAATCAAAAGAGGGATAATGATGCGAATATGCCCGTTCCGTGTAAACTGTCCGGAGTACCTCCAACGAAGGAATCTCTGTCTAACACTTTCTCCTGGACACATGGTGATTTGAAATAAATCCCCAAAATGCTGCCATACATGCTCTGAAATGCTGTTGTCAGTAAAGATGTGAGTGATGGTCTCGATAGCAGAGCAACACTGACATTTAGAAGCCAATTGAATGCCAGTCCTTCTCTGAATAATAACATCCACTGGTATCAAGTTCTGCCATAATCTCCAACAGAAAAGAGAAACAGTTGGAGGTATTACAGGGTTCCATAATAAACGGAATGAATCCTGAGCTGGCTTGCTAGTACGGATGAGTTGCCAAGCTGATTTAGTGGTAAATCTACCATCGGAGGTGGCCCTCCAGAAAATGCGATCCGAAGCATCAAGGCAAAGAGGAATAGAGGTAATCTGTTCTACCATAACTGATGGAAGAATCTGCATTAATCTCCCAAAATCCCATCCAGTTTCTCCAAAAAATTCCTGCACCTTAACAGATGTATGCTGTCTATGAGGCAAGACAGATGCCAATGTAGCCTCGCCCATCCAGCAGTCATGCCAAAAGAAAATCTGCCCACAACCGAGATCCCATGCAATATGTGGCTCAGCACGTGGTCCAAATCTTTTCAGTCTCTTCCAAACAGGGGAGGCTGAATGAGGAACAGTTGCAAGTGATGGATGTGTCCCTTTACAGTATTTGCCCAGTAAGAACTGAGCCCAAAGCGAACCTTGAGACCTAAACTGCCACCATAATTTCAGAGAGAATGTGTCCACCGTATCCTGTAATCGTCTAAAGCCAAGACCACCCTCATCAGTTGGCCGACATATCTCCTTCCAACTCCGCCAATGTAGTCTACGTGCATGGTCCTTCGAATCCCATAGGAATCGCGCAAAAATGCTCTCTAGCTTTTTCAAGACGACCTTCGGAGGTCGCATAATCTGGAAGAGGTACAATGGTAGGGACGATAAAACAGATCTCAATAAAGTAATCCTACCACCAGGAGATAGGAGACGTGAAGCCCATCCAGAAATCCTATTCCTGACTTTCATAATGAGGTCGTCATACAAAAAGCTCCTCTTGGCCCCTTTAAATAGCGGAACTCCCAAGTATGTGAATGGTAGTCTCTGATGCGAAAAGCCAGTTAGAATCACGAGCCTGCGGATCTGAATATCCGATGATCGCCTAGGCAGAATAAGACCACTCTTATCCCGATTTACCAGTTGTCCAGAAACTCCCTCATAGTGTTCCAAACAGTCAAGAACCCTTGTAATAGACTTTTTCTGGCCATTGGCAAATATAATGATGTCGTCTGCAAAGGAAAGATGTGACACAATAGACATACCTCCATGTCGATACTGCATACTAGGATAGGCCTGGAACTTCTGGATGAGCAGGCGAGAGAAGTAGTCAGCTGCTATAATGAACAAGGAAGGGGAGATAGGATCCCCTTGTCTGAGGCCACGTGTGGATGAGAAGAAACCACAAGGACGGCCATTCAAGAGGACGGAGAAACGACATTCCGAGATACACCTTCTAATCCTGTCAATCCACTACTGGTCAAAACCAAACTCCGCAAGGATCGAGTAGATGAATCCCCAATCCATGCGATCATATGCTTTGGCCATGTCAAGTTTCAGCATAGTATTCCCTCCGCGCACTCTATCATCCAACGTATGCAAAAGTTCCTGAGTCAGTAAAACATTATCTCCAATGAGGCGACCGGGAACGAAACCACTCTGCGGGGGGGAGATGATACGCGGCAGCAATGAACTCAATCTGGTATTCAACAGCTTAGTGATAAGTTTGTTGAACACCGTGCATAAGCTGATAGGTCTGAATTCCGTCCATTTACAAGCATTCTCCCGCTTAGGGAGCAAAATAATAGACGTGGCAGAAAAACCTCGCGGCAAATGGCCTCCCTCGAAGAAATCAATGACCGCATCGAAAACATCATCTTTAATAATATCCCAACAGTGCTGATAAAATAAGGATGAAAATCCATCAGGTCCAGCAACACTGTCAGCATCAATACTGAATATGGCCTCTCGCACCTCTTCGATCAAAGGGTGACGGTTGAGTTCCATATTGTCAGCCTCAGTCAAAATTTTGGGTATGATATTAGGACGGATGGGGTCCAAAGGCTGTGCAGGTGCAGCAAGTAAATCCTGAAAGAACTCTATTGCCGATCTCTGTATGTCAGTAGGGGTTGATAGAACTTCCCCTGTCTCCTTCGTGATATTCCTGATACGAGATTTGATTCTTCTGCCCTGGACCATAGAGTGGAAATATCGGGTGTTGCGGTCTCCCTCACACGCCCAACGGGAACCAGCCTTTTGTTTCCAAAAACCCTCTTCAATTGCTAGGGTGAGGTTTAATTCAGCCTGTGAACGATGAAGTGCTTCTCTATGTTCCGGTGTAGGATCACTATCGAACTCGGTCTCCGCCTGGTCAACTCTCTCCTCAGCTTCCCTAACCCGTTGGAAAACATCCCCAAATACTTGTCGATTCCACCACCGTAAGCCCTGTTTTAGCCTGAAGAATTTCTCCCAAAGAGCAGCCATCCCCGTAAGTTGAGTAGGGAATGACCACTTCTGAGAGACAAAGGCCAAGAAATCATGATGTTTCGTCCACACATTGAGAAAACGAAATGGACGCGGACCCAAATCATCTTCAGAAGTCCAGTGAAGAAGAAGGGGTGAGTGATCAGAAGAAGTCCGATTAAGGTGCGTCACAGTAAACTGTCTACAAAAATCAGCAGCAATAGGGTTAATCAGGACTCTATCCAACCTCTTACTGACTCTCCCATTAGTCCAGGTGAACTGGGACCCAGAAAACCCGGCATCCTCAAGCCCACAATCAAGCATCATATCAGAAAAGGCAGTAGATCCGCGATCTCTCCTACTATGTCCTGTACGCTCTCCATCATGAGCAATAACATTGAAATCCCCACCAACTAACCAAGGATCGTCCATGGATATGGAAATGTGGTGAAGACCCGCCCACAAGTCCCTTCTAGTCGAAGCTTCACATGCTGCATAGACGGCCGTCAAGCAAATTGGTCTAGTAATTCTATGATCAACAATTTTAACATGTAGAAATTGAATGTGATCCTGAAGAACCGTAATATCCGTACCAATACACCAAAAACACCAAATCTTATTCGACTCATTCTGAACACCATAGTCGAAGCGTAAATAGCGGCGAACGAATTCAAAACTCTTATCCAATACCATAGGCTCCAAAACAACCAAGAAATAAACCTGATGAAGAAGAATAAGTTTCTTCAGGCGTCTGCGAGTAGCTACACTAGCTACACCTCGCACATTCCAGATGATGGCACTCATCTGGAAACGCGTGAGGAGGTATCCTGCGACCGACTCCTGGTCGCCATCCTAGAAACTGAGGTGTTAGTGACTTTAGCGGTCCTCTTACGACTAACTGGTACAAAGCCATCATCCTCCGTCCTGTCAACCATGCCAACTAAGTCATCAGACGAAGATCTGCGAAAGAAACCCTGATGATGGACTTCAATCTGAGAGAAACTCTCAGAATCTGACTGAGTGGATAGAGAAGCCTCCAAATTCTGCTGACAATGTGTAGGAGAGACTGGCACATCCAGCTCAATGGAATCCCGTGACCTTTCCATCATATCCTCTAAGAGAGGATCAACATATATAGGGCTACCTATCATATGGGTAGTGGTGATCGGATTTGAGGACTGACCAACTGGTTGAGCATCAGATGTGGGTGCTGGTTGGTCATGATGGGCCATCTGAGTAGGAGGAAAGGCATTCGGATCTGGTGGTATAGAAATAGTAACATGTGGCTCGGCGGTGGAAGTAGTAACTGTATGAGCTGCAATAACTGTGGTATTCGGGATGGTGGAAGGTATGGAAGTAATAATCTCGGAAGTGGAAGGGTTATTCATAGAGGATGTACCATCTTGTCGTTTCTGATTGCGTTTAACCGGGGTCCATCTCTGGCGAGGAGCAGTCACAACTTCCTTACCCTTACCCTTATCTTTAGCCGGGGCTGGTGGAGGCCTAGCAGTTTCATTAACCACAACAGGGGGTACCACTGTTACCAATGGTGGGGGGGAATGCGAGCTATTAGAACATTTTTCATCAATATGTCCAAAATGTCTACATTGAAAACAGAAATCCGGGACTTTATCATAGACCACAGGCTGCCAATATCCACCCCATTTCTCTCTCTCAATCCAGACTCTATCAGGAAGTCTACATTCCAAATCAACCTCAATACAAACCCTAGCTTCACTAGGACGACGGAGATCAGAAGTTGCTTCGTCAATACGAAGTGGGAGTCCAATAGCCTTTGCAATGGCGAAGAGAGCACTCTTAGCCCGAAAATGAATAGGAAGTAATGGAAATGAAACCCAAACAGGAGCAATAGGAGCCTCATACTGCGGGCTAAAACTAGGGGTCCACTTAAAGACACGCATAGGACAACCATCAATATACCAAGTAGGTTTGAGGAATAATCGTGAGTAATCATCCTCGTGCGCCATGTGAATGATAATGTGTGCATCATCAATAAGACCAATTTCATAAGCACCAATAAATCCAAAGCGCATAAAGTTTTCGCGTACCTTATTCATAGAAGGCTTGCGATGCACGAACTTACCAATAAGTGTAAACCTGTAGGCTTCAGCCAAAAATTGCTCATCTGATTCATCAAAGAAAACTGCAGGCTCGCCATGATGAATATATGGTTCCTTAGCGACCAAACTGCGGTGTCTGGAGTCCTCAGGAGCTCGGAGGACTTGGGCAAATGATTTCTTCTGACTCCGTTCAGCTTGAGTAATCAACGGTTTACAATTGAGTGCAGCTGCATAAGATCGAGGGGCTTGGGTCACTCCCGTAACTCCAGAAGGAGGACCAGATGGTTTAGCTGGGTTCTGGGCTGGCAAGGGAGGGCCAGGTCTATTCTGCAGGTTTCTGGTCTGTTGCATGGGCTTCAAATGAGTAGCTGGGGGAGCAGATTTGAGGGTTGATGATGCCTTATCAATGGCCGTGGGTTGGGGGATTGAATTGGGGTTCAATTGATCATTATTTTTCCCCATTGACATATTACCCAATAACTTTTGGTCCCCAATTGCAGTAATATGAACATTATTAACATCAAAAACCTCAAAATCATCACCAATTGCAGCATCAAAGTTTCCATCACGTTTGACCTCACGTGTAGGAATCAATTCGGGATTTTGGGTGGTAATTGGATCAATTGGTTGCTTACCCATGATGTTACTAACCTCAATTGAAGATCCCTTAGCCGAATTAATCATTTGCAGAAGCATAGAATCATCCAATTGGTCATTCCCGTAATTTTGGCATAGAACTCTAATTTCTTCCATCAATTCAACGAGTTTGGGGGAACAATTGGCTGGACCCATTGTTGCAATAGGTGCACAAGGTTGGGAGGGGGGTAGCCCAGGTGGTCCGCCAGCTTGGGTGGACTGGGTTGCACCGGAATTGGCCGAAATAGGCTGCCCAGTTCGCGAGTCCGTGGCAGCAGCATCTTCAAAACCCAATTCAGATCGATTGGGGTCAAATTGAGGGAAGCCCACTACATGGCTAGGTGCGCTAGGGGGAGACGCACCTAGCCCAGGTGGTGCGCCACCCAGATTCGCCGGGACGGCGCCGGAAAAGGCAGTAGTCTGGTGCGAAATCGCCCCTGTCGCGACTGGGCAGTTTGAATTTTGAAATTGATTGAGTTGTGGACTTGAGTTGGGTGAATTGAAGGCATGGTTAGCTTCGTCTTGGAGTGGGCTATCGACCGGTGTGTGTCCGCCGGAGTGGGTGTGGCCGGAGCTACAGTTTCCGGCCAATTGTAACTTTAGGGTTTAGGGTTTAGGGTTTAGGGTTTAGGGTTTTTTTTTTGTGGAAGGAGGGCGGTACCTCCGAGAGTTTTATTAATATGTCCTCACTTGTGGCGGAGGAATACCGTGGTTACAACTGAAGTAAGGCAAAGCAATAAATGAGGAAGTACTACTTCCCTTACAGTAAAAGTAAAGAAAAGCAGTAAAAGAGGAAGTACTACTTCCCTTACAATGAAAGAAGCAATAAGCGAGGAAGTACTGCTTCCCTTACAAAATGAGTAATCTAAAACAGTAAAGAGGAATTATCACTATCCTTATAACAAAAATAAAGTAAAGCAGTAAACAAGGAAGTACTACTTCCCTTACACGTGAAGTTACGAAAAATAGTGAACGAGGAAGTACTATGTACCATAGAAACTAAGCAAAAGTAAGAAATGTAAACAGAAACAATAAAAGAAGTAACAGAAAGAAGCAGGTAACCTATAACAAAATTAAACTCTAAAACTGGGTAAACCATACCTGTCTATCTGAAGAAGGGCTCTAATGTGCCTTGGTAATTCAGTAGGGCCATATACCTGGTATCTGCGATGGTGCCAGCCCTCAGTAGCAAGTGCATCTGCCACTTGATTCCCCTCTCTGTAGATATGGGAAACCGTATCTCTGTCGAATGAAAGAAAGTCTACAATCTGGCGAAGTATACCCTGTATGCTCCATGGACCACCACCTCGAAGAATGCAGTGGATAGCCACACTGGAGTCTGCCTCAACCCAAATGTCCGATAGTCCAAGATCTCTCGCTAGCAGAATACCATCGCGAATAGCCCTCAGTTCAGCTTCTAAGATCAAACACTGCCCATACGATGCTGAGAAGGCGCTGATGCAGTTCCCAGCGTGGTCCCTAATGATGCCTCCCCCACTTGCAATCCCATCCTTGACACAGCCATCGGTATTGATCTTGACTGATCCAATAGATGGGGTACGCCACCAGACCATAATAGGAGGGGGAGATGTAGGAAGGGTCAAATAAACACCAAACAAAGGAGCGACCTGTATATCATCCCGCCAATGTAGCGGTCGAAATAATCTACCAGTATGAATGAATGAAATCATACGGTAGACCCTCCATATGATACGCCTCGAACTCATGTTAATGCTCCTGTGCTTCGCATCATTTCTCTCGGTCCAAATAAACCAAAAAATCAAAAGAGGGATAATGATGCGAATATGCCCGTTCCGTGTAAACTGTCCGGAGTACCTCCAACGAAGGAATCTCTGTCTAACACTTTCTCCTGGACACATGGTGATTTGAAATAAATCCCCAAAATGCTGCCATACATGCTCTGAAATGCTGCTGTCAGTAAAGATGTGAGTGATGGTCTCGATAGCAGAGCAACACTGACATTTAGAAGCCAATTGAATGCCAGTCCTTCTCTGAATAATAACATCCACTGGTATCAAGTTCTGCCATAATCTCCAACAGAAAAGGGAAACAGTTGGAGGTATTACAGGGTTCCATAATAAACGGAATGAATCTTGAGCTGGCTTGCTAGTACGGATGAGTTGCCAAGCTGATTTAGTGGTAAATCTACCATCGGATGTGGCCCTCCAGAAAATGCGATCCGCAGCATCAAGGCAAAGAGGAATAGAGGTAATCTGTTCAACTATAACTGATGGAAGAATCTGCATTAATCGCCCAAAATCCCATCCAGTATCTCCAAAGAATTCCTGCACCCTGACAGATGTATGCTGTCTGTGAGGCAAGAGAGATGCCAATGTAGTCTCGCCCATCCAGCAATCATGCCAAAAGAAAATCTGCCCAAGACCGAGATCCCATGCAATATGTGGCTCAGCACGTGGTCCAAATCTTTTCAATCTCTTCCAAACCGGGGAGGCTGAATGAGGAACAGTTGCAAGTGATGGATGTATCCCTTTACAATATTTGCCTAGTAAGAACTGAGCCCAAAGCGATCCTTGAGACCTAAACTGCCACCATAATTTGAGAGAGAATGTGTCCACTGTATCATGTAATCGTCTAAAGCCAAGACCCCCCTCATCAGTAGGCTGACATATCTCCTTCCAACTCCGCCAATGTAATCAACGTGCATGGTCCTTCGAATCCCATAGAAATCGGGCAAAAATGCTCTCCAACTTTTTCAAGACGACCTTAGGGGGTTGCATAATCTGGAAGAGGTACAGTGGTAGGGATGATAGAATGGATCTCAGTAATGTAATCCTACCACCAGGAAATAGGAGACGTGAAGCCCATCCAGATATCCTATTCCTGACTTTCATAATTAGGTCGTCGTACAAGAAGCTCCTCTTGGCCCCTTTAAATAAAGGAACTCCCAAGTAAGTGAGTGGTTGTCTCTGATGCGAAAAACCAGTGAGAATCACGAGTCTGCGTATCTGAATATCCGATGATCGCCTGGGCAGAATAAGACCACTCTTATCCCGATTTACCAATTGTCCAGAGACTCCTTCATAGTGTTCCAAACAGTCAAGAACCCTTTGAATAGACTTTTTCTGGCCGTTAGCAAATATAATGATGTCGTCTGCAAAGGCAAGATGTGACACAATAGACAAACCTCCATGTCGATACTGCATACTAGGATAGGCCTGGAAAGTCTGGGTGAGCAGTCGAGAAAAGTAGTCAGCAGCTATAATGAACAAGGAAGGGGATATAGGGTCTCCTTGTCTGAGGCCACGTGTGGATGAGAAGAAACCACAAGGCCGCCCATTCAAGAGGACAGAGAAACGGCATTCCGAGATACACCTTCTAATCCTGTCAATCCACAATTGGTCAAAACCAAACTCTGCAAGAATCGAGTAGATGAATCCCCAATCCATACGATCATAAGCCTTAGCCATGTCAAGTTTCAGCATTGTATTCCCTCCTCGCACTCTATCGTCCAACGTATGCAACAGCTCCTGGGTAAGTAAAACATTATCTCCAATGAGGCGACCGGGGACGAAGCCACTCTGCGGGGGGGAAATGATACTCGGCAGTAAGGAACTCAATCTGGTATTCAACAGCTTGGTGATTAGTTTGTTGAAGACCGTGCATAAGCTGATAGGTCTGAATTCCGTCCATTTACAAGCATTTTCCCGCTTAGGAAGCAAAATAATAGACGTGGCAGAGAAACCTCGCGGCAAATGGCCTCCTTCAAAGAAATCAATGACAGCATCAAAGACATCATTTTTAATAATATCCCAACAGTGCTGATAAAATAGGGATGAAAATCCATCAGGTCCAGCAACACTATCAGCATCAATACTGAATATGGCATCTCGCACCTCATCGATTAAAGGCAGGCGGTTGAGTTCCATATTATCAGCCTCCGTCAAAATTTTGGGTACTATATTAGGGCGGATGGGGTCCAAGGGCTGTGGAGGAGCAGCAAGTAAGTCCTGAAAGAATGAGATTGCCGATCTCTGTATGTCAGTAGGGGTAGATAGAACTTCCCCTGTCTCCTTCGTGATAGTCCTGATACGAGACTTGATTCTTCTGCCTTGGACCATAGAGTGGAAATATCGTGTGTTGCGGTCTCCCTCACACGCCCAACGGGAACCAGCCTTTTGCTTCCAAAAACCTTCTTCAATTGCTAGGGTAAGGTTTAATTCGGCTTGTGAACGATGAAGTGAATCTCTATGTTCCGGTGTAGGGTCACTATCAAACTCAATCTCGGCATGATCAACTCTAGCCTCAGCGTCCCTAACCCGTTGGAAAACATCTCCAAAAACATGTCGGTTCCACCACCGTAAGCCCTGTTTCAGCCTGAAGATTTTCTCCCAAAGAGCAGCCATTCCCGTAAGATGAGTAGGGAGTGACGACTTCTGAGAGACAAACGTTGAAAAGTCATGATGTTTCGTCCACACATTGAGGAAGCGGAACGGTCGCGGGCCCAAATCATCCTCAGAAGTCCAATGAAGAAGGAGGGGTGAATGATCGGAAGAGGTCCGATTAAGGTGGGTCACAGTAAGTTCTCTACAGAAATCAGCAGCAATAGGATTAATCAGGACTCTGTCCAACCTCTTACTGACTCTACCATTCGTCCAGGTGAACTGGGACCCCGAAAAACCAACATCCTCCAGACCACAATCGAGCATCATATCAGAAAAGGCAGTAGACCCACGATCTCTCCTACTGTGCCCTGTACGCTCGCCATCGTGAGTGATAACATTGAAGTCGCCCCCAACTAACCAAGGGTCGTCCATGGAGATGGAAATGTGGTGAAGACCCGCCCACAAGTCCCTCCTAGTCGAAGCCTCACATGCTGCATAAACGGCCGTCAAGCAAACTGGTCTAGCAAGTCTGTGATCAACCACTTTAACATGCAGAAACTGAGTGTGATCCTGAAGAACAGTAATATCCGTACCAACACACCAGAAAAACCAAATCTTATTCGATTCATTCTGCGCACCGTAGTCGAAGTGAAGATGTCGGCGAACAAAATCAAAACTCTTTTCCAATACCATAGGTTCCAAAATAACCAAGAAATAAACCTGATGCAGTAGAGTAAGTTTCTTCAGGCGTCTGCGAGTAGCTACACTAGCTACACCTCGCACATTCCAGATGATGGCACTCATCTGGAAACGCGTGAGGAGGTATCCTGCGACCGACTCCTGGTCGCCATCCTAGAAACTGAGGTGTTAGTGACTTTAACGGTCTTCTTACGACCAACTGGAACAAACCCATCATCCTCCGTTCTGTCAACCATACCTGCCAAATCATCAAACGAGGATCGTCGGAAGGAACCCTGATGATGGACTTCAATCTGAGAGAAACTCTCAGAATCTGACTGAGTAGATAAAGAAGCCTCAAAATTCTGCTGACAGTGTGTAGGTGAGGCTGGCACATCCACACAGTCAATCCCGTGTGCACTACTGATCGGACCGGAGGACAAAGCGACTGGTTGAACATCAGATATGGAAGTTGGTTGGGCATGATGGTCCATTAAAATGGGAGCTACAGTTGACGGATCTGGTGGTATCAAAAAAGTGACATGTGGATCAATGGTACTAATGGCGGGTGGAGCAGTCGAAGTAGTAGCCGTATGAGCAGCCACAACTGTAATAGATGGAATAGTTGGGGGTATGGACGCAATATTCTCGAAATTGGACTGGGAACTCAAAGATGTCCCATCCTGTCTATTCTGATTGCGCTTAATTGGGGTCCATCTCTGGCGAGGTACAGTGAAGACTTCCTTTCCTTTACCCTTATCCTTAGCCGGGGCCGGTGGAGCCCTAGCATTTTGATTAACAACCACAGGGGGTGCTAGTGGTGGAGGCCTAGCGTTTTGATTAACAACCACGGGGGGTGCGAGTGGTGGAGGGGGATGAGAGCTTCTAGGACATTTTTCATCCATATGTCCAAAATGTCTGCAACTAAAACAGAAATCCGGAACCTTATCATAGACAACAGGCTGCCAATATCCCCCCCATTTCTCCCTCTCAATCCAGACTCTATCAGGTAATCTACATTCCAAATCAACCTCAACACAGACCCTAGCTTCACTAGGCCGGCGAAGATCCGAGGTAGCTTCGTCAATACGAAGGGGAAGCCCAATAGTTTTAGCTATGGCGAAAAGAGCACTCTTGTCCCGAAAATGAATAGGGAGCAAAG